>JAGIQG010000008.1:76951171-78323131 GCA_024679065.1 Sphyrna mokarran | reverse complement strand
GACTCTGCATTGGATACCACAAACCAGCTATATTCAGATGATGGGAACAAACCCTAGAATACGTTCGCTGAAATTAAATAATGGTCACGTCTTATATATAGATGATCAACGTTTTTGGTCTTTAGACTTTATGTAAACAGTACTTATTGGGGAAATTTCATTTTATTTAAATATTGCAAAATTTCAAAGCATGCAAGAGCAATGAAAAAAACTTGAGGTAGTGGAAGCTATGATGTTGTTTCCCTTCCCTTGCCACCTGTGACACCTTCCAGCCAAATGTCTAGCCAACTAAATTGTCTAGGTCCCCATGATGAGAAAGCCCATTTAAGCAAGATATTGGAGCTGCTGGAATGTGGATCCACACTTCAGCATGAATTACCAGTTATATTAAAGGAATAAAGAAAATTGAGAAAGGAAAAAATGCCAAGAGGAAGAAAGAAAAATAATAGCATTGGTGAAAATGTTTGAACAGAATGACAAAGACAAAGCAACAGATAGGGATAGATGTACACTTCAACATAGAAACAGAGACAGAGACAAAGAAGAAAAAGAGACAGATTTTGGTTGGTGGGTGGGAGGTGGTGCAAAGGCAAGTGAATGGTGGAAGAATCAGAGTCATCATAAGTAATCTCACAACAGCAGGTTAAAGTCCAACAAGTTTATTTGGGAGTGAGCGCTTTTGGAATGTCACCCCTTCATCAGATGAGTGAAGCATTCAGTTCACAAACAAGATATATATAGACACAAACTTAATTACAAGATAATGGTTAAAATGCAAACCTTAACAGGCAATCAAGTCTTTACAAATGCAGACAACGTGAGTGGAGAGAAGGTTAAGCAAATTTAAAGAGGTGTGAATTGTTTCCAACCGGAACAGTTAGTGAGATTCTGCAAGATTGGACAAGTCGTTACAGATAGTGTGACATGAACCCAAGATCCCCGTTGAGCTGTCCTCACGCGCGTGGAACTTGGCTATCAGTTTCTGCTCAGCGATTCTGCATTGTCATGTGTCATACAGGCCGCCTGGAGAATGCTTACCCAAATTTCAGAGGCTGAATGCTTGTAATGTTGACGTGTTCCCCTACAGGAAGAGAACAGTCCTGGCTGGTGATTGTCGAGTGGTGTCCATTCATGCGTTGTTGTAGTGTCTGCATGGTCTCGCCAATGTACCATGCCTTGGGACACCCTTTCCTGCAGCGTATCAGGTAGACAATGTTGGCTGAGACACAAGACTGTGTACCGTGTACCTGCTAGACGATGTTCTCACGTGAGATGATCATCTATGTCGATGATTTGGCATGTCTTGCAAAGGTTACTATGGCAGGGTTGTATGGCATCATGATCACTGTTCTCCTGAAGGCTGGGTAATTTGCTGTGTACAACGGTCTTTTTGAGGTTGCATGGTTGAAAATCTGTAAAGATTTGCATTCCAACCATTATCTTGTAACTACTGAACCCCTTACTCATCTAATGAAGGGGCAACGCTCTGAAAGCTTGTGCTACCAAATAAACCTGTTGGACTTTAACCTGGTGTTGAGAAACTACTTCCTGTGCCTAACCCAGTACAATGCCAGCATCTCCACATCAGAATCATCATGGCACAGAAGGAAGCCATTCAACTTATTCCATGCCCACTCTCAGTACAGAAATCCTGTCAGTCTCATTCTTTCTCTCCCCCAATTCTATCTCTGTAGAATGATGTAATAAGTCCCGTGAAAATTTATTTCTCATAAGTGCCCATTTAATTTCCTTTTGAAACTAGAGATAAAGAGAGTTTTAAAGAAAAAAGACTATTTTTGTCACAAGATAAAAGGTCTGCTGAATGGCATTAGTTTATTTACAAAAAAAGAACTTGCATATACTGAAAATAAATAGTGTTGTGTTTTGAAATCAAGTCTTCCAGCATTTGAACAAGGACACAGTAATATTTCAGGTCCAAGCTCTATACATCAAGAAATACAAATCCCTTTAAAACAGAAGTGGAGAATAGAGCTAAAGGTCATTGGACAAATATGTTAAATCTTTTATTTAAAAGAGGAACCGTTCATGAGATTCACAGCTTTAGCTAAAATTAAAAATTGCTGATCGAAGTACATCAGAAGCAGACTGTCAAAAGAGATTAGAAAGACAGGTGAATAAAAATAACTCAAACTGACAAAGCATAAATGTAAAGAACAGTAGCAATTAACGTCAAATCTTCATAGTAGAAGGTTACAAAGTGCCCGAAAAAAGGGAAAGATACTGCTGAAATTTGTATTGGGCTCGAGTGAAAATGGGGAGGTGAAGTCACCTCAAGGTGATTATTCTTGCAGTTTTTGGGCAAGGATTCACTTTAGCTGCATCTGAACAAAGAAAAGTACAGCACAGGAACAGGCCGTTTGGCCCTCCAAGTCTGCACCAACCACGTTGCTCGATTTAACTAAAACCCTCTACCTTTCCAGGAACCGTATCCCTCTATTCCCATTCTATTCACGTATTTGTCAAGATGGCCCTTAAAATTCACTATTGTTTCTGCTTTCACTACCTCCCCCAAGTTCCAGGCATCCACCACCTTCTGTGTAAAAAAATCTGCCTCGTACATCCCCTTTAAACCTTATCCCTTGCACCTTAAACCTGCGCCGCCTAGTAACTGACTCTTTTACCCTGGGGAAAAGCTTCTGATTATCCACTCTGTCCATGCTGCTCATAATCTTATAGATTTCTATCAGGTCACACCTCAACTTCCATTGTCCCAGTGAGAACAAACCAAGTTTCTCCTACCTCTTCCCATAGCTAATGCCCTCCATACCAAGCAACATCCTCGTAAATATTTTCTGTATCCTTTTCAAAGCCTCCACATCCTTCTGATAGTGTGGCGACCAGAATTGAACACTATATTCCAAGTGAGTCTAATTAAAGGTTCTATAAGGCTGCAATATGACTTGCCAATTTTTAAACTCAGTGCCCCCGACTGATGAAGGCATGCATGCCGTATGCCTTCTTGACTATCTTCTCTACCTGCATTGCCACTTTCAGTGACCTCTATCTGTACAGCCAGATCCCTCTGCCTATCAATACTCTTAGGTGTTTTGTCATTTACTGTATATTTCCTACCTGTATTCGGCCTTCCAAAATGCATTACTTCACACTTGTCCGGATTAAACGCCAACTGCCATCTCGCCATCGATCTATATCTTGTTGTACCTTCTGATGGTCCTCATTGCTGTCCGCAAATCCACCAACCTTTG
Source organism: Sphyrna mokarran (assembly GCA_024679065.1). Lineage (NCBI taxonomy): Eukaryota > Metazoa > Chordata > Chondrichthyes > Carcharhiniformes > Carcharhinidae > Sphyrna > Sphyrna mokarran. Next base: position 78,319,904 of record JAGIQG010000008.1, on the reverse strand, counting down.
TGTCGTCCACAAACTTACTAATCAATCCAGTTACATTTTCCTCCAAATCATTTATATATATTACAAACAGCAAAGGTCCCAGCACCAATCCCATGAGCTTTCCTGGTTTCCTCTGCATAGAAGGGAACATATACAGATTAATGTATCATGCTCCCTACCCATTTTTATTTTCCATTTCTTTCCATTTTTTCCACAGTCCACATGATTGAGTCCCATGTTTAATTCATTGCTGTAACATAAAAGGTATTTCCCATATTAAGTCTTAATGTGGAATAGGGAACTATTGACAGCGTGAGGTAAAAAAAGACATATGACCTAATATTAAAGTTCAGTTGTGGACTGGACAGAGACTTATGTAGAAACAAGCGTGGAATTACTCACAGCTTGGGCAATACTCTGCACATATGTACATAATTGTGTGCTAATTAGCAATAAACACATAAAATGACTGATATTTGAACGCAGTCACTGCCTTCTTGAAATCCCCAAATTTAGACAGATATTAAACAGTCCACTCAGGTTGGAATAAAAGATATTGGGGGTGATTCTCCCGTCCCGCCACGCTAATTTTCTAGTGTAGCCGAATGGGAGAATCGGGCAGCCGACACACGCAGGATTCACTCTTGCATTCTCGCTGCGAGTGCATCTCACCAGCTTTTACATATGCACCATATAAAGCATTCTTTCCGGTTGTATGACAGCTTGGTAATGGCTCCTGTTCTGCCCAAGACCGCAAGGAACTACAAAAGGTTGTGAATGTAACCCAATCCATCATGGAAACAATGGACAGAATCCATTGATTCTGTCTACACTTCCCGCTGTCTCGGCAAAACATAATGAAGGACCCTGGACATTCTCTACCATCGGGAAAAAGATACAAAAGTCTGAGGTTACATACCAACTGACTCAAGAATAGCTTCTTCCTTGCTGCCACCAGATTTTTGAATGAACCTACACTGCATTAAATTGATCTTTCTGTACATTCTAGCTACGATTGTAACACTATGTTCTGAATTCTCTCCTTTCCTTCTCTTTGAAAGGTACGCTTTGTCTGTATATCACACAAGAAACAATGCTTTTCACTGTATGTTAATACATGCAACAATAATAAACCAAGTAACTTAGAGTGTGGGAGATTCTAGTGTGAATTTTTAAGTGAAGAGTTCAGAGCGCATGAGGTTCACAGAACAGCATTCTCCATTGGCACAATCTTACGAGCCTCAGGTGAGCACATGGGTAAAATTCCAGCCTTAGAATTTTTTAGAAGAATTCCAGCCATCATCGCAGATTTTATTGGAAAATAACATATATTTTGATTGCCTGTGGGAAGATTGAGACATCCTGAAGTTGTGAAAGATGCTTTACAAGTCAGGCTATTTCTTCCTTTCCCTCAAGAAAATGAGAAAGCTTCAGATTGGGGCTGTATGAGAGTTAACTGAGCCATGGAATCATAGAATCCAGAAATCCTTACAGTGCAGATATAGGCCACCCGGCCCTGCACTGACTCTCTGACAAAGCATCCCACCGAAGCCCATCCCCCACCCTTTCCCCATAACCGCACACATTATCTTGCTGAGCCACCTAACCTACACAACCAAGGACACTAAGAGACAATTTATCATGGCCAATCCACCCAACCAGCACATCTTTGGGTTGTGCAAGGAAACTGGAATACCCACACAGGACCCACAGGGCCAGAATCAAACCCAGGTCTCTGGCATTGTGAGGCAGCAGTGGTAACCATTGCGCATAATGAAATCCATAGACTTTAAAAGCTATGGTGGCACAGTTGTTAGTCCCACTGTCGCACAACACTAAGGATTTGGGTTCAATTCTGGCCTCGGTTGACCGTTTGCACGTTCTTCCAGCATCTGTGTTTGTTTCCTCTGGGTACTATGGTTTCCACCCACAGTCAAAAGATATGCGGGTTACGTTGATTGGCCATGCTAAACCGCCCCTTAATGTCAGGGAGATTAGCATGGTACATATGTAAGATTATGAGGATATAAGACCCTGAAGGGGATTGTAATTGGTACAGACTCGACGGGCCTCTTTCTGCACTGTAATGATTTTCAAATTCTATAGGCTGTTGATGAGGAACATCCTGATTATGAGAGTGAGAATGGGGGATTATTTCACAAAAATCTGGGAAATCTGGGAGAGTTTTTTTTGAAGTACATTCAAATAAAAAGACAATGATTGGCTAAATCCTGGTATAATAATTATTTTTTCATAATTTGAACTTATGATATCACACATATCATGACAATAACTGAGAAACATCTCAGAGTGACAGGAATACAGGAACTGACTCAGTTCGTACACAATAATCCATACATTCATTATTACCTGTGCTGCACAAGCCTGACCATAAAACAAAAGCAAGAATTTAAAAACTAGAAGTTGCTTCATAATTGATACAAGAGAGAATATTAGTGTATCATGACTTCCTCCTTCTTCAGGAAAACTCATTGTACTAACCATCCATAGATCCCCAATTTATCGGGAAGCAACATTAAGAGGAAATTTCAATACAAGGCCACCAAAATAAATCAATGAATAAACAGAAGTTTCCCAACACAACACAGCAACATAACAAAATGAAAAAAAAAGAGACTTGCATTCATCTAATGTGTCTCATGGTCGCAGCTGTCCTAAAGTGCTAACTGATGAAGAAGTACTTATGAAACATAGTCATTGATGTCGTGTAGGAATTGTGTACACCAAACTCCCACAATTGTGATAACAGTCAGATAAACTGTTTTTCGCAATGTTTGGTGTTAATATTGTCCAGGGCATTGAGATAACTCATCTGTTCTTCTTCAAAATTGTGGTATGGGATCTTTTAAATCCACCAGATATAAGGCATCCCATCCAAAAGACAGCTTGTGCTATCACTCCTATTGTTAAAATGGGAGGTCTATATGACCTTTCAGCACTGCTCTGCAGTGTCAATCCTGACTGGAGTGGAACTTGAACCCACAACCTTCTGGCCCAAGACGCAAGAGTGCCACTACCTGAGACATAACTGAATGGTGCACAGCAAATACGTGATAGATACAGAGTGAGAACCTATGGAGGTGGGCATTTGCATACATTGTAATACTTCAGTAATTATCCTGGGTAGAGTCAATTTAGCTGAACACCTGATTCTTTTCAAAAGTAGTAAGAAGTCTGACAACACCAGATTTAAATTCAACCGATTTATTTGATAGTAAACTCACAAGCTTTCGACCCTCTGGTCTTCGTCAGGTGAATGAGGTGTTCTGGTCTCCAATAGCACACATAACAGCACAGACTGTTTACAGATTACTGATTAGAATGCCAATTTTTACACCTAACCTGCTATTCAAGTCTTAAACTGGCTAACAATATTGCAGGTTAGGTGTAAAGATTGGCATTCTAATCAGTAATCTGTAAACAGTCTGTGCTGTTATGTGTGCTGTTTGAGACTATAACACTTCATTCATGACGAAGACCGGAGGGTCGAAAGCTTGTGAGTTTACAATGAATTTAAACCTGGATTTAAATCTGGTGTTGTCAGACTTCTTACTGTGTTTACCCCAGTCCAACGCCGTCATCTCTACATCTTTTCAAAAGCTCAATCCTGATATAATAAGCCACTACCAAAAGCTTCTTTTTCCATTTAAATTGTTTAATTTTGTTTTTCTGCATTATATTTATAATAATTCTTCTGCAGAAATTAATTATGTTAAACTAAGCAAGAGGACTTGCGGATAGTGAGGAGCATTGTCAGGTGATGCAGCAGGACATAGATAGACTGGTAGCTTGGGCAGACAGATGGCAGATGGAATTCAATCCTGATAAATGTGAGGTGATGCATTTCGGGAGAAAGAATGTAGGGGGGAATTGTATGATAAAGGGTAGACCTATTAAGAGTATAGAAACGCAGAGGGACGAGGGGGTGCAGGTGATCAAGTCTCTGAAGGTGGCAGAGCAAGTGGAGAAGGTTGTGAAGAAAGCATATAGTATGCTAGCCTTTATAGGAAGGGGTATAGAATACAAGAGCTGGCCTTTAATGTTGCAGTTGTATAAAACGCTGGTTAGACCTCATTTGGAATACTGCGTCTAGTTCTGGTCGCCTTTCTCCAGAGTCTCCACATCCTTCCGGTAGTGAGTGCAGAGGAGGTTTACCAGGATGCTGCCTGGTATGGAAGGTCTTAGTTACGAGGAGAGGTTAGGCAAATTGGGACTCTTTTCCTTAGAAAGATGTAGACTTAGAGGAGATCTGATAGAGGTGCACAAGATTATGAAGGGGATAGATAGAGTAAACAGGGTTAAGCTTTTTCCTAAGATGGACTCAAATAGCATGAGGGGTCATGGGCTTAGGGTGAGGGGGGTAAGGTATAATTTGGATGCTAAAGGGAGTTTTTTCACACAGAGGGTGGTGGGGGTATGGAATGCGCTGCCAAGTAAAGTGGTGGAGGCAGGTACTCTGGAGTTATTTAAGAAATACTTAGATAGGCACATGAACAGAATGGGAATGGAGGGGTATAGAAAACTGATTAAAATAGGGATCATGAGCCTTGGGAGTCCCTGGGAAGTGTGTAAATAGATGATGATATTGATGTATTTGTTTTTATCCTACAGGTGCTGTGGTCCACCTTGTGTCTAACGAGGGGCATACACGCGATGGGTCGTGAGAGGGTTGCTCTTGGAACTTTTTTGAGAGTATTCTAGTGCTTCACGTTGTTAGTGTACGCTTGACCTGGACCATTTGATGGGCAACACGACAGCTCAGTGACTATCGCTGTGCTGTGCAGATACGTGGATTTGGACCTGTGTCTGGGGGAGTTTGCGCATTCTCCCCGTGCTTGCATGGGTTTTCCCCAGGCACTCTGCGGTTTCCTCCCACATCCCAGAGATGTGCTCTTAGGCTAATTGGCAAAACAAATTCTCCCTAAATTGTCTCAAATTTGGTTTTTAATCCATAGATCTATAAACATGGACAGGGATCATGGGTAGAGGTGGGAACATCGGGGTGGCAGCATGGGCTTGTTGGGCCAAAGGGCCTGTTTCCCGTGCTGTTTTGTTCTTTGTTCTAATATGGCTCTCCCAAATAGTCTTTGATCACAAAGTATCAAACACTCAAGACAAAAATCATGAATGGCATTTACAAAGCAAAACACTGAGGAAGCTAAGCAGAAAAGACAGAGGGGAGCTTTATACCATTAGAGCTGCTTATATAAACTTGCCTACATTGATTGCTTGGGTTGATCCACCATAATTAGATATTTGTTGGCAAATGAAACTATAGTTTATTCTAAATTTTAAAATTACCCAAGGATGAGGCTAAAGTCAGCAAATGGACACAGAAGTATTGCAACATCAGATGGAGCAAAGAATGAAACTGGAAGTCTCAAAAGGTTTGGCAGCATCTCGAGAGAGGGAATAAGTTAACAATTCAAGTCTGTATGACTCTCTTCAGAGCTGAAGAGAGGTGGAAATGTGGGAGTTATGTACTGTTGAAGAGAGCATATGGAGCAGAATAGAAGGTCAGGAGAATTTGATAAAGATGCCATAGACACAATGCAAAGGAGTGGTAATGATAGAGTACCCATTTAATGTGATACACAACAGACTTGAGTAAAATTAGAGCTCGTGGAACAAAGGGACAATAGCAACATGATATGAAGTTGGTTGAATGACAGCAAATAGTGAGTGGTGTTGAATGGTTGTTTTTAGGGATGGAGGAAGTTTTATAGCAGAGTATGGGTCAGTGCCAGGATTCCTATTCTTATTACTAACTCAGACTTTGGTGTATAGGACATAAATCCAAATTTAGTGGATGATACAAAACTTGGAAACGAACTTCGGGAAGGATGGCATTAAATTTCAGAAGCACAATAGGCAGGTTGATGGAGTACAAGTAATGGGTAAACTTTAATGCAAAGAAGGGTGAAGCATTTCATTTTGATAGGAAGACTGTGGAAGGGCAATACAAAATATCATAAAGGTTGTGAAAAAGCAGTGGAATCTGGTGTATATGCATACAGATCAATGAAGGCTGCAGGATAGGTTGAGAGAACAGCTAATAAAATATATGGAATCCTGGCCTTTACAAATAGGGGCTTAGAGTACAAAAGCAAGGAAGTAAAGAAAACTTGTAAGAAAGTTGGACCGTTATTGTACAGAGAACAATTGCAGGGCACCATGGTAAAACGTGTGTCACAATGGCACAGTGCTTAGCATGGCTGCCTCAGTGCCAGGGACCAGGTTCAGTTCCAGGCTTGGATAACTGACTGTGGAATGTGCACATTCACCCTGTGTCTGCTGGGTTTCCTCCCACACTCCAAAGATGTAGGGGTTAGGGTGATTGGCCATACTAATTTGTTCTTTAAGTGTCAGAGGGATCAGCAGGGTAATTACATGCTTATGGGGATAGGACCTGTTGTCAGTGCAGGCTCAATGGGCTGAATGAACTCTTACAATGTAGAAGGATGCCAACGATTCTATGAAGCAGGGGAGTGGCACCAGGTGAATTGCCCTTGCAATGAGTCAACATGGGCACGATGGGTCAAATGGCCTCACTCTATGCTGTAACCATTTGTTGATTCTGTTCAATTCTCCTGGACTCTTTACAATGAGATTCTTTCACCTAGCATGCTCTCTTAGCGGGAGCCACAAGTCTTCATTCAATCGTTATGTCCTTTGAGAATTCTGTTCTCTGTGGATCTGTTATCCCACACAAACTTCCATTTGTTTTTTTTCCCTCCTTTTGGGTCTTGTTAAATGAAGGTCCAATATTGGAGAATACTAAAATTGAAATGAGTAGGAAGATGGAGGAAATATATTGGAAAAGAGTAATTAGCTGTTGTAAAGTTTAACTTTCAAAAGTCATAGATTTTTTTGAAGGGAACACAAGGACGAGGAGTCAGGCTGGAAAAGAGGAAACCAGAAGATGGCACAGATTTTTGTTTCAACATCGTGAGATTATAGAGAGAATCAAGAGTACATAAGGAGATAATTTAAAATTTTGGAGGAAGGAATTAAAAAATCATAAACAGTGAAACGATAGCATTAAGAGAAAAGAAAATGTGAAAGATAGGTTGTGCAATAGTTTATTGGCCTTGTGAGGGAAGATATTGTATCTTGCAGAAGACACTCCATCCCCAGCCTCCACGTCTCCATTTCTTTGTTGCCTGCAGCTATTTTGATACAAAGATGTGTTTTTTAATATTTTGTGTAGGTGTGGTCAGGTTTAAGAAACACTAAACTAAAATACATGTAGGAATGGGGAAATACTTGAAGTAAATCAATCCTTGTTAATCCCCTGCTTGGCATGAAAGGAGCTTTGCATTCCTCAAACAAAAGGATATAGATCAGGTTTGATAGGTTGCACCCAGACCCAGCCAAGCTGAAACAGAGATTTTTCTTCCGCCATGGTTCAATTTCCCCTCTTCTCATGGGCTGAGTTTCATGGGCAATAGCAGCTCCCTGGTACCTCACCCAGATGGCCTTTTTGATATGTGAACCTAGACAATGAACGCTAACTGATGATTTGACTGGTTGCACAACAAATCACTCCTTACCTTTTACACATTTGTATTTTCCTGCACTGATCAATGAGATTAATGACAGGAAGCCTGGTCGACTCAATAACTGAAATGAATAGGTCAATGACGCAGAATTGTAAGAAATATAAACATTTTTTGCTTTTAAGTAGTCAGCTTCTGCCTGCTCTCGGGAATAAACTGGTTGCAAGTAACCAAAATCCAGGAGATTTTTAAGTTTATTATTATTTCTTCAGATGTGGGCATTATTAGCTGTACCAATATTTATTGTCCATACCTAATTGTCCTTCACCTATATTGTAAATTGCTGGCTAGGCCATTTCAGGGAGAATTTAGAAGTCACCACATTGCTGTGGATCTGGAATTCAAATCTGTTACAGTGGGATTCAAATCCAAATCCCTGGGTCTCTGGATCACTAGCTCAGTGACAATACTCCTACACCAACTTGACAGATGGTAGCTTGTTCAAGATACCTTCACTGCATTTCACCCATGATGTAATTACTCTGGAAATACTTAATAGAACATGGCAAAGGGAGGTTCACTCAACATCTTATCTGTACTGTTATTCTCCAGTATGGTCACCCAAGTGACCATACTTCATACAAAAACTTAGATAACAAAGGACTGCCACTGACAAGGGCAGCATTTGATTTCCTTCCCTAGCTACCCTATATGGCTTGCTAGGAAATTTCAAAAGGCAGTTAGAAATCAATGTTGTGGATCTGGAATCACATGTCAGCCAGACTGGGTAAAGTTGATAGATGTCCTTCCCAAAAGGACATTAGCGAATGAGATGTGTTTTTACAACAATTGATGATAGTCTCTATAATGGTGACCATAAAACTAGACTTATATTCCAGATTTATAGTTAAATTTCAATTCCAACTCCACTAGCTGCCATTGGGAACTTGAACCTCAGAACGTTAACCTGGGTTTCTGGAATACGAGTCCAGTGACATTATTACTATACTGCCATCTTAGAATCACAGAGATAGAATCACAGAAACTCTACACCGCAGAAAGAAACCATTGGGCGTATTGAGTCTGCACTGACCACAATCCTACCCAGGCCCTACTCCCTTATCCCCACATATTTATTTGCTAATCCCTCCAATCGATGTATCTTAGGACACAAAGGGCAATTTCAGATGGCCAATCGACCTAACCCGCACATCTTTGGACTTCCTTCCAGAAAAAAAACTATTATATTTGACTATAAGGCCAAATATGATAACCAAACCCAAATTTAATTTTAACCATATCCGCTTGCATATACGCCTGCAAAATCTCGAGTTACTGATGTAGTGACATAATGAGCTGACAGGACCTATGCCCATCAAATATGGAAAACTCTGGCCCTATCGCAAATGGGGTTTGCAGAACGAGAGCACAAGTCCGACTGGATGTGAGAAAGCTCAGGAAGTGGGTGGTTTTCAAGAAGTGCAATCAGTTAAAAGACTGATACAGACCCTTGGATCAAGGATCAAAGTGAATGGTGCAGCACAAAGGAAAAGTACTGCTGCTTGAATTGAAATTCCTCAGTTGTCATCATGGGATTTGAACTCATTTTTCTGCATTACTAATAATTACAGTACTGTAACCATTTTCCTACCATTTTCGGATATATGGCACCTTACAGATCTTGTGATACCCCAAAGTGCTTTCCACTTGGGTTACTTTAAGTGTCAACACTGTTATACTGTTGTAATCTTGGAAACACAATAGCCAATTTTCATCAACAGTGCGCAGCAGCAATGAGATAATGGTCAGCCAAACTTTGTGTCATGTTGGGTGAGGAATATAAAAATGGCCAGAGAACTAATAGAATCCCCAATTTTTCAAAATTGTGGCATGGGATCTTTTACATTCACCCGAGAAGACTAGTAAGCAATCACACCCACCCCCATCCCCACAAGAAGACAAGGCATCAGATCTTACTAATTTTCACATAGTGGAAGTCAAATGGTGCAGTGCTCTCCTATTTCTGTACCAAGGCACAAGCTACAAGTAACTGATTGACAGAATGTTTTGTACACAGTAAAGTTAACAGTATTCTTATTTTCTCCAAGATGCTTGACTGATAATCATGTAAGGATTGTACAAATTCAAATAGAATAAAAAAAGAACAAAGCAATATGGTGATCATGGTAATTGCATGCAGCTCAAAACAAAAATTAGGCTCACTGAATCACATACTCCAAAAAAAAGGAAGACCACAGTGACAAATATCGGTCAAACTTTTAAAAAGGCAATCACAATACAGTTCTATAGGAGTACGTTTACCTGATTAAACTGGTTTAGGTGATTCAGTGGTTGCAGTGCAGCAATATGTCTCAATGATTTTCAACAAGAAAGTAAACAATTAGCCAATTACTTGCTCCTGAACATTGGTCTATATTGTACGTTGGAATGCGCACATATGGATTTAATAGATTACAAGACAGGCTCTGAATGTGCTGTCCCTTCAAGTAAATACCCTGTGGACTCTTACAGGCTTACATAACAAAAATGGTCGCCTGTGCAGGGTATAGTAGGCAAACGATGTCTACGGAATCATAATAGAAGCAGTTAATGTTTGAGGAGAAAATTGCTATTTGGATTCCGCTGTGTGAGGATCAATAAATACGTTGCCAAACAATCAACAGTAGTTACATCAAAAGATATTAAGATTACTCGACTAACTATTAACAGAAAAGTGGCCAGTTCAGGAAATTGGATTCAAATGCATTGGCCATTTGCCTTCTTGGTTAAAATAGGCCTCCAGCCAACATGCTGAACTCTTGATCATCCTCGGTCCATGCTGGTGTTTCAAAATCCCTTTCGTTATCAACCTCCTCCTGTTATCATATTTCAAACCCATTATTTCAGATAAGAGTGAAAGAATCAGAAACAAATTATTCAAATAAGTGTGGCTCATTTTCATATGCCTTTGACCTTAGCAGTTTTTCAGTTCTGGAGCTTTTGGAAATTACTCAATAATGTTGCTGAGACTGGTTTTAGGTTTCAGTCCAAAATAGTAACATGGTGCCACTCATCAGTTAGCACACAGTGTCCAGCACATGTTGCTAAAGGGGAACAGAACAGAACAAGAGAGCAAACAGCTTTAAGCAAAGCCAGTGAGGCCAAGCTTGGGCAGGTCTTAATACTCGCTTCTCAGCCTTTTGGCTAAAATCAAGTGTCAGATCAAGCCCAAGATTTGGTGCAAAGCCTTTTCTTGTCAGCTTGGATCTTGCTCACCTCTGTTGTAGGGACCATGAATTTAGTTCAAGTTGAATTACAATTTGATTTTGGGAGTAAGGAGATGGACTCAAGCTTGCCAGGTCCATTATGCGCATTGGCTTTGTAACTTCAAGAATGGAATAAAAAAACTTTTTAAATCTTAACCCGCAAGCAAGATCCTGAGAAATTAATGGCTGGAGTCTCATCATTCATCATTTGCACTCACTAAGATCATGCAAATTTGAACTGAAGCATAAAATATATATTTTTAAAAAACAGAATCCAATGACCACAAAACAATATTGCAGTAAATGTCATTTAGACAATTTAAGACACAGACTTTTTTATTCATCTGTGCACTGCATACCAGGATGAGTCTCCAAGAAAAAGCAAGCAATATTAACATAACAACAGAAGAAAAATAAAAAAAGGGATTGACAGGCACATGAACCAAGCCTGATATTGGTTCCAGACTGAGAACAGAATACTTGGAATTTACTGTCTCAGTCTGGGAATGATGCAATAGAAACAATAGAAGAGCAAAAGTTAAATTGAAAGTAATTATGCCAGTTAAAATTAAAGGCACAAGCTGCTGCTGAAATATCAGATTTCTGAAAAAGAGGCGAGGCTTTGTAAATTATCCAATACTTAGTGTAATACCAGCTTGAAACACCACTACAATGTTGTGGTAGCGTGGCCCCTTTAAAAGGATGATTCCTAATCGCCACATGATTGGGCCAAACCCTTCAGAGAGGCAGGGTGAGAAGCCAAGCCAATCATGTGCAAGAGCACATATCTGGGGTAACGGAGGAACCTCAGTTAGAGACAGGGAGGAGTAGGTACGTGTTCAGGTCTGTCAGACCCTTGTTTGTATATATCAATTGTCAGTAATAAACTTTTTATAACTTGAAACTACATGAGTCACCTTCAAAGTCATTACATTGGCAGTGAGGAAGAAAGCTCTCATTAGTTGTTGGGGATCACAGTGTGCAACGAGAAGGGGAGGACAGCAAGTGTCAAAACTACAAAGAAGCAAGGTACACGCGCATATAAAAACACCGTGAATTGGAAAAATTGAGCCAAAGTGGAAAACTGGGGACAATATGTCAAAAGGATATTCCTTTGAAACAAATTAAATCACAGCAGGGGAGAAACAAAAGGTTATATTACTCAGTCGGTGGCCCACAATTGTACAGCTCGGTGAGGATCCAACATCACCCGATACTTCAGACATAAAAGTCTTGGCCAAATAATCAAACTGGGTCAAAAATCATTCAATTCTGATCAATCATTATGTTGAGGTATAAACTTCATTCAGCGGTGCAGGAGCTGGGGTGACAGTCCAAAGTCTCATGGCCAAATTGAGAGGATTAGCAGAGCATTGTGAATTTGGCCTAACTTTAGGGGAAATCTTAGAGATCATTTGGTCTGTGGGATAAATAGCCTCATACTGAAGAATTTATTAACTGAGACTAAAATCTCTGTAGTAAAAGTTATGGAGATGGCCCAAGCGACTGATTGCACTGATTAGGAGATAAGTGAGTTATGAGGCATACACAACTAAATGGGAAATGGCCATTATGAAGAACAGCCAAATGAGAGTGCAACAGAGCCTGAGGAGGGGATTACAGTAATGAGGGTGGAAGTTTGGTTTTGATGTGAAGAAAAAGGCACACCCAAGAAGCTTGCTGATGCAGAACTTATGTGTATTACCGATGTAATAAGGAAGGTCACTTACAAGCATGGTGCATTTTGAAGCAATTAGGGCAGGAAGTCCAGAACAAAAACCCCCACAATGGTTAGTTCAACTTCCTTAAGAAAATTGGATGGGAAGCCTGACAAGGACCCGAGTCTTATAACCCAAACCAGGTTTCCCTATACAGATAGCTTTGTTGGTAAACAGATCTCTTAAATGGAAATCGAAGGCAAGGCCATGGCCATAGTCATAGGGGACAGGCACTTTTGTTACCTTCAAAAAGACTTTGAACCATTGTGATTGAACAAGTCAGGAACTATATTGTCTATATATACAGGAGGGACATTGAAGACCACAGGATCAGCAACAGTTACTGTGTTCCACAGTAACTAAATAGCATAATTACCTGTCCTCATAATTAAAGGTCACAGAGCTTGTCTAATAGGGCAAGTTTGGCTAAAGCTGATAAAATGAAATTGATTGGAAATATTAAACACATGGGATGGAGATTTTCAGGAGTTTCTGTGTAAATATTCTGAGGTTTTCCAAAAGGACCTAGGACAAATAAGTGGGTGGGAGGGGGGTAAAAGTAAAATTTATCTGAATCCTGATGCAATGCCTAAATTTTTTCAGGCCAACCCAGTGCTTCATGCACTCCATCATAACATTGAAACTGAGCTTGGAAGATGTAGGTGTAAAACTTGTATAGTTCTTTGAATGGGCTGCATCCATTGTATCTGTCCTGCAGCTGAATTGTACTGTAAAAATGTAGGGATTATAATCTAAGCATAAACCAAGAAGTTTAGATAGACCACCTCTAGAGTTGAGGACTTCTACGTCTACACCAAGTTAGACCTCAATCACGCTTACCAGCAGCTGGAGTTGATGAAAACCCCAGAGATTAGTTACTATCAACACCCACAAGCAGCTATACCAGTGTACGCACAGATTCTTTGGAGTCTTGTCGGCCCGTGCCATTTTCCAGTATATGATGGAAAGTTTATTATAGAGCACACCTATTGCAATTGTTCAACCGGATGAGGTTCTAATTAGAAGAACCTCACCAGGGGAACACAGGTCAAAGTTGGAACAAGTTTTGAGAAGATTTAAAGAAAAATACTTTAGAGAAAAATACTTTTTCTAGATGGATGAAATTACATATTTAAGTTTCAAGGTGGATGCTAAAGATTTATATCTTTTGGAGCATGAAGTTAAAGCCAAAAAACATATTGGAGGCAAAATCATTCCAAGGAACAATGAATTATTGTGGGAAAACTCACATAGACATGATAAGAACATGCAAACTTCACGCAGACAAGCACCTAAGGTTAGAAATGAACCCAGGTCTCTGGCATTGTGAGGCAGCAATGCTAACCACTGTGCCATGTGCTGCCCTTGACCAGGATGAAACAACGTAAAGATGTCAATGAGGACCAGAGTATCTAAGGTAGAAATGAGGTTATAACTGTGTAGAGGATAGCTACTGAATGGAAGACCACAGGATACATGGCTGGATAAGTGCTGTTGTAAATAGCTTGAGGAGTGAGTTTTTTCTGCGGGTGAACAGTGAAGCAGGATCAGGAAAGGAAGGGATAGGAGGAAGTAATCAGAAATGGCTTTACCTGTAACTGACAGAATAGGGGAGGCAATAGGGAGATGTTAAGATAGGTGGGATGGCTATGAATATAGGGAGAGAAAGAGATTAAATGAAAATGGGGGAACAATTAATTTGGGGATATTTAGTTGATAGAGATTGAAATCACCAAGGACGAGAAGTTGCTCAGTTTAAGGCTGATGATGAAAAACAGAGACATGGCCTAGGTAAGAAACTCATGTAGCATTTGAGTGGATGGCAGAAATGTGCTTTTTAAAAGGAGAAGTGAGGAGGATAGAACAAGAAGAGATGATCAGAGGAAAAGAATATTCCAAAGGGGTGTCTGTCCAAAGTGTGATTAGACAATAAAAGATGCTCTGCTGTTTTAGTATTAGACTTGAAGAGAGAATCAAATCTGGGTTGAAGGAGTAGTGTATTATAGTCAGCTCTTTTTGTTTAATAAATGTTTCATTCTTTTCTAAAAATTCATTAGCAGAGTTTGTAACTATGGTCAGTAGTTGCCTTCCACATTTCTAAACAGGAAATGGAAATTAGGGTTTATCAGAGCCAAGTTTCATTTTGGGATCTGACTTGTCCAGTAATAACATCAGCTAGGATCATAACCCCACATATGCATACAAACAGGCGCACAATCACATACCTGCAAACAGGTACACAGGCAAACAAGCATACAGACACACATGCAGAAATGCGTGCACATGCTGTCAAACACATGCATGCACAGATATATATGTATGGACATGCATTCACACACATGGGCACGCACAGATTGATCATCATCCACACACGAACACACAGACACAAATGCATGGCCCCTTCACTGGTGGAATGGCAAGGTATGTACTGCATCTAACCAATGGAAGGAATATGCTGTTTGACATAATCCATCAAGACCAGCAGATCTTATCAAACATTATATCCCTTCTGCTGTTTGCAATGGGCAAGGTACAAACTGTATCCAACCAATTCATACTTGTAAAACTCAAAACATAGTGTCCAACATGAGATATGCTTCTGCAATTGGACAAAATTTGCTAAATAATCTTCAATGTGCTAAGGATTATGCTAACAATCAATTAAAGATTGTTAGTCAGGCTCACAGTATGCATTTGGATTTAGTATTCACAGGGCCCTGTGCTGTGCTTTGCCATGAAAGAACATAAATACATATTGCTTTGTTTCAGTTAAACAAAATAGCCAAGATCCTTGGTTTTAATTTCAAACAATGCTTGGCTGTTAACTGTCAGCCATCAATTGGTGCATTCTCCAGGTAATGCTTCTACCAATAAGAGTCCACTTGCCAATTGATTAGCACTCATAGAACATATCTTTGTTGTCTCCCTTGGATTTCTATTCTTGTGAATTGTCCTGATGAGGTCAAAATGAAAACCTTCCATAAAATAACATCTATTTCTTCAGCAATACTCCAGTTAAGTACTCTCAAATGACTACTCTAAACCTTATGAAGATTTTCCCCATTATCTCATGCAAAAATTATATACTTTCCTAGCTATTTCATGAACTCTATCTTAACATAGCCCCTTGGATGTCGCTGAAGTCCAAAGCAGTGATAATGTCTTTTAACTAACACTGCCACTAACCCTCTTTTTCCTCACTATCTCTCCTACTATTTCTATTCATAACATTTCCCTTTACAAATTTAAGCCATGACTCTATTATAATTATTATATCAAATCACTCCACACATTATTTAAAGCTTCAAGGCATTTTATTCCCTTATTCCGGTACTTCTCTTGAAATTTCATCCACACAAACTTTTAGCTCAACCACAAGTTGTTCCCTATATATTTCCAAAATAGGCACTTGAAATGAAGCACAATTACCATGATGAGCTCACTATAGAAAATTGAATACAAACAGCGCATTGGACAAAGAACATAATTTGCATTTAGCATTATTTTTCAAACTGAGGTTCTAGATGCCCCACTCTGCAGGAAATCATCCAATTAAAAGTAGATGTATAATAAGAAATAAAACCATAGAATCCCTACAATGCAGAGAGGAGCTGATCAGCCCATCGATCCTGCAAAAGAGCATCTTACCAATCCCCCCCTTACCCGCCAAAAACCCCCGGCCTATCCCTGAAACCCCATGTATTTACCACCGGAGTGGCACAGTAGCACAGTGGTTAGCATTGCTGCTTCACAACGCCAGGGACCCAGGTTCGATTCCCGTCTTGAGTTATTGTCTGTGTGGAGTTTATACATTCTCCCTGTGTCTGCTTGGATTTCTTCTGATTTCCTCCCATATTCTGAAAGATGTGCTGGTTAGCTGCATTGACCCGAAAAGGTGCCGGACTGTGGCGGCTAGGGAAATTTCATAGCAACTTCATTGCAGTGTTAATGTAAGTTTTATACGTGACTAATAAACTTTAATCTACCCATCTTTAGACACTAAGGGGCAATTTAACATTACCAATCCACCTAACCTGCAAATCTTTGGACTGTGGAGGGAAATCATGCAGTAGAGGGAGAACATGCAAACTCTCTGCAGGCCAACATCCAAGGCAGAAAGGAACTTGAGTCCCTAACACTATGAGGTAGCACTGTGTCATCATTCTCCTTAGATAACACAAAGTCTGGGTTTTTAAACCCGGTAAGTTATAAAGAAAGGAATACCAAATAAGGAAGGATAAGTAAAGAATTCTTGAGTTATGATTTTGATCTATGTCACATTCTAATTTTAAAGAATGAAGATGCAGATAAGAGGAAACATTTATGTGGATGCAGTTGAAATTTATGAAGATAAAAGTGTAAGTTCAGCAAAGAACTGATGAGAGTAGCGTTGTCAGGATTTGCAATTTATTGGTATAGAAAGAATTTTTTGTCTTTGATTTACTATTAAAAGATTGATATAGTTAATATGCCAATATTATACAAATAGATCCCGAACCCCGATTAGCACAAAAGCCCTGAGCATCCACTATTAACACTGTCTTCAAACCTCATAAAAGTGGGAAACAAACTCCTTGAATAGTTCAAAATGTAGTTTAAATATTTTTTTAAAGAATAACTTTATGCACATTTGAAGGAAACACACACACATTCTGATGCAACTTTCTCCTCCATTCCACAGTGTTTCATACTTCAGCAACAACTAGCTTTCTCCCTTATTTTCTTAAGGCACAGATTTGCTCTAGTTCAATATATTTCAGCAACCTGCCTATGTGTTAGTATGTTCTGCTACTGACTAAGGAGAGGGGAGTGAGAGCAGAACTCATAGCTGAGCCTAATTCTGCCCTGAACCAAATCCACATGCACGGTTTCTACTACTAAGGGTGAGGTACTGATAGGCTGGCAGTATGGAACTGTACAAAACCAAATTAAGATTTTCAGGAAAGGAGGAGGAAATTGAAAGCAAGAAGAGGGAAAAAAAACAACCCCCAACAAGAACAAATCTGAAACGTACAGTAAATGCTCAGGATAATAGGATCCGCCCATCCTATTTGTAACATATTTCTGCTTCAGTTCTATGTAGGAGATTTTAGTTTCACACTCAGCATAGCAGCAATGGGAGCTGTACTCTTGTACTTCCCCTTTTCACTCTGTTTAATCCCATGTGGTTCATATCAGATTTATAAAAATGGCACAACCCAACCACGAACTATAAATACCACGGACTAGCATTCTACTAATGGGCCAGCAAAATGTCAGAGACCCTTTATTGTATCATCTCTGCAGAATACAAGACAAGCTACACGAGAAAGACAAAATAAAATCCTTAGGTTAACACTTATGACTGGGCGTGTTATTCTACGTATAGATCATCTGAGTCTTCCACTCCCAAAATTAGATTCCAGGCTGTAACTCACCATATCTATGCATAAGCAGATGATATACAAAATGTTGGTAAAGTGCCCCACAGTAAGTGTTACCTTGACCCATCTTTTTGGATACTGAAAACCTAGTGCACACATACAGCATTTTCTGTTTTAACTTCATAATCAGGTGCTTCATTCCATTTAACTGGACTGAGCATGGTTACAGCTTGGTTTGCCCAAGTTCAGGTCCAATAGGTTAACAAATCCACAAGGATATTTGATAATCAGTTATTCAGCTCATGTTAAAATCAGTCATCATGTTTAAGTCTGCAAATCAAGTTATAAAAGGAATATTCATTGGAAGAATTTGTCTGCTTGATATTGACTGCTGACATGACCTCCCTTTGTCCTGAGGGGGGCACACTCTTATCTAAGTATACATAGGCTAAAAATCAACTAAATGAACTATTGATAAGCTTTCTATTGCTTGTTCAATTAAAAACATCCTACTGTTTGATATTTAACTTACATAGTTATCTGATGTGATATGGGAAAGCACCAGCCAATGACATGTCAGTCTCTTTAGATTTTATTGTTGACAGTTTATCAGTAAGCCTAGCGCACAGTTTCTTGAAGAACCATGACTTTGCTTGATTCAGAGCACCTCTTCCCAAGAGGTCATATTCAACTTGAAATGTTAACTCTGCTCCTTTCTCTACAGATACTACCAGACTTGCTGAAGCAAAAACAGGAAGTCTGAAGATACTGAATCCCACAGAGTGTTGACTTCAATTGCTAGCCAAGTCACCTAGGAAATATTTTGACTCAAAGAGATTCCAGTGTCTGGGAACTATTGATTAATCTTCCAGTGCAAGGGCATGGTCAACATATGGGTCAGCTTTTTTAAAAATTAAACACATCAATTGAGGAAATATCAAAATTTGAAAGAATGCCCGTTGTGTGCTGCACCCTCATTTATGATGAGGAAGATAGAGGCCAGCACTCTGTGACAGGAAACCCAGAGCTAACATTAGCTATGATTCTTGAAACTGATTCATAGAACTATAAAACTAAAACAGTCTGAACTTTCTGCACTTTGTCTTGTTGTCCTTACATTACTGGTGATAATGTACCCAACATTATCACAATCTCTGAGCATCTGCATGAAATGAGCATTGGGAGAAATTCTGCAATCTACCTAATATTGGAAGTGGCAGAAGAGGTATCTATGAAAATAGCAGCACAAAGGGAAAAAAGTGCGTTCCAAGATTTGCAGATGTGGCACTTGGAGGCCTTGACGCAGGAGGCAAAAGGGAGAAGCCAGCCCCTCGATTCACAGGGTGGGGGTATGTAGAGTTGAGGGAGTAACACAAGGAGCGGGGTAGAGTCAAATTGATTGCAAATGACAAGACACAGGTCTGCATAAAGTAGCAACAGCAAAATCATTTATTTTTCCAGTGGCACAGTAAGATTTGTATATTAATTGAGAGGGTATATTTGATAAGAGGCTGTATCTCAAGAGCAACATGCTGTCTTGGTCCAAATTTAAATACACAATAAATTTATTAACATACCTTCAGAGAAAAGGCAGTTAAAATCCAGGCGCAATGTATGTTCGGAATACCAAAGAACAAAAAAAAGTACTGCACAGGAACAGGCCATTTGGTCCTCCAAGCTTGTGCCAATCACATGCCCAAACTAAAAAAAAATCTTATGCCCTAATCAGTCCATATCTCTTCATGTACCCATCCAGATACCTCTTAAATGTTGCTCATGTGCCTGCTTCCATCATCTCCTCTTGTAGCATGTTCCAGCCACCCACCATTCTCTGCATGAAAACTTTCCCCTTCACATCTTCCTCAAACTTTCCCCCCTTACCTTAAACCTCTACTCCCTTGTAACTGACATTCCCATGCTAGAAAAAAGCCTCTGACTATCCACTGTGTCTATGCCTCTCAATTTTGTAGATCTCTATTGTGTCTCCCTTCAGCCTCCATCTTTCCAGTAACAAGAATCCCTGGTGTTCTGGGAAGGTATTCTGACTTCAAACTGTTCTGAGTGCATCAAGAGGCCTACAGCATTCATCCAAAGGACTCAGTTCAAGTATCACACGAGCATTAGTCTTTGCTGTATTAAACCTTTTATTTATGGGATTGGTTTGATTGGAACATCTTGTACATCTCCATTAAGGATTATATATTGTTATGGTTTTTTTTTTGTTTATAACTGATTTAAAAAATTGCTAATGTTCTTTCCATGCATGTCAATTATATTCTTAAATAAAATTTGATAAAAACTCCCTAGTGGGTCTTTGAATCATATCTGACAAGAACTATATCATGTTTATCCTAGCCAAATCCAAGATGCAAAATGTATGATCCAGGCGGGCTTCATAAAACAATTTGGAGTTTCTGACCTGAACCGTAACACCAGTAACAGAAATATTGATGTCTTCTTCCCATTCCCTGCATTTGCTGAATTCGCCTCAAGGGCAGCATAGTGAATTTGATTTATTACTGTCACATGTATTAACTTACACTGAAAAGTACTGTTTCTTTCTCACTATAGAGAGAAAATATACCATTCATAGAGAATGAAACAAGTGCAGAATGTAGTGTTATAGTCATAGCTAGGGTGTTAAGAAAGATCAACTTATTGCAAGGTAAATCCATTCAAAAATCTGACATCAGCAGGCCGTTCTTGAGTTGGTTGGTACATGACCTCAGGCTTTTGTGTCCTTTTCCTGATGGGAGAAGGTGGAAGAGGGAACGTTTGGGGTGTGTGGGGTCCTTAATTATGCTGGTTGCTTTGCTGAGGCAACAGAAATTGTAGACAGAGTCAATGAATGGGAGGCTGTTTGCATGATGGATTGGGCTACATTCATGACCTTTTATAGTTCCGTACAGTCTTGGGCAGAGCAGGATCCATACCAAGCTGTGACTATGTCACTGATCGAATCCAGGGCAGCAAATTCTAAGGCCAGTCCCAAATGATATTGTGATTGCCATCTAGAATCTTGCTGCAGAGCGAGTAGTAGTTACAGTTCTATGTAACTATGACTCTCTTAACAGGAAGAAGAGTAATGGTTACAGTAGCTGTGTGAATTTTCTCACTTCTATAACACAGCGAGTTGTGCCTCCCCAGTGATCCTGCTGGGCAACATCGCTGCTACTCTGAGCGAGCAGCGATGGCCAAAGCAACAAGCCGAGGAGTGAATTTGCAGATGTAACTGCACATCTGTGGCCAGACTGCAATTGCAAACAGGTGTGTTGAGATTGGCCTTTCATCCATTCATGTGCAAAAAGGCTCCATCCAGATTTGTCAATCTCAAGTAGCTGTGTGAATCTTCTGGTTTCTATAGCACAGCGAGTCAATCTCTTCCGTGGGAACCACCTGGTAGCATCTCTGAAGACACAGGAGATGGTATTCGATGACTGGTTGAGAAACAAATAGCGGGAGCAATTCATGCTGCCCTATGACCACAGCCACCGAACTGCCAGCTCGATACGGGTGGTGTTGTTGGAGTAGTAGGTGGCTGAATCGCATAACTGTAGTTATCTTGGCATTCTAGACCATAGGTGAATCAAAACCTAGCCGATGGTCCAGTGTATGTGGAACTTTAGCCTGGCAGAAGATTGTATCTGCAAGGAATTTGACTAGCCAAGAATTGCCAACACACTTCTGTACCTATAAACCCGGTAACTTAAAGAAACTTTGACTAGACAGGTTCCACCCTGTCCCAGGGGTAGTTGGTGATGTGTATTTGACCCGAAGTCTGCAAATGCGCCTATCAAGGTAGCAGAAGCTTTACCGAGACCTCCCAGACAATCAGCTTCTAGGGGAGACGCTTATACCCATGCCTGATATGAGGCAGATACACACACCAGGATTGCGGTGCCCTATCTCATCCGTGATGATCACAAAAAGGTAGAAGGGTCACGGGAATCTCTAAAGACTATTGAAAGAGACATTGGTCTTCCATGCCCCAAGGGATTGGGTGTGGTTAAACAGCGATCGGAGTAGCTCCCGAGTTGCGCGAGCCTGTTTCATGTTGTGGTTGCATTGTCGGGTTTGTTGTGTTGCTTGTCGTACTGTTATTTGTGTTACTTAATAAAAACCGCTTTGTAACTCAAATGATGTTTTTGGGAAAACGGCTCTGAAAAAACAAAGTGATAATTCATATTCACGGCTAGCGTTTCCAGTGGTGTGATTCAGTCTGCTTGTCTACAATCATGGTGGTTGTAGCCATATTGAACCGTGATCAATTTCCCGTTTCTGCCAATGCCTAAGGGCTGTGATAACATTTGATGGATGACACTCTGTTTCCTTTCAGAAGTGCATGGTACACTGTCGACGAGCGACAATAAAACTCGGACAAGATGCTCTCTGGAGTGTCTCTCGAAAATAGCCCATTGCTACAGTTCCATAAGACTGCTTCACGGCTGCCACTATTGTCTTGAGGCCCAAAGTTTCATCCCATACCCCAGTGGAGGTCATGAAACACTGTTTTGGAAGCCCACTGCAAAGGCATTAAGAGCAAAGAGTGACCAAGTCCATGTAAGCAGTGTAGTAGACCCAAGAACTTGGATGCAGTCCAGGAGGGAGTCTCACATGTGCCATACCTTCAAATATTTAGCATTAGACTGATGCATTATTCCAGTAATGAACCCACCTATCAATATTCTTCATCAAGCACATCTCGTTCTTCACAGCCATAGCCTCACTTTACCTTCACATACTTAGCACTGCTGCAAGCTTTACACTCACATCTCACAGTTTGCGCACATTGTCAAGCTGTTCAACTGTGACAACTGTATCATCCAAACATATTACTCTACGTTCACTGAAACTCACTTCTCCTTGCAGGAGAAGATGGCATATAACCACAGGCTTCAATTCATAGTGGACAATAAACACAGCTACATATCTTCATCCTGATGGAGGAGACAGAGCTGCCCATCACTGGAGTGGCCAAGATTGAGGCTGAAACCTAATCCAACTCATCACATTCACTTTCCTTTCATCTTCTCACTTTTCTGATTTACAAAAATACTGATAGTATAAACATTCACCTCTTCCTTTTCCCCTTCTTCACTCATTGCAACCCTACCCTCAAATCATTAAGGACTGGAATCTGGACAGGCAGCTGTGCAAGAGCTATACTGGCATAGGAGGCAGTCCAGAGACAGTTTACTACAGTGATCCTAGATATGGAGGGAGAGGAGAGATTGAGTAGATTGAGACTATACCTAATGGAGTTTAGAAGACTGAAAGGCGACCTTATTGAGATATAGAGGATTCCCAGGCAGCTTGACAGGTTAGATGCTGACAGGTTGTTTTCTATCATGGGAGAGTCTAGGACAAGAGACTGTAATCTCAAAGGAAAGGGTCTCCCATTTCGGATGAGACAAATGGAAATTTCTTCTTTCGGAGGGTAGTGAATCCATGGAATTCTTCGCTGTAGAGGGCTGTTGTCTCGGTATGTTCAAGGTTGGGATAGATAGATTTTAAACGAGTAAAGGAGTTAAGGGTTATGGTGGTAAGCCAAGGAAAGTGGAGTTGAGGATCATCATATTAAATGAGCCGTGATCTCATTAAATTGTAGATCAGACTTGATAGGCCAAACGATCTACATCTGCTTCTATAGCTTAAGATCTTATAGGATTGTGAAGTCCAAGAAAAATAAAAGACTGGTGAAGAAGAAACACCTTTATTCACACTGCTATCACAAATATTGATGAGCATGCACAATGTAACGCTTGGCATATTCTCAAAGCTTCCAGAAAACTTGCTGTATAAAAGGCACATGGAGGAGTCCAGCATCAGCTTGGCAGGCTGCTTTGTTTCAAATTTGGAGTCCACTCTTTCCAGAGTGCAACTGGTGTCCAACTCAATGAAAACACTTGCAGACCTAACCATTATATCAACTCAAGAAACTCTGCAGTGCTCTGCATGTGTCACAATTTGTCATGACTTGCTGTACCTGGCACAACTCACCATCACCACAGCCCATCCATTATTACCACCTGGGATGCGATGGCTCTTCAAGAAGAGAAGAACAGCGAAGGCTACCAACACCTCCTCTTTCTTGTTGGGAATACCTTAACTTGCGTTGCAGCAGAAACAGAGGCCATTTGACATCTTAATGCTGCAGTGAAAGCCAAGCTTAGGGACACACAATATCAGTTCACTGCCACGCAGGTTCAGACAGCTGCCATCATGGTTTGGCTATCAGTGCTCAAAGGGCTCCACGTTGAGTAATCTGTCCTGCAGCAGATTACAAATATTGCTGGTGTACTGTCAATTGGCAGTGGCACAATGAAGCAAATATAGGTTGTATTCTCTTAAGATGGCAAGATTCAATATTTCATCTCTGCTTTACTGTATCTTTACAGCTATCTTTTAGCCTGCCAGACTGCTGCCATCCATGCTGAGGCAGTTCAAACTGGGCCTTACAGGCCACCTGCTTTCTCCACAGGAAGCTAGGCAAACTTCTGCCAACCACTGATGTTGTAGTTGGATGAAACAATCATGGGTTCCCAACAAGAAAGAGGAGGTGTTGGCAGCCTTCGCTGTTCTTCTCTTCTTGGAGAGCCACCGCATCCCAGGTGGTAAGAATGGATGTGCTCTTGTGATGGCAAGTTGTGCCAGATACAGCAGGTCATGACAAATTGTGACACGTGCAGAGCACTGCAGAATTTCTTGAGTTGCCATTCCTTGAACATCCCAATGACCTGCTTGATAATGGTGTGTGGGGCAGCACTACTTTCTGCTGGCCACGTGTATTTGGGTTACACACTGGAGGCATAAGCCAGGCAATCAGTTGATAGTTCTGTTGTCCAGCAGCCAGACTCTGGTTTGATTTAGTTAAAATTCTAAGAGAAGAATGACTAATGCAGAATAATAGCATTATGACCGCTGCCAGAATACCAAAAATTCAAACATAATTGAACATACTTTCACATTCTGGGAGTTGCAGTTAACATTAAAAAAAGAGGAATGGACCATTTGGCTTCTCAAGCCTATTCCACCATGCCTATCTCAAAACCATACTCTTGCTCTCTTTTCTTGCCCTTTTACACCTTCAGTGTCTAGAACGTCTATTTCCTTCTTAAATACATTCAGTGACATAGCCTTCACAGCCTTCTATGATAGAGTGTTTCACAAATTTTGAGTGAAGACATTTCTTCACATTCTCAGGCTTAAATGGCATAGCCCATATCCTGAGACTGTGAGGCCCCCCAGCCAGGGGAAACAACCTGCAGCCAAGTTGTCCAGCCCTGTCAGAATTTTAGACATTTCAGTGAGACTCTACCCTCGCTTTCATTCTTCTAAACTGTAGAGAATATAGCATCAGTGTCCAAATCTTTCCTTTTAAAATAATTGCAATTAGTCTGGCAAATCTTTGTTGCACACTCCCTATGGTCAGTTTATCCTTCCTTAGGTAATGAGCCCATGATTGCACAAAATATTCTAGATGTGATCATACTATGGCCCTGTATAGCTGCAGTAAGACACCCTTTCTCTTGTATTCAAATATTAAGATCCATCTTCACATTTAGATGAAGAACCCCCAAAGACTTGTGCGTGCTGTTAATGGTACCCTGCCCCATGAGGAAATTATTTCCTGTCAAAGCTATGTTCACACTCTGCCTGCTTCTCTTTGGCCAGAGAGATTGCAATTTTCCTTTCCTGCAATAAAGAGTCAAAATTACTTCCTTTTGCAATAATGGACAGTGAATTGGAAGGTGTGGAAATGATAACCGAAAGACAAAGAAATTCATAGTCACAGTTGCCTTTGCAACCAAAGGTAGCACCATCCTTGCCCTAATCATGAGCTTTTTTTCATTCATTAAGGGGTCACAGGCATCAATAGCTAGGCCAGCATTTATTTCAAATCCTAATTGCACTTGAACTGTATTTCAGAGGGCATTTAAAAATCAACCACATTGCTGTCGGTCTGGAGTCATATGTAGCTCAGGTTGAGGTAAGAATGACTGATTTCCTTCTCTGAAGGGCACTAGGTTTTTACAGCAATCGATGATGATTGCATGGTCATGATAAGTCTTTTAATTCCAGATTTTTTAAAATATTGAATTCAAATTTCATCATCTATCGTGGTGGGATTTGAACCCAGGTCTGCAAAGAATTACTGAGGATCTCTGGATTTCTAGTCCAGTGACAATACAATGTCAACACTTCCAGGAAGTAATAGATTTTAATGAACACCTCTTTTCTAAAATGAAGATATAAAATGCATTCAAGTACATCAAGGACACAAGATGGAAGATTGGTTATTGAAACAGTCAAGTTTAGAGATAACAAAGGCATAGATGAGGACATCATCAGAGATGAGCTGAGGCAGAGAGAAGATAAGAAATGTTAGATGAGATGGAAATAGGAAGTCTCAATGTTGAGATTAGAAGCTCAGAGTCAAATAAGCCTTAGGGAGATTAAAGAAAGCAGGAACTGAAGAGAATGGCTATTGTCATTATTTATAGTATATCTAACTGAAGGCAATCTCTGCCCCTCTAATACTTAATGCCAGACAAATTAATAAGTGAAGGCATCAGGAGAAATAATGGCGAGGCAATGCTGGTATTAGAGTACATGTGGAACCTGAGTTCACGTTTTCATTCAAACCCACTATGAATTAGAATAGATCCACATGGATTTCCAGGATTTGGTTAAATCAGTAATTCAATCACACATAACAGGTTAATGGCTGGGAGCAGTAAAATAATATATAATAACATAACAAAAACATATCACTTTCCTGACCTCCCCAGGCATCAGACACCAATTCCCACAATGTTGCTCTGGCAGTAAAGCTTCCCCAATCATGCCTTTGGTTAAAATAGCAGTTGGATCCCGATTACAGCATCAGAGGCCAATCTGCATGTTTGAAGAATGTAATCCTGACTGCACAAACTTAATGTCCTGCTTGATCTTGCCCTGACTTTCAAAATTCAGCTTCAGTCCATCACCAACATGTAGAGATGCTGATGTTGGACTGGGATGGACAAGATGAGGGGTCATGTAGCATCAGGTTATAGTCCAACAGGCTTATTTGAAATCACAAGCTTTCAGAGTGCTGCTCCTTTGTCAGGTGAAGTCCACCACCAAAATTACCTATTTTACCTCCATATCAGGCAACTTTACCCCTACTTATACAATATTGCTGCCCTAGTGTATCTGTCTGGAGATTCAACCAGGTTCTTGAGCTTCACCCTTAATATACTTCAGTTTTTCCACAACATAAAAGAGTTTTCAAAGCAAAATTCATACCAAATCCTGCTCACCTCCCACCCCCATGATTTCTTCTTGCAACTCCCAGTCACATCAACAACAAATTCCTCTTGCTTGAAAACTATTCCACAGAATTTTTCTGTAACCTACTCCAGCTCTACTTCCTGCGCATATTCTTCACTTTTCCAGCACTGTGTGCTGCTGCAATGTTTTTCCTAAGTACAACATAGCAATCTTCCCCTGTATCATTGGTAGCATCAAGTCACTTCCCCTATCTTACATAAACATAGAAACTAGAAGGAGTAGGCCATTCAGTCCTATGAGTCTGTTCCATCATTCAATATCACCATGGCTGATCGAATTCAATATCCTGATTCCCCTTCCCTCATATCCTTAATCACTTTAGCACCAAATGCTATGTCTTATTTCTTCTTGAAATCAGACAATGTTTTGATTCCTTGTCTTCTTAGCTTTGAGACCCTCTTGATGTCTACCACTTTGACGACTCCCATGGTCCTCTTTCTACTTCTCAGTTTTTTCTGCCAAATGTGAAGAACTTACAGGATGTGCTACTCCATAAAAAGTTTGATAATCTTCACAATGCCAGCAGAAACTGAGCCAGAAACTAAAACTAGCTTAGCAGGCTTGTGAAACTATAGTAAAAAAAAAATTAGAACAGGAAGTTTATTTTCCAAACAGTGCCATTAATTAGAATTATTTTAATTGACTCATCGATTGACTTGTTGTCAACTGCAACTTTGACTAAGTACGCTCTAGCTAAAGAGGTGACTTTGTTGGGTTACTGAAGGTTTTATTAAAAAGAAACTCTGTACTCTCAAATCAATTTATGTAACAAAAAAAGGGTGGGTAGGGAGGTGTCTGACCCTACTGAATGCATTTGGAAGTAGTTAGCCATAGTGTTGTTATGGACCATTAACCATGAACCTGATAAAGTGCTCATTTCAACTGTCTTTCAGCTTTAACTGTACTCAGCCCACAGAGAGAATAGCCATTAAAATTTCAAAATTATTTCTATAAAAGAGAACAAAACAAAACATAATATGAGCTTGTCTCCAAGAATTCTATCCATTAAAACACAGTATCTGAAATTAATTGTTTCGAGGTGAAATTGTCATTCACATCAGATCAGAAACATAATCATGAATACAGGTTTATAGTTACTTAACATCCTACTTAGGAAATCAGCAACAATCTTCATGGTTTTACTTGTCACTCTGCTTTATTCAAATGTAAAGCAAATAGGAGAATATTCCAGAAGAGTACAACATCAAATCCCAGAGAATTCACAATGGTCGACCTTTATCTTGGGATGAATATCCAAAGGTATGGTTTAAATTATAATGGATAACCCCAAGGCATTACTTCTGGACGTTGCGAATCACAATACAAAGAAACTAAAAATGATCAAAAGATTCTAGTTTAGCAAAATAGAGAAAATATTACGCATTTTATATATGTTGTATTGAAAGTTCTTGTTCCCTTAAATCCTACTTGTCATATTTTATACATTAACTCCAAATATAGATATATGACAGTAAAGCAGCGCATCTCTTATTACACAGATTGTAACTTCATAAGCTCTCTTTTACAAAAGGGATTTTAGTAAATACCCTCGTAAACCCGTTTTTGAATCTTTCAATGCACGTACGTTTAGCTAAATCGTGTTTGTGCAATAGACAGTAGTCGAATTAATTGGTAAACTAGATAGCAATAACGGCGTTAGGACCCTGGGAAGCGTTGTACCAAACATTACGGAGAGAGTCTAACAAGGGTTTAGTTCGCAGACAAAAATGTACATCCAAAAGTTAAACCATAGCCCCTCCTCTCTCAGCCGGAGAGGCTCCATACTACCTGAATCTCCTCGAACAGGTGCACTGGGCAGTCTCCACATCCTCATTTGAACAGCGGTTTCTCTCTGCCCCCCAGCCCTGCGCGCGCAGAGGGGCTGTGGAAATCTCAACCCAGTGTCCAGACTCTCCTCACCTGCAGGAAGAAGACATTGCCCACCAGCAACACCAAAACATTCCACCAACTCGGCTCCATTCCCGATCCAGGAAACGACAACCGACTGCACAAACTTTTCTTCCACCTTTTCCTCCTCTCCGTGTTCACGAGATTCGGTCGGCGTCTTTGTAAACTTGTTAGAAAATAACAAAGTTCATTTTCATGTTTGTAAACTTGCAGTCGAAGCCCATGATGTACGCGGAGTGTGTTAAAACATCAACCTGGTCTGGAAGAAGGAAGAAAGTTTAGTTAAACAGAGGGTGGGGCCCAATCTGTGAAACGTCAGAGAAACATTCCGAGCACTGACCTGCTGTAAGTTCGGGCAGCGCGAACTCCAGTTCAATAAACAGGCAAGTTCCATTTACCTGGAACCTTATTAGTTACCCACTGTCTGAAGTAAAATATTAACAAACTAGGTTTTTTCCCCAGTCATTTACACTGTGAACATACGCTTTCATCTGAAATGGCTTTAAAACCAATACCATACGTTTGACAATCCAACCACAGAAGTGTTATCAGAAAAAAAATACTGCATAAAAATTAGGACAGGTGACCTAAAGCTATGTCTGAACAGTTAGAAGTGTTTGTGGGGAATCGAAAATATAAATCCAATCAAGGATTTCATTCGAAAGTAATAAGGGTGAAATGAAGTAGAGTGAGAGGAGGATCCTTTGAAACATGAACATAGCCAGAAACCAGTTTGGCGGAAATGCTCTATTTATGTCCAGTAAACTACGTAATTAAGGAAGGAGCTGTTTACAGGAGAAAAATCATTGCTTTAAGGCCTATACAGTTAAAGACACGACTGTCAATGGTGGAGGGATGGAAATCAGCAACCAGAATTCATCTAAATCTTACAGTGAACAAGGAGGCCATTTGGCCCATCAGTCTCACTGATTCTACCATAGATCATCTTGTCCAGGCCCACCCCCCTGCCCTATCCCAATAACCCCACATATTCACCCCACTAATCTCTCTAACCTACGCATCTTGAGACACCAAGGGAAAATTTAGCATGACCAATCCACCTAACTTGCACGTCTTTGGAGTATGGAAGGAAACTGGAACACCCGTAGGAATCTATGCAGACACGGAAAATCTGCAAACTCTACACAAACCGACATCTAAGGCTGAAATAGGCTGTGTCTCTGGAGCTATGGGGCAAATTATATGTAAGCAGATGGTTGTAGGGCTGAACAAGATTATAGGAATAGGGAGAGTTGTGTCCATGGAGGGATTTGTTCCTTTGTTTAAGAAAGATAGCAAGAATAATCCAGGTAATTACAGGCCAGTGAGGCTAACTTCGGTGGTAGGGAAATTATTGGAGAGGATTCTTCGAGTTAGGATTTATTCCCACTTGGAAATAAGTGGACATATTAGTGAGAGGCTACATGGTTTCCGAAGGGGAGGTCATATCTCATGAACTTGATTAAGTTTTTCAGGTAAGTGACTAGGATGATCGATGAAAGTAGGGCAGTGGATTTGTCTACATAGACTTCATTAAGCCTTTTGACAAGGTCCGTCATGGCAGACTGATGCAGACGGTGAAGTCGCGTGCGATCAGAGGTGAGCTAGCAAGGTGGATACAAAACTGGTTTGGTCAAAAAAAAGAGGGTAGCAGTGGAAGAGTGTGTTTCTGAATGGAGGGCTGTGACAAGTGGTGCTCCTCAGGTATCAGTGCAGGGACCTTTGCTGTTTGTAATATATAAAATGATTTGCAAGAAAATGTAACTACATTGATTAGTAAGTTTGCAGATGACACAAAGGTTGGTGGCTTTGCGGATACTGATGAGACCATCAGAGGATACAACAGAATATAGATCAGTTGGAGACTTGGGTGGAAAGATGGCAGATGGAGTTTAATCTGGACAAATATGAGGTAATACATTTTGGAAGATCTAATACAGATAGAAAGTATTCAGTAAGTGGCAGAACCCTTAAGAATATTGATAGGCAAAGAGATCTGGGTGTACAGGTACGTAGGTACTGAAAGTGGCAATGCAGGTGAAGAAGGTAGTTAAGAAGGCATATGGCATGCTGGCCTTCATTGGCTGGGCTATTGAGTTTAAAAATTGGCAAGTCATGTTGCAGCTTTATAGAACCTTAGTTCGGCTACACTTGGAGCATTGTGTTCAATTTTGGTCACCACATTACCAGAAGGATGTGGAGGCTTTGGAGAGGGTCCAGAAAAGATTTACCAGGATGTTGCCTGGTATGGAGGGCATTAGCTATAAGGAGAGGTCGAAACAACTTGGTTTATTGTCACTTGAGTGATGGAGCTTGAGAGGAGACCTAACAGAAGCCTACAAGATTACGAGATGCATGGACAGAAGCTTTTTCCCAGGGTGGAAGAGTCAATTACTAGAAGCATAGGTTTAACGTGTGAGGGGCAAGATTTAAAGGAAATGTACGAGGCAGATTTTTTACACAGAGTAGTGAGTGCCTGGAACTTGTTGCCAGGGGAGATAGTGGAAATGGATACGATGATGACTTTTAAGGGACTTCTTGACAAGTACACAAATAGGATGGGAATTGGAGGGATTGTGTCTCTGGAAGGGTAGGGGTTTTTAGTTAGCATGGTCAGGCAGCATGATCTGTGCAGGCTTGGAGGGCCAAAGGGCCTGTTCTTGTGCTGTAATTTTCTTTGTTCTTTGATTTGAAGATCAGAAAGAGATTTTAAAATTGAGGAAATATCAGGCCTGGAAACAATGCAAACAAGCAGAGGGAAGATAGTTGTACAAGACTTAGTGTGATTTACGAGACAGGCCACAAAGTTCTGGGCTAACTGAAGTTTATAGAGAGTGGAAGGTAGTGCATTGGCCAAGAGAGCATTGAAATAGTTGGATATGCAGATAATAAAAGAGCTCAGGAGCAGGTGAGGTGAGGAAAAGGGGGATATTGGCAGTATTATGGAGGTGGAAATAAGTGCATATGTGGATTGGAAGCTGAGGCCACTATCAAGTAAAACACCAAGATTATGAACATTCTAGTTCAACCTCAGACAATAGCCATGCAGAAGGCAACATCAATTGGTACAATCTTACGGGAAAAAATTCTAAGTGCTGAACATGCAAGAAAAAGGGAGAGAATCATGCTCGTTTTCTGGGCAAGCTGCAAGTTACAATCTTATGGCACTTTGTGCAAAAATGTTCCTGGATATGATTCTCGCCAGCAGAGGTAGGGAAGGAACATAAGCTCGCCAGTGAAGTGGGCTGCTGGGGCATCATTGAACACGTGCCCCAATCTCCCAGTATGCTAGGATATCTCATGTTGCGCCCTCCCACCCATTCCACGGACATTGGAACCCCTCCTCACCAATCAGTCCCTGTGCTGGTCTACCTCCAATAATCACCAAACCCTCCCTCCCTGATTACTCTCATTCTGCACAGTTCCCTCCCTCCCTGATCACCACTCTAGCAGAATTTTTTCCCTTCCCTCCCTGGTCACATACCTGCAAAGCTCCCCTTCCCTCCCCCTTTTATTGCTCAATCCTCATACGCTCTCTGCCCCTTAGGATTGCCCCTGACAGTTATGATATCTGGTGGGCAGTGCCAGGTTGCCAGGTGGGCTCTGCCAGGCTGACGCTGCCCGGCCCTGCCTTCGCCCACCTGAAGGCTTCAATGGCCTCCGATCTCCCCAGCAAGCCCATAATATCTGGTTTCTGCTGAAGGAGCCAGCTGTGATTCTCGCTGGTGAGAAGCTCAAGCAATGACTGGGTAAGTAAAAGTGAGGCTGGACAAAAGCGTCCTAGACTCACTAATGACAGGCAAAGCATGTCACTAATACTGAAATCAAGGGCACAAAATCCATTGCGCCACCAAAAAGGGGCCACAATGACTGGGGGAGACAAGAAACCAGGCGCATTTCTAATTTTTTGTCTCTCATCTGATCGGACCAACTCACATCACTGAATGATGGATGGGACAAGGTTGTACTCAGTGGCTAGGAAACTGAGATTAAAGCAGAAAGAGAAGATAATGGCTACAATTTTACAGTTGTTTAACCAAAGCCAATTTTTTGCTCACTCTATACTGAATGTCAGACAGGCAGTATGACAACTTAGAGTTAGTGCTGGTGTTGAGCAAAGTGATGGTGAGGTAGAGCTGGATTTCATCAGCCGGAATATAAAATCTGACATTGTGTTTTTAGATGATGTCACCAAGAGGCAACATATAAATGAGAAATAAAAGAGGCCAAGGATAATTCTGAGGAAGTCCAGAAGTAACAGTATTGAAATGGAAAGGGAACAAATGGATTGGTAAGAACAGAAGCTAGCAAGACTTCTGCCCAACTGGATAATGGAAGAGGTTGTCCAAGGTAGATGAGGTGGTCAGCTGGGCCAAAGACAATAAACAAATAGATAAGGATGAGG
Source organism: Sphyrna mokarran (assembly GCA_024679065.1). Lineage (NCBI taxonomy): Eukaryota > Metazoa > Chordata > Chondrichthyes > Carcharhiniformes > Carcharhinidae > Sphyrna > Sphyrna mokarran. The sequence goes on along the minus strand of JAGIQG010000008.1, from coordinate 78,286,409 downwards.
AGGGGTAGTGCCTCATGGTCACAGTTACAAAACGTACTATTTGTGACTTGGTATGGTTGTATCAATATTGTAATTGGGACAAATCTGATTGAATAATTTCATGCATGGAATTGTGCAAAAGCTGGGCATCGATTTGGGAGGTGGTAATGCACCTAAGGACTTTGAAGAGGAAAGATAGATTGTAGCTATGGCGGTTGTTGGTCAATCATACTAATTAAACAATTAGGAAAAAGTTAACAGCTATTCATCTGGGCCATCATTTCTTCCTCACACAACACCGCCAAGAATAAGGTTAACATGATTTTCATTTCATTTCTGTGGGCATGGCTCTGTTTTATTCAAATTTTGTGATGAGATTGGAAGGAATGGGATTGTTCTCTTTAAAAATGAGAAGATTAATTAAGTAAATTTACTTATTAGTCACAATTATACACTTACATTAATACTACAAAGAAGTTACTGTGAAAATCTCCTAGTCGCCACATTTCAGTCCCTGTTTGGATACACTAAGGGAAAATTTAGCACGGCCAATGCATCTAACCAACATATTGTTCGGGGGGAAATCAGAGCACCTGGAAGAACCCAAACAGACATGAGAAGAAAGTGTAGATTTCACACAGACAGTGACTCAAGCCAGGATTGAATCCAGGTCCCTGGCAACATGAGGTGCCAGCATGCCACCCAAGCCAAGAATTAATTTTCCGTTTATTGGAAATTATGAAGGATTTTATTGTATTGTAGATAGAAAGAAACTGTTATGACCAGCAAGACCAGGAGAGAACCAAAAAATATTATTCAAAACAATGTGTAATTTAAGTTTAATTTGTGTTTGAAATATTAATAAAAGGTAAAACTAAGTTTTAGTTTCATTTAGAGGCTGCTGTGAGTTGGGTGCCAGGAAGTCTAGAGTCCTATTTGTATAAATGAATTTTGAATAAAGTTTTACAACTCTTGAGGAAGTAAGTTACCAAGAAGTTAATAGTTTAGTGAAGTTAAAGAAGTAGGAAAAATTGTGCTGTTACCTCGTGACAAGGGTCCAGAGACACAAGGAAACACAGAAGGATGGTCAGTTAATATCTGTACACCACAGAGTGAAGGCAGATAATGTGATCTTTTTGGTAAGAAATCCTGCAAGTCTGCTGGTTGGACTGAGTTGAGGGAACTTCAACTTGCTCTGAAGGTGAAATAATAATGAGCTTAGATTGTAGTTTTATCTCAGGTAGAGAAATCAGCTGAAAAAAAACTTTAAAAGGGGAAACTTTTTTTGCTGAGAACCACTTATGGAACTGTTTAGCTTTTGTCATTTATACTATGAGCACAAAAACCCCAACATTTAACAATGATTAAGAAAATGTTGACATAATTAAAACAAAATCTTAGAACTGAGTTCTGATGAAGAATTACATCAAAATATGAACCCTACTGCTTTCACTCACAGTTCATCAGAGCATTGTGTAATTGAAATTTTAAAACCTTAAAACTTAAGACAAAAGTACAGCTGAAAATAATAATAGACAAATCCTATTTGAACAAATGCTTACCATTTAAAATAAATTGATAGATTCCTCCAATTAAATAGAGAAAACTATACGAGAACGAACACTTGCCTTGCTATTAGCTTCAATTATAATTTCCAGTCTATTGTTTCATTAATCCTACCGTAAAATTCTGGATCTATAAATAAGTGTAGCTATGCCACGTAATCATTAGAATACAAGCTAAAATGTGCATAAAACAATTAGCAGCAATAGGATGCAAAGTGAATTTTGTGTGCTCAGACAGGGCTTAACTGCCCAGATATCAATCTTTCGTCAATATTCAGAAAGTAATGTGTTTAATTCAGAGCCTTGAGCAGTAATCCAAGCTGACACCTCCATGTTTCAGATATGTGGTCTCCATTTGCTTAACTTGGTATTGTCTGATTAAATAGTTTAGACTGGTCATTGTCCCAAATGCTCCATGTAATCTTATTGGTATTCATTCACAACCTTCAATTATCTGATTGTTTGGTTCACCTTTAGAACTCTGCTTACATGGGTAACTGGCACAATAGCTAACATGTTTGGTGACGGACTAGAAGATTTCAGCTCAACTTGTGGCTGGTTTGAAATAATACTTTTTAGATCTCAGCTTGAATCAAAGTGTTTGGTTCTAATGAACTAGAGGCCAGTCTTTAAGCCGTTGGAATTTTGTTTCACAGGCTCCAGGGCTGTCTTCTAAGAAACCTTAAAAGTTAAATTGACAATCCCCAAACTCACTGATAAAGTCTAATTTTTTTTGTGAAAGCTGACATGAGTTGAACTGTTGCTTGCCAGCTTCAAGTGTCAATGGCTGGTATGTTATTAAATATACACTTCCAACTGCCTAATATATAATTCAAATGCTAAAAATGAGTTTTGTGTTTTTTTCTTAAGAATATTTCTTTCAGTTTGTTTCCCTATTCTCCTAAAGGTACTGGTTTTTGTGAGTACCTTACACAAGTGGCTATTCTTCTAGCCTATTTCAGCTGAACAAAATAAGTGATAGCAATTTACTGACTTGTTCCTCAGGGCAATGCCTCGAGTGGCCATGGTCAAACTGCTTGGGTTTTAATTTCAAACAGTACTTAGCAGTTAACTGTCAGTCACCTGGTACATTCTCCATGGTGATATGTCTATCAATTAGAATATACTTTCCAACCAATCAGCACTTTCTTATCTTCCAGTATAAGTTATTGTTTCTCCTAAAACAGTATCCTTGAGAAGTATCCTGATGACTGCAAGATAGAAAGCTTCAACATCTCTTTTTCAGCTTTACTGGAATACTTTTTAAATGATTTATTTGTGATGTTTTTTAAAAAGAAAACTCAAATCATTTCTAAGAATTCAACTTGTTTTTCCTTACTCATCTTCTCCATTTAAAAAAATGTTTTTATAGTGCTCATCAACTCTCTTTCATTCGTAGTAATTATTTTCTAAGTGTTCTATTTAGAATTACCAACACTTCCCTTTTTCAATGGGATATATGTATTCTGCAGTTTTGTCATCTTCCTAATCCAGCTTATGCTTGAGAGATATATGCAAAAGTTTCTTATTCGAGAAAGAAAAATATCAGCTAACTCACTCATTATCTTTCTAAAATCTGCCCTAATTCAATCTAATACTCTAGTTTTTGCATTGATTTGTCTCCTTTTGCATTGGATCTTAAAATCTTTTGTGTCTTGTGGCCATTATTCCCAAGGTTCTCATCCCCATTTTGCTCATCTACCAGATCTAGCAATGCTTCTGCCTTTGTCAGTCTTTTAATATACTTGATGTGTATATTTTAGAGATTTTACTCCTCTTTTTTCATTTACTTCTGTTGTAAGTGGACAATCCTAAAATATCCAAGACATTAATTTTGCCACACCTAATCATCTCTCTTTTCCTGTTCCATCTACATTTCATAGTTTGAAATCAGTAATACACATCTAATCTATAATCACATTTCATCCTGACATTTTTCTTTCTTATTGAGTTTCTTCATTCATTCATGGGATGTGCTTGTTGCTAGCAAGGCCAGGATTTATTGTCCATCTGTGATTGTCCTTGAAAGGATATTATGAACTGCCTTCTTAAACCATTGTAGTCCGAACAGCATGCTGTGAGATTAGGGAGTTCAAGTATTTGACCCGGTTGTATTGATGGTATTTTGCCAAGTTAGGATGATAGGGAAACATGAAGGTGTAGTGTCCTTATATACCTGCTGTCCTTGTCCTTCTAGCTGGTAGAAATCGTGGATCTGCTAGGTGCTGTTGAAGAAACCTTGACAAGTTGCTATATTGCATCTATAAGTGGTGCACAACGCAGCTGATAGTTTTAAGATTTAAGGTGATGCATTGTGTATTAGTGGAATGGGTTGCTTTGTTCTGGATGGTGTTGAACTTCTTGAGTGTTGTGAAGTTACCCTCAAATGGAAAATATTCCATCCTAAAGCTGATTTTTGTCTTGTAAATGGTGGACATGTCTTAGGGACTCAGGAGGTGAGTCACTCAACACAAATACCTGATCTCTGAGCTGCTTTAGAAATCACAATATTTATATGACTATTCTGGTCAATAGCATCTCCCAGGATGTCAATGGAGTAGGTTCAATTATGATAATGTTATTGAATATGAAGGGGAGGTGATTAGGCTTTTCCTTATTGGAGTTTGTCATTGCTTGGCATTTGTGTAGTGCAGATGTTACTTGCTACTTATTGCCCCAAGCCTAAATGTTGTCCAGGTCTTGTTGCATATGGGCATGGATGACTCATTTTCTGAGGAGATGTGAATGGAGCTGAATACTGCAAATGTCAGTGAACACCCAAGTTCTGACCTTATTATAGCAGAAACATTCAAACATACAATATGGGAACAGAGGGAGGCAGTTCAGCTCTTTGAGCCTCCTAATCTATTTGTGTTTTTAATTCCTCATTTCCAAATACTCCCTATAACTTTTGATTCCCTAGCTTCCACTATCTTCTGAGGTAGAGTTCCAAAGTTGGAAAACCCTAGAAGAGAAAAAAAAATCTCTTAATCTCTATCCTAAAATGGCAACTCTTAATTTTAAAACAATATCACCGTGTTCTAGATTCAACCATAAGGATGTTTCCTTCCCACATCCACTTTGTTAAGACCATTCAAGACCATTTATTCTCCTAAGCTTCAGTGGGAACAAGCTCAGTCTGTCCAATCTGTAAATTGTAAAATGTTATGGTCCCAGCATTGACCCCTGCAGGACTCCACTCATTACATTTTAGCAAACGGAAAAACCACATATATACATATTCTCTGTTTACTTCCTGTTGTCACTTTTGCTCAAATGCTGCCTGATGTCAAGGGAAGTCACTCTTTTGTGGAATTCAACTTTTTTGTCACATTTGGATCAAGGCTGTAATAATGAGGTCTGGAACCTGATGATCCTGTGGTGGACTTAAACTTTTGGCAGCTCTGTGCTCACCTTCATTTCTGGGACTTCACAAATTGATCACTGCTTAAATGCTTTAGTGCTTTTTAACTTATAAAAACATGTCTGCCATTACCAAATTGAAATCCAAGCTTACTGTTCTCAGAATGACAGTGAAAATGGTCAGTACTGTGATATCTTGAGGTGAGCGAACGTGGAACTGACCAATGAGCAATGAGACGGAGAAATAAGCCAATGACATGACTGCTAGGTAGAATAAGACCGTCCAGTGCAGGAGCAAATACGCCAATCATGTGGATTCCAGTTAGTCCAAGTCCAATATCAGTGGCATGGCTTTGTCTCTGGTGGTGTTCATTCTTTGTCCTAGAAAAGGCAAGTCTTGTGAGTAATGGGGGGTGGCAGTTAGCCCTATCTTAATGTGATCAGCAATACCTGTCACAAATGCTTCCAGTAATTGGTCTTTCTCTGTATTTAAAAAAGTGAAAAATTATTCGCAAAGTACATGAGTCAGGAACATTTGACAAGTTCATCAATATTGTGAGTGTGAGTGTATCTTTACAAGATTTTATCTACAATGATGTCATTGATGATTATGTGAAGAAAATGTGTAGAAAGAAAAGTGAAGTGCCATGCTAACAATGGGTGAAGCAAGAAAAATCTTAAAAACATGCCCCTGCCATTGTATTGCACCACAAATCGTTGTCCCTTTTGAAAAACAGAATTTAAACAAGAGAATATGAAGAGGGACATATTTTTTGTAGTTGGACAAGACAGAGAAATCATTCTACAACCTGACCACCACTGGTCAGATATCCTCAAATTAATATTAATTGGTCTACATAACTCATAGTTGATGTTGATTCAACTATTAAGGAATAGTATCTCGAATCTTTTACTTCATTAGTGAATTGATTTTTGAGCCTCTCTACCATCATAGTATTGAAACTGTCATAAACCTGTATGTTAAAATGTGTTCTGTGTTTTGTGTTCTGTGAGCCACAATATTTATAACTTTTCAAATGCTCTTGGAAAAGCTTTTTTGCTCTCCTTCACCCTGAGATTCAAGTTACCCCTACTCACTCGATAACCTTACTGTTATGCTGGCTCACTGACTGCCTGTTTGGCTGCCTGACCTCCTCACCTCATTCTTGGTTTATTATCCACCAGCTCTCTCAGTCTTGCTGTTGACCTGGTCAAATTGTCCTGCTGCTGCCCTCGATGACTTATTATCCCCCATGTTCAGCCTTTGCACCCAGAGGCAAGCTTGCTGTTGTCTCAGGCTCCCCTGTCCCTACTCAGAAATTGGCTCTTTTGATATTTGGATTATCTGTCCACCCTCCTCCTTTGGAGTGGGAGGTAGAGAGCCGCCCCACTACTCCCCTTGATGAGTTTTGGCCAATGTCTGTGCTCCTTGCTTTGCCTTCAAAAGCTCGTACACCCCAAGATAAGCTCATGACTTGCAGCTGGCTCAAGCTGGCTATCTGGTCTCTTCAGTCCTGGTTCAGATGCCTGGGCTGCTGCTGTTCTAAAGAATATTTTTCAGAGATCCTCACTATTGCTTCCTTTCCCTCCAAAGTTACCCAACAATCTTGCACAGTGTTTTCTCTCCCTCTATGAAGACCACGAATTAGAGCCTGATGTTGCTCTGCATTTGTTGCCGATACGCTGAAGAAATACGAACAAGCCTATCGACAAATTTAGAACTCTCAGGTTCTAATTGGTGTCCTAAAGCCTCCAGCTAGCATGGGCCCCTCATTGATTAGGCGATGTGCCTAGGCATGATGTGTTTCATTGTAAGTCTGCCTCTGGCAACAAAGCAAATGAACTCATAACACTGCACTGTGACAATCCCTGTTATTTAATTTCTGTGAGGCACTGCTAACTTCTGCTTCTCGTCCCAAAACAAAAACTATTGTTTGGAATTACCCAAGATTCTAAAGTGGTCAGACAGGTTGGGGCAAGATACATTGAGAAGATAGTAGTTTCTATTAATTCATCACAGCACTGTTAGCATTCTGCATTCAACACTCAGACAAATTTCAGGCAGTATTATTTATTAAGTATAAGGTAACACATTCCTGTGGCCGCACCCCCGCCCCCCCAATCACCACCACCACCACCACCAAACATTGCTGCTCAATTCAGAGGAAGCTGTAATGGTGGATATGAAAGTCAAAATTCTCTTATCTCATATTTTTCATACATGCAATTTCTTAGCCACTGGGAAATTATAATTCCATCATGGGTTATTCAAATTTCTAGCCAACTTTCTTTACCTCATTCATTCAAACACTAGCAGCATTCATCCAGAAGCAAATTTTTCTTTATAGGTGTTTGAGTCATCTAGTGTTTACACTCATTCAATTGCACAATGGATTGTTCAAAAGTTTAGATGTTTCCAAGAATAAACCTTGTGCCTAATCTCCATTTGCTGGAAGTCTAATATCTAACTGGAGATCTCCTGCTTTTTGGGAGAGTTTTTTTTTATGGCTACATTCATCCTGATGCATCCTGATGGAACCAGTCACCTAGATTCCTTGCAGTGATCCTAATTTCCAGAGATAGCTGCAGTCAGCTTGTTATAATTACATCTTCAGTCCTTGTAATGTGCTTCGTTCTTTGTTGAACAAGTTACCAAAAGCTTGTAGCTTGAGAGGCACCACACTGCGTTAACCATGACTGACCAGGAATCCCTCCCATTCTTACCACCTGCCATGTTTGAAGGATTTTGCAGGTTGATGATCAATCTGTTCCTGCAATATATCCTTTTTCAGTGTGGTTCTGGCTACCTTCTCACAAAGACGAATTCCATTCACTTTTTATCCCTAGCAGGCATCTAGATATCTTCCTAAAAAGCCAAATAATGAGAAATTTAACACCCACAATGATACTGATAGAATTGTACAGAAAGTAATTCCCTAAGCTGTCAAGACACTTGAAGCTTGCTTTCACAAAGCTAATTCTCATTTGTCACAATTCTTGTACAGCAAGACCTTTATATTTTGCTGCCTCACCTGAGTAATGAATGCACAATCCTGATGTAGAGGACGTCCCTTATTCTCTAGGATCAATTGAAATATTTCCCTTTCAGTAGTGAAGAATAGTAATACGATAACTCCAAACAGCCTCAGGATTAAAGTTGACTACTAGACGACCATGTAATTTCTGACTGGCAAAATCACATTTGTGACTGAATCTATGGCCATCTATTGCCATTTTGAACTTTTCTCCCCATTCCTTAATGTTATGTGTGCTCCTATTGATTTATGGTGCCTAAAGAACCACGAGGTAGTTTTGATAACTTGAGCACTAGGAGCTCTTTATTGTAAGCGTGCACTGATTCAGATAGATCTAAGACCACATAACCAGAATCCACTCTATGAGGAGCTAATTCTCCAGGGGTCACCTGACCGCACTATTAAAGGACAGTACGCACTCCAAATCCCAATATACATTATATACATAGATTACTTCCCTCTCTCTTTAATCCAAAACTCCCCAGCTGAAACATATATACAACAGAGGAACATACATGTAGAGTGTTGTAAACCATTACAATCCCCAACGTAATCCATTCAGTCAGTGTACGTGGACATAATCTCTGGCCATGCTTGTCCCAAAGCCGGAAATCCTGCCAGAGTTCAATGGACCTTTGCATGGTTCATGTCTCGCCCATTACAATTCCCATCTGGGCAGGACTGGATGATTCCAAACAATCGCTGGAATTCTACTGCCTCATCTGCCACGGAATTGGATGGGTGAGGGGTGGACAACAGAAATATTCATTGATCTCGAGCAGGATTTTTCGGTCTCAGGTCTCAGGCGGGTTATAAAAGCCCGCCCAATTAGTCTATCAGGAGTATAGTGATTTTGTATAGGCTGTTTTCTTGTTTGAGGAATTTCTTCCAGAGGAGTCTCTTGGAACTCTGGAAGATTCTGCTGCTCAGCATGAGGATCCCTTCCTGACAAACTGCAGATGGCTGATGTCATTAATGCTGCTACCTTCCTTGGGTGTTACCAACTCTTAACTCTGAAATACTGGCTTCAGGCAACACCAATGGGGCCATCCTACAGAGTTTTGTTTTTTGTTCACTTTCCAGCTTTGATGTGATGCTGTGACCAACTGGTCAGCATGTTTCCTCCAAACCAACTAATCCCTGGTCTGTACTGTATAGGACAAGGGTCCTGTTAGTACAACAATGTAGCTGGTATCCATTTCTCCCCAGAAGTATAATTCCCGGCCAGAACGAACTCCCCTTTCTGAAAGCTCCTCAACTTCACATTTCCTGCTCTTCTGGCCATCTGTCCCCCTTGGTTCCACTCAAACACCTGTTGGGTCTCCTCTAGCCACAGCAGTTCAAACTAGGTTCACAATTTCTGGTTGAACATTAACAAAGCCAGCGAACACTGGGTTATTGCATGTGGTGTAAGTGCGGTACATACTCAGAAATTGATTTATCCGCCATCCAAGTAACCTTCCGCCTTGCAATGCCTTCAGAGATTGTTGCAAGGTCTGAACAAATTATTCGGCCAGAACATTCGTTGCTGGGCAATATCGTACCGACCTCAAAAGCCTGATTCTGTAGTGCTCTGTGGATTCAGCAAAGTCTTGTGCTATAAACTTGGTGGTCCGTTGTCACTGATCACTTGTTCTGGATATCAAACTGACCAAATAGTTCACTGAGTTTGTCTAGTATTGACTCTACTGACATGGACTTTTTAGCCACGATCTCTGGCTACTTGAAGTGGGCATCCATAAAAGCATTAGCTCTTCCACAAAACCAGCAAAGAAAATATGATTCATTGCCACATCAATTTGGGCCGTTTTCATGGATAAAGAAGTGACAAGGGTAACGCCTTCTGTATCAAGGTGCTCAACTCGTATGATCCCACTTTTTGTTCAATTTGTGCATCAGCATTCAGCCACCAAATATAGCTTCTTGCAATTTATTTCCACCGCACCATCTCTGGGTGCAATTGCTCCAGCACCTTTCTCTTATTATGATGCCCCATAATAAATATGCATCCAATATGGAGCTATATATATCCCATCGTTAGGACATGCATAGCTGAAACTCTGGATGATTCCTTGTACTTGACCTCCCTCTCAGGACTAGGTCTAATCAGATCATTCTGAGTCGCGCTCTGTATCTTATTAGAGCTTTATCTTCCTGTATGAAACATATTATTTTCAAATTCCAACTGGGAGAATCTCCAGGCAAAGGCAGCTTTGACAGAGCACCTGCATTGCTATGTTTCTCGGACTGGCGGTACAAGATTTCGTATCAGCAGGCTGACAAGACCAATGCTAACCTTTGTAATTGAGCTGCCACCATGGACAGTATCCCAGTGTAAATTGCTAAGATGGATGTAAACGGCTGATGGTCTTTCTGATGTACGAAATGCCTGCCATAAAGGAAGTAATAAAACTTCTGGACGCCAAAGGTGATGCCCAAGCCTTCGTTTTCCATCTGAGCATATTTTTCCTCAAACTTTGGCATAATATGGGCCAGGGCAGTCCCAACCCATAGGGTGAGGTGTCGCATGTCAGCTGCAGCAGAAACTTTGGTTTGAAGTGAACTGTCACTTCTGATCAGTTCAAAACTTGCTTTACTGTAAGGTAAAAGCAAATAGCCAGAGAGCTAAAAGGGGACACGAGATGACTTTGGCTGATAGGATCAAGGAGAATCCTAAAGCTTTCTTTAGATATGTTAAGAATAGAAGATCGGTTAGGGCAAGATTAGGGCCAGTCAGAGACAGCAGTGGGAAGTTGTGCGTGGAGCCTGAAGAGATTGGAGAGGCACTGAATAAATATTTCTCTTCGGTATTCACGCAGGGAGACGTAAATGTAGTTGTGAAGAACACTGGGATACAGGATTGCAAACTGGAAAGTATTGAAGTAGATAAGGAGGATGTGCTAGATATTCTTGAGGGTTTGAAGTTAGATAAGTCCCCTGGGCCGGACGGGATTTACCCTTGGCTTCTCTGGGAGGTGAGAGAGGCGATTGCAGAGCCTCTGGCTCTGATCTTCAGGTCGTCGTTGGTTATGGGTTTAGTGCCGGAAGACTGGAGGATAGCGAATGTGGTCCCATTGTTCAAGAAGGGGAAAAGAGACTTTCCGGGGAATTATAGGCCGGTGAGTCTTACTTCTGTTGTGGGCAAAGTATTGGAGAGAATTATTAGGGATAGGATTTACAGTTATTTAGAGAGAAATGAATTGATTGGGGATAGTCAGCACGGTTTTGTGAAGGGTAGGTTGTGCCTTACTAACCTTATTGAGTTTTTTGAAAAAGTGACCAAAGAGGTGGATGGTGATAAGGCAGTTGATGTGGTATATATGGACTTTAGTAAGGCGTTCGATAAGGTGGCCCATGGAAAGCTTCTGCAGAAAATGCAGATGTATGGGATTGAGGGTGATTTAGCTAATTGGATTAGGAATTGGCCAGCTGATAGAAGACAGAGGGTGTTGGTTGATGTAAGTTATTCATCGTGGAATTCGGTTACAAGTGGTGTGCCTCAGGGATCTATTTTGGGGCCCCTGCTGTTTGTAATTTTTATAAATGATCTGGATGAGGGTATTGAAGGATGGATTAGTAAATTTGCGGATGACACCAAAGTCGGAGGAGTGGTAGATAGTGAAGAGGGGTGTTCTAGTTTGCAGAGAGACTTGGACAAGTTTCAGAGCTGGGCCGAGAGGTGGCAAATGGAGTTTAATGTGGAAAAGTGTGAGGTAATTCACTTTGGCAGGAATAACAAATGTGTAGAGTATAGGGCTAATGGTAGTACTCTTAATAGTGTTGAAGAACAGAGGGATCTTGGTGTATATGTGCATAGATCCCTGAAAGTTGGCAATCAAGTCGATAAGGTTGTTAAGAAGGCATACGGAGTCTTAGCTTTTATTGGTAGGGGATTGAATTTCGGAGCCGCAACGTCATGTTGCAACTGTACAAAACTCTAGTGCTGCCGCACTTGGAGTATTGTGTGCAGTTCTGGTCCCCACATTATAAGAAAGATGTGGAGGCATTGGAGAGGGTACAGAGGAGGTTTACCAGGATGTTGCCTGGTATGGAAGGCAGGTCTTATGAAGAGAGGCTGATGGATTTGAGGTTGTTTTCGTTAGAAAGAAGGCGGCTAAGAGGAGACCTTATTGAAACGTATAAGATGATTAGAGGTTTAGATAGGGTGGACAGTGATAGCCTTTTTCCTAGGATGGAGAAAGCTAGCACGAGGGGACATAGCTTTAAATTAAGGGGTGGTAGTTATAGGACGGATTTCAGAGGTAGGTTCTTTACCCAGAGGGTGGTTAGGGTATGGAATGCCCTGCCTGCGGCAGTTGTAGATGCGCCAAGTTTGGTGGCATTTAAGACGATGGTAGATAAGTTTATGGACGAAAAGGGAATGGTTTAGGTTGGAGGGTCATTGCTTTTTCCTAATTGGTCAGCGCAGCTTCGAGGGACGAAGGGCCTGTTCTGTGCTGTAATGTTCTATGTTCTATATTCTATGTAAGTCTCCTCACATTCTTTGGTCCACTTCTGTTATGCCTTCTCACAGCAACTGAAGCATCGATTTCAACACTGTCACCAGATTCAGAATGAACTTGCTGAAGTAATTAATAAGTCCCAAAGATGACCTCAGTTGGGACACATTTTCTGTTCTTGGGGTCTTGTCATACCAAACTTCTTAAAAAAGTAAAGGTCTTGCTCCCATTGGCACTAAAAACAGGTACAGCCAGGTCATCGCCCATGTTATTGGCCGTTGTATAAGCCTTAAAGCTTGCTGCCCGTTTGTTGAAGAGGCCGACAGCATCAAATCTGGCTGCCATTTTGGTTTTCCAATGTAGGAATTTTTCCAGGCAAACGAGACCAGGCCAGCTGTCCCCAAGGCTCACACTTCCTGCAAAGACCGCTCCTTCGATGCCCTAAATAAGTCTAGATCCGAAGCCTCCTCCCGCCATCTCCGGCAGTCACCCCACTGCCCGAATCCCCTTGGCATCTGCTTCTGTGATGTTTTCGGCCAGCAAGTACTATCTTCCCCCACCAAACAGACTGTTGAAACAAAGCGGTCAGAACACTCCTCATGGGGTGCCACAATTCAGCGCCGTCCTACAAAGGGGCAGCACACACCCCAAACCACATCATACATTATATACATAGATTACACTCAAGGCAGGGATCTTACTCTCCTCCCCTATCTTGTAACCCCACACATCTACCTAACCTACGCATCTTTGGACATTAAGGAGCAATTTTGCATGGCCAATCCACTGAACCTGCAAATGTTTGGACTGTGGGAGGAAACCGGAGTGCCTGTCGCAAACCTACGCAGACATGGGGAGAATGTGCAATCTCCACACAGTCACCCAAGACAGGAATTGAACCTGGGCCTTTGGTGCTGTGAAGCAGCAGAGTGAACCAATGTATCAGTGGGTTGGCCTTTTCTGTGCCTCCGCACGTTCCTCACCCTCAAGAGTGCCTAATCTCGCTGTGCTTAAAGGCCCTGGAGTCAGGGTCCTCAGGGATCCATTGACCTTCTCTTTGCGGGCCAGTTTGTATCCCAGTAGTACCAACTACTGAATTCAGATGCTGCTGAGAAAGCTAGAGCTGCTGGTTAATGAAATTGGCCACAGTTCTTGACAGCATGACTTTCTCCCACTCTGTTTAACACAATATTACTGCAGAGGGGAATTCTTCATTTAAGTTGCTTGGTTTGTTAAGACTTTTGTAATAGAGAAAGGAGCAAAATCACCCCAGGATTTCCTTTCCTTAATTGTGGGTGCATTTTAGAAGAGTAAGATTAAAGTTAGATATGTTTATCCATTTGGCAAAGAGATCACTCACATTTTGCGAATGACCAATTTATACACAATTTCACCCTATGATTTTTAAAACATTTAAAGAAACAGTATGAAATAAACATTTTTTTCAGTGAAATAATGCTTAATGTTAAAGATAATGTTTAATAGAATAAGTAACTTTATACAGAACTGTAACTTTTTTAATCCATGTGCAAATATTATCTCAATGCTGATTGATATGAATGTATACACAGTTAGTTGCATGGTTTCATTGTTCAGATAATGCTATCATTATTGCAGACCATACATTTCCTCATTGGCGAAGCTTGTTATTATTGTGGGCATCTTATCAGCTCCCAGAAATAATATTTACTGATGAAACAAAGGAAATGATCAAGTCTGTGAATGTTTTTTGGTTCTTGAATTTTCTCCTCATTTGTATATTTTTCTTGTTCTTCCAGGGTCCAGTAATATACCATAGTACATTCATTCACGGAGCTACTGGAGTTCCACAATCATAGTACAACTTTACTGTTGACACACCTTATATTTTCAGCTGTAGCGCAGTTGATTACACTTTTGTATCCGAATTAAGAAGTTGTCAGTTCAATTTCCACTCAAGAGATTTAAGCACAAAACTTAGGCTGATTCACCACTGCATTGCTGAGGAAGTACTATACCTTTAGAGTTGCTGTCCATCAGATGAAATGTGAAACAAAGGCCCCGGATGTCCATTCACATTTATGTAACAGGCTCCATTATTTCAAAGAAGACTAAAGACCAAAGGAGTTATCCTGATCCTGGCCAATATTTAAACTTTCAACGAACAACACTGAAACAGAATGAGCACAGAATGCCTTCACCCGAATGTTTTGACCTGAGGCATTCACAGTTGGCCCACACTTGTAGGAAATCAGACGGATAGGACACAAAATTCTTCCTTCATTGAATGGCCGAAAGCAGGTTCCATGCGCTGCTAGATTCCATTATGCTGCATTCTCTGTACACACTGTGGGGGCCAAGTAGTAAGAAGTCTCACAACACCAGGTTAAAATCCAACTGGGACTTCTTACTGCATTTACCTGAGTCCAACACCAACATCTCCACATAGGGGCCAAGAAGCACAGTGAAGAAATTACACGGTCCAGGCAGTCTTCCGTTTTTAAAGGCACAGTTCCTGTAAAAGGAAATTTGCAGTAATGCAATGTTGGTTCTTGGTGATTGCTTTTTGTCAGTGAAGAGAAGAACACCAGGGGAAAAAGGGTGCTTATGTTTTAGTGACCCGATGCTGATGGTACTATGTAGAGAGATAGAGGTTAGAAAGATGTCAACAATTTTTACAGGGAGCAGGAAGCCGACAGGACAGAACCTCGGAATGGAATGTGAGTACACTGTGAGGATAAATCAGTGCCCTGAATGTGGCACTCTTGGTATTGAATGAACTGGGGCAGCACGAGACAGCAGTGCTAACCACTGTGCCACCACAGTGCCAGGGACACAGGTTCACTTCCCAACTTGAGTCACTATCTTTTTAAAGTTTGCACATTCTCCCTTTGTCTGGGTTTCCTCTGGGTGCTCCAGTTTCCTCCTGCAGTCCAACGATGCTCGGGTTAGGTTGACTGGCCATGATTATGCATTAGGAAGGTAAATACTTTGGGGGGGGGGGGGGGGGGGGGGTTTGGTCAGATATAAGGCCTAGGTGAGATTGTTGAAAGTGTGGCCTTGATCGGCTGAATGGCTTCCTTCTCCACAGGAGATTTTATGATTGATTGGCAAAGAGGATTCTGTGCTGGAGAATCTGAGATACTATTAGAAATGTTGAGTCCATGTTGGAAGTAGGGAACTTAACTTCAACTGAAACTGAGCCTGTCCAAGCAACATTGAAGTGCACTGAGAGAGACAGCGTTCAGTGCTCCTGCTTCCTCTCTGCCAAACAATGCTGAAGTGCAGTGTGGGAAGTAGCATCGAGGGCTCCTGCTTCCCCTTCCCCATCCACAGCAGTTTGCAGTGTCATTGTCTTTCTGTGGGGTTTGCTGAAACACTTTACTATATGCTGGTGTTGCGGGCTGGGGGAGGAGCGCACTATTTGTTGATTGAGGCCTAACCAGATGATGCAGCTGCTGCTCCAAGCTGGGGTGCCAAGGTTTAGACATGGACTGCAAGGAGTCTGCTGTCACTGGGCACACATCTGGTGACCTGCATAATCTGTGCCATCATGGGAATCTCACACAGCCCTAATTGGGCCACGCATGGCACCATGGATTGTGTGAGGTTGCTGGCTCCCACAAGCGAGGATGCTGGCCCAAGTGAGGGATTGTGTGTTGCCAGTGATAATAATCCCTCATTCTATGCTCTTTTCAAACCCCACTGTGCAGATGGATCTCAGTGTGCTCGATCAGAAGCTGGACGTGTTGGTGACAGTAAGGGCGGAGGAGGAGGAGGTGGCGGGCATGGAGAGACCAATGCAGAAGCAGCCACTACCAGACCCTCAGGAAGGAGAGCAGGGGGCTGCTGCTGAGGACTGGGAGGTGGGTGAGCAGGCTCCCGAGAGGGTACGTTGAAGGAAGACAATGTCAAGGACCTCTCAGAAATATGCCGTCGCCGGCTGCGTTTGTCCAAAACCACGATGTGTCACATTCGTGAGATGCTCTCACACCTAGCACCTCAGGAGAGGGGTGGCCACCCGCTCCCTGTGGATATGAAGATGACGGCAGCTCTCAATTTCTCTGCCTCCAGGTCATTCAAGACTCACAGTGGCGACTGAGCTACAATCTCCCAGGCCTTCATGCACAGATGTGTGCGGCAGATCACAGATGGCCTGTATACCCAGGTGGGGTCTATGCAGAGGCCCCAGACTGAAGTGGAGACCTGCCACTCCATCCATTGCTGAGTGATACATCAGCCTGCTGAAGATGCCGTTCTGCTGCTTGGACTGTTCTTGGTGGGGGGGCCTCCACTATGACCCTACGCGTGCTTCACAACATCACCCAGCAGCAGGGAGACCAGCTGGAGCAGGAAAGGAGAAGGAATAGCAGCAAGGGGAGGGGGGGAGTGGACACCCCATCACATGACAAAACGGAGGAAAGAGGGTGGATGGCAATGGCAGGCATCTGGCAGGGAAGGTCAGCAAGGGATGCTTTGATTGTAGCCCACTTCATCTAGCTGGTGCTGTGCAGTGAGGAGGGTGCAACCACCACACCCCAGTAGCAAGTGCTCTTCCCCCTCTAAATCAACTTGGGCCCTCAAACCACCACATCACCCTTCCCCTGCTCCTCTCATCTTACCACCCTCTCCCCAGAAATATCCAACCCTATTAATGTGCCTGGACTAGCAATGATTGCGAGTCTTGGTTGAAGGCTCGAGGATGATGAAAGCTCACTGTTGCACTGGGATCCTGCCACTGGTGCATCTCAAGTCTGACTTCAACTGTACTCCGAATGCACACTACCATCTTGGCCCACGTAGCTGTAAAGGCTGGGGCCACATGTTTTTTGGCCAAGTGTGGAAGGGGAGGGGGGCGCTTGCACCAAAGATCTGGTGAAAGTTGGGAAAGTTGGGTAAATACTGTGTAACATGTGGCTGAATCTCACAAGGCACAACAGAATAGCACCTCTATGTTTGGGACTTGGGATCACTGCGCTGTGGGGGTGGGATGAAAGAATCAGAGACACAATGTGATGTGCAATTAACAGCTTATTCTGCTCCAACATTCAGTGAGTAAGCCACACGCAGGAGCCCCTCAACAGTAGCCCTCTGAGCTTGGGCTAACTTGTTGACGCTCAAAGCTACAGCGTACTGTATCTCCAGATGCCAGCAAGAGTCCCAGCCAAGGCCAACAGTGTCTCCCACATGCCCCAGACACCATGGCCATCAAATGCTGTGTCTCCTGGATACTGAAAACACAGGATGACCATCCACAAGGACAGACTCCTAAGCCAGACTTTCCACTTCAGTTGCCACTCTTGCAGTGTTGGCCTGGGTCTTACACTGTGTCGATACCACCTCCTGCAACAGCAGTCTGTCTCCCCTAAACAGCCTTGCAGTCGCAGCATGATTGTTGACAGCCCTTCCATAACTCCCTGGATTTCTTGGTGCATCTCCACCAGCCTAGGAACACACCTAGTGGCCCAGCAGCTGGCTTGGGGACAAGTGAATCCTGGCCTCCAGCAGATGTCCATATGCTCGAGCCCTCGGATGTGCCTGTCTCCACTTGATGTGCATCAATGTCTGTGTTGTGCTCGCCAGATCATGACTCAGAAGCCTCAACACTAAAGGTACTCACCGTGGTGATTGTGTTGGTGGGTTGTGTGATACATGTGCTGATGCTTTCGTGGTGCTGCCCTCATAAGATTCCTCAGTGCCTCCCTCTGAGGTGTCATCCAGAGCCTCAGGGCCGCGGCAACAACCAAAGGGCTGCATTTCTCTGGGTACAGAGCTGGAAAAAAAAACACACACACATTAGCGGGAGGGAAGCAAAACATTCCATGCAGCATCGCATTCATTTAAAGGAGGATCTAGTTTGAGGGTGTGCTTCTGCTCACTTACTTGCTGGACGCTGTCCTAGCTGTCAGTGACCATTTGGTGTGGCCCATTGCCCCCTGCCAGCTCCATGGCGTGGTCTTCCATGCTACTGAGCTGCTGCAGGTCAGGCACACCACCACCACCCTGTGTCATTTCCCGTGTGTTGTGGATTTTCTTTTCCTGTGGAAATATAAGATGGATAGCAAGAATTAACATATTGCAGTGCATGGTGCACAATGCGTACTCATGTCTCGGGCTTTGTGCTGACAGTTTTGGGGAAAGCGGTCACCACTGAAGGTTGCTCATTGTGGGGTGAGGGGAAGGGGTTGGATTCTGTTGCTGGGGGAAGGGTATCTTGTTGCTTGCCCTTCAGGTGTTTAAGCAGACTAGGAGATCCATGCCAAACATGTGGGGTTCCGAGTCGGATGCTCACTCACCCTTGTTGCTCGCAGAAGGTCGTACCTTTTTTTGTGGTATTGCCTGCCAGAGCCTGTCATTCCCACTTCTGCCAACTCCTCCCACAATGCCGTGGCATATACACCCGGCTCTGGCTGGGGAAAATCCCCTCACGCCTTTCCTCCATGGCATTGAGCAGGTGCTCCTGGTTGGCCTCTGAAAATCCGGGAACCAATTTCCAAGCAGCCATCTTTGTGGCGTGGCTGGTTGTGTGTCTATTTCTGCAGCTTATATACAGTGCTGGCTTATTAGGGGAGTGCAGGTGCAGTGAGTGTGGCCTGTCAAGGGCCCATTGGCAACAAATACTTGAGAGATTTTGAAGGCTGCATTCAGTTGAGTGCCATGCA
This sequence comes from Sphyrna mokarran, assembly GCA_024679065.1. Taxonomy (NCBI): domain Eukaryota; kingdom Metazoa; phylum Chordata; class Chondrichthyes; order Carcharhiniformes; family Carcharhinidae; genus Sphyrna; species Sphyrna mokarran. The sequence goes on along the minus strand of JAGIQG010000008.1, from coordinate 78,267,366 downwards.
TCCCTCGGGGTGCTGATTGGCTACCATTCAATAGGCTGCTGTGTCAAGCGGGGGTGCAATACTCAAGGTTCCCATTCAAGAGAGGGAATGATCACAAGCTGGGGTTGTCAGCACAGTTCTAGTTCTCCGCAGGCTAGCAGTGAGGACAGTATGTTCAAGGGATGGAGGGATTGCATTCCTGCATTATCCGGATCCATGGGGGCATGAAGGGAATGGCCAGCCATGTCAATGTGTGGGGAAGTTGAAGGGGGGCAGTGATGACACCAGTGATGTGTGTGTCGGGGGGTGGGGGGGGAGGTGGTACGGCCAACAATGTGTGTGGGGACCAGCAATGAGGCCAGCTATGTCTCTGTGGGGGAGTTATGGGGACCAGCAATGAGACGAGTGATATGTGTGGAGGAGTTGTGGGGGCCAGCAATGTGTGTGGAGGGGTTGAGAGGGTCAACGATGTGTGTGAAGAGGTTGTCAGAGCGAGCAGTGAGGCTAGCAGTGTGTGGATGGCAGTGATCTGGAACTGGGAGGTCTTTTCAGCGATCTCCTAGTGATGTGTTCACACGTGGGTTCCCACTCATCTGTTGATTTCAGGCTCTTTGGCCCTGCCCCTCGAGCTTATAATGATATTCACGAGTGGGCCCTCTGCAGTGCACACAGTACAGAAATTCGGGTGAAAAGCTGAACTGAGAAAACAGTTGGGATTTAGAACAATTTTCCCACTAATTCAACACTTTTGGACAATCACCCTCGACATCACTGAAGCTCTGAGCTGCATGATTTAAAACAAAACTTTCTTAAAGGTGCAGTCACATGAAATGCCAAAACATGATGCACCTCAGTCCGAGACACTAATTACGTCAATGCTTCTCAAAAATAGCTTGCAAATATTACCTTTATACTCATAAACCTTCTCGTCAATTTTAACAATCGCTTCAATTCTTCTCATTTCGCAACACTGTTGAACTTATTTTCATACTTGGAACCAGTAATTTGAATATTGTTCCTGTCTCTTGCCATGAATCCTCCGTCATCAGTTACACTTCTCTGCTCAATCTAATTTACATGAAACATAGATGAATAAGTTAGGTTTTCTTTTATTGTACTTTATCTCAGTTACAGCACAATTTTATACATATGTGCAGTGTACAATATATGTTGTTCAGTGCAGGAAATCATAATTACTTGGCTTCCACATCTCCCCTCATGTTATAAAATTTCTGGGGATTCTCTGTAACACAAGTATTTTCTCATGATATCCAATCAAGTACACATGTTTAATATTATTCTTACTTTACTTAATATGAAACCTGTAGCTGGTACCAAACAGCAATTCTGTCATGATGTGGAGTCATCGCAGACAAGCACACATTCATCTCAGTTACATTTTTGGCCTGTTCCAATATTTCATTGATATCATTCTGAAAATCCAGCTTTGCATAATTGGATTTTACTAAATCTAACTAATGTTTTCACCACTGCATAAGAAACAATGCTTAATGCATTTGAGCTTGATCACCAAAATATCTCCAATGGCGTTTCACTGAACTTGCTGCTGAGGGAGCTGCTTAGTGAAGTATCATTGAGGCTTTTAATAGCTTTGATGGGGCAGAGGTGGCAGTTTAGCTTCAATATTCTCACTGGAGGAGTTATAGCCAACAGGTGTGTAACAGATTGTTCCCTCTTGAATTCTGGAGGGTAATTATTAAATTTGTTGTACAGACCAGAAAGAAACACTACCACCTGCGGTTCAATTACGTCAAAGTCAATGTTTTCTTCTCGATGAAAGAATGTGAGGATTCAAATGTATATATACTCCCCAGAGCTAAGAATTTTCCAGAATTGCTGTTTTCTTTTGAATGTGTCAATTCTTTCACATTGGGCAAAAAATAAGCCCTCCCACCTTGCATAGTTTTCTTCAGCTTATTCATTTCACTGAATGTGTCTGTGAGGTAACTTAGTTTAGTCACCCACGCATCATTATTTAGCTCAGGTTTGTTATCAGTTTCTTTCAGATTAATATCTAGGTAAGTATTCTGCCTTGGGGCAGCCATCTTACCTCTGTCACGAATGTTGAACATCACAAGCCAATTATGTTTTAAAATGTCCTCGTTAAATTAAGTTAAGACACAATGTTCTGAAAAGGAGAGAAGGGTGAATTCTTGATAAACACCTCCGTTCAGACAAATGTCCATGCATCTGCTTACCATAAGGAGATAAAATCAAATGGAAATTCATTAAGGTAGGATGGCAGTTTAAAAAGCTGCAATTTTCCAACTGTTCACACTAGCAGGGTTTTCCCATCCCGTTGCAATGAACAGAGATTTGGCTTGTTGCCAAAATCTCCATCTTTGATGCAGCAGGAGTGTGGCGTGTGCGGGCTGTTGGATCACACACACCACATTTCACAGTGTCTTAAAGAGAAAAGGACAGCTGTAGCTGAGCTGGAGGAAACAGAAGCAATTGTGGTGAAAAAGCAGGGGGAGCTATTTTCTGCTAACAACCAAGCAGAATGCTTAAATGGGTTTGCTTTCTGTTCAAATGAAAGGAAACAAACAAATGGGACTCTTGAAGATTTAAGGAAAGGGGAATCATCGAGTTGAATCTTCCTTGTGATAATCAAATGTGGGAAAACTCAGGCCAAGTGAAACAATTGTTGAAGAACACTGAAAGCTTTGACTTGGCATAGTGGGGGGAAGTGAATCTCTGCTGAAGAGCCGGGAGTGACTATATACCTTGCAGAAGCATGGCAAGAAGGTTTTGTTATAATCCCAGGATGGAATCCTGGCTGAAAAGACCTGAGGCAAAATTGTCCCCCAAAAATTCTAAGTATCAAATGTGTGTGTGAAATCTAGAGTAATTTATATAATTGCATCATAGAATCCGACAGTGCAAAAGGAGGCCATTCAACCCATCAAGTCTACACCGACCTCAATCCCACCCAGGTCCTATTTCCGTAACCCCACATATTTATTCTACTAATCCTCTAATACTAGGGTCAATTTAGCATGGCCAATCAACCTAACCTTCACATCTTTGGAATGTGGGTGAAGATCAGACCACCTGAAGGAAAGTCACACAAACACAGGGAGAATGTGAAAATTTCACATAGACAATGACCAAAGGCCAGAATTGAACCTGAATACCTGGCATTGCGAGACAGAAGTGCTACTGTCCATCTCAAATCCACATTTTTTTTCCAAACGGGAGTTCAGAGAAGCATCTCCCACACTCTGTGCACTGCAGAGGCCACCACCGTGAATATTATGAAATTTTAGGGGCAGGGTCTATTCTCAATGGAGAGCATGCTGTGTGGGCCACTGCACGAGTTGATCTGTCAGTGCTGAGATTGGTGCAAGCGCAGTGGCTCTGCAATGATAGCCTCCTGACTGCTGGCCAGTTTGACCACAGGCCAACCCTACAACCCCTCCAACACCAGCTGTCTACGCCATTCCCGGGCCCAACTTAACTCCCCCCATCTCCTGGCCCAGATCTCCAGCTCCAGTCTCCCCAGTAACCTGCCCCTCCTGTAGTCCTGGCTCCCCAACCCTCCACCCCCCCCACCCCTCCCCCTTTAGTGCCACCCTCGTTCCCTTGCAGGCTGACTGTATCTCTGGCTAACCGTCCCTGCGCTTCCCTTCTTCCTCCCAGCCCACCCCAACTGTTGGCTTCCACACTTCCCCCACGGATCCCTATGCAGAGTGGTAGTGGGACCACTCACCCCCACCAATAGCTTCTGAGCTCTGCCCATCAGGCTCCTTCACTAGGCACTTCCCCCACATGCCCTCCCCCCTTGGTATTGCCCCATACCTGATGGGCAATGCCAATTTGCCTACTGGGCTTTGGAACTTTGCCCCCTGGGCAATACCAAGGAACCCAGGTTGACACTGCCCAAGTGCTAATGCTCAGAGGCACCATTCCCCTGTCATCTGACACTCTGGGGAGGCTCCAGCAAGGTCAAGCCACTGGTTCCTCTAAATCCCGCTGGGGTGAACTTCTGTCCTGGGCATTCAAATTAGATTAAAATGAACATTTAAATATTTATCTCACCTCCCCACCGATTTCCAGTGTGGAGCAATGCCGACGGCATTCTTGGCACTGGGAGATGCTATTGTGGTGAGAACAATGTACGAGTCCCATGCATTGCCTACCAGGAGATTCTGCTGGCCCACTGTGCTAAAAAATTAGCAGGAGTGCTAATTAGTTTTAACAAAAAGAAAAAAATTATTAAACACAAAAAGTTGGATTAAGCTACAATACTTGTTCACTCCCTCCTTAGCTTCACAAATACATAAATATTTTAAGATTAACACAAAGTATATTTTAAGCTACAGTGGTCTCAGTAACACAAAGTTCCTTTCAACACACAAGGTGGCTGTGGTAAAATACGCACTCTGCTCTGAAATGTTGTGGCATTCGTGCATCATCAGACTTTGTTAGGCCCAGAAGGTATTTATTGATGAGAAATTGGGTACAGGTGTTGCAACACTAGGCCGCCTCAAGTTGTGCTCCAGTCCTTATGATGTTAACTTCATGGCTGCTAGATGATTCTGCCTTAGAGAAGACTTCATCCTCATACAGTCATAGATGTCTTCAGCTCAGAAAGGCCCTTTGGCCCATCGCAGTCAAAAACAACCACCTAACCAGTTTAATCCCATTTTTCAACACTCAGCCCATAGCCTTGTACGCCTTGGCACCACATGAAAGTCACTTATGGGGTCATTCACTCAGTTCTCATTGGTTTCTCAGGTCAGGTGACCCATTACTGCTGTGCTGTCTTAAAGAGATAGACACCACAGACATAAAATCCCTTCCCCTTTATCTTTCTTTTGCAATCTTCAAAATCAAATTCTATGTAAACATTACTTACATGTTACTTATTTGTAAATCAAATTAGTGACTGTTCAATGGAAGGATCTTGAGGCTTGCATTTAAACTAACACTTATTTTAAAAACCTTCAAATTGTACACAGTTCCAAATATAGTCTAGCGTGGTCATCTTCCTTACAGGCTTGCTATTTTTCTAGTTCTGTCCTAGACTGTGCTGACCAAGAACTATATACATTACTCTGTGAATGATGTCACTTTCCAATCTTCCATTGATCCTTTTCTCAGTCAAATACCTGACTCTACAATCCCTGCTGGTACGGCCATTGTAATGTAACACAATCTCATTCACAGTCTTGTGAAGGAAATGTTTGTGGTACTCAAATTCTGGTACTTTGGTCATGTGATAAAGTTCCTTCTCTTTCTAGCATTTCTATTTGGTATCTAGCAACCATTTTATCATGTTAATTCTTGTGTATTTCTGTTAGTGTGATAAATTCAGCAATCTTGTGCTGGCTTATCACCTTAGGTTCCTTCTCTACCTGAATTACAGCTTTGTCTACTTCTCTCCAGCATAATTTCCACAACTGAGTGGTTTAATTTACCAGTCTCTTCCTTTCGTGTTCCATATCAACCAATCTCTTGCTTCGACCTGAGGTTTTTGCAACCCATTCGGTTTATCTATTTCTGAGTTTCTAATCCATCATTCTCTTCTTACAATATTTAGTAATGATCGCTCCCTTCTCATGCTTTGCATGTTTTCAGCAAACTGCCAGGTTCCTTTTGTTGTTGTTGCAATAAACTCTACTACGTTCAACATTATTTCCTTTTTATTGTTATATTTATTAGACAATTTTCCTGAATTGCTATCTTGTTCCAACTGTCATGTTCTCTCTTTGGGCTTGTCCATTGTTAAGTGCTCCTCAGCATTCTCAAACACCCGTCAGTTTCTACAGCTCATTTGTATTATTCACACAAATAAAGTTCGATCATTCAATTGGATCTCTAAAGGATTCCCAGTAATGGTTCTGATGAATGGTAGCTGCTCTAATTTCTGCTTCAACAGTACAATGACTCTTGCAACAGATCTCACAAGGTGTCGTACATGAACACCATGGATTAAATCTTTAATGCGTTTCATTCTGAGACTAACAGTTCTTTCACTGATCACAAACTGATAGCATCCATTACATGGGATTCCCTTGTTTCATCTTGAGTTCCATGCTATGAGCTCTATTGCTGAGTTCCACTTGTGCTATTTCTCTCAACCTTTTCTACTCCTTATACACATCTTCATGCTCTAATTCAGTTCCAGCACTTGCTGGTGAATGTTGTACTGTTTCTTACTAGCTCTAATAGGTTACCTAGCTACTTCCACCTTTCCATTGTGCTTTAGTTCTCTTTTTACCTTTGATATAGCTGGGCTGCTTCTCATTTAGATTACGAATCACAAACTTTTACCTCATTTTCAATTTACTGTAGTTCTTAGTGAAGTTTATCTAACTATCTTTTTCTTTACTCTTACTTCTTAGTCTGTGGCTTGTCCTATTCAACTGATTACAGCTTTATTTGCTTGTAGTTTATTGCTAAAACTTGCAAAGACGCATAGATTGAAAAATGCGAATGCCTATAAGTAGGTGGGACATTTTATAAATGTGTATTTTGCAGACTGTCATATATTTGATCAGCACACGTCAAAACTATCATCTTCTGATGTTAAATCATTCTGTTGTTTGTTAGTATTATTTGCCTTTGATACCTTTTCCCAGTTGATTGGCATTCTGCTTGACAAACATTTCTCTTACAATTTCAGTGGTATCTGGCAATATCAACTCCTCAGCAATTATATGTGATTTCTTTTGCTTCAGCGATTTTCTGTGCCACTAAGCAAAATGAAACGACAAGTTTTTTTTAAACAGTGTTTAAAAAACAGCCATAGCTGTCTTCTGACTTGTTAGGAACCAAAGCAGAAATTCTAAAGTATATTATGAATTTAGCCTAGACCCCATTTTATTTTTGTGATTTTTGGCATCGCAAAGAACAATGAACAATGTAGCACCGGAACAGGCCCTTCAGCTCACTAAGCCTGTGCCGATTCTTAAAGCTCATTTAGACCCACTATTTATTGCCCATATGCGGTTACTGTCCATTCTCCTTCATCCTTTTGGTCCTCCGCTCTCCCTGTATGGGCTTTTTCCTACTTTTGCTATACTCTTCAAGGGTTTCATCTGTTTTTAGTTGCCTAATGAAGACTTCTTTTGACAATTTCCCCTGTCATTCAAGGTTACTGAAACCTGCCATTCCCGTCCTTCATTTTCACAGGATCATGCCTGTCCTGCACTCCAATCAAGTTGCCTCTTGCTAATATGTCCACTTATTCCCAAGTGGGGGTAAATCCTGTCTCAAAGTGGCTTTTAAAAGACTCCCAAAGGTGTTACAGCTCCTACAATAATCAAAAGCTGTAAACATTGAAATTATTAAAAAACTATTTACTGAGATCAATTTGCAGAAGTCTGTAACATACAAAGAAACTTACCTAGCCACATTCTAATGTTATCCATGCAGTCCTTGTGGGCTCCAGATCATGATTTAGTATCTCTGGTTCAGCATATAAAATAAAGATAGATAGTGAACTTAATTTATAGAGAAGGCAGGTGGATATGACTAAAATTTAACATCTTAACCAAGGAACAGCAATAAAATGCAACATAATCATAGAATCCCCATTGTGCAAAAGGAGGTCATTTGGCTCTTAGATTCTGCACTGATAGCAATCCCACCAAGGCTCAATTCCTGTAACCCCATTTTTTTTTACCTTGTTAGTCTCCCTGACACTAAAGGATAGTATAGCGTGGCTGATCAACCAGCAGGAGGAAATCGGAGAACCAGGAGTAAACCCACGCAGACATGGCAACAACAGATATTCTGAGGCCAGAATTTAATCTGGTCCGTGGCACTGAGGCAGAATGCCAGCTTAGATTGCACAAAAAGAGAATTGCAATTACATATTGTCTTCCAAGATCACAGGACAGTTGAAAGCACGTTACATCCAATGAAATACTTGTTGAAGTGCAGTCACTGTTATACAAACAAAGAACAAAGAAAATTACAGCACAGGAAAAAGCCCTTTAGCCCTCTAAGCCTGCACTGACCATGCTGCCCAACTGAATTTGAACCTCTACCCTTTTAGGGACCATATCCATCTGTTCCCATCCTATTCACGTATTTGTCCAGACTTCCCTTAAAAGTCATTATCGTATCTGCTTCCACTATATCCCCTGGCAGCAAGTTCCAGACCCCTACCAGCCTCTGTGTAAAAAACTTGTCTCATACATATTCTTTAAACATTGCCCCTCTCACCTGAAGCTTATGCCCCCTACTAATTGACTCTTCCGTCTGGGAAAAAGCTTCTGACTATCCACTCTGTCCATGCCCCTCATAATCTTGGAGACTTCTATCAGGTCGCCTTTATCTTTCCAGTGAAAACAAACCAAATTTCTCCAATCTATCCTTATAACTAATGCCCTCATTATCAGGCAACATCTTGGTAAATCTTGTTTGTGTCCTCTTCAAAGTCTCCACAAAACCATGTTGCCTCTTGCTAATATGTCCACTAATTCCCAAATGGGAGTAAATCCTGTCTCAAAGAAACGCTCTCCAATAATTTTCCTACCACTGATGTAAAGCTCACTGGCCTGTAGTTACCTGGATTATCCTTGCCACCCTTCTTAAACAAAGAAACAACATTGGCTATTCTTCAATCCTCTGAGACCTCCCCTGTAGCCCCTGTGATTTTCCCTCTTTCCTTTGTCAGTATTCTGGGGTGTATCCCATCAAGCTTTGGGGACTTGTCTAGCTTAATATTTTTCAAGACCTTCTTCTTTTTGATCTCAACATGATACAAACTACCTATACACCCTTTCCCAGACTCATCGTTCACCAAGTCCTGCTCTTTGGTGAATACTGATGCAAAGTACTCACTTAATTCCTCACTCATTTCCTCTGGCTCCACACAGATTCTCTCTCCTATCTATGCTCTCCCTGGCTACCCTCTTGCTCTTTATATATGTATGAAAAGCCTTGGGATTTTCCTTAATCCTGCTGGCCAATGACTTTTTGTGACCCTTTTTAGCCTTCCTTACTCCTTGCTTAAGTTTCTTTCTACTTTCCTTGTATTCCGTACTTGCTTCTTTTATTCCCAGTCTCCTAAGATTGTTATAATTAGCTTTCCAAGTCTCCTAAGATTGTTATAATTTAGCACATTCACTTAAGGACACACTTATCTTTACCCATCAGTACCTTAAAGCTTATTGAAGTGTGGTCACTGTTTCCGAACTGTTCATCTACTGAAACATCGACCAACTAGCCAGGCTCTTTCTGCAATACAGAAAGAAATCCCACACACCAGCTTAAAGTCCAGACAGGTTTATTTGTAGCAAACGCTGCAAGCTTTTGGGACAGGTTGTCCCTTTGACAGGTGGTGGCTTTCCGCAATACCAAGTCCAATACGGCCCCTTCCCTAGTTGGATTATCTATATGTTGTTTCAAGAAGATGCTCCTTACAAATTCTGCCTCATTTATGCCCCTAACACTAAGTGAGTCCCAATCGATATTGAGGAAGTTAAAATCTCCTACCACAATAACCCAATTACTTTTGCATCTTGCCAAAAATCTGCCTACATATCTGTTCCTCTATCTCTCACTGGCCTATAATAAACCTCCAATATTCTGACTAGACCTTTGCTATTCCTGAGCTCTACTCATATTACCTTGCTGTATGAATCCTCCGAGCTGTCCTCCTGCAATAAGCTGTGATAGTCTCCTTAACCAGTAGTGTAACTCCCCCATCCCTTTTACATCCTCCTCTATCCCACCTGAAACATCTGTACCCTGGAATGTTAAATTGCCAATCCTGTCCTTCTGTTAACAAAGTCTCTGTAATAGTAATACCATCATAGTTCCAAGTATTAATCCAAGCTCTAAGTTCATCAGTCCTACCTGTTACACTTCTTGCATTGAAATAAATGCACTTCAATCTTCCATATGGTGTTCAGCCTTTGGACCAAAGCTTGTACTAATGACTTTCAGATTTAAAGGCAAGACCATTATTAACTGACATATAAGTGGTATTTATTGGAGGCAATGGGATTTTGCCAGCTGGCTGATGAGCCAGGAAGAGCCCCACAGTATCAGTTTATGGTCAACATCAGTATATTAACTGCCAGTCATTCACTTAACAGAGCAGTGGTCTTCCCTGGGAACAAGATCTTGGGGAGCAGAAGTACCACCCGCTGAGAACTACCAACCAGTTTTAAGCCAGCAGCTCTTGCCTACTCTGCAGCATCACTGATGAGGGTGTTGATGCTGCTTGTATTACATCCACTTGTAGCCTTGGATCACAGCTGAATGATGGCACGGGTCGGGTCAGCAGCAAAGGCAAATGGATGTTCTCAGCTGGGCCCCCTTCCTTCTTGATGTCAGTTCCCTCAAACAAGCACTGAGTGCCTTTCAATGAGTGAACCCCGGGAACTCAAAAACAACCCTAATAGGGGTTGCTTTTCAAGATTCCCTCATGACGAATTCCCATCCACCACTAGATGAATATCAGCTGCATTGGGATGAGGCCTTCACATAGGAATTAATTGCCTACCAAGTACTTCAATTGACTTGATTCAATTCATTCTACAGATTTGCAGGATAGGTTGATTGGCCATGCTAAATTGACCTTGTGTGCGGAATTTTCCCATCCCCTCTGCTATCAGAATCATAGCAGGCCGGAGGTAAACCATGAACCTCGGGTGGGCTTTTCTGATTTTGGGGAGAGTGTGGTCAGAAAATCCTGCCCTTAATGTCAGAGGGATTATCAGGGTAAATATAAGGGGTTACGCGAATGGGACCTGGGTAGGATTGTTGGAATGCCAAGGGTAGGAATGCCAAGGGGGAATGGCATTAAATTTTACCAATATTGTGACCTTAACATAAACCTTTTCATGATTGACATGAGGATGGAGAATTAAACCATAAAGGATGAGACACTATCCCAACCTGATGCATATTTTCCTTTTGTTGCCATTTCTACAAGGGGTGGGGGGGGGGTAGCCGGGTAGCATGCACCTCATTAACTGCCCTACCCTCATCAATCATCTTCATCACTTCCTTGAAAAACTCGAGGAACGAGCCTCTAACACTATTGGTGGCTTTATTTAAGTATAACATTTGCTGGCTGGTTTTGCAGGGCAGTGAAAGGGGGGAGGAAAGTAAATGCTTTTTATAGAATTCCTACATGTTCCTCAAGCTCTCCTTCCGCTGACTGAGGTCTCTTTCTCATCCCTGTTGCTAATAGTGACCTCCCCTCCAAAAGCCCAGGTCCACAGACTACGTAGTGATCATGGCTGATCTCTCTCGAAGCCCCGACCTATAGCTGCCCCATCCTGATTGCTAGGACTTGGCACTAGTCTTCTGCTCTGCATTTACTCACCCATCAGTGAGCCAAATTGATATGTCGACTGACTGCTGGTCAGGAAATAGAATAATAAAATGAGGCCCAGCTGTTAAAATGGATAGAGATATGTATGTACACATACACACAGCGATAAAATACAAACAGAAGATTATGGTGTAATAACATGGCAAGAAATCAAGTTTGCAGAAAGGTTTAAACCATGTTATTTGTGTGTTCAGTAATCATGGTTTATAATTAATTTTACATTGAGCTGAGTATTGTATAAATGATGCTTTTTGCATTGAGTGCAATGTTTGAAACATGGGTGAAAATACATATAAATGGGCTTTCACTATTTGCAAACTATGAATGGGTGAGTTTGTGGAATAAATAGCAAGAATTAGCCACAAGTATTTCCTGGGGACAGATAGGGATTCAACTTCAGTCAGGTTTGTTATTACGACTAAGTAGCTTTGACATTGCAGCATACCCTCAGGATTTTGTATCCTTTCTGCTTCTTCTATTGTATTGTCTACTATTGTCTACATACTCACACTAGATCAATTGTCTCCTAATTGTCATCTTCAATGACAAACCAACTTGTGGTTTATGATGATGGGTTTCCTCAAATGCAGAATTATGCATTTCCATTACTCCAAATGGAATCTTAAAAGTTCTGACTGGAATTTGCAAGAGGCATTTGTGATGTAACCTTTAGATACAGTTCACCAGCACAATACTGAGAGGGAACAAAGGCCATTGCCTTGTGGGTTTGTGTCAGGCCTGCTTCATGAATGGGATGTAATGATCTCAGGAGAGCTTCCTGATATCATTGTGCTGCCTCATGGTATTTCTGTTGTCATGCACAGAAATTAAAAGTGTGCCCACCAACAGTTAAAGGCATAGTCAGTTGAGGCCATTAAAATCCAATTCACTAATTTTGAGTGGCTAGTGCATCTTTATGCTTGACGCCTGGATCAGTCACTAGAAAGCTTTCATGTTTTTAAGTGATTCTACATTTGGAGCAGAATAAAAGGCCAAGAAGATATTGCAGAGATGGAGGCTTGGGAGTTTTGCTATAAGTTGTCTTTTGACGGATTACTGTTGCCCGCAGGCATCGTACCAGAGCTTATCTGGTGGACCAACAGGTGTAGCCAAAAGGGATGAAGGGACAACATGCTTAGAAATGAAAGGGTCAGAAGGAGATGCCAATACACAACTAGCAGAGTGCATGGACAATAATCATGCTCCTAGACATGACAGAGGCTTAGTGCAGAAAGTAGCCCATCTTTTCAGAGAAACAGCCAACTCTATGAGTTGATAATTTTGAAATCCTTAGCATACAATGTTAGTTCTTTATGTGGTTAATATGTGAGTTCATTAAAGGCTTGGTAATCAAATACCCGCACTGATATAAATGCAACATTCTAGTTCATTGTTGACATTTGACCAACCAGCTTGGCTCATTGATATGATCAGTCACTGGAGCTTGGAATTTTCCTGCATACCTTGGTTAACCAAGCAGATCAGTGTTCTGTGCTGGTAATTGCATAGTTGTTGTCAATGGTATTCTTGTACACCTGTAGGAGTGCCTAAATATTGCCTTGTGACAAGCTGTTATTAAGCTCTCTGGATTCAAGAATGGTGTATCCTTCTGCGAAGACCATATCAGGAAAACAGAAACTAATTGTGTGAACTTCTGAGTAGGTCGTTTATAGATTCTTAAATGTATTTTGAGTTATTAACTTATAATAAAAAAAGAATCGAAACACAAAAATGGATGTTTGTATTACAATTATATGAGCTGGGAATTTACTGGTTGGCAGTGGCCCTGCCCACTGGCCAGCAAGTTTGGGCAACACCCACTAAGCAGATTAATGAACTGCTTGCAATCAGGGCTTCCGTCTCTTTAAGGGACAGTGATCTGTTCCCAATCAGAGGGCTGGCAGTCCTTCAATCCCAGCAGCACCACTGGGAGCAATTGCAACTGACCAGGAACAGGAAAGATGGAAGATGCTCCAGATTAGCAGTAAATTGCATGAGATTTACCAGGGACAATGAGGCAGGATGGAATTTGGCAAAGGGTTGTTCCTGAGGACATGGCTGGTTATTGTATTAGAGATGACTCTTGCCACTTTGTGGGGAGAGGTGGGGGAGGAGAGTCCTTGCCATGGGCTGTAGGGTGACTGATATAAGAGCACCCACCTTGCTCCTGCCCAGGTGTATTTGATAGTTTCCCCACATGGTAAAGTGCCTACCCCACGTTGCTAAAAATGATGGTGGGAATGCCACCACACCCCCTTCACTCACTATAGAGGTGTACAAGATTATGAAGGGAATAGATAGAGTAAACAGGGTTAAGCTTTTTCCTAGGATGGACTCAAATAGCACGAGGGGTCACGGGCTTAGGGTAAGGGGGGTAAAGTATAATTTGGATGCTAGAGGGAGTTTTTTCACACAGAGGGTGGTGGGGGTATGGAATGCGCTGCCAAGTAAAGTGGTGGAGGCAGGTACTCTGGAGTTATTTAAGAAATACTTAGATGGGCACATGAACAGAATGGGAATGGAGGGGTATAGAAAACTGATTTAAAATAGGGATCATGAGCCTTGGGAGTCCCTGGGAAGTGTATAAATAGATGATATTGATGTACTTGTTTTTATCCTACAAGTGCTTTGGTCCACCTTGTTGACTAACGAGGGGCATACACACGATGGGTCGTGAGAGGGTTGCTCTTGGATCTTTTTTGAGAGTATTCTAGTGCTTCACGTCGTTAGTGTACACTTGACCTGGACCATTTGATGGGCAACACAACAGCTCAGTGACTATCGCTGTGCTGTGCAGATACATGGATTTGGGCCTGTGACTGTGGGAGTTTGCGCATTCTCCCCGTCCTTGCGTAGGTTTTCTCCGGGTGCTCCGGTTTCCTCCCACATCCCAAAGATGTGTTCTTAGGCTTAATGGCAAAACAAATTCTTCCTAAATTGTCTCAAATTTGGTTTTTAATCCATAGATCTATAAACATAGACAGGGATCACAGGTAGAGGTGGGAACATCGGGGTGGCAGCACGGGCTTGTTGGGCCAAAGGGCCTGTTTCCCCTGCTGTTTTGTTCTTTGTTCTTTGTTCATGACTGTATGCTCCACCCCCTTCCTCAAACTGCCATACTGCTGCATCTTAGCACATGCCTCAAGGCTTCGTAAAACCTTGGCCATAGAGCTTGACAGTACTGATAATTTCTTTGGAATTTAAAGAATCACTGAAGGTGTACTGGTTCCAGTCCGTCTTCATTCCTCTGTTTTTGCGTTTTGTAAGGTTCAGTTGTGGTTGTGTGTTTTCAATGTGTCATCCTGTACAGCCACATGCCTTAAGGTATTAGCATTTTTATTCCTTTAATGACGCATGAGAAAGACTAAAATAGAATCACTCGGCACATTTCTTCTATCAGTTGATGACTCAGAATACTGTAGGAGGATGGCAATGTAAGATCTTTATAAATTTCACAATTATCAAGATGAGGGACATATTCACGGGAAAAGGAACATTTCTTCATTTCAAATATCCAGTGTTAAATATTCTCAACTTCTTGTGATATAGATGCCCTGTTGCCATCACAGCATTATAGTTTTAGCTAAGGTGCAAATAATCTATAAATTGATGTAATCTCAAGTCCTGGAGACATTTCAACTATCTTTTACGATAAAGTCTTACCAAAATCATAAGCTTTTCAGTAAATGCAGGAGACTTTGGAAATAGTAAAAGATTGTGATATATGTGGACAATGCATATATCCACATTGGATATATGCCCATCTTCATTTATGTCCTGTGTTTGAAATGCCATGAACGAATTGATGTGTCCCATTCATGACTGAACGTGATGTGAATGAATGGCATATATTGTCCTTAATGTTGGGAGTGCCATCTCTGCTTTATCCATGCCAGTTAAACATTTACATTGCAGCATCTTCTCTTCAGCAGAAAATCTTGTTTAAGCTTGGCCAATCTGATTTAAATAGCACCAAGGGGAATGGTTCTGGAAGAAGATACTGGTGCTCTTGGAGACCAATTGAATGGAGTTTACTGGCTACAGGTTACTTTTAAAAGTAGCTGGAGAGACTGCACACCAGAGAAATGTGTTTATAATGAAGTACGTGTCATAAGCAAATCATTACCTGTGTTATTGTCAGAGTATTCAGCTATTAAAGAAAAATGTTGACAAAGCATGTACCAACAATACCACATGATAATAACATGCTCTCAATTATCCCAAGGATATTTGGAGTTGCTGCCAATAGTATTGTCACAATTTCATTACAACTCCCAAAGGCTAGTTTGTTCATTCTACCTGAATATTGCCTTTTACGTCTAATACATGGGATAAAGCATGGAACAGTGCATAAACTTATCCCTTTGTGGTAAACTTATTACTAGATTGCACATAAGGCTAAGGAGCAGGAGTAGGCAATCCAGTGTTATGAGCCTGCTCTACCATTGATAAGATCATGACTGATCTGATTGTGGTCTCAATTCCATTTTCCTGTTTGCCCCAGTAACCTTCAATTTCCTTGTCTATCAAAAATCTTTATAACTCAGCCTTAAATAAATTCAATGACCCAGCTTCTGCTGCTTTCTGGAAAGAGAATTCCACAGGTTAATGATTGTTTAAGAGAAAAAAAGATCTTCTTGTGTCTATGTTAAAGGGAAGATCTATTATTCCTAAATGATATCTCCTAGTTCTAGCCTCCCCGGAAAGAGGAAAAAGTCCTTCTTGGTATCTACTCTATCCAATCTGTTCAGAACTTATATGTTTCAATAAGAACACCTTTCTTTCTTCTAAACTCTAATGGAAATTGGCCTAATCTGTTCAATCTTTCTTCATCCTACTAATTAATAGAATGAATCTTCTGTAACCTGTTTTTCACACATTGTATACTTTTTAAAAAAGAATCCAGAATTGTACACAGTACTCCACATGTGGTCTTACCAAGCCTTTGTACAGCTGCAGCAAAGTTTCCATCTGCCTTGCTAATCATGTGCTGTTTCTGCATACTAACGTTTTGCCATTTATGTACCAAGACACCAAGATGCCTCTGCACTTCTGAATTCTGCAATCTCTCTGCATTTAAATAGTACACTGCTTACCTGTTCTTCCCCACCAAAATGGACAACCTCACTTTTCCCATATTATGCTCCATGTGCAAGATTTTTACACACTGGACTAACCTAGCAACATCTCTTTGAAGACCCTTTACTTCATCTTAATAACTTACTTTCCATCTTATATTGGTATCAATGGAAAATATAGCTACTGTACTTTGGTTGGCACTGCTGAAAATGCCAGGGACTCTGGTTTGATTCTTGGCTTGGATATGGCTGTGTGGAGTTTGCACATTCTCCTGTGTCTGGATGGGTTTCCTGCAGATGCTCCGGTTGCTCCCATATTCTGAAATTCATATTGGTTAGGTGCATTGGCCAGAATAAGCGCTGGACTGTGGCAACTAGGGGAATTTCACAGTAACTTCGTTGTTATGTTAATGTCAACCTTAATAAATAAACTTTATTTGGTCCTTTCAGCCAAGTAATTGTTATAGATTGTAGATAGTTGAGGCCCTAGAACTGATCCCCATGGTGCTCCACGAGTTATAGCTTGCCTACTCAAAAAAGGGCACATTTAACCTACTGTCTGCTTGTTAGCTGACCAATCTTTTATTCATGCTAATATACCATTACCCACATCATAAATAATATATTAAAAAAAGAAAATTCAGGATAATCTTACCCTCACATTATGTTCTCTTGTGTAGTAATCATCGATGTGACACCTTATCAAATACCTTTTGGAAATTCAAGTACGTACTTCTACAAGTTCTCCTTTATCTATCTTGCTTTTACTTACTCAAAGAACTGTACTAAATTTGTTAATTATGATTACCCTTCCACAAAACAATGTTGACTCTTCCTGATCCCATTATAATTTTTTAAGTATCCTGTGATAGTCTTCTTAATATAGATTAAAGCAATTCCACTATGACAGGTGTTTTTGCAAACCAACCTAGAGTTTTCTACTCCCTTCTTTCTTGTATAAAAAAATACATTTGCTATTTTCCAAAATTCTGGAACCCTTTCAGAATTTCAGGAACTTTGGGAGATAATGCATCTGCTATATGTGCCACCACTTCTTTTAAGTCCATAAGATGCAGGCCATTTGGTATAGAGTACTTATCAGCCTTTAAGTCAAATAGTTTTTCCAGCATTTGTTCCCTACTGTTGTTGCAAGTTATTCCCTCCTTTTTGCCTCTTGATATTCAAATATCTTTGGGAAATTTTTTACAATGAAGACATATGCAAAATATTTTAAAAATTTTTTCATGGGAGAAACGTGTCACTGGTAGGACAAGTATTTGTTGTCCATCCTTAATTTTTCTTGAACTGAGTGGCTTGCTAGGCTACTTCAGATAGCGGTTAAGAGTCAACCGCATTGCTGTTATCTGGAATCACATGTAGGCCAGACCAGATAGGGGTGGTAAACTTTCTGCTCTTCTATCCACTCACTACCCACTTCTGGCACATATGTCACTTAGTTCTAGCCTTTGGTAGTTGATCTTTGTTTCTTCACTATCACATGGTCCACTTTCACTTAGTTCATTATCTGCCACAATCTATTTTTTATACAGATTTGACATATAGGCGTATGAAGTGCATGGTGCATCATCAGTTTCTATCATCTATTCAGATTCCATTAATGTGTAACCAGTGCCAGTGAGGAATGCATTCTAATAATTCAGTTACCATGTTGCTAGACTATTGTTTTAATATCAGTGTCTATAACTTTTCTTAGGCCTCATTGTTCTTTCTGTCCTTTATATGATATGACTTTAAATCCCTATTCCTGGCTGTCATTAATACTATTTTAACTTACTGTCTGGAGATGATACACCCTAAAGGAATACAACAATGTGCTGACTGTGTAAATTGCAAATCTAAAGATCTCCCAAAGGCATTTGTTTCATCATGTGCTATGGCCAAATTCATATGGGTCTTTTTCATTGAAGATACTTCATTCAATACTTCAGGGTTGACAAAGTGATTTCTCCCTGCTATTTTGCACAGAATTATTATTACTGTTGTTCTTAGTGATTTTAATGTATTACCATCAATAAACCTGAAATTAATAGAACTATCATATTCTTTGAGAATCCATGTAACATTTTAGCCAGTCCATTCCACATATCGCGGATATGCACCCATTATGTAGAACTGCACAATTAAACAAAGTGAGAGTATGATACTCATTATCAAACTGAACTTTTTGGTAGCCAATATGATTCCTTATGACTGGTCAATATTATTCTCTAGCCTTCTCTACCTTCGATGTCATGTGTTGTCTCAAAACATTTTTCATTTTTGGTGAATTCGACACATATCAGAGTTGCATTTGAAGCACTTGTTGGCCACTCTTGGTTGTTCCAGAGGTTCATCCCTCATCCACAATTGCCCAACTTCTGCTACTTGTTAGAGCTCCCAAAAAGGTCTCTGTCCTCATACACATGTTTGATTTTTTTGGGGCTCTATATTCTCAGGGTCCTGAAATGCTGCTAGTATTGTATCCTCACTGCTGAAAAATCTAGTTGTGCCATAAAAGCAGCCAGAAATGAATACTTTAACAGAAATGTTTTTAATGCTTGGATATTGTGATCCAAAAGTGTTTCCCTGTCTTTCAATCTTACTTTGACTAAAACTAATCCATGTTTGATATCCCAGTACAGTCCAATAACTTAAAGGCGAGTACTAATTTAGCCAATTTCCCAATGGAATCACTACAGTCTCCTATATAGTTGACCAAACACTATGATGTATGAAACTTCAAGTCTGACCAAGCCTCATAAACATTCAGTAAGTCATCTTTCATATAAAAGTTATGCATAAAGTTTTAAAAAATTGTCCAGTTCCTCATTGTCTAGTTCTGAGAAAACTTTGCAGCTGATCTTGCTTCTGACTGGAAATGAAATAACCAGAGCCATCCCTTGCTTTTTGTTCAGTAGAGATGTAGGCTGGGATTCTCTCAAAAAATTCTGTGTTCCCAATTTGCAAGAAAATGGGAATAAATCCCACCAGCATTTTTAGCCTGATTTACAGAATGGATTTCCGACACTCTGTGCAGAGTGCCTTAGCATAATTCACTGTGAAAAGTGGTGGGCGGGCTCTATTCCTGCCTGAGTGACCAACAGCATAGCGCTGAGTGGACCATGGCACATGTGAAAATCTGTCACTGCGGGGATTGGTGCATGTGCAGTGGCCCCCAGTGCTGGTTTGCAGATCACAGCCCTGCAACTCCCCCCATCGCTGATCACTGGCCTCCCAGATCTCCCCGGGTAAGCTCCGATCCTGCCCTTCCCATTCCTCACCATTCCCCTAGCTAGCCCTGATCTCTGATTCCCTCCTCCCTCTGGCAGCCCAATTCCTGCCCTGATCATCCTGAAAATACCGGCATAGCCAACGGTCCTGATCCCCCTGGCAGAACTGATGGCCCATCCCTGTACCTCCTCCCCAATCCCGCCCCCAATCACCTCTTCTCACCCTCTTGCAGAGTGGCAGCACCCCACCTCTACAATCAGTGCCAATAGACCCCGCCTCCAATATGCCCCACCTCATTGGCAATTCCAATGCCCAGTGTATGTTTGCTCCTTGGGCAGTACCAGGTTGCAAGCTGGATCTGCCAGGCTGGAACTGTCCAGGGGGCACCCCCCATCCCTCTTATCAGTGACCACCTGTTGGGGCCTCAATGACCTCTCTTCCTCCAGTGGGGTTTGGCCACCTGTTCCCCATTAGTGGGGAACAGGAGTGAACCCTGCTGGAGTGAACCATTCCTGACAGTGGGGAGTGGGGAAGCTGGCAGGACTTCAGCCCCATGCCCACTAATGAAATGGAAATCGTGTTTTTCATGTATTAATCAGTTCTGCGCGAGCTGATCACTCTGGAAATCTTCGGCTAGCAGACTTGTTGAGGTTGTGTCAGCAAGCGGGAAAGTTCCGAAACAGTCTCCGTGTATGTCCCCCAGCCCGCTGGGCTATTTGAACAGCCCAATGAGCTGCGAGAATCACTTTCATAAACTGTGTAAATGCATCAACTTTCCTTTTCCATTGATTATAAGGTTCATTTTCACAAAGCAGTGTTGGAAAATCATATCCTGCCATTTTATAATGGAATTAGGCACCTTTCTTTGGAGTCTTCATTTACAGTCATCTCAAAAAAAATTAACTATTTTTAGTTAGTTAGTTACTTCAGATTGGAAGTAAGTCTTGGGTGCTGAATTTTCCCAAAATCTTGCGGTGTCAGGTTTATTCTGAAAAGCAGCGTATATTTCTCCAGATACAGAGCCGATTTTCACTCCAGATTCTGGAGGGATGATTTGCACTGTCATTCTGGCAGATCGGAATATGATAGCATTGGCAAAGTTGGTTCCACAATGGTGGAAACATCATCTTTAATGAGCATGTTGATCTAAAAGTAAATACCCCTCCGCTCCTCCGGCTACAGACAAAATGGAAAACAGTCATGCCCCCCACCACACAGTGAGCATCGGGCAATCTGTCTCCCAAGTAAGTGAGCACCAGGGCATTCCTGTCAAAGGCATCACATCCCTGTCGTCCCCAACCACCATCCCCCTGCACTAGCCCCTCCCCTCAACACCTTCACAGAGATCGGCCCTTCCTCCATCTCAGGCATCAACTTCCTCCCCCCGCCGAGCTTCACTCCCACCATTAATAAGGAGAAACCCTCAATGGGGCTCCCCAGAGGGCCTGCCCATGACAGTGCCAACCTGCCAGTGCCAGGGCACTACCTGGCCATGTTTCTCACCTCTCAGGAGCTATAGTTATCTGCGTTCCCCTCACCCCCAGCATGATCACCGTAACCGGATTTAATTTTAGTGATCTGATTGATGTGACACCAGCTGGCTGGGACGATATGCTGAAGGCAGCAGTGGCAGCTTTGAACCCAATATTGATATTCTAATTTATTATACAATACATTAATCAGATTCACACACTTCTTGGAAATGAACCAGATCATGTAATTGGAGGGGTGCTGAGAAGATCTAAGCTAACATCTTACTGACACAAATCCTGTTTTGGCTCTTTCATGAGATTTAGGCCCTGATTTTATCAGCAGCATTGCCCGAGGCTTGTAAGTTCACGCCCCGTAAGATCTCTCCCGATGTCAATGGGGAATGTCGTTCTGCAAGCCTTGCCCGCCCCAATTTCAGGGTGGCCGTGCTGGTAAAATTAGGGTCTTAGTGTCTACTATGTGACTTGCACCCATAGTGGGGCTGTTAAATTGCCGCCCTCATCTCCAATTTTCATTTTCAGGCAAAATTCACTGCTGTCAGTGCCAAAGGGATCCCTAAGCCTGGTTGTCAGAAGATACTGAGATTAGGATTTTTTGAAAAAGATTGTTTGTTGCTCTCCTCAGAGCTCTAACACAATCTTTCTCCAGTGCTGGCTGATTCTTCTTTATATGCAGATCTCAGTATAACTAACTAATCAATATCCAACACATTTTCACCTCATTAGCTTAAAAAACTAGGTATTTAACATTGATCAACAGGATCCTTTATGTAGGAACACGCAGAATCCAATGTACAGCCCCACTAAAATATGATCGTATTCTGGAATTTCTCACCTGATTGTGAGAGAGCTACCATTGCAACTGTAACAGTTCAAGGATATCCCCGTCACCACCTTCTGAAAGGAATGAAAAATAGGATGTAAATAGGACCTTGTCACTACTGCTCACATCTGAAAAGAAAATAATGAGGAGTTGTTTCTGAATATTCATGGATGGATCGTGTATATTTGGTTGTGATGGAAAGAGGGGAGTGGGGGATTTGGGAGAGCGCTTTTGTATCTTTGACTTTCCATCCCCAATTCTAATGGATATTCTGCACAACTTCATGTATGCATTATCTTTCCTTTCTCTGTGATGACCTGACTTGTCAATTTTATGTTTCTTTCCTCGCTACTACTAAAATTCTATTATAGGATTTGCACCTGCGGCTAGAGGGTCTGCTAAATCACCATCTTCATCTCCAGTTTCATTTTCAGGCAAATATCCAGTGCCAACAATACCAGAGAAACCCCAAAGCCTGGTTGTGCAGAAGGTACTGAGATTAGGATGTTTTGAAAAGTCAAGAGTACAGACTGTACTCAACCAGCCCGCGCTTACAAAATCTAAAATCAAATATCAACTCTTAGATGTGAACCTGCAGTTGGTCAGCACTTGCTGATCTAAATCCTCTGGTTCATTCTCCACTGCCCCCCATCCCAGGTCCTGGAACAGAAAGCTGCCGGGCAGTGGTCCCCACCCTTACCCAGACATGGGCCGGGACATCGGTGTACAGTAAGAGAGTAGGAAGGAGTCAGACTTTGGCAGCACCAGGGTAGCATCATAGCAAGTCAGCATCACCCTCCTATTTGGGCATTTCACTTATACTAACCCAAGCTCATCATCCTAGCGTGACCTCAATGAGACCCTCTGAGGGAGGGGTGTACTATGTCAGGGAGTGTGGACAAGCATTCAGGAGAAGTAGAATGCCTCTAGAGGGATATGGGGGGTGGGAGGAGGGGAAAGGGTGGTGGTGGATTGTTGGAGCTGCTGGTGCAGGTCCCTTGTCTTCTGAGTCCTCCTCTGCCTTGCCTTCCATAGTCTCCCAGTCCTCCTCCTCCTCCAGGATGTTGCCCTGTTGCTGTGCCAGGTTGTGGAGCAGCAGCAGACCACCATGATGAGGGAGACCCTCTGGGGGCTGTACTGAAGAGCACAGTCAGAGCATCCAGGTAACAGAACCGTATCTTGAGCAGACTGATGCACCACACAGCGACGGATTGGGTGGTGGCTTGAGTCTCATTGTAGAAGGCCTCTGCCATGGTCTCAGTCTTCTGCACTGACATCATCAATAATGACCTCAGTGGATAGCTATCCTGGCAGTCCTGGAGTTGCCCGAGTGCCCCATGATATAGCTATCATGCATGCTTCCCGGGTAGTGCACACACACACACACACACAGGACATTGGCCAGGTGGTCGCACACAATTTAGACATTTAAGGAGTGGAGCCCCTTGTGATTGATAAAGGCTGCCTCCTGATTCTCTGGGACCCACAGGGCAATGTGTATGGTGTATATAGCCTCCTGCACTTGCAGCATGCCTGCAATGGTGGTGAAGTCTGCAGCCTGATCTGCAGCCTGGGCATGTTGTTGGGCCTGGCCCGGGTCAAAGTAGATACATTGGCCTGCTTGGTTATATAGCGAATCTGTGGCCTCCTGGATGCACTGTGAGGTGCCATACAAGTCCCCATTTGAACCTTGGAATGGCCCGGTCATATAGAAGCTCAGGGCTGCTGTAACCTGCATGGCCACCAGGGGTGGGTGACCTCCTGCCTCATGAGGTGCTAGGTCCACTAAGATGTGACATAGGTGTTGTACTGCCTCCAAGTTCATATGGAGCCTATGGTGGCACGTAGTATCCAGCAGCTCATTGCAGGGGTCTCCTCTTCCACTGTCTTATTCCGCCGCCCCCCCCAACTCGGGCAGCAACGTCCTGGCCCTGACCAGCAGCCTTGGTGTCTCCTGAGTTGGTCTTGCCATGATTGGCGACCACAATAGCAGAGACAAGATTGCCAACATCTCTGCTGGCTGGCTCTGTATCAAAATTCATGGTTCCTCTGGGGGGTGTGGGAGTGCGGGAAAGAGGGAGTGATAGTCTGTAAGGTCATCCATTCTGAGCCACTCAATCCCTCCCAACACCCTGATAGGTAATGCATCTGAACCAAGGCAACCCTACACCATATCCAGTGCCACATGCCACCTCAATTGATTGCCAACTGTTGCCATATCTTTGCCTCAGTGGCCACATGCATTGCCCATGCCCCCTACACCACCCCATGGTCACCAATGGCTGCTTCTTCCCTTGCACCATGTTGCACAATGCCTTCTGCACCCCAGTACAGTTGTGTGGTTGCTGGTGAAGGGTGTGGAGTTACAACCCCCACCTCCTCCCAACACCACAGATCAGTGAAGGCAGCAAGAAGTAGACTGGACTCAGCTGTCTAGCACTCATGTAGAGCATAAATGTGGCTATGAGAATGTCCTCATTGAGGAACTATTCAGTCTAAACCTGTGTACGCCCACCTGGACTGGCTTTCAGACATAGACATGGCGTGCAAGTCTGACCAACGCACCCCCCTGACCTCCAGATGGGTGAACATTGTCGGGAACATTGCAGAGTCCGTGCAGTGTAATAAATTGTGTAAACACCTGCCAAGCTCCCTTCTTTTAGCAATAGCTACCTGACCTACTGCTTGTTACTGTTGGTAGGACCTGGGGTGTAATGTCTGTGGTAAACCATGGGGCCTTTCAACTAAGATTATGCCTTTCATAATCTTGAATACTTCAATCAGGTCACCTCTCAGCCTTCTCTGCTCCAACAAAAGCAACCCAAGCTTATCCAACCTCTCTTCATAACTTAAATGTTCAATCCTACGCAGCATCCTGGTAAATCTCCTCTGCACCCCTCCAATGCTTTCACATCCTTGCTACAATGTGGTGACCAGAACTGCACACAGTATTTAATCTGTGCTTCACCAAAGTTCTTACAACTCCATCATGACCTCTCTGCTTTTGTAATCTATATCCCACTTGATAAAGGTGAATGTGCCAGATGCCTTTTTCGTACCCTATATACCTGCCTTTCTGCCTTCAGAGATCTATGGACAATTGTTAGAGAATAAGAACTTAAGCTGCACCTGCAAACCAACTCCTTATGATTCTTGCACGAGAACACCCAGATACCTCTGCACAGCAGCATGCTGCAATTTTTTACTATTTAAATAATAGTCCATTTTGCTGTTATTCCTACCAAAATGGATGACTTCACATTTACTAACATTGTACCCCAATCTGCCAGACTCTCACCCATTCACTTAGACTACCTATATCTCATTGCAGACTTTCAGCGTCTTTTGCACGTTTTTCTCTTCCACCCATCTCAGTGTCATCTGTGAATTTTGATTTATTACACTTGGTCTTCGGAACTTCCCAATGTCAGACTTTTCATAATATACTTCCTTGTCAAATTACTTCTTCCAAAGTGCATCACCTCACATTTTTCAGGGTTAAATTCCATCTGCCACTTATCGATCCATTTGATCATCTCATCTCTATCTTCCTGTAATCCAAGACACTCAACCTCACTGTTATCCATCCGGCCAATCTTTGCATCATTGTCAAACTTACTAATCCTACCTCTCACATAATCATCTATGTCATTTATATAAATGATGAACAATAGAAGCCCCAGCGCGGATCGCTGTGATATGCCACTAGTCACTGGCTTCTAGTCACTAAAGCAACAGCTTGTCACCGCCCTCTGTCTCCTACATGAAAGGCAATTATGAATCTATGTTGTCAGGGATCATCCTGTATTCCTTGTACATTATCCAGGGGCTAGCAAACGGATCATAGCCGGGGTCAGTGAGGCAGTGATGTGGGGGTTGCCATGCTGATCAACAATCGCCGATCTTGGCACTGACAGATCAGCGCATGTGCAGTGGCTCACTCAGCACTATGTTGCTGGCCTCTCGAGCAGGAATAGGGTCTGCCCCTGGATTTATCACATGAATCACGCTAGTGCATTGCATAGAGCGTGGGACGTTCATTTTGAAAATCCACTGAAAAAACAAATGGAATTTACTGCAGTTTTTATACGAACTTATACAAGGTTTTATACGCTTTGAATTTTTTGGGGAGAATCACCTCCAAAGACTTTGGATGGGATTTTATGGTCCCTGTCATAGTGGAGGTGGGTCTGGAAAATTCAGTGAGCCATTCAAAAGTCCATTGATTCTGGCAAGAGTGGAAAATCCTGCTGATGTAAAATTCCATCCTTTGTTTTACAAGGTTGGTAAGATACCATTGTGTCTGATGATCTGCACCCCTTTTATTCCAGATACATGGACTAAGTTACCAGGATGGCATCTTGCTGTGGGGTTCAAGCGTCATAGTCCCTTTCCAGGATAGAGAAGCATTCTTGGCAGAGCACCACAATACACGCCCAGACATGTCAAGGATGAAGATGTTGGCACATAGTTGTGTCGACTGGGCAGGTTTAAACAGTGATATTGCAAATATGATTTAACACTATTCTCTTTGCCAGCAACATCAGAAGCAGCCTCCTTCAGCTCCTCTTCACCCATAGGAATGGCCTGGCTGTCCTTTGGTCAGACTGTGTACACGGGATTGTTTCTCAGCACCATATTGCTGTTACTCAATGATGTACATTTGAAATGGTATGATGTCTATGAGGTAAATATACCAATTTCAACTGCATCTATTGGGAAGCTGCTTCACTCCTTTAGTATACATGGGTTGCCTGAGATTGTATCTGACAATAGGACAGCTTTTACCAGCATGGAATTCCAGAAGTTCACTGATTTGAACGCTATCTAGCACATAAAGATTGCTCCCTAGCACATTTGCCAAATGGTCTCGCCAAAATAGCTATGCAGACCTTTGAAGCCAGTATGAAGAAGTTGTTTGGAAGCTCATTGTTCCAGATTCTTCCTGAATTAATGCACAACACCATTGGCCCTGTGTCATCAGAGCTGTTAATGGAACATTTCTTGATCACACGTCTTGATATGATGTTTCCCAATTTATAGGTGAAACAGACACAAAGGGCGGGATCTCCCAGCCTTGCTCGCACCAAAACCAGAAAATCCTGTTCCAGCTACGATTCCCATGGCAAGCAAGATGGGAAAACTTCCTCCAAAGTAATCAGAAAGTAAACCGTGATAAACACTTTGGAAGAGGACAATGCTGGACTCCAAGAGCCATCATTTCAAAAACTGGTCCATTGTCATTTTGGATTCAAGTTGAGAACAAAATAGTACGCAAACGTGTGGATCACATCTGAGCAAGAGAAACATCCCAACAAATGCAAGGTCAATTGGTAACTGATGTTTCACTATCAATATCAGAAGTGTGTGCTCACCCTGCAGCTGTTATTCCTGGTACATCCAATGAGCTGTTGAAAGCAGAACCACCCAGTTCCAGTGACAGCGTCTAAATCATTGTTACATTTTCAAATTGCTACTTGTGTGGTGGTGATTCTCCAGAATTTTAACACCAAAAGGAAGATTTTAATCCTTTGGATCTGCCATGTACCTATTTAAAAGTACAGTCAAATCACCTGTAGATTTTAAAAATGTTTTCACCTAATTGTGACTGAAGAGGGTGCAGCAATATAAATAGCATATTAACAAATACCACAGCAACTGTAGATTTATACAATGCCTTTAACATAACAAAACATCCCAACATGCCTCACAGGCACAATATAAAATAAAATATGACACCAAACCGTAGGTGATATTAGGCCGGATGAGTAAATGCATTGTCAAATTGATAGATTTTAAGAAATGTTTTAAGGAAAAAAAATGAGGGAATAGGATTAGAAGATATATGGAGGGTATTTCAGAGCTTTGGGAAAAGTAAGTAATATTAATTCTATAATCAATGCTATCCCTTTGTTTGTTGTTATATCCTTACTTTTAAATTGGCTCCTTACACCCTTTCTGACTCTCTTTCTCTCTCTCCCCCTCCATTTCTCTCCCTCCCTCACTCTCCCCTTCCCCAGTCGCTCCCCCACTCCCTCATGCTTCCCTCTCACATTTCCTCTCATTCCTCCTCCTTTTCTCCCCTTGTGCCTCATCCTTGTATCCTCTCCCCCCATTTCCTTTTCTCTCTTACTTTTTTCTCTTTCCTTTGCCCCCGTCCCCATCTCCTTCTCCCACCTTCCCCCTCTTCTTTCAGTTTACAATGCTTTCAAGTTTTGTATTGTCTGCAAAAATTGAAATTGTTCCCTGTATGCCAAAGTGCAGATTATCAATATATTTTCAGAAAAGCAGATATCCATTAACCATTATTCTTAGTTTCCTGTTCCTCAACCAAGATGGTATACATTTTGCTACAGTCCCTTTTATTCCATGAGCCATAACTTTTCTTATAAATCTGTGGTGTGTAACTGTATTGAATGCCTTTTGGAAGTCCATGTATCTCTGCGTCATCCTCACTGTTACCTTCTTCACAAAATTCCATCAATTTGATGCATAAAAGATTCTGGAGAACTTTAACTGTGTGTTTTTTCAGCTGTAATATATTCCAAACTGTGCTTTTTAAATGTTTACAAATTCCATTGGTGTTTAAGTTTTTTTTGTCTGAGCGTGTCCTGTATTTTGTCCATGTAATTTGAATCTGAGTATTTACTTAAAATATAAATCTTTTCTTGTGTTAGAAAATGAGTTCCAGACTTTTGACACAGTGACAGTGAAGAAATAACAGGTGTGTGCTTGGAGAACTTCATGTTTCTGCTGCCCTCGTAATTTCAGGTAGTAGATGTTGTGGGATTAGAAGGCTCTGTTGAAGTAGATTTGGCAGGTTGCTGCAGTAGACCCCAATGCCATTGTGTGGTAATGGTGGGGGAAGTCAATGTTTAAGATGATGAAATGGGGTCATCCGTCAAGCTGCTTATCCTGATGTCTTCAGAAAAAAATACACACACACACACACACAAACATACACAGGATGCAGTAGCATTGTGGCTTAGTGGCTATGTTTGGTGACATGAATTCAAATCCCAAGTTGTTGAATATAAATTATGTGTCAACTAAAATTCTGAACTTCAAAAGTTAATATCAGTGATGGTGAGCATGAAAAATAGGTTTTGAATTTTTTAAAGTAAGGCTAGTCAGGAATATTTCATTATACTCTTGATTTGTGCCTTGCAGATTTGTGGACAGGCTTTGGGAAGTCAAGTGGTAAGTTACTGTAGCTACTTGTTGCAGGATTCCCAGCATCTGACCTGTTGTAGCCAAAATATTGATATAGTTAGTCAATCAATTAAGGTTCTGATCAATGGTGACACCCCAGGACAAGGGTGTCACCATTGATCATAGACAATTCAAATCTGTGAAATGCCTCAGAGTAAGAAGGGGAGATATTTAAATTATCTCTTGTTATTACGGACATAGTTATTTCCTGGCACTTGTGTGGCATGTTGTAATGACTTGTAATGAATTAGCTCCACAACTGTTGTTGCGTCTGTAACTTGTTTCCACTGCCGAGTTTCAGAAGATCTGAGATACTCATTAATTTGCTACTAACTTTCATAATGTAT
Source organism: Sphyrna mokarran (assembly GCA_024679065.1). Classification (NCBI taxonomy): domain Eukaryota; kingdom Metazoa; phylum Chordata; class Chondrichthyes; order Carcharhiniformes; family Carcharhinidae; genus Sphyrna; species Sphyrna mokarran. The sequence continues at coordinate 78,237,880 of JAGIQG010000008.1, read as the reverse complement.
TGAAATGTTACTCCAGTTGAGTGGTTAACATATGTTAATAGGCAATCTGTCTCACTTGAGAGGTCACAACTAAGTCACCTAACCCACTCTAGTTGAGGAAGTTAGTTGGTTGGAGTAGACTTGCAGGCAAACTCGCACTTTTACTAAATATGCTAATTAACAGATTTGAGGACAGAATCCAGTTTTTACATTTGGGAAGGAAATCACAGGATGGGTTGGAAGGAGGCAGATGGATCAGCAATTGGCCAAAAGATCTTTTGTAGATCATGGAGGAGGAATATTTGTGCTGGGCCCACAAATTTGTTTGAAAGAAAGCTTATTGTGTCTGTTTTCTCAATAGCCTGCAGCAGTCCCTTCAGGGCCAGGAGGTTAGCACCAACGAACAGTGTGCGTGTGGTACATGCATCCTCCCACTGTTATTTTAAAATTGCATCAGGGTTCTTACAACATGATTTGCATGCTATAAATAGGCTTTCATAAAAGTTTTGCTGTACATAGAAGAGTTGTTTGCAGTTTCTAATGGTATAATGCCTCTTTGTCTTTATGTCTTTTTGGCAGCTTTCCTCCTTCCTCAACCTCTGATTTCCTTGATGCTGGCCAAGGTGGAAGTCAATTCTTCCGGTTAAGAAGGAAATAAGAGAAAGAGTTATCCTAGCTTACATATAAGTGAGAGGGAGGTAAGAAAATAGAATTATTCAACACAATTGTTAGACTTTAGCTTTCTATTTTTTGGGAGGAAGTGCCTGACCCATACTTGGCAACTACCCAGAAATGACATGATTCGAATCAACATGTTGCAGCATTCCTGGAAGTGATTGTTGGGTGGGATGCTGTTCTCTAAGATTGAGGATGATTTTAAATGGATATCAAAATCAGACGTAAAATTAGAGGAATGGTTGTGCTGACTGCCCACAGCCAGGGTGAAAATCTTAAACATTTTCAGATTTGGGTCTCATTTCAATACAGCCAATGAACTTCTGGAACAGATAAATATTCTGCCACAGACTATTGAAAGTGGAAGGAAAATGGCTAGCTAGTACATCAGGCCTGCTGAGTGCTGAGTTCAAATTCTTTGGGGCTATTCCTGTCGCTCTTGGCCTCATAAAACTAAAAGAAAAAGAGTTTGGGGCTCCTCTTCCAGAGCAGCCTCCAGGGATCACCAGCTTTAGTGAAGGAAGAGGAAACAAACAATCCTAATATGCAGCATCAAATCTCTCAATCAAGTAATATCTCAATCAAAGCATCCCAACCCCACCATTCTTAACAATTCCCATATCCTTTAGTATATAATAATGGCACACAGCAACAACTTCCTTACTCCAAACACACATACTTTGTCCTTTGATCTCTTTACAATAGTGCTCTGAATCCATTCTCTTAGATCCAACCATTTGCAATGTCACCAACCCTTACAGAACCCCGTCCTCACTTCATTATTCACACACATGGCTTTACATTTACATTTCTCATCCTCAATCCATCTTGCTTTCCTCCCACCTTTGAGCATATGTACCACATGCATCAATCATCTGGCTTTTTAAATCTAATTCTCGTCCTGACATTTTGCAGATAATACAAGGAAATAGATTGAGAAGGAGGAAAACTTCCAAAAATTATAGTCCTCTCCTAAGCAAAACAAGAACTTGTGAAGATTACTGATACAAACAGAGTCAATATTGTGGCAGGTAATCTTGTGCCTTTCCTGAGCCAGGCAGCTACAACTTTGTCAATTCTTCAATCACCTCAGTAAATAAGTTTCACAACTTCAAGTTACTTTCTCAAGCAGGTCACCTGTTAATGTCCAATTTCTTTGCCATTCTTTCTGTTTTTCCTTAAGTCCTTTTCAGAAACATGAGGCTCCTGAAGAAACTACTTGAAGGGTGAACAATCCTTCTAAAAATGCATCATCGCATCTCCATTGCTCCCAACAACAAGTACAGCAAGATTAACTTGTATGGATTAGATAGTAAACCAGCACAGCCCACATCTGATAAGGAACAGCAGAAACTCTTAGAAAGGACAGTCCATGAAAAAAACTCTTTCAAAGATTTGTACAGACCCTATCGCTGAAAGGACTTCCTGCTGTATGGTGCTTCATTCTATGAAAGAATGTCAGCCAGGTTACAAGCAGCCTGCTTGTTTTTGAATAGTGATAGGAGATTTTCTAACATCTGGTTGAAAAAGACACAGAATGTTTAACATGTCATTTGAAGAACTTCTGTGCCACACTGCAGTTTAGATCAAGATGCTAAATATTCCAATAAACACATTTGAGGATGTCCCAAAGTGCTTCCCAGTCAATTAATTATTTTAAAAATGTAGTCATCATTGTTCAATCTGCAGCAACACCAGCTAATATGAAGACACTATATGGTATTTAAGGGATAAATTGCAGTTCTGAGGGAAATGCTGGCTATTGTTTTGCTCCTCTCTAGTTGAAGGATTATACATCAAAAAGGAACCTGTTCACCACTCTGTCCACCTGTGACTCCGCTTTCAAGGACCTATGAACATGCACTCCCAGATCTCTTTGTTCTGTAACTCTCACCAATGTCCTACCATTAACTGATCTACCAAATCTACCAAAATGCATTACTTCGCATTTGTCTAAAATAAACTCCTTCTGCCATTCGTCAGCCCACTGGCCTAATTGATAATGATCTCACTGCAATTGGAGATAACCTTCCTCACTGTCCACCATGCTACCAATTTTGGTGTCATCTGCAAACTTACTAACTATGCCCCCTATATTCTCATCCAAATCATTAATATACATGACAAATAATGGTGGGCCCAGCATTGATCCCTGAGGCACGTTGCTGGTCACAGGCCTCCAGTTTGAAGAACAATTTTCTGGAACCACTCTCTAACTTCTGTCATGAAGCCAATTTTGTATTCATTTGGCTACCTCACTCTGAATCCTATAGATTCAACCTCATGCAACAACCTACCATGCGGTACCTTGTCGAAGGCCTTGCTAAAGTCCGTGTAGACAATATCAACTGCACTGCCCTCATTTACTTTCTTGGTTACTCTTTCAAAAAACTCAATCAAATTTGTGAGACATGATTTTCCACTCACAAAGTTATGCTGACTGTCCCTAATCAGTCCTTGCATCTCTAAATATCTGTAGATCCTGTCTCTCAAAATACTTTTCAACAATTTACCATCACAGATGTGAAGTTCACTGGCCTGTAGTTCCCAGGCTTTTCCTTGCAGCCCTGTTAAACAAAGGGACAACATTTGCTATTCTCTAATCTTCAGGCAACCCACCGGTGAGTATTGATGATTCAGATATCTCAGTTAGGGGACCCGTAATTTCCCCCCTAGCCTCCCACAACATCCTGGGATATACCCCATCAGGTCCCATAGATTTATCTACCTTGATTTGCTTTAAGACTTTCAGCACCTTCTTAGTAATGTGTACACTCCTCAAGACATCAATATTTAATTCCCCAAGTTCCTTAACATCCATGCTTTTCTCAACAGTAAATACTGATGAGAAATATTCATTTAGGATTTCTAAATAGATTACCTTGTTGATCCTTAAGGGGTCCTACTCTCTCCCTTGTTACTCTTTTGCCCTTTATGTATTTGTAGAAGCTCTTTGGATTCTCCTTTGCTTTATCTGCTAAAACAATTTCGTGTCTCCTTTTTGCCCTCCTGATTTCTCTCTTAACTCTAGTCCTACACCCCCTATAATCTCCAAGAGATTCACTTGATCCCAGTTGCCTGTGCATGTCATGTACCTCTTTCTTCTTTTTGACCGAGGCCTCAATATCCTAAGTCATCCAGGGTTCCCGACTTCTGCCAGCCTTGCCCTTCACTCAAAGAGGAATATGTTTACCCTGAACCCTGGTTAACACACTTCTGAAAACAAGCCACTTACTAGACATCCCTTTTCCTTCCCACAGATCCCCCAATTAACTTTTGAAAGTTCCTGCCTGATACCATCAAAATTGGCCTTGCCAAATTTAGAATATTAACTTTTGGGACAGACTTATCATTCTCCACAGCTATCTTAAAACTAATAGAATTATGGTTACTGGTCCCAAAATGATCCCTCACTAACACTTCTGTCACCTGGCCTCCCTTATTTCCCAAGGGGAGATCAAGTTTTGCCCTCTCTCTAGTCGGGCCATCCACATACTGAATAAGAAATTCTTCCTGAATATACTCAACAGATTTTTCTGGGCCCTGTATTCCAGACTGGCCATTTTACACACCTGATTTGATTTGATTTATTGTTATCACAGAGGGTTGATGTATGAGGAGAAACTGAGTAGACTGGGCTATATTCATTGGAATTCAGAAGAATGAGGGGAAATCTTATAGAAACACATAAGATTATGAAGGAAATAGATTAGATAGAACCAGGGAAGTTGTTTCCACTGGCCGGTGAAATTAGAACTAGGGATTAGCATAGCCTCAAAATAAAGGGAAGCAGATTTAGGACTGAGTTGGAGAGGAACTTCTTCACACCACTGGTTGTGAATCTGTGGAATTCCCTGCCCAGTGAAGCAGTTGAGGCTACCTCATTAAATATTTTTAAGGCAAGGATAGATAAATTTTTGAACAGTAAAGGAATTAAGGGTTATGACGAGCAGGCGGGTAAGTGGAGCTGAGTCCACAAAAAGATCAGCAATGATCTTACTGAATGGCGGAGCAGGTTCGAGGGGCTAGATGCCTACTCCTGCACTTAGTTCTTATGTTGTTATGTATTAGCGTAAGTGAAAAATATTGTTTCTTGCATGCTATACGTACATACATACATAGAGAAGGAAATTAGAGAACGCAGAATGTAGTGTTATAATCATAGCTAGTGTGTAGAGAAAGATTAGTTTAATGCAAGCTAAGTCCATTTTATGGTGCATCTGTAAAAGTTGGTGAGAGTCATAGCTACATGCCAAATTTTCTTAGTCTTCTGAGAAAATAGAGGTGTTGGTGAGCTTTCTTAACTATAGTGTCAGCATGGGGGGACCAGAACAGGTTGTTGGTGATCTGGCCACCTAAAAACATGAAGATCTCGATCCTTTCTACTTATCCCCATTGTTGTAGACAGGGGCGTGTTCTCCTTTACGTTTCCATAAGTCGATGACAATCTCTTTCATTTTGTTGACGTTGAAGGAGAGGTTATTGTTGTCACACCAGTTCACCAGATTCTCTATCTCATTCCTGATGACATATAATTGTGGACATACTGGAATTAAATTAATGGATGCAATATTGAACAATAGCAGAACACATGATTGTTCTTTATAGATTATCTGCATGTAATTTTGTGTAGAGATAAATGGTAATTCAGTAAGGTACATTTCCCCTTTAGTAACACAAAAGTAAAATGCAACCTCAGTGCTTTCATATTTCTCCTTGCAATAATGAGCAACTTGGAATTATAGCAAACAATGGCATGAACGCACATAATAAAACCAGAAAATGCTGGAAGTACTCTGTAGTTTCGGCAGCATTTGTATTTTACGTTTCTAGTTCCGATTTCCAGCATCTGCAGTATTCTGCTTTCACATGATTGAATTAGTTCATGAAAACAGAAACTGCTGGTCAAATTTAATCTAGGATTCCAGCATACCATTAATTTCTCAGTTGCAGCTTCTGCCTATAACTTAATAAACATACAGTATCACCCCACTTGGACACAAATTCATATTGAGCATACTCTTTCCTTGTGAACTAAAGATAACTGTTACTTCTGCACTGCTGAAATATCCGCTTGCATCTATTTCTGTTATTGTTAATGTGGAGTTCTATAAATAATCCTGTCAGTAGTTGACAGTACCCTTATCTATTCAGTGACTGATCTGAAATACAACCAATAGAGGAAGCAACAGCCCACTTCAAATAACAGCATTTCTAAATATTAATTATTCACTTTCTGCCAGCATTCAATTCCACCCTGATCACTATACCAACACCTATTTCATCCTGTTGGGGCAGCACAGTGGTTAGGACTGCTGACTCACAGCTCCAAGGACTTGGGTTCTATTGCTGGCTTGGGTCACTGACTTGGGACTTTGCATGTTCTCCCTGTGCCTATGTGAGTTTCCTTCACCTGCTCCAGTTTCCTCCCACAGTCCAAAGATGTGCAGGTTAGGTTGATTGGTCCTGCTAAATTGCCTTCGAGTGTCCCAGGATGTGTAGGTCAGAGAGATTTGAAGGATAAATATATGGGGCTACAGGGATAGGGCCTCGGTGGGATTATTGTCAGGCTCGATTGGCTGAATGGCTTCCTTCTGCACTGTAGGATTCTATGTTTTTATGTTTCAAAAAAGTGATGGGAACTAAACTATAACATATTTAGCTGTTGACTGCGGTCTCATATTAGCGTGGGAGTCATTTATCTCATGGCTGCCCATGCACAAAACAGAATCTCTGCAGAATTTGAGTGCAACCAAAATGTACATACCAATTGTCAGCAATTCACAATTCTGCTTGGAGGATGTCAAATATGTTCAAAGTTTGTGTGCTTCACTATCATGGGAAAGAAAATGTTCAAATTTTGAATGCTGCACTGAAGGTGCTGCTGAAGCAAGTCTTTGAAAGGAAGGTCGTCTTTAATGCCAACAACATAGTCTTGCAACCTGGATGCAGTGCTGAAAAATTAACCTTGCAGAATGTCCCATTCCACCAATTGCAACATAGACCTCATACGTTGCTCAATCCACGACCTGTAATCATCCGGAATCATGACTCATTCCTTACATTCATAGCCTTATCTCATCCTTATGCACTTAACACTGCATGAAGGCTCAAAACCAGATCACACACATGCACAGACTGACAGTTATTGAACCAAGACACCGTCATCACTCAAACAGATTGCATTACACTCGTCTATACATTTCCCTCTGCATTGCAGGCCAAGGTGCTGGACAATTGAAGGTAGCAGCAGCTAACTGATAGAGGCCAAGGATACTTGCAAGTCCCCATCTTGATGGAGGAAGCAATAGTTGCCATTATTAGACTAACCACAGTGGCCATTGGAGGGCTAAATGATCAAAGATGAAGGTATGCTCATACCTCCTCCTCCTTCTCACAATCTACTTTCCCCTGATTACACAATCTCTTCTGATTGCCCAGCTACACATGATGCAAGAATGTATCACCCTCCTCCCTCACCACAATCTTATCCTTACACCATTTTCATTAATCAAGAACTGTGACCTCTCCAGGTAGCAGTGCAGGAGCATAGTGAAAAACGAAGAAGGGATAAATGATAATGAAATTATTCTTAATTTTATATTTGCATCAACTTAGATATTGGCATGTGCATAAAGAGTATCAATGAGGTAGGATCTGTACATGATGAGACACCAGATTTAAGTGGTTTACAGGTAGGGTAGAGGGAAAGACGGTGCAGCTCATTATGGTGTAGTTAGAAATGAGTTTTTGATTTGATTTGATTTATTATTGTCACGTGTATTACCATATAGTGAAAAGTATTGTTTCTTGCTATACAGACAAAGCATACTGTATACAGAAAAGGGAAGGGAAGAGTGCAGAATGGAATGTTACAGTCATAGCTAGAGTATTGAGAAAGATTAACTTAATGCACCAATGCTACTCCGCAATACACTTGCTGTCAGTTAGTCCAGACTTCAACTGCTCAGGTCGAGGTGGTGCTGTCCAAAGCCTAGCCTCCTGGGTTCAGCACTGCTCAAGGTCATACTGCACGGACACCCACAGTCTCTCCCACTGAAATGCAATAACCTTCTGCCAACCAAGATGCCTCTACTGGGTGGTACTGTATAATAGTAGACCAGGCAAAAGCAAATGGAAGTCAGGCACTAAAGAAATCACCAAGGGTGATGAGTTGACTTTGTCATAGAATTTGATAAAACTCGGTTGGAATGTTTATTTTGTTGTATTTATTTCAGCATTGTGGCTCAGAGAATGCCATTGTGGTCAGTAATAGTGGGAAGGTTAGGTATGAGACTATTAATGAATGGGAAATTGAGGACTTGTTCACTGGAACTGCAGTCAGACAGGCTGAACACTGGAAACCAGACTGGAAAAGAGGTATGCTTTATGCCTCCTTTGTTCCTCCTCAGCTGCTTAGTGGCAAGAGTTATGCACTCATGATGGCAAGAGATTGCAGAGAGTGCAGCAAAACATGACAAAATGTGACACATCTCTGGCAAGTGTGACTACAATGTTCCTGCAGAGTTGGAAAAGCTTTACAGAAGCAATTCCTGACTACCTCAATTGGTCGTTAATGGGGCCAGAATCATGGTCTCGAACCTGACATTTTTATTTAACACTTATTATTGATTATTAATAATATTTATTATTTATTTGCTCCAAGACGTTTGATAGCAAAAGCTCCTATCAGTAAAGCAATACCCTGACGTATTTCTGTGAAAGTTTTGGTAGTAATGATTTATAAACGAACAAAATATTTTGGGGAACCAGTCAACTCTAAGATGTTTCTGTTATAAATTACTCTAACAACCTTTTTCAGTTTGCACCTCACTCTTAATTTGGCTAGTTGTAAATGGTAAAGTCAGCTTGGTTCACTGTAAGTGCTATTGTATGTGCACATGTGCAGGAAATGCTCCCCCTGGTGGAGTGGCAAAAATAAATAGCCTTTTAGATGAATGAGGAAGGACAGTGCAGCAGTGAATCATGACTTTTGAAAATGTACAATTTAAAAGTTTGCAGTGAAGTAACCCTCAAATGGTAGAGAGTAAATTTCAATGTAACAGCCTAAAATAATTTTTACAGCCTTATAAATGTGTGTTTGGACTTAGCAAATGCCAACCATGTGATCAAAATGTGTCAAGAGCATTCAAAAGTATAATTAAAATGGTTGCTGTGAATCCCCCAATTAAAGTTCAAAGTTTATTTATTAGTCACAATGAGGCTTAATTCACACTGTAGCATTCAGTAAACTCTCAATCAGTTATAACACTTAACTGTATCAACAACAGCATCCCAATTTTTATCCCTGGTCTGTGTTTTGCTGATGTCTCTTCAGTTGAATAGCCCTATGCTTAGGTGCATGTGTTTTTTTTCCAAAAATATACTTTATTCATTAAATTTATGAAGGGACATTACATGATTCTTCAAAGTTAGCATAACATAAAGTGCAAAACCAAATCAGTTTCTTCCAGTGATGCAAGTTAATCATTATGGTTACAAATATAGTTAACATTTGCAACATTCATTACAGGTCAAAGAGCCCAAGGGGTTTTGCTAAGTTTCCAGCCCCTTATTATGCTTTTTCTGAAAGACTTTACTAACAAAGTGGCCATTCCCAATTGCCCTACTGTGGCAGCTACCCTAAGTTTTACAGCACCCCTCAGCATATAATTCTGGCTCTTGCAATATGACAGTCTGAAGTACTTAATTGTGGACAAATTCTTGCACTGAAAGGCCAGTAAGTTTCAAGCAGAGGCATACCTCTTCTATGTATGCGGGTTGGGCGGTTGTTTCCCTTATCAAATAAGGTCCTGATGACCATAGAGGCTTAAATTTAACTTTGAGTTTGGGGTGTCCTTTAAAAAGGGTGCTCCGATCTCAGATTCCCGGCTTTGCTGGATTTTTAGTCTGCCCCTCCAGCTGGCTGTCTGATTCTCGCCAGTGCTCTGAAATTGTACAGAGTGCCCTTAAATCAGGTGAGAAAACGCAGCTGGCTGTCAAGTTGGTGAGTTTCACACAGCTTTCCTCACCAGATCCAAAGCTCGCTGCAATTTTGGGAAGATTGCCATGAATTCGATAACATTTGAGAATTACAAGTTTGATTCATTGACAATTTTGTTGACTCAGAAGTATTTTTGTTTTAGATTGTGAAAGCATTTTACCAGTAATAAGAGATGTCACTCAACTAGAATCAAAGAACAAAGGACATATCAGCACGGGAAATAGGCCCTGTGCCCCAATGAGCCCGCGCCGCCACCCCGATGTTCCCACCCCTACCTGTGAACCCTGTCTATGTTTATAGATCTATGGATTAAAAACCACATTTGAGACAATTTAGGGAGAATTTGTTTTGCCAGTTAGCCTAAGAGCACATCTTTGGGATGTGGGAGGAAACTGGAGCACTCGGAGAAAATCCACGCAAGCATGGGGAGTATGCGCAAACTCCCACAGACACAGGCCCAAATCCATATATCTGCACAGCACAGCGATATTCATTGAGCTGTCATGTTGCCCATCATATAGTCCAGGTCAAGCGTACACTAACAACGTGAAGCACTAGGATACTCTGGAAAAATCCAAGAACAGTCCTCTCACGACCCATAGCGTGTATGCCCCTTGTTAGACAACAAGGCAGACCAAAGCACCTGTAGGATAAAAACAAGTACATCAATATCATCAACTATTTACACACCTCCCAGGGACTCCCAAGGCTCATGATCCCTATTTTAAATCAGTTTTCTATACCCCTCCATTCCCACTCTGTACATGTGCCTATCTAAGTATCTCTTAAATAACTCACTTCAAGTATAACTCACTTGCCTGCATTTTGGGCTCCTGATTGTTAAGGATTATCCTGGAAAGTGGAACACTTCCTCTTTTATCCTTTCTCACATACTATAATCTCTCTGAATGAGATTAGCAACTGCTACTAGAAACACTGGAGCAGGATTTCTGGCCGTTCATACCAGTGACATTCTGCCATGTTGCTGCGATAATTGGAGTTTTGGCTAATCGACAACGTCTCTGTTCTCTCTGGCAGCGGCAACAGGGTGGGAACAACTGGCACATTATGTCACAGGGTTGAATTCTCCCACCTTGATTCCAAGTGTGGGGCTGCGTGGCTCTGGAGGCATTAATTCTGCTGACCAGGGTACTGGAATCCAGTCCATGCTTGGAATCGCATTAGTTATGCATAAAGAAGTTTTCAGCTCACTCTCTTGATGGGTCAGCAGCTGATTCATCTGCCTACCCACAGCTGATGGGTTCAAGGGTCCCAGCAACATATTTAAACACCAACCTAACACACTCATGTCACTCTCCCCAGCTCACCTATCTTCACTAGACTATGCAGATGTCAGCAAACCAGAGCAAAGAGGCCAATAGCCTCAAGAAGAAGTTGATTCAATCACCCCCTCCAAGGCCATTCGCTATGAGGCGCCAATGTCCCACTTAGACCTTGTCTACCGCATCTGGGGTCTTCACCCACTCCCTTCCAGTAAATAGTGTGGTTTTCCTTTGACTTTCTTATTTGTGAGATTTTTGTGATGCCTTGTTGGAGTCCAGATTCCTTCCCCTCAGTCTTCCCTCTGCCTTCCATTGTTCATCTTCATCATCCACCTGTCTGCCTGCCATTGTAAGCCCTTGAACTTCGTCCCCTCCTTGCACATCCTTTTTCCAAATTGCCCCTCTTGTCTTCATTAGGCCACATCCCCCCATCCCTGGCCTCACCTCACATTTCACCTCAGTCAAACTTCAATCCTTTGTTGAGGTGGCAGCATGAATCTTCCAACACAGAGCTGTCCAGATTAACAGCTGTGTGGCACCAGGGGCAGGGGATTGTCTGAGTTTCCCAAGTCGAGATGCTGTACTGAATTAACTCAATGATACAGAAGGATCCATTGGTCCAACAGCATGGTGATGTCCATGAAGTCCAGCTTGGCATGGAGATGGGGCAGGAACTGTTCTGCCCCAGCGCATCAATCAGGAGCAGGGTGACACCCTTACAGAAAGTTGTTGCTCTCATCCTAAAGTCTCCGATGAATTGAAGACTGCCTTGTGCGCAATACTCACAGGGTTTGATGCCAATGTAAATTCTAGCTGGTGTTATACAAGATTGAAAGATTTGACAGTATGCCAGTGTGCAGCTGTTTTAATGAACTTTCATGAGATGCAAGTGCAAATGTCAGCAAGAGTGACCTGACATTAAACTGCCTTTTGGAGAATTGCAAAGGGATTTTATGCTGGAGGTTTCTGATTCCTAGACTCCCATTGGATTCACTGCATTCGGCTGTCAGCAAAGATGCTGAGGACTGGTTGGGAGAATTCTGTCCATAATATTGAGACTTCATCTCCTTTATAAGAGCCTTGACATTTTTTTTAAACTGGAGCAAGGCCAATTTTGATGACACTAGACAGGAACTTCCAAAAGTTGACAGGGGCAGTCTGTTTGCAGGTAAAGGGATTTCTGGCAAGTGAGAAATTATTATTATTGAAGTGACTTTCAAAAATCAGGCCAACATGTTTCTGTTAGCATGAAGAACAAGATTGGTAGGCATAAGGAACTCTAGATGACGAAAGATATTGAGGCTCTGGTCAATAAAAAGAAGGACACATATGTCAGGTACAGGCAACTGGGGTCAAGCATAGGTTGTGTAGGAGGGCAAAAAGGGAACATAAGATAGCTTTGGCAGATGAAGTGAATGAGAATCCAAAGAGAATCTGCACATATATGAAGGGCAAAAAAGTAACTAGGGAGAGAATAGTGCCCTTAAAGATCAATAAAGTCATTAATCTGTGGAGCCAAAGGAGATGGGTGAGATCTTAATTGGGTATTTCTTGTCAGTATTTACTGTGAAAAAAGACATAGAAGCTAGGGATTTCAGGGAAATAAATAGTGATGTCTTGAAAAGTGTCCACATTACAAAAGGGGAGGTGCTGAAGGTCTTAAAATGCATAAAGGCAGATAAATCCCTGGGGCAGGCATTGGCCTAGTGGTACTATCATTGGACTACTAATCCACTGACCTAGGACATTGCTCTGGGAATCTAGGTTCAAATTTCGACATAGGCAGATGGTGAAGTTTTATTTCAGTAAAAATCTGGAATTAGAAATTCAATGATGACCATGGAACCATTGTTGATTGTCATAAAAACCCATCTGGTTCACTAATGTCCTTTAGTGAAGGGAATCTGCTATCCTTATCCTGTCTGTGACTTACATGTAACTCCAGATCCACAGCAATGTGGTTGACTCTTAAATGCCCTTTGAAATAGAGAGCAGTTAGGGATGGACAATAAATGCTGGCCCAGCCAGCGATGTCCACATCTCGTGAATGAATGAAAAAGAGGACCTGATCAAGTGCACCCCAGGACATTATGGGAAGCTAGGAAAGAAATTGCAAGGTCTCCAGTGGAGATATTTGTATTATCAACAGCTACAGGTCAGGTGCAAGAAGACTAGAGGGAGACAAATGTTGTGCTATTATTGAAGAAAAGTGGAAAAATCAACAAATTACAGACTAGTGAGCCAAATGTCAGTGGTGAGTAAGTTGTTGGGAGGGGATTCTGAGAGACAGGATCTATATGCATTTGGAAAGACAAGGATTGATTAGGGATCGTCAATGTGGTTTTGTGCATGGGAAATCATGTCCTACAAATTTGATACAGTTGTTTGAAGAGGTGGCCAAGAAAATAGATGATGGCAGTGCAACAGATGTTGTCTACATAGACATAGACTTTAGCAAGGCCTTTGACAAGGTACAGTATGATAGACTAATCAGTAAAGTTAGATCATGTGGGATCCAAGGAGAACTAGCCAATTGGATGCAAAATTGGCTTGCCGGTGGGAGACAGAGGATAGTGGCCTGTGGCCGCTGGTGTGCTGCAGGGATCAGCGTTGGGTCCACTGTTGTTTGTCATTTATATAAATGATTTGGATGAGAATATAGGAGGCATAGTTAGTAAGTTTGTAGATGACACCAAAATTGGTAGTGTAGTGGACAGTGAAGAAAGTTACCTATAATTACAATGGGAACTTGATCAACTGGGTAAGTGGGCTAAGAAATGGATTCAGATAAATGCGAGATATTGCATTTTGATATGACAAACTAGGACAGGACTTATACAGTTAATGGTAGGGTCCTGGAGTGTGTTGTCGAATAGAGAGATCTAGGGTGCAAGTATATAGCTCCTTGAAAGTAGTGTCACAGTAGATAGGATGGTGAAGAAGGTGTTTGGTATACTTGCCCTCATCAATCAGGGCATTGAATACAGGAGTTGGAAAGTATGTTACAACTATACAAGACATTGTTTTAGACACATTTGGAGTACAGCGTACAATTCTGGTCATCCTGCTATAGGAAAGATGGTATTAAACTGGAAAAGGTGCAAAAATGATTTACAGAGGATGTTACTGGGATTGGAAGGTTTGAGGATTGGAAGGTTTAAATTATAAAGAGAGGCTGGATGGGTTGGGACTTTTTAATGGAATGTAAGAGGATAAGCGGTGACCTTACTATAGAATCATAGAATTCCTTACAGTGCACAAGAGGCCATTCAGCCCACCGAATCTGCACCAACTCTCCCCTGCCCTATTCTCCTGAGCGCACACATTTCCCATGGACATTAAGGGGCAATTTAACATGGCCAATCCATCTGACCCGCACATCTTTGCACAGTGAGAGGAAACTGGTGCACGCGGAGAAAACCCACTTTTATAGAAGTTTATAAAATCACGAGGGGCATAGATAAGGTGAATAGCCAAGATCTTTTTTCAGTGTAGGGGAATCCAAAACTCAAGGGCATAGGTTTAAGGTGAGAAAGGAAAGATTTAAAAAGGATTAGAGGGACAACATTTTCACATAGAAGGTGGTGCATATATGGAATGAGCTGCCAGATGAGGTGATAGAGGCAGGTATAATTTCAACATTTAAAGAATAATTGGACAAGTACATGGATAGAAAAAAAAGGTTTAGACAAATATCAGCCAAATGGGATTAGTTCAGTTTAGGAAACCTGGTTGGCCTGAAAGAGCTGGGCAGAAGGGCATATTTCTGTGCTGTATATCTTCATGACTCTGTGACCCTTTTCTTCCTCAACAATTTCCCTATGCCTCCTCCTCCTCAGTATACCTTTGCTGAGATTTAGTTCTGCTAGCACCAGCAACATCTGTCGTCATGCCCAAGGCTCACAAAGGAATTGGCATAATATGATTAGAATCGGGAATTAATTGCCTTTTGAATTAGAGTTTTGACTTACTATAGAAATTAGATCTGAGACTGTACAATATGATAAAAATCAGAACCAGGACAGATGCTAAATGGTATGCTCAAATTAATTATTATTGTCTGAAAATTATTTCCTATTTATTATTCTACAAGGTTATCAACTTACGTAATCTCACCTCCTCCAATGCCACATAAAACAATCTCAGGTCAAGTGCAATTTGGTGTGAAAGAATTGAAATTAATTCAATGCATGAATTTGGACAGAACTATCAATACATTGAAATATCTCTGTAAGAAAAATAGAGGGTCAGTTGTCAAATGATCATGATGGAACTATAAGAAGGGATAGGGATAAAACTGAGAGTAAATGAGATTAGAGCTATAAAATGAGATTGGGACTGAGTTGAGATAAAGTCATAGAGCTATGAAAAGGGATCGAGAGAAAACTCTGTGATGGGGTTTGGATAGAAAGAGGAAACCATGTTGAGACAGAGCTTTGGGAAGGAATTTGAAAAGGAAGGAAGTGAAGAAAATGAATTAAGATAGACCTTTGAGATGGGCTTTTCAGAGTTATGAGTATGAATTCAGACAGAATTGTGAAATGGGGTTGGTACAGAGCTGTGAGCTGGGGCTGAAACAGAGCTGTGAGGTAGGATAAAGCTAAGAGAATGAACTGGGACAGAGGTAAGGCATTTACCTGCAAGTTGTCAGCAGCAGTCTTGCTGACTGTAATTTTTTTGTTCCTAAAATTGCCAGCTCAAAGAGATATATTCCTGTAATTTTATGAGTAAAAGCAGAACTGAAAATACATTTCTTAAAATGATTATTGCACATTTTGACTTTCAGTTCTGGAGTTATTTATTTATATGACTTCATCAAAAATGATAGTGCTACTTCAAACATAAGCCAGTCAGTGTTCTCTTCAGATTCTACCACACTCTTTCAAAAAAAATGCCATCATACAGGTGGTGAGATCTCAACATGCTGACATTACCTGGCTGTACAGAGACTGGGCTGCCATCTTTAAAGGATTGTAACCTGCATAAACCCCTGCCCAATATGGAGTACTTAGAGACCCCTGCCCTACCCCCAAATGGAGTTGGCACTTCCTTACTCCTTCCTGATCACAGGCATCTTCTCATCCCCTTCCCTTGATTACTGGCACCACCCCCTCCCCCAATCACTGGCTTCTCCCCCCATCACAGTAGGAACTGGTACCCATCCATCACCCTCCCCAGTAATTGCCACCAACATTCCCTGCTCTTCCTTCTGGTCCTGGCCCACAACTAAATCTGAATGAATTCCCTCTTTCCCCCATGAGGTTGCCACTGAGCCTGCTCCTTGGCACAGGTTGGCACAGGGTGCCAAACTGTGCTGAGGGCCAGTGTCAGGGAGCATTGCCAGGCCATTTCCTGGCTATATCCTGTTCTGGGGGCTATACTTTACATCCTCACAGGTGAACCATTGTAAATGGCACTGATGTGACATCATGCCTGCTGAATATCCAGTGGTGGGAGAAGTCCTGGAGAGAATACTTGTTACTGACATGCAAGTATATTAAAATTAGTTTTCTGAGGTCCATGTTGCTCCACTGGTGAAGGGCCTATAAGATCACCTTGGAAACTCACCAGTGTGAATCATGTTCTCCAGATTTTCAGCATATGTTGCCATTCCGACAGATGGAGAGTGCGGACTCAAAATCACCCCCACTATTTCGTTGGAGGCAGTTCCAAGCAGGTTCACTAGGATGATCCCTGCTATGGAAGGATTGCCTTATGAGAAAAGATTAAACAGTTAAGACTCTATTCATTGGAATTCAGAAAAATAAGAAATGATTCCATTGAAACATATAGATTTTTAAAGGGTTTGACAGGATAAATGCTGAGAGGATGTTTCTTTTCATTGGGAGAGTCTAGGACCAGAGGGCATAGTTTGCAGAATAAAGAGACACCAATTTAAGACTGAGATGAAGGAGAAATTCTTCTCTGAGTGTTGTGTGTCTTTGGAACTTCTTGTCAGGGAGAGCTATGGGAACATAGTCTTTATTTGTATTTACGGCTGAGATAGATTTTTGATCAGTAAGGGAATCAAATTTTAAGAGGAAAAGACAGGAAAGTGGATTTAAGGAATGTTGAATTAGCCATGACCTACTGAATGGCAGAGTAGGCTCGTAAGGCCGAACAACCTACTCCTGTTCCTATTTCTCATGGTCTTAGTGCTACTGGATAAGGAGGATCAGGAGAACTTCAACCACTATGCAATTTTTAGACATGATATTTCAATTCACTGTCCCTCCTTGCTGCTGTGGTCTGAGCACTAATCCACTCTGCCCACCTCCTGCACCCCTAAAACAATACAATTATTTTCTTTCCAGAAGCCAACGAATCTTGCAATCAGGCCCGATGCTGGATGAGAAACCGTAAAAAATGCCAAATGGGTTCTTTCATAAAATTCAACAGGATGTATGTTCCTGGAATTTTCTGGCCACAGACATACACCTCTGCTCAATGCCCACTTTCCTATAATATCAAGACTTGTGACTCTATTCAGAAAATATATGAACGTACAAGAATATATCTAGCTCTGCCTTTAAAATATTCAGACAGTGCTACTATGGTGTTTTGAGGAAGACAGTTCCAAAGACTCACAACTTTCTGAGAGAAAAATATTCTCTTCACCTCTATCTTAAATAAGTGACTATTTTTAAATAGTGGCCCAAAAACAGAAACCCAAAATGCTATTGCTGTTATTTACAGATTTATTTCTTTGCACTCACACATTGTTGGAATAATTTATTTAAAAGGTGGTTATTTTAATGTTGCTTTACTTAAAGGTTCTGTAATTCTGATTTTGATTCTGTTACTGCATTGCAACACTATAAACTCTTGTTTGGATCCATCCAGTCCATCTTCCATTCATCTCAAGTCACTGAAATTTCTTCTCACCCCCACACTGTTGGTGTTCCATTAGGACATACCCTTCCTCTCCTTCCCTTTCTCATTTTTATACTGCCCCACGAAAGCATCATTCTGAAAACCCAGTATCAGTTTCCACACAGACATTGACAATTTCTCATCACTGTGACTTCTTTCAAACCTACTGTATCTAAACTGTCAGGTTGCATGACTGACATCCAATAGCGAAACAGCAGAAACTTTCTCCATCTAAAAATTGGGAACACCAAAGCTAATGGCTGGAATTTTACTGCCCTACCAGCCATGGGAATCGGAGTGGGCGATAACAGGCAATGAAAAGAACTGCTGAACTTGGACAGGGTTTTATAGTTTCAGGATGAGCAAGACTGTGAAATCCCGCCCTATGTCTTTGGTTCCTGTCACAAACATCATTCCACACTTATTGACCCCACTCCTATATCTGGTTAATGTCTCAGGTTGAACCAAACAATTCACAGCTGCAAGATTAGCTTTTGACCTTCACTGAAACTGCTTATTCTACTTTGGTAGTATTACCCAATCATGCTACTGCTTCAGCTGATCTGTTGTTGAGCCTCTCATTTATGCCTATATTACCCTTAGACTTAACCATTCCAATTGCAAATTTGAAGCCATCCACTAAATTCTGTACTCCAATCAGCCCTATGTTTGCTGACCTGCTGTGGCCTACCTCTGTAACATCTTCCATTTTAACAGTCTTCTGAGATATTCAAGCTCCTCAAATTCTGGTCTCTTGAGAATCCTCAATTCAATGGCCCCATCACTAATCGTCTTATCTCCAGCTGCCAAAAGCCTACGCTCTGGAATTCCCTCTGTAAATCTCCTCCTCATTACCTCTTTCCTTTTTAAAAATTTTAACAACCTATAGCTCAAATCATCTGCCTTCATTTCTCTTTATGAGGTTAAGTGTTAAATTTTGTTTTATAATGCTCCTATGAAGTTCTTGAGATGTAAAGATGAAATATAGAAACATTGTTGTTCAAAAAATTCTGTGAATGTTCCGTTCTTTGAGTGTACCTCTAAATGATCGTTTATCTAATGTTCCAAAGGATTTTACAATACTTTTTGTGTGCATAATCATTATATCGTAGTACAAAGTCTGATATGTACATGGTTAATCCAGGTCTAAGTACAGTACTGCCCACACAATGATGTAAGGAGGCACAAACATAACTCAGAGCTAGGGTCAGTGTGGTTTTGGCCAGAGACATGTCTAGATCTAGACATGGAGATGCTGTCAGACCTGCTGAGATATTCGAGCGTTATCTGCTTTTGTTTCAGATTCGAATATCCGCAGTATTTTGCTTTTATTTTAATTAGTGAAGACTTGTTAATATATAGAAGACTTTGAAAATTTTTTAATAGACACATTCTGTAACCAACACCATTACAAAATAAACCTACATGATAGATCTCAGAGAAAGCTCTAGGCAACACAGAGGTAATGGATGCAATGTAATTAATTGGTCAGTGAATTTTTTTCCCTGTGCTTTTCAACCAGACTTGATTGCTGCCCAAATGTGTAGCAAAAGAAAATTGATGCATTTGTTTTCTTATTTTTTTTAAATTATATATTTACACTGTTCCTTGCACATTCTGGATTCGTGTAAATTTTAGTTTAGTTGAAGTATTTCATCTTTGCCAAAATCTTTCTGAAAGTGAAATGACCCAGCTCGGACCATTGTTCATTTTACAAAACCTTCCTTTTAACCACTAGAGGGTGTTACAAGCTCAATAGATTATTTCTAGCAAATAAAGTTAAAAATGGACAATTGTAAAGTACACTGGAAAATAGTAGAAAATATCCTAAAAGGTAAAATTCCCCAAGAAAGCAGAGGAACAGGGATCTTTGCACAGCTACAAATCTTTTAAAACAATGCCACAAGTGGAAAAATCCATAAAATGCAAATAGAATTTGGGGATTTCTCTTCTAAGCATTAATAAAACAGGAATCTTTGCAAGGTTTCTGAACACAGAAGCTTAAAATGATTACAGAATACAAGGAGACCAGTCAGCCCACATTCTGGGTATTCTATTGAATGGAAATTGACTGGGACCCTATTAGGATGAAAAATTAACATTTTCACAAACCACTTGAAAATCACAGATGTATTAACTGCAGTTGGGAGGTTAAAGAAGACCTGATAACAATGTTCAAAATTTTGAAAGGATTTAAGATAGTGAAAGACTAGTTCCACCACATCAGTGAAACAGTACCAGAGACATATAAATTCAAAATTAATACTGAAAATACAAAGAAGCAGTTTAGAAGAAACTATTTCATGCTGAGGATTATCAGACTGTGAAATGCATAACCACAAAAGGCATTTAAGAGAGAATTGCATAAACCTAAAATTAAAAAAATTACAAAGCTTAAGGAGATTGTTGGGCAATGAAAAGAGCATCACTTGAAGCCACAGAAAGTTGGCATATAAGATGGCATTATGCTGATCACACGCAAGTACTAGCATGTAGGGACCAATAATAGGCAACACCAAAGAATGTAGATTGAGCAGGGAAATTAATAACACATTATTTGACTTGTGAACCAGTTCTGATGTTCAAGGAGTAGTGAGGATTTGTGTCAATTGCATAGAATCTTGGTTAGACTGCACATTGTGTACAGTTTTGGTCCCCTTACCTCAGAAGGGATATTAGTGCCATTAAAGAAGTGCAACAAAGGTTCACTAGGCTTGGGGTGGCGGGGCTGCCTTATGAAGATTGATTGGGCAAACCGGGCATATGTTCTCTAGAACTTTGAAGAGTGGGAGATGATCTAATTGAAACTTACAAAAAAAAGGAATAGACAAGGTAATGCAGGTAAAATGTTTTCCTTGGTGAGGGGGTCCAAAACCAGGCAGTGCCACTTAGGAGCAAGATGAGGAGAAATTTCTTTACACAGAGGATCGTAAATTTTCAGAACTCTCTATCACAGAGGCTGTAGAAGCTCAGATGCTGAGTATGGTTAAGGTAGAAATCAATAGATTAACAATAATGTAAAGGGTTATAGAGATAGTATGTGTAGAAGACATTGAAATGTCCGATTAGCCATGATCATATTGAATGATAGAGCAGGCCCAATAGGCTGAATTGTCTACTCCTGTTTCCATATTCCTAATTATTGTTGCAGTATTGGAGAATATTATGTTCTAAGCAATTGTACTTTTGGAATTTGAACCTTAAAGCTGAGTCAGTTACATAGGTCTTGGAAATAGAGAAAATATATATTAGGATAGGGTAGACAAGAGGATGATCTCATTACCTCAAGGTTTGTGGGATGATCTTTCTACATATTTTTCTGTCAGTCAGGAGATCTGCATTCTCCAATCCCATATCCTCTCGCTTGAGTTCTACCCCAGGATTCCTATATATTGCAGACTTTGTTGTAAAAGTATATGCTTTTTTCATGCTGCTGATTTGTCAAAATTAACAAAGCTTCAGCCAGAATTTTACCAGCTTGTCCACGGAGCAGGTAGCGGAGCATGGGTAGGATTTTACGTTTTTGAGGTGAGTGAGACCGTAAAGTCCAGCTCCCTGGATCTATGAAAAAGCAATACAGGAATGGACTACACTCTGACTAATTCACGTAAGGCCATGGTTGCAGTCAAGAAGTCAGTGGTATAAAAAATATCTACCACTAGCAGAACTGTGTGTCTATTGGATCTGATAGATAGATCTGGAGCCATAAAATGACAAGTGGAAATTTCCCGCCAAAAATTCTAGGGGCACAATAGAACACTACAGCACAGAAACAGGTCTTTTGGCCCTTTTTGGCTGCACCAAATGATCACGGAATGGATCTCATGGAAAGAATTCTAGAAAATGGAAGAGAATGGTGCCACATTCTTTTCAGCAAGCCATGAGCAATCTTACATCGGTTCCCAATGTCATTCTTGCCAGTTGGCGGCGGTGGGGTGTGGGGGGGTAGGTAGTACTGTTAGGCTCAACAAGCACTCCCTATGCTGGTTCCCCCCCCCCCCACCCCACCACTCACACCCCAAGAGAGTCCCCACCCCACAATCACTACCGCAGCAGAGATTCTCCCTCCTCACTGATCACAACTGCTGTGGAACTCTCCTCTTGCTTTCCTCCATCATTGCCCCACTTTGGCCCCCACCTCCTCAGTTCCAGCCTCGTTGGCACTGTCCCAGCACAGTAATAGTGCCCAGTGGATACTATTCTGTAGGTACTGTCTGGCGATGCCCCCAACAACTTGAGCAGCTTAAATGACCTCTGATCACCCTAGCAAGGTCATCATGTCTGATCTCTGCTGGTGAAGACCAGCTATGATTCTTGCTGGCATGAAGCTTGACTGGCGAGGGGTAAGTGTAAGTGAACCTGGACATTGTCATTGATAACTAAATGAACTTCATACCCGGAAGCTGATTTCGCTGGCAAAAGATGGGATGTAAACCCGATTTTTTGTCTCTCATCAATCTTACTCTCTTGCCTCACTGAACAACGGTCAGGGTGAAGTCATAAGATTGTGCTCTAAGTGTCATAGCAGTGTGAAAATGGGAGTCCTCTATGCTGGTCTTTTGGGTGAGCTCAATATGCAAACTTTCCACACTCAGTTTTCCTGATAGCTGGAAGGAAGGATGGTGTGATGGGTGAGGGGTGGGGGTACAAAGCCTAGGTATGCTAGGAAAGCCAGCTTCTGAGCTCTTGGGAACCATTGTGCAGAGTGCCCTGATCTGACAGAGAACTGGGAGACCTCCACCCACCCCTCCCCCATGGACAATGGACATCTCCTCTCCCCCAGATGATGACATTGCTACTCCCACACACGGAGAATCATTGGCATCGGGTCATCAGGACCCCCCTAATGAGTTTCTGCATGCCCCCTGCATGTCCCCACTCCCAACCCCCTCACCAACCACCCTCCCTACTGACCTCTGCCCTTGCAGATCTCATCTCCAGCTGAGCTTCCTCCCTGCACAAGTCCCCTTTCATTGTGCATACCCCCATCATAGCCCCAGCATCACTCAGACTCCACCCAGGCCACATCCCCTTGGCACTGCCCTGGCACACTTATGGTACTCAACTGAGCATTGGGAGAGTGCCAGATGGGCACTGCCATGGTAACACTGCCTGAAGGGCACTGCCCAACCAGGTCTGCAATCTCCACTGACATGGCCATGGTGCTTGATCTCCACTGCTGCAGAGCAGTAGAGATTCATGCTGGCGTGACGCCTCACCAGTGTGAGGAGAAGCTTTCAGGAAGGCAGAAGCAGCTATCTCAGACATGCTAATTGTGTTGAAATCAAGGCAATCCTCTGCTAGTAGAATTCATGTCCTTTCTAGGCGTGAAGCCGTTCTCACTGTCTTGAATGTGTTTTTGGCCTTGTAAATCCATTGGCACAACATGTCAGTGAGATCATGCCAGATGGGTTCACTTCCTGGTACACTCCCTTCTGAAGCACAAATCATTTTTCTTGTCCTTATGGGAGTGGGGAGAATGCAGTAGAAAGGCAACGGTACTGGAATAAAGGTGATGCAGGGCTTTAGCATACTGCAACGCTGCTAGCTAGGTCTACTTCTTCCGGACTATTCTCATTCTATGAGAATAGTTGGAGAAGGATCCCATAGGAAAAACCAATGAATTTACCTTAATGGCTTCGCTTTGCTCTAAGAGAAGGTGGGGTGGGGGTGGTGGTGGTGGAGGGGGGGGGGGGGTAGGGCATTTGGTATTTCTCGATCAAGTACGCTGTAGCACACAGGGGGGATCTCCAGCAGCGAAGCCTGGCCTGGCTGACTTGTCCCATTGAGCCTGACCTTATATACTTGGTTTCACAGGGTCATCCATGGTGCTGCTTTGCGCTATTTGCAATCCAAGGTGTCCACTGTTCCCAGTGGTTCTCTGGCCAACAGTTCTTGGAGATGGGATGTCTGCATTTGAAGGGATGGGAGCACATAGATTAGGATGTTAATTGCCTGATGGGCGCAGAATCCATGTTGCCCCTAGTTTTCTGGGTTTCACAATAATCCACTTCCTTTGTTCAATTACCTAATCATAGGGCTTGATTTTATCAAAAAATTGTGCCTTGGACGTCAGGCCTTTAATGCAATTTGCGCCTGAATCTGAGCAGATTGCGACTTTACTGACACCCGATTTGGGTATGGATCCGGTCCATGCCCAAGTTGGGCAACCTGAAAATTTAAATACATTAGCGTGCATTTAAATCGATTTAATGAACTGCATGCCCGACTCCACTGCCAAATCCCACTTTATCGTCTTTGGGTCCATTCTGAATCCGCAATGTAAGCAACCTGCAAAATAAAAATTCGACACATTTTTATTCTGGAGGGGTATCTCTAAAGCCCATCCTACTTGAACATCCTTTGCAGATGCCCCCGCTAACCACCCTGGCAGACATCCCCCCTCCCTGGGATCAGATCCCCTAGGAGGCAGACCCCCTCTCCTTGGCAGAGCACACCCCCAGTCTACCTTGATCGCTGGTCTGTCTCCACCATCCTTCTTGACCATCTTCAGTCCTTCGAGAGCCTGCAGCACCTTCCTGGCCACAGACTCAGAGCCAAGGCTAAAGTGACCAGGTTTCACACCATTCTGCTGGCATCCACCAGAGGAGGAGGGGACTCAGATGGATGTCTACTGAGGGGGGGGGAGGAAGGGACTCAGATGGATCTCTGTTGGTGGGGGGGGAGGAGGGGGCTCAAATAGATCACTGGTTGGGGTGGGGTCAGGGGGGGAGTCCGCTGCCACTCTGTGGGTGATCTCTCCTCCCCATTGGAAGAACGAATCCCTCCTCCCGGAGTGGATGTGCGGCCATATACACCATCACTGGTACACTGCCAGCCACAGCCATCTGTCCCATTCTCTTGCCCTTGCAGATAAGAGTAATCTGTGGCTGGTAGTGTACCAGTGATGGTGTATC
This sequence comes from Sphyrna mokarran, assembly GCA_024679065.1. Lineage (NCBI taxonomy): Eukaryota > Metazoa > Chordata > Chondrichthyes > Carcharhiniformes > Carcharhinidae > Sphyrna > Sphyrna mokarran. The sequence goes on along the minus strand of JAGIQG010000008.1, from coordinate 78,213,149 downwards.
CCTTTATAGGCCCAACTTAGTCCTTCTCCAGTGTCTCCTCCTGGAGTTGTCCCTTATCTTGTTGCTGGTTTTCATTTGGAACCAGCCAGTTCTGCTTCATCTTCTTAGCGAGGAATTGTTTGATCCTGAGGGTTTCGAGGGATGGCATGGCTGCATGTCCACTCCAGAAGGAGGGATTCGTCCTCTGGTGGGGAGGAGGGATTGCCCCCAGGGTGACAGCGAACCCCCCTGCCCGCCCTGCACCCCCAGCCAGAGATCCATCTGCAGCTCTCCCCCCTCTACTGCCCCCCACCCAAAGGATGATCTGGGTCAGAGAGCTGCCCTCTCTGCTTTTTGCTTTTTTTTCTGCAACTGGTTTTAATGATACGTCACACAAACAAATAAATATACATAAGTCAAATCCACGCAAATGTAGTCAGGAACAGGAGGCACAGAATTAATGTGAATGGGTATTGATTAATTAACATTCAATGCATTTTCTCCTTGCATTTAAGCCGTGTAATAATAGAAATAAAAACAGGAATCTGGTTTTTCATTCCCTGCATCCTTCTTGTAGAAACACATTTTAATAAATGGAGCCGATCATAACTAAAAACACAACTTATTAATAACATCACAATAAAATGTGCATTTGTCAAAGTTCACTGATGTCAACACCAGTCAAGCAGTACAGTGATGGTTGTTTCTAAAATCCAAAATTTTGAAGACTCCTTCTTTACTCAGAATTTGCTACAATTGTCAACTTGAAATTCATCTTCAAACTGCTCCTGTTTTGTTCTAGTTATTTTGGGAACACATTTGCGCGATCTTGCGTTCTTTTCAACTTCTGGCAGAAGGGAAACATCGACTGGCATCATATTAATTTTTTTAGACTCCTTGTATCGGTATTGATAGTGGACCCATCAGGTTGAACCACCAAAACAGGATACAGCCTGGCATAGGCCTGCCTTCCAAAGCGAACTACTGATGTTGTATTGGAATTATTCCACCTGGGTACGTTGACACAGGATATATAGCAGACAGCAATCTTTCAGAAAGCACAAACTGTTGCAGCCGTGCACTCCAGCCCAGCACCCGGGCACACCGCTTCAGAACTTTTTCGAACTGCGCATGCGCAGTTCAGAGATCTGACTGGTCTGGCAGCGCTAAGCCCTGCCCACAGCACGGTTCAGATCAGAGCCAGCAAAAAGCGCAGTGGACTGCTGGAACGAGGATTCCGGGCTCGGATCCATATAACACCCGCATCCACGCCTTAGGCTCCAATTGGTAAAATCAGGCCCATAGTGTTAATGAAAGTCTTTTCAATCTGAGGTCTGGCTGGCATAGAACAGTCACTGGAAATACATCCACAGGTGATTTGGTCCGCCTTGTTGTCCAACAAGGGGCATACGCATGGTGGGCCGTGCAAGGGCTGCTCTTGGATGTTGCTTCAAGACTTGCCTAGTGCTTCACGTCGTTAGTGTATGCTTAAACTGGACCAGCTGACGGGCAACATGACAGCTCAGTGACTATAACTGTTTGCTGTGCAGATACATGGATTGGGCCAGTGTCTGTGGGAGTTTGCACATTCTCCCCGTGGGTTTTCTCTGGTGCTCCGGTTTCATCCCACACCCCAAAAACATGCTCTTAGGCTGATTGTGTCAACAAATTATCCCTAAATTAGGCGTCTCTCAATCTGGTTATAATTCCTTTATTGTGGAGTCCAATAGGCGTAGGCAAAGGTCATAGGTAGAAGAGGGCACTCACAATGTTAAAATGGTGGTGTGGGCTTGTTTGGCCAAAGAGCTGTTATCTGTGCTGTGTTATTCTTTGTTCTTTGTACATTGAAGGTCCATTCTGAGGCAAGATTTAGAGGCAACATTCTTTTGAGGTTTATTTGAAATTTGCTGATGACACCAGGTGTACTATTGACTCCAGCCAGGAAAGGAAGGTGAAGCATGGGCACTTTCAGCATAGAATTACCTGCTGTCATTTAACACAGACACACTGCCACCTGGTGTGGAAAAATAGATTGCCAGGTATTGAAATAAACACTCGCTGAAAGCTACATGGTGCACAGATTCAAACTGCTTCCTGATACCAAAATATAGATTGCCAATTGTTGCAGAAACATTACTGTTTAAGGCTGAAATACTGACTATCACTAGCACTTAAATACTGATTATCATTTAATATTCCATTAAGCAATGGTGCCACAACACTGATATTCACTGACTGTAGAAGCATTGATTAAGGCTTGCTGAGAAATACTGATTGCTAACTACTAACAGTTATCTTTTTTTATTCATCCATAGGAAGGCAGTGGCATAGTGATAATGTTATTGAGCCAGTCATCTAGAGACCCAGGCTAATGTTCTGGCAACATGAGTTCAAATCCCTGTGACAGTTGGTGGAATTTAAATTCAATTAATACATCTGAATGTAAAGCTAGTCTCAGTAATGGTGACCATGGCAACTATCATAGGTTGTTGTAAAAACCCATCTGGAAAGAAATCTGCAGACCTTCCCCGATATGGCTTAGAGATGAGTCCAGAGCCACAACAATGTGGTTGACTCTGAACTATCCTCAATTCAGGGGAAATAAGGAAGGATCAACCAATTCTGGCCTTTCCAGTGAAACATACACTCCATAAAAGAATAAAGAAAAATAAAATGTAGGAAGAGACATTCATTTCTAATTGCACTTGAGAAGAGAGCAGTGAACTGTCTTTTTGAACTGTTGCAGTATTTTTTTTTTATTATTAAGCAACACAGCACGGGAAACAGGCCCTTCGGCCCAACGAGCCCGCGCCGCCGTCATACCAAATAGTAGCAAATACATTATCCTATTTTAATATTCCTATATAATAATATATATATTATTCCTAATATGGAAAATTTTCACCATAGGGACAATTTGTTACCCAATCAGCCTAAGAGCGAATTTTTGGGTTGTGGGAGGAAACCGGAGTGCCCGGAGAAAACCCACGCAACCACGGGGAGAACGCGCAAACTCCCGCAGACACCGGCCCAATTCCAAGTGTCTGCACAGCCACATCGATAGTCTCTGAGCTGTCATGGTGCCCTTCAGATGGTCCACATAAAGCACCCATTTACGACATGAGGTACCAGGCAACCCATGAATCAACATCCAAGAGCTGTACCCGCACCACCTGCCGAATGCGTGCTCAAATTATGGACCGAATTACCTGTGGAAAAAAGCCGTAGTTAAACAGTCCTAATATATCCCTCTATCTGCATACCGCTCATGTGGCTGTCCAAGAGACCCTTAAACAGCCCCAGCGTGCCTGCTCCCACCACCTTACTCGGCAGTGCATTCCACACCCCCACTACCCTTTGTGTGAAAAACTGCCCTCTAATATTCGTCCTATACATAGCCCCCCTCACCCTATGGCCATGACCTCTCGTCCTATCCATTTCTAAAGGTGGAAAAAGTTTACCTCCATTTACTCTATCTATACCCCTTATAATCTTATACACCTCTATGAGATCCCCTCTAAGCCGACGTCTTTCAAGGGAAAACAACCCCAGTCTATCTAATCGTTCCTCATAGGACAGTCCTTCCATACCAGGCAGCATCCTGGTAAACCTCCTCTGCACTCTCTCCAAGGACTCCACATCCTTCCGATAGTACGGAGACCAGAACTGGGCGCAGTATTCCAAGTGAGGCCTAACCAAAGTTGTATACAACTGCAACATCAAACTCCTACTCTTGTATTCTATACCCTTTTCTATGAAAGCTAACATACTATACGCCTTCTTTATCACCTTCTCCACCTGTGAGGACACCTTCAGAGACTTGTGAACCTGCACCCCCAAGTCTCTCTGCGTCTCTATGCTCCGTATAGTTTTACCTTTTATCCTATAAGTCTCTTCTACATTTTTCCGGCCAAAATGCATCACCTCGCATTTTTCCGGATTAAATTCCATTTGCCATCTATCTGCCCAGTCTACCAACCTGTCTATGTCCTGTTGTATTGCCTGACACTGCTCTTCTGTACCCGCCAATCCAAGCATCTTGGTGTCATCAGCAAATTTGCTGATCTCACCACCTACCCCTACTTCCAAGTCGTTTATGTAGACCACAAATAGAAGAGGACCTAGTACTGAGCCTTGTGGCACTCCACTAGTGACAGGCTTCCAGCCGGAAAAAGAGCCTTCCACTACTACCCTCTGTCTCCTCCTCCCGAGCCAGTTCTCGACCCATCTACATACCCGACCCTGTATCCCACGCGCCTTCACCTTCTCTATCAGTCTACCATGAGGAACCTTGTCAAACGCCTTACTGAAATCCATGTAGACGACATCAACAGCCTGTCCTTCATCAACTGTTTTTGTCACTTCTTCAAAAAATTCCACTAGATTCGTAAGACAAGACTTCCCCTTGACGAAGCCATGCTGCGTATCCCTGATCAGATCGCAGCGCTCCAGATGCTCATACATCCTGTCCCTAAGGATCCTCTCCATTAGCTTACCTATAACTGAAGTCAAGCTCACCGGCCTATAGTTCCCTGGGTGATCCCTCTGACCTTTTTTAAACAACGGTACTACGTTTGCTATCCTCCAGTCCTCTGGGACCTCACCTGTGTCCAAGGAAGAGACAAAGATTTGCGTCAGAGGCCCAGCCAAGTCTTCCCTCAACTCCCTTAGCAGCCTGGGGTAAATGCCATCAGGCCCCGGAGCTTTATATGTCTTTAAGCTGCCTAACAGCCCCAACACCTCTTTCCTCGTAATCCTTATTTCCCTCAACTGATCCTCAACTTTGTCAACATCAGGCACAGACATCTGTCCAGTCTCCTGCGTGAATACCGACGCAAAGTATTCATTCAGGATCTCCCCCATTCCCTCAGGCTCTAAGCATAGATCCCCTCCTCTGTCCCTAAGAGGTCCAATCTTGCCTCTAACCATCCTTTTGCTCCTTACATAGGTGTAAAATGCCTTTGGATTTTCCTTTATCCTACCTGCCAGAGCCACCTCGTGGCCCCTTTTTGCCTTTCTAATACCCCTTTTAAGATCCCGTCTACACTCTCTATAAGCTTCCAGCGCTGTCTCAGTCCCTAGTTGCCTAGATCTAATGTAAGCCTCTCTCTTTTTCTTGATCAAGTCCTCAATCTCCCTGGTAAGCCAAGGTTCTCTAATCCTACCTTTCCCATCCTTCCTCCTTGCCGGCACATATCTTTCCTGCAGAGAGTTTAGTTTTCCCTTGAAAGACTCCCACATGTACCTCGTCGACCTGCCCTCAAAAAGCTTATCCCAGTCGGTATCTTTAAGATCTTGCCTAATCTGGCCGTATCTAGCCCTCCCCCAGTTAAATACCCTCCCTTTTGGGCCAGTCTCGTCCTTTTCCATTAATATCCTAAAGCAGACAGAGTTGTGATCACTATTTGACACCTGCTCTCCTACCTCGACGTCAACCACCTGGCCTGGCTCATTCCCCAGAACCAAATCCAGTATAGCCCCCTCTCTAGTCGGGCCATCCACATACTGCTCCAAGGACCCTTCCAAAACACACTGTACAAATTCCTCCCCATCCACTCCTACAGCCCTGGGCACACTCCAATCTACTCCAGGAAAATTGAAATCTCCCACTACTACCACCCTATTTTTCCTACACTTATCTAAAATGTCCCTGCATATCCCTTCTTCCGCAGCCTGCGGGCTGTTGGGCGGTCTGTAGTAAACACCCAACAGAGTAACCACTCCCTTCCTATTCCTCAACTCCACCCATAGAGACTCAATTCCTAAATCATCCATACCTCTCTCCCTCTGCACTGCTATGACGTTGTCCTTAACTAATAAAGCCACTCCCCCACCTCTCTTCACACCAACTCTGTCACACCTAAAACACTTATACCCTGGAATATTCAATTGCCAGTCTTGCCCCTCCTTCAACCACGTCTCGGTCACCGCCACCACGTCTAAACTCCTCGTGAACATTATTGCCTTCAGTTCATCTGTTTTGCCAGTCACACTCCTCGCATTAAAACACATGCACTGAAGACCCTCAGCTCTCGGATATTCCTTTCTACCTACTGGTGTTACCCTATCATCCCTCTCTCTCCCACTCCCAGTTCCTGCTGTCTCCCCACCCTCCCTCCCTATTAGTTTAAACATTTCTGAAACACTCCAGCTAACCTCCCAGCTAAAATATGTGTTCCCCTCCCAGTCAACTGCTCCCTATCCCTCGTGAATAGGTGACCCTCCCTCCTGAAGACTTCCCAATGATCAATAAATATGAAGCCTTCTGCCCTACACCAATCCCTCATCCATGCATTTAGTTGGAGTGTCTCATTTATTACCCAATCGGTCCCGGGCACAGGCAGCAGCCCAGAGAACGCCACCCTGGAGGCCCTACCTTTCAGTTGAGCCCCCAACTCCCTAAACTGCCTACGTAAGTCCCCCCTGTGCTTTCTTCCTACATCTTTTTGTCCTATGTGAACTATTACATTTGCCTTAGATATTATGATGTATCTACACCTACTGTGCTATTAGAGTGAGAGAGCTCTGGATTTTGACCAAACAAAAATGAAAAAACAACGTAAATGGTAGACATTGAAGTCACGGTCCAGCTATGATGGCAGGGGTACCAATTAAGCAGGCTGCTTTGTTTGGGATGATATTGATTTTAAGTGTTATTGGAGATTCACTCAAAGATTGTTTGCATCAGAGGAGAATGTTGCATCATACTCCTGACTTGTGCCTTGTAAATTGTGGAATGGTTTTGGGGAGTCACCCACTGCAGATTACCCATTCTCTGAGCTGCTCATGTAGCCATAGCACTTTTGTGGCTGATCCTCTTAAGCTTCTGGTTGATAGTAACCACTGGGATGTTGACGGTGGGATCTCACTGTTTGAAATCCATTGACTGCCAAGGAGAGGTGGTTAGATTCGCTCTTGTTGAAGATGCAAGTGTTGCTTGCCACTTATCAGCATAAGCCTGGGTGTTGTCAAGGACATGGTACATGTGGGTGTAGATTGCTTCATTATTTGTAGAATTATGAATGAAACTAGACATTGCAATCATCGCTCAATATGCACAATTCTGACCTTATGATGTTTTATTCTGTGTTTAAGGTTGAAATGGGGTTCTTTGGAGTTTGTGTATCTATTCTGAGTAAGCCACTAAAGACTAAAGACTATTATTTACTCACAGCTGTATGTACATCTTACATGTACAGGAGGTTGGACTTCACCTTTTTCTAGATTTCTGTTACATAGTCATGTGTCCATACATCATAGTTACACCACTATCAAGGGCTTCTGGTGTTAACCCTTTATTCTGCATCTCTCCCCAAGATTTTACCCCAAATATATACATCACCCTAGATCTTCCCTCAAAGTCTCCGGGGGCAATCTAACTGGCTTGTCAAACCATGTCCAGTTTTTCATTTCTCATGATCTTACTCACCCCAATCTGCCAGAAGAGTCGTGAGGTTGATCTTAATATTCATTTGAATATTGTTAGTGAACCCCAGACATAATATCAGGGCTCCATTTTCTTAAAGGCCTTGCCAGTTGAGATCCTTACAGACGAGGATCATGTATAATCACCAGTAACAGGGACCTGATGTGATGGCCTCTTTGATGGGAAAGAGACCATTGAGGCCCCCTTGGTGATTGGGATCAGGAGTGAGTAGTGCCTCTTGGGTAGTGCCAGCCTAGCTGAGTGTGGCAGTTGTCTGAGGGTAAGGGCATGATTGGGCACTGTGATTAGGCATGGGTGTGATTAGATGACGTTCATGATTGAGACAGGATGGTTGGGCTTGGGTGCTGCTTGCAATGGGACGGGGGCTGATTGGTTAGATGGTTGCAATGTTGGGGGGCTCGTGTGGGGGATTGACAATCTCCCAATGCACTGTCCACTCTTGATATTGTGTAATGGCATGTGTGGAATAACACCCTCTAATAGTTGGTAGCTGGCTTCTCAGTGTGAATAAATGCTATCTACTCCCCCTATTGGCAACAATCATACTTTGCCTCATTTTGTTTTCTATGTGTCATAAGATCTGATTTTTTCTTTTGATGAAAAGAACAAGTCTGAAACTCTCCCGTTTTCATGCTCATTTGATACTTAGAACTTGTTTGATAAGATTGCCACCTCAAACTTCACAGGATTAGTCTCTGAAGTGACTCAATCTCCATGATCTTTGTGTGATCGCTTTCTGAACTCAAGGTCTTGTTTTTATTTGTTCATGTGATGTGGATATCATTGGCTATGCCAGCATTTATTACTCATCCTCAATTATACTTCAATACATAGAAATCATTTAAGAGTCAACCATCTTGCTGTGGCTCTGAAATTACGTGTAGGCTCAACTAGGTAAGGATAGTAGGTTTCCTTCCCTAAAGGATATAAGTGAGGGAGATGGGTATTTGTGACAATTGACAATGGTTCAATGGCCATCAATAAGCTTTTAATTTTAGATTTTTATTGAATTTCACCATCTTAATTTACCACTGTTCTGGGTCTCTGGATTACTATTCCAGTAATGTTAGGGACCAGATCACAAATGCAAAGTATGTTATGATGCCCACCTAGACCTCTTTTTTTTTGGAATTTCCCAGCCATTCATGCCCTGCCACTACTGTAATCAAGGATGGAGTATTTGTCACTTAACCAAATTTCCGTTCACTGCAACAGGATTAGAGAATCCCACTGTCATGAACGGAAAATTCAAGGTCTTTCACTTCAAGTATGATTCTGTTGACATATTTGAAAGCTTTTGTCAAAACAAACTTTATTTTAACATTAGTTTAAATGCATCAAATGAATTAGCTTAACTTTTAACAATTGCAATATTTAAATATAAGTAGATGCAACTTTTAATTACTAACTTATCTCTATTAGTTCCAATTTAAGCAATATTTCACATAGACTTAAACTTTCCTTCAAAAATCAGAACAATAGGCCAAGAGCTTTTGAACAACCCCTGGAGAGAGATATTCAGAGAAACATCTGTCTTCTGAGACTTGAACAGCAGCCAGCCTCTACAGACAGCAAGAGAGAGACCACTTCCTTCTTGCAAACTCAAGCAGAATTTGCTTGCTTGTCTCTGTAACTTGTTTAGTTCTTCCCATTAGCACATTAATCTCTTATCAGTTGACCTAATTAAATCCTATTGTGAAACCCCAGCGGAAAAAAAACAAAAATGAATGAAAAATCCATTAGCCCAGATTAAAAGAAATATCCCATTATCAATTATTCATCTATTTCCTCAGCATGTGGACTGCCTGGGGCAGATGAATTGGCCCCATAAACAGAGCTGAGTTTTAAAACATACCTTTCACAAGAAACATGATATAAATACTTTCTTAAAGGCACAGTATTGTCGCAGTAACAATACCACTACAGCATTATCCTCCCCACTCTCCACATTCTGCAATTTTGCTTTGTTTGATTTGATGTCCTTCTACTGGATAATTATAGAGATTTGCCTTGTTTCTTCATTCTTACATCCATCAAAATCTGAATAATAAGCCAAAGTTTCAGTTGTCTTTCTTCCCATCTCACTTGTCCACTTCAATTCTAAAAGATCTTCATTGTGGTGCTCTTCTATTATTATGTTTTCTTTCAGTTGGTCTCATGTCTGTATTCTCTTCCTGGGCCGCAGCATTGATAGATTTTGTACTCTATCCTGAAGCTAAACTTATAAGTTTGTGTGTGTCTCTGTTGCTCTTCACTCTTTTGACCTCTCTCAAGATGATCTTTGGTTCTAGTTTCTTTTGTAGACCTGGAAGATATGTTCTCAGTCATCTTCCCATTAACATCTCTGATAGTGGGAACCCCTTTTGTAGTGGTGTTTTTGGTAACTAAGAAGAGCTAAGTTGAAATCTTTCTATGGCCAGTGGTCCACAGCTTGAACAGTTAGGTCAGATATGGAACTAAATTAATAGCAGCCAACAACCTCCACAGCCAGACCTATGGGGCCGCACAGTGGTTAGCACTGCTGCTTCACAGCACCAGGGACTCAGGTTCAATTCTGGCTTCAGGTAATTGTCCATGTGGAGTTTGTATGTTCCCCCAACATAGATTAAGGTTTTCTCTGGATATTCCAGTTTCCTCGCACAATATGCAGCTTAGGTTGATTGGTCATATTAAATTGGCCCTTCATGTCAGGGAAATTAGCAGAGTAAGTACATAGGATATGGTGATAGGACCTGGGTGGGATAGCTGTCGGTGCCGGCTCTGTGGGTCAAATGGCCTCTTTCTGCACAATATGGATTCTATAATTCTATGATGGGAATTCAGACAGGCCAAGTTAAAACAGAAACAAAGATCAGAGGCAAGCAAGGTTATGTCTGGTTAAGCAGGTTAATTTAAACAGCTCTGATTTCTCCTCTTCCCCATCACCTATCCATAAACAAAAAGGTGTTTTGATTTTAATTTCCCTTTTTATAAGCCATGGCGTATTTCCCAACCACTTGGTTTTGGTATGATTCAACTTCTATTATAAATACCACAACAAACTCATGATGGGATGAACTCAGAGGTTTAATTTATTTGCAGACACTCAAAATGTGGGAAAGGGTCTGCTTTGTAGTCCCCTGCACTCACACTGTGAAAGGGGGATAGAAAATTAAGATTTCAAGGCAAAGACTACAGAGAATTATTGTTTCTCATGCATAATGAGTCCAGAATCAAAGTCCACTGGTGCATTCCTTCACAGAGGTCTGCAGGCTGGATAATTCACTGTTCCAGCAGAATTGACTGACACAATGAGATAGCATGCAGAGATTAATCAGTCTTGAAGGTGATCGTACAGAAATGCATGTACCCTTTAAATTTAGTCTCTGCAATCTATAAAGGGTTGTTTGGCTCCCATCAGAGATAATGAGATGGAAGACTTGTTGACCCTGTCAAATAGCTCCTTTTGTTCAGGGTCAGAAGCAGACATGGCTTGAGCCATTTGAAAAGGTAATCGTACGATTTTTTTAATTTTTGTAATTAGCTATTAGGATATATATATACATACACACACATTATAAAAACATATTGGGTGGGATTTTATGGCCTTGCTTGACCCAAAACCATAAAATCTCAGCCGAGGTCAACCCATTGTCCGCCCTCACACACTCCGATTTCGATGGTGGACAGGTTGGTAGAATTTTGGCAATAGTGTGAGGTATTAGCTCCTGACCACTTGTCCACCTTTTCAAACTTGTCATAATCTTGTAAATCTCTATTACATCTTCCCTCAATCTCTTTTCCTCCAAGTTGAACAACCTTAGTTCTCCAACTTAAGTCTATCTAAAATCCCTCATAACTGAACCTATTCTGATAAATATCCTCTACACCCTCACATTCTTCCTGAAGTGTGGTACAATACTCTGACAAGATATTTATATTTATATCAGTTAATGTTTGATACTGAATATCTCTGTTTATGAAGCCCAAGATCCCATATGCTTTGCTAACGACTCAGTTTACCCTGCGACCTTCAAAGACTTATGCACATGAACCTCCTGATCCTCTACCCTTGCACACTTTATAGAATGGTGTCATTTAGTTTATATTGTCTCTTCCCATCCCTTTGGCCAAAATGCATCATCTCATTTCTCTGTAATGTGTCCTTTACAATTAAAATTCCCCTCACAATCACTAACCTTAGAAATATTGACCAGTGTCTATTGCAGCAATATTTCTTGCAATATTGCGCAGTAAAATAGACTTTCTTCTATTACAGAAATTCTCAATGTTTCCTAAGACTGAACTACCGACTGCCATCAATACATAAATACTGATGACCATCTAATGTTAAATACTGACTTTATTTAATGCAGGTGACTGGCTGGTATGAATTTAGGGAACACTGATGCTTTCTAGTCCATGAACATATAATTCTCACCTCAAATGGGAGACTGGTTGTGAATTTCATGAATATTTTAACTCCTCTGATCAACAATAGTTTTGGGAGCTGATGAGGTTCACATCCGACTCATTATAAAATGCAAACCAAGATTTCATTCCTGAGCAAAGTGAGGCCTTGCCATCAGATAAACATATCTGAAAATCATTGAGGCCTACTAAGGTAAGTTAAAATATTTTTCTTAGTGAGGCCATATTGAGCAGAGCTCTAACCCTGTAACAAGTGTTTAAATGGCTTGCTGCATCTGCCAGACCTGATGGGGCCATTACATCCTGGTAGTAAGGTAAGTTTTGCCTATTACTGCCCTGTTCTTTTCCGTTGAGAGGGTGTTGGTTACTGAATAGAATATTGTACGTAAATTTTTGTAGTACGTTAACTGTAAGTTTTATTAACAAACAGAACTATTTTCACATATACACTAAAGGCCTGGTACTATCCTGAGTAAAGACAGGCAGTCTTTACCTGCCTGGGTCTTGGTAATGTGCCTTCTTATGTCACTCTGTGGATGGTAATATGTATACTTTAACCCTGTATGTGCCATACTCTTATGCTATACTCTTGTTATGGAGATGCTGGCATTGAACCCTTGTTGCCAGCTGTGAAATCAGGAAGAAAAACAGTGTCTATTTTGTTTTGTTTTGTTACGTGACAAGTGCAGTTGTGGCTAAGATTAGCACAAACAGTAGACCTGGAATTGAACCTGGAACCCAGGGGTGCACTAAGAATTGTGGAATGATCCTACCAGTATAGCTAAGCAAGAAAACAAGACTTGCATTTAATCATGCCTTTTAAAATCCCAAGATCTCTCAAAGCACTTTATATCCTATGGGGTGCTTTTATTAAAAATTTAATCACTGTAATAAAGGAATCACAGCATACTGATTTACATGCTGAAGGGCATCTCAATGAAAACACAGGACATGTCTATGAGAACACAAAAATATCAGCTTTATTTTAATACGGCCAGAAGGAATGAGAGAGTGCAAAATCATTAGCTAAAGTTGCACCAAGTAAAGGAAATTAGCAGTTTAATAGCTTTGTTCAGTAACTCATGAACAGCAATCCTTGACATTCAAGTCAAACGTTCCTACAAATCCTAGCCAATCCACATCGGTGACAATTAATGACAAGAATAGAATAAACTTTTGGTCATCAAATACAAACCCCATCCTCTACGTCTCAATTGGTTTATCCATATTCCAAAACCATTGTATAATGGAGTCATCTAGTAATGGCCATAAAGAATTAAAATGGAATGCTTTCTGGTGGAATCCATTTAGATTGAAAGGATGAAATGGTAAGGCTCTGCCACTGCCACAGAACCTCAACACATTTGTGTATAGTTTGAGGATATAACACTATAGTTAATTTTAAAATAAATTAAAATACATTGATTAATGCCTTTGTTAAAAGAACAGAAAGATGACTATAGAACCATAAAACCATAGAAAATTTACAGCTCAGAAACAGACCTTTTGGCCCTTCTTGTCTGTGCTGAACCATTTTTTTTTAACCTAGTCCCCCTGACCTGCACTTGGACCATATCGCTTCACACCCCTCTCATCCGTGTACCTGTCCAAGTTTTCTTAAATGTTAAAAGTGACCCCACATTTACCACTTTATCCTGCAGCTCATTCCACACTCCCACCACTCTCTTAGTGAAGAAGCGCCCCCTAATATTCCTTTTAAACTTTTCTACTTTCACCCTCAACCCATGCCCTCTGTTTTTTTTTCTCCCCCAGCCTCAATTGGAGAATTAGAGAATGGGTTAAATGTTTGTTATTATCAACAATTACAATATCTTAATTGTATTGGTCTTCTCAAACAGTTTTCTTTCTTGCAGTACAAATAAAACCTTGGGTATTGTTAAAAAAATATATTATATTGAAGCTTTTCATCTGCATTCATCAGGAGAATTGCAAGAATGTCACACATTGCATGTTTCAGCTAAACAAAATAGATGATATCCATTCACTGGTTTATTCCTCAGGGCAATGCCTTAACCAATCAGAGTCAAGTTGCATGGTTTAAATTTCAAACAATACATGGTAGTTCACTGTCAGTCACAAGCAACTGATATGTTTTTCATGGCAATGCCTTTCACCAATCAGACTCCACTTGCCAACTAATCAGCACTCTCTTCTCATAAAGTATAAAGTTTTTGGTTCCCCAGACACTGGTATTCTTATGAGTATGCTGATCAGCGCAAGACAAAAGGTTTTGGCAAAATGTATTCTTTTTAGAAATACTAAATTCTGTATTACAAATGTTGTTTGCAAATAAATGCAGTCATTCAATAAATCTTCACACATCATTGTAATTTGCAGATATAAGTTTGAAGAGCCTAACTCTCTGTCTTTGCAAATGTATTTGATGAACTGTCTACAATCTGGGATTTTTAATTTCTTATAGATTTATTTGGGTTAAAAGTGGAAAGCACTGAATTTGGGTACTGGGATCACTGCATGACTATTCTGTGCCTGACTGAAAAAATATTACATTCGAAGATATGAGGATAGATAAACAATGGAATAATTCTCAACAAGTATAGATTCACTTGAGAAATAAAACCTCAATTGAAAAATCTATCAAGCTAATGCATTGAAATATTAGACCAGACCAAGGCATCTGCAAGACATTTACTAAGGAATACTAAAGTTGTGTAGTTAAGTATTGTAATAAGTATGGTATGTGTTGTTGGATAAAGTTAATGTGGAATGATTGTTTTGTGATATGTTTTATTTCAGGATTGTGGACTAGATGGAGCTGAATTAGTCAATGACAGAGGGAATAGTAAGGTATGGAAATGTTGAGCAATGGGGGTCCATTCAGGGGAACTGAAAGCTGCTGAGGAACAGGCCTGCCTGGTCTGCAACTGTATCATCTGCCTCCCATTTTCATCCTCCACCTTGCTTTCTTCTCCCTCCTCTTTCCCCTCCTCATCTTATTACTTTTCCTCTAAGGCAGTCATTGAAGCCTTTGAGGCACAGGCTGTGTCCTCATGCTATCCAGATTGAGAAAAATGCAGCAGACCAACATGTATTCACAGACACGCTGCAATAAGTATTGAAAGGCAGAAATTAAATTTTTCCATCCCACCCAACGACTGATGCTAATGGTCTCATTTATGACTTTCATTGCAGCACTGTATGAGCACTGGTTATGTGTAATGTCTTTGAGAATGAGAGTCATCCATATATACAACGGGCAACAGATGTTGATAAGCAGCCACCCTCTAGTTCAACCTGTTACCAGGTTGTTACCAGGATCATGAGTATTAACCAGTGTGATACTCTGGGCATAGTAACACACCAATTGCAGGCTGAGTGAATGGAGTGATACCCTTTGAGGTTTTTCATACATCTCCCAATTGAGAAATAGTGTCCTTAAGGTCACATTTATAAAATCAATGAGGTCCTGCATCATTGGGATGTTTGTTATTCTGGAAAAATCATGGGCCACAACACCTCTTTTTTCAGAAAAGAGAATGAAGTTTTCTCTCCTGGTGCACAGGGTCTCAGTGAGCTTCTTGTGAGCAGCAAAGCACAGAGTACTGAGAAATGTTGACAATGTCACCTTTCCCAGCCTGAAAGGATCCAATGGTGAAAACAATTCAGGGCTATGGTAACCATGACGACCACTTGCAGCATCATCCTTACCCTCTCTGAAATTGCAAGTCTGATTTGAGAAGCTAGGACAGTTCTATGGTTAAATCTTTAGAAAGCACATGCTTTAATATGGTTAAATTGTTCCTGAGCTGGGGCTGGGGAATGGAGGTGGTGGTGGTACGATATGTGCAGGGAGAGTGGTGGGGGTGGATGGTGCAAGGTGAGGAAGTGCTTTTTAAAAACTGAAGTGGATAAGGTCACTCTCTGACAGTCCTCATCTTTCTTCCATACCATACTTATCTTCTCCATCTCCTTTTGATGCTGTGGCAGAATGGGAGCTGCAACTATGTCCCCTCTTCAAAGAGTGGATAAAATGGTATCTGTCTCAATTCTTTAATCAAAAAGGAATTACATCAGATGGAATCACAATTATTCAGAAATTTCTTGCTGGATTTTTTTAACAAGTCAAAGTTCTTTTAGAAAAAAAACTATATTATTGCATCTGAAAATGCTTCACAAAAATTTTGTTTAAAAAACCTACCCATTATAATCATGTTGCTACGCAACTCAATTTAAGGTTATGATGACAGTGATTCTGATGACATCTGCTGGAATGTTGTGTTTTTTACAGTTTCCTATAACAGTTGGAAAGGTTTTAATTTGTAAACATTTTCTTTCATTATAAGTACAGCAGATAAAACTTTGCCCATTCTGGAATGGGATATGATTTTATCTCTCCACATTTGGAAGGAAACATGCTCCAAGTTTAATTGATCATGAATAAGAAGTGTAGCATTCAAATTCCAGAGAGCTACATATCATTTTCTGTCTGTCCCCATTTTTGTTAAGATCCAGCACTGGCTTCTGCCACTCATCATGTAAACCCTGGATGGAAACCAGGCAGTTCTGAATCTACTTGACACTGGTTACGCACATTACAATAGCTTATCAAAAACAGACTTCATTGCCGATGGAAATCGTGTCAGTAGATTAATAATGGTATTTTTATCATGGTTCAGACTTTTAAACAAATGCAGCTGTGTCAGTACTGTTAGTGAAATTTTTTTCTTAGTAGTTTCTAGATGGTTACAAAATAAAGTTTTCTGAGGAAAAATTGTTTGTGAATTGATTTTCCCCAGGTCAGGTAACACAAACACATTTCTCCCCTTCTGATGCCAGCATAGTAAATCTGATAGCACTGTCAGCACTGTCGACATCTTCACTATCATTCTATCACCTATCATCAAGGAAGAAATTGCAAGACATCTAGATATAAATTGTCCCATTGGTAAGATGCAGCATGGGTTCATGAAGGGCAGGTCATGTTTGACTAATTTGGTGGAATTCTTTGAGAACATTACATGCACAGTGGACAATGGGGAACCTGTATCTGGTGTATCTGGATTTCCAGAAGATATTTGAGAAACGTGCTGCACCAAAGACTGCTGCATAAGACAAAGGTGCAATGTATTAGCATGGATAGAAGATTGGTTAACTAACAGAAAGCAAAGAGTCAGGTAAATGTGTATTTTTCTGATTGCCAGTCAGTGCTGGGACTGCAATTGTTTATCATTTATATAGATGATTTGGAATTGAGGACCAAGCGTACTGTGTCAAAATTCACAGATGACACTAAGGTGATTGGCACAGCAAAGCATGCAGAGGACACTGAAAGTCTGCAAAAGGATATGGATAGTCAAAGTGAGTGGGCAAAGGTCTGGCAAATGGAGTACAATGTTGGTAAATATAAGGTCATCCATTTTGGTAGGAATAACAACAAAATGGACTATTATTTAAATGCTAAAAAATTGCAACATGCTGCTCTGTAGAAGAACGTGGATGTCCTTGTGCAGGAGTCTTGAATTGGTTTGCAGGTGCAGAAGATAATTAAGAAGGCAAATAGAATTTTGTCCTTTATTGCTAGAGGGGTGCAAAGTTATGTTGCAGCTCTATAGGATGCTGGAGTACTGTGTACAGTTTTGGTCTCCTTACTTGAGAAAAGATATACTGGCACTGGATTGGGTGCCAAGGAGACTCACTCGGTTGATTCTGGAGTTAAGAGGATTGGCTTATGAGGAGAGACTGAGTAGACTGGGGCTATATTCATTGGAATTCAGAAGAATGAGAGGAAATCTTATAGAAACATGTAAGATTATGAAGGGAATAGATAAGGTAGAAGTAGGGAAGTTGTTTCCACTGGCGGGTGAGACTAGAACTGGGGGACATAGCCTCAAAATAAGGGGAAGCAATTTAGGACTGAGCTGAGGAGGAACTTCTTCACATAAAATGTTGTGAATCTGTGGCATTCCCTGCCTGGTGAAGCAGTTGAGGCTATCTCATTGAATGTTTTTATGCAAGGATAGATAAACTTTTGAACAGTAAAGGAATTAATCTTTATGGTGAGCAGGTGGGTAAGTGGAGGTCAATCCACAAAAAAGATCAGCCACGATGTTATCAAATGGCAGAGCAGGCTTGAGAGGCCAGATAGCTTACTTCTGCTTCTGGCTCTTATGTTCTAAATGTAGCTCTAATGCCAGCTCTTTATTTTCTTTCTAATTCATTAAACCTTTCAAATCCACTGTGTAGTTACATGATTGGCACTGCTTAACTAATCTAACTTTACAAATTGATTAGTGTATTTAGCACTTCAATGTTTTCTTCTCAGAAATGGGTGACTTTTGCCAAGAAAATAAAACTTTTAGGTGAACAAATTCATATTCATGGACCAAAAGAAGAAAGTAGCAGTGCATTTTCTTGTTTTGTATGTTGGTGTAAATTCACTGAGCTGAGCCAGCTTGCTTGTTTTCATTAGCCTGAAACATTGGCTGGGCTTTTGGTTCTTGCAATGGATGTCACCTTCCTGGTGAAGAACTAGGTGACCCCACATGGCTTTCAGTGGGTTAGTCTGATATGATTAACAGTCCAGCTTTGGGTTTCTCAAAGGTTCAAGCACCCCCAGGATAGAAATTCCACCCTAAGAGCTGCCAGTCAAACAAAGACCGACAACTATCTATTGCTGGCAGTGACACCAGGATCTGCAGCAGCTTCCAGTAATACTCTGAGGCACAGTTTAAGGATTGCAATTGGATGAATGGACACAGATGAGTGGGCAAGATGCGTGTTCCGGATTGAGAGCTGTGCCGGTGGGGGAGAGGGGAGTCAAGCGTGGGCATGCCTGCTGGAAGCATGGGAAAACCATACCACTCCTATTACATTCCTGAGCTTCCACTGAATTCAGGTGGGCTCAGAAATAATCGTTGTCTACATGTGCCTAATTGGCATCCCATTGCCAATGGGTGGGATTCATGTGTTGGGCCCTTCCCTTCCCTAGTTTATTTGAGGCCAGGTACTCCTGCCTGATTTTCCTGACACTTGCAACCCCCCCCTCCACCCTACCCTTACCCCAATAATGCCCACCCTGAGAGCTCAATCTTTTGCCTAATCTGTTTCTGTCTTTCAGATACTATCTGATTGGCTGAGGATTTCTAGAATTTTCAGGTTTTATTTCAGATTTTCAACATCTTCAGTATTTTGCTCTGATTCTATTTTATTGTGCTTCCAAATGAGGCTGTAAGAACCTCCTGCTGGTTGTGATTGAACACTGTTTGGAAGAGACTGAGCATCCTTGGCCTTCTTTTTTATTCAGTGAAGTTCATCTTTAGACCAGTGTTTATACTGTTTTTGTTTTGAGCCGTCATTAAAATAATAAAAATACTCATCAATAAATCTTCTTTTGAATCTCAGCTGTGACTGAGTTGGTAACATGGTCTTCTCCAAGTTACAAAGTTCAGGGTTCAAGTCCCACTCCAGACTTGACCACAAAAATCAATGTTAACAGTCCAGGAAAGTACTGAAGGAATGCTGCACTGTTAGAGATGCTGTCTTTTGGATGAGAATAAGGAGCCATATCTGCCAGCTCAAAGATGGAAAACATCTCATGGCACTATTTCAAGGAGGAGAGGAGAGTTATCCCGAGTATCCTGTCAATATTTATACTTCAATTAATATATATACATTAATATTATTACATTGTGAGAGCTGTTGAATGCAAATTGGCTGCTGCATTTCCGACATTACAATTGGGGTTCAAATCCCACCACAGCAGATGGTGAAATTTGAATTCAAAAAGATTTGGAATTAAAAAGTTTCGCGATGAATGTGAAATCATTATTGATTGTCATAAAAATCCATCTGTTTCAGTAATGTCCTTTAGGGAAGGAAATCTACCATCTTTACCCATTCTGGCTTTCTTGTGACTCCAGACTGTCAGTAACATGGTTGACTCTTAAATGCCCTGTGAAATGGCTATGCAAGCTACCCAGTTCAAAGGTATTTCAGAATAGGCAATAGATGCTGGCAGCTAGAAATGCTCACATCCCATGAAGGAATAAAAAAAAGTACACTTCAAAAGTACTTAATTGGCTGTAAGCACTTTGAGATATGCAGCTATGAAAAATGTTGTATAAATACAAGTCTTTCTCAACAGCATCCTTTGTTGTATGAAGCCAAATGCAATAACAACAAAGCATCCGGACGTAGAATTTATTGCATTTTTATCCGATTTAAAACAGTTCTTTTTCCCTATCATGATGTTCACAGAATCAGAAGGGAAACCAATATTATTCTCCCAAGGAATGTGGTAGTTAGCAAAACAAAATTCATCATGGTGAACAGATTTGTTCTTTGCTGTATTATTTATTTTCACAATCAAGAGATTTGATTTTAAAGCCTTGAGAGTCTGGTAAAATTTCCAGTGACAATGCAAACCTCCTTGTCACTGCTAACATCATTTAGCCCTCATTCACCATTTAAGTGTTTGGTTCAGTTTTATGTGCTGCAACTGACCCAGAATGGTGGTTGGCAGGAGCTTTTATTATTGTAGTGAATTTTGTTTTCCCACAGGAAAATTATTTTCCAATGTTTGAATCTGGAAACATCACATCATGAGTATGTGATGTGATGATTACCAAATGCAATTGGTAATCCATGATCTGCAAAAATTACTTCAGTATTTATAATCTTGAAAACCAAACTCTGCTGATGCAGGAGAACAAAAGGTCATTATCAACGAATGTGCTTTCGAGATCACAACTCAATTTATATGCTTATAGGTTTCCAGATGCTTTTTAAGATCATTTACTTCAGAATTCATGGTACTGATGTCTTCATCTTAAATGAAAGAACTTGATTTTAAAACTTTCCTCTGGATTCCTTCATGGAGGAATCAGCATCTATCCTGTCAATCCCTTTCAACATCATGTGCTTTGATTAGATCACCTCTCATTCTTCTACACTCAAATGAGCATAGGCCCAACCTGCTCAACTTTTCTTCATAAGACTGTGGGATGATTTTTTTCATCCCACTGCACTAATTTCTAAGTGCAGCAGGCTGGCAGATTTCAGAAGGGCCGATTTCCAGCACTGAGCTGCATTAGATACTCAAAGGAGTATGCAAATTAAATTTAAATGTCATTAGCTAATTGCTCTCCCCTGCCAGGGTGAAGGGGGCAATCGAAGCCCCCAGAGGGTTAAGCCCCGGGGATGGGGAGGTGTATCCCCTGGGCATTGGCACCCTAGCAGTGCCAGTCTGCACCCCCGGGCATTGGTCAAAGGGCCAATGCTGTCACTGTGCACTTTGAGATCACAAGAAGATGAAGAGAAGCTAGTGATTTGGGCTGGCATTTGGGTAGGGGGAGGGGCTGCTGGGGGGGGGCGATGCAGAGATTGAGGCAGGCTGGGGGTGCAGTGATGCCATGAGTGGGGGTGGGGGTTTGAGGCTGGTCTCAGACATGCATGTGATCAGGCCATGGGGTGGGGGTGGGGTGGTTGTGAGAGGGCAGACATTGCAGGGGTGTGTGGCTGGCCAGCAATGGAGCTGATCAGCAATTGGGAGGCCAGCACATAGGGGCCACTGCAGGGATAGCTTGTGGGGACATGGGATACTGCTGAGAACTTGGCTGATGACTAATCAGCAATCTGTAACTGTCTGTGTGGATATGAGTGCCTCTGCAGATCAGAACACTGCATTTGCCTGATGAAGGCACATAGTGTCGAAAGCTCGCGGATTTACTATCAAATAAATTGGTTGGATTTAAAATTGGTGTTGTAAAACTTTACTGTGATGACTCCAATGCAGAGGCCAATGACTGATGCAGCAAACTGATATAATGAGGCCCACGCTACCACTCAGTCAATTGTGGAAAGGTGCTTCAGACTCCTCAAGATGTGGTTCCTGTGCTTGAACTATTCTGGTGGCGTCCTGCTGCATAAACCCGCCAAAGTAACCTGCACAGTGGTGGTCTGCTGTGTGCTGCACAACTTTGCACAGCAATGCAGAGATCTTTTGGAGGGGGAGGAAATGGAGTGTGACTGGGGGGTGTCACTGGAGAAGAGGTGGGCCAGAGGGGATGATAACAACGACAATCCAGGCCATGCAGCAACATGCCAGAGTAGCAAGCAAGGCCTAATTGCAACAAGGTATGCACATTAAGACCATGAGCTGCAGCGGGTGGAAACCAGCACCCTCCCTCTTTCCCCCCCCGCCTCACCTCCCACCTATAATCCTATGAAATCTCCCATGTCATTGTGACATCAGGGCAATGGGCCTAGGTAGATCATAGTAGCAAGTTACTATTGCAGAAAGAAGTGTGATGACGACTCACTATGTGGCACAACGTGATGGTGCCCTTTTGCAAACAAGTCTGATTCCTACCTGAGCTCTGCATGCATGCTGGCACCTGGGTCCACATCTGGATGCGGGTCAGAGAACATGAGCCACCATTGTAAGGTTTCAGGATGGGTGGGGGTAAGGGGATATCCAGTGGCTGCCTGGTTGTGGAGGTGCCATGGCAGCTTCAGTGACTGTGTGGCCGTGTATTGCACTTGGAACTGTCAGAGATGGTTTTGAGTTCTTGATTGTAAGTGCAATGATGGGTAAGCAACATGTGCCTGGATTTGGGAATTGCAGTAGCAGGGCAATGAGGGCCCTTCTCCACATACAACTATGTTCACACCTCCTCTGGCTAAGGTCAGGATACAGTCATCCCTATTGCGGGATAATCAGAGACACATTAGTCAGACCTGTGGGCTGCAAGTACATTTATTTTTCAAATCAAGTGTTCAACATATAAGTTCTCATTCTGACATACACTCGTGAAAACTAACTGTGCTTTATTCCCTCAACCTAGGTGATAAACCTGCACCTTTGGCATGGTGGTGACCTACAACTTTCTAACTTTATGTGGCCCATCATTACATCTAGGTATCTCCCCAGGATGTACATAGGAGGTGGAGGTGTTCAGTAGCATTGTGTGCTCTGTCGCCTGTGTTGCCCTTAGCAGCTGTACCCTGGAGGGCTGGGGCCGAGCTGGATGTATCCATGCCACCCTGTTTGTCCTGCTGTCCTTGAAATACATTGGGATCAGGAAATGGAGAATTAGAAGATGCAGCAATGTAAGAACGAGAAGCAGGAGTAGGCCTGCTCTGCCATTCGATAAGATCATGGCTGACCTTTTTGTGGGCTCAGCTCCACTTACCCGCCTGCTCAAAACCCTTAATTCCTTTACTGTTCAAAAATGTATCTATCCTTGCCTTAAAAACATTCGATGAGGTAGTCTCAACTGCTTCACTGGGTGGGGAATTCCACAGATTCACAACATTTTGCGTGAAGAAATTCCTTCTCAACTCAGTCCTAAATCTGAATCTCAGTCCTTACTTTGAGGCTATGCCCCCTAGTTCTAGTTTCACCCACCAGTGGAAACAACTTGCTTCCATCTTATCTATTCCCTTCATAATCTTATACCTTTCTATAAGACGTCCCCTCATTCTTCTGAATTTCAATGAATGTAGCCCCAGTCTACCCAGTCTCTCCTCATAAACCAACTCTCTCAACTCCGGAATCAATCTAGTGAATCTGCTCTGTACTACCTCCAGTGCCAGTGTATCCTTCCTCAAGTAAGGAGATCAAAACTGTTCATAGCCACAATCTCCTGGGTGTAAGCCCCCGACATGGGTTTCAGCCCTTCCTCCTCCCTTGGGGTGCCAGTGGGCCTTGGGTCATTCCATGGGTTGTCAGATCTTCTGAACTGAGCTCAGAATCCAGCATCACCTGACCCTGCCAGTCCTGGATGCTCCTGCATTCTTGCCATGGTGAGTGAACCCTCTCTGATGGCCCTACGAGTCTGGGGCCACCTGTTCAATGGCAACAGCAAGTGTCCTCTGAGAGTGGGCCATGGCCCTGCAGCCCATCAACGTGTCCTGTTCTGAGTGAGATATGTTTTGAAGGGCTGTGGCCAGAACCCACTGTTCCATTGGGTCTCCTGCAACCTGTCGAAACCCTTGGCCATGGGCCATGATTTCCTGCTCTAGGCCTTTCACTGTGGATGCCCCCCTTGCAGTGTTGGCCTAGATATTGAGCAATACCGGCAATGACTGCTTCACCTGAAAGCTTTGGGATTCTTCCCAACAGCCTTGCAGTTGCTGCAGTACATCTGACATCCCCTCCTGCACTGCCAGGCTCTGTTGCTGCAACTCCAACATCTGAGAGAGAACCAACTACAGAGATGCAACATCTAGCATGGGGCCAGTTGAATCCTCGCCTCTGCTGGGCCTTCACGCGTCAGTGGCCTCTGACGCACCCACTCCACCAACTGTACATCAAGAGGTGTTGTACACACCACAGAGTGACCCAGATACCTCTAACTTGATCTACCAGAGGTTTCTGGGATGATGAACTGTGATGTGGAAGCTGTCGTAAAGTTGGTGCCAATCTCGGAGTTTTCCTCCTCTCTTTCCTCCAAGGAGTTTTCCAAACTATGCTGAGGAGTTTCAGTGGGAGTGGCTGGGTGAGGTGGGGGGGGAGGAAGGTGAGCAGTGATGCCAGACAGGCTCAGTCTTGGTCATTTCCTGCAACACAGAGCAGAAGGTTGAGTGCAATGGACTGTATGCAACTCGCTTGAGATATCTCAAACATTTGGAGGATTGGCAGGTGCTCAATCTGTGTTGCAGCCCAACCTGGTTGTCACTGATGGTGCGGTCATCATCCTCCCCTGCCATATCCAGTGCCTGCTCCTTGAAACCACATAAAATTCTTAGTTCGGGCACACCACCCACTCTCTTCTGCCGCTCCAGATCATCCTTTTCTGTTGGGGACAGAATGAGGCATGTAAAGGCTGATGGCTGGAAGCAAGCAGGGTGTCAGGGATTGTGTGGCAACTCAGGAATGGGGGGTCAGCTGGAAGTATTCAGAGTATTGTTGAGTGTGGCGGGGA
Organism: Sphyrna mokarran; assembly: GCA_024679065.1. Taxonomy (NCBI): domain Eukaryota; kingdom Metazoa; phylum Chordata; class Chondrichthyes; order Carcharhiniformes; family Carcharhinidae; genus Sphyrna; species Sphyrna mokarran. Next base: position 78,188,405 of record JAGIQG010000008.1, on the reverse strand, counting down.
GGGGGTGGTGAGGTATGCACGCAGCAGGGGTCACATTGGGTAACAATGCCAGAGCAAGATGTGCACTCACCTTGCTGCCCTTATGACTTATTTCAGCACTGATGGCCTATTCTCTTTGCCAGTGACCGAACCATGCACTGACTGCCAGTACCACCCAGGCCGTTCTGCCTTACACTCCATACGGCTTGACGGCGGTGGGCTTGTGGGGGGGAGGGGGCGGGGTGGGTGGAGCTGGGGATGGGGGGGAGATGTCTGTCCACTCCTCTACCACACCCAGCAGCCTTGCCAGCTCTTCCTCTGTAAATCATGGTGCAGTTTTTCTGGCACCCATCCTCCAGCCCTGTCTGCCTGTCTGTCCATTCTTGGAGCTTACATAACAGCTCTCCCTTGTTAAGACAGTTCAGCTACAGGCAGTTTGGGGAATCACATGCCTGTTAGGCGATTCCAACAAGATTACATGCACTTTGATTTGTTGTACTGAGGGGGAAACCAAGGCAACATTTGCAGAGGTGATGATGGGGGAGTGGGTGGGGGAGGAGGAATGTGCTACTGTGGCGTAGGGGGTGTGATGACAGGGAGACACTGCAAATGAGTGAGTGAGAGGGAGAGTTGCAATGTCATCAAGGACATGGTGGGGGTGAGAGTCTGAAGGATAGTCTGCGATCGAGGACGTGGGGGATGGGGGTTGAAAGACATTCTGCCATTGTGAACATGGTACGCAGGACAGTCTGCAATTAGGAGAGGGGGAATGAGATAGAGAGTGTCGAAGATAGGGTGCCAGGAGGTGTGGTGCCAAGGGTTGGGATCCATGGGATGGGAAACTGCCATTTTCTCACCCATCCAAGACTTCGAACTTTTATGGTAAGATTGCCCTTATGTCTGGACGGCTGAAAAGCATTTTTCCTGCCAGGTCTTGCTCCTCAACTCTCAAATGGCCATTAGGGAATATAAAGAAAATGCTTCAAAAACAGAGAAGCTTTCTTTGAAGCATAACAGCATAGCTATTAAAGATTGAGAGGAGCTTGCTACCAGTTATTCAAAATATATCCATCGAACAGCATGAAGCTTCAAGTCCTAACACCTTAAAGATGAAGTAAAGCGGCAGCAAAAAAGGACAGAAGAGGAAGCTGTGGTGCAGGTTTCATTACCTTGTGGGACTTCTGGTGCCAAGTGCTCAAAGATATGCAGGTTTAAAATTTGCCTGTTCAGCCACATGAAGACCCATGACAAAAACTTATGACCCTGAGTAGACATCATCCTTGAATCAATGGAGGAACAGCCTGAAGGGGGTCCAGATTACTCTCGGGGGGAAGCAGATGGATCTCTGTTGGGGAGGCAAGGGGTTCTGCTACTACTCTGCGGGCGATCATTGTAGGTGGGGGAGGGGCCCAGGGATCGCAATCGATCTGTTAGCAGAGAGAATGGGTGGATAAGAGGAGCAATTATTTTGTCGGGGTGGGGCAATATTTGTGAGGACCATCACTCTTGGGCTGCTTTATTTGCTTTTTACAGCCCGGGAGCAATGTAACAGGGAAGCATTTTTCCAATGTTTTTTACTGTGCATGCACAGTTCAAAGCTCTGATCAACGCAGCAGTGTTTTAGGCACAATAAGCCCTGGCCATAGTGCGATTCAGACTTGCAACTTCTTTTCCAGCTGTGTGTGCTATGGGGGTGCCTGAGAACAGGTTTCCAAGTCAGATCTGAATTGCGCCCAGATTCAGCATTTCGAATCAAAATGATAAAATCACTCCTTTAGTCTCTGCCATTCTTATCTACGAAGTGATTATGTGTTCAGGCTTAATTTTCTGATTGGGTGATCAGGTTTTGAAAATGAGGCTGAGATCTTTGATGTTGGATTCCCGTTCCAAATCTGTGCGCATCCTATTAGTCTTCACCTGCTCCTGTGTTTCGAATGAGTACTGCCAGAGTAGCAATTTTACATCCTGTGTACAAGTTTGTTTTGGTAAGGAGAAGAGGGGCATTACAGGCAGAGGGGTTGTGGTAATTTCTGGTGATTGTCCCTTTAACAGCAACACAGATTTCTACAAATGCAATGAAAAAGATGCCAAGTTGCATATGGTTCCCATAAGCTTTACCATAATGAATTTATGGTAAAGCTCAATCTCTTGGTTAGGCATTCAATAATTTCTAACTATGACCATTTTGTTTCTTTTTCGCATGTTTTAATTTTTCATTTTCTTTCGCTTTAAAAAATAATTGGACCTTGCAAGAAAGGTGCTGTAATAATCATGAGAGACTTTAATCTTCACATCAATTGAATAGATCAGGTTGACAATGGTGGCCTGGAGGATGAGTTCACTGAATGTATTCTGAATAGTTTTTTTTAAAATAAATGTACTGGAAACTACCAGGGACCAGGCTATTATGTGATCCATGTACAAAGAACCAGCCAAATCTCTGCATACCACTCCCAGCTTGCTGTGTCACCATAAACTTCAACATGATTTTGCAACTCCTTCTTCAGTCAGCTGAACTTGCCTGAAATACAACTCATTCACAACAGAACCCTCAGTGGACTCTAATATTCTGGACTCTGGCAATCACAAGAACCAATATCCATATTTGTGGTTCTTCTTCTTTGAAGTTATTCATAGTTGGAAAAACTTTTCTATCTTCTTATTGTGTGCTAGTGTATGTGTATAAAATAATGATTACTGCCCAGGTTTAAATGTATGAATGAATCATATTTCTGGTTTCGAAACTAGAAACAGGAGTAGGCCATTTGGCCCTTCAAACCTACTCCACCATTCATAGCTGATGATGGCTGATCATTTAATATCCTGATCCTCCCTTTCTCCTATATCCCTTCATCCCTTTAGCCCCAAGAGCTAAAATCTTGAAATCAGACAATGGTTTGGCGTCAACTACATTCTGTGGTAGTGAATTCCACTCATTCATCACCCTTTGGATGAAGAATTTTCTCTTCACTTCAGTTTAAAGGGTTTACCCCTTATCCTCAACCTATGGCCCCATCATTGGAAACATTTTTTTTGAGTCTACCCCTGTTGAACCCTGTTAGAATGTTATAAGTTTCTACGAAATCCGCAAAAAGTCCTAAAGAGAGTTTGCTGTGTGTCTTTAAATCAAGGGTTTGGTGAAACATGCTATAGACTGTTTCAAAAATTAAAACACCTCTGCTTACCAGCAGGTTTGCCTCTCTCCTCTATTCGTAGCAGTATAATGTGGGAACATGTGTGCTTGTCAACTTTGATGGGAAGAATAGAGAAACAGTATTATTTAAATGGGAATAGATTACAGAGTGCTGTGGTATAGAGGGATCTGGGTGCCTTTCTATATAAAGTCAGCATGAACGTCCAGCAAGTAAGTAAAAACGCAAACAGAATTTTGGTGTTATTTCAAGGGAATGGAGTATAAACATAGGGAAGTTTTGCTACAATTGTACAGAGCATTTGTGAGACCATACCCAGAATACAATATGCAGTTTTGGTCACCTAAATCACCTCATCTTTGCATTGGAGGCACTTCAGAGAAGATTCACTAAGATGATTCATGGAATGAAGGGTTGTCTAATGAGGAAAGCTTGAGTACTTTAGATGTATATTCATTGGAGTTTTGAAGAATGAGAGGTGATTTAATTGAAACATGTCAAATTCTGAAGGGGTTTGCTATTGTAGATGCTGTGAGGATGTTTCTCCTCATGGGGGCTCCAGAACTGAGGGACACAGGTTCAAAAGAAGGATCTCGCATTTAAGATGAGGAGGAATTGTGTCTCTCAAAAGGTTGTAAGCCTTTGGAGTTATCTACCTAAGAGAGCAATAGGGGCTGGGTCAGTGAATATATTAAAGGCCGAGTTAGAAGGATTTCTGATTGGAAAGGGAATCAACATTTATGGGCATGCCATCAGGAAAATGGAGTTAAAGGCTCAATTAGATCAGCCATTATTTTATTTACTGGTCAAGCAGGCTCGAGGGGCTGAATGGTATACCCCTGCTCCTATTTCTTATGTTTTATGTTCTTATGTTCTCTGATTGAGAAACCACAAAGCCCTGTGACAGAAGTTATCCCTGTAATAATGCATACAGGTAAAACAGCCTGTGGAGGCCCCAATGCCACTTCGATGATGAACACAGAAACCAGGAGAATTTCACCACAAGCAGAAACAATGGAGTTGGCTGCCTCCATTCTATCCTCATTTACAGGAGAGGCACCATGTGGAAATTGATAGGAATGCAAGGTTCCATATCATTAGATGCTTAATGGGTTACCTGGGGTGATGTTTTCACAGTTTATACTCATTAACCTATCATTTCATAATAATTGCTTATGCCTATAATCAGACATGTGTGTTATTATTGCGTGATTTAAATAGAATTAAGGCTGCAGGGGGTTGTGCAGATTGAGTAGTAAGAGGTGGAGGGTTGGGATTTTTGTGGTATCAGATTCTGTGCTGTGGGATACACTGTTGATAACAGAGACTCCAATCTCAATATGATTGGGTGGCAATGGCATTTTTCAGATGTGTGTATTCACTGGGTGCTTGATTTCTGATGAAATTTGTATAATTGATAGAGCTGTACAAGTGAAGAGTTGTTGAATTAGCTTGGTCTTTGTAGCCATACCAGCCTGCCAATCATGATGAGGCCTAGATGGCCTTGATTGTTTTCCTCCCATGTCTGGATGTTGGGTCCTCTAAAACACCACCTTCACTCTCCTCATAGAATCCCATCAAATCTGACCAACTTTGACAGAGCATCCTACCCAGGCCTTATCCCTGTAACGCCCAGTATTTACCCCACTAATCCCCCTAACACACACATCCTGGGACATCAAGGGGCAATTTAGCATGGCTAATCCACCTAACCTGGCTTAGGGATAAGAAAATTAGGGAAGTAAACACATGGCTAAAGAAGTGGTGTGGGAAAGAGGGGTTCCATTTCATGGGGCACTGGCATCAATATTAGAACAGGAGAGATCTGTACCATTGGGACAGTCTCCACCTGAACAGGGTTCTAGTGGAAAGGATAAATAGGGTGTTCATGAGGATTTTAAACTAGCAAATGGGAGGAAGGGAAGGGAAAAACCATAATATAATGTTAATGGAAACCTAAGTTTAGCATATGAGAAGAAGATAGAGGTAAATAGGATGAACAAGCAGGGCCAGTTTAACAACTATCAGAGATTAACAAAGGAGGTCAAAATGTGTGAAAAACATAGTTTTGTCTTCTATGACCAAGATGTAGAGATTTTGGCATTGGACTGTGTTAAGCACTGTAAGACGTTTCACAACACCAGGTTAAATTCCAACACCGGACTCATTTGAAGAAGGAGCCTGAGATTCCGAAAGCTGGTGCTGTCAAATAAGCTTGTTGGACTTTAACTTAGTGTTGTGAGACTGCTGACCGTTCTATGACCAAGTCAGCTTTGTATCTATCTGGTCAACTCACCCCGAATCCTATGTGATTTTAGTTTTTGTCCAGTCTGCCATGTGGGACCTTGTCACATGCCTTACTAAAGTCTGTATTAACAACATCTGCAGCCCTTTCCTTATCAATTATCTTTGTCACCTCTTCAAAAAACTCAATCAAATTGGTGGGACAATACATTACCCTGACAAAATTATGCTACCTGTCATTTTCAGTCCATTTTCTTTCAAATGTGCATATATCCTGTCCTTCAGGAGCTTCTCCATCACTGACACCGGGCCCTCCAGGCTATAATTTCTTGGATTGTCCTGCTTCATTTATTAAACAAGGTAATAATATCGGCTATTCTCCAGTCCTCTGAAAATTCACTTACGGTCAAACTGGATGAAAAGGTATCTATTAAGGCCCCAGTTATTTCTCCCCATCTGTGATTGGTATCAGGAACCACATCTTCTGAGGGTAACCCCTATCCCTCAGCTGCCATGCATTTTGCGGCACTTGAAACTCTTGAATGGTGAAGGTATTCTAACAACTGCCCAGAAACCAAGCACAGATCCGTAAGATGTGTTTCCTCCCAATATCACATACCAACTGGACATTGACTGATTGGCAACAATTTTTGTTCAGTAATCTGGCTGCCAAGTTTATTGGTATCTTAATGACAGTTGGCACAATTGATGATCCCCTAGATCTGAACGCATCCACTGATGGCAGCAAACCCTAATGCTTCAGTGCCTCCAATGGTCCATTTGTCTCAAAATAGAACTAGTTCCCTGCCCTCTGGATGAGGGTATCCTTGACCTACTTGACTAATGAGCTGCCATCCACAAGATGCAACCCAGGTCTGCAGTTCATTCCTCGAATGACGCAGATCCATTGACATTCAGGGCAACATTGACCTTGATTGCTGCAGTAGGGGACTGCCATGTAGACTGTGGGGCCTCATGTCATTGTAAACCAGAATGAAAATGTCTAAGACCATCTGCCTGGATAGGCACAGTCCGCAATGCCACTGGCATTCTGTCATTTGCAGGTATCTGACTCGTAGGACCTGATATCTTAGTTTGTCTTTGCAGTTCCACTCTATGCCCTTCTAGTTTCCTCTAATGAAGTTCCACTTTGCTACTTTTTTCAGTGTTGCTTCATCTCCACACCTTCATCTGCCCCTCATTCATTCATTAGTGTGTCATCTATCAAACTCGGATGGCACAGTGATACTGTGGCGTCACACCTATAGCCAAGGCTAACAACTGTTCACTATGGGAGCATAAGCCCCTTTAAGAACTATGATGCCTGGGGTCAGGCAATGCGTTCGGGCCCGATTCTATGGGGAGCCAATGTGGGCAGCCAAGCCAAGCTGAAATAAGGGCACACATCTGGAACCAGGGAGCAACCTAAGTTGGAGCCAGTGTCTTTAGTTCTGTCTGACCATTGTTTGTATATACATATTTATGTTGTTGGTAATAAACCCTTTGTAACTTAAAGTCACAATGAGAAATTCCCAAGTTATTACAGGGGCGATGGGAATTTTTTTTTGCTCATCATTGGGAGTTCACAATGTGCAGCTGGAGGGAGAGAAGATGAAGTGCAAAGCTACAAAAAAGAAAGACACAAAAACATATCAAATGACTTTAATTATAAAAATTAAGTCATTTGACCCAGAGTTGGAAAACTGGGGGCAGTACATTCAAAGGCTGCATTACTTCTTCGTAGCAAATGAGATAATAAAAGAAAAGTGGAAGATGATCTAACTGTCTGTGGCCCGCAAACTTATAGCCCAGTGTCACCAGATGCTCTATACACACAGAGTATGATCTTACCTGCCATGATGAAGTCATGCTTCCACTTCAGTGATGTTTATGAATTTGGCAGCCAGTCAAATCTCCATTCTCTGCTGCACGATGGGAAAACCCTGCTGATACGAATAGTGGTAAAATTCCCACCAAAGTCAAAAACCATTTTGACCCTGACCCTCAATCGTTATGGAGTGGTATAAATTTAATTCTGCAGTCTGGGAGCCGTAGGAATTAGTCTTTAGTTTTGTGGCCATATTGAGAGGATTAACAGAGAACTGTAAATTCAGCTCAGCTTTAGGAAACATGTTAAGGGACCATTTTGCCTATGGAGTAAACAGTCTCAGAATACAGAAGAGGTACCTGGCTGAGATCAATATCTCTTTAGAAAATGTTGTGGAGATGGCCCAGGCAGCTCAATATACTGAGCAGGACGTAAGCAAGTTACAAGGCATGCACAACAAAGTGAACCATTTGCAGCTGAAGAACAGCCCAAATTCTCCGCCCAAGTGAGGGCGGAGCAATTTCTGAGGAGGTGAGCAATGGGGGTGGAAGTTTGTTTCTGATGTGGGGGAGAGCACACCCCAGAAACTTGTCAGTGCAGGAATTGTGTGTTTCTGATGTAATCGGAAGGATAATTTACAAGTATGGTGATGCAATCAGTTCTGAACATGCAAAACAAAATGGTTAGTGCAACTCTTAAAAAAATCTGAATGAGGAACCTGACAAAGGATCTAAGCTGTATATACTTTGAACCAGGTCCAGCTCAACAAAGTACCTCATATGTAGATATCTCTGATGATAAACAGAAAATCCCTTAAAATGGAGATTGATGCAGGAGCCTCAGCTATCGTCAAAGGGCAGCAGGCATTTTGTTAAATGTAAAAAGTCTTCAACCATTGAGATTGAGTGAGTCAGGAGTCATTTTGTCTACTTATACAGAAGAAACACTGAAGGTAGTAGGGTTTACAGTAGTTATTGAATCCTACAGGAACCAAAAAGTTTGATTCTATATTCTAATAATTGAGGGTCAAAGAATGTGCCTAATAGGTTGAGATTGGTTGAAGCAGATAAAATTAGATTGGTTGAAAATATTAAACATACAGGATGGAGTTTTATGAGTTAATGTTTAAATACTTGGAGGTCTTTCAAAAGGAACTGGGACAAATGAAAGGAGTCATAGCCAAGAATTATTTATGACCTGGGATAACACCAACATTTTTTTAGGTTTATCCAGTATCATATGCACTGCATCACATGTTGAAGTAGAACATGAGAGACTAGAAGAATTAGGTGTTATAAAACCTGTTCAATTTTGGAATGGGCTGCACCAATAGTTCCTATCCTCAAACTGAATTGTACTGTAAGAATATGTGGGAATTATAAACCAACTATTAATTGAGGAGCTCAGATAGATAGATACTCTATTGCTATCATCGAGATTCTTTACACTAAATTGGCAGGGGACCTGAAATATACCAAATTAGACCTCAGTCATGCCTACCAGCAGCTGGAATTGAATGAGGATTCTTCAGTGGTGATTACTATTCATGCACACAAAGAACTCTATCAATATGCACCTTTTGGAGCTTCCTTAATTTGTGCCATTTTCCAACATACAATGGAAAGTTTGCTACATGGAATCCCTAATGTAGTGGCATATTCTGGAAGGGAGCCTGACCTGAGGAGCACAGGTCAAACTTAAGAGGAAGTTTTAAGAAGATTTGAGGAGGTAGAAGTTTGTCTGAAACAAAAGAAATGTATTTTTCAGATAGATGAAGTTACATACTTAGGCTTCAGATTAGAAACTAAATGTTTACATCCTTTGGAGGATAAATTTAAAGCTATAAAGGAAGTACTTCAATTTAAAAATGTGTCTGCATTAATATCATCCCTGGGAATGATAAAATGTTATGGTGGATTCCTGAAACATCTATCTACAATCTTAGCCCCACTATACCAGCATTTGAAGAAGCATCAGCATTGGAAGTGGGGGGAAGCTCAGATGGAAATGTTTAGAAAAGTAAAGCAGACTTTACACTCATTGGAACTGCTTGTACATCATGATTCAACCAAACCATTGGTAGTTACACATAATTCCTCACCTTGTGGGAACAGTTTTCTCCCACATGATGCCAGATGTATTGGAAAGGCCAATTGCATTTGTCTCTAGGATATTATCAACTTGGAAAAAAGGTATTCTTAGATAGACAAGGAAAGTCTTGCAGTAATTTATGCGATGAAGAAGTTTCACCATATATAGTAGACACTTCACCATAGATTTTATTACGGTTATCCTGAGAGGATAAGCCCGCCCCATCATTTGTCTCTTTGAGATTGTAGAGATGGGCTCTGTTGCTAGCTACATACAGCTAAACTTTTCAGCATTGTCCAAGTATTCAGATAGTAAATGGGGATGCACTGTGCTGGTTACATCTTCTCAAATAGTCCCCACATCACCAGTGCCACAAGAAATTATGTTGGCCTTACGCTTGATAGAGATTTTGCCAGTTTCAGCAAATCCCAAAAAGGCACGGACTGAAATTCACTCAGTGTTGTCTCAGCTTAAGAGAATGGTAATGCATAGATCAGAGCAACTTAAACAAATACAGCAATGTAAAATGGAGATAACATATGAGGATGGTGTTTTATTGTAAGTTGGGGAGAATGCAGGGGGAGGGTGCATGTTAGAGTGCCACCCTAGGGCTGCAATTTTTATTACAAGAATTGCATAATGCGCGCTGGACAAAGTAGGATGAAAGCACTTGCCCAAAATTATGTTTGGTGGCCAGGCATCCATAAGAAAATCAAAATAATAGTCAGACTGTGCCGAATAGAACCACAGAGGTCACATCAGCTGAATTACTGATGAGACTTTGCCTATGGAATCCATTCAATTTAGCATTTCTGGATTTGGCAGGAGGGTGGAGGTTGGTCGAGTCTCCCAGAATCAAAACTATGATTTGAGGAAGAAGGATAATTTTCCAAGTTGATGATCCAGTCCTGGACAGGAACTTTGCAGCAGGACCAACATGAATAGCTGAAAAAGCTGTATTAAGACTTGGACTGGTGTCCTATGTTATAGAAATGGAAGGTCAATGTGTATTTAAAAATGTAGATTATTTGAGGAAGAGTGTTGGGTTTGATTCTGAGGATAAACAGGCACCTCCTGTGGAGGAATCAAATTCATTAGTTGCTGATACAGAGTGTCCTGTGATAAGTATGGAGCTGGGGCATTCAGTGTTTGCTTAAAATTGGGAGGCAGCAGCGACTGAAGAAGGGCTTAACCCCAGACTGATGAGTTTACCTTTTGCAACAGCTTGCCCAGATGGCCTTACTCACTGAAGATCAGTTGTTCTAGAGTCACAAAAGCTCTAGGCAGATTGAACTTTGATGAGTTTTTCCTAATGGTGCTCACTGTTGTCTTGTGTTTGCCCATGCTTAATGATGTTCTTTTTGTTTTGTTCATAGGTAAACTTCAAACATACAGCATAGAACATGACAGTGCCCTTAGGCCCTTGATGTTGCACCAACCTGTGAAAACCAATCTAAAGCCCATCTAACTTACATTATTCCAATATCATCCATATGTTTATCCAATGACCATTTAAATGCCCTGAATGTTGGTGAGTCCACTGTTACTGCAGGCAAGGCATTCTATGCCCTTACTAGTCTCTGAGTAAAGAACCTACTTCTGACATCTGTCCTATATCTATCACCCCTCAATTTAAAGCAATGTCCCCTCGTGCTAGCCATCACTATCTGAGGGAAAAGACTCTCACTGTCCACCCTATCTAATCCTCTGATCATCTTATATACGTCAATTAAGTCATTCTTAACCTTCTTCTCTCTAACAAAACAGCCTCAAGTCCCTCAGCCTTTCCTCATAGAACCTTCCCACCATACCAGGCAACATCCTGGTAAATCTCCTCTGCACCCTTTCCAATGCTTCCACATCCTTCATATAATGTGGCAACCAGAACTGTATGCAGTACTCCAAGTGCAGCTGCACCAGAGTTTTTTATAGCTGCAACATGACTCTGTGGCTCTGAAACTCAATCCCTCTACCAATAAAAGCTAACACACCCTATGCCTTCTTAACAGTCCTATTAACCTGGGTGCCAACTTTCAGAGATTTATGCACATGGACACTGAGATCTCTCTGCTCATCCACACTACCAAATATCTTACCATTCACCCAGCATTCTGTACTCCTGTTACTCCTTCCAAAGTGAATCACCTCACACTTTTCCACATTAAACTCCACTTGCCATCTCTCAGCCCAGCTCTGCAGCTTATCTATGTCCATTTGTAACCTACAACATCCTTCTGCACTGTCCACAACTCCACTGATTTTAGCATCATCCACAAATTTACTAAACCATCCTTCTATGCCTACGTCCAAGTCATTTATAAAAATGACAAACAGTAGTGGCCCTAAAATAGATCTTTGCAATATACAAGTAACTGAACTCCAGGATGAACATTTCCCATCAATCACCATCCTCTGTCTTCTTTCAGCTAGTGAATTTCTGATCCAAACTGCTAAATCATCCTCAATCTCATGCTACCCTATTTTCTGCAATAAATATCATGGGGAACCTTATCAAACACTTTACTGAAATCTATATAGACCATGTCAACTGCTTTATCCTCATCCACCTTTTTGGTTACCTTCTCAAAGAACTCAATAAGGTTTGTGAGGAATGACCTATCCTTCAGAAAACCGTGTTGACTATTCGTAATCAAATTATTCCTTTCTAGATGATTATAAATCCTATCTGTTGTAATCCTTTCCAAAACTTTGCCCCCAACAGAAGGCTCACTGGTTTGTCTCTACTCCCCTTCTTGAACAAGGGGGTAACATTTGCCATCCTCCAGTATTCTGGCACTATTCCTGTAGACAATGATGACCTAAAGATCAAAATCAACGGCTCTGAAATCTCCTCCCTAGTTTCCCAGAGAATCCTACGATAAATCCCATTCGCCCCAGGGGAATTATTTATTTTCATACTTTCCAGAATTGCTAACACCTCCTCCTTATGAACTCAATCCCATCTAATCTAATAGCCTTTATCCCAGTATTCTCCTTGACAACATTGTCTTTTTCCTGTGTGAATATTAATGAAAAATATTCATTTAGTGCCTCTCCTATCTATTCAGACACCACGCACAACTTCCCACTACTGTTCTTTAATGACCCTAATCTTACCTTAATCATTCTTTTATTCCTGACATACCTATAGAAGGCTTTAGGGTTTTCCTTGATCCTCCCTGCCAAAGACTTCTCATGACCCTTCCTGGCTCTTCATAGCTGTCTCTTTAGGTCCTTCTTGGCTAACTCTCAAGTGCCCTAATTGAGCCTTTATGTCTCATCTTTACATAAGTCTCCTTCCTCTTCACAAGAGAGTCAACTTCTTTAGTAAACCACAGTTCCCCTGCTCACCACTTCCTCCCTGCCTGACAAATACATACTTATCAAGGACACACCGTAGCTGTTCCTTGAACAAGGTCCATATTTCAATTGTGCCCATCCCCTCTAGTTTCCTTCCACATACTACACAGTCTAAATCTCACCTAATTGCATCATAATTTCCTTTCCCCCAGCTATAACTCTTGCCATGCGGTATATACCTATCCCTTTCCATCGCTTAAGTAAATGTAACCGAATTGTAGTCACTATCACCAAGTCTACCACCTGGTCTGGTTCATTACCCACTACCAAATCCAATGTGGCCTCGCCTTTTGTTGGCCTATCTACATACTATGTCAGGAAACCCTCATGCACACATTGGACAAAAATTGACCCATCTAACATACTTGAACTATAGCTTTTCCAATCAATATTTGTAAAGTTAAAGTCCCCATAACAACTACCCTGTTACTTTTGCTCCTATCCAGAATCATTCTTTGCAATCCTTTCCCCTACAGCTCTGGGACTTTTCGGAGACCTACGGAAAACTTCCAACAGGGTGACAAATCCTTTCCTGTTTCTAACCTCAGGCCATACTACTTTCAGAAGATGGATCCTCATCAAATGTCCTTTCTCCCACCGTAATACTGTCCTTGACTACCATTGTTATGGCATAACAATGCCATATCTCCCTCTCTTTTACCACCTTCCCTGATCTTACTGAGATATCTAAACCTTTGAACCTTCAACAACCATTCCTGTCCCTGCTCTAGCTATGTCTCCAAAATGGCCAAAGTCTCAGGTACCAACCCATGCTACAAGTTCACCCACCTTATTCCAGATGTTTCTGGCATTGAAGTGGACACATACACACTTCAAACCACCTTCCTGCCTGCCGGTTCACTCCTGTGACCCTTGAAACCATATTGACCTCACTATTCTCAACCTCCCGTACACTGGAGCTCCAATTCAGGTTTCCATCTCCCTGCTGAATTAATTTAAACTCTCCTGAAGAGCATTAGCAAATTCTATGCCCCCTATCCCCCCCAGGATATTCATACTCCTCTGGAAGGTAAGTGATAGTCTGAGCCCTTTAAAGGGAGGGTGAAAGGCGGGCAATCCCTAAGAGTCACATGATGGTCTGGACTCTTTGGAAAGCCAGCATGGGAGCTGAGCAAATCGCGAACGAGGACATGTGTTCTGGGATGGAGTGGAGAAATCTCAGTTTATCTCAGTTATACATTGTTTGTATATACATATTTATATTATTGGTAATAAAGCCTTCTTAACTTGAAGTCACAATGAGTCACTTTCAAGTTATGATCACAAACATGCTTCAGTATGGCAAATCAGTACTACTGATTGAGTAGCTGAGTTTATCTCTCCATTTCTTATATTAGCTCACCAGTTGATCCATTAGCCCATCCCTACTCACAGCTGTACATTAATGTATTCCAGACCCTCTGTTTTTCCCATGTCTCCTGACTGGAAATTTAAGATTTGCTCAAAAGCCTGTTAATGAATTCTATAACAAACTAAACAACCAGCTAGCCAGCTGTCCACTTTAAAAATAATGTGTTCTGAAGGCATCAGAATCCCAGTGATACTATCTGAGAACACTATTCTCAATGCCCATCAGACTTATTCTCAAGGACAACTGAAAATCCACGTTTTGATATCTCAGGAATCATACCCCATGATTATCCCAGTACTGCCTACAAATGAAAGAATTGGAAGAGTGAAGATATTTTTCAAAAGTTAATCCAAGTGCAGTTATTTTATAATTTCTGCATTGTTCTACACCGTGTCATGCAATTTCACATATTGTGACTCTTTTGTTCCAAGTTTCCCCCCATTAGTATTCACAACAGCCCCAGCTTTACTGATGCATGCAGCTCTTGATGGCTTAATGTTGCATGTCTCTGTCATTGACAGTTTAGAAATACGTGCTTGGAGAATGCTCTGTAACTTGTTAAGAGGTGGTTGGTATGTTGTTATTTAATCAAAGCTGACTCCCCCGTATGGATTGTCATTTTCTCCTATTCACAGCATACCAGCATACTAGGCATCTGACCCATTTTCTGAACCAGTAAAAAAAATTCTACATACACAGCTCGAATCAAACAGCATAAAATATGTAAGATATAAAGAATGCAAACAAAAAAAAATGAGGCAAATTCAGAGTTTATATCTTAACTGTTCTTTAAGTGAGTTAAATATCCACTGTCATAAATGTCTGGATTAGTCAGCTTTTCATCTAAATAATTACTTTACATGATGTAATTCAAACTGTACTACTTATTGTAGTTGTAAAATACATTAATAGTTGTTTGGTAATGCTGTGATTCAATGCAGAAATATAATGCATTAGAAAGTTACAGAAAGTTCAAGTAGCAATCAAAGAATATAATGAAAATTATTATAATAACAGAAAGTTATGGCTGTTCAAGATTTGATTGTTCTATGTGATTGTTGAATGCAACTAACAAACTATTGAGGCTACATCTCTTAATAGGAGGCCCAAGTTCATGTGAGGTTAGCACCAGTTAAAGTTAGCAGGCACAATTTAAAGCCAGACTGCACCTCTAAATGACAAAAATGTACTCCAACTGGAAGTGGAACCAAAGACTAGAAAAAACCTACAGAAGTGGTGCACCAGGTCAAATGGCATGTCTCAAAATTTTGTGATGCCAGACTGAAGACCTAAATGCTGGAGGTGCAAGGCAGGATAGAAGTCAATGGAATCATGGAGTTCCCATGTCGAGCATTTTCAGTGCTTTTTACAAGTGAATAAAATTGAAAATGAGTTGCTCATACTAGTTTTCTCAGTCCAGAAAATAAAACCTACATTTTGCTCTGAAACTTGGTTCTTCCAGCAAAGTCAGGAACCAAATTGTATGCTCACTTGACAAAGATCCTTGGAGAGCATTACTCTCCAAAGAATATTTCAGGTTTCAGTGAAGGAATCATGTGTAAGGTATTGCTCAGTTTGTATTAGCCTTAAAAAGGCTGGCACAACATTGTGAGTTTGGCACATAATTTGTAGACTTGCTTTGAGATCTCCAAAATGAACATTGCTCACTGACCATGCTTTTACTTTAAAGACAGCAGTTGAAATAGCAATATCAATGGTATGACTGCTAAAAAGGCTTCACAATTTGGGTGAGGAATGAAGATCCACAGATTGGGAATTGCCCATAGGAAGTCAAAGCAGCAACAGGCATGTTACAGATATGCCATTCAATGAGCGAAAACAGGAACAAGGATTGGCAATGCAAGAGTTGTGAGAAATAGATCACATTGGAAATCAGTGTTGGGCTAGACCAGCTTCCCTTGAGAAGAATATCCACAAGAAGAATCTGAATATCTTCAAGAAGAAGAACAAGTTGTATTCTACAAAAAGAATTTACAACATGTAAGAAGGGAATTATAGCCGTGAAGAAGAGAATGTCCAGAAATATGATAAAAGGCTCCAACCGAATGCCTTATCTAGACGGGGTGAATCATATAGATTCTGGATGATTCCAAAGTTAGTAAGTTGGAAGTAGATACTGGTGCTGCTATATGTTTAATTTCTGAGACCACATATTAGCAAATGCTAAAAATCTTCCTTTAAAACTAACTGATTTTAAGAATATATAAAGAAGAGATCAAACCATTAAAAAGTTACATCATGGTCAACATAATGTTGAGCGGACAAACAGTGGAGTTGCTCCTCCATGTGGTCCATGACAATTTTCCAGCTCTATTTGGGAGATCATATTTGGAAAAGGTGAGGCTTAACTGGAATGCTGTCAACAGGTTAATCAATGCCAAAACAGACTACATCAAAGAGGCATTTGGTTCAATGAATGGAGTTCAAGTGCAACTGAAGATAAAGGCAAATAGTTACCCAAAACATTCAATGCAAGAGTGATGCCATAAGTAATTCATCACAAGGTCAAAGGAGAATTGGAACGATTTGATACACTGGTTTGTCAGAACCAGTTACAATGAGTGACTGGCTACTCCAATCATACTTATCATGAAACTAATTGGTTCAGTTTGTATTTGTGGTGGTTTTCAAACAATCATAAATTTAGTGTTCTGTGCTAATCAATATCTGCTTCCTTTAATTGAAGATTTGTTTGCTAGTTATCAGATGGGCAGAAATCTAGCAAAATTTATGTTTCACAACTATATTTACAGATGAATGCAATTACTGAATCATAACTATTGCTTACCATCATTTTTAATTATAAAAGATTGCCTTTTGGAATAAAATGTACACCAGCACTATTCCAAAGATCAATGGATCAGATTTTAAGTGGTCTCTCTGGTGTACAATGTTATCTGAATGCTATTTTAATTACAAAGTTCAGTGAACAAGAGTATTTGAAAAATTGAGAAGTAACATTTGAATATCTTCTAGCACATGGTCTGCCTATCAAGAAGGAAAACTGTGACTTTTTCCAGATGTCAACACAGTATTTAGATCATATTATTGATAGTAAAGGCCAACATAAAGCACTTAAGCACCATGTCTAATGAATATGATGCGATGGTGATCTTTTCCAGGATTGTAAATTATTACAGCAAATTTATTCCTAATTTAGCTATAATATTGAAGTCATTGCTATGTGGGAAATAATCATGGGACTGGAAAACTGTGATGTCCATGGGAGATTGGGTTGCCTGTGCAATGGCAGCTCTTGAGCTCAGCAGCTGGCTTCCCTCGCGTGTTGAGGCTCCACATC
This sequence comes from Sphyrna mokarran, assembly GCA_024679065.1. Classification (NCBI taxonomy): domain Eukaryota; kingdom Metazoa; phylum Chordata; class Chondrichthyes; order Carcharhiniformes; family Carcharhinidae; genus Sphyrna; species Sphyrna mokarran. Next base: position 78,171,057 of record JAGIQG010000008.1, on the reverse strand, counting down.
CCCACCCCCCCCACCCCACCTTCCACTGCTGTTGTTGCCCATGCACCTATGGGAATGGTCTGAAGCTCCTTGGCAAAGAATCTATGTAGACTTCACAGGTTCAGTGGAAGAAAAAATGCTATTGATGGTGGTCAATGCCCACTCAAAATGACCAGAAGTAGCAATTATGAAGTCAGTGTCCACAGAGACGACTTTAAATCGACTCGACTTAGAAGCCCTGATTAAGTAGTGAGTGACAACAGGCCACAGTTTGTGACAAAGAAGTATGAATACTACCTCAACTAAGAAGGATTCCAACAGATGATACTGGGTCATTTACAGATGTGGATCCCCAATTCAAACATCACGATTTTAAGCAGTACTGACCTCTGAGGGATACTGTATAACTTCCTTCAGTCTGTTCAATTCAATAGTTCTTCAACAGTTCAGCACTACATTCTGTTTACTGTCATTCATGATGTAGAGATGCCGGCGTTGGATTGGGGTAAACACAGTTAGAAGTCTGACAACATCAGTTTTAAATCCAACCGATTTATTTGATAGTAAACTCGCAAGCTCATTCATCTGACGAAGGCCATAAAGCCGAAAGCTTGCGAGTTTACTATCAAATAAATCAGTTGGATTTAAAACTGGTGTTGTCAGACTTCTTACTGTCATTCAGCCATCTTAGTATGCGCTGGCCTTTTTATTTTGTGAACTTAAATGCTGTGGGCAAATTTGTTTTGTGGCACTTCAGCATATGTCTTTTTTGAAATCAATTTACACCACATAAACATCATTGCTCTCATTCACCTTTCTGTTATTTCATCAAAAAACTAATTCCAGTTCATTAAGCACATTTGCCTTTGACAAATCCATGCTAGCTTTTCTTAGTTGATCTGCATTTGTCAAAGTGACTGTTAATTTTATTTTGGATTATCTCTTCCAAAATCTTTCCCATTGCTAAGGTTAAACTAACTGGGCTGCATTTGCTGAGTTTTTTTGAGTAAAAATGTAACGGTTATCCAGTCCTTTCATACAATCTCTGTATCTAGAGAGGATTAGAATAAAATAGACAGTTTTTCTGCAACTTCTCACCCTTAATTTCCTCAGTATTACTGAATGCATTTAATTTGATCCAGGTGAATTAACAACTTTAAACACACCCAATCTTTCTAATAATGCCTTTTTATCAATTTTTATTCCATCCAATTTCTCAACTATTTCCTTTTTCACTATGACATGGGCAGCAAATCTTTCCTTGACAAAGTCAGATGCAAAGTAATCATTTAGTGTCTCAGCCATGCCCTCAGCCTCTTTAGATCCCCTTTAAGTCATGAATCAGTATCACCTTCCTCTTTACAAACCTTTTTACCATTTATATGTTATAACAAACATTTGGATTCCCTTTCATGTGAGCTGCCATTCTCTTTCATTTGCCTTTTGTCTCTGAACTTTCTATATTCAGCCAGATTCCTTCTTTTATTATCAACTTGACACCTATCTGATACACACTTTAAATGCTTGATCCTACTCTATTTCTTTCATCAGGGAGCTCTGGCTTCAGTTGTCCTATCTTTCTCCCTCTTTTGAATGTATCTTGACTGTACCCGAGCCATCTCCTCTTTAAAGATATGCGATCATTCCATTATAATTTTGCCTGCTAATTTTTGATGCCAATTTATCTGGGACAGATCTATTCTCACACAATTGAAATTGGTGCTCCTCCAGATAAGTATTTCAACTCTCAATTACTCCTTGTCCTTTTTCAGAACCAACCTATATGATAATGTGCCCTAAAATGTCCCTTCTGCCATTTGACCCATTTCAATCTTTATTCCTCAGAACCAGGTCGAGCAATGCTTCCTTCCTCAATTCTTTTGAACCCACTTTATAATTCCCCCATGCCCTACTTTTCCCTTATCGCTATCATTATCCCAGTTGACATCAGGCTAATTAAACTCTCCCATTATCGTTACTCCATAGTTATTGCACTTCTGTGTAAATTCTTTCTCTAAATTCTTCTTTCTAGCACTGCAATATTCTCCTCAATCACATTACTATCACCCCTTCTCCTTCCTTTCCTTCCTTACCTTCCCTCAATAACTTGTTTCCAGAAATATCTAGAACCCGGTCCAATCCCTTTTGAGTCAAACCTCTGCATCTGCAGCTCACCAACTTTATTTACCATGCTTTATGCACTTATATACATACTTAACTTAGACCTTGCTGCATTCCTTCTCAATTTGACCCCACATATTACATTACTATTTCTTACTTTGATGTCACCTGTCTCTCCCAATCCTTTCTGCGCCTTGTTTCTCCTTTCTAATGCTGAATCCAAGTTCCTATCCCACAACCACATAAGTTTAAACCTTCCTCAACAATACCAGCAAACCCCTCCTCAAGAATATTGGTCTTGCTCTGTGCCTGTTGGTCTGTACAGATTCCACATCTCATTTAAACGATCATGATGTCCCAGGAATCTAAAATCTTGCTTTTTGTACGATCTCCTCAGCTTTGTATTAATCTTCGTTGTCCTCCTATTTCTAAACTCATCAACAGTTGGCACAGAGAATAATCTGAAGATTACTACTTTTGAGTGCTGCTTGTTAGTCTCCATCCTAACTTCCTAAAATTTGCCTGTAGGATCTCATCCCTCTTTATACCTATGTTGTGCTGATATGGACCACAACTTTTGGCTGCATACCCTCCCCTTACAGAGTGTTCCACAGCTGCTCAGTGACATAATTGACCAGAGAGACAACATAACATAAAAGCAAAATACTGTGTGTGCTGGTATCTGAAACAAAAACAGAAAATGCTGGAAAATCTCAGCAGGTTTGACAGCATCTGTGGGGAGAGAAGAGAGCCAATGCTTAGGTGATCCTTTATCAAAGGCTCTGATGAAGGGTCATCTCGACTCGAACATTGGCTCGATTCTCTTCTCACAGATGCTGCCAGACCTGCTGAGATTTTCCAACATTTTCTGTTTTTGAGGCAACATAACGTATTAGAGTAACATATTTGGCTGCAGAAACACTTGTCTCTTTCCAAATGTATAGATTCCACTTTCAGTATTGATTTCCCAACTGTCAGCCACATCCAACAGCCATTTTCCCCCACGTATTGTTTTCCACCAGTACAAAGCAATCTTGCAAGCAACCAAACATCCCTTTTAGAGCATGCCTATTGTCAAGATCAACGTATGTCTTGTCATTCATCACAAGTGAGAAAGGCAACTTGGCAGGCAGCAACCAAAATTTGGCAAAAACAGAAAGTGGTAGAAATCAATAATATTTATGTAGTTCAAAATTGCACAGAAATTTAACTTCTGTTTTCAAACATATTTTATTCATAAAATTTATACATTGACATGACATAAAGTGCAGAACAGCTCAATTTCTTCCAATAATATATGCCACTTACTATATTTAAAATTACAGTCAATATTTACAAAGTTCATGACGTGGCAAACATAGCCAAAATGTTTTTCATAGTTTCAGGACCTCAGTATATAGCTAAGGAACTATAGACAATGACCTTTTCATATTCCATCTTTGTAGTAACTGTCACGTGTTCTAGTGTGAACATTAGCTTATAATTCTGAACCTTGGATTGTGCCATTCTGGACATTTTTTTTCATGGAAGACCAACAAATTTTGGGTAGACTGAGAGTGCCTTTCATCAAGTTGCTTGTCCTCTAGCCACAGTTGATTCTGATTACAGTGTGCGTACCTGGGAACAGCCCATGACGCATAGAGTCCTGTACCATTGGAGCTACTTGGGGTGAACCTTGACAAAAAACACAATATCTCTTTCCAGAGCTTTTTTGTAAAACACATTCCAGAAGGAGGTGCATACTGCTCTTCCCCATCATTCTCCTACCGATGACTTCTGGACATGCTTTTTTGCTTTCACCTCCATAATTTGGATTCTTTCTCCTGTCAGTAAAGAACAATGTCTCTCTGTTGGCCCTTACAGGCCTCAGTATCAGTGAAGTGCAGCTGTTCAGCATGTGCATGGCACCACAACCTTTCAGTTCCTTGCATTTGCCACAACTCCAGAGTCCATCAAATATCTCTTTAAGTACTGCCATTGTAAACAATGTATATGGGTTGTCATCATAGTTGCTCAAGCTAATTTATCAGGAAACTAAGAAATAATACATCAATGTAGCGGCAGGGTTAATAGTTCACTGATAAATATGCTGGTGAAACTTCTGGGTTTCCAACACAGTATTGGAACCCTCCCCTAAAATAATAAGAACTTCAAATCCAGACTTACATTCCTCTATTAGTTATCTCTATTTTTGTTATGATTATTTATTACTCATTTATTTTTCTATTTATTTTGTTCCTAACCATTCTATCAGCTGTTTACTCTGTCTTCTTTTCCTTCTTTTGTTTTTTTTTCCCTTCATTTCAGAAGCAAAGTGATGGATGGGTTGACTGTTCATGGTAGGGAAATAAATGATCAATAGTTCAAGGGAACATTTGGGATGAGATCTACGGAACATTTAGTTCTCAACATCTTCCTCCCCATCTCCTTTCCAATTGCTTGGTATTTTCCACTTGTCTCAATCCTATTACGTCTCTTAATTCTTTACCATTCTGATGTGTCCTCCCCTTTCCAAATGCCCCTCACTCCCATTGCTGTCTTCTTTTTTCCTTTTGACTTACCTCTTCTTTATCCTCCTCTCTTGCATGGTGTTCATGCATCTCATATTCCATGTTTCATCCAACTGACACGAACTTAAGGTAAATGATGGAATACCTCCCAATCCCTTCAGCATATTTGGTTGCTTTCAAAATTCAATATAAAACACAAATCAATTTAGAATGATGAAGTACATTTTCCATCACTTTACCTGTTTCTAACCTTCATTAGTGTTAGCAATTCAAATGTTTTACAGGTGGAAGAATTACCATTTCTAACTGTCAACAAAATAGCAGCAAGATAATTAGCTTGCTTCAAAATTCAACTTTGTCAGGGCAAATTGAACAAAGATTAATTAACCTGAAGAAACATTCTCTACCTCTCATACCACCTGTATCACATTCTCTCTGACCCTAAATTTTATCTCACCTTAATCTAACTACAGCAATCTTGTGGTGATCTTTGATCCTTTCTTGGGATACAGGCAATAGATTTCATTGCAAATCCAATTCGTAGTTTTAAGTTTTCAGGTGCTGAGTGGACTCTTTAATGTGTGTAAGGAATGAATCAATTTTATTTATTTTAAATTCAGGTTGTGTACAATTCTCCTGCAATAGTAATGAGATTCTGTGTGCGGCAGAGATGCGGTCTGAATTCACTGGAATTATACTGATGCTGTCAGAGCTTACTGAAGCACCTAGGAGCAGTTTGTAATCGGCACACTCTTTCTGGCATTGTTTGCTTTTTCTTTTGCCTTCTGCTTTTTCCATTCATGTTTCTACTTAATTTAAGGGAGCATGTGCTTTATATGTATGCATGTGTGTGGGTGGGCTTTGAAAGTATCCTGTTCATCAAACCACTGAGCTGACAAGAGAGAAAGGGAGAGAGCTTGAAACGTTGTTGAGGCGGGGGGGGGGGGGGGGGGGGGGAGTGGTGGTGGGAGTAAGAGAGAAAAAAAACCTTCACAATTTAATCAGGGATGTGGGCGTGAAGACAGCAGCTGCTCCGAGACACTTGTCGATGAATCGTGATATCCGGAGCATTCTTCCACCAACCTTGATTAACATCTTAGCTCACCAAGCAGAAACAAGATCCTTTGTCTTCTCTGATTCGGGTTTATATAGAGAGAAGTGCAAGGTTTACTCCTGACGTACCCCATCCTCCCCTCCCCCAATATCCAAGACCACCACTTGCCAACAAGACATTCTGCACTTTAAGCCACAGGTGCTAAAAGGAAGGTAGACAAGTCCTCAGTTTGGCAGAGTTCACTTGCGCTGCTCGTGATTAATCTTGGCGAATGTGATGTAAACAGCAGGTCGGCTGACCAACTTCGTCGAATGGTAAATATCTGTTTCTTTGATCTATTTTTCCAATGTGTTACCGTAGTTGCAGAGAAGCTTACAGATGCATGCAAGAAGCATCTTCTAGAAGCAGTCAGACTGTGTATGCTTAACCCTTAAAACTAAGAGCCATGTAGAACCTTTAATATGTCCATATATTGCTGTTTCTTGAGGTATAACATGGACAGCTATGTATAAACTTCAACCTTTTTAACTGGACGTAATGACTTGTTTTCCAGTCTCGTTATGGTACAGCAAGAGCTATGATATACCTGTGGTTCAGTTAGTCAAATCCTGAGTTAGAGAATTCCAAAAGATACAGTCATAATAATTCAACACTGATGTAATTTTGTGATGGTGGGATTTATATTTTATTTATCAGTTGGTGAATGTCAGATGTACTGGCTTAATGACAGTTACTGAATAAACCACGTTCTGTCTGGTTTTTTTTGTTGGCTGTCTGAAAAATTTTCAAAAGGTGAACTGGACATCAAAAGTCTGTTTTCTAAAAAAGACATTCAGTTTTCCACTTTCTTCTGCGTTTTATGACATGGAGGCATTGATTTGGTAGTGAGGTTTTCAATGGATCATCCTCAACAACATCCCACCCCCACAGCCTAATCTTGATTGTGCTTTTGTTGATTTTGGACTTGGCGAAAGGTAGTGACCCATTTATTATGTAACGAGATGAGCACACATTTAATCAGGCATTTGGACCTTTTATTGAAGAATTAATTATCTGAATTGAGCATGGATTAATCATTTTAATAATATTAAGAAATTATGCTGATTATTATTAGTCTGTGATGGCTTCATCGTCTGTGCAAAGTTCCTATGTTTGCCATTTACTGGAAGCAATAATATATCTAAAATAAACCAAGGTACATTTGTACATTAATACCACATAATGTAATCTAAAAACTTATTTTTTGCTAATCAGTACAGTAACATGATCTGATAAAAATTGCTATGTCATGCTGTAGGGTATCTCAAATGGAGATAATGCAAGGATAACGACATTGATATCAAGCATTGCCTTAGACAATAAAAGGATTCAGGCTACAACTCATTATTGGATTTGTTTCAGAATGTAAAGGAACTTGAATTACCCTCCAGTCACCCTCAGGCTACAGAGTGAATCACAAAGACTGAGAATAGGTTTATATTGGCAATGGTTTGATTTTTGGATGTACAACACCATATAATTGTCCTGGTAACAAAATAGTGAGTCATTTATTCAAATTGGTGGAACTACGTGGTTGAATAAGTATCAGATCAACAAATAAACAGCACATGTCTTGCTTTGTAGGACAGCACAGTGGTTAATACTCCTGCCTCACAGTGCTGGTGTTTGATTCCCAGCTTGGGTTGTTGTCTGTGCATGTTTTGCATGTTCTCCCTGTGTCCGTGTGGATTTCCTTCAAACACTCGAGTTTCCTCGCACTTTCCTCGCATCTTTCCAGTTTGAAAGATGTGCTGGTTAGGTTCATTGGTCATGCTTCATTTTCTCGAAGTGTACCCGCACAAGTGCTGGAGTGTGGCAACTAGGGGATTTTCATAGTAACTTCACTGCAGTGTTAATGTAAGCCTACTTGTGACATAAATAAACTTTGAACTTAATATTTATATAGAATGACATATTTTTGCCATTAAAATGATATCAATACTTGTCATTTCTGGAGGAAATAAGATGGGCCTAAAGACAGCAAGAATGTGACATCATAAAAAAGTACAGAAAAACTGTAGATACTGGAAATTGGAAGCAAGAAGTGTTGGAATCACTCAACTAGTCAGGCAGCATATGTACATAGAACAGACAAGTTTTATGCTGCAAGACCATGACTAAATAATGAGAATGTCGAAGAAAAATAACATTTTAAAATAAAGGGAAAAAAACAGATAGAGAGAGGAAATTGGACAGCCAAATTCCTGCATCATTCATTGCAACTTCAGTGGAAAATTTGTGGAAATTGCAGAGAAATGGTGTGAACCGCATTTATTTTGTTTCTTGGTGGTCATGGTGGGTCTTCTGCTGTAGTTACAGGAAAGACTAGAAGAATCCTGTGAAAATTCAATCTCCTTGACCAGGATATGGTGAACTGACTGAACTGATAACATGAGAAATACTTAACGAGAAAATGTGTGCCTAGTTGAAGATGTGTTGAAATGGTTAGTGGAATGGTGGCCCAAATAGAATTGTTAATGCAGAACAAATTTCAGTATAGATTCCTGGGAGAAGGGGCCTGTCACAATACTGTCGCACAGGGACACATGAGGGCCATATTTAGGACCTGATATTTATTTACCAAATACAATTGGGTAAAGCAATCTGAGTCATTATGGTAGAGATGGAGGTCATTTTCCCCAGCAAGTCCATGCAGACTCTCCCTAGAGTGGTCCTGTCAAGTCCCATCTAATTTCCTTTTGAAATGTCTGATCATCTCTGCTTCCACCACCCCTTTAGGTAGAGAGTTACCATTCACCACGTAAAGAAAGTTCTTCCTCACTACTCCTCTGAATCTCTTGTCAAAAACCTTAAATCTGTGTCCTCTCATCCTTGTACAATCTGCAAATGGGAATAGAACATAGAACATAGAAAAATTTCAGCCCACAAGTTGCACGGATCATACCTTTACCTACTAAGTTTACCTATAACCCTCAATCCTATTAAGTCCAATGTACTCCATAAATCTCTTAAAAGACCCTATTGAATTTGCCTCCACCATCACTGCCGGCAGCCAGTTCCACACACCCATCACCATCAGAATGAAAAACATATCTCTGACATCTCCTCTGTACCTACTCCCCAGCATCCTAAACCTGTGTTCTCTTGTGGCAGCCATTTTATCCCTGGGAAAAAGCCTCTGAGAATCCACCTGATCAATACCTCTCAACATCTTATACACCTCTATCAGGTCGCCTCTAATCCTTCATCTCTCCAAGGAGAAAAGACCAAGCTCTCTCAACCTATCCTCATAAGGCATGTCACCCAATCCAGGCAACATTGTTGTGAATCTCCTCTGCACCCTTTCAATGGCTTCCACATCTTTCCTGTAATGAGGTGATCAGAACTGAGCACAGTACTCCAAGTAGGGTCTGACCAGGGTCTTATAAAGCTGCAACATTATCTCCTGACTCCTAAACTCAATTCCTCGATTGAATAGTTTTTCTTTGTCTAATACTTAAACCTGTCATAATCTTTGACACTTTTATCAAAGTTCTACTCAATTGCAACTCCAAAGAAAATAACCCCACATTTCCCAACCTAAGTTTATAGCTAATCCTTCATCCTGGTTCAATTCTGGTAAATCTCATCTGGATTCTTTCAAGGCCCTCATATCCTTCCTTAGGTGGGGTTGCAAGAACTGGATGTAGTACTCTAATTGAGGCCTAACTAGAGAATTACAAAGGTTCAATATAAATGTCCTGCTTTTGTACTTCCCAGCCGGAATTTTCTAATGTTGTACACTCCACCGCATTGCTGGTGAGAATGGAAAATTTGGCACTCAGCCAAATCTCTTCACTGGGATCAGAGAATCCCACCCTTGGGTGAGGTTAGAGAATCCCAGCCAATGTCTCTATTTATGAAGCCCAAGACCCTGAATGCCAATTAACCTTTTACCAACAAAGATCTATCCATATGAACTCCAGAACCTTCTGTCAATGAACACACTTTAGAACTGTGCCAGTTTATATTGTCCTCCCTTGCCTTTGTTAAATTGCCGGACTTCACCTTTCTTTACATTAAAATCCATCTGTCACTAGTTTGTCCATTCTGCTATCGATGGCATGTTACAGACTTTGGTATCAACCTCACTATCTACTACAACACTAAGATTAGAGTAATCAGTAAATCATGAAATTTGTTGACTTAATGACTAACATCCAAGTCATATCAAAACAGCAGTGAACCTAGCATGGACTCTACCATCCTCCAATACAAACAAATCTTCCAATCAAACGTATTTTATTTATGACTATAGTCAACATGTATAGTAAGAAAATTAGCAAGAACTTTTATTGAACAAGAAACAAAACAACCACTTTAATGTATACCCCTTAACAACAATATCTAATATGTTCCAATCAAACCAAAACCCTTGCCAAAGGCAAAATCCTAATGCTCATGCAATAATGGAAATTGAATCCTTTGATTGCAGTCTGCAATTCTCTGGATTCACTCCAAACGATTAAAGACAAGACAGCTTCCCAAAACGAATGATGGGTATGTTCAATGTGAAGGTAGGACTTCATCTTAACAAGCGCTGTGCGATGGTCACTGCTACCAACACTGTAATGGATAGCTGCATTTGTGGCAGGTTGGTAAGAGGAGGTCAAGTATGTTTTTCCCTCTTGTTGGTTCTCTCACAGAATTAATGTAGCAACATATGTCCTAGTGGATCTGACCAGCTTGGTCTATGGTGATACTACCGAGACACTCTAGCCAGTGAAGCCCACATCCCTTGAATTTATAAAAAAAGTGCTTATGTGATTGGCTTCTTAATGCTTACAGTTTAAATATTTAAATGCATTCTGATTTGGCATATCTCTATGTTCAAAAAATGTCCAGATCTGATATCAATGTTTTCATAGTAGTAACTGGTGAGAAGTTAATTGCAATGTCCTTTGTGTAGTTAGCACTAGGAGGTGGAATTCTGCCCAAAAATCAGAAAAATTGAAATTTTAAAACAAATGGCAAAACATCTAGAGGTGAAAGTTGAGGTCACTGAATCAGATAAATTAGTGGCAGAGAAATTAAGATTGGAGCAGTGGAAATTGGAACTGCAATTTGAGGAAAGGGAAAATAAGAGAGGCAGAAAGGAAGAAGGACAGAGAATTCCAGGAATGAGAACAGGAGAAAGAGCCTAAATTAAAACAGCTGAACCTCAGAAAATAGGATCCCACTATACCCATTGGAATCACCCCAGATTCAGAAGTAGGAGTTGAGTTATTCAAATTTGCTCCTTTGATCCTGAAGTTTGATTAAGAAGAAGTGGAAGCCTTCTTTATACCTTTGAAAGGTCAGAATGGCAGTTAAAATGGCCAGCTCAACCCTGGTCCCTGCGCAAAAAAATTCGAAAAATGCTCCCCTGCCACAGCTTTGTGTGATCTGGGAGCAATGGCCCCCACAGACATTGTCCCACTCCCATTACACAAAATAAATGTACTCACCCCCCACTATCCAGACCGATCACGACCACCTGTCCCACTTTCCCCCCACAGATTGCACGTTGAGTGGCAGCAGACCCCCCCTTTCCCATCATCAGAGAGCTATCTGACACGCCTCCTACCCCCCCCACTAGAGATCCATCTGACCTGCCTTCCTTCTTGTTTCCCCCCCACCAGAGAACAATCTGAAGGACATGATGGCCTATTCCTGAACCACTGCACATTCTTATGAAGAAGTCCTGTCTTCATATTTTGGATACCCTCCACTATATTGCATGACACTACCAGTGTGCTAGCTGGGATAGATTTTGACTAAATCTAGCAACTCAAAAGTGGACAATAATGAGGTGCAGTGATCCGTCACCAGAAGCAGAATTGTATACCAACACAATATGTAACCTCACGACCAGGTATATCGTTCACTCTGCCATTACCAGAAGCTGGTAGATCAACCCTGGTTCATTGGAGAGTGCAGGAGGACATGCCAGAAACAGCATCAAGCAGGTTTCCTTCCCTGAAGAACATAAATGAACCAAATGGGTTTTTGACAATAATCAACAATGGTTTTCATAGTCATTGTTAAACTTTCAATGCCTGATATTTTGATTAAGTTTTAAACCCGATTCAAACATGGGTCCTCAGAACATTGCCCTGGTTTCTGCTCTGGTTTCTCTTGATCCTATAAATTTTTTCTTTCTAAATTACCAGTCAAGCTACAATAACACTCTGTTAGCATTGAACTATAAGTGCAGCTCCAACAACCCTCAAAGCTCAATGCCATTCAGGACAAAGGAGTTCACTTGATTGACACCCCATCCACCATCTTAAACCTTGATTCTCTGCATCACTAATAAATAATTGAGTTGAGTTTACTTTAAACTAATGAAGGAACGTCTTTACATTTGACAACAAAAATTTAAAAAATGATCTTCAGACTGAGTATCCAGTTAACATTGAAGTTAAGAAAAAAACGTACTTATCAAGATGCCTCTTTTTGGTCAGATAAATCCATTTGACTCCTCTGTGAAGGACTGGATAGAATACATAGTGTCTCTTCATATTACTTCCAAGTGAACTAAATAATGAGGTGAAGTGCAATGCAATTCTCCTGAGTGCATGTGGAACACAAACTTGTAAAAAGATTTGCAGTCTCGTAGTCCAAAGCCGGCCCAACTCCAAATCATTCAGTGAGCTCATTAAATTTGTGAATTCCAACCTAAACTATGAGTCATATTCCAGAGATTCAAATTTAATTCAAGGGGGAAGGACTGCAGTTAAAATGATTGAGAATTTTGTCATTAAATAAAAACAGATATCAGAGTACTTCAATTTTGGAGGCACCTTGAATTACATGTTACGGGTAGATTAGTCTGCAGGGTGAATAACCAACTCAGAGATTACTTGCAGAGATCAATATAAATTTTAGTCAAGCAATGGAGATAGCGCAGACAGGGGAAAGCACTGAAAATAGTGTGCAAGAGTTAGAGTGCACAAAATGGCACCATTCACCAATTAAGGTAGGAACCTGCAGTCAATCATGGCACCCAAACCGAAGAAGTAACCATGAGATAGAAAATGAGTTCAGCCACAAATAAGACAAAAAGATTCAGAAGAGGCAATTGATTAGCAGAAGCAGAATGTTACTGATCTGGAGCCACTGCCCTGAATTTTGCAGGAGAGGTTGCTTAAGGCACAAGTGCAGAGTTAGGTCAACTCTACTGTGTAGCTGATTTAATAATGCATCACCAGTATACAATGTAAAAAAGCTTAGCACCAATGATTTAAATATTCGCTCATTGTTTAATATAACAGCAGGCCAAATAGCCCGTATTACTGGAATGCTGTGGATAAAAAGGAAACCGCTTGAAGTGGAAGTTGATGAAGAGGCATCAGTTACTGTGATAAATGGGCATACATATCAGTACTTGTGAGAAGGAGTTCAACATTGAATTTGAAGAGTACTGCAGCCAAGTTAACAATCTATACTGGAGAAGCAATAAAAATAATGACACTGCAATGGTACCTGTAGGCTATGAGCATAATATGCCCAACTCTTAGTAATCAAAGTGAAAGGCAAAGGACCAAGTCTTCTTGACTAAGAAAATTGTTAAATTAGACTAAGATTTTCCAAGTGCGAGAAGGAGGGCTGCTCAAACTGATGAAGAAATATGAAAGCAGCTTCAAGGATGAATTAGACAAATAAAAGGCTTGTAAATGATACAAAAATTGGGGGAGTAGCGGATAGTAAGCAGTATTGTCAGAGGTGGAGCAGAATATAAATTGACTGGTGGAGACCTGGGCTAAAAGACAGATGGAATTTAACCTGGACAAAGATGAAGTAATGTGATTTGGAAGGTCCACTGCAGAAGGAAAATATACAGTAAATGGTAGTGCCCTTAGAAATATTAGCGTACAGAGAGATCTAGGCATGCAGATCCACAGTTCTCTGAAGATGGCAACTCAGATGGCCAAGAAGGCGTATGGCATGTTAGCCTTCATCAGTCAGGGTGTTGAATACATGAATTGGAAAATCATGTTGCAGTTCTTTAAGACTTTGGTTAGGTCGCATTTGGAGAATTGTGTACAATTCTGGTTGCCACACTTCTAGTATTAGAAAGGGTGCAGAACAAATTCAGCAGAATGTTGCCTAGTTGGAGGATATGGACTTGAAGTAAGGTTGAATAAACTTGGATTGTTTTCATTGAAGTGTCAGAGGATGAAGGAGGACTTGATAGAGGTTTGCAAGATTATGACAGCCTTGGATAGAGTAGACAGTCTGAGTCTTTATCCTAGGGACAAAGGGTCAATTACTCCAGGGCAGAGGTTGAAAGCGAGAGGGGGAAAGTTTAAAAGAGATGTAAAGGGCAAGATTTTCACACAGAGGGTGTAAATGCCTGAAACACGCTGCTAGAGAAGGTGGTGGAAGTAGATTCTATAACAATGTCGAAGAGGCAACTGGATGCAAACATGAATCAGCAGGGATTAGAAAGATATGGACCATGCAGAGGCAAGAAAATATTAGATTAGAGAGCCATCTGTGTCATCACAGACTTGGTGGGCCGAAGGCCCTGTTCCTGTGCCGAACTGTTCCTTGTTCTTTGCATGTGAAGGTCGATGTGAATTTAGAGATAAAGCCTCGATTTTAAGAGTGAGACCAGTGCCATATGCTTTATGGGAGAAAGTAGATATTGGTGGAATAATTGGTAAAATGATTGGGCATTATCCAGCCAGTTTATAGAATGATAGAATCTACAGCACAGAGACAGGCTGTCCAGCCCAAACTGGTCCATGCCAACCAAAATGCCCATCTGAGCGAAATCCATTTGCCTGTATGTGATCCAGATCCCTCTAAATCTTTTCTATTCATGTATCTATTTTTTTAAATGTTATCAATGTCACTGCCTCAACGACTTCCTCTAGCAATCATTTTACATTTGTATCACCTTCTGTGTAAAAAGGTTGCTCCTTAGATTCTCAATAATTCTTTCACCTCCTTACTTAAATCTGTGCCCTCTAGTTCTCAATTCCCTAACCCTGGGAACAAAGACTGAATGCATTCAGCCTCTCATGATTTTATACACCTCTATATGATCACCTCTCAGACTCCTACCCTCCAAAGAAAAAGGTTCTAGCCTGTCCAATCTGTCCCTGTAATTCAGTCCTTTAAGCATGCTTGTAAATCTCATCTGCACTGTCTCCAATTTAATAACATCTTTCCTAAAGCAAGATGACCAAAACCAGGTACGGCCTCACCAATGTCCTGTATAACTACAATATAATTCCCAACTTCTATACTCAGTGCCCTGCCTGATGAAGGCCAGCATGCCAAAAGCCTTCTTCACTACCCTATCTCTCCGCAATTCCACCTTTAGAGAACTGTGCACCTGAACTCCAAGGTCCCACTGTTCCATAATACTCCCTAAGTCCCGACCATTCATTGTGAAAGTTCTATCTTGATTTGACTTTCCAAAATGCAACACCTCACACTTACCTTTATTGAACTCTATTTGCCATTTCACGGCCCACTTCCTCAGCTGATCAAAATCCTGCAGCAATTTTTGATAACCTTCCTCATTGTCTATTTTAGTGTAATCTACAAACTTACTGATCATGCCTTGCACATTCTCATCTAAATCGTTGATACAAATAACAAGCAGCAATGGGCCGAGCACTGACCCCTGAGATGCACCATTAGTCACAGACTGCCAGTCCGACAAGCATCCTTTCACCATTATCCATTGCTTCGTAGCAGCAAGCCATTTGTATATCCAGTTCCCAACTGTCCCTGAATTCCATGTGATCTAACCTCCCATAACAGCCTACCATGTGGAACTTTAAAGGCCTTACTGAAGTTCATATAGACTATAACTAGTACCCTGCCCTTATCAACCTTTCTGGTCACTTCATTGAAGTACTCTAACAAATTTGTAAGGCACGATCTCCCATGCACAAAGCCATACTGACTACTCCAAATCAAACCACATTTTTCCAATTTCTGTATAACTTATCTCTCAGAATCCTCTCTAGTAACTTACCTGCCACAGTTGTTAGGCATACTGGACTGTAATTCCCAGGTTTTTTTTGCTGTCCTTCTTAAATAAGTGCACAATATTTGTTACCTTCCTGTTTTCTGATACCTCAGTAATGGCTAATGATAATGCAAATATCTCAGCCAGGGCACCTGCAATTTATTCTCTAGCCTCAATGTTCTTGGATATATAGTACCTGGTCAGGGCCAGATTAATTCACCTTGATACATTTTAATAAATTCATCACCTCTTCTACTGTACTGCAAACTGGCTCCAATACCTTGCTACTAACTTTCCCAGGTTCCCAAGTCTTCATGTTTTTCTCTACAGTAAACACAAAGGAGAAATATTCATTGAGAACCTCAACCATCCACGTGTGTCCACTTTGAGAAGTCCTATTTTCTTTCCAGTTATTATTTTTCCTTTAATGTTCTTCCAAAGAATCCTTTTGGATTCATCTTAATCTTTTCAGCCAAAGCTACCTCATGTCCCCTTTTTGCCCTCCTAATTTCCATCTTCAGTATACTCTTATATCCCCTGTACACTTCCACGGAATCCCTTGATTCCAGCTGCTCATACCTGAGCCATGCCTCCTTCTTTTTCCTGGCCAAAACCTCAAGATATTTTGTCAGTGAGGATTTCCTAATTCTGCCAGCCTTATCCTTCACCTTAACAGAAGGCATAGACCCTGAGCTCTAACTATTTCACTTTTAAAGGCCCGGCACTGGATGGAAGTCTCTTTGTCCTCAAATAAGGTATTCCAATCAATCCTTGCAAGTTCCTTTATAATGTGGTCAAAATTCATCTTGCTCCAATTTAGAACTTGCACTTATGGACCAGTTTTGTCCCTTTCCATAACAATTTTAAAATTAATGGAACTATGGTCATTAGTCCCAGAGTGGTCCCCCTGCCCTATATCCCAACAGTAGGTCAAGTTTTGCCCTTTCCTGAGGACGACTGTCCACATACTGCCTGAGGAAACTTTCCTGAATGCACTTAACAAATTCCACCCCATTTAAGTTCTTAACTTCATAGCAGTCCCAGTCTATATGATAAAAATTAAAATCCTCTACCAAGACAGTTCTATTATTCCTGCAAGTCACTCCAATCTCCTTTTAATTCTCGTTAACTTTTTGGGGCCCTATAGTACTATCCCAATAAGGTCACCATCCCATTCTTATTCCTTAGTTCCACCCACAAAGCCTTGCTGGATGATCTCTCAGTTATTTCATTTCTGACTACTGCCTTGATACTCTCCTTAATCAAAATGCAACTCCTGCTCTCTTTTCTCCGCTCTGCCTCACCTAGAGTATCTGTACCTTGGAACAGTAAGCTGCCAGTTCTGTCCTTCCTTAAGCCATGTTTCAGTTATGTCTATAACATCCCAATCCCACATACCTATCCATGCCCTGTGTTCATTAACCTTACCTGTCAGCCCTCTTGCACTGAAATAGATGCAATTTAATCCAACAGTTTTTCCCTGCTCCCTGCCATGCTCTTTCCTATCATATCATTCAGCTTGCCATTGCTGAGTAGTGCATCCTTCAGCCCTCCATTTGCTTCCCTGCTGCTGAGGATTCCACCCTCCTGCCAATTTAGTTTGAATCCTCCCTTGTATCATTAGCAAACCTGCCTCACAGGATATTGGCCCCCTCCATTTCAGAGGCAACACAACCTTCTTAAATAGATCACCTCTCCCCCAGAAAAGATCCCAATGATCTAAGAATTTGAATCCCTGTCCCCTGCACCAATTTTTTAGCCACACATTCATCTGCCATATTCTTCTGTTCTTACCCTCACTAGCATGTGGCACTGAAAGTAATTCAGAGATCATCACCCTTCAGATCCTGCTTTTTAACCTTTTTCCTAGTTCTCTATAATCAACCCTCAAGACCTCATCCATTTGTGCCAATGTGCACAACGGTTTCTGGCTGCTCACATTCCCCTTGAGAAGGTCTTGCAGTTTCTCAGAATTATCCTTGACCCTGGCACTTGGAAGGCAACACACCATTTTGGGCTTCCACTTGTGGCCACTGCCCCCTAACTATTGAGTCTCTTATCACTACAGTTCTGTTGACTTTACCAATTCCCGCTGTGTGGCAGAGCCAGTAGTAATGTAACCGATCTGGCTGATGCTTTGAATGGTTTCCCCCCCGTCTCCACTGCTCCTCCTCCTCCCATCTATCAGTATCCAAAATGCTATTCTTGTTTCTGAGGGATATGGCTAAAGGAGACTCCTGCACTCTCTGCCTGCTACTTTTGCCTTTTCTGGTGGTCACTTAGATACTGTCTACCTGCACTTTACATGTTACATGTGACTGCCTCACTAAAACTCTCATCTATAAAGTGCTCAGCATCCCAGATGATCCTGAATGTATCCAACTCCAACTCCCTAACTTGGTCTCCCAGGGATGCACTTTTCACAGGTGTAGTCATCAGGGACAATGGAATTCCCCCTGAACTCCCACATCCTGCAGGAGCATATCACTGCCCTCATTTCCATCCCAACTGAACAAAGGCTAAAGAGGAAAATTAAGAGGACATTACCTGAGATTACCTGTACCCTGCTGAGACACCACTTCCCAAAACCTCTTGAGCAGCACTGTGACATAGCGTTTACCACTGCTGCCTCATAGCACCAGGGAACCAGGTTCAATTCTAGCCTTGGATCACTGTTTGTGTGGAGTTTGCACTTTCTCCCCATATCTGTACAGGTTTTCTCTGCGTACTCCGGTTTCTTCCCACAGCTCAAAGATATGTCAGACAGAGCTACCCTCTCTCCTCTGTCCTTTTTTGGTTAGAAGAGGAGAAAGAGAAAGGGAGGGAGGTGAACACTGAAGTAGTGTTTGGGGTTTAACTGTCCCTTCATAACAGCTCTTCCACAAACCACTGTCTTGAAGCACTGACTTCTCAATGCACAACTTTCCCACATAGCCAGTCAGTGTTGTCCCTGTGCTGGACACTTTCCTTCACTCCAACTTGGAGAGTGTCTTGCTGAGGTCTGCTTTTTTGAAGCCCTGACCATCTAATGCGAATCTTCCTCACAACAGCCAATCAGTATCGCCACTCTGGTGTTTAATTCTCAGAATGGGCAGCACCCATAGTCCCCATATTGAAACCAGACAAGACTGTCTACATTTGTAGTAATTACAAATTAACAATTAATCAGACTGCCAAGTTGTATAAATCTTCAAACCTGAAGATTGAAGGCCTATATGCAAAGTGTTGGGGAATCTGGAAGTTAACAAGGTTAACAATGAACTTGAGATGGAAACAAAAATAACAGAGGAATACTGAGATGCAATTTGCTCAGTAACGAGATTAGCAGATGTCTAGTGAAATAGAGGTGCAAATTGCCTTACCAGAAATATTGCTTATCAGCGGCAGTGGGGATATACAAAGGCAAGGAATTTGGGAGATAGACAGCCAAATTCAAAGGTGGAATATCAAAGTGGCTGAACAGTATAACTGTTTTATTTTCACTAGAGAAGCAAACTAGTTTTGCATCCTAAATCAGACAGACCAATCTTCAGAGAGGCCAGATCCGTTTAAGAGCAGAACTATGAAAGTCTGTTCCATTTAATATTTAGAGCCAAGGCAGATTGCAGATATTCTCCTCTAAAAAGCACAGTTTCTTTGATGAAGCACAAAAGATATTTTCCCAGACCTGGTGGTTGGAATTCTCCCAAAAAAATTCCAAGTGTCCAATTTGCAGGAAAATGGGAGTAAATCCCACTAGCTTTCTAGCAAGATTCCCAGAATGAATCTTCAACACTAAGAATCACAGAATTCCCTAAGACGATAATCAAGGGTGGGGCCTATTCCCGCCTGAGAGGCTGACAGCGTAGCACTGAGCAGGCCACTGTGCTGATCGGACAGAGCAGAGATCAGCGCATGCGCAGTGGCGCCACATTGCCAACTTCCTGATTGCTGGCCAGCCCTGCAACCTGTGCCATCACTGCCCTTCTGGTAGCCCCACTGCTTGATGGCTGTTCTCCCATAACTTCCAGGGTAAGCCTGAAGTCGTTGGCCGCTATCTTACCATTTTGCCCCACTGGCCGATGGGTGGGTTGAACCGGTAAGATTGTGAGAGAGAGATGAGAAATCGGATTTCGTGCCTCTCGTGATCTTACTATCTGATGAAATAAATTGTGCACTCAAAAAGGATTACATAGAGTCAATGTTAAATAGAATTTAAATATTACAACAGAGCTCAGGAGTACACTATTGGCTAGTCTCACTTGCCTCATTGGCAAGGATCATGTATGGTTCCCATCAATGGGGACCTGTTGTGATGGCCTTGCCCGTTTTATTGGAGGGAATTGAGGCAGCCCCGGGAGGTAGGAGGCATTGCCAGCCTAGCACCCTGGTATATTGGCAGTATCCACTGAGCTTGGGTGCGTCCAACGGGCCCTGATGCTGGAGGGACCTAGTCAGTAAGGATCAGGTGCTCTCATTACTATAACTACAGGTGGAATTCTAGTTGCAATAAAGAGAGAGAACATCTAGAATGCTGCTGGAAAGTATAAGGATCAGGTGAGTAATGCTTGTTAGTTCAAGCAGGATTGGCCTGGGGCAGGGACTGAGAGAATGGGGGTGGTAAACACTGCAGGCTCTCCATTTGCAATCGGGGGGATGCAACTGTGGTGGGAAAGAGGAAAGTTGAGAACTCTGCAACTATGATCAGGGATGAGGCTGGGGGTGGGGGGAACGCTGCACACTCCCAGCTGGCATTGGCTGGTCAATGCATGTGGCAGGGGTGTGATGGGGGAAATTGGCTGCAGAGCCTATAATAGTGAGGGGGGTATGGGGGGCAGAATCAGACAGCCCTTGCTGGAGTGTGCAGGGATGGCTGGATTATGTGGCCAGTCTGGGGTTGTGTGTGTGTGAGATAGATCTTGCGGGAGACAGGGGGATGGGGGGAGAGGGAATCAATAGTAGAATGGGGGAAGCAACCAGCCATGAAAGCCAGCTAGAGCTGGAGGAAGCAGTGACAGACACCCACTGCTGCTATCTGCTGGCTTTCAGCAAACACAGTCCCACACCATCCCCCCCGGGCTGTTGGGAAACAGATCTTGCATGATTTTCTACCGTTTTTACGCTCGTTTGGAACTTATAACTTTTTTGGTAAGATTGCCCAGTGTTCTGATAATGGAACAGTATTCACAAGTGCTGAGTTTCAAAAACTTCATCACGCTCAATGGTATAAAGAATATTAGAACTGAGCCTTACTTCCCAGCATCTAACGGATTAGCTGAATGAACCATCCAAACTTTTAAGTCTCGTCTAAAGAAACAGTCAGGGGGAAGCCTGAAAATCAGAATCTCGGAATTACTTCTTGGCTACTAGACTATTCCACATGCAACAATGGGAATCCCGCCAACAGAGCTGTTAATGAACCATTGTGTTAGGATTAAACTGAGCCTCATGTTTCAAAATTTGCTGGGGAGGGTGGAAGCCAGCCAAAGCAGTCAGAAGGCAAGCAATGAAATTCGTGTCAGTCAACACAGTATTTATGATAGATGATACCATGTAAATGAGGAACTTTGGTAATGAGTTAAGTTGTGTCCCTGGAATCACTGTGGGTGATTCTCCCAGCCTGCTGTGCTGTCTTGGTGGCCCTGGAGAGATAAACAGAGGCAATGTAGCAGGCTTCTTGCTAGACACCATGGCCTCCACATGACTCTGGCCATCGGATTTCTGTCATTGTCATTTCTGCCCCAGAAATCAGCTGAATAAATTATTTAAATAACATTTACATCTCATTAGACAGAAGTCCCTGGGCCCACTAGCCTCTCCTCCACCCCAATCAGGAACGTTTCACTCCAGTGGGATTTATAACAGCTCCCCACTAGCGAGGAGCTGACGGCACGACCCCACTGCAGTGAAGGGAAGCCCCCAAGGAAGCCAGGTGTAAAGAGGGTATTCTCCTGGGCATTTCCAGCATGGCCCCCTGGCACTGTGCAAGGGGCAATGTGGCAATTGCCAGAGGATACCGGCATTACCCATCACTGGGGGTAGGAAGTCCCACTGCCATCTGCATTCAGGATCGGGGAACAAAGAGACGGTGAATTGCGATCAGGAATGCAGCGGGGTGGCGTCAGTTCTGGGCCTCATATGTCTGAGAGACCAGTGACCAAGTGGTGGAGGGAAATGTGCAGTCAGTGATACGGGGTTGTGTGGCTGGCCTGCGATTGAACTGGCCAGTGATTGGGTGGTTAGCAATGCAGGACTACTGAACATGTGCCAATCTCACTACAACAGATCTGTGCATGTGCAGTGGCCCACTTAGTGCTGTGCTGATTCATAGAGTGTGGGAGATTTATTTTGAAAGTCCTGCTGAAAAAGGCAGTGGGATTTACACAAATTCTGCACCTAGAATTTTTTGGGGACAATTTCACCCATTGTCTCTAAAATTGGACTCCTGTTTTATCAAGTGGATGTAGAACGAAGGATTGTCTGAAAACCCATAGACTATTTAAGAAAAAGAGACATGCCCCAGCAGCCAGTTTTGCCATCAGGTAGTACAGTGCCATCAGGAAATGTCATGAACTGTTTTAGCACTGAAGTACCTGGTCATCTTATGGCAGAGATGGCAAAACCTCCATGGAAACAAATCGAATTAAACTGCCTGCGTCTGAAGAGGCACCTGTCATTGTTGTACTGACTGATAGCAACTTTATGGAAGCACCCAAGACAGAGGAGTTATGTCACTCCACAACAATTCAGAAACCCCTGAAAGATTGAATTTATTATTAATTAAATCCATATGTTAAATGTTTGGTTATCTTGCACTGTGTCGATTAGTATCGACATTTGTATAAAGGAACTTAGAGGGGGCGGGATATGGTGATTGTCCCTTTAAGGATTAATTGACAGAGTAAGGGTCACATGAACCAGGAAATCAATTAGGGAGCAGAATGGGAGATAACTTTAATGAGTGCAGGCCTCTGTACTAAGAATAATCATGGATACTGCTTACAGCCACAAGCCTGTAAGCCTCTGTATGATTTTAACTGATAAATAGATGAGTTGTGTTTTCCCTAAATTGGTGAACAGGCATCTTTAGACATCTCCATTAGGAAGGATAGATTTGCAGAACTTGTCACACCTGTCAACTAGAGATTATGGCTGGAGTTTTATTGGTATGCCCATCCCAATTCTGGGAGCAGACGAGTCTTGGAGAACAGCATTCTCCTTTTGCCTTGGATGGAATCATATGAACCTTGGGTAGATGTGTTAGTGAAATTCTGCCCTGTCTAACAAATTTGATTGACTTTTTTGAGGAGGTAACTAGGTGTTTAGATGAGGGCAGTGCAGTTGGAGTAGTGTGCATGGACATCACTAAGGCTTTTGACAAGGTCCCATATGGAAAACTGATCAAAAGGTAAGAGCCCATGGGATTGAGGGCAATTTGGTGAATTGGATGCAAAATTGGCTTAGTGGCAGGAGGCAGAGTGTGTTGAGCAAAGGTGGGTTTGTGACTGGAAGCCTGTGTCTATTTATGTACGACAGGATCCCTTGCTGTTTGTAATGTACGTTAATCATCTCACTGGGAATGGGGGGATATGATCACTAAGTTTGCAGGTGAAATTAATTATAATTCTTGGGGCTAAAGGGACCAAGGGATATGGGGGAAGGCAGGATCAGGATACTAAATTTGATAATCAGCTATGATCAAAATGAATGGGAGAGCAAGTGTGAAGGGCCAAATGGTCTCCTTCTGCTTCTGTTTTCTATATTTCTATGGCACAAAAATTAGTGTCATAAATAGCAAGGAGGAACACCTTAAAGTATAGGATGACATATATGGGCTGATCAGCTGGATAGGTCAGTGGCAAATGGAATTTGACCCTAAAAAATCTGAGATAATACATTTTGGGAAGACTAACAAGGCAAGGAACTATACAATGAATACTAGAAAGCACTGAGGAGCAGATGGATCTGAGTGCATGTCTATACCAGTAGAACAGGTAGATAAGGTGGTTAGAAAGGCATTCCGAATCCTTGCCTTTATGAACTAAGCATTGAATATAAGAGCAGGAGGAATCAGAAGGCTGCTTATGACTTGGACGTCTTCCAGCCCTTCTTCCGTCCGCCTTTTTACACACTATATCTGACTGCCAACCCCTTTTGGATTTGATGCTGTCTTGATGACCTTTACCTTATCCTTTACTGGCCAGGTGTTCCAGTTCTGAAGCCTTTGTGACCACAACATCACCCAAATATACTGCTACCTTTGATAATCCTTGAAGGATGTTCTCCATAACTCTTAAAATGACACACATTAATGAGACCCCAAAGAGAAAACGGCTGTACACAGAATTTCTTGTGCATATTGACTGTCATTTATTTCCTGGAGGATTCATCCAATTCAAGTTGAAGATAGGCGTGGTTCATGCCCAACTTGGAGAACGTGTTGCTGTATGTTAATTTAACGTACCTATCTTTGATTCGCGGCATGGTTACCTATCGAGTTTGGAAACTGACTGTTAGTTTATGATCCCCACAAAGACAAACTGATCTGTCAGGTTTAAGAATAGGGACCATGAGCACAACTCATTTTGCAAATTGCATAGGTCTTATTATATCTAAACTTTCAAGGCACCCTAGTTCAGTTTCCACCTTCTCCAGCATGGAGTCTGGAATTGGTCTTGCTCTAAAATATATAGAAGTAGTGTTAGAGCCAACAGAGATTTTGGCTCCTTTCATTTTTCACAGGCCCTCGTGGAAAACTCCAGGGTCTCTACTGACAACTTTGTAGAGTCCCTGCACATTTTAGCTTTGGCTCCTTCAATGTTGTTAGCACAGAACAAGTCATGCAGAAGTATATTAAGCCCAGTTTTCCCTACTGGTGTTATAGGGTCCAAGTTTCCCAAAAAAGAGGCATAATGGCTTTTTCTTCCTGGAGAAGATTCTCTATTAACAGAGGTTGTCTGGAGGGAGAGATGGGAAAATACTTTTCCCTTGTTACCAATGTAGCAATTCAGCTAAATGCCTGTTTCCCACCACTAGCACACCTTATTGTCCACCAAAGAGAAGAGTTGTGCCTGCATCTTAAGGATAAGCAGTCTTCATCTTGGGACCAACAACAACAGATTGGTCCAGATTGAGTAACAGGTTTTAAACCCTTGCTGACTGTTTCTTATTAGGTGAACCTCTGCTTGCTCAATAAGAAAGCTTACATTCCTCAAGGCCCATGGGGAGATCTATCAATGATCCTCCATGGCATTTATAGCCATCATAACATAAGGGAATCCTGTCTGTACAATTTTACACTCCCCCGCCTCAGAATCCATTGTGGGAATGGATTAGGGGGTTGGGAGGGGTAGAGGGAGGAAAGCATAAAATTCTGGCCCAAGTGAGATGTCCTGTGAAACTAATCAAGGAGACTTTCAGAACAGAAGAAAGAAGTCTGCATGTTAGACTACATAACTGTGTTCTGTCAGCAGCGTTTGAGAAACTTGATGTGGCTTCAGAGCATTCAAGAATTCTCCAGTTCTGAAAATACATGCAGGCATAAAGGCCATGGCCCAAACTTTTGAGCCAAGAGACTCAGGCTGGTGCTCTTACTAATACTGGATGAATCCCTAAAAGCCTGTTCAGTGACCTGTACAGAGTAGCAAAAAAGCTTGAGGATGTAAATTACCCAATTGGCACAGCAGATCACAGGAAAAAACAAAGGCGGTGACATGTCAACATGCTAAAACAATATCACAGTAGAGGAGGATCAAACAGGTAAAAGTTTATCCAATAACAACAAACCTTAGAGGGTGATCTGGGTGAGGCCCACACTGAACTCCTTATTGTCTGGTAAGCAAGCACAGAGATTCTAGTGAAATAAGATACCGTATTAACCCACATAAATGCAGAACAGCAAGGAGCTTTTTTTACAAGGCAGCTCACTGCATTGAGACAAGCCAAGTAGCACCACTTTCCATAAAACAATATCTCTGCTATCTAGGTCCAGAAAAACTGTCCCAGGTTCAGGGGCAGATTAATTACATTGCTGGAGCACTAACAAACAAAATCTAGCAGCAGTATCAGGAGTTCTCTAGTTGTGGTTGTGTCCGCGCCATGCAGCTCCACAAAGGTCTGCATCGACTATCACAAAGTTAATGCAATGACCACAGTCAACTCCTACCCAATTCTCTACCTGAAAGACTATATAAATAGGTCAGGTAATGTAGGCTATACTACAAAGATAGATTTGCTCAAAGCACACTTGACCATCTGCACAAAGGATATCCCTGCCTTAGAGACTCTGGCTGGGTTATACCTGTATTGGATCATGGCATTTGGACTCAAATGCTGCAGCCAATTTTTAAAGGTGAATGAAACAGGTAATGGCTGGCTTATCCAGTTGTATCATGTATTCAGACAACATCCTAGTGTATAGTGACACCTGGGAAACTCACTTAGAACAATTGGAAGCCCTCTTCAAAAAATTACAGTCAGTGACCTAGTGGCCCATTTTGCAAAGAGCAAGTTTGTTATAGCTCGGGTAACTTATTTGGGACATGTGGTGGGTCAAGGACAAGTACTGCCCAAAGCTGCAAAGCAGCAATCCCAACCTGCAACTTTTCTGGCAAGTCGGGGTGGAAGATGCACTTGTCGACCTTGTTTCGGGATTTGTGCAGAAATGCATGCTCATTTCTCAGAGCCACAGAACAGTTGGAGACCAGACCATGCTGGAAACCGGCAGTAAGACAGGTAACTCATTGCAATCT
Source organism: Sphyrna mokarran (assembly GCA_024679065.1). Lineage (NCBI taxonomy): Eukaryota > Metazoa > Chordata > Chondrichthyes > Carcharhiniformes > Carcharhinidae > Sphyrna > Sphyrna mokarran. The sequence goes on along the minus strand of JAGIQG010000008.1, from coordinate 78,144,651 downwards.
TTTTTTAATATGTTTTAAATATATTTTAAATGTCATTATTGGGAACTTACCGGTCCCAATTAAACCTCCCACCCTGCCTGGAGTACTTCTTTCCACCAGGGTTTGGAGGAGCTCCCCATGATCAGGGAACGAGCAGGAAACCCCGCCGGAATGAAAGGGGGGGGGGACGATCGGGGCTCCCCAAGGGGTCAGGCGGCAGGGGAGAAGGTGTTTCCTGGATATGAGTATCTTGCCAGCACAAGCCTGTGCCTCCTGGCACTGCCCAAGGGAAAACGTGCCCATGCCCAGAGGGCACCATGCCACTAATCCCTGCAGGCATTGGGCAGTGCTAAGGGGATGGAGCTTAGGGGTGATTGGTGTGAGTGGGGGAATCCTGCTACACTCTGCTTGGCGATTGGCCTGGGATGGAGGGAGGGCAGCGATTGTGGTGGGCTGGAGGGGCTGGGGAGGGACACCTGCCTCCCCTGGAGTCTGACCCCCAAGTGGGGTCAGCAAATGGGGGTTCCTGCTGGGGTGAGGGGGATCGCCATTGCTGGAAGGAATGGGTTGGACATTGGGGTGCTCTGGGACGATTGGAAGGGAGGGCAGTGGTCAGGCTACCCCAAGAATTGTTGTGGGGACTGCAATTGGGCCATGGGGAGGGGGCTGAAGGGCCAGCACTGTGGGGGTCCCAGATTGGCTAACGATTGAACTGGCCAGCAAACAATGGACTGACAGATTGGGACCACTGCACACACGCAGAGTTCCAGAACTATCAGACTCCGGCGTGACTAGGCTCTTGCCCCCTTGGTCTTTGATGAGGTTCATGATTGGGATCTCTGCAGTGCACAAACTAGAGAAATTCGAGTAAGAAGTTGAACTGTGAAAACAGTCATGATCCAGAACAATTTTCTCACTAATTCAGTGCTTTTGGGAGAATTGCCCCCATAGTTTCCAATTTCTATGACAAAATGGGAAATCATGAACATTTTAGGGATGTTTGAGTTCTATTGCAGGTTTCAAACTCCAACACTGTAACTGCCTTGTTAACAGACCTACTACAAATAAAAGCAAAATTATATGTATTGAGAAATGCCAGGCCATTAGTACATAGTTTAAATTAGTACATAGTTAAACACATTATGATTCATAAAAGTATATTCTTGTGAAAAAGAAATTTAAACCTTTGTATGACCAAACAAGGAGGTTGAATAGAGAGTATCAGTTCACCCCTTCTCGCACAGTCATAATATGTCTGTACATTCATTTGCATTTTGATAGATTAATGAATTACTGCTTCATGGTAGCAGTTATTACTCAACTACGAAATGTTTTATTCCTAAATTTCAATAAATAAGCACCAGGGGTCCAAAGAATGCAAAACTAATTATAAAAAATTGCATGAACACCGTTAAGAGACTTCCGTGTTGGTTTTGAACACTCTTGTACTTAGTTTTTGTTTCTGCTTGACATTGGGAATTTAGGAGCAGGTTCATTAAGCTCTCATTATACTAAAATTAGGTGGTGGTTGCAAATTCTATTGGAATACACCCCAAAAAGGCAACAAATTTAAATTACAAACAGTGTAATAATGGTAATGAACTTCACAACAACTACCATACAATACTCCTTACAATAGTACGTGCTTATGGATTTTTATATAATTCTCATGATGACAGCAATTATTCATAATATGAGATTTTATTTATCTTTCCTGTGTAATGCTCATTCATTCATGATGTATTTAGGATTTCCAATATTGTTGTTAGGATGTGTTCATAGTTACTGTTGCTATGCAATATTTATTGTTATAGAACATGTTCATAATCATTGTGTAATAACTACGACAAGACATGTTTATCATGCAATATTAATTGTTCTGAGATTTTTAAAATATTTTCTATATAATTTGCCCTGACAGTAATGTTCATAATTACTATGTAATACACAGTGCTTAAAATTATAAGGGTACATTTTCTGACAGGCTGAATGCTTTGTGGAGCTATACATGCAATCTATGCAGACTTGAAATTTGGGCCTCCAACTAGGTGTTGCATTCTGTGTCTAATTTGGTTCACCTTTCTTGTTAGAAAAGAGTGAATGCTATTTGTGCATGAATTATCATTTTTATAAGCAAATATAATGTAAATGAGGCATTCCAACTCTAATTTTGGTTAAGGTGGCATTCCCATTTTGAGCCTTTTCCTATTTAAGACAACTGCATTCAATTTGAATTTTAAAAGTTCTCCATGTGGTTGCCACATTTCCCTGTTACAATGTGGATACTTGGCCATGAAGTATGTTGAGTCTAAATAAATGCAAGCTTTTCCTTTCAAAGTTGACTTGCTGCAATTTAAGTTACAACAATTTATCTGACTGAATATTGTGTATTTTGCCCATTTGTGAAGACTCCATTTTTGATCATTTTGAGTGAAGTGGGAAATCTGCAATCTTGATTGCTATTGTTGATTCCCACGTACACCTAAGCAAGTTCCCTTTCCTGCCACATACCATTCTGACTTGGAACAACATCACCATTCTTTTATTGTAGCTACAACTCCCTTTTTAAAAGTACCAGGAGTTACCTGCAGCAGAGGGACTTCTTCAGGGCAACTGAAATGAGAGACAAATGCTGTCATTGCCAGTGATGCTCACATTCCATGAAAGTAATTTTTAAAATGGTCAGAAGTGGATACCCCTTTGGACAGGCCATTTCATTCCTTGAGAGCACACTGGCTGCAATCCAACAGGCACTATTGATGATGACTTCCATTGATATGTTGATAATTTAGTTCACCAAATACTGATTTGGCTGGATTTATCCAGTTTTGTTTTGTGGACACCTGACAACTTTTTATATTATTAGGTAGATGCCAGCATTATCGGCCCCAAGTTTAAGGAGAGCAAGTATGGTGCATGCAAGCCCTGGAGAGACTGGCAACTCTAGGGAACCCAGAGATATGGAGGCACAGCTGATCTTAAATTGTCATAACTTCCATCAAAGCCCTTCTCAAACTCATCCACATGCATAACCATGTTGCCCAATGGACACAAAAGATTGCAGGCAAGAGACTGCAGCTGAGAACCCACAGGATACATCCTGGCATTCAGGTAAATGATACTATGAAGGGAGGGCAAAAGTAACTGAGGAAGGGGGAGGAAGAGGCCTGGAGTTAAGGAGGCCCAGAGGAGCATAATATCAAAGTAAAATTAATAAATATCTGCCTCTGTCCTCCCTAGACTAAGAACTCCTTTCTGACACAACTGACAAGTAAGAAGTCTCATTACACCAGGTTAAGGGTTTATTTGGTTGCAAAAGCCACTAGCTTTCAGAATGCTACTCCTTCGTCAGATAAGTGGGAGTTCTGTTCACAAACAGGACATAGAAAGACACAAACTCAATTTACAAAATGATCGTTGAAATGCAAATCTTTATAGGTAATCAAGTCTTAAAGATACAGGCAATGTGAGTGGAGAGAGGATTAAGCACAGGTTAAAGAGATGTATACTGTCTACAGCCAGGAAGTTAGTGAGATTTTGCAAGCCCAGGCAAGTCGTGGGGCTTACAGATAATGTGAGATAAACCCAAGATCCCAGTTGAGGTCATCCTCATGTGTACAGAACCTGGTTATTAATCTCTGCTCAGCGATTCTGTGTTGTTGTATGTCATGAAGGCTGCCTTGGAGAATGCTTACCCAAAGATCACAGGCCAAATGCCCGTGACCGCTGAAGTGTTCCCCAACAGGAAGAGAACACTAGTGATTGTCAAACAGTGTTCATTCACCCATAGTTGTAGCATCTGCATGGTCTCCCCAATATACCATGTCTCGGGACATCCTTTCCTGCAGCATATCAGGTAAGCAACATTGGCCAAGATGCAATGCATGTATCATGTACCCAGTGGATGGTGTTCTCATGTGAGATGATGGCATCCATGTTGATGATCTGGCGTGCCTTGCAGAGATTGCTATGGCAAGGTTATGTGGTGTTGTGGTCACTTCTTCTGAACAAAGAACAAAACAGCACGGGAAACAGACCCTTCGGCCCAATGAGCCCGCACCGCCACCCCGATGTTCCCACCTCTACCCGTGATCCCTGTCCATGTTTATAGATCTATGGATTAAAAAAACAAATTTGAGACAATTTAGGGAGAATTTGTTTTGCCAATTAGCCTAAGAGCACATCTTTGGGATGTGGGAGGAAACCGGAGCGCCTGGAGAAAACCCACGCAAGCACGGGGAGAATGCGCAAACTCCCACAGACACAGGCCCAAATCCATGTATTTGCACAGCACAGCGATAGTCACTGAGCTGTCGTGTTGCCCATCAAATGGTCCAGGTCAAGCGTTCACTAACGGTATGAAGCACTAGGATCCTCTCAAAAGATCCAAGAGCAGTCCTCTCACGACCCATCGTGTGTATGCCCCTCGTTAGACAACAAGGTGGACCAAAGCATCTGTAGGATAAAAACAAGTACATCAATATCATCATCTATTTACACATTTCCCAGGGACTCCCAAGGCTCACAATCCCTATTTTAAATCAGTTTTCTATACCCCTCCATTCCCATTCTGTTCATGTGCCCATCTAAGTATTTCTTAAATAACTCCCGACTACCTGCCTCCACCACTTTACTTGGCAGCGCATTCCATACCCCACCACCCTCTGTGTGAAAAAACTCCCTCTAGCATCCAAATTATACCTTACCCCCTCACCCTAAGCCCGTGACCCCTCGTGCTATTTGAGTCCATCCTAGGAAAAAGCTTAACCCTGTTTACTCTATCTATCCCCTTCAAAATCTTGTACACCTCTATCAGATCTCCTCTAAGTCTACGTCTTTCGAAGGAAAACAGTCCCAATTTGCCTAATCTCTCCTCATAACTCAGACCTTCCATACCAGGCAGCATCCTGGTAAACCTCCTCTGCACTCTCTCCAGAGTCTCCACGTCCTTCCGGTAGTAAGGTGACCAGAACTGGACGCAGTATTCCAAATAAGGTCTAACCAACGTTTTATACAACTGCAACATTAAAGGCCAGCTCTTGTATTCTATACTCCTTCCTATAAAGGCTAGCATACTATATGCTTTCTTCACAACCTTCTCCATTTGCTCTGCCACCTTCAGAGACTTGTTCACCTGTACCCCCAGGTCCTCTGCGTTTCTATACTCTTAATAGGTCTACCCTTTATCATATACCTCCCCCCTACATTCTTTCTCCCGAAATGCATCACATCACATTTATCAGGATTGAATTCCATCTGCCATCTGTCTGCCCAAGCTACCAGTCTATCTATGTCCTGCTGCATCGCCTGACAATGCTTCTCAGTATCCGCAAGTCCAGCCATCTTTGTATCGTCTGCAAACTTGCTGATCACTCCACTTACTCCCTCTTCCAAGTCATTTATATATATTACAAATAGAAGAGGCCCCAGTACTGAGCCCTGCGGCACACCACTAGTGACCGACCTCCAGCTAGAGAAACACCCTTCCACTATTACTCTCTGTCTCCTATTACCAAGAACTCAGTAAGAATTTAGCAACACCAATTTTAAATCCAACCGATTTATTTGATAGTAAAATTGCGAGCTTTCAACACTCTGTGTCTTCGTCAGGCAAATGCGAATCCTTACATCTAACCTGCTATTCAAGTGTTAAAGTGGCTAACAATGAGGACGGTCTTAATAGGGATCTTGGCTTCATGACACATTATCTGTAACCCCCGTAACTTGCCTGGGTTAGCAAAAAACCTTACTTACTGTGCTGTCTGGATAAAATACACAATTCTCTAACCAATGCTCAGGATTCCCTTCACACACATTATTAGCCACTTTAACACTTGAATAGCAGGTTAGATGTAAGGATTCGCATTCTAATCAGCAATCTATGACTATCTGTGCTGATGTGTGCTATTGCAGACCAGAACACTACATTTGCCTGACGAAGACACAGAGTGTTGAAAGCTCGCAATTTTACTATCAAATAAATCGGTTGGATTTAAAATTGGTGTTGCTAAATTCTTACTGAGTTCTTACTATCCCAGTCCAACGCCGGCATCTTTACATCATCCTATTACCAAGCCAGTTACTTATGAAGGCTGAACAGTTTGCTGACGACAATGGTCTGAGGTTGTGCAGTTGTTTGAAGCCAAGAAGTAGGGGTGTGGGGATGGCCTTGGCGAGATGTTCATCTTTATCAATGATATTTTGAAGGCTCGGAGAAGATGAAGCTTCTCTGATCCAGGGAAATACTGGATGACGAAGGCATTCGGCTTCTGATCTTTGGGTAAGCATTCTCTAAAGCGGCCTTCACGACATACGACAACACAGAATCATTGAGCAGAGACTGATAGTCAAGTTCCACACACATGAGGATGACCTCAAGCAGAATTTTGGGTTCATGTCACATTATCTGTAACCCCCATAACTTGCGTGGGCTTGCAAAATCTCACTAACTTTCCTGGCTGGACACAATACACATCTCTTTAACCTGTGTTTAACGGTCTCTCCACTCACATTGCCTGTACCTTTAAGACTTGATTACCTGTAAAGACTTGCATTCCAACCATTATTTTGTAAATTGAATTTGTCTTTATATGCCCTGTTTATGAACAGAACTCCTGCTTATCTGATGAAGGAGCAGCACCCTGAAAGCTAATGGCTTTTGCTACCAAATAAACCTGTTAGATTTTAACCTAGTGTTGTGAGGCTTCTCACTATCTTTATCCCAGCATCTCCACATTACAACTGAGAAGTACGTTCTGATCTGGTCCTCCAGTCAAGTCTTAGGTTAAAATTGTATTGTGCCCTGATTTGCATATGTAAAAAGAACCTTTGCAGTGGGTTATGTACAGTAAGAGTCTGGCAACACCAATTTTAAATCCAACGGTTTTACTTGATAGTAAACCTGCTAGCTTTCGGTGTTTGTGCCTTTGTCAGGCGAATGAGGTGTTCCAGTCTCCAAAAGCATGCTTTTGGAGTGCTTTTGCTTTTGTGTGCTTTTGGAGACCAGAACACTCATTCACCTGATGAAGGCACAAACGCCGAAAGCTAGCAGGTTTACTATCAAATAAATCGGTTGGATTTAAAATTAGTGTTGCCAGACTCTTACTGAGTTTACCCCAGTCCAACGCCGGCATCTCTCCATCGTGGGTTATGTATCCAGCTTGCCTGCCTAAATAAGGTTCGTATTCAAACCCACCAGCAAGGCAGCAGGATCAGAGCAGGTAAATCATTCCTCTAATTTTAATAGATCTCCTACTCAATTTTCATAAAACTGGGGGAATTAAAATCAGAGCCAAAGTAGCTTCTCAATGTTGTGCAATTGCAGTTACTGATGTGCAGGCTTTGAATAACAATGTTAGAAATGCATTAAGAGGAAAGTAGTATAAACTTCAGCATGAACTGAGAATGATGCACATTGAAGCCTGTAATTAAAAGTTGGGTTTTTCACCAGTAGGGGGTTGCTTCTGAACAGGAAGAGGGTCCAGAAGGGAATAGTGGAAACTGCTATTTGCACGGAACTATAGTATTGTGAATCAAAACATGTCTTCTACTGCCTGATTTGGTAAATGACTTTGAAACATTTGATGTTGCAATCAAGATACTGTGAGGACTTTGGGCCATTGCTGAATTAGTGTTCACACCGCTGTGAAGTGAACTGAATTGGCTGGATGGTTGGAGCCTCAGAAACAGGCCAAATATCTGTGTGATATTGCAGCATCAGCATGTATTATAATGTCTTGAATATGATAGTCACATATACAGATTTGTTTATAGTTTTTTAGAAGTAATGCTCAATTTGACTCATTCACAGATTGCAGGAGCGTTACAGTAATTACTTTTAGGAGATTTTGTACCTCACCCAAGTCTCATGAATTCATATACATCGTTCAGCCTGTACAATAACTGTTAACAAGGTATTTGACTGCAGAGTGCGTCACAAACAATCCCTATCTTACCTGATAATCACAAGTGTTGCTTGTATCTTAACTCATGCTAAGTCCCATTTATCATCATTATCCTTGTGACTGCAGACTTACATTGGTTCTCAAATTGGTAATGCCTTAATTTTAAAAACCTCGTCCCCTGTTTTTAAATCACCATGCCCTTGACCCTCCTCAACTCTGTATTCTCCATCACAGTTAACTACAACAGCAGTAATTTGAATTATATAGCCTCTTTAATGTAATACAATACTCCAATGTTTTTCAAAGGAACACTACAAAGAAAAGTTTGACTCAAAGTTAATTACAGAGATATTAGGACAGTTTACCAAAAGATAAATTTTATGGTGTGTCATATGAAAGAAAGAGAGACACAGAGATTCAAAAGGGATTTCTAGGACTTTGAAGAGGAAAGGAAGCAGGATTCTCTCAGATCTCTGTAATCCTCCAATTCTGGCCTCTTATGTATCCCTGATTTTAATCATTCCACCATTAGTATCTTCAATGTTTTGGTCTGAAGGTCTGGACTTTAGACTTTAAACCTTGCTGCCACTCTATCTCCTCCTTTAAGAGATGTTTTAAAAGCTATTTGTCTTAAAACTTTCTTACATGGCTCAGTATCAAATTTGCTTTGTTACCTGTTGAGGGATATGTTACTATATTAAAAGCACCATGCATATGTGATGTTGGTTTATGGTTATCAACAATTATGAGAAATCTTGCCATGGCTCAGATTTTTGTGCAATTGCTGACACTACTGTGGGCAATTGTACATTTAACACTGCTCCAGCTGAGATGATTACAAACTGGTATTAAGCCTTCTGGCCTTTATTGTTAGGCTACATGCTACCTTTACCAAATAAAATATAACTGGATGTGGGGTGGAGGCGATAGAGGTGATGGGAAAATAATAGATGTTTAAGATATTAAATTGTGCTGCACACAAAGGAAATTTATTTTTCCAGCTGATAAGGTTGGTCAAAATTCAAAAAAAATACTTGATTTTGCTTGCTATGCCTTGAATTAGGGCAAGGTAATTAAATATCAGTTGATATTGGTATTCCTGCTTTCTCCTCATTTGGCAAAATGTTGCATGCAATCCTTGTGTTTATCCAAATAAACTCAGGTTCTGTTGAGCTGTGTGTGGTGCAGCACGGTCTGGTAAAGCTTGCAGTGTGATTAACAGAGCAAATTTGAATTTGAATAACATTTTTTGTTCAAAAGCCTGTGCTCCATTTTAAAGGTTATGTTGTGCAAATGATGCCGTGAAGAGCTGCAGTTCTGATGTAAAGCTCTGTTGAGATTCATTGCCAGCCCTTTTGAGTGCTTTTATAAGTGAGATGCATTGTGTGTGGGGAATATGAGCTGAAGACAACATGCACATTGAGTGGGAGTGCATAGGCAAATGGAAGGGCTAGCAGAAACAGGGTGACTGCCTGAGCCACTTACTCACATTGAAATTAACTGTTTCCCATCATCTCCGAAACAAAACTGTTGGTGTCTGCAGGCAGATGGGATGCATTCCAAAAGCACATGGGAACACTGTGAATTTATGAATATCAGTGTCCTATGTCAATTGGATTCTGACATTATTTTAACTGGAGCTTGCCAGAAAGCCAAGGACATCGGGAAATTTTCAAGAGGAATTTTAAGGATATACGATATTTGTCAAGTAGGACAGTATAATATATAAAGTAGGACAGTGGAATTCACAGTAAGCAGTTGAGACCAAAACATTGTAAATATTTCAAGAAGGAGTTAGATAAAGGAGCTAAAGGGATGGGGAAAAAAATGGGAACAGGATATTGAGTCAGTCATGATTATAATGAATGGTAGAGCAGGCCCAAATGGCTGAATGGCCTCCTCCTGCTCCTAATTTCTAGGTTTCTAATGTACTAACTTCAGAGATATCTAAGTTGAAATGTGGCAATAAATATGCAGAAAACAAGTTTTTGGTTGGGATTTTTCTGGCTTGCCCTGCCCACCAATCAGTGGAGCAAGCCAATAAAATTGCACGAGAGCTGAGAAATTAGGATCATGCCCAATTTCTCGGCTCTTGTGATATTATGAGAGCTAGATTTCCAGTGAGGTCAGCCTTTCACCGGAAATGAGCAAGAGGATGAATAAATTATTTACACATACGATAATGTTAATTTCCATTGCATTAACAAGCAAAGCAGTCAATCGTCCAGACTCGCTTGCCTTTATGACCTCGCCGGGAGAGGGTGTCTCTGGCGAGGCAAACATCTGCATCCCATGGAAGGGAACAGTTGTGTTGGCTTCACCTGTAGAACCAGAGGCATTGAGGCAAGGGGGATGTGCCTTGAGCAGTGCCAGCCTGGCATCTTCACACTGCCAGTCTGGCACCTCGGTAATGCCCATCAGGCAGGTTGGCACTGCATGGTGGGCAGTGCCAGGGGTGGAGCCTGTGGGGTGGGCATATGGGGGAAAAGCCTATGCGGGCAGAAATTGAAGGGCTGGCCCGATCAGGAGGGAGGGGGCGGGCTGCTGTGCATTCTGTCTATGAATGGATTAGCGGGGGCGCTGTGCAGTCTGCCTGTGATTGGATTGGGGAGAGGGGGACCGCTCTGCATCGTGATCATTGTAAGGGAGGGATTGGTGCAGTTGGTCTAGGTGGTGATGGGGACACCACATGCTGTATTTTGGGTGGTGTGGGGTTCATGTGATTATGGGTGGGGAAGGGAATTTGTTCAGGCTGGCTGCAACAGCAGGGGCGTGACAGCTCTTGCTGTGTCAGACCCCTGCTGTTGTGATTGAACATGTGCAGAATCAGAGATCTGCACATGCGCAATAGCTCCCTCTACAGGTTGGCTGATGAATTAACTGCCTACTGCCTGCAGCAGCTAGAAATAGTCTAGACCATTTTTCCATGTACTATGTACATAAGATTGGGCATGAAAAACCACCAAAAAGCAGATCAGGAACTCTCCCATTTTCATGCCAGCTGGACACTTACAATCATTCTCATAAAATTCCCTATGTGTACCCTATGTGTACAGAGCTAGCCCTCAGCTTGAGTAGAATATTTGGTATCAGCCTGATCTTCTCTCTAAGAAAAAAATCCGTGGTTTCCCAACACATCGTTTTTGAAACCAGAAGAGAAAATGCTAGAAAATCTCAGCAGGTTTGTAAGGAGAAAAATGAGCTGTTGTTTCAAATGCAGAGTTTTATACAGCCTTTTTAAAGCCATTCAAGAACAAAAATCCTCCACTGTTTCTACCCATAAATTGTTCTCTAAACTGTCGGCTAATTTGCTCTTATGGGGTGAAATTCCAAGGGAAGCAGTGAAAGTCTAACTGATGATGCATGTCAAATGCAGACTTATTATTTGTGAAGATTGTTGTAAACATGTCACTAATAGTATTATATTATTTGCTCCTTACAAAATTGTGTGCTGTTTAAATCTTAAGACTTTGAAAATTTAAAAAATTTGACTATTAGCATATATCAGCTTATTCAAATGTATTTGCTTATTCACTGTTTTAACAGAGATTTCATAGCAAACCTTAAGTTACATGATTAAAAACATTTTCTTTTCTATTTGATTTAATTTTTTTCTTGGTTGTAGCAAATTTCACCTAACTTTTTCACTCAAACAAACAGGTATTTCTGTGAACTTTCATTCTCAGTGCAGAATATAGGTCAAAGAACAGCAACTATTTTTTTGTAGCCCTCTCTTTGACCCGTCTCTTTGAGGACATTGAGTCTCTTGGGAGTTTGTGAACGACATCCAGAAACCACAAAGCACAGTCAACTTACTGTTTAGGGTGGACAGTGATAGCCTTTTTCCTAGGATGGAGAAAGCTAGCACGAGGGGACATAGTTTTAAATTAAGAGGTGGTGGTTTTAGGACAGATGTCAGAGATAGGTTCTTTACCCAGAGGGTGGTAAGGGTATGGAATGCCTTGCCTGCGTCAGTTGTAGATGCGCCAAGTTTGGTGGCGTTTAAGAGGTTAGTAGATAAGTTTATGGATGAAAAGGAAATGGTTTAGGTTAGAGGGTCACTGCTTGTTCCTAATTGGTCGGCGCAACATCGAAGGCCGAAGGGCCTGTTCTGCGCTTTAATGTTCTATGTTCTATGTTCTACTTGGTTCATCTTTGCTAACATTTCTCTGTGTCACTGCAGTTAGGTGTCTTTCACATTTAATACTTTTCGATGTATGCGCTGAGCTGCTAATTTTGCTGTAATACTCATACCTTATTGTTATGATTTTCTTGAAGTCCGGCAACTTCTTCTGGACTTCCTGCCAAGTATTCTAAATAGATAACACTTATAATGCTCTTTAGCAAACTTGTATGTGAGATTCCCTTTGCGAAAAACAGCTTTGATTTCTTTATAGCCAAGATAAAATTAGGGTGAGGCATCTTGTGAGTAAATCCATTTGGTCTAAATTACATTTTCCTCAAAAATTATACATTTCACAATTGGATTAATGAACATTTTGACAATTCTAACAATAAAAGGTCTTAGTGGCAGATAGGTTGCAACTGGCAACTGATTTTCCATTCTTTCATATAAAATGGCATTTTCATGGCTGTGTGTCCTGCAGTTAAATTATTAGATTATAACCAAAATGAAATATAAGCATTTCTTTGAGTTTTTTTAATTAAAGAGGTAAATAAATATAATACTTGATCATGAATCTGCAAACAGTTTTCCAAACTTGCAGTAGTAAAATGGCTAACCAAGCTCATGAAAGACATTTTCTGTGATTATCATCCTAGCGCACGAACCTCCTCATGTTTTTTAATCTTTTCTTGCAGTTGATCAGACACCTTATTCAGCACCTCTCCTTTGTTGTCCAGCTTGATGGGACAGCCACTCGTATGAGTCCAATTTTACATATCCAATTATAGCCATAACATTTTCAGGAATGGCTTATCTTTTATCATACATTATTACATTGAGAGTTCCACAAGGATCTGTTCTTCATATACATGGCCCCCGCTTGCATATACATCATGCAAACCAGCCTCTCATCCATTGACCCATGAGGATCCCACACAACCTGGATACACTTCCTTCCACCATCTTCCAATAGTAAAAAGATACAAAAGTCTAAAAACACACACCAAGACTGAAGAGCAGCTTCTTTCCTGCTGTTTTCAGACATTTGATCTTACCATATTATTAAGCTGAGCTTTCTCTTCGCTTTACCTGTAATTGCAACACTATATTCTGCACCCTATCCTTTTTTCTCCCCATATACTTTATGAACGGCATATTTGTCTATATCATACACAAGGAACAATATTATTCATTGTATCCAGTAAATGTGACAGTAATAAGTCAAATCAAAATTGATATGTATGCTGATGGCGTTCAGCTTATAGCCTGTCTAATCCTTCCACTTGCTCTCGTTGCCTGACTATTTGTAAACATTGGGCAGAAATTTTCCCTCAAAAATTCTAAGTGTCACATTGCCTTGAAAATTGGATTAATTCACGCTGTTTTTTTCAGTCAGAGTTCATAGAAAAGTCTTCCACACTATGTGTAATGCAGAGGCCACCAGCATGAATGTCATTAAATTTCAGGGGGCAGAGCCTATTTCCACTGAAATCAGCGTGCTCAGTGGGCCACTGTGCATATGCTGGAGTGTCAGTGCTGAGATCGGCAGATATACAGTGGCCCTGCACTGACGGCCACTCGACCCTCGCAAACCAACTCTCCACCCCACCCTCACCCTATCCCTCCTACAGTCTGAATGCTAGCCTCCCAATCATTCCCAGGCCAGCCTCAAACCCCAGCCTGGCCCGCCTCATCTCTTGAACCCCCAACAAATGACCAGATGCCCACCTGACAGTTAACCCCTCCTGCAGTGCTGACCCTTCCCCCCACAATAGGCTGACATCCCCAGCCTGCCCTAACTGCTGTTTTTCCTCCTTCATCATTGATGCCTATGTAGAGTCGGAGCAAGACCCTTACCCGTACTGATTGGGCTACCAGGCCCTGCTCCAAGCAGCCTCTGGCCCAAACAGGCCCTGCCCCCACATGCCCCACCTTTTGGCACTACTCTATACCCAGTGAATAGTGCCAAGGTGCCCCGGCATTAGCACAGGCCAGCACTGCCCAGGTGCCAACGCTCAAGAAGCACCACACACCTGCTACATGACCTCTTTGACTTCAGTGAGGTCAAGTTGTTAGTCCCTCAAAAGTGGGGAGCTATTTTAAATCACGCTGGAATAAAATACTCTGGCAGAGCGGTTGGAGGGGGGGGAGTCACTAATGAGCCCAGAGACTTCATTCCTAGGCCCACTAATTGTATTTAAATTATGTTGAAATTAAGATTTAAATACTTAGCCCTTCTCCCCAACCAGACACCACCAGAAATCCAGAGCTGATGAGACGCTACCGTGCACAAATGTAAGCATGAAACCTGTGTGTTGTCCACTATAAGATTCTCCCAGTTTGTTGCGCTAATTTTTTAGCGCAGCGGAATGGGAGAATCGCCATCAGAATTTTGGGTGAGCGACCATGTCATCCAGCTGAACTCTGGATTGAATTAAGCCCTACCACAAGCTCTGTACCCTTGCTACTGATTTCAACCCCTGACCCAGCTAGTGTTTCTGGATAAACCAGATTGTTTGAAGCTTCCGTGTGCTATTTTATGCTAGAATGAGCTTCCAATAACTTGATTTATATATTCAGCTGCTCAGTGTCCATTGTTGTGAAGTGAAGCAGCTTGCAAAGTTTCCAATGTGACAAACTGGGGGATGGGATTTTCTAATTCCAAGGCCAGAAAATCCCACCCGAGGTCAATGGATCTTTGCATGTCCGTGTCCTGTTTGCGATGGCCGGGAAAGAAAAATTCTGCCCAGGAACTGCGTGTACGTGTGGAAGTACATCACTTGTCATACAGGAAAAAGAAATTTCATTGAGAGCGGAAATTCATACTGGCAACCTTAAATGTTAATAATAATTTATATAAATTGAAGTCATTGAAGCATAAAAGTATACATCACAGAAAAAGGCTATTGGATCCATTGGATCCATTGAATCCGCGCCAGTCAAAGACAAACCACCCAATTAATCAATCCCATTTTTTAGCACATGATCCAAAGCCTCATATGCCCTGACATTACAAGTGCACATCTAAATACTTCTTAAAAGTTATGAGGATCTCAGTCGCTTCTACGCTGTTAGTTCCAAATTCCCACCATCCTTTGGGTGAAAAAGTTTTTCCTCACATCTCTCTCAACCTCCTGCCCTTATCTTAAATCTATGCTCCTTAGTCATTGATCCCTCCACTAAGAGGAATAGTTCCTTCTTGTCTGCTCTATTTATGCCTCTCATCATTTTACACATCTTAGTCATGTCCCCCTCAGTCATTTCTACTTCAAGGTGAACAATTTCAGTCTATCCGATCTCTCTCCATAACTAAAACTCTCCAGCCCAGGGAACATCCTAGGAAATCTCCTCTGTCTCCTTTCCAGTTAGTAAATCCTTTCAGATGAGTAAATTTGCAGATGATAGCTTTTTTTATCTGGACAAATGTGAGGTTAGTGCGATTTGGAAGGTCTACTGCAGAAGAAAAGTTTACAATAAATGGTAGAGCCCTGAGAAATATTAGCACACAGAGGAATCCAAGTATGCAATCCACAGTTCCCTGAAAGTGGCAACTCAGGTGGACAAGGTGGTCAAGAAGGTATGTGGCAAGCTTCATTGCTTGGCACATTAAATGTAGGAATTGGAAAATCATGTTGCAGCTGTATAAAAATTTGGTTAGGCCACATTTGGACTATTGTGTACAATTCTGGTAACCACACCACAGGAAGAATGTTGATGCATTGGAATTGGTGCAGAAGAAATTTACCAGGATGTTGCCTGGTTTGGAGGATATGTAATCCGAAGAAAAACTGAACAAACTTGCATTGTTTTCATTGAAAGGATGAAGGGGGACCTAATAGAGGTCTACAAGATTATAACACACTGAGATAGAATGGATAGATAGAGTCTTCTTCCCAGAATCAAAGAGTCATTTATTCGAGAGTATAGGTTGAAAGTGAGGGGGGGAAGTTTAAAAAAGATGTAATGGCAAGTTTTTCACACAGAGAATAGTGAATGCCTGGAACACGTTGCCAGAGGAGATGCAGGGAGCAGATTCTTTAACAATGCTCAAGATGCATCTCTATAGATACATAAGGAGACAGGGAATAGAGAGATATGGACTATGCAGAGGCAAGAAAATATTAGATTAAAGATGCATTTGTGTTGGCACAGATATGGTGAGCTGAAAGATCTGTTCCTGTGCTGTACTGTTCTTTGTTCCAGTGCTATCATACCCCTCCTATAATGTGAATTCCAGAACTGCACACAATACTCTAGCTTTGGCCGAACCAATGTTTTATATAGTTTCAGCATAATCTTCTTAAACTCAATGCCTTGGCTAATAAAGGCAAATATACCATATGCCTTCTTAACCACTTTATCCATCTGTCCTATTGCCTTAAGAGACCGATGCACATTTGCACCAGTATCCCTCTCATCCTCGGTGCTTCAAAAGGTCGTGTTCATCATGCATTCTCCTGCTTTGTTTGTCCTGCCTAAGTGCATCAGCACACACTTATCTAGATTGAATTCCATTTGCCAGTGATCAGCTCATCTGACCAGCCTACCTATATCCTGTAATCTAATGTTTCTCTCCTCACTGATTACAACCCTACTAATTTTTGTATCATCTACAAACTTACTGATCAACCCTCCTACATTCAAGTCTATGCCGTTTATATAAATTCATATAGGAAGGTCCCCATCACTGATCCCTGCAGGACCCCACTGGACATACTTCCAATCGGAAAAACAACCTTCACCTGCCACTCAGCCAGTTCAGAATTCAATTTGCCAAACTTCCTTAGGTTTGATGGGCTCTTACTTTCACAATCAGCTCCAATATTTGACATTGTTAAAAGCCTTGTTGAAGTCCAAGAAGACTACATGAAAAGCATTCCTCTTATCTACACACCTAGTCATACCTCTTCAAAAAAATTCAATCAAGTTGGTCAGACATAATTTACCCTTACCATATTGAATGTTCCAGATTAATCCCCCACATCTCCAAATGCAGATTAATTCTGTTTTTCAGAATTGTTTCCAATAACTTCCCATCAATGAGGTTAGACTGACTGGCCTGTAGCTTTTTGGTTTATTCTTTCCTCCCTTCTTAAATAATTGTACCACATTGGCTGTCCCCCAGTCTTCTGGCACCTCTTCTGTGGCCAGAGAGGAATTGAAAATTATTGCCAGCACTCCTGTTATTTCCTTCCTTGGCTCACTCAATAGTTTGTGATACATTTCAACGTGCCCTGGTGATTAATCTACTTTTAAGCCTGCCAGACAACTCAGAATCTCCTGTGATTTTTGCAGAACTCACAGATTTTCACATGTCCCTTCACAATCTTCACTCTTCTTGCTGACCTCGCACAGTGCATATGGTTCTATGGAAGGCACCTGTACTTAGTTGAAAGCAGCATAAGTACAAGGCTCTTCCCTCACCAGCCCCTAATCTTCTCAACCTCAAGACCAATTACCTGCCTTCTCCACAATCTACTCATCTACCTGAGGGGCTGTGGTTAGCTTTGCAGCAATCTGATAATGAGCAATGCTTTGCCAGGCAAGTTGTCTATAATATTCTGCAGCTTGTACACTCACTGGAAATTAAATCAGACCCAATGTAAGGGATATCTCTAAGCTTCATCATTCAGGTTCAGGAAGTGCAGCCTGACATCCATTTCCACGTCCATAGCCTTCCCGTCACAAAAACTACCTATAATATCTAGAACATCATCTGTCACTGCCACTTTCTTGGCTCCCTTACTTCTGAAGCTGTCACGTATACTTTTGCAACCTTCAAATTTGACTATTCCAGTGCTGTTCTATTTGGTTTTCCAGCCCCTATCATCCATAAACTAGATCATTCAAAAGTCAGAAAGTACTCAGCAAATTTGGTGACACCCGACCAGTGAGGAGAAGAACAGAATTAACATTTCAAGTTGATGAACCTGCCTCAGAATATTCAAATAAAAGGTCTTGGACATGAATTCTGTTTCTGTCATCACTGGTGTCACCAAATCTGAGCATTTCCAAAGTTCA
Source organism: Sphyrna mokarran (assembly GCA_024679065.1). NCBI lineage: Eukaryota > Metazoa > Chordata > Chondrichthyes > Carcharhiniformes > Carcharhinidae > Sphyrna > Sphyrna mokarran. The sequence continues at coordinate 78,126,621 of JAGIQG010000008.1, read as the reverse complement.
GAATAAACTGCTTCATTCAAAACTCTTGTTACCAATTTCCTGTCCTGTAACAAGCACTGCTTGGCGATCACCACTTCCTTGCTGACTTGCGTTGGCTTCTCAACACCTCAAATTTAAAACTGTCACATGATCATAGAATGGGTATAGTATATGGAGCAAGGTGCAAGTTCAGTACAAGGCAAAAATCCAGCAGAGGACTGCAGCCAGATAAGCTTTTCATGGCTATCTCAGCCAGGAAACATCAATTTATGTTGGCTCCTTCTCTTGCTCCTCCTCCTCATCTGCTCATCATATAGTTAATGGCAAATTCTGTGCAGCATAAAGCAGACCACTATGAACCTTGAAAGCTATTTTGCCAAGATTGCAAGTGTCTTCTGTAGCAGTTCAAGCAGCAGAAGTGTTGCATCAGAATGCCAATGGTCTGCTCGATCTTATTTCATCCAGCATCATGCCTTTCATTGTGTGCATGCTGCATACTTGTCTGTACATTGCAATCAGAATCATCAACCATGTGATGAATGGATAGTTCCTATTATCTAGAAGCCAACCTCTGGTTTTGCCTTTTGATCACTCAAATACAAATAATGTAGCATTTGCTGGAGAATGAAGGCATCATGACTGATGCCAGGGTTTTGAGCATTGGCATATATGATTTGCTATGGATGTTTGAATACCAGCTGAGCAAAGAGGGAATGGAATCCCTTTGATTGTGGAACATTTCAGAGCTGGCATCACTGCTCACAAAGTACTGTGAATACAGCAAATGGAATTTTATACCATGGGGAAGATTGTAATTTTCACGAAGCTCTGACAAGAGAGTAGCAGGCAAAGCAGCTCCCTTTAAATAGAGAATAATAGTAACCTCTCTCACACAACAGCAGAAGGCAAGCTGTCTGATGTCACAAATATTTCTGAGTCCAATCTGAAAGGAGGGTGACATAAAAGTTAATTGTCACATTTGCGAGTGACTTGCCCTGTTCTGCTTTCTCTCTGCTCGTTCTCCATAACATGCTATGTCCCAACTATGGCCCACATTTCTCAGACCAACTGGGTTGTGCAAAAGCCTTATAGATAGGACCAAATCCTTCATTTCTGCCACACCATGCCCTGTATATTTTAACAACTTCAAGGAACTCTAGAAAACACTAGAGACTTGCATAATTATAGTAACACGTGGAAATCAATCAGCAATTAATCTGAAATTCCTTATAATAGCATTGATAGAAGATTGTTTTGGAAGAGGACGAGGATGGGCCTGAAATTAAAATTCTAGTCTGGGGGAAGGCTGATTTTAATGAGATCAGATGTGATTTGGTCAGTGAACTGGAAGCAGATACTCTTAGGTAAATCTGTGACAAAACAATGGGGCACATTCAAGAAGTGAAGAGAAATAGTATGACAGAAATTAGAAATTGGTCGATTTTGTTTGGAAAATTCTAAGGCAGTCTTATGTTACTTTTGCAAATTGTACTTTGATCTTAGTAAAGGGACACAAACATTGTTGATGGGTATACTAACTGGAGAAGTGTTGGGAGATATGGCTTTGAAAAAGAATTTTGTTAATATAAAGAAACCTTATCAGATATACCCCATCAAATTCAGAAAAACTATGAACATTGAAGCAAAATCCTTATCAGAGAAGTTTGAAAAACATTGCTGTTGTTACTGTTTTGTGGAATCATTTACTTCAAAAAATTAATGTTATCAGCAAATTGCTGTAAAATGTTGATACAACTTTATTGAATGTTGCACAATTGCTAGCTTCAGTTTAAAATTTTGTCATGGAACTTCAAAATGACTATTGCTCACTAGAAGCAGAGGCACTAACATTTGCAAAACATACAGGTCCCTCTGATGATGAGAGTCTTACCAGATGCAGGAAGATATTCTTTGATAAAACTAGAGACAATTAAGTCAATTTAAATGGGAAAGAGAAAATCATCATTGAGACTGTCAGTGTAATTTGTAACACAATAATGGTGCAATTGCAAAGTGGAAGTGAATCTCTGAAGAAAACTGTTGATTTATTTTGCATGCTTGTAAACAGAAGTTAGCATAAGAATGCTAAATACCACTGCAGTAAAAAATTCTACTGGGAGAACATAGGCACAAATTCTTTTGAAGATGAAATGAAACAATCCATTCATTTCATCGATATTGATCAGCTTTGGCTTTGAGATCACCAGCTGATTTGTACAGACTTGTACATGATGGTTTGCAGGCAATCTTTCCAAATGTGGAAACCATTCAGAAAATATTTTAAATAATTTAATAATACCCGTCACAATGCTTCTGATGAATATTCGTATTTTGTATTGAAAGGAGTTAAAATTATTTGCAAAGTACATGAGTGAGAACATAAGACAATTACCTACAATGGTAGAATTAATGATTTTGTGAAGAAGAAGTGTAGAAGAAAAGCTATCTAAATTGCTATGCCAACAAGAGATGAAGTAAGAAAATCTTAAAAATCTGTCCCTCTTCTCTATTTCCTTTAAATTCTCTTTTTCAAAATGGACTATCGCTGGTCTGATGTAATGGTTGCAGCTGGTCACATGCGGGTGGTTCTAACCACCATTGCTCTCAAGACTGGGTTTGAAAAAGTCTCTTCTAAGACAAAGAATGAAACCCTGCCACTGATATTAGACTTGGTCTCACTGGATATTGATGTGAATTTACAGCAATAACTTCTTTGATTTTGTGAGATTATACATAAGGGAGATCTAACTTTTATGAAGAAAGTTAACTTTTATTTTTGAAACTGTATGAGACTCTGAAATATGTATCTTGTTAATTGGAGTATTTGCTCCTGCAGTGGACTGGCTCATTTTATCCTGCACTGGTCTGTACTGCAGTGATGTTATCAGCTGATATTTCCATCTCATTGTTATCAGCAAGTTCCGCGTTTGCTCACCTCAACACTCATAGATCACAACATTGACCATCTTTACTATCATTCTGACAAGGGATAAGCTTGGATTTCAATTCAGCAATTATTCATGCAGGTATGTTTTTAAAAGTTAAAAAGCACTAAAGCAGTTAAGCAGAGATCAATTTGTGTATTTTTGCGGCTTGCATCTATACATTTTATGGGGTGGAGGTGGGTGGAGTCAGGAGGGGTGTAATGTCATTGGGGAAGCAGTGTGATATTACGGAGGAGAAACATGACATCTTTGGGCAGCCCAGAAATTTAGGTGAGTGCAGCGCTCCACAAAGTTATGTCCGCCACTGCTTAAAACTGTACACAATATTCCACCTGAGGTCTTCATAGTGTCTTATATAAGTTTAGCAAACCTCCTGGATCTTATACTCAATGCTGCTATTAATAAATCCTAGAATACAAGATGCTTCATTAACTGCTATCTCCTCTCCTGCCACCTTCAATGAACCATGCACAAAAGAACCCATGTTTCTGTGCTCCTGCACCCTGTTTAGAATTTTATCCCATATTTTATATTGTCTCTCCATGTTCTTCTTGCTAAACTGCATTACTTCATACTTCTCTGCACTGAACCTATCTAACCACTCCATCAACTTGCATATGTTCTTTTGAAGTTTTATACTGTGCTCCTCATAGTGTACACTGCTTCCAAGTTTTGTGTCATCTGCAAAGTTTCGAACTGTGCCGAACTACACGCAAAGATCTGGATCATTAACATATATATCAGGAAAAGCAAGATTCCCAACACTGACATAGAACATAGAACATTACAGCGCAGAACAGGCCCTTCGGCCTTCGATGTTGCGCCGACCAATTAAGAAAAAGCAATAACCCTCTAACCTAAACCATTCCCTTTTCGTCCATAAACTTATCTACTAACCTCTTAAACGCCACCAAACTTGGCGCATCTACAACTGCAGCAGGCAGGGCATTCTATGTTCTATGGTGGTGAGTGAATGGAACCGACTGCCGTCGGAGGTTGTTGAGGCAAACTCACTGGGGTCTTTTAAAAGACTTCTGGATGAGTATATGGAAAAGAATAGGATAGGGGGTTATAGATAGGTCTGTGGATTGGTAGATGTGATCGGTGCAACTCGTGGGCCGAAGGGCCTGTTTGTGCTGTATTGTTCTATGTTCTATGTTCTATTCCATACCCTTACCACTCTCTGGGTAAAGAACCTACCTCTGACATCCGTCCTATAACTACCACCCCTTAATTTAAAGCTATGTCCCCTCACGCTAGCTTTCTCCATCCTAGGAAAAAGGCTATCACTGTCCACCCTATCTAAACCTCTAATCATCTTATACGTTTCAATAAGGTCTCCTCTTAGCCGCCTTCTTTCTAACGAAAACAACCTCAAATCCCTCAGCCTCTCTTCATAAGACCTGCCCTCCATACCAGGCAACATCCTGGTAAACCTCCTCTGTACCCTCTCCAATGCCTCCACATCTTTCTTATAATGCGGGGACCAGAACTGCACACAATACTCCAAGTGCGGCCGCACTAGAGTTTTGTACAGTTGCAACATGACGTTGCGGCTCCGAAATTCAATCCCCCTACCAATAAAAGCTAAGACTCCGTATGCCTTCTTAACAACCTTATCGACTTGATTGCCAACTTTCAGGGATCTATGCACATATACACCAAGATCCCTCTGTTCTTCAACACTATTAAGAGTCCTACCATTAGCCCTATACTCTACACATTTGTTATTCCTGCCAAAGTGAATTACCTCACACTTTTCTGCGTTAAACTCCATTTGCTCTCGGCCCAGCTCTGCAACTTGTCCAAGTCTCTCTGTAAACTAGAACATCTCTCTTCACTATCTACCACTCCTCCGACTTTGGTGTCAACCGCAAATTTACTAATCCATCCTTCAATACCCTCATCCATTTATAAAAATTACAAACAGCAGGGGCCCCAAAACAGATCCCTGAGGTACACCACTTGTAACCGAACTCCACGATGAATAACTTACATCAACCACCACCCTCTGTCTTCTATCAGCTGGCCAATTCCTAATCCAATTAGCTAAATCACCCTCAATCCCATACATCTGCATTTTCTGCAGAAGCCTTCCATGGGGCACCTTATCGAACTCCTTACTAAAGTCCATATATACCACATCAACTGCCTTTTCAGTTCCAGTTAGTTTAAAAAAAGGCAAAAAAAAACTACCACCGCTCGCTGACCTCTGGGGAATTTCTCTACATACCTTCCTCTAACTCAAAATGTGTCTTTGACCATCACTCTCTGCTCTATTATTCGGCCAATTTTTATATCCATGTTGCTCCTGTCTCTTTCGTTTCATGAGCTATAACTTTTCTCACAAGTGCATTGTATCAAATGCCTTCTTAAGGTATTTCTACACTAGATCAACAGTGTTATCCTAATTAATCCTTTCTATTATCTCCTCAAAAAATACAGCAGATTCTGATCTCGGGTGATTGTCTGTGTGGAGTTTGCACGTTCTCCCTGTGCCTGTGTGTGTTTCTTCTGGGTGCTCTGGTTTCCTCTCACATTCGAAAGATGTGCGAATTAGGTTGATTGGCCTTGCTAAGTTGCCCCTTGGTATCAGGGGGATTAGCAGGGTAAATGTATGGGGTTTCAGGGACATGGCCTGGGTGGGATTGTGATGGGTGCAGGCTCGATGGGATAAATGGCCTCCTTCTGCACTGTAGAGATTCTCTGATTCTATTCTAAGTTAATTAAACCTTTAGAAATCTATGCTGGCTCTTCCTGATCAACTCAATTTTCCAAGTGATGAATAATTCTGTTGTGGTAATTGTTTCTAGAAGTTTACCCACAATTGATGTTAAACTGACTGGTGTGTAATTGCTGGGGCTACCCCCACAACATTTTTTGGAGCAGAGTATAACATTTGCAATTCTCCAGTCCTCTAGCACCTCTAACTCTGGAGAAGACTGGCCAGCAGCCCTGCAATTTCAATTCTCACTTTCTTCAATATCCTTGAATGCATCTAATTTGGTTCTGATAATTTGTCAACTTTCAGTACTGGCAGTCTAGTCAGCACTTCCTCTTTAGCCATATTGAACCCTGTTAGGATCAGAGTTTTCTCATCTGAAATCATGTCCTGGGTAGCATCTACCTCCTTGGTAAAGACCAAGGAGCAAAAATAACAGGAAATTTGGCATCCCTGAGAAGAGAATTTCTACACTACTGGAGTACATCAGATCTATGAGAAAGTCAGAAAAAGTAAAGTTCAATATGTTTTTATACTTGTTTGATAAACTTGCAGAAGTAGTAATCCTAACACAAGGATTGATAAATCTTCAGCCAGCTTCAATTAAGTACGAAGAGCATTTGACAACTATTTTAATCTTCAAGTTGTGGAGTGCACAGAGCTTATTAAAGACAAATAAACTACACAAGAGCACATGAGTGGTAACAAACTTTCCAGAAGTCCCAAAAATGTTTCTTTTTAGAAACATTACCCAGATTGCAATACCAGGTGGCAGCGCAGAGCAAGCAGTTGATGTGAATTAAGGAAATCTATCTGATGGAAGTCAAAATACACAAATCCCCCAAGAGGAAAATGAAATAAGGTTGGAAAATGTTCATATCAAAGGTGAATTGAATGATTTGAAATACATAATTCAAGCTAAGTATATATCTTTGAAAATGCAATAAACCAAAGTTTTCAATAAATCAAACTGTTTGTGATCTGAACAAACAAATTTTTTGAGATGTCACAAAGGAAATAACAATCCTGAATTTGTTGTTTGTAAATCAAAGTGCCAGTTGGGAAAACTCAACCAGAAATACAACTAGTCATAACAACAAGCAGAAAATATGCTCAAAAGAAAGTGTTGCTTTGAAATAGCTAAAGAACGAGTGGACAAAGATGGCTCAGGAATGTTCTGTATTCCAAGAGGAAGCCAAGAGAGTACAGAACTAAACAAGATGGTTGGTCATTTGGAAGAAAACTTGGGAAAACATTTCCAAAGATATACAAGATGAGATGAAAATTAAGAACTGAGAATGGAAAAATCAAGTGGAACTTCTGATAAAAGAATGTGAACAGTCTCGAAATAATAGCCAGAAGTGAAATTACAGAATGGGAGCTTAATGGACAGCATTGAGGAATTCTGCTCTGCTTTAGAAAAAATGATCAGAGTAGAGATTCAACTTCAATATACATAAGATAAGTTTGTAAAGGAGGAATGAGAATTGATGAGAATGCTGGAATGTGGCTCACAGGAAGTAGAACCCTTGGAAGAAAATTTGAAATGCTTCGATGATGAACTTGTAAAAGCACATTTAACAAAGATAGATATTTAAAAAAAAACTTGATGAACTTAAAGCATCAGAAGTCTCTTGTAAGCATTGTGCAAAATGTCTGGAATTGTTGATGTACCAGAACGGTTGCTTCAACCCAATCTGAACAATGTGCAGATTGAGATATATATTGTGGAAGAACAAATCCAGACATTGAATGTCACTAAAAGAAAATCTATGAAACAGATTGATGATCTAATAAGTGAATTGAAAATGTCTAAGGAGAGTCGGTAAAGATGGAAGAAAGATTCCAAACAGAACTGAATGCCCAGGTGAATTTATCAAACTTATATAAGAATTCCATTGATAACTTTAAAACAAAGACAATCTAACCTACTAGAGGAGTTGCCGAGCTGAACGAAAAGACTCATAAATTCAAAAAACAAATGGAAAAGAAGAAGGAACTCAAACATTTGGACAAAACTGTGAAACAAGTGGGAACAAGGATTCGATTTTTGAAATGTAAACTCCAATTTGTCGTAACAACTCACAAAACAGTGAAAAAAGTGACAAGGAGGTGAGTACAACGTTTGTCCACCCTGCAAGAAATTAGTTATGGTAGCAACCATCAATTAATGCAACAGCTACACTGATCAAGAACAGTTCAACACAAAGGAATGGAAGAAAAGAATGAAAACATACCCAGATGCCAGAACAATCAGAACAAACCTACAGAAGGAACCAACAATGACAGAGTCTAGAATTCCTCCGACAGTACAATGAATAAGATATGGAACTTTCCCAACTCCTCCAGACTACTTGGACTTTGAATTCAAGGACTTCCAGGGGAGATGATGGCCTAGTGGTATTATCACTAGGTTATTAATCCAGAAACTTAGCTAATGTTCTGGAGATCTGGGTTTGAATCCTGCCACAGCAGATGGTGCAATTTGAATTCAATGAAGAATATCTGGAATTAAGAATCTACTGATAACCATAAAACCATTGTTGATTATCAGGAAAATCCCATCTGGTTCACTAATGTCCTTACCTGGTCTGACCTACATGTGACTCCAGACCCACAGCAATGTGGTTGACTCTCAACTGCCTTTGCATGATGAGGGATGAGCAAGAAATGCTGGATAACCAGCAATGCCATGTTCCATGAAGGAATTTTTTAAAGACTTGAAGGGAGTGATGTGAATAGTTATAAATGTCAATAAAGACTTAAGAGGCAGTCTTAACAAACAATTCTTAGTCCCGAATGAGCGTGAATTTAGCAAACAAATTCTAATTCTCAAATGAGCATGAAAATGGGAGAAATTCGTGCCTTTTTTGGGTGATTTAAAAATCAAATTTGTCAAAATTGACTTTGTCAAAATAATCTTGCTAAATTTTGATTCTGTCAACAGAGGGAATCAGTGGGGCCTAAATCACTTGAAAGCTGGCTGATAGCAGCAAAAGACACCATTGCACAGTAACCTGACACTGTTTCCCCCAGCTATAGCTGGCCTTCATGACTCACCATTCCCCTCCTGCTATCACAGGGCTCTGCGGTCAATCAGCACTCCTTTCGCCAGGATTGATTTCTCCCCACCCCCGTCTCTGACAAATCTGATTTCTCTGCTCTGTCACTATCTTACCGGCTCACTCCACCCATCGGCTGGCAGGGCCTGGGGGTAAGATCACTCCTTTAGAGTTAACTAACATATGACTTATAAGGGATGTCTTGACAAACACATGAATAGGATGGGAATACAGGGATATGGTCCTCGGAAGGGTAGGGGATTTTATTTCAATCAGACAGCATGGTTGATTCAGTCTTGGAGGGCTAAAGGGCCTGTTCCTATACTGTAATTTTCTTTGTTCTTTGTGAGACTATGATTTCTTCATGCCTACTGAGCTGTAACCAACACTTTACAACACTGATCATGTGACTTTAACAAGGTAGTTGCAAGAATGTAAAGGTATGGAATAAAGGTAGAAATGTACAAAATTCGACATTTTGTATTTCTGGTGAACATACTTAGTCTTTCGACCATAATGCATTGAAAGAAGATACATGTTCTGATAAACAAAGTCGTGGAAAAATGGCTAGAGTCCAGGCTTTGGACCTGCCCAAGTTTCTGATTATAATGATGGAGAGCAATTATAAATATTTGTCATTTAACATTATGAAACCATAAACATCATGGTTATGAATAGTGGAACTGAAAATTGTCTTCGCAATTGATTCTATAAATCATGTACGTACATAACGCTTTAACTGATCAAGTTGATCGATTACAAGTTGTCATGGAAAAAAGTCATTCCGGATGGTTGGAGGGTATAGTTCCTATGAATTAGCCTGCAGGCAAAATCTCATATTGCCATCTGTATTGTGTGTTAGTCCCTTGCTTTAGAAGATATTACAATTGCTTTATTTTTTGCGGAAGTTTGAGTGCTTTACATGCAGAGAGACAGGCTTTCATCAAAACTGAGGTGTTGGAAATGATTGAGAGCACTGAAACATCTTATCAGATAATTGGGGATAGAATTTAATTCAGTAGATTTAATTAATTGCTAAAGGGAAGAGTCATTGGGGATGGAAAGGCCCTAGTAAGGTAATAGGTTATGATGGTAAGACAATACTTATTATATATAGCAATCGAACTATTAAGTTTCATTCAGACTTTGAGCAGCTGTTAAAAGTAAATGAGGCACGTGATACCACAAGTACTCTTATGTTTTGCAATTAAGGTTTTGAGGTTTCAAGGGCTGGATAGTGGTATTGTAGTGATTGTGCCACACAGGATACACCTGCCAGCTAAACCAGAAGGTTAACAGCTTAGCACTATTACCAGCAGCAGTGACCACTTCTGGGGCTGCGCCTGGAAGATGAGGGTGCATTGAAGTAATAGAGCCTTCAAAGAAAATTAAGTGGCATCTCAGGGTCCCAAGGTTTCCTTCCTTCCAACTTATGATTTGAGCCAGTAAAATTGCATGGGCTGGGATTTCTGGGCCTCTTGAGGGCAGGTTGGAGGTAGAAAGACTGGCAAAATGACATGGGAAGGCATTGGCTGCCATATCCAATACCTTCCCTTGGCATGTCATTCTGTCAGTGGTGGGAAAAATGGCAGATGACCAATTAAGAGCCTCTTACTGCTTTTGCCCTTACTGTGCCAGTGAGAAGTGGACCCTCCTCTTTGGGTATGCTGGCCCACAAATGGCTTTCCCATGACATTGGCCATCCATGCTATTTGATCTCAGTGATTTTCTTCCCCCACCATAGCCTCATTGGGTCCTGCCTGACTAGCCTTTCCGTCAGTTCTGTCAGTGACCATTTAATTGATTGCTGTTTTAAAATGTGGTATTGGATCCCACCACCTATCAAAATGGGACCATCTCTCCTCCTCTACATTCATCCCTGATGATAGGATCTTTGTGCCTTCATTTGGCCATAGTTTCAATATTTTGGACGATCCAATTCTGACTTGACTTGATACCTGATCCATTGGTTACTGTAAGTATTTGTAATGATATGAGCTGTCTTGTTTGAGAACTTATAATGCATCCTATATTTTCATATAATGCATCCTATATTTTCTCGTACAACTGGAATATGGGGATGTTGGAAAAGTGTGCAAATAAACTGGCCACGGGCAATAACTACTGTTAATAAAATGTGGATGAAGGAAGAAAATAAGTGGCTTTGCTCTATTAAAGCCTTTGTTTTAATTAGGTCTATTTGCTTCATGATTTGTTATATGCGGCAGGCTGCCAGGAATTGAGAATTGTAAAAAGGATTGTCTCTTTTCACACAATTAACAGGCTTTCAGTCTCAGGAGCATTTCATTCGAACACTGAATTAGAAAAAAAAGCACAGAATGAAGAAAAGAAGCGTGGGCGTTCGGTGGGAGCTAACAATGAAGGAGAGGCTTTGTTCGGCCTAGGTCTGCGAGCTACATCTTAGATTAGAATCACTTATATTTATGCAAATTCTTCTTCATGGATTGGCTTCCATTAATTTAATTTGCATCTTTTTTTTAAGGAGTGAGGGAAATGTGAAAGGTGGCCAATAGCTGCTAACTGGCTTCTACACAAACCCTGCAACTGGATCAGTGCTCAGATGAAAATTTTGTTTGTCTGTTTTCTCCGCTCATCATCCTGAAAAAACTGAATCCTGTTGAGGTATGGATTATGGATGCTAGTTGGCCTTCAGTCTGTCAAATTTACAGTTAGTGAGGCCTGTGCTCAACTTCACTTTTGCCTTACCCCTGACAAGCCAAAACAACCAATCACTGATTATTTCATCAGCTTTTTCACAGTCATGTAATTACTTTTATACACTATCATAAAACCTCAGTTCTCTCCATTCAATCGAAAAATCTTAGTGGGTGGAATTTTCTTCCTTCCTTGCAGGATGTTTTGCAGTGGCAGAAGAGGCACATTTTTGAGGCACATCTTTGCAGTGGCAGAAGAGGCACACCAGCGAGATCTTCTGGTCCCACTGCTGACAACTTTGTTTCCTCTTGTTTGCACCCTCCACTGCTGTAGAATTTGTGTCAGGGGCTCGACATCAGTGGAAACAGATAATTATGCAGATGGAATGGTTAGAAAATCCCATTAGTGCCTCTGACAAGATGATCCAACTTAAACATGTGTATGCAAATGAGCACTGCTTTGGTTAGCACATGGTACATTCATGGTAGGATTTGCAATGCCAAGGTTTTGATTTCAAGTCAGAGTTAGAGGAACTTCTGTTGAGCATCTCATTTTGTGAAAAACATGGGTTCGCCAATTTCATGTGTCCTACCCTGCTGCCAGCAGGAACAGAGAATTTGATGCTCAGTCAAAACTCCACTCAGTGCTACAGCACCAGAGAATCTCAGCCACAGACGAGGTCAAAGTTTTTCGGCGATGAACTTTCGACTGTGGAACGGAGCACAGTCTAACAGTCAACTAACAAAATAATTTAATTGGACAGAACCTATTTTTGTATATTCAATATGGATCTGTCCTGTTTAAATGTTTTAAGTATCAGCATAAATGCTGCAAATACTCAGCAGATGAAACAGCTTCTGTGGAGAGAAAAAATAAGACAATGACTCTTTTGATACCACTGATCCTGAACTGTGTTTCATCTCAGTATTGACTCTTTAGCTTGTTTCATGTTGTTCAATTTGTTACGAGTTTTCTCAGATTGGAAAAAGTCGCAGCGATAATTACTATAGTCTAAACCATCCGATGTTTATTGTTAATATAACTTGTTCTAAATAGATCAAACATTCAGGATAGAGATTGAAGTCAGTGATTAAGCTCAATCCTATAAAAAAGGTCATTTACACCTGAGTTCACCTCCAACTTATTTATTGTCCTTTCAAATGCATCAACATATGAAGTAGGCAATAAAATTTTTTAAGTGTGTTAAGTGGTATGGGTGAGGGGGGAAGGGTCATCATGAAGTTTCACAACTAGTGGTCTCCAGGTTGATTTAATCTGTGACTTTGATCTTTGATCTCTTCTGCCTCCACGCCGGAGATTTTAAAAACAAGATTGAAAATGTACTAAATGCTGAGACATCTGATGGTCAATAATGACAATACAGCTAATAAAGTACTGTTGAGATGCAGTCACTGTTGCATGTAGGAAGCTTCCACAAACAAACGTGACCTTGATTGGATAACCTGTTTTTGTGATGCTGGTTAATGAATAGCAGGACTGTAAATTCGCATATTTTCCTGGAAAACAGTGCCAGCCCCAAACTCTATAAACACATACAAGAAGGTTGAAACTTCAAGAAAATATCAAAACCATCTTCCTTACTACCCAGTTTCCTCTGAATGAGAGGCACTGCAATGAAAAGACATCTCATTGCTTCATGTTCCTTCCCCTATCCTCCTGTCATTGTTCAGTTCAACTCAGCTGGTTTTTGAAATCTTTTCCTGCTGCCATACTGCCTACAAAGTTATTATGCATTAAGATAAACATGCATCTAGATTGTTTCTCTCTCCCCACCCCTCTCACTTTTTAACCAATGTTGAAAACTAACGACCAGCAATGAAATCTGGTGACTCTGAGACTAGAACTGTGTCACTATTCTTCTCCTTGGAACTGTGTTGCATTTGTCGTACTGAAACCTGTAGCACTTTGGCAAAAGTAACCCACATATTATAACACTGCAAGCAGAACAGGGAAATCTAAAAGCCACAAGAGGTGACGTTTTTACAAGGACATCATTGGAGAATGTATCCCATCTCTTAGCTACCCATCCATCCACATTGTTTTGAGAATGCTGAAACTGCTGACTCTGAATCATACTCCTCACCGCTCCCTCCCAATGCCCAATCTTCATCTCCATCTCCTTTGTTTCAGCAACATCAAGCACAGAAATCAGGTATTGGTTTGTTTTGGTCTCTTGAGAGGGAGTGACTGCCAGGAAATTTTTTGTACGCAGCCTGTCAGACAGTTTAATGTCTCAGCTGAAAAATGCCACTTCCAACTGTTCAGCACTCACTGATCATTTTGGAACCACCTACCATTGGCATGGTGAGTTTCTTGTGATCCCTGCCTCTAACACCTCACCTGAACAGATATTCTTCATGAGTGTGCCTTGATGAGGAATGTTGTAAGCTTAATTGACATGGAAGGGAGAATTCAATTTTGCTCTCCACACAGCAACACTTTTCAATATGGCTTCGAAGCATCAAACAGCTTGGGTGCTGAAGTCAACAATATCACCAAACCCATTCACTGTTCTAACTTAAAAAAAAACCAGAAAACTAAATGTTTTAAAAATTGTTTTCTGATCCTTCAGGCTTCTTTGGTGAGATAGAAGGGGTGACTTTGAGCTTGCACTCTCTATCTGCGGGAATGGCTCAAAATTCAGATAGCATGAATTTGCCGGTAAGTTTCCAAGTTCTAATCCTACTGGCCCCTTGCCAAGTGGCATAAAGCATACCTTGACTTCACAGAAAGCTCACTTTAATATATTAGCGTGTCCTTAGTGAGGACTCTCTCTGGTACTTCCTCTTCTGCGGTAATTCAGTGGGTGTCAGCTTGATGTCATGCTGGCACCATTTACAACAGGTCAACATAAGTATGAAACTGGCCACTTCACATCTGAGGGGGATTTCTGAGGTAAGTACTCAGGCAGCCAGCACCTTCCATGGTGTGCACTGCTCAGAGGACGTCAGAAAGGACTCAGGGGCGCAGATAAGTTCAACTTGGAGCTGGCACAGTGGGTCCCAGAATCATCACTTCAAGGAGAGAGATTGAGAAGGGTCACTTGGAGGCCTTACCACCCCTTCATGTGGGGCAGCCATAGCTTTAAAGGGGCAATGATGCCTGGTATGCAGGCAATGCTTCTATTGTCCTCCATCCTGAGCTCCTGTGCATATTGCAGCAGAGGGAATGCCCTTAAAGCTCGCCTTCATAGTGAAAGGGTTTGGTTTGGATTATATTTGTTAGAGCTTAGAAGAGTGAGAGTGGACCTCATTGAAACTTAAAAAATTCTAACAGGACTAAACAAGCTAGTTTCAGAAAGAATGTACCTGAAAGAGCGGCGGGGGTGGGGGTGGTGGGTGGCGGGTGAGTCCCACAACTAGGAATCATGATTTGAGTATAGAGGTTGATCCTTTCAGGATTAAGATGGGGAGAAATTTCTTTATACAGAGAGTGGTGAATGTGTGGAATTCGCTTCCATTGAAAGTACCTCAGGCTAATACATTGTGTGATTTCAAGAAGAAATTAGATATAACTCTTGGGGCTAAAGGGATCAAGGTATATGGGGGGAAGGTGAGATCAGGATATTGATTTTGGTCAGCCACAATCAAAATGAATGCAGAACAGGTTTGAACGGCCAAATGTCCTACTCCTGCTTCTATTTTCTGTTTCTGTACACAAGAGGGTGGAAGGAACATAGCACTACCATCTTCACAGTCCACAAGGCATCGGGTAAGTGTAGTGGGGTAGCTAGAAATGCCATCGATGGCTGTTTGGGGTGGGATGAGAGGGCAAGGAAGAGGTGGTTGCTGGCTTTGACTATAAAAGGAGAAGGGGCCAATGATTAGCAGGGGGGGAAATGGGGAGGGGGTGATGAGCACAAGGCAGGGGAAGGGCTAGCGATCATGGAACGGTGGGGAAAGGGCCGAAGATTGCAGGATAAGGAGTTGGAGTTGAATGTCAAGTGCAGTGAGGCAGGTTGGGGGTGGGAGGTGAGGCTGCGTGGAAGGGAGCACCTTGATCTCTGTGGGTGGGGGGGTTGGATTTACTGCTATTCTGATTTGGGCGCCCTACAAAGATGCTGCCCTGATCTCAATGTACTCAAGATTTGCTGACATGTTGAGCCATCCCCCCCACACAACCTGATGGAGTGAAAATGCCACCTTTATTTTATTTTTGACATGATGTCACAATATTTGGAGAGAAAACTTCTCTGGTGAGAAACGCACCAGTTTTCTCACTGGAAGCAACACTGCTATTTTTTGGTAAGGTTTTGCCCAATAGGTTTTGAGCAAGCGACAAGATTGGAAGAGGGAGAAACAAAAGAAAGTGGCTCTGATATGATGGAGAGTAGAAGAGACTGACAAAATAGTTCATGATATAAAGCCAAAGGATGTGATACTGGGACAAGTAAAGGAACAAAAGATGTACCTTGATGATGATTTATTGGCTGGATCTTGAATCAGAAATCAAAGAAAAATAGAAAGAGAAAAAGGAGAGAAAAAACAATCCATTTAAAAAAATGAAACAAAACTTAAGCAGAAGGTATGATGTAAAATTGTGAAACTCATTGTTGAGCCCAGAAAGTTGAAAATGGGTTTCACAGGATTATGGTAGGAGGCCAAACAGAAAAAGGTCAGTTTGAGAGCAATGTAGACAATTAGAATGAAAGGTAACTAGTAGCTTGGGGTCACACTTACTGATTGAATGGAGCAGTACCATGAAGTTAGGAATTTAGGGTGAAATTTTACTGGCACGTCTGCCTGAGGCTCTATGATCTTGCCAGGCCAATGGAGAATGCCTTCCTCTGAGCCTCCCTCGTCCCTGGAATTGGGGCAGGCGTGCCGGTAAAATTCCAGACTAAGTCTGCAAATGGTCTCCCCACTATAAAGGAGACTAGGTTATGAGTAGACAATACAGTATACTACATTGAAAGAAGTATAAATAAATCACTGTTTCACCTGGAAGCATTTCTGTGAAAGGTTGAATCATCAGAACAAATGTGACAGAGAAGGGACTCAGGAAGAAAATATGGCTGTGAATGTAATTTTTCATATATATCTGATCAAACAGGAGAAAGGAAATAGAAAGCATTGAAGATGAACCAAGTTGACGAGACAAATGTAACTCCCAACAGAAAGAAAGAAAGGCAAACATTCTTCAAATTTGGTATTCTTGAAAGAAAATTAAGGTCCAATACAAAAGCAAAATGTAGATGCTTAAAATATGAAAAATAAATAGTAATGTCAGAAATACTCAGCATGTCTGCCAACAGTGGAGAGAGAAATTGTCATATCTGTTGTGATGACGCAATCTTCCATACTCGTACTCCTAATATGGCTTCCTTTTTCTACAACTGAGGATTCTTACTCCCTCAACTTCCTTGCCAACATGGTTAGCAGATACCTCAAAAATGTCTGTTATATTTCATGCACTTCTGCTCTTTTATTCTCTCACTCCAAAAATCTCAAGAGGGTTCTCTTGTCCTCTTTGATGCTCTGTTCCCTTCTTCAGACGCCCCAACAGCCTTCCAGCAACACTTTGTAGAACACCAATCTTCATTTTGAAAGAATGACCCAAGACTTCTGGTTCTCTGTCATTTTAATTCTCCGTCTTGCTCCCTTTTTGGTCTTAGCCTCATGCAGTATATGAGTGAAGCTCAATGCCAATTTGAAAAGCAGTACCTCTTCACTTACCTATTTTAAAGCCTTCAGGATTCAACTTTGAATTGAAATATTTTATATTGTAATCTCTTCTCCCATTTTGTTTTCTTTTTCATTGCTTGGTTTCTTTTTATTCCCTCTGTTCCCATTTAGTTCTTTTTATTTGCTTTCTGAAAACAGCTATTCAGGATCCTGCCATGTACATCTCAAAACACTTCAATTATTTATTTGTCCCATTAGACTAATAGAAGTCTACAAAATTATGAGATGCATAGGCAGGGTGGATATTCAGAGGCTCTTCCAAGGGTGGAAGTGTCAATTACAAGAGGTTCAATATGAGAGGGGAGAAAGTTTAAGGGAGATTAAATTTAAGGGAAAGTTTTTCATGAGAGAGTGGTAGGTGCCTGGAATGGCACAGCGGAAGGCCGTGGAAGCAGGCACATTTAAGAGGCATCCAGATGGGTACATGAATAGGGAGGGAATAGAAAGATACAAACTGAGTTAGGGCAGAAAGGTTTTTTTTTAGTTAGGTCATCACGATCGGCACAATTGGAGGACAGAAGAGTCTGTTCCTGTGCTGTACTTTGTTCTTTGTTCTTTTGAGTTTACACCATTAATGTTTTTAACCTTTCCTGTCTGAACAAATGATTTAAGAACAGGAGTAGGCCACTTGGCTCCTGGAGCCTGCTCTGTCATTCAATAAGTCATAACTGATCTCATTGTAATCTCAACCTCATACCCAATAACTTTCATTCCCTTCTTAATCAAGGAAGTATCCAATTATAGCTTAAAAATATTCAAAGAGACGTACAATCCAGAGAGAAGAAAATGATCTTTGTTTCCATCTTAAATGAGTGACATCTTGGGGATGATTCTCCCAAAAAATTTGTATTTGCATAAAAACTGGAGTAGATTGTGCTGGTTTTTATCAGCGGGAGTTTCAAAATGAACCTCCCACACTCTGTGCACTGCAGAATGCACTAGTGTAAATCCATCCAAAAATCTAAGAGGGCATTACCTATTCCCGCTGGAGAGACCAGCAGTATTACGCTGAGTGGGCCAGTGTGCATGCGCCGATCTATTAGCACCAAGATTGGTGCATGCATAGTGGCCTGATCACTGGCCATCTTGATTATTGGCTAGCCCCATGATTTCTGCATTGCCGGTCATGCAACTCCCTCATGGCTCGATTGCTGGCCCCTCCAAACATGCCCAGGCCAGCCTCGATCCCACCTCCAGATTTCAGTTCCAGGCCTGCTAATGGTATTTAAATCATATCTAAACGCTAAATAAATGATTCCGCTCCGCACTGATTTCTGGCAAAAGCTGACAGCGCCAGAAATCCGGTGCTCAGAGAATTGCAGAGACCATGGTGCCCACAATATGAATTGTTGAAGTTGAGATCCCAGCACACCATTCATCGCATTTTGCCAACCTGTAAAAACCCATTTATGGCAACTTTCTGATTCCTGTTAGCTAGCCAATCTTCTTTTCCTCCCAATATCTTAGCCCCTACACATGTACTTTTATTTCCGCATGAACCTTGGATGTGGCATCTTATCAAATACCTAACCTAAGTAACAATACATTCACAACAATCAAAGAACTCTAGTAAATTGGTTAAACATGATTTCTCTTTCGCAAAGCCATGTTGACTCTGATTGCTTCAAATATTTTCAAGTGTCCTGCTACATACAACATCTTTAATAATGAATTCTAAATTTTCCCTATGACAGATGTTAGACCAACTGGCTTGTAGCTTCCTACTTTCTGATTTTTTTTGAATAAAGGAGCTACATTCGCTGTCATCCAATCCAATGGAACCTTCTAATCTAGAGAACTTCAGAAAATTAAAACCAATGCATTATCAATCTCATTCGCCATTTCCATCAAGAACCTCAGATGAAGTCCATCAGACCAGAGATTTGTCAGTCTGTAGACCTGACAATTAGCTCAATGCCATTTCCATGTTGATTATAATTATGCTGAGTTCCTCCTTCCATTCTATTTCCTGATTTACAGCTATTACAGTTACTTGTGCCCTCTATAATGATGATTGATGCAAAATATCTGTTTGGTTCATACATCATTACCCTATTTTCTATTTTCAATTCCCCAGTCACACTTTCTGTCAGACCAATGCTCACTTTGTTAACTCTTTTCTTTTTAAAATATTAGTAGAAACTCTTACTATCCATCTTTTTATTACTAGCTAGCTTTCTTTCAGAGTCTAGTTTCTCCCTCCTTATTAATTGTCTTGTCGTTTTTTGATATTCCTTATATTCTTTCCAATCTTCTGACCTGCCACTTGTCTTTGCTATATCATTTGGTTTACTCCAATTTACTCCTTTTACTTTTTAGTCAACCACAGATGACAATAGCCATGTATTAATTATAGGTGATGGACCCTCCCCTTGGTATTTTTCTTTTTCATTGGAATGCGTCCATTCAATGTATTCTGAAATATCCTTTTATGTTTCTGCCACTGAACTGCTGTTGATGTAACGACCATAACGAGGCCCATGAGGTTGACCACTTGCAGTGTGAGCTCCCTGATTGAGGTGATGATTGCCTGCTGTTCTTTGTTTCAGATGCTTCTCTCCTTTTGGCAGCTGCCCATTTTAATTTGAGAAGGGCCAGGGCTATTTTTCCTTTGGATTCTGACTTTGTATCTGAAGCACTCTTAGGAGTGGAATTCAGTTTGTAAATAAAGGGAATCTGGTGATGGGAACCTGCCTCTGAGGAGTTATTTCAAAGGCGATGAGGAACTTGTTCACTAACGGCTGACTTCAATTGGGATAAGCATTTGCTGTTATTCACAACTTAACTTTCCCAGAGTCACCAGATACCAAAATTTTCCAGGAATTGGTGGATCTAGTGAGGGAATATTATTACCCTAAACCACATCTGACCCTGAGAAGATAATGGTTTTAGTCAGCCATCCAGGAGATGGGGCAGTCTATTATATGTTTCCAAACAAGATTGATACAATTGAATGGAAGCATGTGAATTTGGGTTAAAGGTTAATGAAAAGCTTAGAGACTGCTTGGTGTCCAGGCAAAAGAATGTAATTATCCAAAAATGTCTGTTAGTCGAAGTCCAACTGGACTTCAAAAAGGTGCTGTACTTAGCCTTATAATTGGAAAATACTGCAAGTGGGGCATACGTATTGCAAGGTATTCTGATGAACGTGGACACCCAAACCAGTTTAACTGAGTTTGAGGATCAGCACTTGAACATAGACAATTACATAGCCTCCCTCAGGAAGTATCTGGATATAAATAAATGCCCACAGTACAGCCTCAAAACAAAGCCAGACTTTGATGGAAAGTCATCAGTCCCTTCAGAATCTAGTCTGGCAAGGCATTGCAATTGAGCAAGAAAGTAAGCCTTCGAGACCTAGATTTAGGAAAACGACATGTAGGCACACCCTGGAAGGTCCATCTACATCCAATGTGGAACGATTAAACTGCATAGAAATGATTGGATCCAGTTATGATAACCAAGATTATGAGGGCAGCAGGTTGACACAGTGGTCAACACTGCTGCTTCATAACACCAGGGACCCAGGTTCAATTCCAGCCTCAGGTGACTGTTTATGCGGAGTTTGCATGTTCTCTTGTGTCTGCATGGGTTTCCTCTGGGTGCTCTGGTTTCCTCCCACAGTCCAAAGACGAGCATGTTAGGTTGATTGGCCGTGCTAAAAGGCACCTTAATTTCCAGGGGATTAATGCGGTAAATATGTGGGGTTATGGGGATAGGAATTGTTGTCAGTGCAGGCTCAGTGGGCTGAATGGCCTCCTTCTGCACTGTAAGGATTCTAAGATTAAATGGACATCCATATTCTTGGAAGTTGACAGTGGTTGGAGAATCAGTGTTCAATAAAATTCACACTGGACTCCAATCCTTAACTTTAATCAAAATTTAGGCAAGATTGAAAACTTATGCAGAGGAACCACATTAAAAATTATGAATATAATCTTTGTTCCTATCATTTACAAAAGGCAACTGGTTTGATTAGTATTAATGGTATTGGAGTGCTGGGGCCCAATGGGGCTAAACTTGTTGAGAGAAATCCACTGGGGCCTACTCCAGTTTCCGGAGGAGAAAAACCTCCGAAAAAGGTAAGGTAAAATCTCTCTTACCTTCAAACTGTCTGCACTGTGTCTCCATTCCAACTGCTCCTCTGGAAATAATGAGGAATCTGATGAAGGGACAGCAGCTGCTGAGAAGTTATTTCTCTTGATCTATTTTACTTTTAAGCACTGTTCACTAGCTCTGTTTCCATGGACTCATTACCCTTTAGTTTAAAATACTAGTTTTGGATACTGTCTTCTCTCCCTCAAAATACATGTAGAATTCAAACATATTATGAAGGCTGGCATCTAGAAGTGCCATCACTATGAGGTTACCAATTACTTTTGTCTCATTGTACAATACCAGGTCTATGATAACCTAACATTCTATTAACTTCTCATCTATGCCATCCTTGTCCATTTGATTTTTCCAATCTATGTGTAGATTAAGATTCCACATGATTAATGCTGTACCTTTCTGACAAACTCACATTATTTCTTCTTCATCTACTTTGTCCTACTAGGCGGTCTATACACCTCATTCACAAGTGACTTCTTGCTTTTATCATCTCTTATCTCAACAAAAACTGCTTCTACATCCTAATTTCTTGAAATTAGGGCATTCCTTTCTAATATGCTAATACTATCATTATCCACCTTTTCTTAACTCCTTGTCCTTTCTTCTCCTTGTCTTCCTTCAATACTTTGTTCCCAACCTATCATCCTGAACCATGGGTGCAATCTTACCATAGCGTCCCAACAGCTGATAGGTGAGGCGAGCCGGTAAGATTGCAAGAGAGCCCAGAAATCAGGTTCATGCCCAATTTCTTGCCTCTGGCGATCTTACCACCACTGGGTCCGGTGCGATCAGCCTTGTGCCCATTTCTAGCATGAGGCTGAATAAATTATTTAAATCTAATGTGTATTTGAATGGAATTAGCAAGCCCAGGACTTAATTGTCTTGTTCATTTGCCTGCGTATCCTTGCTGGGTAAGGTTCTCTCAGTCGATCGGTCTGGCTGGCGGGGGGAGTGTTCATAAGTGGTTGTGGGATTCCGTGGTAACATGCCGGGAGGGGGAGGGACTGCTACGTTTCGGCCGTGGTGGTCGGCTATACACTTCAGGGGTTTTGTGACAGGTTTCTGCTGCTCGCAAAGCAATCACCTGCACAGGCACAATAGCACCCTCTATTATCTGTTAGTTTAGACCCTGTCTACTGGTGGGAAACAGATTTCAGGACATTTCATGCACAAAGTACATAAGATTTGACATTTGTACCTGCTGAAAAAATGGATCTAAAACTCTCAGGTTTTCACGGTCGTCCTGGACTTAGAGATTTTTTCATAAGATCGCACCCCCATAGCTCTGAAATGACTGTCACATCATATTTATTAATTTTAACTTGCACTCAGTTCATTTGTATTGTTTCAAATCTGTCTTGAGATACAAAACCTTTTTTATTTTTGCAGCATCTTGATTTATCGACTAATTTACTCTTAGGTTTGTATTCTCCATCCTTCCGTGTCACAGTCTGTTTATCATTTTGCATATTAGTATCTTTCTTATCTATGCTCTTTGATTGCTTGATGTCAGTATTCAGTTTAAAACTCCCTCTATATCCCTAGTTACGTGGCTCACTAGAACAGCAGGCCAAGCACAATTCAGGTGTAGCAATTGCAATGGTACAGGTATCACTTTCCCCAGTACTGGTGCCAATGCACCACAAACCAGATCCCACCTTTCCCACACCAGTCCTTGAACCATGCATTCATTTTTCTGATCTTATTTTACATGGTTTCAGGTAATAACCCAGAAATTATTACCTTTGAGATTCTGCTTCTTAATTTGGTGCCTAGCTCCTCATACTGATTGTGTAGAATCTCCTTCCTTGTCCCGCCTATGTCATTGGTTCCTACATGGCCCATGACTATTGAATTCTCCCCCTCCCACTTCAAGTTTCTCTGCTGTCCTCCACTCTATCACAGCACTTCCTTTTTTGTTCTTTTTCCCA
Source organism: Sphyrna mokarran (assembly GCA_024679065.1). Classification (NCBI taxonomy): domain Eukaryota; kingdom Metazoa; phylum Chordata; class Chondrichthyes; order Carcharhiniformes; family Carcharhinidae; genus Sphyrna; species Sphyrna mokarran. The sequence continues at coordinate 78,103,488 of JAGIQG010000008.1, read as the reverse complement.
TCTTATGGCACTTCACTCGCTCAAAATCTATTACATTTCTGGCTGTCACAGATCTGAAACAAATAGTGGCATCTAATGGAGGCAAAAGAGTTTCGTCCATCGGCTGGAAGTCAGCAAGAATCCCAAGTCACCTCTTTTTGACAAGGCCAGCTACGCCATGTGCCCTCAGCCAAGAGCTGTCAGCCAATCATAGGCTGGCAGCTCTATTGAGCAGCCTGTGCCACCAGGGAGCACTGGCTGCTGACATTACAACATTCCCTTGTGGCTAAGTATTGCTAGATTCTAAGCTATGGGTAAATGATATTGGGAGGGGTTGCTTCAGGCAAGGATCATGGAGGCGGGGTGGTGGGGGGGGGGTCAGTGGTAATGTCAGAGGGTGTCTCAATGGAATTTCCACCCGCCATCCTAGTGCTGAGTCCCTCAATTAGGCCTTAGAGTGAGGGATATTTATCCAAGCCCTAATCCTAATGTAGAGCTGAACTCATCGATTGACAGTTCTGACGTGCCACAGCAAAAAACCACACTAACCTCCTCAGAAGACGAACATGGGAAATGGCGAACAGGGTACCCTTCATTGTCCAGTACTTCCCCAGAGTGTACTGAGGCTTTCAACGTGTCACCAATGAAGATGAACATCTCGCATGGCCATCCCCACTTTTTGCCTTCAAACAGACCATTGTCCGCAGCCAACTATCCAGGTTTCAGGAGAACACTGACCATGACACCACTTAACTCTGTCACAGCAATCTCTGCAAGATATACTGGATTATTGACACAGCTGCCATCAATTCACATGAGAACACCATCCACCAGGTACAGAATACATAGTTCTGTGACTCGGCCAATGTTGTCTATCTGATACGCTGCAGGAAAGGATATCCTGAGGCATGGTACATTGGCGAAACCATACAGGTGCTACGACAACAGATGAATGAACATTGCTCAACAATCACCAGCAGGAGAGTTCACTTCCTGTTGGAGAACACTTCAGCGGTTACGGCACTCAGTCTCTGATCTTCAGGTAAGCACTCTCAAGGCAGCCTTCAAAACACAAGACAACGCAGAATCATTGAGCAGAAACTGATAGCCAAGTTCTGCACATGTGAGGACAGCATCAACTAGTATCTTGGGTTCATGTCACACTATCTGTAACCCTTACAACTTGCCTGGGCTTGCAAAATCTCACTAACTGTCCTGACTGGAGACAATACACATCTCTTTAATCTGTGCTTGGCCCTCTCTCCACTCACATTGTGTGTACCTTTAAGACTTGATTACCTGTAAAAACTTGCATTCCAACCATTATTTTGTAAATTGAGTTTGTGTCTATATATGCTCTGTTTGTGAACACAACTCCTCACTCACCTGAAGAAAGAGCCTGAGACTCCAAAAGTTTGTGCTGCCAAATAAATCTGTTGGACTTTAACCTGATGTTATAAGATTTCTTACTGTTCTGGATTAATGCCAGCAAGGGCAGGCTGAAACTCAAAGTGGCATTAATCAGAGGAGGGCATCAAATTCAGTCCATTAACTCTGTTTCTCTCTCCATAGATGCTGCCAAACCTGCTGAGTATATTCAGCACTTTGTTTTTCCAGTTCAGGATTAAACTGTGAAATTAGCATTAAATAATGTGCTCAGTGTTAAAAGGTGAGCTCAGTGTTAAACAGTAAAGACATAGGGATCAGCTGTTCAGCTCAGTATTGAATGATGATCTCAGTATTAAATTGTGATTTCAGTATTAAATTAGGTCATAAGGTTTAAGCAGTGAGGTCAGTAATGAAAGGTAAGTTCAGTACTGAACAGCGAGCCCAGTACTAAATGGTGAGCTCTGCGTTAAATGAAGTGGTGATCTCAGTAACAAAAGCTTAGCGTTCTAAGTACAGGTACAGTTTAAGTTTATTTATAAGTGTCACAAGTGGGCTTACATTAACACTGCAGTGGAGTTACTGTGAAAATCCCCTAGTCATCACATTCCAGCATCTGTTCAGGTATACTAAGGGAGAACTTAGCATGGCCAATGCACCTAACCAGCACGTCTTGCAGAATGTGGGAGGAAACTAGAGTACCTGGAAGAAACCCATGCAGACACGGGTCGAACATACACATTCCACACAGACAGTGACCCAAGCCAGGAATTGAACCTGGTTCCCTGACACTGTGAGGCAGCAGAGCTAACCACTGTACCACTGTGCTCTGTAATAAACAGTGGGTTCAGTGTTAAACAGTGAGTTCTGTATTAAATATTGACACCTGTATTAAGCAGTATATGTACAGATATTGTGTTTTGAGTACACAGTTATAAAATTAGCTTGGTAATAGATAATGGGCAGGATTTCCAGCCACACTTCCCCAAGACCAGAAAATCCTGCCCAATGGTCCTTTGTATGGCTCGCTCCATGCTTCCTACCCCTGCTACAATTTCTGTGGCTGGTGGGATGGGAAAATTCCCTCCGTTAAGTTCAATATTAAAAGAGGGTTTTGTATTAAACAATTTACTCTGTTTTAAGCAATGAGCTCAATACTAAACAAAGTAGATTAAGGTACCTGGTTGCTGAACTCTGTAAATTTGTGTCCTACATTAAGCAAGGTGTTCAGTATTAAAGTTAACTCAGTAATGAGCAGTGAATTAAATTCGTATTAAACAGTAATCTCAGTATTAAATAGTGAACTTGGCACTAAACAGTACAAGTATAGAGATTCCGCCGTTAAGTTCCATATTAAATTCTAATTTGTGTTAAATAGGGAGCTCAGCGTTTAAACAGTGAGCTCATTATTAAACGAGGAGCTCAGTATTAAACATGGAGCTCAGTATTAGAACTTCAGTTGATGTATCAAACAGGTAAACGCCACTGCATTTGCAATTAAAATGAGTTTATATTAAATGATAAACAGTGGTAAGCAACCTAAGATTGTTAAACCACAAGGTGTGGTGGGGAATAAGGGAATCTTTGGTGTTCTTCAAGCTCTTCTTTCTCCCTACTATAGAAAACTATAGAAACTAAGCTGTAAATACAATGAATACATATTTTAATGTGTGTAGGTCAAGACTACCTTGCTTTTATATAATGTCTTTAATGTAGTAAAATATCCCAAAGTGCTTTAAAGGAGCATTAACGAACAAAACTGACACCAAGCTATACACAGAGTTATTAGGGTAGGTAACCAAAAGCTCGGTCAAAGAAATAGATTGTAAGGAGAATATTTAAAAAGGCAGAGGTAAAGATCGGGAGAGATTTAGAGAGGAATTGTTCTACATAGAGCTTATGCAGCTGAAAGCATGGCAGTTGGCATAATGAAAATCGGTTTTTTTCAAGAGACCCGAATTGAAGGATCCTTAACCTTTTTAGGGGCTGGAAGAAGCTACACTGATAGGTAAAGGCAAGGCCATTGATACCATCAGTGATATCAGGGGTGTAAATAGCATATATTTAATCTCTCATGCTTTCAGGGTGATTACTGAAGAAGGAACTGGTTTGTTGCTATGGAATTGAAATTATCTATTATGTTTCTTGAGCTCATTAATATGAAAATTATTGATTGAATGAAATCACACCATTTTCCAATGCTTCCATTTTGTATTTGGTGCATACCAATTCTCAGCTGTTACAGTAGAAGTTGCTAACTGGTGCTCTGCTACAGAATTGGCTCAAACCTTACAAAATTCTGTCCATACTGAGTATTAGACTTATTGCTCATCAGTACTGGACAGTGATCATAAGGTTCAGGATAGCTGTGGAAAAGGACATAAAGCAACCCAAAGTAAAAAAATAATTAATTGATGGGGGTGGTTAATTTCAGTGAGTTGAGAACAAATTCGGGCCCAGGTAAGCCCAATGATTCAGGACAGTGAAGCTACATTCACATACGGGGGAAAAGAAGGATCTTCTGGATGAATTGGGAATGGGCTAGGAAGTGGGAGGATTGATATATGGCAAGACAAGGGACAGAAAGGAGGGTCAAGTCTTCCTGTCCAATAGGGACATTTGCTTACTGGTATTTTGCTGATCGTAGGAGGCCCCACTGCTTCATGGGCGATTGCTAGGTAAATCCAGGTTTACAACAGAGTTTCCAACAAGTTCCTAAGATTGGGCCTCTCTTTAGTGGCTGCTCAATAGGCTATGGAGGGATCCCTGGCAGCAATGACTGGCTAAGGTGCCAGAATATGACATCATCCACTAATTGCAGGACCTGCCTGACACAGCGTAACTTCTTAAAAGACATTTACCTTCTCTTTGAGGGTTCTTCATCCTTGTCGTTCAGCCTCAGGAGTGGCCACTGCAAGAGATGGTGCTGCTGATGTTGCTGTGCCTTTGATTGGACTGGTACTGTGGGAGGTGGGCTGCTGTTCTTTTTGGTGATCCATTAGTCAACCACTGGTAAAATGCTGCTCCAGGGTCTTGCGAACAACTGACTGGGAGAGGGAGGTCGGTTCCTGTTTTCATCATTGTAGGAATAACTTCAAAAATTAGACTACAGCTGTTCACAGTGACTTACCTTCTCAAGAGCAACTAGAGGAGTGCAATAAATGCTGGCCTTGCCTATAAATGAAAAAGAAATGACTGTAATTGGTCGTTAAGCTACCATGTGTCTCTTTTTTTTATGCAACATGGTCCTTGCAGGCAAACATTAGTGCCGCCTGTGGTGCAGGGTCAGTTGATTGGCTGTTTTGCAGAACAGTCAGCTGATGTAATACCTATGATTACACAGGTTAATTTACCAATGTCATGTGCAAAATCTTGAAAATGTATTGAACTGAGGGCAGATGCTAGCTCACGCTGAAGTATTATTTCAGCATGAAATTTATGCAAGACACCAAAGCTGCAGTTCTGTCAGTTGTATACGTCAGTGATGACATATAGGTGGAAAGATATCAGAGATCAAGAGAGGGAAAACAGCCTTAAAAGATGAGGGATGCTTCCCCACTGTGCCTTGGAATAAATGCATTTTTGGTGTGTCACGGAACAATGCAGAACAGGAAAGTTTTCAGCCATGCTGTTTAGTCTGATCTAAACTGGAGAAATGGTTGATGCACCACATCTGGGTTAGTGAAAGAAAAATCAGCCAGGGTTTCTATCCCTGATTACATGTGACTGTTGGCAGGAGTGAATATATAGACATCAGCTGAAAAAGAATAATAGGCCCAGAATGATGCCCCTGCAGTTAAATAGCTTGCAGACAATCATTTAGATTAAAATATCCATTTTGGCTGGCATGCAGAAGGTTATTTAAAGGTCAGAGTGCGAGAATGAATTTCAATTGCTTCAGCTCAAGTGTCAGAGGATTTTGGGTTTGATTTGATACATCTAGGGAACAGTACCCTCAGCAAGATTTGGCACTTTCAGAACAGGAGAGGACAGTATTTTTCTGAAACCGTTTGGAGGTAATAGTCTGATTTTGGTTGCTGATGCAAAAATAGCTTTTGCTGATTCAGGCATTCGTTTCATATTTTTCCTGATTTTTACTTCATTTAAGTGCATAACAGGTGACAAAATCACTAAACCCTTCTTACATTATCAGTCAAAGTCAAAATTACTTAATTTACTTTTGAAGGATTCCTAATATAAAAGGGAGATTTATGGGAGTCTGAGTTTTGTTTTGCCATTTTTAAATAAGTGAATTCTCAGCACTTGCCTTGGATCCTGTGAATTATATTGGAAATGTTATTTAATCAGGTATTTTCCCACATAGTAAATGTTAAGATTTAGAAGGGAATGCTTCATGTTGTTAGAAAACATGATTTATTATTCACAAGCTTCATATTATTTGTGCTTCTCATCTATAGTTAATCCTATTACAAGCCAGTATTAATATGACTACATACAGGAGTGGAGCTCAGTGAGCTAGATGCTGCGCTCGCACTGTGAAAAAAGAATTAATCACAGCTGACGTTCTCATTGACTGGATATTCATCGATATCACATGGCCCTGCTATAGAAGGTGATTGGCGCCAGTGTGCCGAAGGTTGCTCCTTTGCTAAGATGTGGGTCAGAGTGTGAGAATGAATTCCAGCTGCTTCAGCTCAAGCCTATTCAGGATCAAGACATCTATATGGTAAGCACTAATACCACAGGTCATCTGCACAATATCCCAGAGGTGAATGGATAAACCATAATGTACATGCAAAGAAGCACCCTCTATTTATTTCTGCCTATCCTATTATTTATCTCTTTTATGCTTTTTTTTTAATCTTTTTTCAATAACTTTCCCCTATCTCCCTTAGTCTACCTCATTTAGTTCATTTTTCTTATTTCTCTTTATTTCATACACTATTTCTCCATTTTTTAATATTTTGTCATTCTAATTTTCCAATGTCTCACATGTTTTTCTCTATCAATTTCTTTCCCTACCTGATTCATTTTCTCTTTCAATCCCTATTTCTACCTTCTGAACTACATATGCATCATTATCTCTCTCTCTCTCAATCTGTAATATCAGTGACTTACAGTGAGGCAGGCATTGTGAAAAAGATTTTTAACGTCTGCATTTGTAATATTGAGGGAAATTTATAATATTGGGGGTGGGTTACAACTGTAAGTTTGTAAAGTGGAATGTTTTGCAGCCATATCACAGTGGATTTACATAATGCCACAATATGTTACACTGCAGCCCATATCTTAGCTCCTGAACATCTACAATACACAGAAGGTAAAAGAGGACTGTGCATACCTTTTTAATAATGTTCAGTCAGTATAATTTTTATACCGGTTGCAGTATACATCAGGTAACAGAAATAAAATACGATAGTATTGTGTAAGTAGATTTCAGTGTTAATTCCAATACATATATAGATCTGATACTATATGGTTAAAGTGTGATTCTATGTCTGCTGCTATGCATATACTATAGATACAGATAAAGGACAACTTGTTTACTGATTTAATATAAATTGAACAAAATGTAGAGGAGGCCTCTTCAAGGTGTGAAAATGTGAACTCATCCATTGGGTCTGAGGAAGGAAATTTAGAGAGCTTTTAATGATGAGGGGCAAGAAGCTATGAAGGAGTAATGGAATTTGGGTGCCCATTTGCACAAATCACAAAAAAAGTCAGGTAAGAAACATAAATGAAAGGGCAACTATTGGCCTTTAACTTGAAAGAGCTGGAACTTAAGAGTTAAGAAGTGATCTTTCAGTTGTACTGCACTGCATTTTGGTTAGACCCCATCCAGAACATCGATTTCAATCTTGAGCTCTAAATCTTAACCAAGACCACTAATTTCAGTCTTGAGCTCCACATTTCAGGATAGTACTATAAAGGAAAGTGTAGATTAACCAGAAATATACCAAGCCATAGCTTAAACTCCTATTAGAAATTAATTTATGAGATGTGGGCATTGCTGGTTTGGCTAGCATTTATTGTTCATCCCTAATTGATTTTGAGAAGGTAATGGTGATCTGCTTTCTTAAACCACTGCGCTCCCTATGTGTAGGAACACTTCAGTGCTATTCAGAAGGGATTTCCAGGATTTTTATCTAAAAACAGTGAAGGAACAGCAATTTCTAAGTCAGGATGGATTAGAGAGACTTGAAAGGAAACTTCCAATGACTTGGTGAGGAACTTCAGTTCAAATTTCATAGATTTGTTTTGTTTTTCCTTTACTTTAGAAGCATAATTTTGATCAGATTCTTTGAAATGATAATAGGATATATGCAATGGTGATCATTTTAACTTCTGAAAACAAGGGTTTTTATGTTTTTATGATACTAAGGCACCAATCACTTTAAAAGATGCTGTAAACATTTGGGTCCATTTATTTAAACTTGGCATTTGAAAATATATGTACATGGATGAAAAGCTTGAAAACATTATCAGCAGGGCTGTGTCTGCCATGTTCTACTCCAGACTAAAGTGAAACTGAGACTGGATCATAGGACACATGTTCCCTCAAGTGATGGTATGCTGCTGTTTTTTAAAGTCATATTAGAAAATCTCCCTTTTTAAAGATATTATCTCCTTCCAAATGGGTACAACTATTTATAGTATATGTTCATGGTTAATTACCAAGACACAAGTGTATAGAATCTATGAATCTCAGAAGTGTTAAGGTAACCTGCTAGTAGGTCCACGTTTTGTAATGGTAACCTTCTCTGGTGATTTCTTTAATTCATCATAGTGATCTGTGGGATTGTCATTCTTGGCTGTTGTTCCTAGTCGCATTTTGGATCTTATCCTAGATGCAGTAGTATTACGTGGTGGTTGAGAAGTTGGAATGGAGCTGATGTCTCCTTTTGCCTGACAATTTGCCTTTTTGTGTAATGGCTTCATAGGACCTTAGTTCTAAAAAAATCCTTGTTACCTTGGATAGTTGCCACATACTTTCTATGGGATCCTGGATGCAAATTTCTTTTCCACACTGTAAAATTGGTAATTCTGTGTCTGTATTTTTATTGTATATCTTGGTCATCTTCTCCTGTAGTTTTAAAAGTTGCATTCTAGTTTGAGAGGGTAGAGTGGGTAAGAGGTGCAAATTGGTTTGTACTGTTTTGCCAAACATGAGCTTTGCCACTGATGACATAGTTGCACTCAAAGGTGTTGCTGTCAGATGTAACATTGCAGTATGGCAATCTTGCATGGTTTGTCTATAATTAAGAATAAATGAGTGATTTCATTTTGTAAACCATCTGCTCAGCTGGGCTGTTAGATATGGGATATTAAGGAGAAGCAGTAGTGTGATCAATATTCAACTTCTCACACATATCCTGAAATAGCTTACCAATAAATGGCAGATCATTATGTGTAATGATGTCAAACTGCACCAAATAATTTAAATAGCACTTAAGAGTGGAATTGTTGAACAATGGGGTATTTGGTGAGATAGTTGATGATGACAATGAAATCAATGCCATGGACATAAGGATGGTTAGGAATTGCATGTGAAATCAATGATTTTTTGAGCTGATTTGGCATATGCTCTTGATATGCCTCACACTTCTTGATTACATTTTCAGTGTAATTGTTCACATCTGGTCAATGGACCATCTCTTGTGAGTGTTCTGGTCCGATTAATCCCCATTTTTGACTGATGAAGTTGTTGAAGAATAGATCACAAGGATTCCAGTAAGATGGCCTTGTGGACATGCTGAGTTGAATCAGCACATTCTTCACTGATGGTTTTCCACAGCTCCTGTAACATGGAATCTTCTGTTGTTTCTTCCTTATAGCTGCCGGCATTTGCATTGTGCAAAATATACCAGATCAGTTGATGGACTTGCATTTTTCTGCAGTGTAATGTTACAGCGCTTTTGAAACTGACAATTTTGTTGTAACATAAAGTTGTAAACTGAGGTGATGTAAGTAGTTTCTGAATTGATCTGTTGTATGGTACGGTACCTTCTGACATTTTGGCAAAGTTTGGTTTCAGTGAGAAAATCAAAGTGTATTACCAGTGTCATCATGACAAATTACACTGTATCTTTAGACACAATTTTTAAAATTGCATGAGGTTCGTGTTATGCCGCCTGCGTACTACTGGCAGTCTGCCTCTGATTTGCTTGACTGCCATCACACGAGCTAATCAATCAGAGAGTGGCCTCATCATTTAAAAGCCTCCCCAGTATTTGTTCCAAACCCAATTAAAGGGATGGCTGCCAGGAAGACAGCCCTGAGGTTCTTGGAGGAAGCCCTAGTCAGGATGTTTAATGGGGTGGAACAGAGCATGATGTTCTCTATCCGCAATTGGACAGAAGTCCTGCCAACAAGGCTACCAACCACACATGGGAGTCAGTGGCATGACTAGTGAGCTCCAGTTCACTGCATAGGCACATAGCAATCAGGTGCTGGAAAAAGTGAGTGACCTCTTTGCCATCAGGATATGTCAGCCTTCTCATGAGTTGCCGTGCACCCATTCTCTCACCCATTACCTTTCCAGTGACAGCTCACTCACCACCATAATTATGATACCTGGTGGGCACTGCTGGGGTGCCTGATGAGCATTTGTCAACCAGGGGCTACAATGGCCTCTGGTCCCTTTGGCATGGCCATCTGGTTGCAGTTGGTGGGGATTAGGAATGATGGAGGAAACTTCCAGTAATCCAGAAACGGCTGTGCTGGATATGTTAATGAAAGAAAGCATGTCATTAATATTTAAATCAGGCCAATTACGCTGACAAAACAGGGCAGGGGAAAATAGCTTTTGGCATGATACCAATTTGCATCCAGCAAGAAAGCCTTGTGCATTATCTTCCTGGCTTGGTGCGCTGATCGACAGGTGCTGTGGGCTAGAAAGATTATTTCCACGTTTTTTTGCTGTTTACCTTGTTGGGGCCCCTCATAGTTTTATAAATCTGAATTAGATCATCCTGTTCTAAGGAGAACAATCCTTGCTTATCCAATCTCTTCCTTTGGCTGCAATTACCAAGTCTTGACAACACTCTTGTAAATCTCATCTGCATGCTCTCCAAAGCCACGTGTTCTTTCCATAATGTAGTGACCAGAACTGCAGAGAAAATTCCAGCTGTGGCCTAACCAGCATTTAATACAATTCTGTTATTACATCCCTGCTTCTGTATATGTGCATAAATCACTAAAGGTGGCAGGACAGGTGGAAAGAGCAGTTAATAAAGCATATTATTTTCTTGTCTTTTCAATAGAGGGCATAGAGTACAGGAGGTAATGCTGAACTTATAAACCAAAGAATCCCTACAGTACAGAAAGTGACCACTCAGCCCATCAGATGTTCTGAGAGTCAGTTTTCACTGACTCTCAGAACATCTGACCCTGCTGTACCCCATAATTCTTGCCCATTTACTCTAGCTAATCAATCTAACCTGTACGTCTCTGAACTGTGGGAGGAAACTGGAGCACGTGGAGGAAATCCAGGTATTTGTGGGGAGAACATGCAAATTCCACACAGACAGCTATCCAAAGCTGGAATTAAACTTGGGTACATAGTGCTGTGAGACAGCACTACTAACCATCATGCCATCCAAAATACCAGTTGGATCTCAACTGAAATATTGTACACAGTTCTGAGTATCACATTAAAGATGTGAAAACATAAGAGAAAGTGCGTGGCTCTGGGATGAGTTATTTCAGTTATGAGGATGGATTGGATTTTTGGGACTGTTCTCCTTGGAGAAAAGAAGGCTCAGAGGAAATATGATGCAAGTCATGAAGGTGCTGGACAGAGTGCATTGGGAGAAACTGTTCCCATTTATAAAAGGAACAAGAGATCACAGATTTTAAATGATTTACAGAAGAAGTAAATGTAGTTTGGGTCTGCACTATCTGGAAATGTGGTGGAGACAGATTAAATTGAGCCATTCAAAAGGGCATGAGATGAAAAAACATTAATTCATGATGCTCCTTTGGAAAGCTGGTGCAGACACAATTGGCCAAGTGGCTTTCTTCTACGCCACAGCAATTCAGTATTATTTCTCATTCTTGTACTTTAATTCCTTCCTAGCCTCACTTCTCCTTATCTTCGGTATCTTCTCAATCCTATACCAACATCCATTATCCCAAACTCTCTGGGGACGATCTTACCAAAAAAATTCTAAGCATCAAATGAGCGCAAAAACAAGACAGAATCATGCCCATTTTTTGGGCGAGCTTCCAGTACGATATGTAGGAAAAAAAGCCCAACTGTCATTTTTGGCTGCAGAAAATGTGGACAGAACATATTCATGCCAGGAAGCTGGCTGCTGGGCTATCAGGTGCCGTTGCATTGCCATCCTAATCTCTCAGTGCACTAGGGGTTATGTAACCCCACATTCGCTCTCCTTGACATTGTTGGCATGGCCAATTCTTCTCCCCTCTATGGAACTTGCCTTACACCCATGGCTGGTGGTCATGCTACCAAGCTGCCAGTGCCAGGTTGGCACTGCCCAAGAGGTACTGCCTGGCCCTGCCCCAACCATTTGGTAGGTTTCAATGATGTCTAGTCCCACCACAAGACCATCACATTTGATCCTCACTGGTAAGGACATTGGCTGACTTGCAGATAAGTAGAAGTGGATCTAATGATTGCATCCGGGACTGATATTTAATGATATTTAAATAATATAATGATATTTAAATAAGCTTATAAATATTGAAATCAGTATGGTGCCCATTCAGGGCACAAAGCCGATTTTCACCAACAGTAAGGAACAAATAACATCACAAGAGGCAAGGAAACCAGTCCCAATTCCAATTTCTTGCCTGATCCTACCAGCTCACCATGTCAAATCGACGTGACGAGCCAGTAAAATCGCCTTCTACCGGTGTATTGTGGATTCCTCACATTCTTTGCCTCACTATTGGCAATGATTCCACAAATGATAGTAATAATGTTATAGGCCAATAATCCAGTGACCTGGATTAATGATCCATAGATATGAGCTCAAAATGCACCAACACAGCTGGGGAATTTAATTTTAATCAATTAGATAAAACTGAAATTTTACAAATTATGGTTTCAGTAATAGTAGCCATGAAACTACCAGATTAATGTCCTAATATCCTTTAGGGAAGGCAATCTGTTGTTGTTGCCTGAGTTTGCCAATATTGATTCAAACGAGTGGTCAAGGTCAGTGAATCTAGCCTCAAATGCTATCAATCAGAACGCGTCCTAACATTCAAATGCTAAACTGCACACTTACACACTTAGCTCTACTACAAGTCTCCCACCCACGTATCACAGCTTGCACACATTGCAGTTCAACCGTAATAGCCACATCAAATTGCAATGCACTCACTGACTCACTTCTGTAGGAAAAGGTAACAATTCTTATTGCACTCCATTTCTCCCTCATCCGACATGTTCTGATTTATAAGCTGCAGATCGTGTAAGCACGCATTCCTTATTTTTCCCACCTCCCAGCACCATAAAGTTACCCATCTGCCTTTATTCATGTGCCTTTCTTCTTTCAAACACCCAAAAAAGCGCAACCTGGCCAAGCATCGGAGGCACAGAAAGAAGATAGAGATGTTGAATACAGAGCACCGTCACTTGATTCAACAAGCATAGCCACCAATTCAGAAATTAACACAGTTTATAATTTAGAGAGTAACATAGAGTTTGGATCGATATGTGATGAAACACCAGCACAACTGGCCTGTCACCTGGGCTGGAAGAAGAATAATTCAGTTGCACATTTTCTACTGGGTGAGGCTGCACATAAATTCAGCAGAGGGTTCAAATTAGTACTTCAATGGGGCAGCATAGAAGGCCAATGAGAGCAAAATGCCTGGTACATTGAGAAGACTGCAGAAAGCCTGTGGTCAGTGTCAAGGAAGCATGAAGGGGGCCAATGCCACATTGGCACGTGGCTGTCAGCAGGGCTTAGAGTCTATCCTTGTTTCACAGAAATGTAACTAAGTCCACCTTATGGACTCAACCATGATATGGCGTTTGATGGTCAATGTCTTAGCTTCTATTACAGCACAAGCAATGTCCAGAAAGTCCTAATACAGCAATGGAAATTCAGGCTGCTCTCATGGAAAGCTGGCATGTTGTCATGCAAAGTCAGACTGCTATGGCTATATGCAAAGGGGCCATTAAGATGTCACAGCAACAAATACTGGATTTGCTGAGGCCTTATTTTAGGAGAGTGGCAATGGCTCTATGAAGCAAGAAACTGCTGTCCTTTCTCAGGAAGACAGCACTTATCCCTCACATCACTGCTACTGATCTTTTGATCAGCAGTCAGGCTACACTGTTAACTGATGCTGAGATATTGCAGGCCACAGGAGGACTTTCTAATCTTAGAGATTCTCAAGATAATCCACCAAGGCCATTTTCAGATTTCTTCATGCCACTCAAAATGTGATAGAGCAGAACATTGACATATTAAAGTAACAAATCTGTTGCCTAAACCACTTTCGAGAAGTAGTACTCTGCAGAGTAGGTGCTGCAAAGCCTCACCACCATGAGTAGGCAGCCCTTGCCACAATCACCAGACATCTCATTGCATTTCACAGCCTTTTAAGTTCTTTCGAAGTCTAATCACTAAAGTAGAAATCACGAGTCATCATCCTATGGTCAATGGATACCCACTATCCTTGTTACCCACTAGCCACACTTTGTTTTAGCAAGGTGGTTCAAATGAGGCTGATACAACACATTCTGCAGAATGAAAGCATCACGAGACTTTGCCAGGTTACAAAACATTGATCTGCATAATTCATTGTGTATCGTCGTGAGCATAGTTGATACGCAGCATACAGAGACTGGCAACGGGAAACCTGGAAATCTAAGGAGCCCATGCTCACTCCACCTGCTTCCTTCTGATAATAATGAACTAAGTATATTCGGCTCTCAATGACTAGAAAGAGTCAGCGATCTCTATAATGGTGGATATAGAGACATTGTAAATATCTCCAACTCAGATCTGGAAGTATCCTGATGCATAAAAAAATTGTCATCATCATTTCAAAGCCACTGCTTGCTCAGTTCAAAGACTGCAGTTCTAGTTGATTTCATGGAGGACATTCTGAACGAAGTGCAGACATCTCATACATTGTTCCTGACTAAGGTTCAGATGAAAAAATTTTTCCCTGAGCATTGAGCGATCATAGGCTCCTGCAAAGAGTCTACTCCACTTCCCTTTTCTAGCAGTTTATCTTGCTCTCTGTGACCTCTTTATTCTGTTCATGCTGTATTCCAAGGGGAATGCCTACTATGCACCATGTCTCAGACTAATTTGTTTGTATAAAAGTGCTAAAATCAGCAAAAAGCTCTACCAGCATCTGATAAACCACTACACTCCCTACAGTCCTTGATAGCTTCAAACAGTTGTACAATCAAAGAAGCAGTTAGAAGAAATCGAGCTGTAAGGAGGTGATGATCCATTTAAATAGCACTGGTGGGGAAGATTCTTTCTGCTGTTGAATGCACATTCGGCTGTGCGAGATTAAGGAAGTTCATTTGCTAGAATTTTGAGGTTGCAAATTGCATTGCTGGTGTTGCAAGCAGTCTCTCTACCTGCTGTACATACTTTTGACAGTTGTTCATTGAACATGTGTTGATTGCCTCATCAATATGCAATTTGGCACAACTCACTCAAAGTCATTTGGAAATAGCACTCTTAGTAGATAAACAACTAGTGCTGCCAATATGAATAATGCACCAAAGATGAGCTTTTTTCTTTACGCTCATGATTCTTTACTTTGAACGCTCCATAATCTGATAAAGATGATAATCAGCTGATTGTTTGATCATTCTTTATTACCTATGTACAAAAACGTACACGGTTGACCAATAGGAGGAGACAGATTCTTGGGTTTGAGGGTATTAACACAATTTCAAGCCACAATAAACATTATGTACATTTTATTAATAGATAAAATCAGCAAATGCTGGAATTACTCAGCAGGTGTGGCAGCATCTGTGGAGAGAGTTAATTTGAATCAAATGTAACTTTCTGAAAGAGTACTTCCTGTTTTTATTTTAGATTTCTAGAAGATTTTGCTTTTATTTCACTAATAGATGCTTTGTACATTTTAATCACACCTGGTCACTTAGCTGATTTAAATCAGGAACATATCTGGATTGAATAATAGGAAATGCTCTTATCAAAAACCATCTCCTGGCAACTTTTCAATCAATGTATTAACATGTCAAAATATTTTGAGCCTTTTCAAGAGCTACTGTGATATTAAGTTAGATATTTCATTTATTTTCAAGTTACTACAGTAAATTTTATTGAAGATCCAAACAACATATTGGATAGGATATTTAAACTTCTATTTAAAATTAAGCAAAAACAAAGAAAAACACTAACTAGACAATGCACCACATTTAGTTACATTCAAGGGCCTCACAATTTGTATCCATAGCACTGGTAGCGTGGGTGCTACAGCTGCTGGCTTAGTAGCAAAATAGTGTTCTCACCATTTCTCCCGCAAGATGGCTTACTCCAAATGCCATCTTGGTAAATTTGTGGAAATGCTGAATGCTCGGATAAGTTAAAGTCTGGTGGCACAGTTGTTGCATGTGAGAAAGTTATTGCTTGTGACTGAAGAGCTTTGAAAACACCCCTTGCACTCAGTCATGTGGCTATAGCAGCAGAGCCCTTGGGCTGTGAAATGATGGAGATAAATAGAGATAGGAGTAATCCATTCAGCCCATCAAGCCTGTTCTGCCATTCAGTGAACTAATGCTTATATGTATGTGGCTTTCCTACTTGTCCCCAGTACTCTTTGACCCTCTTGTCCATCAGACCCTCTTCCACCTCAACCTTGAGGACATATCCTCAGCTGTTCTCTGTGGAAAAGAATTTCAAATGTTAATGGCTCATTGAGAGCAAATCCCCCTCATCTCTGTTTTAAATAGGAGAAGCCTCAGTTTTGAAACTGTGCACCCAAATTCTAGATTTCCCCATGAGGGGAAACATTCTCTCAGATTCTGCCCTGTTAAAACTCGCTCAGAATCCTTTATATTTCAATAAAATCACTTCTTGTTCTTTGAAACACCAATGAATTTGGCCAAATCTGCTCAACCTTTCCTCATTAGACAACTGTTTGTCCAACAGGAATCAACCTAGTTAACTTCACTGAACTTCCAAAGCAAATGTATCCCTCATGAGGCAGCCAAATCTGTACGTAGTACTCTTGGTGTTATCTCATCGATGCCTTGTACAGACTTCTCTACCTTTAAGTTCTATTGTCTTTGCAATAAATGCCAATATTCTATTTCTACTCTTAATTATTTGACGTACCTGCATGCTAATTTTTTGTCATTTAGGTACAAGGACACTTATATCCCTCTCTAGCAAAGAAATCAGCAGTTCTACTCTATTTAAATTTTTTTTGTTTTACATTCTTTCTGCCAAAATGAACAATGTCATGTTGTTCCACATTTTATTCTACCTGCCAAGTTTTTCACCACTCAATTAACCTATCTACAGAAGACAAGCTATTTACAAAAGAATTAGGAAGGGGGGAAATATCTCTTAGGATGCTTTATCTACTAAGGATAACATTGACCCTACTTCAGCTAAGCCAAGAGCAATGTGTTTGGCATATGCAATCTATCAGCTCTTGGAACCAGATCTGCAGTCTCAGAGCAGCGTGAGGGTGATACTTTTCTTGGCTGTGAAGGTGACCATAACCCTCAATTTTTAAAAAATGGCACAGGGTGTCACTGGCTGGCCAGTATTTATTGTCCATCCCTAATTACCCAAAGACAGTTGAACATCAACCACATTGTGGTGGCTCTGGAGTCATATGTAGGCCAAACCAGACAAGGACAACAGATTTCCTTCCTTCAAGGACATTAGTGAACCAGAAACCATCTTATTCACTAATGTCCTTGAAGGAAGGAAATCTGTTTCATGGTCATCAGTAGACTCCTAATTTCAGACATTTTTTATTGAATTGAAATGCCACCACTTACCATGGTGGTATTCGAATATGGGTCCCCAGAACTTTAGCGAGTTTCTGGATTAATAGGCTGGCAATAATACCATAGGCCATTGCCTCCCCATAATTATGTTGTGACCTGACCCTTACACATTAGAATATGCAGTAGCAGCTCGAAATCTGAAATTAAAAACAGAAAATGCTGAATAAACTCATCAGATTTGGCAGCAACTGTGAAGAAAGAAACAGAGGTCAGGATTCTCCAATCTTGTTTGCCCTGCCAATACTGATAGCAAGAACAGAAAATTTGGCACTTAGTCAAAACTCCATCCATGCAGTGGGACCAGAGAATTTCAGCATGGCAAGGTTGGAGAATTCTAGCCAGAGTTGACTGAGTCCATACCTTCTACAGAACTGAAGTCTACATGCTGTCTATATTGCTTTGAACAGTGACAATCAGTATTGCAATCTCTACACTTGATTTTGGGGCCTGTCCAATTTAGCCCTTCAGGTCTCAGCTCTTCAGGTTTTGGAAAGCAGACACATTCATACGTGACTGAAGCTATGACGTTTTTGCTCTCAAGATATAAAAGTTAAAATAATATGCAGAATTTCAATTAATCATGTTACAAAAAAAAAGATTTGTAATATGTGTGGTTGTTGGATGCTTGTTCTCACTACTCATTATAAATGAATAATATTTTATTTTACTGCAGTTTGTAACTGCATTTGCATTTCCCCATCACCCCACCCAGCACAATTTCCCCCAGTCCCAGTCCCTATCAAATATCTATATATTTTCTCCTGTTTACACTTCTCTAGCCCATTACCTGCTGAAGCGGGCAGCTCATTGCTGTGTGTAACTGACATCAGTGCTCAAACGGCTACAGGTACTTGTGCAGATAAAAAACAATTCCTGATCAGAACACTGTCAGCAGGAATTCTGGACACAGCTCTTCCTGGATGCTGCATTGCTTAGAGTGGCTTTGAGTGCTGTTCTCTGGTCTGTGGGGCTCTGGACATTGTTCCTTCTGGACATTGTTTCAGACACTGCTCCTTCTGGTCAGTACACTGCTCTTTTTAGACTTTGCACTACTTACTGGGATTCTAGATTCTGCAGTTTCTAGACATTGCTCCTTCTAGTCAGTACATTCTGCAGGGAGTCTGGACACAATTTGTTGCATCTTCTGCTCTGTGCACTGCTTGTTTCTGGGCATTGCCCCACCTGGTCAGTGCACTGCCTGCAGGGACTCTGGACAACATTCCTTTTAGATAGTACACTGCCTATGGAGATTCTGTATGCTGCCTCACAGCAATTGGGAAATTTAAATTCAGGAATTAAATCAATCAGAAATAAAAGTTATTATTGGTAATAGTGACCATAAATCTGTCAGATTATTGTAAAATCTATCTGGTTCACTATTTAGGGAAAGGACTTTGTTACCCTGAATAATTCTGGCCCATATGAGAGATCAGATCCATAGCAATACAGTTGAATGTTAACTGCTCTCTAGAGTGGCCTATTAAATGATTCAGTTGTCTCAAGGACAATTAGGAATGAGCTTAAATGCTAGTCTCACCAGTGATGCCTTCATCTTATCAATGAAAATAAAAAAAGAGACATTAGGCCAGGTGGCCAAAAACTTAGTGAAAGAGATAGATTTGAAGGACGTAACAATGCTATTGAAGTTGAAGGAGGAAATTCTAGAGCTGTGTGCCTGGGTAGTTGAAGGCATATCTACCAAATATAGAATGATGAAAATTAGAGAAGCCCAAGAGTCAAAATGAGGTCAACGTAAATATCTCACAAGTTAATAGGGCTGGAAGCGCTTACAAAGGTAGGGAGGGGTGTAGACACGGCGAGATTTCAACACAAAGGTCTGAATTGTAAAATTGAGGCATTGGTGGTTTTGGAATCAATATTGATCAGCGAACATATGGACAAATTAAAGAAGCTTGGATGTTCTACATCACGTGTTACAAAACAGATCATCCGTCAAAGTCTTACTGGACAATAAGGCTCAGAAATCAGAGCAAATGGACAGATGTAAGGTATATTATCTGAGCCTAAATGGTGAGTCCTGAAGCTTCACAGATATTGTCCCTCTGACTTCATTATAATGGAGCCTTCACAGCACCAGAGTACATCACTGAAGACTACTGAAAGATCAGGCCACTATTAATGGGGCTTTCACGTAACTGGATACAGAGATTGCACAACTTTGAGATCAGGAATTGTCAGGGAGTGGACCAGAAATGGGGACAGATGGTGTTAGGGAACAGAGTTCAGAATTCAGGTTGGGCCCCGAATCAGGACCGGAATTTTTGGTAGGATGAGAGAGCTTGGGAATTAGGACTGAAAGATCATGGGTCAGAAACAGGAAATTAGGGGCTCGAAGGGAGATGGCTATCACTTCCTTTCACGTGAAGTCAGGATGAATGCTCTTGTTCCTCCAAAGTTTCACATTTAGTTAAATTTATTTTCTCTTAACCAAAGATTCTACGGCCGAGTTTATTTCTGCCTCTCGGTAAATCAACCTTCAAGAGGAAGCCTCAAAATGAATTTAAGCTTTTTTTTCCATATACAAAGGATACAACCCTTATAAGACATAAGTAATATATGTATTTTTTTGTTCTCATCCTTTCAACCAGGTGTCAGAAAATGCATATTTTTTTTTGCTTGATATCTTGGGATCTAAGTAGTTTAGGGTGCATCTTAAAACAAGACCACTGCAGTGACTGATTTCTAGCCCAATGTTTAATATTTGTATATTGAATATGAGTGTCACATTTGTTAACCTTTCTCTTGTTGACATTACACATGGAATAAATAATCATGGAACTGATAATAAGTCTGTTCAAGATATTGATGAAGCTGCAGTTGAAATACTATCTTTGAATGTTGTTTTATCAGTAGCATGTGGGAACAATAAAGTCAAATAAAGATCACAACAAGAATTCCAAGAAGTTGTTATAATGCAAGATGTACGAAATTCTGTGATAAACTTGGACTAAATTCAGTGGCACAGAGAAATTTAAGTGACGTTCGAATATACATTTAAAATTATGTGAGAGTTCAAGGGAATGGATAGCAAAACTTTATCTGCTTCAACCAGTGCATCAAATATGAGGGGCCATAAGCACAAAATTAATGACATAATACCTGGAATGGATAGATTATTAAAAATAGCTTCAAAAGAGTAGGCTTGTATCCACTGGAGTTCAGAAGAATAAGTTGATTGAAACACATGAGATCCTGAGGGGTCTTGAAAGGGTGGATGTGGAGAGGATGTTTTATCTTATGGAAAGATCTGAACCAGGGATCACTGTTTTAAAAAAGGGGTCATCCTTTAAAACAGAGATGAAGTGATTTTTTTTTTAACTCGGAGGGTTATGAATCCTTGGAACTTTCTTCATGAAAAAATTGTGGAAGCAAAGTCTTTGAATATTTTAAAGTCAGAGGTGGATAAATCCCTGGTAAGAAAGAGGGTAAAAGGCTACTGGGAGAAGCTGGAGTGCAGATCTGATGTTACTGTCAGATCAGCCATGATCTTATTAAATGGCAGAGCAGATTTGAGAGGCTGAATGGTCTACCTTGCTTCTTGTTTTGAATGATTTGTATTATTTACAAAAGTACTAAGGATAGTTAAAAGGAATTTTTGCATATGGAGCATTATTCAAATACCACAATACTTATGAGGGAATTAGATGTTTTTTTGGAAAGTCAGTGCAGACACAATGGATCAAATGGCCTCCTTTTGTATTGTATGGATTCTATGGTTTTATGGATTTGACTGGTTCTATGGTTCTAACCGAAAGAGTAACTGCCCTTGACATCATAATAGCCATTGACTGAGTAGGACATCAAGCAGCCCTAGCAAAACTGGAGTCAGTGGAAATCAGGGAGAAAGCTCATTGGAGTTATACCCAGCACAAAGGAAATGGTTGTTGGGTGATTGGAGGTCAATCATCTCCATGCCAGGCCATCACTGCAGGAGATCCTCAGAGTATTGTTCTAGGCATAACGATCTTCTGCTGTTTCATCAATGACCTTCCTTTCATCATAAGGTGAGAAGTGGGATTCCTTGCAGATAATTGTGCAATGTCCAGCACCATTCGCAATTCCTCAGATACTGAAGCAGTTTATGTCTAAATGCAGCAAAACGTGGACAATATCCAGGCTTTGACTAATAAATGGCAAGGAACATTTACACCGCAAGGAACATTTACACCACAAGTACCAGTGACCATCTCCAACAAGAGAACATCTAACCGTTGCTCCTTGACATGGTTGTTGGGTGATTGGAGGTCAATCATCTCCATGGTTTTGTGAAGGGTAGGTCGTGCCTTACTAACCTCATTGAGTTTTTTGAAAAAGTGACTAAGGAGGTGGATGGGGGTAAGGCGGTTGATGTGGTATATATGGACTTTAGTAAGGCGTTTGATAAGGTGGCCCATGGAAGACTTCTGCAGAAAATGCAGATGTATGGGATAGAGGGTGATTTAGCTAATTGGGTTAGGAATTGGCTAGCAGATAGAAGACAGAGGGTGGTGGTTGATGGGAGATATTCATCTTGGAGTTCGGTGACAAGTGGTGTACCTCAGGGGTCTGTTTGGGGCCCCTGCTGTTTGTAATTTTTATAAATGATCTGGATGAGGGTATTGAAGGATGGATTAGTAAATTTGCAGATGACACTAAAGTCGGTGGAGTGGTAGATAGTGAAGAGGGGTGTTATAGTTTGCAGAGGGACTTGGACAAGTTGCAGAGCTGGGCCGAGAGGTGGCAAATGGAGTTTAATGTGGAAAAGTGTGAGGTAATGCACTATGGCAGAAATAATAAATGTGTAGAGTATAGGGCAAATGGTAGGATTCTTAGTAGTCTAGATGAACAGAGGGATCTTGGTGTGTATGTGCATAGATCCCTGAAAGTAGGCAGTCAGGTCGAGAAGGTTGTTAGGAAGGCCTATGGAGTCTTGGCTTTTATTGGTAGAGGGATTGAATTTCGGAGCCGCAACGTCATGTTGCAACTGTACAAAACTCTAGTGCGGCCGCACTTGGAGTATTGTGTGCAGTTCTGGTCCCCGCATTATAAGAAAGATGTGGAGGCATTGGAGAGGGTACAGAGGAGGTTTACCAGGATGTTGCCTGGTATGGAGGGCAGGTCTTATGAAGAGAGGCTGAGGGATTTGAGGTTGTTTTCGTTAGAAAGGAGGCGGCTAAGAGGGACCTAATTGAAACATATAAGATGATTAGAGGTTTAGATAGGGTGGACAGTGATAGCCTTTTTCCTAGGATGGAAAAAGCTAGCACGAGGGGACACAGCTTTAAATTAAGGGGTGATAGTTATAGGACGGATATCAGAGGTAGGTTCTTTACCCAAAGGGTGGTTCGGGAGTGGAATGCCCTGCCTGCAGCAGTTGTAGATGCGCCAAGTTTGGTGGCGTTTAAGAGGTTAGTTGATAAGTATATGGAAGAGAAGGGAATGGTTTAGTTTGGAGGGTCATTGCTTTTTATATTGGTCGGCGCAACATCGAAGGCTGAAGGGCCTGTTCTGTGCTGTAATGTTCTATGTTCTATTCAGTGGCAACTACCATTCTTGAATCCTCCACAATCAACATCCTAGGGATAACCAGTGACCAGAAACTGATCTCAACTAGCCATACAAATAATGTGGCATCCAGAGCAGGCCAAAAGCCAGGAATTTTGTGACAAATAACTCACCTTCTGACCCCGCAAAACCTGTCCACCAACTACAAGACACAAATCAGGAGTTTACTGGAATAGCACAGATTGGACTGCACAATGAGTACTGCCTGATTGAGAGGAGTGCTGTTAGAGTTGGGCAAAAAACAGGAAGTGGTAAGTTATAAGGAGGTAAGTAGCCATTAAACTTGCTTTCAAAGTGAGCTATATTATTTCTTGTTTGGGAAGTTTCCAATAAGAAAAGGTTCCAATATATCAAAAATCAGGAAAAAAGTTAAAAGGAAGGAAAACTCAGAAGTTGTTGTTAATGGAAGTGTTAGAATTGAAAAAGAAGGTACAAAAACTAGCTTAAGAGCACTTTATCTGATTGCTAATAGCATTTGGAACAAGGTAAATGAGTGACACAAATCATTGCAAATGAATATGATTTGGTAGCCATTACAGAGACACGGTTGTAGGATGGTCATGACTGGGAGTTAAATATCCAGGGGTATCAGACTGTTTGGAGGGACCGACAGGAAGTTAAGGAAGGAGGTGTAGCTCTGATATTTAAGGATAACATCAGGACAGCAGTGAGAGATGATATAGGATCTATGGAAAAAAAAGGTTGAATCCATTTGGATGGAAATTAGAAATAGTAAGGAGAAAAAGTCACTGATAACCCACCAAATAACAACATCGTGGTGGGAGAAAAATAAATGAAGAAATAACTGATGCATGTAAAAATGGTATAGCAACTATCACAGGGGATTTTAATCTACATATCAATTGGTCAAACCAGCTCGGTGAAGGTAGTCTTGAGGAGGAGTTCATAGAATATATCTGCTAGAGCTTCTTTGAACAGTATGTAATGGAACCTGCCAGGAAGCAAGCTATCCTAGAATTGTCCTTTGTAATGAGCCAGGAATAATTAATGGCCTTAAAGTTAGGGATTGTCTCAGAAGAAGCGATCAGAGTATGATTGAATTTAAAATACAGATGGAATTTGAGAAGGTAAAATCCAATACCAATGTCTTGTGCTTAAACAAAGGAGACTACAAAGAGATGAGGGAGGCATTGGCTAAGGTAGACTGGGGGCAAAAACTTTATGGTGGGACAATTGAGGAACAGTGGAGGACTTTCAAAGTGATTTTTGAGTGTTCAGCAGAAGTATGTACTAGTGATAAGTGGAAGGACTGTAGGAAAAGAGATAATCAGCCATGGATATGTAAGGAAATAAAGGAAGGTATCAAATTGAAAGAAAATGCATACAAAGTGGCAAAAATTAGTCGGAAACTAGAAGATTGAGAAAGCTTTAAAGATCAACAGAAAGCCATGAAAAAAGCTATATAGAAAAGTAAGATGGATTATGAGAGTAAACTAACTCAGAATGTAAAAACAGATAATAAAAACTTGCACAAATATATAAAATGAAAAAGAGTAGCTAAAGTAAACATTGGTCCTCCAGAGGACGAGAAGGGGGAGGTAATAACTGAAAATGAGAAAAATGGTTGAGGCATTGAACAGGTATTTTGTGTTGGTCTTCACAGTGGAAAACACAAATAACATGCCAAAAATTGATGACAGGGAGGTTATTGCCAGATGAGGACCTAGAAACTATCATTATCGTGGAAGGGGTAGTAATGGCAAGTTAATGGAGCTAAAGGTAGACAAGTCTCCTGGTCCTGATGGAATGCATCTCAGGGTATTAAAAGATGGCAGGGGAAATAGCAAATGCAGTAGTGGTAATTTACCAAAAATCGCTGGATTCTGAGGTGGTTCCCGCAGATTGGAAAACAGCAAATGTGACAGCACTGTTTAAAAAAGGTAGACAAAAGGTGGGTAACTGCTTGAATCTATTATCAAGGAAGAAATAGTGCGACAACTGGATATAAATTGTCCCATTGGTAAGATGCAGCATGGATTCATGAAGGGAAGGTAGTCGAAGTGAGTGGGTGAGGTTTGGTAAATTAGGTCATCCATTTTGATAGGAACAGCAAAATGGACTGTTAGTTAAATGGTAAAATTTTGCAGCATGTCACTATGCAGAGGCACCTGGGTGTCCTTGTGCAAGAAACACAAGGAGTTGGTTTGCAGGAGCAGCAGGTAATTAAGAAGGCAAATGGAATTTTGTTCATCATTGCTAGAGAGATGGAGTTTAAAAACAGTGAGGTTATGTTCCAGCTGTATAAGATGCTGGTGAGACCACACTGAAAGTACTGTGTAAAGTTTTGGCCTCCTTTTTTGAGAAAGGGTATACTGGCACTGGAGGGGGTGCAGAGGAGATTCACTGGTTGATTCTGGAGTTCAGAAGGTGACTTATGAGGAGAGTCTGAGTAGACTCTGAGAGACTGAGTAGAATTCAAGAGAATGAGGGGAGATCTTATAGAAACATATAAGATTATGAAGGGAATAGATAAGATAGAAGCAGGGAAGTTGTTTCCATTGGAAGGTGAAACTGGAACAAGGGGGCAGGGCATCAAAATAAGGGGCAGTGGATTTAGGACTGGGTTGAAGAGGAATTTATTCACAAAAAGTGTTGTGAATCTGTGGAATTCCCTGCCCAGTGAAACAGTTGAGGCTACCTCATTGAATATTTTTAAGGCAAGAACAAATACATTTTTGAACAGTAAAGGAATTAAGAGTTATGGTGAGTAGGCAGGTAAATGGACTTGAGTCCATAAAAAATTCAGCCATGATCTTATTGAATGGCAAAGCAGGCTTGAGGGGCCAGATGGCCTACTCCTGCTCCTAGACCTTAATTTCTTATGTCTCCACTGACCTGGATGGGTGCAACTCTAACAACACTCAAGAAGTTTGACATCACCCAGGACAAAGCAGCTCACTTGATTGCTACCTTTTTACAAACATGCAATTTGTCCACCATCAACAAACAGTGGAAGCCATGTGTATCATCTACAAGATGCGCTGCAGGAACTCACCAACTTTCTTCAGGCAGCACCTTCCAAACCCACGACCACTATCTTCTCGAAGGACAAGAGCAGCAGAGACCAGGGGACACCACCAACTGAAGGTTCTTCTCTAAGTCATTCACCATACGGACTTGGAAATATATCACCATTCGTTCACTGTTACTGGGTCAAAATTCTGGAATTCCCTCCCTGACAGCATTATGGGTGTCTGTACACATCAGGTCCTGCAGCAGTTCAAGAAGGTACTCACCTTCACCTTCTCAACAGCAACTAGACATGGGTAACTAACTCATAAATAAATATATAGCTAGAGATGACCTGTATCTAGGGTCTTCATTGCAGATGCCATTGCTTTCTTGAAGGTCAGCCCAGAGAAAGTGACTGGCCCAGATGGCGTACCCTGAGGAGCACTCAGATCCTATGCAGATCAGCTGGCTTGGGTATTCACAGACATTTTCAACCTCTCTTTATAACAATCTGAGGTTACTGTTCCAAGGAGACAGTCATCATCTCAGTACCTAAGAAAAACCAAGCAGTGTGCCTTAATGATGATCGACCACTGGCTCTGGCATCCATTGTGAAGTGCTTCGAAAGGCTAGTCATAGCACGAATCAATTCTAGCCTGCAGACGACCTGGAAGCATTACAGTTTGCCTACCGCCACAACAGGTCTACAGCAGAAGCCATCTCCCTGGCCCTACACTCAATTCTGGAACACTGAGGTAACAAGAACATCTAATGTCAGATTCCTATTCATTGCATACAGCTCAGCCTTCAACATTATTCCCATGAAACTCATCTCCAAACCCCATGGCTTGGGTCTCGGCAACTGAATCTTGAACTTCCTAATTCACAGACCACAATTAGTAAGGATAGGCAACAACACCTCCTCCACGTTCATCCTCAACACCGGTGCCCCACAAGGGTGTGTTCTCAGCCCCCTACGATACTCCTCATACGCCTATGATTGTGTGGCCAAATTCCCCTCCAATTCAATTTTCAAGTTTGCTGATGACATCATCATACTGGGTCAGATCTCAAATAATGATGAGACAGAGTACAGGAATGAGATAGAGAATCTGGTGGATTGACACAGCAACAATAATATCTTCCTCAATGTCAACAAAATGAAGGAGATTGCCATCGACTTCAGGAAGTGTAAAGGAAAACATGTCTCTGTCTATATCAATAGGAATGAAGAGGAAAGGTCGAGAGCTTCAAGTTTTTAGGTGTCCAGATCACCAACAACCTGTTTTGGCTTTCCCCCCACTCCCCCCACCATAACACATTATAGTTACGAAAACGTGCCAATGCCTCTACTTTCTCAGAGGACTAAGGAAATTTGGCATGTCAGCAACAACTCTCACCGACTTTTACAGATGACCATAGAAAGCATTCTTTCTGGTTGTATCACAGCTTGGGATGGCTCCTGTTCTGCCCAAGACTGCAAGGAACTACAAAAGGTCATGAGTGTAGCCAATCTATCACGCAAACCGGCCTCCCGTCCATTAACTCTGCGTATATTTCCTGTTGCCTCAACAAAGTAGCTGGCATAATTAAGGACACCACACATCCCGGACATTTTCTCTTCCACATTCTTCTGTCAACTGCTGCATTTCACTTCCATCAATTTCATGCAAGCCATTGAGTAGTTTTTTTTTTATTATTCATTTATGGAATGTGAGTATCACTGGCCAGATCAACATTTATTATTTGATTTGATTTGGTTTATTATTGTCACATGTATTAATATACAATGAAAAGTATTGTTTTTTGCATGCTAAACAGGCAAAGCATACCATGGCAAAGCATAGAAAGGAAAGGGAAAAGATGAAGTAGATGAGTTGGGTCACTCTCATTGCCGGTAGTGTGATGAGGACATCCGGTGAGGGTATCCTACTATCTTTGCATGCCTTCTGTGAGCATTGCTTTCCCATCTAACTTATATTAAGTTCATAGTCATAGCTATAAAAAGATCAACTTAATTCAAGATAAGTCCATTCAAGAGTCTGACAGCAGCAGGGAAGAAGCTGTTCTTGAGTCGGTTGGTATGTGATCTCAGACTTTTGTATCTTTTTCTCAATGGAAAAAGGTGGGATAGTGAAATCTGATTCCAATAAAAGGCTGGAATTAAAAGTCTAATGATAACCATGAAACCATTATTGGTTGTTATGGAAACTCATCTGGTTCACTAACATTTTTAGAGAAGGAAATCTGTTGTCCTTATTTGCCTGGCTCACATGTGACTCTCAACCCACAAAATTGTGTTTGATTCTTAAATGGCTTAGCAAGTCATTTCAGTTCAAGAGCAATTAGGGATTGGCAATAATAGTTGGCCCGGCCTGCAACAGCCACAATCCATGAATGATTTAAAAAAAAACATTGATTTTGTTCAACCAGCCTTTGGGCTGATGCGACCAGACTCTGACTAGGGCAACTACTTTTTGACTCAAGAGTACCGGTTCTGATGGGGGGAGAGTTGAATCCACTTTTGACTTGGTGACCCAGGCTTAACTTGAGGGAGGCCAATCTAAAACTGCAGCAAGATGGGGTAACACTGTCAGATGGCACCAAAAGAGACCAGGGCAATTGGAAGTGTACGGGGGGCCTACTCTTGGAAGACTGGAAGGTTGACTTCAGATAATGGGACAGATGACTCCATAGTACTAGGGGCCTAGTTGGGAGAACTGGGGCAACGGCTTCAAGGACTGAGGGAAGACTCCAGGGTACTGAGGCTTAGTTGGGGGAGATTGGGGGTAAGTTTACAGGATACCGGGGGCCTATTTGGTAGAGACCAAAGGAAAGACTATAGGTTCTAGTGGGCCTAGTAAGTGGAGATTGGGAGGAAGATTATAGGGTACTGTGTGTTCTAGACAGGAGTTGACTTATTGGAGACTAGAAGTTGACATGATTGCAGGATTTGACGCCATAGGGATTTGAAGGATGAGCCTGCCAGTATTGCTGAAATTTACAGCGGCATTCAATTTTTACATAAGTGACTCCTTCCAGGATTCTACAAGTGATCTCTGTGGGATTTTGCAAGCTTCCGCATAAAGAAGTGATGGATGCAATCTTCATGATAGCACACAACTTCGTCCATTTTGACCAGCATCAGGCAAGCAGGATGCAAGAGTGATGGAATTTGTGCAAAATTTTGGCTGTTTAAAGGTGCAGGAAGTCATCAACTGCACTTAGGTGATACTCAGATTTCTGGGGCATCAAGCAGTGAAATATGTAAACTGAAAGTTCAGTCAGTTTGTGACCACACCAAATGCATCCTCCAGATGTGCTTAACGCCTAGTGAGTGTGCTTGACTCCTAGGTTCCGAGCCAGTCTCAGTTCCCTGAGGTGTTTCAGGGTGCACAGAGGCTGCAGGGTTATCTCCTTGAAGACAAGGGCTATCCAGTGAAGAAATGGATGATGACTTCTGTGTGGAAGCTACAGAGTGCAACAAGGATCATAAAATAACATCCTGCAACTTGCATTTTGTGGATGCAAACCATAGGGATGCTGAAGGTGAAATTCTAGTGTCAGAACTTTTCTGGTGGAGCCCTGTAATACAATCTGCAGAGAGTGTCATGCACCATGATTGCTTATTGTAGCTTGCAAAACCTGCAATGGGCGGAGGAACCGGCTGAGAAGAAAATAGTGGAGTGGCACATTTCCACCAATGAGGGGAATGTCAAAGGGGATGAGTTGAGGAGGTGCTCAAAGAAGAGGATGTTGGCCATGACACAATGGTGATATCCAGATGAAGTACATGAGTTGGGTCACTCTCATTGCTGCTAGAGTGTGATCAGCTCATCCAGTGAGGGCATCCTACTATCTTTGCATGCCTTCTGTGAGCATTGCTTTCCCATCTAACTTATATAAAGTTCCTGTCATGGAGACACAGCAGTTGCCCTTGGTCCCTACATTGCAGCAGGATGATGATGACTTGCAGTGGGAACAGTATAAATAGCCTACAGAGCATCTGTGAATGTCTTACTCTATCTGTTTTATGACAACTCGCTTGCTCTCAATTACTAGGGTCATATCATAGTGACGGAGAGGTGAAAGTTTCATCTCTTTTGATCTAAGATTATCCTGTGTAAGCTGTACCTTTGAGGTTCACCGAAAGCTGAGGCATAAGGGAGAGGGAAGTCATTCACAACTCACAGTTGCAGAGAGCACACGTGGACAATGACTGGAATGTGAGATGTTAGCCCTTTACATTGTGGGAGACATTCTCATTCCATGCAAGAAACAGGCATAACTGTGTTCAGTCACTGTGAAGGGACATCACTAATATGCTAGGATCCTTGTTCAAAGCATATGGAGGAAGCCCTAAACTGAGCACACTGACTTCTTTTGGTGCATGAATCCAGTTTTCAGGTCAGGAATATAGGAACACAGCCCATCAGAACAAGATGATTATGGAAAGGGTGTAATTAGTGAGAGTTTGTTTAGAGGTAAACGTTATGTGCAGGTGCTTAACACCTGTGTTCATATTGTCCAAATAGAACTTCTTAACCTTTCTAACCCTTCCACAATGTCTTGGTGTGTTGCCAACATCCACAGCAGAGATGCAGAGTTGCTGTCTGCCACATCCTGTTCTTTGTGATAACTGGATGTCCTCTGGAGGGCTGAGACTTGGAGCCTGCTTTTTGGGCTTGCTATATGGTAGTGCCACATCCTCCTCAACCTGTGGAGCTGGAACTGAAGTATTTAGAGGAAAGGGCTTTTGGATGTGTATGATTCTCCCGGATCAACTAGGTCAATGACCCTTGGATGTGGACCAGCTAATCTTCTTTTTTATGGTGCCCCAGGATCTCTGGCTTCCTCCTAGGGATAGAGGGACAACAAGCATGAGGATCTTCACCATCCTCTGGTTTTGGGATTTTTGGATCCCAGCAAGTACCTGCACCATGGAGTGTATGTTCTGCAATAGTGCAGGGTAAAAGTCTTCCACCAAGGTAACCACAATGGCTACCATCCTTGCTGTGGTTACCATGTTGTGTTGGAATATCAGAACAGTCACCTTAAATATAAGGCAGGTGGACTCCTCCTTGCACCCTTTCAATCCAAGTGGTGTACCAGACATCCCTTCCTGATTTTCCTGAGTTTGCCTTTTGAGCTCCAGCTCCAACAGAGGCATGACTGAGCTCAGAGGCATGTCATCTGATTGGGACTCAGCAGATTCCTGGTCTCTAGTAATCCTCCAAGTGCTGGCCCTGTCTCCACCAGCTAAGGGACTGGAAATGTGATGCCAGATTGTTAAAAGTTTGCTCTAAAACTAGGTCTCATTTTGGTGTGCATTTCTGTACTGGTGGAGGGTGTGGGTGAGTGCTGTCACAGTTTTTCAATGTCAGGGTCTGTGAATTCCACTTCTGCACTACTCTCAGGGTTGAAGTCAAGGACCTAACGGATGGATTCCCTGGGCTGCATGCCAAATGTGTCTTTGACAGAAAAAAGAGGTCATTAGTGCAAGGCAAGAGCCTTTAGAAACAGGAGACATGACTCACAGCATTAATGTCTGATGGAGGAGGCAGTGCTTGATACTCACTTGATCTATCGCTGCTAACTTCACCGTTAGCACTCGAATGGATGATGTCCTTCCCAGCTCCAGCATCTCTCTGCCCTGCTGTAATCTCTACATTTTGATGTGAGTCATCATTTCCTGCATGAAGACAAATGAGGGAATGTAAGCAGGACATGAGCCAAGGCATATGGTAAGGATACCTGGCATGTGGGGATGGTGAGTGGGATCAGCGATGTGATGAGGACATGACCCGCAGAGGAGATGAAGTTGTGTGAGAGAGCGAGTGGTGGTATCCTTTGAGTTGGCACTGAATGAGATCCCTGTGGATATGTGATGGGTGTGAGAATATACGAGTTAAGAATGATGAAAAGAGTGACTTACTCTGGTAGAACTCATCCTCATCCTGTACTGGATGGCTGTCGTCTTCTGTCAGGCATTACTACTGACCCACAACTGCCACCAACTCTCATTCTGGGTTGGTGATCTTGCTATTTTCTTCCTGTGCATGGGTCGACAACATTACATCAGGCCTCAACTGCATCCAAGAGTTTCTCCAGGATGGTGTCTAAAAACCTGGGTTTTTCTTGGCAGCCATCACTACCTGTCAACCTACAAAGTATGGCTGGTGTGCACAGGGCAATTTTTATATCGGGCACCCTGATGATTGCAGGTGATTGAGGTGATAGCAAGGCAGCTAATTAGCAGCCAACTAACCAGCGATATAGTGTAGAGCCTGCGGATTAAAAACTCTGGCATTAAGTTCCACACTATATGGCAGGAATAGCCAGCATCACTGTCAGTGGGCTCAATGCACTTTTCTTAGCTGCCATTGGCCTTTGCTATATTCTGGGAAAATATCACCTTTGGTTTTAAGGAGTGTCTTAATGAAGCAAAGAAAGCTGGAGGTGTAGAGGGAAAACTGTAGAATAAGGGTATAAGCAGCTGGAGGCACCAATGGGTACGAGACATAACAGCATGGGAGCAGGAGAAGCCTTTGCAAGTGATTCCTGCTGGCTATGATTAGCTAGATAAAAATGGAACCAGGTGACACCAGTCATTTCCAGCTGGACAACAACGAAGAGGCATTGGAGGTGAATGACTTACTGGACTCTTTAGTTCGTATATGATCCAACTAGATTGGAAAGATATTAATGTTTAGACCTTCTATCAGAATTCCTGAACGAAACTTATTGGAAAGATGATCTGTTAAATGTCTATTAAATTTGATAGATTTTGGAAAACAAATGAAAAAGCATTTCATGAACTTTTTAACAGATTGCATAACAGATTGAGGAAGTTCAATTTGGGGATGCCTTAATAAGTACATGCTGATTCCCTCTTTGATAAGAATATAGGTTTCCTCTGTCTCTCTCAGCATCCTTCACTGGGTTCATTGAGGCACTCCCAATTTCCCCGTTCCATTTTTTTGTCAACCTTACACCCAAGTGAGCCCATTGGCTGATCTTGCCAATATGCTTCCTGTCCAACTCTCACATCCTACTCCTGATGGTCTTTGATTTCATTACATCCCTGTCCAGAATGTCTCTTTACTTATGAACAAGGCCCTTGCAATCCATGAATTTATTGTGGATGCTTACATCAACATCATGGCATTAATGAAAACATGCTGAGGAGTGATGACAACTTTCCCCTCCATTAAGCCTCTTGCTTAGCTATAACTTTAACTATCCTGATCAATATCGTTGCGAAAAGAACAGTGGCAAGGCAAGGAAAGAGGTGGAGAGTATTGGAAGAGACATTGATATTAGTTGGAAGAAATTCAACAGGAGTAGAAAGAAATTGAGTTGACTAGGGAAGAATTAAATCACATGGAGTGAGAATAACATGTTTAAATGATCAGGCTACCAGGGCAGTCCTGTTTATGAAACCTGGGAAGAAAGTAGAAGATGGCTGTCTCTGTGGACTATGAGGTGGAGACTATTAGGTAAGGGCTGTAGACGGGGCAATCTCCTGGGCAGAAAAGTGAGTGGCAGTCTGGTCTTAATTGTCTGGGGAACTAGAGGGATGTGGTGAAGAGTTGGCATACAACCTCCACAACAACACTGCTGTTCTTGACAGGAGCTTAATTGACAATGTCAATCTTGGACATGAGAGAATGGAATGCTGAAAGTTCAGAAGGAGGAAGGTTCCAGTGAATGAGAACTACAGATAGTGAGCATCAGCTGTTTCTTGTGAAAATTTGAAGAGTGGCTAAAGAGATCAGAGGAATATAAAGTAAAGTAAGTTCAAAATATGTGACAAAAGTCTACCATAATTTTTTCTATTTTATAGTCATGACAAAAATATTAGGAAGTCCAAACTATAGTTGGATACGAGGCTGGATCATCTCGGGTACTTGCCTAACAAGCATACATGTATGTCTGCATAGGTCTCTCTAATGGAAGTTCTATGCTTTCCCTTTCTGTTTATTATTTGTCTTTATTATTTGTAAGCTTGCTTTCTGTCTGAGTCTCTTTTTCCAGGTTTCTATCTTCCTGTTTATGCCTCAGTCTGAATCTATAGTTTTATCTCTCTCTTTATGTTGTTGCTTGTCTTCCTGCACCTAGTGGTGTAGAAGACAGAATTTCATGTATTCCCATAAGTGATGTTTTTTCTTGAAACAGGTCTCTGGACTGTCAGCAGAGCTTATTGCTTGAGGGACACTACTCTATCAAACATGGCTGGCCAGGAATTTGTCCCAATTTTACCTTGTGCCGTTGGTCTGTTGGGAGCACTTTGCAAGTTGATTCTGAAATTCCTGACTATCAGGTCCAGAGGCGGTACTCAAACCCAGAGCTTCTGGCTCAGAAGCACAACAAGGCCTCATAACTTGACAGTTTTACATACCTTATTAGCCCTTAAAGCATTTTTGTCTCCACCATAAGAAAGTCATGAAACACAAACTGTCCTCTTTTAATCTTTATGGGGATTGGTTAAAGGAGAAAAAGCAGAGAGTAAACAAGCATTTTCAGTTGATATATGGAGCAGGATTCTTCAGTCGTTCACGCCAGTGGGATTCTCCCAGCCTGCTGTAGTGAACAGAGATTTCGTTAAGCACCAAATTCTCCGTTCTCTCTAGTAGCAGTGGCAAGGCATGAATAGCCAGGGAATTCAGGCCACTATTATTAACAGGTGACTCATGTATTAGTTCTCAGGGTTCAGCTATTTACTATCCATATTTATAACTTACATGAATATGCAGAGGGTAATGAATCCAAATTTGCTGATGATACAAATCTCTGTGAGAAAGTAATGTGTGAGGAAAATGCAAAGAGCCAGGTTTCTGCTGAGCCACGGAGACTGTGGACTTTACAAATAATGGACAGGACCTGGATTTGGAAGTCTCTCCCATTTCTGGTACATTCCACTTTGGTCTGAAGAGGAAATGGGTGGGGTAGCAGCAAGGCAGAGACATAAGAAATGCAGGCACAAATTACAAATGGGCTAGGCAACTTAAACTCCGTTCACAGGCGAAGCAAATCCAGTTTCTTTTCCCAGAATGGTGTCAGCCCACAGTCTGTGTACCATGACTTTCTGGTAGAGACATACATTTTCTTTTAGGGCAGTTAGATGTGTAAACTGTCAGGCTGTCAAGTTATTTAAATCCCCTTATCAACCCTTTAGAATTTAAAAATAACTACCTGCCTATGTCTGTGACAGTTCAGAAAATCTGTTGAAGACAATATAAAAAAAGGACGAGATTTATATTGTTAGTCTGAGGGGAGGGGGAATTGACAAAAATGTCATAGACAAAGAGACAAAGGAAATGTAAATGTGCTGATCATGGTGTAGAATGGTGCAGCCATTGAGAGGCCACTTGTAACAGCTGCTATCAGTGTTTTTAACTATGATTACCACCATTTACATTCCCTTGTCTTTTTGTCCGTGGTATCTTTGTCAATTCCCCCTACCTTAGTAGTATAAATCTTGTCCTATTTCTATTGTATTCAGTTCTGGTAGAGGTCTTCTAGACTGGAAATATTAGCTCTACTCTCTCTCCAAAAATGCTGAGATTTCCCAGCATTTCCAGTTTTAATTCCAGATTCCAACATCGACAGATAGTCTGTTTCTTTCTTAAGAAAATCTGTTCCATCATTTCAATAGATATTGATTGACAAAACCCCTAAGACTATCACTATGGCATTATAATACTTGACTGCTTCCATATTCTATTATTATCACAATGGAGAGAGGGGTGGTCTATGAGTTTATAGTCCGATTGACTTCAAGTGATTATTAAAGGATTAGCTGTCATTGATGTGGGGTTATAAATACAAATGTTTGCTTTGATATGGAATTAAGTACTTGAGGGAATGTAACTGTATGAATGGGTTTTCATGAATAAAAGAGTACTTTTATCAAGTGAAATCCATAATAGATACTCAGAACTTTATTTAATTTCATCTCAGAATGTCACCTGAGATTTGCTGTGGTGGATATTTAATGAGTTGGTATAAAGGATGCGAGGACAAATGGTGGCATGAGTTGGCACTAAATTGGCATAGGAGCTATAAAGGTCCATGGGGACTAGCAAAAGGATATGAGGGCCTATTGAAATTGGTTTGGCAGAGAGGGTATTAGGGCTCATTAGGAATGGATGGATGTGATGAATGGAACTGTGTGAAAGGTGAAGGCCAGAAACTTTAATATTTAACAAAAGCAAATGTATCAAAGTCCCAGAGAACCAAAGCAGGTGTTTTAATCAGATATCTACATCTGGAATGATGGACATGCACCTGCACCATTACCATCTCCTTTCTGAAATAAAAATCATGCTATTTGGGATACTTTTCTCTGAGTGGGTGTGCTGAGCTGGGAACTTTCACAACTTAAGTTACCTGCCTCCATTGTGTGAATCTGGCCCAAAGGACCTGCACAGACATGTTAAGTGTAAGGTAGCTGATGTGAGTTTATTTACTTTACCAACAAGAATAGAAAAATAAAAATTTTACACATGGTGGCAAAGTTAATTACAACATAAAAGGCAGACATTCAGCCCGTCAAGCCATCGCTGGTCCTCCACAGAGCAATCCATTCCCAACTTGATCCTTGTAACCCTGCAGGTTTATTTTCAAGTGCAAATTCAATTTCCTTTTGAAATCATTGATTATTTTCGCCACAACCACCCTCATGGGCAGAATGTTCCAGATAGTTACCAATTCCTACATAACAACATTTCACCTGACATCTCCCCTGCATCTTTAGCCAAAGCCTTAAGTATGTGCTCCAGTAGAAATTTTTAAATGTTAGTATTCAAATGAATTTGGATGTACTTGTGTCCAAAACATAAAGTTAACATATGGGTTCTTTATTCATTCATTCATTCGTGCATTCATTTGTGGGACATGGGCAGTGCTGACTGGCCAGCATTTATTATTCATCCCTAGTTGCCCTTGAGAAGCTGGTGGTGAGCTGCCTTTTTGAATCATTGCAGTCCACATGTCATGAGTTGATGCCATTAAGGACGGAACTCTAAGATTTTGACCCAGTGACAGTGAAGGAATAGCAATATATTTCCAAGTTAGTTTAGTGAGTTTCTTGGAGGGTACATGCATGTGGTGGTGTTCCCATGTATCTGCTGCCCTTGTCCTTCTAGACAGAAGGAAGGGGTCATGTGTTTGAAAGGTGTTGTCTAAGAATCTTTGGTGAATTGCTGCAATGCATCTTTTAGATAGTTCAACTATTGCAACTGAGCATCGGTGGTAGAGAGAGTGGGTGTTGTGGATGTGGTGCCAATCAAGTGGACTGCTTTGTCTTGGATGGTGTCAAGTTTTGTGTGTTGTTGGAGATGCACCCATCCAGGCAAGCGGAGAGTATTCCATCACACTCCTGATTTGTGCCTGCTAGATGGTGGGGGACATACTTTGGGGAATCAGAAGGTGAGTTACTCACCTCAGTATCCTTAGCCTCTGACCTGCTCTTGTCGTTACTGTTTATGTGGTGATTCCAGTTGCGTTTCTGATCAATGGTAAGCCCAAAAATGTAGACAATGAGGAATTCAGTGGTGATAACACCATTGAATGTCAAGGGGATCTGGTTCGAGTATCTCTTATTGGTGATGGTCATTGCTGCCATTTGTGTGGCGTGAATGTTACTTGCCATTTGTCAGCCCAAGCCTGGATACTGTCCAGGTCTTGTTGCTTCAGTATCTGAGGAGTCGCGAATGCTACTGAACATTGTACAATCGTTGGTGAATGTCGCCACTCATGACCTTACGAGGGAGGGAGGAGTACAGCAAGTAATTAGGAAGACAAATGATACGTTTGCTTTTATTGCATAAGTGTAAAGTACAAAAGTAGGAAGGACTTTTGGCAATTGGTTTCAATGAGACCACATTTGGAGCACTGAGCATAGTTTTGGTCCCCTTACCCAAGGAATGATGCTCTTGTCTTGTGGGAGAGCAAGCAAGTTTCATTAGGTTGCTTCCTGGGATAAAAAAGTTTACCAATTCAGAGAGATTGATTGGAATGCCTGCATCTTAACTTGCCTAACTCAACAGTTACCCTAACACCTTATGCTTGCTGATCTACAGTGACTCCTGGTCAAACAACATCTTAATTTTAAAATTCTCTTCTATGCTTTCAAATCCCTCCCTATCTCTGTCATTGCTTCTAACTCCACAACATTCTAATATATTTGTGCTTCTCCAATTTTGGCTTCATATGCATTCCCAATCTTAATTGCTGCACTATTGGTGGTCGTGTCTTCAGTTGTCCAAATTGGAGCTCTGGAATTCTTTCCCAACATCTCTCCATCTCTCATCTTGCTTTTTTCCTTTAAAACATTTATTAAAGCCTATACCTTTTACCAAGCTAGAGGTAATGTGATTTAATGTCTCCTTATATGACTTGGTGTAATATGCTGTAATGCTTCTAACATCATGTAATGCTTCTGCGAATCACCTTGTGAACGTTTCAATATGATAAAGGTTATGTATACATCTATATTTGTTGTAATTGTTGAGTTTAACAGAATGGGGATTTTGTGAGGGTTTAGGAGGGAGGATGCTGATGGGCTATTTTCTCTAGTTGGAGAATGTATAAATAGGGAGCATAGTTTCAGAATTTAAAAAAGTCTTGGTCATTTACGACTGCTCAGAGGAAATCTTCATTCAGAGAATTGTGAAACTTTAGGATTTTCTGTGAATGCAGGGCTATTGAGATATATTGAAGGCTGAGAATGCTCAATTTGTGGCTACAA
Source organism: Sphyrna mokarran (assembly GCA_024679065.1). NCBI lineage: Eukaryota > Metazoa > Chordata > Chondrichthyes > Carcharhiniformes > Carcharhinidae > Sphyrna > Sphyrna mokarran. The sequence continues at coordinate 78,064,870 of JAGIQG010000008.1, read as the reverse complement.
GGAAATCAAGGGCTATTTGGTGTGGCAAGGAAGTTGAGTTAAAGTTGAAGATCAATAATGAATTTATTGACTGGCAAAGCAAGCTTGAGCGTCAGTAAGGCCAAATTCTGCTCCTATTCCTTATATTTCATTGTCTCTCATTCTATCTCATTTATTTACTGGTCTTTGGTTTCCATGTTTTTTTTTCTTTCTGTTGGTCCCTCTCTGTCTCAAAATTTCTGCTGGTAAAGATGATGACACTGCTAGAATTTTTCTTGCAAGGACCAGAGAATTGAGAGCTCTTTAGCTCATTGACTTTTTCACCACTCAACGTTGCATTTTAAATATGATTATAGTTCACTCTGTCAGCAAGAATCTTGCAATATATTGTATATGGTGGTTTTGTGGTATATATACCAAAAGTGAGGAAGTTGGGGGAGAAATGTGAAAAGAGGATTAATCATAACCCTGAGCTTAGATTTACCCTTATCATACTCTGTCATAGCGAATCATAAGAATAATAATCTCCTGAAAGGAATTAATTGGTGTTCATGGACCTTTCTGCAATTGGGGCCCACTCTACTTTACTAAGTACCATCTTGAGAAGAATGTGAAGAGAAGTAGTTTTCAGATGCTGCAAGTTTTAAGGGATCTTGCAGGGAAATACAAATGTTTCTCCTGAGTGTTAGTAAATGACCATTCATCATGCAGGAAAACTATGATGGAGAATTTGCTGTTGAAGTCCCTTTAAGATTTCGGTATGATGGTGTCATTTGCGAGTTGTTCACCATTATAATCCAGCTGCTGCGAGGCTTGCTGTATAAATCTTTTTTGTGAAGAGTATATATCTTTCCTTCACTTTATCATAGGAACTTAGTCAATCTGGCAATACATGATCCAGACACTACCTTCCGTTGTGTTGCGAGTGAAAATGCTGACATATAAATTGCTGTTGGAGCTCTTTAAATTAACGTTAACTGTGAATCCTTATCTGAATACTTCTTCAATCTGTTATAAAGTCTTGTATAGAATAAATAAGATACACAAATCCAAATGTTTTAAGTAAATGATGATGTAAATGCATTATTGAAGATACTCACATCACCCAGTTAATTCTAAATTTTCACTGTCAAAAATGTCCAAGCTTATGATTATATTTCCATCCTTTGCTCGTGATCTCTATGGTTCTCTCCTTTTCTTTCTTTTTTCTGTTTCTCTTTCCTCTAGTTTTGTTTTTTTATTTTTATGATTCTCTGCATTTGTACAGTTCTTTCTTTCCCTGGGTCGATCTGTTAACATCTGTTTCTGTTTTGCTCTCTCTCCTGGTCTCTGTTTCTCTTGCTCTTTCTCTGCGATCATGGTCAATTCTGTCTGTCATTGGCTGCCTGCCTTTATCTTTGTGTAAAATTTTCCATTGCTCCTCAACTGCGTACAGTGATTCGTCCTCCCACTCATGTGTGGGTTAGTTTTTTTCTCCAAAAGAAGCAGCAGCAACACATAATGAATAAACCATCACAGTTGAATGCGGCCTGCTTCTGCAACTTGGGACTGAGACATCACGAACAACCATAAAGAATTAACCATTACATCGAGTGTGAAGAATAGATGGTCACTCTAGACATATCCTGATTTAACTCTCCTTTATCCTGCTTTTGTTTTTTTTTGCAGATCATTTTGAGGCACTGGTAGGAGAGCGGAAAAATGGGGGTACTGACTCAATGCAGTCCCCAGGGGGAAGAGGAGGCCAATCCAGAAAAATCCCAGAATTCTTTGCAGCTTAGCCAGGAGAATCGATGGGGCTGGATGAAACGAGTCTGTCTGAGAGCAAGCTACAGTATTCTCTTCTGTGTCCTGACCCAGATCCTGGTAAGTTTTTGGGTAGAAATGCAAATCAAAGGTTTTCTGTCACAACACATAATATCATCAGTTAAAGTAGCACTGCTACTTTGTTATATGTTATATAATCTTAATAACATATTCATTATAGAGTCCACGATCAAAGGCGAGGAGTTATATCTAGTTCAAAGTTGATACTGGCTACATTCAATTGAAAGCTTTCACTTTCATATGGAGTACAGCCCCCACTATGCTGTTGTTGCCTGGCGACCTTTATGAAAACCAATTAGATACAAGCAATTTTAAAGCTAGAACGTTGCTCTTATTGTTTGATAAGAATAACAATAAACAAAGGGAAGTAGTGCTATTATCACAGGAATAGTTCAATAGTCATAGGTATTGATATGTGTGTATATGTATATATTGGGAATGATGTTTGAAAATTTTAGTAAATGTTGGAATTGTTAGCAGACATAGCAGTGAGATTACTGTAATCACCAGTAGCAAGGCAGGAATAGCTCTGACATCATTAAGATAGCAAAAGCTGCAGAGTTACAGGCAATAAGGCAGAAATAATGGTGTAATAACTAATAAGGAAGGGAAAACTGAGAATAAAGACAGACGAGCTCTTTAATCATCTGGAATAAGGCAGTAATCAGTTGCTATGAATATGATATTGTACATGATTTGCAGATTTCAGAAAAAGGGACTAATAAAAAGTGCTGCAAAAGTACTGCAGGGTGCAGTGCAGTAGTGGCGCGGAGAGGGGGAATGGGGTACTTAAGAGAATCAGTAAGATTCAATCAACTACCCATAGGATGCAAGAACACCATTCATGCACTTCAGAGGAATTGTCTCAGAACACTCCCAGGGTGCCCTGCTACTCCACGTCCCCTTGGCCAATGGCTCAATCATCTTCAGTAAGAAGTTTCTTAACATCAAGTTAAAGTCCAACAGATTTATTTGATAGGACCTCTTGTGAATTCAGAGAGAAACTGTAGAACAGATTTCTGTGTTGGATCATCTTGAGGACTGTGATGCTTTCAATATGGTACATGCCTAATCAGTAGTTAGTACTGTTGTCTCATAGTATCAAAGCCATGGATTCAATTCCAGCCTTGGCTGACTGTCTATTTGGAATTTCCATATTCTCCAAATGTCTGCATGGGTTTTCCCCAAGTGCTCAGTTTTCTCCCACAGTCCAGACATGCAGGTTAGTGGATTGGCCATGCTAAAGTATCACTTAGTGTGCAGGCTTAAAGAATTAATCGGATAAATACATGGTCTATGGGGATAGATCTTGAGTGGGTTGGTCTGGGGGCGAGTTGATGCAGATTTGATGGGCTGAATAGCCTCCTCCTGCAGTATACAAATTACATGAGTCTATGATTCCATTGGGCCTCTACAGGTTCCAGGCAGGAAAAATTTCTATCTTGGTTGGTGATGTGGTTCATGGTCTTGCACTAATGCTAAAACTGTCTAGGAAAGAGGATTTTAGACATCTCGATGTTTGCAGGTCACAAGTGGTTGCACCTCAGCAATCCATTGTCATACTTAGTGATTATCTGACAAAGAAATATCAAAACTTTTCGCTGTGGGAGATGTCAAGGGTAATGAGTTTATGATGTATAAGTGCCAATCAGGGAACAGAAGCACAATCACCCTATCTCATTCTGCATTGAGCAGTAATCTCAGTTGGACAAATAGTGCCTCTCCTTATACACCCATCTATCTGGTCCTGCATGTTCAGGTCCCCAACCCCTCTTTGGGGACAGATGCCAGAGTGACAGGAGAGCATGCCTGGTGAATCATGATATCCAACTGCTTACAGACTGCCATACCCACGGGATGGGATATACCCACGGCGGGCGGCAGCCTGCTGTTGGTCCATGGCAGGATCTTCTATTGCCACTGTTGTCAATGGGGCTTCTCATTGAATGCACCCCTCCCCACCCAGAATTTGACTGAGTGTGGTATTTAAAGCCCTAGCAAAACTGGAGAAAAATGGGAGTCAGTGGAATGGGGGCAGGGGAACACTACACTGATTGGGTTCACACCTATTACAAAGGAAGATGGTTGTGGTTGTTGGAGGTCAGTCATCTCAGTTGTATGCAAAAATTCACCCAAGGTAGGCTCAACTATCTTCAGCTGCTTCATCAATGCTCTTCCTTCCATCATCAGTTAAGAAGTGGGGATGTTCACTGCTGACTGCGCAATGTTCAGCACCATTCATGACTTAATGGATACCGAAGTAGTTCAGGTTCAAATGCAGAAAGACTTGGGCAATGTCCAGGCTTAGGCTGACAAGTGGCAGATTGCATTCATACAACACAAGTGTCAGCTAATGACTATTTCCAACAAGAGAGAATATAACTATTGCCCCTTGACATTCATTGGCATTACCATCACTGAATCCTCCATTATCAACATACAAGGAGTTAAAATTGGTCGAAAACTAAATTGGCATCAACATATAAGTTCTGTGGTTACAACAGCAGGTCAGAGGCTAGGAATATTAGGCGAATAACTTACCTCCTGACTTCCCAAAGCCTGTACACAATCTACATGGCACGAGTCAGGAATGTGATAGAATACTTCACTTGCCTGCATGAGTTCTGATGCAATAATACCTAAATAAGCTTGACAAGCCATTTGATTGGCACTTCAACCACAAATCTCACAATTGAAGAATAGTGGCAGCAGTCTGTACCATCTACAATATGCCATGCACGAACTCCTCAAAACTCCTCAGATGACACCTTCCAAACCCAACAATTGCTACCATCTAAAAGGACAAGGGAGCAGATATATAGGAACACCACTATCTGCAATATCCCCTCTGTCTTAATTATGTTGGGGGGGGGGGGGCGCGGTTAAACAAAAAGAAAAAAGATGAGGTTTGCCTAAGTAGATTCAAAATAACATCAGATTTATTGCTGAAGATGTTGACTACTCAGAGTAGAAAATGAAACTAAGGCAGAGCCTATGAAATATCATAATTACATGTGTCAAATCATGTGACCATTCCTTAAAGCAATCATTCCATTTAAATTTAAAGGGAAATTTCACAGAATCTTAATTGCAATGTTAATGTAAACCTTACTTGTGACTAATGAATAAATTTTAAATATATAATACCCCTCAAACCAAACACCATTCTGTCTTGGAAATATATTGCTATCCTTTAACTGTCACTGGGAATTCCCTCCCTAACAGCACTGTGGATGTATCTACATCACATGGACTGCAGTGGTGCAAGAAGGCAGCTTACTAATTGCAAAGGCAATTTGAGATGGGCAATAAATGCTGTCCTAGTCTGTGACAACAAACCCCATAGATGAATCCAAAAAAAAAGTACTATTTTAATTAAAGTTGCCTCAGATCATGGAACAAAGGAGTGCTGTTCAGATTCTACAGTGGCCATTTATCACTTGGGCTGTGTATTATTTAGCGCATTCAAATGGTCAAACCAACATCAGGGCAAATGATCAGTACTAATATTTAATGAAATTCTCCAAATCCACGGAACTTTGATGAGAAATACCATGAGCAAAAAGGTGCCAGGTCCTTTCAGCCAAAAAACGCAATCAAACCAACTGGTTCAGAAATGTGTGGGCAACTTAAGCTTCTTGGAATCTGGCTGTATCAGTAGACAACAATGATCTGGGACTTTCTCTGGGTAAATATTGGAGAGCCTTGCTGAAGTGGTTCAAATACCTGAGCCTTATCTTCAGGAAAATTATTGTTTGCTTTGTCACGTGCCTGGTGGAAGCATGGACAGCAGTATATTTCTCTTCAGCAGCATTCTGTAGGTGGAGAACTGGCATCATCAACTATACTTCCTGGGGTATCTCTTGTCCCCAAAGCCCCAGTCTTGTAACCACTAACTTATTTCAAAAATCTGTGGCACCTGAGAATGGTTCAACATATAAGAGTTGTGAGAACCCTTTAGATACTGAGCACAAACATATAAGAGTTGTCTTTTGTGTCAAAAATCTTTTGAACATTTAAAGGAGTGAAATTCTTTTCACATGATGAATCACACAGAATATTGCCAGAGAGACCATAAGAGCTTTCAAGGCTACATGTGTGCACTCAATTACGTGCTGCACGAGCAGAAAATAAGATATTGCTAAAAATCCCACCATTCTGGCAGTCTGGCTTTTAGCATTCATGCAAAGTTGGACATAATAGTATGCTCTCTTGACCAGGGCATTTGTGACTTCCTTTATGCATTCATGTGCCGCCGATTAAAAAATGTGCTACAGGTTATGTGTGTAACTTTGGAAGGAAAAAGATACAAAAGTCTGAGGACATATACCAGTTGATTCAAGAACAGTTTCTTCTCTGCTGCCATTAGACATTTGAATGGATCTATCTTGCATTAAGTTGATCTTTCTCTGCTATGACTGTAACACTAAATTCTGCACTCTCTCCTTTTCTTCTCTATGAATGATATGCTTCTGAGGGTATCATGCCCACAATACTGTTTTTTGAATTTAGGACAATTCTGATTTAGGAAAATGTGTGGTTAGCAAGCTACCTTGAAAATTATGCTATTTAAGACAAAAAACAAGTAATCAAAATAGTTTACTGCCTAGAATCAAATATCCCAAATTTTGAAAAACCATTACAATTAAAATTATCTCACTCTCACGTGTGATTTTGTATCTGGTTTAAAATTCCACATGTTTCTCAAAATATCCTATCATCATACTTATGGCCATTGAAATATGACTCCAGGTTTATAATCTATGAAAAGAAACTTGCATCAATTACTCTTCCTCTTTTTTAGTGAGAGAGGGAGAGAGTTGAATTGTATGGAGAATTTGAAAATCAAAATTAAAGGAGAGGGTAGGAGTGCAGGTTAACGGAACTGAGGGCTCAGGAGAGATTAGTAGTTTCCAGACCACGTAATAGAAAAGAGAGTATAGAAGGTGGCAAGAATCTAAGGGTCAGGCAGAGTAAAAAAGATGACAACTAAGAGAAGAGAGGTGATTAATGTAGGACTGAGGGTGTTGCACCTAAATGTGCACAGTATACAGAACAAGGTAAATGAAACTGTTGAGCACATTGAAATTGGCTGGTACGATGTTGTGGACATCACAGAGACATGGCTGCAAGGCGATCAGGGCTGGGATCTAAATGTCCAAGGATAGTGTCCTTGGAAGGATAGGCATATGGGCAAATCGATAGCAAGAAGTGATATAGGATAAGAAAGCATAGAATCTCTGAGGATAAACTTGAGGAATCATAAAGGTAAAAAGACTCTGATTAAAAATTATGAACAGGCCCCCAACAGTGGTCAGGATGTGGGGCAGAAAATAAATCAGGAGATAGAACATATAGAAAGGGCAATATTACAGTAATCATGGGGGACTTCAGTATGCAGATGGACTAGGAAAATCAAGTAGGTAATGAATCCCAAGAAAAGTATTTTGTGGAATGTCTAAGAGATGGTTTTTTGGAGCAACTTGTGACAGAGCCTACTAGGCCACAGGCAATTCTGGATTTGGTGATGCGTAATGAGACAGACTTGATTAGGGAACTTAAGGTGAAGGAACCCTTAGGGAGCAGTGACCACAACATGGTACAATTTACCCTGTAGTTTGAGAGGGAGAAATGGAGTCAGATGTAGTTAAATAAAAGTAACTACAAAGACATGAAGGAGTAGTTGATTGGAAAGGGAGCCCAGAAGCAAAAATAGTAGAACAGCAATGGCAGAAGTTTTTTGAGAGTTGTCTGGAAGACAACAAAAATTCATCCCAAGGAGAAGGAAACATGCTTAGGGGAGGACAAGACATCCACAGCTTACAAGGAAGGTCAAGGACAGCATAAAAGCAAAAGTAAAAGCATACAAAGTGGCAAGGATTAGTGGGAAGCCAGAAGATTGGGAAGCCTTTAAAAGTAAGCAGAGGACAACTAAAATATCAATAAGGGAGGCGAAGATGAAGTATAAGCTAGCTGGTAATATAAAAGAAGATAGGAAGAGTTTTCTTCAATATATAAAAGGTAAGACAAAGGCAAAAATAGCCATTGGGCCATTGGAAAATGATGCCAGAGAAGTAATAATAGGAAACAATGCAATAGGAGAGGAACTGAATAGTTACTTTGCATCAGTCTCTGTGATGGAAGACACCGTGGGATGCCAGAGCTCCAGGTGAATACAGTGGTCATCACTAAGGAGAAGATTCTGGGGAAATTGAAAGATCTGAAGGGGAATAAATCACTTGGATTGGATGGAGTACAGCCCAGGATTCAAAAAGAATAGCTGAGGAAATTGTGGAGGCATAGGTGGTGATCTTTCAGAAATCACTGGAGGCAGGGAGGGTACCAGAGGATTGGAAAGTAGCTAATGTAACACTGCTGTTTGAGAAGGAAGGGAGGCAGCTAATGGGAAATTATAGGCCAGTTAGCCTGACTTAAATCAGTGAGTAGATTTTAGAGTCCATTACTAAAGTTGAGATCGCAGAGTACTAGGAAGTGCATGATAAAGTAGGACTGAGTCAGCACGGTTTTGTCAATCAGAGGTCATGTTTGACAAATCTGTTAGAGTTCTTTGAGGAGGTAACAAGGAAGTTAGATTAAGAATGACTAGTGGACATGATTTATTCAGATTTCCAGAAGGCCTTTGACAAGGTGCCACATAGCAGACTGTTAAATAAATTAAGTGTCCATAGTGTTTAGGATAAGATCCTGACATGGATAGAAGATTGGCTGGCTGGCAGAAGGCAGAGAATGGGGATAAAAGGGTCTTTCTCAGGATGGTAGCCGGTGACTAGTAGTGTGCCTCAGGAGTCAGTGTTGGGATCACAACTTTTAACAATATACAGTAACAATTTGGAAGAAGGAACTGAAGGCACTATTGCTAAGTTTGCAGATGATACAAAGATATGTACAGGGACAGGTAGTATTGAGGAAGGGGGTGGGTGCTGCAGAAAGACTTGGACAAGTTAGGAGAGTAGGCAAAGAAGTGGCACATGGAATACAATGTGGAAAAGTGTGAATTACGCACTTTGAAAGGAGGAATGGAGGCATAGACTATTTTCTAAAGAGGAAAATATTTAGGAAATCAGAAACACAAAGGGACTTGGGAGTCATTGTTCAAGATTCTCTTAATACTACATGCAGGTTTAATCGGCAGTTAGGAAGGCAAATGCAATGTTAGCATTCCTGTCGAGAGGGCTAGAATACAAGAGCAAGGATGTACTTTTGAGACTGTATAACGTTGGTCAGACCCCATTTGGATTATGGTGAATAGTTTTGAGTGCCATATTTAAGGCAGGATGTGCTGGCCTTGGAAAGGGTCCAGAGGAGGTTCATATGAATGATCTCTGGAATAAAGAGCTTGTCATATGAGGAAGAGTTGAGGACTCTGTGTCTGTACTCATTGGAGTTTAGAAGGATGAGGAGTGTCTTATTAAGACTTACAGAATACTGGGAGACCGGGATAGAATAGAGAGGATGTTTCCACTAGTAGGAAAAACTGGGATCAAAGGGCACAACTTCAGGCTAATGGGACGATCCTTTAAAACAGAGATGAGGAGCAATTTCTTCAGCCAGGGAGTGGTGAATCTGTGGAACTCTTTGCCACAGAAGACTGCGGAGGTCAGGTCATTAAGTGTTTTTAAGACAGAGATAGATCCTTGATTAATAAGGGGGTCGAGGTTATGGGGAGAAAAGGTAGAAGAATGGGGATGAGAAAAAAAAACAGCCATGATTGAATGATGGAGCAAACTCGATGGGCTTAGTGGCCTAATTCTGCTCCTTATCTTATTGGTCTTATGGTGCTTCAACCCTTCTTCTAGACATTTAGTAATAGGTACCTGATTTAAGAGGGAGCTTGGCTTTCACAGATTTGTTTTTAAAGAAAATGTTTCAAATATTTTTATTACATCACCTCCCTATTCAGTAATAAGTTCGAGTTCTGCTTTCTTGGCTGCTGCCTTTTTGGCATTTGTGGTTTTGTTGACCACCGCGTGATTGCACGGTTTTTTAAAAACCTTCGGGGTTCGTCATGTTTTCATTCCCTTGTTTGTTCCACTTTAATTTGTATTCTGATTTCACTCATTAAATTGGCTACTTTTGTTGGGTGTACAGTAGCTCAGCTCAGAATATTAATCAGATGATTCATACACACCACTATTCCACAGCCAGCCTGAGTGAAATCTCATCCTATTGCCTATTAGGAGCTGTTACGATTTTCTTCAAGTTGTATTTAAAAACTATCATTCTCCTCAAGTGGCCAAGCAAAGTAACAAAGTGGTTTCAAGATTAACTTATCCAAAGCTAGCTACAGGGCCCTATTGTCTATTCAGGACATTCAGAGAGGAAACATTCAGAAATACAAAGGTAATTAAAGTCTCAGCATCGATTACAAGTAATTAGCATATTGTTACGATGCAGAGGTTAATACTCTTTACCTCATTTTCTAATCTGGTAGAAGTGTTTGGGAAGGTGTTAACTGTTCTACGTTAATGTTTAGAGGTTCATTAATATAAAGATCTGACACCTGCTTTCAGTGAACAGTTAACAAGATATTTTATTTAACCAACCACAGCTGTAACTAAAGTAACATATTAATTAAAGAAAAGTTTGACTGAAATGATGCTCAAATAAATACAAGGAACATTCAGTACCAAAACAGTAAAAACAGAATTTTAGTCATTCTCAAAAAATATACACAACACGTCAGGTGGCTTTCAGAAGCTTTTGGAGATTTTTCTGGTGATATCTTTATCTGCAAGGTCTTTCTGATTTGCTATCCTATTGTTAGAAAGATGGAGAATTCTCTTCAGAGATAGTTCTTTAGCTGGCAACGTGGAGAAGAACAGTTCTAAGTTCTGGCTGACTCTCAGTTAAACTCAACTGAACTCATCAGTCAGTTGAGTTCCTGTTTATACTCCTGATGACCTATCCATTCCTTGTACCTGGATTGGTCTGAGGTTGACAACAACAGCATATTCAAATTTGATAGTTTCCTGTTAGCTGAGTGTATTCTTTAAACTCATATGCTATCAGAATGCAAAAAAACCTGCAATGTTTGTTATCAAGACAACCCTGATGTTTTGGTCTCTACAACAAATGTTGCGATCTTTGTACCCTGTGTGAATCTGCATTTTAAACCTCAGCATTGAGCATCAAACCAGCTTTTAAATGGACCATGCACTGTTTTTCCTTCTATGCTAGGGGTTTATTATAGGCCACCCAACAGCCCGCGGGTAGTTGAAGAAGGCACATGTAAAGACATTTTGGATAGGTGCAGAAAGAACAGAGTCGTTATAGTGGGAGATTTTAATTTCCCTAGAGTGGATTGGAAAGTACCTAGAGCTGGGGGTTTGGACGGGCAGGAATTTGTAAAATGTGTACTGGAAGGATTGTTGGACCAGTATGTGGCTAGCCCGACTAGAGAAGGGGCTATATTGGATTTAGTTCTGAGTAATGAGCCAGGGCAGGTGGTTGATGTTGTAGTGAGGGAACATGTGGCTAACAGTGACCACAATTCTGTCTACTTTGGGATACAGATGGTAAAGGATGCTTGTTGCCCTAAGGGCAGGGTGCTGAATTGGGGGAAGGCTAACTACGGTCGGATTAGGCAGGAACTTAGGGAAACTGATTGGGAATGGTTGTTTGAGGGTAAGTCCACGCTAGGCATGTGGGACTCTTTCAAGGGAATACTGAAAATGTTGCAAGATAAATATGTGCCAGCCAAGAGGAAAGATGGGAAAGGTAGGATTAGAGAGCCATGGATTACTAGGGATATTGAGGACTTGGTTAGGAAGAAAAGAGAGGCGTATGATAGATCAAAACAGCTGGGAACCGAGACAGCGTTGAAGGAATATAGAGAGAGTAGGAGGGAGCTCAAACGGGGAGTTAGAAGGGCAAAAAGGGGGCATGAATTGATTTTGGCGGATAGGATTAAGGAAAATCCAAAGGCTTTTTACTCCTATGTTAGGAATAAAAGGGTGGTTAGAGGAAAAATCGGGCCTCTTAGGGACAGAGGAGGGGAACTGTGCTTAGAGCCTGAGGGAATGGCGGAGATCCTGAATGAATACTTTGCATCGGTATTCACAAAGGAGAGGGGCTTGTTGACAGCTCCTGTCTCTGAGGAAGCTGTGGACCAGTTGAGGGAAATATCCATACCGAGGAAGTGTTAGAGCTTCTAGGTAGCATTAAAATGGATAAATCTCCTGGGCCTGATGGCATTTATCCCAGACTGCTTAGAGAGGTGCGAAGTGAAATTGCTGGGCCTCTGACGCAAATCTTTGTCTCTTCCTTGGACACAGGTGAGGTCCCAGAGGACTGGAGAATAGCTAATCTTGTACCGTTGTTTAAAAAGGGTGGTAGGGATAACCCTGGAAATTATAGGACAGTGAGTTTGACGTCAGTGGTAGGGAAGCTGTTGGAGGGGATTCTTAGAGATAGGATGTATAGGCACTTAGAGTGTTGCGATCTGATTAGGGATACGCAGCATGGATTTGTTAAGGGGAGGTCGTGCCTTACAAATCTGGTAGAATTTTTTGAGGAGGTGACAAAAACAGTGGATGAAGGGCGAGCCGTTGATGTCGTCTATATGGATTTTAGTAAGGCGTTTGACAAAGTCCCTCATGGGAGGTTAGTGGAGAAGGTCAAGGCTTATGGGATACAAGGACAGGTAGCTAGATGGATAAGTAACTGGCTTGGTAATAGGAGACAGAGAGTAATAGTGGAAGGGTGTTTCTCTAGCTGGAGGTCGGTCACTAATGGTGTGCCGCAGGGCTCAGTACTGGGATCTCTTCTGTTTGTAATATATATAAATGACTTGGAAGAGGGAGTAAGCGGAGTGATCAGCAAGTTTGCAGACGATACAAAGATGGCTGGACTTGCGGATAGTGAGGAGCATTGTCAGGCAATGCAGCAGGACATAGATAGGCTGGTAGCTTGGGCAGACAGATGGCAGATGGAATTCAATCCTGATAAATGTGAGGTGATGCATTTTGGGAGAAAGAATGTAGTGGGGAGGTATATGATAAAGGGTAGACCTAGTAAGAGTATAGAAATGCAGAGGGACCTGGGGTGCAGGTGAACAAGTCTCTGATGGTGGCAGAGCAAGTGGAGAAAGTTGTGAAGAAAACATATAGTATGCTAGCCTTTATAGGAAGGGGTACAGAGTATAAGAGCTGGCCTTTAATGTTGCAGTTGTATAAAACGCTGGTTAGACCTCATTTGGAATACTGCGTCCAGTTCTGATCACCTTACTACCAGAAGGACGTGGAGACTCTGGAGAGAGTGCAGAGGAGGTTTACCAGAATGCTGCCTGTTATGGAAGGTCTGAGTTATGAGGAGAGATTAGGCAAACTGGGACTGTTTTCCTTAGAAAGACGTAGACTTAGAGGAGATCTAATAGAGGTATACAAGATTATGAAGGGGATAGATAGAGTAAACAGGGTTAAGCTTTTTCCAAGGATGGACTCAAATAGCACGAGGGGTCATGGGCTTAGGGTGAGGGGGGTATGGTATAATTTGGATGCTAGAGGGAGTTTTTTCACACGGAGGGTGGTGGGGGTATGGAATGCGCTGCCAAGTAAAGTGGTGGAGGCAGGTACTCTGGAGTTATTTAAGAAATACTTAGATGGGCACATGAACAGAATGGGAATGGAGGGGTATATAAAACTGATTTAAAATAGGGATCATGAGCCTTAGGAGTCCCTGGGAAGTGTGTAAATAGATGATGATATTGATGTACTTGTTTTTATCCTACAGGTGCTTTGGTCCACCCTGTTGTCTAACGAGGGGCATACACGCGATGGGTCGTGAGAGGGCTGGTCTTGGATCTTTTTCTAGAGTATCCTAGTGCTTCATGTCGTTAGTGTACGCTTGACCTGGACCATTTGATGGGCAACACAACAGCTCAGTGACTATCACTGTGCTGTGCAGATACATGGATTTGGCCTGTGTCTGTGGGAGTTTGCGCATTCTCCCCGTGCTTGTGTGGGTTTTCTCTGGGCGCTCCAGTTTCCTCCCATATCCCAAAGATGTGCTCTTAGGCTAATTGGCAAAACAAATTCTCCCTAAATTGTCTCAAATTTGGTTTTTAATCCATAGATCTATAAACATGGACAGGGATCGCGGGTAGAGGTGGCAACATCGGGGTGGCGGCGTGGGCTCATTGGGCCGAAGGGCCTGTTTCCCATGCTGTCTTGTTCTTTGTTCTTTGTTCTAGCAGTTTTACAATTCTTTTACATCTTTACAAGTATTCTTTATATCCTTACAAACTCAACTTCACAACAATATACGGACAAAAGAATAGGAATTATCTCTAGCCAATCATAGCTATGGTTACATCATGCATACATAGGGGTATAATGTCCAATTAAACGTTGTGCATATATCATCAAGAAATGATAGCTATATCTCTGACCAATGGTATCTCAACCTCCCTTTCCATTGTTCGTTGTTCTCATGGACAGACATGAACTACAGCTGTCCATTATTCGATTCAATCATTCTTGAGCCTTATCGAGGTTTAATTTAATCAAAACCTATCATTTGCACATAGCTTTCCCTATGTGATTAAGGTTCAGCTTGCATTTTATGTGATTTGTAAACTTGGGTGATTTTTAACCCTTTCAGGTCTTTACTATATCAGGATGTATATAACAATTTAAATTGTAAGCAATAAAGAGCCAGTCAAACAACATTTTCTTGAGTGAAATAAAGAGCAAATTTATTATTCATTTAATCAGAAAAAAAGAAAAGAAATGCAACACACAAGTGCAAGCGATAATGTGAGTTAGAGCCCAATAAAAAATGGTAAAAGATTAGATAGTTAAGTGTCCTTCAGTTGTCCTTAAAGCATAGATCTTAAATGTTGTGGCTGATTTAGGTTAGCTGATTTCTTGAATGCAGTCAGATGTAGAAGACAACTTTATTATGACATCTTGGTTCACTGGTAGGTTTTTGGTAGAGTTAGTAACATATTACTAATTATTACTGAAGTGTGAGAAGGAGAGAATAAGAAGTCCTCACTTTTTCCTCTGCTGATTTCCTCCTTTCTGGAGATTGCCTGTCACCTGCAATCTTGCTCTTGTTACTGAGTCTTGTTTTGAAATACTTCATGCATTGTGTACCTGCAAGATGTTTTGGGTGGGACTCTCTGTGGTAGCCACTGTTTCAGTGCTTTGCATTTTTAATGTCTCTTCCTTAATTACAAGTTTTGATAAATTTCTGGACTATAGAAAATTTCTGTCTTCGTGTTCCTTTGGATGCTTTATTGTATCACCTTAGAACGTGGACTTGCACTTTATGCATTTTTGCCCTGTCTCAAATTGCAAAACTTAGTCAGTTGCAAGTTGAAAAATCATATTTTCAAAAATAAAGAAGCATAGCCTCATAACAATACATATTAGATGTGGTTTTATGTCCTTTCCATACTGATCTAATTAGTGCTCCACTGGTCTTAAAAATGCTTAATGGAAAAGTATAGAAAGTTCTAATTCATGTTGTTCCTGCCCCATGTTGTTCATTGTGATCGATGAGATACAATGAAGCTCTCTTTACTCTACCTAGAAAAATATGTCCAAACCTCTCTGTACTTGTATGACATTTTTCCTTTTTCCACATCTAGTATATTTAAGTTAATACCAATCTGATACTAATCAATGAGTTTATAAAAGAATTTTAAAATTATGGGTTATCCTATGGCTGCACAAACACATCAAGTTAAAGGGCCTTGGAACATTTCATTATGTTAACAGTGCTATACAAATAAGTTGATTTTAATTTTATTTTGTGGTTTCTATTGTCATTATCCTGTTTAATAATTTGTATGGTTTGGTTCTGTGCAATACATCTCCACTATTACCCTTGATGGCCAACCTGAGATTTTTTTTTTGATTGTGCTTTAGGTCCTCTGGATTGGATATTTATGCCAGGGTTATGGAGTGGTTGCCGCTGGACTGAAAGTTCTCAGCCTGTTGCAATACTTACTGATGCCTTCAATTGTTTTCCCAGTCACTTCAACAGATACAGAGGTAAGATGAATGTCATTGTGGCAAACAGAATCTTTGGTATTGATAGAACTGTGAAGGCTATCTAAATAACGCTGTGTTATGCTCTGAGTCTTTTTATTCAGTGTTTTTAGGGATTACACCTACTACATCAAAATACATTTGATACAATGCACTCTCTCTTACATGTCTAGATGTTTACGGTCTTCAAAACTTTCTGGTATTATTTGTAGTAGTTTGTTACCAAATGTGTAACAATTTGAAGCTTGAGCAGAATTAATTAATTAATTAGTGAATTAATTGAAAAATGTGGGCTTTACAGGGTAGATCAGAGAGGCTATTTCCCTTGTTAGAAAGTCCAGAACTACTGGACTTTCTCAATATGAATAGCAGCCATTTAGCACTGAAATGGGCAATTTCTTCACTCAGAGGTTTGTGAAACTTTGGAACTGAGGGCTTTGGTTGCTCAGTAATTGAGTTTATTCAAGACTGAATTGGATAGAGTTTTAGAAATTAGGACAATCATGGGATTTGGAAATTGGACAGGAAAGTAAAGCTAATGTATAAATTTTGCTATGATCTCATTGCATGCCAGAGCAGACTTGAACGGTCGTATGATTTATCTACTTAAGTTCATGATATCAGTTGATATAAAGAATACTGGCTTCATTTACTTTAGTGTAAACTACTCCCAATCATAACATCATGGATTAAAGTTAGTTATGTGAAGAGAAGTTAAAATCACAGATTTAGCAAACTATGCTACACTATTATTTCACCAAGAGCAGGATCATAATATCATAAGAAAAAAGACATTCAGCTCTTCAAGCCTGCTCTATCAGTCAATAAAATCATGGGTGATCTGACTGTGGGCGATAATTCCATTTTCTTGTCTATCCCCGTAACCCTTAATTCCCATATAGATCAAAAACTGTTTACTTCAGCCTTGAATACATTCAATAATCAAATCTCCATTACTCTCTGTGGAAGAGAATTCAAAAGTCTAATAACCATTTAAGAGAAAAAATTCCTCATCACCTTCCTTTTTAATGGGAGACCCCTTAATTTTAAACTGGTCCCCCAGTTCTAAACTTCTCCACAAGGGGAAACATCCTTTCAGCATTTAACCTGTCAAATCTCCTCAGAATATTATAATGTTTAACACCACCTCTATTCTTCTGAACTCCAATAACTTACTCAACCTTTCTTCACAAAGTAACTTCTTCATCCCAGAAATTAGCTAAGTGAATGTTCTCTGAACTACTTCTAATGTAAATATGTTCCTCAAATAAAGTGGCCAAAACTATATAGTATTCTAGGTACACTCTCATTTAAGCACTGTAGCAACACTAATCTACTTTAATATTCCATTCCCCTTGCAATAAAGGCAAATATTTCATTTGCCTTCCTAATCAATGGCAGTTCCTGAATGTTTTTTATAATTCATGCACCAGGGGATATCCTAATCCCTCTGTTCCTCAAATTTCTGCAATATCTTTCTATTTAGATAATATTCTGCTTTTTTATTCTTCCTGCCAAAATGGACAACCTCAAATTTTGCTACGTTATACTCCATGGTCAAAATTTTGTTGCCTACCACAGGAATCGGGGAGGTGAGGATCGGACAATGGAAAGGTCCTTTGATCTTGGGCAGGATTTTACAAGTTTGTGATGAGTGAGGCCATAAAGTCCCATCCATCTGTCAAATATTTGTCCACTCACTGAATCAATCTATATCCCTTTGCATAGTCTTTGTGTCCTAGTCACAACTTTCTTTCCTACTTTGTGTCATCAGCAAGTATAGCAACCATACACTTGGTCTCTTCATTCAAGTCATTAGTGTAGACTATAAATAGATCTGACTCCAACACTGATCCCTGTGGCATTGCCAACCCAAAATGACCCCATTTAATGTGGTTATCTGCTTCCTGTTAAATAACCAATCCTCTATTCATACTAATATGTTAATCCTAACACCATGAGCTCAGATCTTGTGAAGTAACCTTTTATTTGGCACTTTATCAAATGCCTTTTGGAAATCCAAATATTGCACATTTTCATCATATTTGCCATTTCTTCAAGTAATTCTAATAAATTAGTCAAGCAGAATTCACCCCATACAAAGCCATTTTGACTGTGCCTGACTGTATTTTGATTTTTTAATATTCATCTACTATTTCCTTTTCCCGATAATAGATGTTAGGCTAAATGATTTTCCTTTTTCTTGTTACATTTGTGTTTTTTTAATCCATTAGGGCCTTTCAGAATCCAGGGCATATTACAATCAATGCATTCACTATCTCTGGCCACTTTTTTCAAGTAGACTCACAACACCAGGTTAAAGTCCTACCAATTTATTTGATAGTAAACTCGCAAGCTTTCAGGGTTTACCCCTTCGTCAGGTAAATGGAGTGTTCTGGCCTCAGACAGAGCATATAACAGCACACACAGTTTACAGAGCATTTAATCAGTATTCTGTAAACTGTCGGTGCTGTTATATGCTCTGTCTGAGGCCAGAACACTTCGCTTACCTGATGAAGGGGCAAACCTCGAAAACATGTGAGTTTACTATCAGATAAATTGGTAGGACTTTAACCTGGTGTTGTGAGAATTTTTACTGTGTTTATCCCAGTCCAACGCTGACATCCCCACATCAATTTTTTTCAAGATCAGAGCATGCAGGCCCAGAGCACTTATCAGTCTTTAGTCTCAATAGTTCTCCCAATATCTTTTCCCCTATGTCATGATTGCTTCAAGTTCCTCCCTCCCTTTACCTTCTTATGTTTTAACTACTCTTACTATGGATTTTGTGTCTTCTATAGACATAAATACCTGTTCAGCACTTTTACTATTCCCCCTTTTCCTATTATTAATTCCCCTATCTCACCATCTGGGGGATAATTCTTACTTTGGCTATTTATTTCGTTTTATATACTTGCAGAAAATCTTAGGTTGTGATTTTCTGCTGTGGGTATATAGTGGGCCTGCCAGAATCCCTTTGACTTTTAGTGGGCCAGAAGATCCTAGCAATAGGCAAGACCAGAAAATCCTAGCCTGATTGCTTTTATATTTGTAGCTAACTTGGCCCAGTCCAAGCCCCTGAGCCTATGGAGACCTCTACCATAATTATCCCAAGGTAACAGCTGACCCGTCCTTCGCACCCTGGAGGGTGCTCGGCAATACTAGACTCTTTACTCGCCCTTGCAATTGTGATTTCCCGCTGAAATCACATTTCCATATGATTAGCGGATCCAGGACAGTATTCTCCGGGCCTGCTACAACTCCAGCCAGGAGTGGTTCCCTCCTAAAGGGGAACCTAAAGTTGCTCCCCACTAACAGGAGATCAGGAGCAAATGGGAGGTGCCCCACTCTGGCACTGCCCGAGGGACAAACTGGCAGCATTGTTAAGATATTTACTGATTTTAATTCAAATTCCATCAACTGTTTGATGGGATTTGAATCTGTGTCCTCAGGGCTTTAGCCTGGAACTGTGGATTGCTACATTAATGACACAATGTCGGCATCTCCACAGATCTGGCCTTGACTGATTTGATACTTTCCTCCACTGACATTGGCTGATAGTTGAGTGTTTCCAGCATTGGTGCATTGCTCTAGCAGCAGTGCAGGATGTCCTGGACTAAGGGCTCCATGGCAGCCATCATATTGCCCATTTGACCTTGGTTTATTTGTATGCTGGCATTACACCGCGGCCTGATTGCAAACAAACTCCTCCATCATCTGCTGCAATTTGAAAAGAGCAGCTGACATCTCTTTCTGATATTCTCTTGACAGTTTTCCAGGAACTCATTTTGGACAGACTGCAGAGTCTCTTCATTTATTTGGACTCAGCAGAACTGTGGGCTTCCATAGCTCTCCGAATGCCAGTGACCTCTGATGTCTCTGTCTCTGCCTGCTGCAGACGAGATTGTGTGCTGTGCTCTCCAGATTGTGATCATAAGCCTGTTCTAATCTCGGTCCCATCAAGCTGTATCTGCACTGGTGGCAGATGTGAAAAAGTGTGATAGATCTTCAAGGCTAAGGTGCTGTGGAGATGAGGAGCAGACCCGCAGCTTTCCTAGGGCGTTTACAAGGTGTGCTGAGGGTAGAAAAAAATTAATGCATGACAGAGAGCTTGAAAGAGGACAAAACACTCATAGTGTTATTGTCTCTGGGATAAGCTGGTTCAGGATCCTCACATTGGTGTGCTCTACCAGCTTCTCTATTATAATGATATTCTCCTCGAAGGGAGAGAGGATCTTGATTATGGCTTTTCTCCCTCCATCTGGGACCACTTACTGTTGTTTTGTGAGAGCTTTTCCTGCATAAAGACAGATGTAGAGAGTCTGAGCACCTGCTAAGGCAGATGATAAGGATGCCTAGCATATTCATGTGTGATAAATCGATCCATCAACAGCATGAGGACTTAAGCTGGAGAGATATGAACTGATGGAGATGTAAAGGTACATGCAAGAATGAGTGGTATTGTCCCCTGAGATAGCAATATATGAGAGTAAGTAATGACATGATGGATTTACACTAATGGAGCAGATGAGAGTTTCTTTCTGCACTGGGTGGTGGACCTTTTGTCTGGTAAGTTGGCAGTCATTACAGTTGACACCACCTCCCAAGGTGGAGTGGTGAGGTTGGTGGACCTGCAACCAGAGCAGGTGCAGAAGACATCAAGGTGCACTTCAACCACATTCAGCGGACAGTCCAGAAAGGTCTGCAATAGTTGGATGCAGTAGTTCTCTTTGGTTTTGGGGCCATCTCCTTGTTGTGCAGCAGTCTTGGTGTGTATGGATGTGCTTTAAGTATGGCATCCAAGGAATGGCAATGGTGAAATCAAGGCATGGTGGGTGAAGTGGCATGTTTCTTATATGTTTCTGAGCTTATTATTGTGCGTAAATAATAAGCTTGGCAACATACCATATGATGCAAAAACTCACCATTGCAGCCAGTGGAAAAGATGCTGTTCTTCTGTCCCACCACAACAAAATGGAAAATTCTGCCTTCTGTTCGATTCCACCAGTTTCATTGTTCCATCTGTTCTCATGATGCAGCCTTCATATTCGTACTTCCAATATATCTGCCTTATTTCTCAACTGAACATTCTTCCCATGATGGTTGATAGGACCCTTGACCATCTCCATTTTATTTCCTAAACTTCTGATCTCACTATATATTTTTCTCCCTTCGAGAACTTCAGTCAGGTTTCATTGATCTGACTTCCTCACTACCATCCGCTCTGTCCAACAGATCATCTTCTACCTTTTCCTCCACAGTGATGCCACCATCAAGCACATCTTCACCTTTTCTTCCCTTACAGTATTCTGAAGCGGTCTCTGTGATTCTGGCCTGCTTCTCTATCATCCCACCCCACACCATCGTGCCTATCACAGCACCTTTCTTAGCAAATTAAAGAGAGAGGACAAGGCCAGAATACAGGGTAGTTGTAATGGAAACAATAATCAGGAAGTGACAGAGCATACAAATTTAAGAATGTGCCAGCAAGAGTGTGCAAAAGTAGTTAAAAAAAAAAAATCTAAAGGCTTTATATCTGAATGCACGTAGCATCCACGACAGATGAACTGACAACTCAAATAGAAATAAAAATGCATGATCTGAAAGCTATCATAGAATCATTGCTGTCAGATGACAAACACTTGAACCTGAATATTCAAGGACATATAATGTTTTGGAAGTACAGAAAAAGATGAACGAGTAGTTCTGCTAATTAAGAATATTTGTGCATTAGAGAAAGATGAAAGCAGCTCTAAAAATCAAGATAGAACATAGAACATTACTGCGCAGTACAGGCCCTTCGGCTCTCGATGTTGCGCCTGCCAGCGGACCCTCTAACCTAAACTATTCCAATATCATCCATATGCCTATCCACCAACCATTTGAATGCCCCCAAAGTAGGCGAATCCACAACTGCTGCAGGCAGGCATTCCACACCCTCACCACCCTCTGTGTAAAGAACCTGCCTCTGACATCCGTCCTATAACTACCACCTCTTAATTTAAAGTTATGTCCCCTCGTGTAGGTCATCACCATCTGAGGAAAAAGGCTCTCACTATCCACCCTATCCAGTCCTTTGATCATCTTATACGCCTCAATTAGGTCACTGTGTAACCTTCTTCTCTCTAATGAAAATAACCTCAGGTCCCTCAGCCTTTCCTCATAAGGCCTTCCCACCATACCAGGCAACATCCTGGTAAACCTCCTTTGCACCCTTTGCAATGCTTCCACATCTTTCTTATAATGCGGCGACCAGAACTGTAAGCAATACTCCAAGTGCGGCCGCACCAGAGTTTTGTACAGTTGTAACATAACCTCACGGCTCCTAAATTCAATCCCTCTACCAATAAAAGCTAACACACCGTACGCCTTCTTAACAACTTTATCAACCTGTGTGCCAACTTTCAAAGAGCTATGTACTTGTACCCCAAGATCCCTCTGCTCGACAACACTATTAAGGGTCCTTCCATTAGCCCTATATTTCATATGCCTGTTATTCCTACAAAAATGAATCACCTCACACTTATCCGTATTGAATTCCATTTGCCACCTCACGGCCCAGCTCTGCAACCTATCTATGTCCCTCTGCAAACTGTAACATCCATCCTCGCTATCTACAACTCCCCCCACTTTGGTATCGTCAGCAAATTTACTAATCCAACCCTCTACACCCTCATCTAGTCATTTATAAAAATGACAAACAGCAGTGGCCCCAAAACAGATCCTTGAGGTACACCACTTGTAACTGCACTCCAGGTTGAATATTTCCCATCAAACACCACCCTCTGTTTTCTATCAGCTAGCCAATTCCTAATCCAAACTGCTAAATCACCTTCAATCCCATGCATCTACACTTTCTGCAGTAGCCTACCATGGGGAACCTTATCAAACGCTTTGCTAAAATCCATATACACTACATCAACTGCCTTACCCTTATCTACCTCTTTGGTCACCTCCTCAAAAACCTCAATAAGGTTTGTGAGGCACGACCTACCCTTCACAAAACCGTGCTGACTATCCCTAATCAATTTATTTCTCTCTAGATGCTTATAAATCCTATCCCTTATAATTCTTTCCAAGACTTTGCCCACAACAGAAGTCAGGCTCACCGGTCTATAATTTCCAGGATGGTCCCTACTCCCCTTTTTGAACAAAAGGACAACATTTGCCATCCTCCAGTCTTCCGGCACTATACCTGTAGCCAACGACGACATGAAGATCAAAGCCAAAGGCTCTGCAATCTCCTCTCTAGCCTCCCAGAGAATCCTAGGGTAAATCCCATCTGGCCCAGGGGACTTATCAATTTTCATACCCTCAACATTCGCTAACACCTCCTCCTTATGAACCTCAATCCTGCCCAGTCTACAACCTGGTATCGCAGTATTCTCCCCGACAACACTGTCTTTCTCCTGCGTGAATACTGACGAAAAATACTCATTCAGTGTCTCTCCTATCTCTTCAGGCTCCACGCGTAACTTCTCACTGCTATCTCTGACTGGCCCTAATCTTGCCCTAACCAATCTTTTATTATTTATATACCTGTAAAAAGCTTTAGGATTCTCCTTAATCCTATCCGCCAAAGTCTTCTCGTGTCCTCTTCTAGCTCTTCTCAACTCCCTCTTTAGTTCCTTCCTGGCTAATTTATAGCTCTCCAGTGCCCTAACTGAGCCTTCACGTCTCATCATTATATAAGCCTCCTTCTTCCTCTTCACCAGAGATTCAACTTCCCTAGTACACCATGGTTCCCTCACTCGACACTTCCTCCCTGCCTGGCAGGTACATATTCATTAAGGACATGCAGAAGCTGTTCCTTAAATATGCTCCACATTTCAGATGTTCCCAGCCCCTGCAATTTCCTGCTCCACCCTATGCATCCTAAATCTCTCCTAATAGCCTCATAATTACCTGTCCCCCAGCTATAACTACTGTTATTCGGTATCCCTTTCCATCACTAAGGTAAACGTAACCGAATTGTGGTCACTATCACCGAAGTGCTCACCCACCTCCAAGTCTAACACCTGGTCTGGTTCATTACCCAATACCAAATCCAATACAACCTCACCTCTTGTTGGCCTATCTACATACTGAGTCATGAAACCCTCCTGCACACATTGAACAAAAACTGACCCTTCTAACGTACTTGAACTATAGCTTTTCCAATCGATATTAGAAAAGTTAAAGTCCCCCATTACAACTACCCTGTTACTTCCACACCTATCCAGGATCAACTTTGCAATCCCTTCCTCTACTTCTCTGGAACTTTTTGGAGGCCTATAAAAAACTCCCAACAGTGTGACCTCTCCTTTCTTGTTTCTAATCTCAGCCCACACTACCTCAGCAGACAAGTCCATATCAAATGTCTTTTCTGCCACCGTAATGCTGTCCTTAACTAACAATGCCACTCCTCCCCTTCTTCTATCACCACCTCTGCTCTGACTGAAACATCTGAACCCCGGAACCTGCAACAACCACTCCTGCCCCTGTATGATCTATATGATTATACATCAAATAGATGTATAATCTATTTGGCTACAGATAAGGAAGAGTAAGTTAGGAAGTCACTTATGAGAGTAGTTTGTAGGCCTGTAATAGCTTTTCCTAGTAAGACTTGATATACTGGAAGAAATAACGGAGTCTTATGAGTGATAATCATGGGCGATTTTCATCTCTATAGATATTAGACAAATTAAATTAGCAAACATAGCATGGAAAATGAGTACATAGAATATTTTCAGAACAATAGCATGTATAACCAACCAGAGAACAGGCTTTCTATATCTGGTGATGTGCATTGCAATTGGGCTAATTAATGACCTCAGAGTAAAGGTACTTCTAGGCAGCAATGATCATAACATGTTTCAATTATGCATTCATTTTGTGGCAGAGTGAATCTAAGATGAATATTTTAAACTTAAATTGGCACCATCTCCAGGATATGAAGACAGAGCTGGTTAAAGGAATTGGCATATTAGGTTAAAGAATAGAAGAGTTGTCGCAGACATCCAAGGAGATATTTCATGGCATTCAGCAAAGATCCTTTCCAGTCAGAAAGAAAAATTCCAAGGCTGCAATCTTATCATTTTGCCTAGCTAGCCGATAGGTAGGGCAAACTGGTAAGATCGTGAGAGAGGTAAGAAATTGGGTTCATGACCTATTTATCGCCTCTCTCGATCTTCTCGAGATATTCAGCGAGATCAGCTTGACACCTATTTAAAATAGAACTTAAATATTACAATGAGTCTGGTTTGCAATTGTCCAAGCTCACTTTTTTCTGTGGCCTCGCTGGTGAGATTTTCACTGGTGGGGATCACGTATGGTCTCCATCAATAGGAACCAGACTCGATGACCTTACCAGTAGGATTGGAGGCCATTGAGACACCTCGATGAGGCGGGGATAGACGGGATACCTCTGGACAATACGAATGCTGTGTGGTCTGCAACGGCGATCACGAGAGATAAACACTGTGTGCTCAGGAACCAGCAATCGGCCAAGCCATGCATTGGTGGTGGTGGTGGGGGGGAAGGGAGAGGGTGGGGTTATTGGCCATGAGGCCAGCGGTAGCTGGAGGAGACAGTGAATGACAGATCTATGTTCCAAGACATCTGCATATGTGCAATTACACCTCTTTCGGTAAGCTTAAGCTCCCCCTCCCTGACCTCCAATGGAAGCAGATTTTGCTTCAAATTTTTCACAGAGTGTGGTAAGGTTCAATTTTTAACTTGCCCAAAAAAAGCACGATTCCCCCTGTTTTACATGCTTGTTTGGCACTTGGAAATTTTTGGTAAGCTTGTTCCCTGGAATTAGGATACATCATTTCTGGCCAACGAAGGAAGTTAGAGTAGTATTGTGTGAATGAACACAAGAACTTAAGTATTAAGAGCAGGAAGAGGCCCTCTGACCCCTTGAGCCTTCTCCGCCATTCAGTAAGATTATGGTTGATCTTTTTGTGGATTCAGCTCCACTTACCCGCCCACTTACCATAACCCTTAATTCCTCTACTATTCAAAAGTCTACCTATCTTTGCCTTAAAAACATTTAATGAGGTAGCTTCAACTGCTTCACTGGGTGGAGAATTCCATAGATTCACAATCCTTTGCGTGAAAAAGTTCCTCTTCAGTTCTAAATCAGATTATACTACATCTGCCAGACCCTTGCCCATCCACTTAAAGTATCTATATCCCTCTGCAGACTCTCAGTGCCCTCTGCACACTTTGCTCTACCACTCACCTTAGTGTCATCTGAGAATGTTGGCAGACTACACTTGGTCCCCAGCTCCAAATAATCTATGTAAATTGTAAACAATTGCAGTCCCAACACTGATTCCTGGGACACATCACTGGTCGCTGATCATCAACCAGAAAAACACCCTTTTACCCAACTCTTTGCTTTCTGTTAGTTAACCAATTCTCTACCCATGCAAATACACTTATCCTGATAAATGCGAGGTGATTCATTTCGGGAGAAAGAATGTAGGGGGGAGGTATATGATAAAGGGTAGACCTAGTAAGAGTATAGAAACGCAGAGGGACCTGGGGTGCAGGTACACAAGTCTCTGAAGGTGGCAGAAGGTTGTGAAGAAAGCATAAAGTATGCTAGCCTTTATAGGAAGGGGTAAGCTTAAGCTCCCCCTCCCTGACCTCCAATGGAAGCAGATTTTGCTTCAAAGAGCTGGCCTTTAATGTTGCAGATGTATAAAACGTTGGTTAGATCTCATTTGGAATACTGCATCCAGTTCTGGTCGCCTTACTACCGGAAGGACGTGGAGACTCTGGAGAGAATGCAGAGGAAGTTTACCAGGGTGCTGCCTGGTATGGAAGGTCTGAATTACGAGGAGAGGTTAGGCAAATTGGGGCTGTTTTCCTTACAAAGACGTAGACTTAGAGGAGATCTAATAGAGGGGAAGATGTACAAGATTATGAAGGGAATAGATAGAGTAAACAGGGTTAAGCTTTTTCCTAGGATGGACTCAAATAGCACGAAGGGTCACGGGCTTAGGGTGAGGGGGGTAAGGTATAATTTGGATGCTAGAGGGAGTTTTTTCACACAGAGGGTGGTGGAGGTATGGAATGCGCTGCCAAGTGGTGGAGGCAGGCACTCTGGAGTTTTTTAAGAGATATTTAGATGGGCACATGAACAGAATGGGAATGGAGGGGTATAGAAAACTGATTTAAAATAGGGATCATGAACCTTGGAAATCCCTGGGAAGTATGTAAATAGACGATGATATTGATGTACTAGTTTTTATCCTACAGCTGCTTTGGTCCGCCTTGTTGTCTAACAAGGGGCATACACGCGATGGGTCGTGAAAGGGCTGCTCTTGGATTTTTTGAGAGTATCCTAGTGTTTCATGTCGTTAGTGTACGCTTGACCTGGACCATTTGATGGGCAACATGACAACACAATGAGTATCGCTGTGCTGTGCAGATACATGGATTTGGGAGTTTGCGCATTCTCCCCGTGCTTGTGTGGGTTTTCTCTGGGTGCTCCGGTTTCCTCCCACATCCTAAAAATGTGCTCTTAGGCTGATTGGCAGAACAAATTCTCCCTAAATTGTCTCAAATTCGGCTTTTAGTCCATAGATCTATAAACATAGACAGGGATCACTGGTAGAGGTGGGAACATCGGGGTGGCGGCGTGGGCTCCCTGGGCCGAAAGGCCTGTTTCCCGTGCTGTTTTGTTCTTTGTTCTTTATTACCCAGAAATCCATGTACTTTTATCTTATGCAGCAGTCTTTTGAGTAGCAAATGCCTTCTTGAAATTCAAATATACCATATCCACCAGTTCCCTGTTGTCCACTGAGCTCATAATGTCCTCAAAGAATTCCAGGAAATTAGTTAAACATGACCTGCCTTTCATGAACCCATACTGTGTGCCCCATGGGACAATTTCTATCCAAATGTCTCACTATTACTTCCTTGATGATAGAGTTGAGCATTTTCCCTGCTACAGAAGTTAAGCTAATCAGCCTATAGTTACCTGCTTTTTGTCTACTCCCTTTTTTAAACAGTGGTGTCACATTTGCATACGATTCCACGAAAATCAGTGGCAAGGTTAGAAGACTGGATGAAAGAGTTTAATTCAGACAAATGCGAGGTGATGAATTTTGGAGAATCAAATTTAGGTCTGAAGTGTGTTGTAAATGGCAGAATCTTTAGGAATATTAACATATATTAACATATTGAGATAACTATAAGATTCATGGTAGGAGATATAGGAAGGATGTCTGAGGCAGATTCTTCACTCAGAGTGGTTGGGGTGTGGAATAGACTGCCTGCTGTGATAGTGGAGTCGGACACTTTAGGAACTTTCAAGCGGTTATTGGATAGGCACATGGAGCACACCAGAATTATGGGGAATGGGATAGCTTGATCTTGGGATTCGACATAGCTCGACACAACACTAAGGGCCGAAAGGCCTGTACAGTGCTGTAATGTTCTATGTTCTATATAGAGGGATCTGGGTGTGCAGGTCTACAGTTCTTTAGAAGTGGCAACACAGATGACCAAGGTAATTAAGAATGCTTGCATTTATCAGCCAGGGTATTGAGTACAAGAGTTGGCAACATCATGTTGTAGTATATAAAACCTTGGTTAGGCTGCATTTGGAGTATTGCGTGCAGTTCTGGTCACCGCACTACAGGAACATGGAAACTTTGGAGAGAGTGCAAAGAAGGTTCACCAGGATGTTGCCTGTTCTCAAGGATGTTGGCAATGAGGGGGAGGTTGAGTAAACTAAGATTGTTTTCACTACAAAGATGGAGGCTGAAGGGAGACCTGATAGAGGTCTGTAAAATTATCAGAAACATAAACAGGGTGAATAGTCAGAGGCTTTTGCCAGGGTTGGAATTGTCAATTACAAGGGAATGACAGGTTCAAGGTGAGAGGGGAAAAGTTTAAGGGAGATGTACAGGCGACGTTTTTCAGGCAGGGAATGATGGATGCCTGAAACATACTGCCAGAGAAAGTGGTCAAAACAGGCATAGCATATGGATGAGTACATGAATCGGGAAGGAATAGAGAGATATAAATCAAGCAAAGGCAGGAGATTTTTCTTCGGTTTAGTTTAGGCTTCATAATCCCTGCCCCTGGTGCTATCCCCTGGTATTTTAGCAATGTCAGGGCACTAATTGGCTATCTTCCTCTCCTCACAGGAGCTATACTTACTCGTGCGTTTCTGAGGATTCCTTTGATTGCTTCACATTGTGAATAGCAGTTGCAAACCTTGCTGACATTACAAGGAGGGAATTCCGAAGATGGGGAATGAAATGGTGGGGAAACTCACTAATTATATTAAAACGTATGACGAAGAGGACATGAACCTTGTTACATTATTGGCAAGGGGCGGGGAAATTTGGAAAACAAGAGCTCATTGGTGCGATTCTCGTTTTCTCGCGAGATTTGGTACTTGCATCGCCATTCGTGCTTGCCGCAGGTGCAAATCCACAGCCTGAGAGTTTCTACGGGTATTTAAATGAAAAAAAATAAAATTAGTGAAAGTTGATCTTTGGAGTAAGTCTTGGTAATTAATATTGGAAATTAAGGAAATGGCAAATGAATCGGTGCCACGTGCTAGTGCGAGTAGGAGTAGGAAGATTAGGCAGATGAATGCATGGCTTGAGAGCTGGGATTTAGATTTTTGAATCAGTAGGATCTCTTCTAGGGAAGGGGTGACCTGTCCAAGAAGAATGGGTTATGCCTGAACTGGAAGGGTACTAATATCCTGATGGAGATTTTTGCTAGAGCCACTCAGGAGGGCTTAAATTTGTTTGGCAGGGAAGTGGGATCCAAAGCATTAGGGAGACAGAAGAGAAGGTTGAGGACAGCACAGAAGTTAAAGAGAGCATATTAAGTAATAATGGAATGTCAGTAATCCTTATACCGAACAGATCAGGCAAAAGCAGAGCAGAGAGCAAGGGAAGTCAAGATTAAACTGCATTTATTTAAATGCAAAAGGACTGATGGACAAGGCAATTGAAGTCAAGGCATGGATGGGTACATGAGACTAGGATATTGTAGCAATTACTGAAACTAAGGGAGGGACAGGACTGGTACCTCAATGTTCCAGGGTATAAATGCTGTAGGAAAGATAGAACAGGAGGTAAGAGAGGAGGGAAAATTGCACTTTTGATTAGGGAAATCATCACAGCAGTACTGAGAGGGGGTATATTCGAGGGTCGGGCACTGAGTCTGTATGGGTAAAACTGAGAAATAGGAAGGGAAAAATCATTTTGAGAGGGTTGTACTATATGTCCCCAAATAGTCAGCGATAATTTGAGGAGCAAATATGTAAAGAGATTACAGATAACTCCAAGAAAAATAGAGAGGTAATAATAGGGGATTTTAACTTTCCTAACATTGACTGGGATAGCTATAGTATTAGAGGGTTGAATGGAGAGAAGTTTGTTGAGTGTATTCAAGAGGAATTTTTCATTCAGTATGTGGATGGTCCAACTAGAGAGGGGGCAAAACTTGATCTCCCCTTGAGAAATAAGGAAGGGCGGGTGACAGAAGTGTTACCGAGGAATCACTTTGGGACCAGTGACTATAATTCTATCAGTTTTAAGATAGCAATGGAGAATGGTAGGTCTGGCCCAAAAGTTAAAATTCTAAATTGGGGCAAGGCTAATTTTGATAATATCAGGCAGAAACTTTCAAAAGTTAATTGGAGGAGTCTGTGGAAGGTAAAGGGACATCTGGTAAGTGGGAGCCTTTCAAAAGTCTGTTAAACAGGATTCAAGATAAGCGCATTCCTCTTAGAGTAAAGGGCAAAACTGATAGAAGTAGGAAACCCTGGATGACTCGGGATATTGAGGCCCTGGTCAAAAAGAAGAAGGAAGTACATGACATACATAGGCAACTGGGATCAAGTGAATACCTTGAAGAATATAGGGGGTGTAGGAGTAGGATTAAGACAGAAATCAGGAGGGCAAAAAGGGAACACAAGCTTGTTTTGGCAGATACATAAAGGCCAAAAAAGTAACTAGGAAGAGAGTAGGGCCTTTTAAGGATCAACAGTTCATCTGTATGGATGAGATTAGGGGCTGAAGGTGCAGATTGACGAAATTGCGTGGAGGGTCTGGAAAGCCTGCAGAGGGATCTGGATAGGTTTAGTGAGTGAGCAAGGACCTGGCAGATGGAGTATAATGTTAGCAAGTGTAAGGTTATCCACTTTGGAAGGAATAATGGTATGAAGGATTACTATTTAAATGGTGAAAAGCTGCAGCATGCGACAGTGTAGAGGGACCTGGGGTCCTTGTGCACGAATCACAAATACGCAGTCTGCAGGTGCAGCAGGTGATCAAGAAGGCAAATGCAATGTTGGCCTTTTTAGCTAAGGGGGGTAGAATATAAAAGTAGGGAGGTACTTTTGCAGCTATATAGGGTACTGGCGAGGCCGCAGCTGGAGTATTGTGTGCAGTTTCAGTCGTCACATTTGAGGAAGAATATATTGGCCTTGGAGGGGGTGCAGAGAAGGTTCACTTGGCTGATACTGGAGATGAGGACATTGGATTATGAGGAGAGACTAAATAGGCTAGGTTTGTACTCTTTGGAATTTAGAAGGCTGAGAGGGGATCTTATAGAGACGTATAAGATAATAAAGGGGATGGATAGCGTAGAGGTTGAGAGACTCTTCCCGCTTAACAAAGATAGCAGGACTAGAGGGCACAGCTTCAAGATTTGGGGAGGGGGGGTGGTGTGGTGCAGTTCAGATCAGAGTTGAGGAGGAATTTCTTCACGCAAAGTTGGTGAATCTTTGGAATTCTCTGCCTGTTGAAGTGGTGGAGGCTTCCTCACTGAATATATTTAAGTCAAGAATGGATAGGTTTTTGATTGACAAGGGAATTAAGGGTTATGGGGAGAAAGCGGGAAAGTGGTACTGATCACTGCAGATCAGCCATGATCTTATTGAATGGCAGGGCAGGCTCAAGGGGCTGAATGGCCTATTCCTGCCCCTATTTCTTATGTTCTTATGAATATTTCTCATCAGCAGTATTTACCATTGAGAAAAGCATGGATGTTAGGGAACTTGGGGAAATAAATAGTGATGTTACAGTGAAGGAGGTGCTGGAAGTCTTAAAGTGCATCAAGGTAGATAAATCCCCAGGATCTGATGAAGTGCATCCCAGGACATTGTGGTAGGCTAGGGAGGAAACTGCGAGTCCCTTAGCATAGATATTTGAATCATCAATAGTCACAGGAAGATTGGAGGGTGGCAAATGTTGTGCGTTTGTTTAAAACAGGCTGCAGGGGAAAACCTAGGTAAGTTGTTGGAAGGTATTTTGAGAGTTAGGATCTGGAGACATTTAGAGCTGCAAAGACTGATTAGGGACAGTCAGCATGGCTTTGTGAGTGGAAAATCATGTCTCACAAATTTGAGTTTTTTGAAGGAATAATCAAGAAAGAAGATGAGGGCAGTGCAGTTTGGACTGCCTATGGCAGTACGTGGATTTTAGCAAGGTCTTTGGCAAGATATCGCATGGTAGATTATTGCATAAGGTTAAATCTCACAGGATCCAGAGTGAGGTAGCTAAATGGATACAAAATTGGCTTGATGACAGAAACCAGAGGATGGTCGGAGAGGGTTACTTTTCAAACTGGAGACCTGTGACCAGTGGTGTACCTCAGGGATCAGTGTTGGGTTCATCGTTAGTTGTCATTTATATGAATGCTTTGGATGAGAATATAGGAGGCAT
Organism: Sphyrna mokarran; assembly: GCA_024679065.1. NCBI lineage: Eukaryota > Metazoa > Chordata > Chondrichthyes > Carcharhiniformes > Carcharhinidae > Sphyrna > Sphyrna mokarran. The sequence continues at coordinate 78,032,352 of JAGIQG010000008.1, read as the reverse complement.
GGTTAGTAAGTTTACAGATGACAACAAGATTGGTGGCATAGTGGAAGTGGACAGTGAAGAAAGTTATCTTCGATTGCAACGGGATCTTGATCAATTGGATCAGTGGGCTGACAAATAGCAGATGGAGGTTAATTCAGATAAATGTGAGGTGATGCATTTTGGTAGATTGAACAAGAGCAGGATTTACTCAGTTAATGGTAGGGCATTGGGCAGAATTTCACAGCAAAAAGATCTGGGAATACAGGTTCACAGTTTCTTCAAAGTGGAGTCACTAGTGGATAGAGTGGTGAAGAAGGAATTCATTAGTTTCATTAGTCAGAATATTGAATGCCCAAAGTATTCAATTTGGAACCTTCTCTCAAACAACTCTTTCTCTCAGATACCTTCTTCAAGGGTCCATCACCACAGTTTTGATCTCTGCTTCCTATGTTCCTCTCCCCAGATTTCCATTTGCATACAAACTTCAAGTTTCATCTTCTATGTACTAGGTATTCAGCCATACCAACAGAACATCACTGGCCTATTTTATTTTAATTCTGCTTCTTGTAGCTTTCTCACTTTAATGTTGGAGCCTTCCTCTGCTCCTCACTTTAACGTCACTTCACCGAACAGAATCTGTTCATGATCCGTTTCCTTGTTTGTTGACCTGACTTTGTCCTGTCCATCTTTCATTTTTGGAATTTTATTCTTTAGTTTGAGACTTGCAGAACATCTCTATCATGCCCTGGCTTTTCTGTGTGATGTTATTTCAACTGAACTAAAGCTGCTCTTCTGTTTCTCCCTGTGTTTATGGACTTCATGTTGCAAGGCAACAGCACAGTTTTTCTACTTTTATTTAACTTCCCTGACAACTTCAGTGTCATTAAACTACATTAAAAATACAGCTATGCAAACAGCTCGACCTTTGTTAAATTTACTTCTATAAGTTTATTATTTAGACAGTTCAAGTCCTCAGTTAAGTGTTCTACCATCTGTGACTGATTCTCAATTGTTCCCATCGATAATCTTTTACAGCAGCAAACTCCTCATTCATGAATGAAAGTTAGTTTTCTATGATCATCGAGATTATCTTCAATTGCTTGCTATAGCAATAGGAATCTCATTTTTGGTCATAGTAGTTTTCAGGAGTTGGTTCAATTTAACATGCTCAACTCTTGCTACAATACAATTGATTTCACAGTATTGGTTCCACTAGCCCAATCATGACCGAGAATAAAATTGACATCTTTTGATTTGGAAATAATTCCAACTGTAACAATTCCATTTACAAAATTACTTCTTAACTTGACTTTACATGACAATTCAAGTTCATAAATTCCATTAATATTGTTTCTTAATATTTTTCTTTCATAAAATTATCTGGAACACAAATTGTATCAACCGTCTGCTTTAGTTTTGTTGATAAAATTTGATTTGTTTATTATTTTGTTGGCGAAGTATGGGAACAAATTTCACTTTGAGACAAAACATCCAGAAGCTCTTTGGGAGTAACCAAAGTGTTTTATGGGCTACCCTGGGCCATATACCCCTCTCCCATATTTTCTAAAAGAACAAATTTCACCTTTTTTTTTTGTAGTTTTTTAACAACCATTTCCTTTTTTGGTGCAACTTTTCTGAGCATTCTTTAAGTGTTTCTATTATTGCAGTGAACTCCCATTTGATTTCCAGAAATTAGATTTAATATATCCATGTTTATTACAATGGAAGCATACCATTTTCTTTACATTACTTTTAGGTTCTAGACTATGTGCTTTATTATTTTGGCATTCTTCTGTTTGCTGTCTACAATTATTATCTCTTCTATCACCATATTCTCCATTCCTCCAATCATCATCTTATGACCATTTCCTCCTATGTAACTAACTGTTTGTGTGATATATCATAGGTATCAGCCAAAATTGCTGCTTCTCGTATCTTTGATACTTGATGCTCATCTAAGTAATTTTTGATGGTTACTGGCATACTATTTTGGAATTCTTCCATGATCATAAATAATTTCTGTCACATTCTCAAAAGATTTTGAGAATCTTTGAGAATATACTCTTCCATCTTCTTTCATCGGGAAAAGACACAAAAGTCTGAGGTCATATACCAACCGACTCAAGAGCAGCTTCTTCCCTGCTGCTATCAAGCTTCTGAATGGATCTACTTTGCATTAAGTTGATCTTTCTCTACACCCCAGTTATGACTCTCGTTACCTTCTTTATGAACAGTATGCTTTGTCACTATTGTTCACAAGAAACAATATTTTTCACTACATACTAATACATGTAACAATAATAAATCAAATCAAATTAAATCTAACCTCAATACCCTAAATCATTGATCCCAGTAACTTTTTTTTTCTCTGACAAACTCAACAAATATCTGATTAGATTTCTTTCGTACAGCACTAAAGTTCTACTGGTAAGCATCAGGAACAAGCTCCTAAATATTTAATATTGTCTTTTTAATAACTTAATAGTCTACAAGTTGCTCCTCTAATAAACTGGCATGCATATTCATGGCTACCTGACAGAACATTCTAACATTGTAGCCCAAGCTTCTCCTGGCTATGTCAGTTTCACAGCTATCTTTTTAAATGAGATGAATTTAGACACTGAAGAAGATTCTTAGTTAAATCAAATTCCTCAAAGGAATCAAAGTCACCATCTGAATCACTATCTCTCCTTTTTTCCTTTTATATTTTACTTCCAGCAGTTCATACTCGCTTTTTTCTCTATCTGAAAACTCTAGCACTTTCTCTTTCTTCAAAGCTTACTTCTTTCTTTGAAGTTCAAATTGATGCTTTTACATTTCTTTTGCAATCTCTTAGTTTATTTTTCCTGCGCGTCTTTTTCCAATTGAGGCTTTTTCGTTTCTATTTCTTTCAAACAATTCCTCTTCTTTCTAATTCAAGTTTTTAATTTCTCTTTTCTTTTTGTTCTATTTCAGTTCTTTGCCTTTATTTCTTTCTTTATCAAGCTGCTTCATTTGCAGCTGAAGTCTTACTACCTCTACCTGTGAAACATTACTTTGAAGTCTCTTTCTTTAATCTTCCTCTAGAACTGCAACTTCAAGATCTTGAGGTCTGCCAGTGTTTGTACAGATGGCGAATGCGTGTTCAACATTGCCCCCTACTTTTTTGTTTCTCCTTGTATCTGTCAGCTTACTGTTGCTGGGCAACATTTTCTTAACTACTTCAAGAGTGGTACACAAACAGCTATGGGCATGCTGGCTGGAATTTTACCAATCCGCCCCACCCACCACAGGAATCAGAGCAGGCAAGGAGCGGACAAAAGGAAGGTCCATTGCCTTAGGGCGGGATTTTCTGGTTTTGGGATGACAAGGCCGTAAAATCCTGCCCGCTGTCTCCATTCTAAAATGAAACTTGATCCAGATTTCATCTTTTAACCCAAAACTAAATGAAACTTAAACTTAAAGCTGCATCTTATTCCTAAGATCCACAATACAAATACAATTTACTTCCGAGTGTATAACAAAAAGAGGTTTCAGAATTCTGAAGTACAGAGGGATTTGGGTCTCCTGGTATATGGATTACAAAATATCAGTACACAAGTACAACAACTGACTAGGAAGGGATTTGAATCTAAAAGTAAGCAAGTGTTGCTAAAGTTGTACAGACCACTAATGAGAATACATCTGGAGTAGTGTGTATAGTTTTGGTCTCCTTATTTTAGAAAAAACATAATTCCATTAAAAGCAATTAAAGAAGGTTCATTTGATTGATTCCTGGGATGGGGCTGTTGCCTTCTAAGGAAAGATTGGGTCTGTATCTATTGGAGCTTGGAAGAATGAGAGACAATCTTATTGGAACATCTGCAATGAAATGAAATGAAACTTAAACTTAAAGCTGCATCTTATTCCTAAGATCCACAATACAAATACAATTTACTTCCGAGTGTATAACAAAAAGAGGTTTCAGAATTCTGAAGTACAGAGGGATTTGGGTCTCCTGGTATATGGATTACAAAATATCAGTACACAAGTACAACAACTGACTAGGAAGGGATTTGAATCTAAAAGTAAGCAAGTGTTGCTAAAGTTGTACAGACCACTAATGAGAATACATCTGGAGTAGTGTGTATAGTTTTGGTCTCCTTATTTTAGAAAAAACATAATTCCATTAAAAGCAATTAAAGAAGGTTCATTTGATTGATTCCTGGGATGGGGCTGTTGCCTTCTAAGGAAAGATTGGGCCTGTATCTATTGGAGCTTGGAAGAATGAGAGACAATCTTATTGGAACATCTGCAATTTTGAAAGGATGTTTCCCCTCATGGGAGACATCAATAAGAGATCAATAGCAGTTTAAAAATAAGGAGTTTTCCATTTAAGAAGAAGATAAGGAGAAATGTTTTCTTTGAGAGTCGCAAATCTGTGGAATTCTTTTCTCAAGAGAACAATGAAGGTAGGGTCATTGAATATTTTTAAAGTAGAGCTATATATGTCCTGGGTTAATGAAGGAGTTAGTGAGGGGGAGGGGTAGATAGGAAAGTGGAGTTCAGGCCACAGTCAGATCATGCATGATACATGGTAGAGTAAGCTCGAGGGGCCAAAAGGACTATTCCTACTCCTAGTTTGTACATTCATATGTATGTATATTCATATGTAAGCATAGGAGATGTAACATCCATTCTTTTATATTCCATCCCTTCTTACCTTGGGATTGGGAGGATTTTAGAATTTATCAAAGGAGAACCAAGAAGGTTAAAGTAGAATATGGAAGTAGGTAGCAACAATCAAAAAAATAGATTGCAAATCTTTCTATAAGTATATACAACATAGAACAGTACAGGAATAGGCTCTTTGGCCCACAATGTTGTGCCAAACATGATGTCAGGTTAAACTGAAACCCTCTGCCTGCCTTTTGTCCATGTCCTTCTATTCCTTAATTATTAATGTGCCTATCAAAAAGCCCCTTAAAATGCTCCTATCATATCTACCTGAACCACCACCCCTGGCAGTGCATTCCAGATACCTACCATTCTCTATGTAAAAATCTTGCCCCTCACATCTCTTTTGAACTTTTCACCTGTCAGCTTAAGTGCATGCCTCTGGTATTAGACATTTCAACTCTAAGAAAAAGATTCTAACTGTCAACCCTATCTATGGCTCTCTTAATTTTATAGACTTCTATCTGGTCTCCCCTCAGTCTCCGCATTCCACAGAAAACAACGTCTCCTTATAGCTCATACCCTCTAATCCAAGCAGCATCCAGGTAAACCTCTTCTGCACTCTCTCCAAATCATCAACATCCCTCTGGTTATGTGGCAACCAGAATTGTATGCAATATTCTAAAAGTGCTATTCTATCTAGTTGTGTGGTCAGTTTAGGGCGCTATGGACTTCAGCCCCAAGATCCCTCTATACATCAATGCTGTTCAGGGTCCTATCTTAACTGTGTACTTATCCTTAACATTTGATCTCCCAAAATGTAGCACCTCACACTTGCCTGGATTAAACTCCATCTGCTATTTTCCACCCATAACTGCATTTATATTATGCAATACCCTTTGACAATTTTCTATGCTATTCACAATTCTACCTATCTTTGTGTCATCTGCAAACTTACTAACCCACTTATCTACATTTTCATCCAAGTCATTTATTTATATCACAAACAGCAGAGGTCCCAGTACATAACGCTGTGGAATACCACTTGTAAACATCAGGTTGAGCCCACAGTGAGAAAGGCCCAAACTTATAATTAAGTAAATGCTGAGGAGTAGCCGGTGAGTTAAAGCTAACACTTAAATTGGAAAAAATGCGTGGAAGTAGCCGTGAACCAATTGGAGGCAGAATCAGCTGAAATTGTAATAGGGAATAAGGAAATGATAGTGACATTAAATAAATGCTGTGACCAGATTGGCTCATCCCACCAGACAATCGGCGTGGCTAGCCAGTAAGAAGATCACAAGTGAAATCATAAGCTAGAATCATACCCGATTTCTTACCTTTCACAATACAACCAACACAGTGAAGCCAGGGTGATCAATCTCGCACATGGGAAGGACACACCGCTGATAATATTTAAATCCAAATTTAGATATTACTGGTGAACCCAGGACAGAATCGTCTGGGCCCATTTGTCTTTACGGCCTTGCTGGATAAGGGCAGATCAGTATCATGATGCATGGTTACAAACTTTGTTAGGTACCCAAAAGGTTTTTTCTAATAAAGAAAACCTGTACAAAACTAGCAACCCCCCAGCTGCCCTAGAACAGCCATTGGCTGTTCCTGTCTCTTATGTCTTCTATGTGTCTTTTAAAAGTCTTCTGCCTAAGTTAGAACTCCATCCCCTGGGGCAATGATTCATTTTCAGTCCCAATTGGTCCCTTAAGCCAGGTGACCCTCTTCTGCTTTGTTGCCCGTAAAGGGATAATCACCTCAATTACCATATTTTTTCCTCTTTAACTTCTTTATACAATCTTCAATAACTAAGTTACTCAGTCCTTAGACTCTAACTAAACATTACATACATGAGCTGACAATTGTAAATCGAGTCTTTGAGGGGTTTTCCTGTTTCTTGCAGAGAGGTGTAAATCTGTAGTCTGAGATGCTGTTACTAGATTGACATTGACACAAACTGCAAATAATGGGTACTTCATCTGCCACAGGCAGTTCAATTACAATTTGCTTCCACATGAATAGTAATGTCTACAGCAGGTCGGTCAGGTACTCAAGTACCTGCATTATTTTTGAAAACATTCCTCGATGGCAACATTGACTGCTGGAGCATCTCTCTTCCAGTAATCCACGTTTTATGAACAATCCATTTGTCTATGTCTACTAGGTAAAACAGAAGTCCAGTCAGAGAGAGACAATAATTTCAGGGATCTACTTGATCCACTACTAAAGTTTCACTTTATGACACAACATCAAACACTTCGATTAATAGGTTTTAACTATGTTAACAATTCCAAATATGATCACACATGGAACTCTTCCAAACAGATTTGCTGCTAACTGAGATCTGTCCTAGGCAGTTCATCGACCATGTGGCAACATGCTTCACTCTGTTAGCAATGCCACTTTCCAGTTGTATATTGACCATGACACTGTGAGTACCTTACATTGCAACGCAGGCACTATCATCATAATGTAATAAAATCATATGTCTTGACAGTATTTTTGCATTCTCAGTCTGTCATGCACGATGGAATGATTGTGGTACTCTGTTACTGATTTTTAGGTTGTGTAATTGAGTTTCTTCTCTTTCCAGCATTTCAATTTGGCATCCTTTTCATCAACCATTTTATCATATTGGCTCTTGTGCCTTTACTTTTAATATGACAATTTCAGCAGTCTTTTCTGGCATGTAATCTCAGTTTCTTTCTCTGTCTGAATTGTTGATTCTGCTGTCAGTTCAATGTTTGTACCACTTCAGTTAATTTCTCATTGTCATCTTCCTTCTTCAAGCTCCTAACCTCCTGATTCAATTCTTCACTATACTTGTTCTTACTCTTATTGATTTTTCATGGAGTTCAGCTTATTCTCCATTGTCTTATTAAATGTTCCTTCCATTTAACTTCATTTTGTCAATTTTTAACCTTTTTCTGAAAGTTTGCTGGCAATCATTTCATCTTGTTGTTATAATCTCTCCACTCAAGTTAGTTCTTTTTGCTGTCTTCTCTTCAGATTCGATAGTTCCTGATTTCTTTTTAAGTCTTTAATTTCTGTGTTTCTTCCAAAATGAATGTATCATGTTTTTACTGGACATATATATTTCACAAATTTATCTTTATTTCTACTTGTCTTAACTTCAGCTAAACCCGTTTTCGGCTTCATTGTTGGTTAGGTCTATCTCCAACAAAGTGTTGACCTGATTTCATTCTGCAGTTGTCTCTTGTCCTTGATTTGGTCCTTCAGTGTCTTTCCGTGCTTTACCTCTGGGGTCTTTTGTCTTTCAAAGTTCTTAAAAGGACAATAACTGAAACCAGTTGATGCAGTAAAATGAAATGCAATATGATACTGTGTGAAGTTACCCACATTGTAGTTATTTGGATTTTCCAAATGCATTTGATAAGGTATCACACAAGAGATTGTTACACATTTGGGGTTCATGAGATTGGAGATAATCTATAAGCATTGATTGAGGATTGACTAATAGACAGAAAAAATATGAATAAACCAGCCATTTTGGGATGATAGGCTGTAACTATATATGTACATCAAAGGTCAGTACTTAAGTCACAGCTATCTTCTTCAGTTAGATAAGGGACTGAAAATAACATATCCATGATTGCTGATGAAAAAGATTAGGTGGGAAAATAAGAATTGAGGAGGACACAAAGAGACTGTAGAGATATACATGCAGTTTATATGAATGGGCAAGACCATAGCAGATGAAATGGAATGTGACAAAGTGTGAAGTTAGCCATTTTGGTGGGCAAAATAAAAATATGTAATGGCTGGAGTTCTCCAGCTATTCATGCTGGCGGGATTCTCTGTTCCTACAGCAGCATACACTCATCCACAGGTTTCCTGGCGTTGTGAGGCTACATCAAAGGGAAATGCCAACGACAGCAGCGGGACAAGAGAGTCCTGCCGCCAATGAATGGCGCACTGCCTTGTGCTGCTGAGAAACATGTGGCTGCGAAGCTTGAAAATCCTGCCCAGTGTTTTTTGGTCAGAGAATGAGAAATATTTGAATCTAAGGGATCTGGATCCTTAAATAATTGGTTTAATGAAAAATCATCATGGTGACAGGTGCAAAGTTGTGAAGACAAGGGATGGCTGGGATGTTGGTTTGGCTGGAGGTTTGTATCGAATGATGTTCTGCAGGAATCAGTACTTTGAACTCTGCTGTTTCAGATATATATGAAACACTTTGGTGAAAACATGGATGGATGGGTTAGTAAGTTTGCACATAGTTGGAGTTGTAGACAATGTAGAAGGTTGTCAAAGGATAGAATGGGTATAGATCAGCTGCAGATATGGGTAGAGAAATGGCAGATGGAGTTTAATCTGGGTTAGTTTGAGGTGCTGCAATTTCGGAGATCAAATGTTAAGGGTAAGTATGTAGTTAATGGCAGGACCCTGAACAGTATTAATATGCAGAGGGATCTTAGGGTTCAAGTCCAAAGCTCCCTCAACGTGGCTGCACAAGTAGATAGATGGTAAAGAAGATATGTGGCGTGCTTGCCTTTATTGGTTGGGGTATTGCACACAAGAGTCAGGATGCCATGTTGCAGCTTTATAAATCTTTGGTTCAGCTGCAATTTAGAGTACTGCGCTTAATTCTGGTCACTACATAACAGGAATGATGTGGACGATTTGAAAAGGATGCAGAAGAGGTTTAGTACAATGCTGCCTAGATTAGAGAATATTAGCTATAAGGAATGGCTGGACAAACTAATATTGTTTCCTCTGGAACACCAGAGGCTGAAGGGAGACCTGATAGAAGTTTATAAAATGAAGAGAGCCATAGAGAGGTTTGGCAGTCAGACAGGGGGTGCAAAAAAAAATCACTACACGGGTTCTTGAGATGAGGGAATTGTCTATGAGGAGAGATTGAGTTGATTCGGCCTATATTCCCTTCAATTTAGAAAAGTAAGAGATGACTAATATAAATTTTGAAGGAACTTGATGGGGTAAATATTAAGAAACTGTTGCTCCTGACTGGGAATCTAGAACATGGGATTGCAGTGTCAAGATAAGGGATTAACTGTGCAGGACAAAGATTTGGAGCAATATTTTGACTCAAAGGGCTGGGTATCTTTGGAATTCTCTATCCCAGAAAGCTGCGGTTGCTCCATCATTGAATATATTCAGACAGTGGTTGATAGATTTCTGATTATTAAGGAATATGGGGATATTGTAGAAAGGTGGCGTTAAGATTTGATCTTGTTGAAAGGCATGGCGGGCTTGAAGTTTCTAAGCAATGCCTGTGCCTATCTCTCATGTTCTTAGATTAGAATCGTAGAAGTTTACAGCATGGAAACAGGCCCTTCGGCCCAATTTATCCTTGCCGTCCTTTTTAAACCCTAAGCTAATTCCAGTTGCTAAAGCCAACCCATATCCCTCTATACCCATCTTACCTGTGTAACTATCTAAATGTTTTTAAAAAGACAACATTGTACCACCTCTACTACTACCTCTGGCAGCTTGTTCCAGATGCTCACCACAGTCTGTGTGAAAAAAAATGCCCCTCTGTGCCCTTTTGTATCTCTCCCTTCTCACCTTAAACCTGTGCCCCATAGTTTTAGACTCCTCTAGTCTTGGGGAAAAAATATTGTCTGTCTACCTTGTCTATGCCCCTCATTATTTTATAGACCTCTACAAGATAACCCCTCAGTCTTCTACACTCCAGAGAAAAAAGTCCTAGTCTATCCAGCCTGTCCTTATAACTCAAACCATCATGTCCTGGTAGCATCCTAGTAAATTTTTTCTTCACTCTTTCCAGTTTAATAATATTCTTTCTATAATAAGGTGACCAGAACTGATACTGTATTCCAAGTTGGCCTTATCAATGTCTTGTACAACTTCAACAAGAAGTCCCAATTCCTGTATTCAATATTCTGACCAATGAAACCAAGCATGCCAAATAGCTTCTTCACCATTCTGTCTATCTGTGACTCCACTCTCAAAAAGCTATGAACATATATCCCTAGATCTCTTTATACAGTAACTCGACCCAATGCCCTACCATTAACTGAGTAAGTCCTGCCCTGGTCCAATCTATCAAAATACATCACCTCGCATTTGTCTAAATTAAAGTCCATCTGCTATTCGTCAGCCCACTGGCCCAATTGATCAGGATCCCGTTGCAACTTTCTTCACTCTCCACTAATCTTGATGTCATTTGCAAACTTACTAACCATGCCTCCCATAGTCTTACCCAAATCATTAATATAAATGACACATGACAATGGACCTAGCACTGATCCCTGAGGCGCACCACTGGTGATCCTCTCTGCTTGGATCCAGCAGTACGCGGTGTCTAATCAGCAATCTGTAAACTATCTGTGCTGATATGTGTGCTATTGCAGACCAGAACACCTCATTCGCCTGAAAAAGGCTACAAAAGTCAAAAGCTTGCAAATTTACTATCAAATAAATCGGTTGGATTTAAAATTGGTGTTGTCAGACTTTTACTGTGCACACTACTGATCACAGGCCTCCAGTTTGAAAAACAGCTCTCTGCAACCACCCACTGGCTTCTCTCATGAAACCAATTTGTATCCATTTGGCTATCTCACTCTGGATCCTATGAGATTCAACCTTATGCAACAACCTACCATGCAGTATCTTGTCAAAGGAATTGCTAAAGTCCATGTAGACAACATCAACTGCACTGCTCTCAGCTACTTTCTTGATTACCCTTCAAAAAGCTCAATCAAATTTGTGAGATATGATTTTCCACTCACAAAGCCATGCTGACTGTTCCTAATCTGTCCTTGTGTTTCTAAATGCCTGTAGATCTTGTCTCTCAAAATACCTTCCAACAACAGATGTGAGGCTCACTGGACTGTAATTCCCAGGTTTTTCCCTGCAGATCTTTTTCAACAAAGGCACAACATTTGCCACTGTCCAATCTTCAGGCACTTCACCTATGGCTAACGGTGATTCAAATATGTTGATTAGGAGACCCGCAATTTCTTCCTAGCCTCCCATAAAGTCTTGGGGTATATTTCATCAGGTCCCGGAGATTTATCTACCTTGATGCGCTTTGAGACTTCCAGCACCTCCTCCTCTCTAATATGTACACTCCTGAAGACATCACTATTTATTTCCACAAGTTCCCGACTATCTATGCTTTCCTCAACAGTAAATACCGATGAGAAATATTCTCATACATCTCTTCTGAATCCACACATTGATGACTTTGTTGATCCTTAAGATGCCCTACTCTCTCCCTTGTTACTCTATTATCCTTTGTGTATCATAGAAGCTCTTTGAATTCTCCTTTGCCTTATGTGCCAAAACAATCTCATGAGCCCTTTTTGCCTGCCTGATTTCTCTCTTAACTCTACTCCTACACCCTTATACAATTCAAGGGATTCATTTGATCCCAGCTGCCTATGCATGTAAAGTGATTGAAGTGAGTGCTGGGCCTTGTTACACTAAAGAACAGTTTTTAATAATCTCACATCATGACCCTTATGAAATAGAATCCTTTTTCATAAAAAATATGCCTGCTTTGCAATTAATGTATTTTCTTTTCCTAACATAGTCAAATAATTAACACAACAATCTTTCTAGGTGTGATCTTTGCTTCAGAAGGTTCATAAGAAGCTTCAGATAAGAAAGTGAACAAAACTATATGAAAATCATTATTTTTCGTTAAAAGTTTTTATGCTCAATGTCCTCTTTCTCTCACAGGATCTTGGGACTCTGCAGCAAGGCTTTTGGGAAACAGAAAGCTGCTGCCCTCTGTTGGCAACAGCTATACTGGGAACTGTGTTGACAGGCTCTGGGGTGAGTGCAATATTCATTTAAGTGCCTAATGTTAGGCACATTAACTGACTTCGATTTTTTTAATGTTGATGGTGAGTCCAAAGTTGTTATAAGCTGTGAAAATTTGTCCATACTGACTTGCATCTCTGATTCTGAGGCAGTCTACAGGGCACAGTCATCGGCAAAGAGGAAATCTCTCAGAAGAACAGTCTCTTTCACTTTGGTAATGAAGCCTCCTCAAGTTGAAGAGCTTCCCATCCACTCTGTATTTGAAGCTGATTCCAGTAACACTGTCCTGGAAGGCATCATTCCGCATGGCAGTAAACATCATGCTGAACAGTGTGGATGTGAGCACCCAGCCCTGTTTGACACCATTGATGACTGGGAATGCCTCAGAGGATTCTCCACCATCCAGTACTCTGGCCGTCATGGAACTGGCATACCATTTGAATGAATTTGGGGAGGCCGAACTTTAACATGATCCTCCACAGGCCTTGTCGGCTGACAGTATCGAAGTTGTTCATAATAAGTTGTTCACAAACTTTGAGGCTGGATGCGGTGTGTCTGAAGAAGACTGATTAGGCCAATTCGGGCTCGGAATGTCCTGGTACATATTGGACAGACTTGTGCCGGCACTGTAATTGTTGCACTGGTGGCTCTGGACTTGAGCAGTTCATGTTTAAGTTGTGCTTCAGCAATGCACTTTGCTTCGTCAGCTTGACAACCCTTGTGGATGAGGCAGTGTCAGGTAGGGCGATCTTGTACCAGCGTTTCCCAGGTGGTCATGTCTATGTCAAGCGACTTCAGGGAGGCTTTGAGTGTGTCTTTGTAATGTTTCTTCTGCCATCCACGTGAGCGTCTATCTGCAGAGAGTTCCCCAAAAAGGAATTACTTAGATATGCGTTCATCTGGCATATGGATGATGTGACCTATCCACTGGGTCTGCGCTCTGATCACAATGCGTGGACTGATAATTGATGTCTCTAGGGAGAACTTCAGTGTCTGGTACTTTGTCTTGTCATTTGATGCGTAATATTCTGCAAAGACAAGTCACATGGAAATGATTGAGCTGTCTTGCGTGCCTTTGATGCACAGTCCACATTTCACAGGCATACAGGAGGATAGTGAGTATCACAAGCTGTAGACCTTCAGTTTTGTTGCTGGGCTGTTTTCTCGACGTTCCCATACAATGGAGCGCAGTCTATCAAAAACAGAACTTGCCTTTGCTATTCTGCAGTTAATTTCTGTATCAATAGTCACTGCTTGGGAGAAGATGCTGCCAAGTGAACTGGTCCACTGCCTGTAGTTTCTGCCCTTTGATTGTGTTTATGGATTCTGTGTACGGCGCATGAAGAGCAGGCTGGTGCATGACTTCAGTTTTTTTAATGTTGATGGTGAGCCCAAAGTTGTCACAAGCTGTGGAAAATTTGTCCATACTGACTTGCATCTCTGGCTCTGAGCCAGTGAACAGGGCACAGTCATTGGCAAAAAGGAAGTCTCTCAGAACAGTCTCTTTCACTTTGGTAATTGAAGTTTCCTCAGGTTGAAGAGCTTCCCATCCACTCTGTACTTGAAGCAGATTCTAGCAACACTGTCCTGGAAGGCCTCATTCCACATGGCAGTAAACATCATGCTGAACAGTGTCAAACACAGCCCTGTTTGATGCCATTGGTATGCTTCAGAGGATTCTCCGTTATCCAGTACTCTGGCCATCGTGCCATCATGGAACTGGCATACCATCTGAATGAATTTGGGGGGGAAACCGAACTTTGACATGATCCTCCACAGGTCTTGTCAGCTGACGGTATCAAAGGCTTTTGCAAGGTCAACAAAGGTTGTATAGAGCTTGCGATTCTGCTCCTGACACTTCTGCTGAAATTGGCGCACAGCAAAAATCATGTCAATAACCGCACGACCTTTGCGGAAGCTACACTGTGACTCTGGAAGCAGGCCCAGCTCCAGATGAGTGACCAGACGATTTAGCAGGACTCTTGCAAGGGTTTTTCTTGTGATGGAGAGCAGTGAGATGCCTCAGTGGTTGTTGCATACTTGCCAATTGCCCTTCCTCTTGTAGAGATGTATGATGGAAGCATCTTTAATTTCCTGAGGAATGGATCCTTGCTTCCAAAAGGAATGGAACAACTCGGTGAGCTTTTCAATAAGTACAGGATCAGCAGTTTTGTAGATCTCTGCAGGTATGGCATCTGCCCCTAGGGTTTTGCCACTGGATAGCTGGCTGATAACTTCCGTGACTTTAGGTACTCCTGGTGTGTCATCCACAGCGCTGTTGATATTGACCTGGGGAATCCTGTTTGTTGTCTCATCATTAATAGATGACGGTCAGTTGAGAACGGCTTCAAAGTGTTCAACCCATCTCTGCAAGATCTGGGCCCTCTCTGTAATGAGAATTGTACCATCTGTACTCAGGAGGGGAAACTCCCAAGAGCTTGAGGTCCTTAGAGAGTCCTGAGGGCTTCATAGAAACGTTTCAAGTCGTTTCTGTCAATGTATCCCTGTATTTCATCTGCCTTGGCGCTCAGTCAGGCATCCTGCATTTAGTCTAGTTTATTCTGGACTGTCCTACCAGCACTAGTAAAAGCATTTCTCTTATCAGCTGATGATGGGTCAATCTGACAGGCCTGATGAAGACAGTGCTTTTCAACTCTACTTGAGCCTGCATCTCCTCGTCATTCTCATCAAACTAGTCATGCTAATTGCGGATAGAGGGCCTGAGCATCATCAGTGCAGATGAATAGACAGCATCCCTAAAGCGTTCCCAGTTGTCCTCAGCACTGCCTCTGAGGTGAAGGTCAGCAAGCTTGATTTCTAAACTATGCTGGGGTTCTTTACTTTGGCTGCATTGATTCTTTTCATAATCTTGCTTTCTTGTGGTCACCTTTTGGGTCTGATGCAAAGCCACATTTTGGAGACAATGAGCCCGTGATCGGTCCAGCAGTCAGTACTACATATGGCCTTGGTCACTCTGACATCCTTTTCTCCTGACAATGACACAGTCGATAAGGAGCCAGTGCTTAGAGCAGTGTTGCATCCAGGAGGTCTTGTTTGGTTGGAAAAACAGAAGCATAAGCTGCAATTTAATGGCCTCTAATTATTGAGAGGGATTTGCACTGGTGAGATTTCCAAACTCAATCTTCCCAGTCCTTCCTCCGATGAGGCAATCAGGTTCACACCCAAGGTCATGCTGATTAGTTATAACATACTTTAATATCATCAGCTGATTTGTTATCATGCTGATCTGAATCATGATTAATAATCGTGGTTAAGTATAGACCCCAGATGGTGAGGGACATGCCTAATAGTCGATAAGTATATGGAAGAGAAGGGAATGGTTTAGTTTGGAGGGGCATTGCTTTTTATATTGGTCGGCGCAACATCGAAGGCCGAAGGGCCTGTTCTGTGCTGTAATGTTCTATGTTCTAATGCCTTCAGGCACTGTCAGTCTGGCAGGTTGGCAGTGCCAGTGGTGGGCTTGCCTGGGAGTCCTATTAGGAGGTTTCGAATTATGTTTGGTGGTGGGGTGAGGAATGGCATGCCCTGATGTCTGAGGGGAAAAAGCTCATCCCTGGAATCACATCATGGTCTTGTGGGATGGAGTGATGCCTGTGAAAGGGAAGTGCCCTAATACCTGATGTTTGTGTGTTGGTGGTGATGGTGGTGATGGTAGAGGGCCAGTTCCCAATGCTTGTGTATTGCGGGGGGATGCTCTGATGTTTGTAGGGGGAATTTTATTCTCAGCGCAGATTGGGTGCCCTTTAAAGAGAGTGCCCCAATCTTTGTGGAGCTAGCCTTGTTGACTCTATTAGGCCCCACCCCACCACAGTGATGGCCTAAACCACACCCCCAGATTCTTGCCTGTCACTTTCACCTTATCAGAAATTCTAGAGTGAATTTCTGCAGTACGTCCAGGATGGTTTCCTACAGAAATATGTCCTGGGTGCAACGAGGAGACAAGGAATATTGGATTTAGTAATTAGTAATGAGCCAGATTTAATTAGTAACCTAATTGTGTGTGATCACTTATATTATCAGTGATCATAATATGATCAATTTCCATGTACCGTTTGAAAATGAAAAGCACAAATCAGGTACTAGAATTTTATACTTAGGTAAGGTCAACTTTAATGAGATGATACAGAGGCTATCCACAGTAAATTGGGTAAACCTGCTAATGGGCAAAACAACTGAAGAAGAGTGGAGGATGTTTACTTGTGGGCCGAAGGGCCTGTTTGTGCTGTAGTGTTCTATTTAATGCAATATAGAGCAAGTTTATATCCCTGAGAAGGAAAAGTTCTACTTCACAAATAAAATAACCACGGACAATATAAAGCTAAAGGAAAGGGCTTAGGAAAGTGCAAAAAACAGCATAGATCCTGTTGAATGGGAAAGATAGAAAGACCAACAAAGGGCCATTGAAGCTTATAAAACGATGAAAAGGAGTTATGAAAGGAAACTTGCAAGCAATATCAATATCAATCAAAAAAAATTTAGAATAATAAAGGGGAAGTAGGTAGTCAGGAGCAATGTTGGCCCACTAAAGTCCCAAAGTAGGAATATTGTCAATGACTGTGGAGAAATGGCAAACATGTTGAATCATAGAAGCATTGAATCAAGAATCCCTATAGTGCAGGAGGAGTGTGCATTGACACCAATCCCACCCAGGCACTATTCCTGTAACCCTATGTATTCAACTTACTAGTCCCCTGACACTAAGGGGCAATTTAACTTGGCCAATGAACCTAACCTGTGAGGCAGCAGTACTAACCACTGTGCTATCATTCTCAGTACTTACATTAGAAAAGGACGATTGCTTGCCAGAAGTCCTAAGAAAATTAATAGTGGATCGGGAACAGGTTCTCAGTAAAATTACCATATGTAAATCATTGCTAAATCATTGAAGAAATTAATGGAGCTAAAGAATAACAAATCCCCAGGACCTGTTGGTTTTCATCCAAGGATGTTAAAGGAAGTAGGGGAGCAATTGTAGATGCCCTAACTATAATCTTTCAAAGTTCCTTAGATTAAGGAGTCGTTCCTCTGGTTTGGAAAATTGCTCATGTCATTTTGTTCTTTAAAAAGGGTGAAAGAGAAAAACCAGGGAATTACAGGCCAGTTAACTTAACATCTGTGGTGGGAAATTATTGAAGTTTATAATCAAAGATAAGTGTTGTGTATCAACCTCCTGATAGCAGCTCTGGAGGTTTTTGAAGAACCAACAAGATAGATAGGCCATGCCTAAAAAACGTCATTGAAGCTTTTGAAGATATGACTGAGATAGTAGACATGGCAATGTCTATGGATGTTGTTTAATGGACTTCCAGAAGACATCTGATAAAGTCCCACACAGAAGATTATTATCTAAGAAGGAAGCCCACAGAACGGAGGGCAAATTACTGAAATTGTTGAGTGGCAGATACCGAAATAACCTGGTAAATGGATAGGTATTCAAATTGGCAAGATGTGACTAGTGTCCCACAAGGATATATGTTACGGCCTCAATTATTCACATTATTTATTAATGACATGGATAATGGCATAGAAAGTCAAATATCCAAATTTGTTCCGAACACGACGTTAGGTGGTGTTATAGACAGTGCAGATGATAGCATAAAATTATAAAAGGATATTGATAAACTAGGTGAATGGGCAAAACTGCGGCAGATGGATTTCAATGTCAACAAGTGTAAGGTTATCTATTTTAGACCAAAAAAAGTATATAGGTCAGTGTGCTTTCTAGATGGTATTAAATTAAATGTAATGGACACCCAAAGAGACTTGGGGGTTCAGAGGCATTGATCTTTAAAATACCACAAACAGGTGCAGAAAATTATCAAGAAGGCCAATGGAATGCTAGCCTTTATATCTAGAGGACTGGAGTATAACAATGCAAAAGTTATGCTGCAGCTATACAAAACAGTGGTTATACCCCACTTGGAGTATTATGAGTAGATCTGGATACCACACCTTAGGAAGGATACAGGTGGGACTTAAAAGAAGAACAACATAGTTTACAAGAATGATACCTGGACTGCACGAGTTGTTATGAAAGATAATACAAATTAGACGTGCTTTCTCTATAATTTAGAAGGTTGAAAGATGGTCTGATCAAAGTTTTCAAAGACAGGGTAGAAAAAGATAAACTATTTCACTGCTTGGAGATTCTAGAACTAGGGGCATAGCCTAATAACTAGGGACAGACCATTTGGGAAAGATGTTAGGAAACACTTCTACATACAATGGGTGATAGAGGATTGGATTGCTGTTCCGCAAACAGCAGGTGATGCTAGATAAGTTGCTAATTTTAAATCTGAAATAGATAATTTTTTGTTAAGCAAAGATATTAAGGAATATGGGCCAATGGCAGGTACATGGAGTTTGGCCACAGATCAGCCATGATGCCACTAAATGGCAGAATAAGCCTACTCCTGTTCTTATGATTGTCCTATGAGAAAAGACAAAACGGACTAGACCTTGATTCTGTGGCATTTAGAAGAAGGAGAGGTGATCTCATTCAAACTTGCAAAATTCTTACAGGACTTCACAGGGTGAGGGACTTAGTCAATTCATTCATCATTGATCTATGCAGGATGTAAAAGGTTGTTAATATGGAGATTTAAAATCTGAAATCATCTGGCAGGGCAGGATAAGCAGATGATGCGCTCTCTGACCCCCTGCAAGGAAAGAAAGATCTAATACGGGAAAAGAATTTTCCATCTCTTGGATTCTGTTATTGGATTTAGCTTGTGTATTTTATTGCTTCTTTGGTGAAACTGAATAGTTATTTGGTAGTATAGAACTTGGGTATTGCTGAAAAAAGACATTTTGTTGAAACTTTTCATTTTGCACTCATCAGGGCAATCACAAGAATACCAATGTTGGGGAAGCAACTTTATTCTGGAAGAGAAGACTGTTGATTGGTGGGCAATTGGACTCTGAATGGTAGAGGCCATCCAGTCAGTTAGAAATTCAGAACTCCATGAGCAGCATAGGCCATTTTAAGAGAAAAAAAAATATGGTGCAGATACCAACCTACAGTCCAGCTAGTTAAGCCACAATGATGATGTAAGTCAGGAAAAACAATACCTGATAAGTTCAGCAGAACAGCCATACGACTGTGCTTCATCCTCACAAGCAAGATCAATTCCTGCATTTTTAGACCCAGTGCTTCCTTGCACCAGTACAACAAACTGTGCAGGGAGAAAGCTCTGAAACATACATAAGGTCCAAAGATTGTCGAAGTGATCAAGACTACAAGCCTGGAACAACCATGCCTTTTGGGCAAGGTCAAAGATCTAGGTTTCCTATTTTAAAATGCACACATTTTTAGTCAATGCTTATTTAACAAATTTTAAATTAGACACAGGGCCAGCAGAATAATCCTGCCAAACAAAGAGTCATGGCTCGTGACCAGATGACTGATGTTCCCATAACACCCCTACACAGGAGGTTTAAAACTCCCAATGAAAGGCATGTGCCATGACACTAAGACAAAAGAATGAAACAATCCATGAAGCTCACCTTGTGATCCACAATTGGCACTGTTCATTAAGCCGTAAAGCCTGTATTAAATTTAATCCTCAAGATCCTGGCTCCAAATACAAATGTGAGTTCCCAAAACTCTTCACAAGACTGGGGTGACTGAAAAATGCATGCAGGATTACATTAATTTAATAACCTAGTTACTGTTCAAACATATAACCAGTCATAACCAACATACAATATGGTCTCAGAGATGGGATATTACAACAGTAGGTACGAGAGCAAGGTGACTAAGGTAAATTGGGAAATCATGTGAAAAGATGTAATGGTAGATGAGCATTGCTTGCATTTAAAGAATTAGTACATAATTTGTAGTAAATAATATATTCTTTTAAAGCATGAAAACCCCATAGAAGCAAATAGTCCAGCTGTGGCTGTAACAAGAGGATTAAAGAAAGCATTAAATCAGAGGAAGAGGTTTATAATGTTGCCAAAAAAAATAGTAAACACAAGGGTTGGGTCGATCCAAAACTCAGCAAAGGCTGGCTAAGAAGCAGAAAAGAGAATATGAGAACAGACCAGCTAAAGACAGAAAAACATTTGCCCAAGCCTTCCAATGGCAACAGCGGCGAATATTGAGTCATTTGTTTTTGTTGTTGTGTATCAGGATGCTGAGGAAGTCCCGATCTGTGCAAATGCGTGGTACTTATCTGGGAAGTTTAAACTTCCAATCGAGTAAAGTATGATGCCTGGCCACTCTGAGGATGTTTCCAACACTGACCTTAGTGTCGGAGATTTGGGCTTGATGCCCAGCTGCAAAGCAGAAAATTATCCCATGATTCTACCTCCTGTTGCTAATCACAGACATAAGACCTGAGTTAACAGTAAGTAACAGGGTGAAATGAAATAGCAGCCATTTACTTCTAATTAGTCCTGAATGAAGCACTTTGTGATATTTTTCTATATTAAAGGAAATATTGACCGTTTTTGTAGGTGTTATCTCAAGTATTATTCTGTCTCTGGTTGCACTGTTTTCCTAGTTGTTCAGACCTGTCAATAACATTGGAGGAAAGACATTCAAATTTCAAAGACTCCAGCTGAAATTCAATCAGGGTATTACTTGATTTGCTGCCATAATTTTGGTAGAAGATCTATGGAACCCCCGAATAAATAGCTAAAAACTATCAATTATAATTTTTCTTGAGGATTTGTTCATTCTTCAACTAAAGTTACACTTGGAGGTCAGAGAATCCTGTGAAAGCTGTTATTTACTGACAGCCATTCAAACTAATTTTAAATGCACAGTCAAACAAACCCTGAAGTTGAATGGTAGAAACAGGGGACTTCTTATACTTTACTATAGCACAAAATGAGAACAATATTGATATTGCGCTTGTCAAGATGAACATTTTTTAATTCAGATGCCTGATGGCAGATGGATGTAGATGGATACTGTGTATTCACTTGTAAATGTGAAAATGAAAATCATTGCTAATCCAGCATGGTGCTGGTATTAAGCACTTCCAGGTCATGTCGGCATAAATTGGATGCACTAGCTGTTCACCTCTGGAATGAAGTTTAAATTCTGCCCAGACAGAAAATGAGCAATTCTCACGAGGGACTCTATAGAATTTCAGTTTCTGATAGACATGAGTTCAGCAAAATCAACATTAACACAAGGAGGTAGTTATATTCAGAACTCCACAAAGCAACAAGATGAAGCCAGAAGGTCTTTGTCATTGTAAGGTGCTTTAGCAATGTCGGAGAAGCCCTACAGTGCCGAAAGAGGCCCATCGAATCAGCACTTATCACAATTCCACACAGGCTCTATCTCTTTGACTCCACGTATTTACCTTGTTAGTCTGCCTGACACTTAAGGGGCAATTTAGTATGGTCAATCTACCTAACCCGCACATCTTTAGATTGTTGGAAGAAACCGGAACACCTGGAGGAAACCCACACAGACACTGGGACAACGTGTAGACTCCACACAGGACAGTGACTCAAGCCAGGAATTGAATCTGGGTCCCTGGCGCTGTGAGGCAGCAGTGATAATTACTGTGCCAGCATGCTATGACATATGCTTTAATAGATAACTATGTTTAGTTAATAGCATGATATTTCTTCATTTTAGTTTGCATGAACACCAAGAAAATAAACTGTAGGCGATACTTTTGCTTTTAAAACAAACATGCTATAAATTCATTAAGAGATTGTTTTTCTTTCTCAGATCCTCTATTGTCTGAAAACAGTCGTCCGCCAGTTTTCATCAGAGGTAAGACGTCAGTCAATGAGTCGACAGCCCTCCTTCACCTACTTGGAATGGCCTGAAGAAAAAATAGATGAAACCACTGAATCAATGCCAAAAGATCTTGACCAAGAGGATATTGATGGCCAAGTCTTTTTGCAGTCTGAGGGCCAGGACCAGGCAGAGAATCAAATTCCGGTCCAAGAGAACTGCACAGATTCAGCATCAGAATTAGTGGATCAGTCAACACTTGCAGTTAAACCAGTAGGACTTCAGGAGAGGTAAATATGTGAAAGTTGTGATGGTTTTATTCATTGAAATAAATTAGATACCTGTACTAGTAAATGCTTAAGAAATTTGCACTACAACATATCAATAAAATGAAGCCACAATTCACATGATATATTGGAACAGATACCACAACAGACATTTTGGACACAAGCCAATGTTGCTGAGATCACTAGCTACATAAGGAGAGAAGTCTGTTCTTGCTTACTGTACCCATACTGGCTGCCTCTGGAGTCTGGAGTCAACAAGAGCTTGGCATGAATAGGCAGAAAAAACTGCGTTATGGTGCAGTGAATTAGCACTATATGTATTCACAATCAGCTACATAGAAATAAGTGCTCCAAACCATCCCAGGGAGCAGGATACATTTGACAAATACACATTTCACAGTAAGATGCACAGTTTTATGCAACAATGGTCAAATGGCTTTTGTGAAATCTGATCTTCTCTCTTTACCTTAAAGGAGAGGCTCCAATGTATCCCTGACCTTGGATATGTGTACGTCAGGAAGTGAAGAAGCTGATGGGCAAGTGCTGTCGCCCAGGGAGCAGTCAGCATGGGAATACTTGCAAACAGCATCCAACCTACTCACTTCACAGATATTGCATGAACGGGCCATGGATTCCTTCTCACTGCAGAGAGAGTTCCTTGTAAGTAATATAAAAAAATGTGCAATCAGGAGTAAAATGCAAAGGAACCTTTGATGTGTGTAGCCATTCTGGCTGGGAGTGAATTGAGTCAATCTATTTTTGTTCAGCATTCATTGGCCAGCTATTTTTGGCACCTGGCCTCCAATCAATACCCAGTCACCTACTCAGTACTTAAGTTATCCTCAATGCATCAGTACAGTATTTTCCCATTAATTTAATTTTTAACTGTTTCTCTGTATGAAAAAAAAAGCTCAATTTAGAAAAAGTTAAAGGAAATTTAATAGCAGAGTTCAAAATCATGAAGAATTTTGACAAATAAAGAGAAACTGTTTCCAGCGGCCAAACAGTTAGTAACTGAAGGACATAAATTTAAGGTGATAAGCAAAATAACCAAGGTGCAATTTTTTCAAGGTTAGGTGCCGTGATCTGGAATGCACTGTCTGGAAGTATGGTGACAGCAGATTAAATAGTAACTTTCAGATTGGAATTAGATAACATCAACGGGAATAACTTGCCAATCTTTGGAGGAATAGTAAAATGATGGGATTCAATAGATAGCTCTTTGAAAGAGCTGGCTACCACAATTAATCAAATGACCTCCTACTGTGTTATATCATTCTTCAACAGAAAATAAATAATAATAACTAAAAACATGTTTTTGATTAACTATCTTGCCAATTCTTGTATAGCATCTGCTTTTAACTTTTCCAATGTAGTTTTCATTGCTACAAAATCTCTGATGTTAAGTGCAAAATGTATGGTTAACTATTCATTTCCTCATAGTTTTGAAACTACTTGTACTTGCATGTCTTTTAAAAAAACAATTGGTGAAGTTTGTATTCCTTTTATATTTTTAATACAATAATTATACATAATAGTTATATTTTTATTGAAAATGGTAAAAATATATTTTTATGCATGTATTTATGCATCTACATCCAGTTTATACAGAGCTGGGAATAAATATACTTGAGAAATGAAAAAAACTAAATAAGCAGAAAACTACCTGATTCATCTTCCTGATGCAAAACAAACG
Organism: Sphyrna mokarran; assembly: GCA_024679065.1. NCBI lineage: Eukaryota > Metazoa > Chordata > Chondrichthyes > Carcharhiniformes > Carcharhinidae > Sphyrna > Sphyrna mokarran. The sequence continues at coordinate 78,008,234 of JAGIQG010000008.1, read as the reverse complement.
CCTTTACTGGGCTGAGAAATTGGCCATAAAAACAGAAATTTTTAGTATGACATTATAATGTTTAATATGTTGTTAATATAACCTTGTCCTTCATACTTCCATCCTCCTTCCTGCAGGAAATACCAATGAATTTTGTTGATCCAAAGGAATTTGATATTCCAGGCTTTGGACTGAAGAATCGTTATAAGACAATCCTCCCAAGTAAGAAAATTGCAAAGCAGTAGCATTGAGTTTGTTGTCAGAACAGCAGCATTGTCATTGTCATGATTTTATTTGTAGCCTCAACTATTGCTTGAACTAATTTCTTCTCAATAGAACATGCTAATTTGATTCACTGCTTTCTGGCACTAAGAGCCCCAACCCCTTTGCCAACAGCTTGTATTTATATAGTACTTTCAATATGATAAACCATCCCAAGGTGCTTTTATGGAGCATTATAAAACAAAATATGACACTGAGCCATCTAAGGACTTATTAGCGCTGATACTCAAAAGCTTAGCCAGAGAAATAGATTTTAAGAAGTGCCTTAAAGGAGAGGAAGAGAGGCAAAACAATTCAGAGAGGGAAATTTGGAACTTTAGAGCCAAGACAGCTGAAGGCAAATCCACCAATGGAGCAAATAAAATCTAAAATGCTCAAGGTACCAGAAGTAGAGATGTATGGATATCCTAGAGGATTGAGGGGCTGCAGGACATTACAGAGATAGGGTCAATGGCTAGAAAGGGACAGAGGAATGATTTTGCTCTTCCTAATAAAATGAAGGAAATTTCTGTTAATCAAGTGTTAGATGTTAGACATGCAGGCAGCAATTCTCCCAAAAAAATTCTAAGTGTTGAATTTGCGTAAATGAATCCTCCACATTCTGTGTACTGCAGAGTGCACTAACATGAATCCTGTCGAAAAATCATGGGGCAGGACCTATTCCAGCTGGAGAGGTTGCTGGCATAGCACTGTCATAGCGGAGATCAGCGCATGCCCAGCACTGCTAGCCTCCCAATCACTGGCCAGGCCCACGAACTCCCCCATTGCTAGCCCGCTAACCCCCCTCCAAGGCCCGATTGCAGGCCTCCCGAACATGTCAGGGCCAGCCTTGACCCTCCCCTCCCTTCCCCACTATCCCCAGCCCGTCTTGCTGACCTACACCCCTCGCCCCACTTCAGCCCTGACTCTCCCAGCAGGCTGCACACCTCTCGCTGGCAACCCCAGTGGCCAGCCCCGATTGTTGGCCTCCCTCCCTCCCTTTGTCATGCAGTCCAAATGCAGAATGGTAGTAGGACCCCCCCACCCATGCCAGAGACTCTTTAGGCACTGTCCAGTGCCCGATGGGCAGTACCATGCTTCCCACGGGCCTTGACACTTTGCCTTTTGGGCAATGCTGGGGCCAAGGTTGGCATTGTCAAGGTGGCACTGCCCAAGGGGTACTTCCCACACCAGTGCCCAATCCTCCATTGGGCTCCAATGGCCCCTTTTCACTCCAGCCAGGCCACTAGCACGCTGCAAGTGGGGAGCTATATTAAATCCTGCTGGAGTGAGCCACTCCTGGCTGAGGAAGGGGGCAGAAGGGAGGGTGGGGGGTGGAGAACTCTTGTGGACCCAGAGTATCACCCTTGCTAATGGAATTTAAATTGTATTGAAATTAGAATTTGCATAAATTCTTCAGCTCTGCGCTGATTTCTGGTACAGACAGTGTCGGAAATCCATGGTGCCCAGTGGAAATCCCGCAAGACGGCCTCTGTTCAAGTCTCCTGGCCCACTGATAACTGGTCAATTTAATTTTCCATAGGCTGTGTAGTAATATCAGTAATACATTCTGACCATGTTAGGAAATGTTATAAGCAGGAATTGTTCATAAAAACATAACTTGATTAAGAAGCAGCCCACAGTGTTTTACTGCTGAGAAAGTCACTTGTTTGTAAATTGGAGTGATAATGCCAGATGATGTAAATATCTTTAGATGTTTTATATTTTGCAATTTTATTTTCAGATCCTCACAGCAGAGTGTGCCTTACCATTAACAAACCAGAAGATCCACTTAGTTCATACATTAATGCTAACTACATTAGGGTAAGTGCAAATTTTGAGTCTCAACTTCAAGGGCACAACTAGATCAATCTTAAAAATAAACATCCTAACAATTAAAATACAATTTCACCAATTAATATGTAACTATGTGGAATTCCAATTTATTCAGCAGGTTACTTTCTGCGTAAGTTATGAAGTTATTGACCACTAAAATGGGAAGGGGTTATTTGTTGTGTAAATTATGAAGAATTAGTATGTTCCTCTGTGTAATTTTCAAAATTGCTATTTATGCAGCAGACTGTTAGATACTGTTTAATTTATAGGTGCTAATAATCTGGTGCCCTGTGTGGCCTACAAAGTGTCTCATGAGCCTAGTATGCCCCATGGCATAACACCAAGATGACTGGAAGCAAGGTTTATTGGAACTTCAAAGATTAGACCACACCAGTTTTCATGAGGAACGAGTACTGAAGAGGGATCTATCAATTAAAAGAGCCTAGTCCCTTAGCCAGGTGTCTCTTTCCACATCTGTTACTATTCCAGTCTATTCCCTGTCACCACACCCAGCCCCACCCCTATCCCTGCCAAAATACTCAAAGAAATCACTTGGTGAGAACTTCCAATGGCTCCTAATGTTGAAAATGCAGCACTGATATTCCTTGAATGGTGTTTATGGCATAAATTAATTATGTAGATGAGCTGCTCACTGATTATTAAGAAAGATCATATCAAATATACACTACCTAAGTCAGCAGCTCTATGCAGGGGCCCAGATATCAATCTTATTGAATTATGATACATGCAGCAGGAGCAAGCACAAGAGTTGACAGTGAGACATAAACAAACAATTCAAACAAATTGTTTGCCTTTACATGGTGTGTACAGTATTTATACAAGAACAGAACTCATCTGTTATTAATTGTGCAATGGATACCATGCCTCAATCTCTGCTTCCTTCAACTCAAAGATAGTTGAGTGCAGCTCAGGAGCTATGTTTTATCACATCCGTCCCTGTGGCAACGAGATTATCAGCTGTGCTCCACTCTGTATCACGAAAGGAAGCCTTATGTTGGCTGTGTTGTGATGCTTCTGCTCCTTTAGCAATAGTATTGAATTGATAATATTGTGTACTTACAGGGCTATGGAGGGGAGGAAAAAGTGTACATTGCTACTCAGGGACCAACTGTGAACACAGTGTTGGATTTTTGGACAATGATTTGGCAAGAACGGTCAACCATTGTTGTCATGATCACAAACCTAGAGGAGAAGAATGAGGTACTGCTACAACTGTCAATACTATGGACTCTTAAAGCATTTATTTTTGAATAGAGATGGGATTAGTTGAGACAATCAACATGAATCTGAACATATGCTAGCCAAAATTCATTTTTTCCTTCTATTTTCAATCGTTCTATTTTGGAGCTGCTGACTCTTACAGAGCTGTCATTCTGCACCTTACCTATAAGTTTTATGCATTGTGTGTTTCAACAGTGAGTATCAGAAAAGATTTCAAATGCAACATCTGAACTTATCCTCAACAAACCCCCAGAAATATATTTTCAGCTTTTCCCCAGGATTAGTAACTCTAAACTAACTGCAGATTGATGCTTTCTCATTGTTATGCCTTGGTGCATTTGCTCATGAAGGAGTATCTTTTGTATTTAGTGTTCAAGGCACAATTCCAATTCTTGATGAGAATCAGGTTTGAAGTGTAGCTGTTGGCAGGAGCTGAGGCTGCTTCAATCACTGCCAGTGGCACTATGTGGAATGCCATTGATACAGGATGGCATCAGAGGGAAACAAGCTTCAAATGTGCAAAATAGCGACAGTGGTAAAAACACATTTAAACGCTATTAATAATCAAAATAAGATCCTGGCTCAGAGGTGAGTCCAGGATTTCTACAGATAAAGGCTTTTTATTAAATGAGAAACCTTGAGCAAAATTTTACTACTGGCCTGTTTGTGAGAAAATTGAGTAATTAAGAAGCGTTTTATTATTATCAATTAAAACACTCCAATTGAAATAAAAACATCCCTTCCCCCCATGTTGATTGCCTTCTGTGCTGGTCTAGCCCGCTCATGGATATTGCCACCCTCCCACCCACAATGTTGATAGCTCCCATCTGCAGAGTTCTCCCCTTCCCCCTGCCAATCGTACCCATCTGAAGAGTTCTTCCTTCCTCCAGCTCAGGAGATTAAGTGAATCCAGAGGAATAAGTCTCATGGGAAAAACTACAACATTTAATCTTAGAACAAATTTTCACCCATTTGATCACAAAGTGTTTTGTATGGAAACTTCAAAATGACTTAATCTGCTTAAGAGGAGGAAATAAAGGATGCATAGGATTAGAATATGGGTATTCTTTTTTCTCTGGTTTTCTATTTCCAATTCTGAACTGGAACTTCCTTCAGATAATCTGTTTGTATGTCTTCACTTCAGATGTTTTCATTCAGGTCAGAAAGTCATGTCTTTAATTTTTTGAAGGGATAACCAAAAAGGATAGTGCAATCGACTTTGTCTGCATGAACTTTAGCAAGGCCTTTGACAAGGTACTGCATGATAGTTTGTTGCATAAACCTATGCTCTCTACTTTTAGAATCCCCTACCTTTTGGAAAAAATGTTGACTATCTACCTTATCTATACCTCTCATTACTTTATAGAGCTCTATAAAATTACCCCAAAGCCTCCTGTGCGCTAGGGAAAAAAAGTCCCAGTCTATGCAGCCAGGTACAGGTTCATAGCTCCTTGAAAGTAGAGTCACAGGTGGACAATGTGATGAAGAAGGCATTTGGCATGCTTAGTCTCATTGATCAGAATATCAAATACAGGAGTTGGGACATCATGTTGAAGTCACAGAAGACATTGCTATGGCCACACCTGGAATACTGCATACAATTCTGGTCACCGTATTATAGAAAGGATTTTATTAAACTAGAAAATGTGAACAAATGATTTACTAGGATGTTACCAGAACTTCATGGTTTGAGTTATAAGGAGAGGCTGGAGTCTAAAACTAAAAGGCATAGGTTTAAGGTGAGAGGGAAGAGATACAAAATGGTCGAGGGGGGCAATTTTTTCATACAGCGAATGGTGAGTGTCTGGAATGAGCTGCCAGAGGTAGTGGTAGAGGCGGGTACAATTTTTTCTCTTAAAAAGCACTTAAACAGTTTCATGGTAAAATAGAAATAGAGGGATATGGGTCAAAACCAGGCAATTGGAACTAGCTTAGTGGTTAAAAAAAAAGGGCGGCATGGACAAGTTTGGCCAAAGGTCCTGTTTCCATACTGCAAACCCCTGACATCAGTATTGTAAAAAAAAGCTAAGGTGAGTTGTTTCTGAAAGCACTACTGTCGGGTTCAGAATCAGGACCATACCACTTTGCCACCAAGTCATAAAAAAAAAAGTTGCAAAAACAAATTGGAAGGTTAGTAAACCTCAGTCAAAGCCAGGAATCCACTGGAAAAAAAGCTAAACATCTTCTGAGATCACAGGGACAGTTCAGAATAGTTGATTGACTAAACCACTATACAAAACTAAAGAAAAAGTAATCAGGACCATCAGTAATCAGCATCATCATGGGGGCCTGCCAAAACATGACAGGTATGGGAAGACTCTTTTAAAAAGTAATTACCATTAGCACCATCTTTGAAACCTAGACAGTTGTAAAGCTGTACTCCTCTGAACTTAACAGCACCTATGGGCAACAAATCAACATTGCCAGATCAGTTTGGACCAATCCAAGGGTGAGATCAAATACAAAGGGTGGGATTCTCCCAAAAAATTCTAAGTGTCGATTTTGTGTAAAAATTGGAGAGGGATTTTCAAAATGAATCTCCCACACTCTGTGCATTAGCGTGAATCTCATTAAAAATCTGTGGGCAGGGCCTATTCCTGCTGGAGAGGCCATTGTGCATGCGCTGACCTGTCACAGCGAAGATTGGTGCATGTACAGTAGTCCTGCACTGCCAGCCTCCCAATTGCTAGCTAGCACAGCAACTCCCTACTGCTACCCTACTGATTCCACCCCCCCCACCCCCACCTCGCTCTGATCGCTGGCCTCCCCTCAGATATGTCCGGACAGCCTCGAAGCACCCCTCAGCTTCCTTTGGTTCGACAGAGCGAATCTTTCCTTCCCACATCTGGCCCAACCTGAACTAAGTCTCTTCTTCCCGCACCCAATCTGGCCTGGAACAAGTCTCTTCTTCCACTCACCTTCCAACCTTCCAACAAGTCTCACCTTCCAACCACCTTCCAAGTCAGTTAGTGAGTCTCTCCTTCCTAGCCTAATCAGGCCATGGATCTCTCCCTCCCCAGATGCAGTCTCTTCCTCTTCCCACTATCTCTGTTTCTGCCAGTGTTGCTATTCCTCCGATCAGACAATGTTTCTCTCCCACATGTTCTGCTGATAGAGTCATGAGTGACTCTGTCAGCAGCAAATGCAGGAGAAGAACAGCATGCGATTCAAGGGATGGTTTCTGTAAGAATCTTCCATTCTACTTACCGGCATTTTGAAAACTACCTCTAGGAGCCACATTGTGGGGATGAGCATATGGCCCAGGGACTGAACGCCGACAAGGCTGGGCGAGATAGACCATGGTAGATAAAATATGATGTGAACAACTGTGAGGTTATTCGCTTTGTAGATAAACAATAAGACAGAGTATTTCTTAAATGGTGAGAGGTTGGGAAGTACATGGCTGTTCAAAGTGACCTGGGTGTCCTCGTTCAGGAGTTGCTATCAGCTAGCATGCAGGCGCAACCAGCAATTAGGAAGGCAAATGGCATGATGGCCTTCACCTCAAGTGAGTTCAGGACTGAGGACATCTTGCCACAGTTATATATAGCCTTTGTGAGACCTCACTTAGAATATTGTGCAGTTTTGGTCCTCTTATATACGTGTCACATAAAAATTGCAACAGAAGTTCACCAGATTAATTCCTGGGATAGCAGGATTGACTTATGAGGATAGAGAAGTCTGGATTTATATTCCAATTTCTAAGAATGAGGAATGATCTCATTAAAAGTTCCGAAATTCTTGCATGGCATAACAAGGTGGAGGTAGATAAGATGATTCTCCCAGCTGGAGAGTCTAAAAGTAGGTGGTATAATCTCAGGATGAGGGCTAGACCATTTAGGACTGAGTTGAGAAGAAATTTCTTCACTCAGAAGCTGGTGAATTTATGCAATTCATCTATCCCAAAAGGCCATGGAAACTCAATTATTGAAAATATGAATTAGGAGCAGGAGTAGACCGCTTGGTTCTACAGTCTACTCATCCTAAACAATAAAATCATGACTGATCTGATTATAACCTCAACGCCTCATTCCTTTTACCCTAGTTAAGTTTTCACCCCCTTATTCCTTAAGACACCATCTAGTTCACAGATGCTGCTTCCACCTCGTTTTGAAGAAGATATTTCCAAAGATTCACAACCTCTTTAAAGAAAACATTTTTGTCGTCTCCAGCTTAAATGAGCGATCCCTTATTTTTAAATTGTGATCCTAGTTCTAAAAGAGGAAACATCTAGTCCACATCCATTCTGCAAAAGGTCACTCAGGGTCTCAAAGGTTTCAATCAAATTGCGTCTTAATGTTTTAAACTCCAGTGAATGCAAGCCTACTTTGTCCAATCTTTCCTCCTCAATAACCCGCTTATTCCAAGTATTAGTTCAGTAAACCTTCTCTGAACTAATTCTAATGTATTTACATCTTTCCTTAAATGAGGAGATCAATATTATACACACTACTTCAAGTATGGTCTCACCAATACCTTGTACAACTGATGCATAACCTCCCTAATTTTATAAGTGTTTATTTGCCTCACAATAAACAATAGCATTCTATAAACATCTTTCCTAACTACTTGCTGGTACCTAAGTGCCTGCATACTAGTCTAATATTTGCAACACAGATGTCAGGGAATGACCATCTCAACAAGAGAAAATCTAACCATTGCTCCTTGACATTCAATGGTATTACAACTGCTAAATTCCTCATAATCAACAGCCTTGGAGTTAGCAATGACCAGAAATTGAACTGGGCTAGCCAAGAGCAGGTCAAAGGTTAGGAAACCTGCGCTCACATCCCGAGTCCCCAAAACCTGTATATCTCTAAAGGCAGAAACCAGGAATATAATGGAAATGTCTTCACTTGCCTGGATGAGTGCAGCTCCAATTACACTGAAGAAGTAGTTGGAGCTATTCCAACTACTTGCACAAAGCAGTCCACTTGATTGGTAGCTCTTACACAAATATTCACTCCCTCCATGACAGATGAACAGTGGCAGCAATGTGTACCAGCTACAAGATGCACGATAAGAACTTACCAAGGCTCCTTAGGCCTTCTTCCAAACCCACCACCAGCACCATCTGGAAAGACAAGGGCAGCAGATACCTGGGAACACTCCCACTTGGAAGATCTTCTCTAAGTGACTCGTCATCCTGACTTGAAAATATATTGCTGTTCCTTCATTGTTGCTGGGTTAATATCCTGGAACTCCCTCCCTAACAGCACTGTGGGTATATTTACACCTTAGAGATTCCTAAAGGTAACTCGCCATCATCTCTCATAGGCAGCAAGGGATAGGCAATAAATGCTGGTCAAATCAGTGATGCCGACATCCCATAAAAGAATTTTAAAAAGCTAACATTTTCTCTATTGCAGATGTTAGGCTAACTGGTCTATAGTTTCCCACTTTCTGTTTCCTTCCCTTTTTGAATAAAAGTGTTACATTTGCCATTTTCCAATCTAATGGGTCATTCCAAAAATCTAGGGTATTTTGGAAAATTAAAATCAATGTATCAATTATTTCTTCTCTTAAGGCCCTAGGATGAGGCCCATCTAGACCCATGGATTTGTCAGCCCATAGTTCCAAAAATTTGCTCATGACTACTTCCTTGGTGATTATAATTTTTCTAAGTCCCTCCCTCCCTTCCATTTCTTGATATACAGCTATTTTTGGGATGTTATTTGTATCCTTTACAGTGAACACCAATACAAAATATCTGTTCAATTCACCTGTCACCTCCCTAATTTCCATTATCAGTTCCTCAGATGCATTTACTATAGGATCAACACTCACTTGACTCTTATTTAAATATCTGAAGAAACTCTTATCATCTATCTTTATATTTCTAGCTATCTTTCTCTCATACCATAAATTTTCATTGCTTATTAATCTTTTAGTAATTTTATGTCCAATCTTCTGACCTATTTTGTGCAATTATATGTTTTTTCTTTAAGTTTGATACTATTTTTAATTTATAGTTAATCATGGATGGTGGGTTCACCCCCTTGGAATTTTATTTTTCATCTTGGTCTGAAGTGACATTCTCCTTTATTTTGAAATTGTGCCCCTGATTCCAGGCTCCCTAACCAAGAAATATCTTATTTACATCTATCCTTTCTAATCCTTTAAGTATTTTGTATGCAATCACCTCCTATTCTTGGAAACTCTACAGAATATGGGGCCAGTTTGCCCAATCTTTCTTCGTAAGACAGTGTCATAATCCCTGGAATAAGTCTGATGAATCTCCACTGCACTCCCTCTATGGTAGTAATATCCTTACTGAGGTAAGGAGACCAAAACTGCACATAGTACTTCAGGAACAGTTTAACCAAGCTCCTATACAATTGAAGCAAGACGCCATTACTCTTATACTCAAATCCTTTCGCGATAAAGGCTAACATTCCATTAGCCTTCCTAATAGTTTGTTAAACCTGCATGTTAGCTTCAGTGACTTGCGGCCAAGAACATGTAAGTCACTTTGTATAGATACACTTTCTAATTTCTTACCATTTACCATTCATACCCTTATAATTGCCAATATTTAAGTTTAAAATACTAGTCTTAGACCCAGTCTTTCTGGCACAGTCTCAAAATAAGTTGGGGGGGTGTGTAGTTTAGAATGGAGTTGAGGAGGAATTTCTTCACTCAAAGGGTGATGAATCTCTGGAATTCTCTACCCATTGAAGTGGTGGAGGCTGCCTCGTTGAATATATTTAAGTCACGGATAGATTTCTGATAGACAAGGAAATTAAGAGTTATGGGGAGAAAGCAAGAAAGTGGAACTGATCCACTTCAATCTGCCATGATCTTATTGAATTGTAGGGCAGGCTTGAAGGGCTAGATGGCCTACTCCTGCTCCTATTCCTTATGTTCTTATGTTCTTATTCAAACTAAATGTAAAATTCAAATACATTATGATTGCCGCTATTAGAAGTGCATTAACTGGGAAGTTGTCAATTAATTCTTTGTCATTGTTAGGTCTCTAGTTGGCTGCAGAACATTGTGTTGTCAGAAATTATCCTGAAAATATTCTATGATCTCCTCATCTAAACTACCTTTGCCCATCTGATTCTCTCAGATTAAAATTAAAACCTTAATCACCATCAGATCATACTTATTGAGGATGCTTAAGACAGAAATTGATAAGATTTCTGGAGACCAATGGCACTCAGATCCTGCACGGCTCAGCTAGTGGACTATTCGCAGACATCTTCAACCTCTCTTTACATGATTACCATTGTATCTTTCCAAATATTTTTCTTGATCTCTTCCTTTATATTCTGTCCTGTCATGTAGTAGCAGTTAGGGGGCCTGTACACCACTCCCACAAGTAACATCTTGTCTCTATCATTTTGATTTGATTTGATTTATTATTGTCACATATATTAACATACAGTGAAAAGTATTGTTTCTTGTGCGCTATACAGATAAAACATACCATTCATAGAGAAGGAAATGAGAGAGTGCAGAATTTAATGTTACAGTCATAGCTAGGGATTAAAGAAAGATCAACTAAATGCAAGTTAAGCATTAACGGCAGTGGGGAGGAAACTGCTCTTGAGTTGATTGATACATAACCTCAGACTTTTGTATCCTTTTCCTGAAGGAAGAAGGTGAAAGAGAGAATGACTGGATCCTAAATTATGCTGGCTGCTTTGCATAGGCATCGGGAAGTGTAGACAGAGTCAATGGATGGGAGACTGGTTTATGTGATGGATTGGGCTACAGTCATGACCTTTGTAGTTCCTTGCAGTCTTGGGCAGAGTAAGAGCCATACAGAGCTGTGATACAACCAGAAAGAATGCTTTCTAAGATGTATCTATAAAAGTTGGTGCAAGTTGTAACTGACATGCCAAATTTCCTTCATCTTCTGAGAAAGTAGAGGTGTTGATGGGCATTCTTAACTATATTGTCGACATGGGGGACCAGGACAGGTTGATGGTGATCTGGACACTTAAAAACTTGAAGCTCCCAAAACTTTCTACATCATCCCCATTGATGTAAACAGGGGCATGTTCTTCTTTACGCAATTTTTCATTGCAGCGCAAATTACTTGTACAGCCTCGTTTCCTTAATTTTAAGTTATCATCTCTAATGTGCTAAACAATTATTAACTAACAGAGCCATCTCTCCACCATTTCCTAACTTCCTTTCCTTCCTAATATCAGATATCATTCAATATTCAGGTTCCAATCTCTGTCATCCTGCAGGCACGTCTTTGTAATCACCGTCAGATCATACTTATCAAGGATGCTTAAGACAGAAATTGATAGATTTCTGGAGACCAATGACACTCAGATCCTGCATGGATCAGCTAGTGGGGCTATTCACAGATATCTTCAACCTCTCTTTACAACAATTTGAGGTCCCTATCTGCTTCAAGAAAACGATCATCATGCTGGTACCTAAGAAAAGCCAAGCAGTGTGCCTTAATGTATATCGTCTGGTGGCCCTAACATTCATCAATATAAAATGCTTTGAAAGGCTAGTCATGGCACAAAACAATTCCAGTCTCCCGGGTTGCCTGGATCCACTACAGTTCTCCTACTGCCGCGGCAGGTCCACTGCAGACGCCATTTCCTGGCCTGCACTCAACTTTGGAACACCTAAATAACAAAGACACCTATGTCAGACTCCAATTTATTGATTATAGCTCAGCCTTCAACACCATTATACCTGTGAAACTCATCTCCAAACTCAGTGGCCAGGGCATCGACCCCTTCCTCTGCAACTGGATCCTGAACTTCCTAACCCACAGACCACAATCAGTAAGGATAAGCAACAACACCTTCTCCACAAATTATCCTCAACGCTATGTCCTCAGCCTCCTACTATATTCCTTATACACTATAACTGTGAGGCCAAATTCTGCTCCAACTCGATTTTCAAGTTTGCTGATGATATCACCATAATGGGTTGGATCTCAAACAATGACAAAACAGAGGACACAAATGAAGTAGAGAATCTGGTGAACTGGTGCAACGACAATAATCTCTCCCTCAATGTCAACAAAATGAAGGAGCTTGTCATCAATTTCAGAAAGTGTAGTGGGGTATATCCCCCTGTCTACATTAAGGGGGATAAAGTAGAAATGGTCGAGAGCTTCAAGTTTTAGATGTCCAAATCTCCAACAACCTGTTGTGATCTACCCATGCCAAAGTTATAGTTAAGAAAACCCACCAATTCCTCTATTTTCTCAGAAGACTAAGGAAATTTGGCATGTCAGCTCTGATTCTTACCAACTGTTGCAGATGTATCATAGAAAGCATTCTTTCTGGTTGTATCATAGTTTGATATGGTTCCTGATCTGTCCAAGACTGCAAGACACTACAAAAGGTCATGAATGTAATCTAATCTATCATGCAAAGATGCCTTCCATTCATTGACTCTATCTAAATATCCCACTGTCTTGGAAAAGTGGCCAGTATAATCAAGGACTCCATGCACACTGAACATATATTATTCTACTCTTCCTTTGGGAAAAACATACAAAAGCCTGAGGTCACATACCAACCGACTCAGGAACAGCTTCTTCCCTGCTGCCATCAGACTTCTGAATGGATCAACCTCACACTAATTGATTTTTCTCTACACCCTAGATATGACTGACAGTACATTCTGCACTCTCTCCTTTCCCTCTCAATGAACAGTATGCTTTGTCTTTATAGCATGCAAGAAACATTACTTTTCACTGTATGCTAAGATGTGTGACAATAATAAATCAAATCAAATCCAAATCAATGGAAATGGAAGTAATGTGGGAAAGTGGCAGTGAAATAGATTATCTGCCAGGATCAAACTGAATGTCAGAATAGTCTGAATGGGTCAAATATTCCGTTGTTCCAAACAACAGCAGACATACTATCCTGGGCTACAGCGGACCTTCTGATCACGTCAAGCTGATTGAGGAGCTGTAATCGTACTCTCACTCAGTGAGGAGGCAATTCTCATCACTGGGAAACTTCAGCAAATCCGCCTGGAACAAATGTAAGATGAGGAGTACGTCCATTATGTAGTTAATATTAGCAGAAGTGGTCATAGCATAGGTCAGGTAGCAATGGTTATGAAAATTTACTTTGAAGAGCAGATACACAACAGCAGATACACAACAGCAGATACACTTTTCTGTGATAGATGATTGGCAAGTTACAATGAGCAGTTGGTCATTCCAACCTCCAAAAATCTCACCAAGGCCACCTGGGCATTGAAACATACAATATGTTTATGAGTGCATATGAATAGGAGGAACCTCCTCCGCATGCCTTGAACTGAACCTTCTGCTATATATTTGCATGGTTTAAAAGAAGATAGTAACTAAGCGCAAGAAACACAGACTACAATTCAAAGTCTGAATCAACAAAAGTCACTCAAATCAACAAAGTCTATCATTCATCAGAATGTGACCAGAAGAAGATCTGGAAGATTTACCATACCTCCAAACGATCTGAATTTATAAATTTAGAGACTTGAAGTAGGGGTGGTGAGTGCATGCAGAAACAGTAGGACATAAATTTAAATATGTTAGATAGACTTGGGGGAGGGGTGTAGTATAAAGGTAACTGCCACATCAAGGATTAATGTGGAACAGTACCACCTACAATGTGTTGTAAAGAGACACATGACAAGAAACTAGAGTCAGTTGTGGACTGGACAGATTTGTGTAGCTCATAGCTTAGACTATATACAGTGTTCATGGATAGTGCTATGTGTTATCAATAAACACTAAAGGGGCCATTCTCGCCAAAAATTTTCTAAATATCAAACTCGCATGAAAATGAGTAAATCATAATTTTGAGTGGGAATTTCAAAATGAATCTCCCAGACTGTGTACTATGTACTGCAGATTGCATTAGCATGATTCATATTAACAAGCTGGGCGCGAGACCTATTCCCACCAAAGAGGCAAAGTGCCAAGCAGACCAAAGTACATGTGCCGATCTCCAGTGCTGAGATTAGCGCATGCACAGTGGCCCCTTCTGCTGGCCTCTTGACCTCCGGTCAGCTCAATCACTGGCCAGCCCCATGATCCCTGCAACACCTGTGTTATACCAACTCCCCCCTGCCCCATTCGCGCCCCAATTGCTAGCTCCCAGCCATGACCAACCCCCACTTTCCCTGAAAGGTTCCGCCCTCCCCTGTCTGCAGTGCCAACATCCCCTCCCACTGCAGTACCAACCCATCTCCCCATCCCACCCACCTGAACCCCCCAGCAGGTTGCCCCCCCCAACTCCGATAGCTGGCCCCAATCGTTGGCCTCTGCCTCTTCCCTCCTCAATCCCGATACAGACTGTCAGCAGATCCTCCCACCCCAATAGATCACTCCGCTCCCATCAAGTCCCACTTAAATACACCCCACCCCTTGGCATTGCCCCATACCCACTGGAGTGAAATACTCCTGGCAGAATGGGAGAGGCTAGTGGGCCCGGAGACTTCTGTCCTTCTGCATTTCTAATGCAGTTCCATGCTGATTTCTGGTGCAGAGTTGATGGCACTGGAAATCCAGTGCTAGGAGAGGCACTTGGACCTGGATACCCAGTGTGGATCGCACTAATTCAGTCCCACTGCTCTAATGTTTTAGCGCAACAAGATGGGAAAATCGTCCATTAAATATTCAGACATATAAAATCAGAATCTGTGTCTGAAATCTACTAACATACAACAGAACAAAAGGAGGATAAGCTTTTTGCTGGTTTTCGTTGATGATTCAGTGGCCTGCTGGAATTACCTGTTTACATGCAGATGTAATGAAAGAAAATTCCCCAATTTTTTTCCTCACTCTCTGGAAACACTAATTATAGCAGAAATAGCACTATATTTATGCTGTCAAATGATAGAACAATATGAGTGGGCATTTTCAAATGTGAGCTTAAACAATGAATATTGCAGCAAAATTCCATGGAGACGGAATCATAGCTGAGTTCAAATCTGTATTTACCTAATGTCCAAATAAGTATTTTTTTAGCAAGAGTCACAGTTAACAATTAGCAGCATAGAAAGTCTGGTTGGTTTTCACACCATTCAACATTCTCTGCTACCTCAATCTCTTACTGAAAATTAACACAATCCTAAACTTAGTGTTCTATGTAAACTTCTCCTAATACCAGGGTTCAGGGTAAACATATTCCTCTTAGAGTGAAGGGCAAGGGTGGCAAAAGTCAGGAACTCTGGATGAATCAGGATATTGAAGCCCTGATCAAGAAGAAGAAAGAGGCACATGATATGCATAGGCAGCTGGGATCAAGTGAATCTCTTGAAGAGTATAGGGATTGTAGGAGTAGAGTTAAGAGAGAAATTAGGAGGACAAAAAGGGAACACAAAATTATTTTGGCAGATAAAGCAAAGGAGAATCCAAAGAGCTTCAACAAATACATAAAAGACAAAAGATTAACAAAGGAGAGAGTAGGGCCTCTTAAGGATCAACAAGGTCATCACTGTGTGGATGGATGGGATCCAAAAGGGGCGGGCGCTATCTAAATGAATATTTCTCTTCAGTATTTACCGTTGAGGAAAGCATGGATGATAGAGAACTTGGGAAAATAAATAGTGATGACTTGAGAAGTGAACATATCAGAGATAAGGAGGTGCTGGAAGTCTCAAAGCACATCAAGATAGATAAATCTCTGGGAAGTATATCCCAGGATTTTGTGGGAGGCTTAGGAGGAAATTGCAGGTCCCCTAATCAAGTTATTTGAATCACCGTTAGCCACGGGTGAGGTGCCTAAAGATTGGACAGTGGCAAATGTTGTGTCTTTGTTTAAAAAGGGTTGCAGGGAAAAGCCTGGGAACTACAAGCCAGTGAGCCTCACATCTGTGATGGGTAAATTGTTGGAAGATATTTTGAGTAGCAGGATCTGTAGGCATTTAGAGATGCAAGGACTGATTAGGGACAATCAACATGGCTTTGTGAGTGGAAAATCAAGTCTCACAAATTTAATTGAGTTTTTTGAAGGGTAGGTGAGGGCAATGCAGTTGATGTTGTCCACATGAACTTTAGCAAGGCCTTTGTCAAGATACCACATGTAGGTTGTTGCATAAAGTTAAATCTCAAGGGATCCAGGATGAGGTATCTAAATAGATACAAAATTGGCTTCTTGACACCAGCCAGAGGGTGGTTGTAGAGAATTGTTTTTCAAAGTGGAGGCCTGTGACCAGCAGTGTGCTTCAGAGATCAGTGCTGGGCCCACTGTTATTTGTTATTTATATTAATGATTTGAATGAGAATATAGGGGATAAGATTATAAGTTTTGCAGGCGACACCAAGATTGGTGGCATAGTGGACAGTGAAGAAAATTATCTTCGATCGCAACGGGATCTTGACTAATTGAACCAGTGGGCTGACAAATAGCAGATGGAGTTTAATTTAGACAAATGCGTGGTGATGCATTTTGGTAGATTGAAGTAGGGCAGGACATACTTAGTTAATGGTAGGGCACTGGGAATAGTTACAGAACAAAAAGATTTAGGGGTACATGTTCATAACTCCTTGAAACTGGTGTCACAGGTGGACACAGTGGTGGAGAAGGCATTCAGCATGCTTGGTTTCATTGGTCAGAACACTGAATACAGGAGTTGGAACATCTTGTTGAAGTTGTACAAGACATTGGTAAGGCCACACTTGGAATACTCGGTGCAATTCTGGTCACCCTATTATAGAAAGGATATTATTAAATTAGAAAGAGTGCAGAAAAGATTTACTAGGATGCTGCCAGGATTGAGTTATAAGGAGAAGCTGAATAGACTAGGACTTCTTTCTCTGGAGTATAGGAGGTTGAGGGATGATCTTATAGAAGCCTATAAAATAATGTGGGACACAGATCAGCTAGATAGTCAATATCTTTTCCCAAGGATTGGGGAGTCTAAAACTAAAGGGCACAGGTTTAAGGTGACAGGGGAGAGATACAAAAGTGTCCAAGGGGCAATTTTTTCACACAGATGCTGATTAGTGTCTGGAGCAAGCTGCCAGAGGTAGTAGTAGAGACTGATACAACTTTGTCTTTTAAAAAGCGTTTAGATAGTTACATGGGTACGATGGGTATAGAGGGATATAGGCCAAATGCTGGCAATTGGGATTAGCTGAGAGGTTTAAAAAAAGAGGGCATGAACAAGTTAGGCTGAATGGCCTGTTTCCCTGCTGTAAACCTCTATTATTGTAATCGCAAATTAAGCCATGCAAGAGGTGACAATAAGTAGATCCTCCCAATCACTCAAGCTGGATTAGAAATATCCTATTGTGGGAAAAACATATATATGACAAATACGTTCAGACTTCTAATCATTGTTCTCAACTTTTCACAGCCTCCTGGCTCAACTGCTCTTTTTAGAACTCATTCCCATTTCCTTGTTTCAGAAATGTACAGTATATTGGCCTGAGGATAAAGCCAATTACCAAGGAATCGAAGTGATTGTAAACAATGTTCTACATGCAGATGACTACAGTTTGAGAAACATTACCCTGAAGGTGAAACATATTCATTTCTATTTTCATTATTGGACCACCAGTTTTGGTAAAAAAACAATTTTTAGCTGCTACCAAATCTTCTTGGTTGCTGAAATAACAACTGTTTCTTATCTATATCTCGTCACTGTCTGGTATTTACCATCATATCATTCATTAACGATGATTATCAATATCAATTATCTAAGAAGTTAAGTAATGAAGAAAGATTAACAAACAAATGTATATATATTCCAAAAAGTATTTGATAAAATGCCACAAGACAGGTTTGTCAGCCTATGGAAAAGAAGCGACAGTGGCAGTTTAATACAAAGTTGCCTTAATGACAGGAAACAGAGTAGTAGCGAATAGTTGTTTATGGATTCAGCACAGTATATAGTGGGGTTCCCCAGGTTTGGTATGAAGACCTATGGATCATAAATATAGATTGAGTATTCAAGGCACAACTTCACAATTTATGGTTGAAACAAAACTTAGTAATATTGTGATCCATGAAGAGGATAAATATGGACTTCTAGAAAACAGAAAAGGCTGGTGGAATAGAAGGACACAGTGCAGATGAAATTTAACATGGCAGGAAATTAATTAAATATATTCTGATTTTTCAAAAATTGCATGGAAAACATAGACCTCATCAACATGCTAGGTAGGTAAGCGAGGCCATGAGTAGAAGACCAGTGCTGGCTCCGGACAATACTGTAGGAATTTACCAAGCTTCTGACAGCTTTGTGAATGTTAGTATTGCTTGGTAGAGCATGGCACAATGCAAGCATTGGTAGTCTCACCTGGGAACAGGAAAAGAGTTGTCAACACAATGGAAGCATAACACCAGAGCACAATATAGGAAGTGACACATGTGAATAAAGCAGGTATTGAAAGAGGCCTTGAAATTCAGGTCTCTTCCACATGCTCAGGAACAATCTGAAGGCCATATAAGAACTACCCTCAGGTAGGAATAAGGAGAATTTGCAGGAGGAACATTGCTTATACATTCATGTCCTAAGCAGTGTGTTCATTAACCCAACTGCACATCAAGTTTCAATCTATATGTTTCTGGTTTTAGGATGGCTCTGAAGAACGACATTTAAAGCACTACTGGTATACGTCATGGCCTGATCAGAAGACACCAGATAACGCTCGCCCACTTTTACAGTTGGTCCAGGAGGTGGAAGATGCCAGACAGCAAGCTAAGAAGGATAACAGTGGACCAGTGATAGTCCACTGCAGGTACAACAAAGACAATTTTGTGTAACAATTTCAGGACTCAAAACTCATTATGCAGTTTACAATTTGTAACACCATCAAGGGTGTTGCACGGCATTAGGATCTTTGTAGACAGGGAATTAAAGCACCCTTTAACACGAGTTCAGGAAAACATCAAAATAACTGCATTTATTACCGCAACATCTGTTCCATGTAAGTGAGCCACTTCAAAATCATACATAAATAAAACAGACAAAAAAATCTAGCTCTTTGTTGAGTGCGTTGTGAAATTGAATTTGTAAAGATGTAAAGAATGTTTGTAAGGATGTAAGAGAATTGTAAAAATCACTCTGCTCGAGTGGAAAAGAGTTTGTGATCCCTTTAGAGCTGACTTGGTGCTCAATGCTGAGTTGTTTAAAATGCAAAGGCATACAGGGTATGAAGATTGCAACATTTGTTACAGAGACCAAAACATCAGGGCTGCCTTGGTAACAAACAGGGATTAGACCGGTCATCATGAGTATAAACAGGAACTCATCTGCCTGACTGGAGTTCAGTTGAGTTCTTGTTTATACTGAGAGCCAGCCAGAACAAAAGGCCATCTCCAGAGTGCTTCTCCACCATGCCAGCCAAAGAACAATCTCTGAAGAGAATTTTCCATCTATCTAACAACAGAATATCAAGTCAGACAGATAAATCATCAGAAAAATCTCCAAGCTTCCTAAAGCCATCAGATCTGGTTGTATATTTTTTTTGAGAGTAACTAAAATTCTGCTTTACTGTTTTGATACTGAAGGGTCCTTGTATTTCTCTGAGCAGCTTTTCAATCAAACTCTCCTTTAAATAACATGTTATTTGCTTAGTTAAAGTTCTGGTTGGTTAAACAAAATAACTTGTTAATTAGTCACTTAAAGCAGGTGTTAGGTCTATATTAATGAACCTCTAAATGTTAATGTAGAACTGTTAACACACTTCCAAACATTTCTATCAGATTATGATGTGAGGTAAAGGGGATTAACTTCTGTGTCATAACAAGTGCTATCTTCACATTGATTTTCTTCTCTACATATTTAACTGGACAACTAACCAATTTACTGGTGCAATCAAACCAAACCAGACAACAAGTCTCTTGGGTAGTGTTCTGAAAGTTAAGGTCCTACCAAGGTTGGATTCACAACCAGTCCCAGTTCCAATTCTAATTTGAAGTCACATACCAAAGTTCAAAGCCAGGTAATCAAATATAATTGCTCACAAGATAATCAAACACATTGGGTGGGATTTTCTGGCTGTGCTGGCCCCAAGGCTGTAAAATCCCACCAGAGCTCAACGTGCTTCTTTGTTTCGCCCACTGTGATTCCTGTAGCGGGTGAGATGGGAAAATTCTGCCCATTTTCTCTCACATTGCTCACCAGATAGTCAAAACACGTTGCCCAGAATTTTATTGCCCTGCCACCGGAATCGGAGCAGACAAGGGATGGACAATGGGAAGCTCCACTGACCTAGGGTCGGATTTTACGGTTTTGGAACAAGTGAGCTCGTAAAATCCTACCCGTTTTCTCTCAGGTTGCTCACCAGGCCCAATCCACCACATCATTTACCCTGGCAGGAATTCAATAAACTCAAGTCATACTCCTCTGCAGAGACTCAGGTTTTAGCAGAAACTCCACTAGCCTCGGTAGGCACTTCACCAAGATGACACCCACTCTTTTTATACCCACCCCGTTTCCTGTTCTTGTTTCAGTATGATGCCTTTTGGGATATGCAATGTGTGTGACTGCTATGTAGTTTTGGCCGAGAGAAGAAGTGTAGAGAGGTACTGCCCCTTCTCAACTCAGCTTAATGACATGTTACAATCTTTTAACTCATTCTATATTCTGATTTTAAAGTTATGAAACTCTTGTTTCTGAAATCCATTGGGTTTAGTAGTGAAATGTGAGGTGAAATAATCACTATTTCCTGATTTGTCTCATCTCTTGTTTTTGTTGGAGATGTTTTATGTTTGGCCTTCACCTTGTTTGTTTCAAGCTGACAAAAGATCTCAAGGTTCACTCAGTTCAATGCCTCTAATGGAGAAGATTCTCATCCAAATTCTTGTTTTAATTTCACCTGTTTGTCCCTTAAATTATGCGAAGTCTGCAGTCCTCCAGTTTCTGTGCACACAAGTGTTAACATTGTTTTCTTGATATTATATTGCAGTGCTGGCATTGGAAGAACAGGCTGCTTTATTGCTACCAGCATCTGTTACAGAGAACTGAAGTATGCTGGTGTAGTTGACATACTGAGGACAACCTGTCAGCTAAGGATAGACAGGTCAGTGTGACCATAAAAAGGTGGTATAATGGCTTTTAGTACCAGTGCGTGATTATAATGCAATCCATTGTGGTGGATAGTCCATATACTTGTGGGAAAGGTACAGCATCAGTTCCTGATGGCAGCCCAATTAAATGGGAAGTGAAATAAACGGATGATTTCAATTAGCCTCATAATGAACGAAGCAACACTCAGTGTTCCTGAGCCCAACATAATTTAGCAGTTATCCAGAGATTAAATTGGAGCCATATGATTTTCCTGCATCCTGTGGGTTTTGTCAGCAGTTTCCCAGGGGAGTCCCTCATAGTCAAACACTCTGCACCCAATGAAGGATCTAGTTGTGAGGAGGTGGTGGTCTCTTTTCCTTGCCTCTAACTCTCCATCTCATGACTCCCACTATGCGGCCACCATCCTATCCTCACTAAATTTCTGGGATTGTATGATCATCCTGGTCCTCTGGTGGTGAAGTTCTGTCAGCAGTCACTGCGTCCACTGGCAACATGGACAGCAACTGGCATCTGATTGGCTGGCAGCCTCTGGTAGGTCACTTTTCTGCTGTAAGAGGCCTCAATCACGGGAAAGGCTACTGGTGGACAGTTATGTGCCCAAAGGGCATTTGATTCCATTGGGCTTCCTCCTTAGAACTGAAGGGTGAAGGATGTCACCACCAGTTTTCCAACTATTGGGCATGATGCTTGTTAATCCTACAAAATTCCAGCCAATAACTTAATGAAAATTGAAATCACTTGGAGAAATATTGAAGCTTCTATGTTCTAAGCTTGGAAAATAGTTTGTAGGAATTAAACAGCAGTAAATCAGACATCTTTAACAAACATGAAAGCTTTGCTCCACAGCAATTTTAATTGAAATACATGCTTCATGCTATTTAATTTGTACTTCAAGAACCATACTCTGTATCTGCTGAAACTGTGGCATTTGGGAATTGGAGGCACAAGCAGAGTTGATACTGTCCTTCAGCGTGCAGTATTTCCCAGTATTAAGAGAATTGTGCCTTTCCTCATGGTGTGACAGAACTTCTTGTTACTTTATATTTCCAAATAATTTAAAAATCATTTGGAGAATTAACCTTTAAAGTTTTTCTTTATTAACAAATCCTCTATTAATCCTTTGTTAATTAACAAATTAATTTGTAAGAGAATCCAGTTTAAAGACTCTCATAGTAGCTGACTGACAAAGAAACAAATAATAATTTTTATTGAGCTTCACATGATAACTGTTATCATCTGTTAATATTTTATTTCAAATTGACGTTACAGAAAGAAACAAATGTGCCAGAAATCTCCGACTTCACCCATTGCTGGGATTCTCCAGAGCCCTGTAGTGAATGAAGTTTTGGCTGACAGTTCCCGCTGACAGGAGGATCAGGGCAACATGATTGGAGAATCCCGTCCATTGTTAGATATCCTGAACTCACTCTTGATAACAAAACTTCAGAAAAATTGCTTAAAAAAGATACATCAGCAGATATAAGAAACACTGATTATTTAAGTTTCACAAAACTTTGGATGAGGAATTGGATGATGCTGCACTCATTTTGCAAGTGTAAAATGGGCTTGTTTGCATCTGCTCTGAGTCAGAAATGTACCACTTGTCATTGGCACCAAAGATGTATACATGGACCACATCTGAAACAAATTTAAGATTTCTGGTATATACAAATAGGAAGCTGACCAGTTGTTTGAGGCTCCTTTTGTTAAATTCAGCTGACTTGAATGCAGAAGGCCCAGAAAACTAGGTCTGCCTGCAGTCCAAACAAGGTCTTTGAAGGGTTCAATGTAGGGTGCATTTTGTAAAAACATTGCTCCACATTTATATCCAAGGGGCGCTTGTCCCTCTCACAATAGATTTTCCTTATTACTCCCTCAATCACTAGCACCTCCTGTTCCCATGTTAAGCCCTTGGCCTTATTATTTTCTTCTTCTCTTGATCATCTCTTTCCCCCAACTCAACCTAGTTCTAAAATTCTCATGATCGGCTTCCAGTTTCCTGGGGCTCCACTAAAATAATTCAACATCTACTTTGGGTGGAACACTTTGGTTCCTATATGTCTTGAACACTTCCAAACTAAACAGGTGATTGGTATCCTATTTAGGTCATGGGACCCCAATTTTCATATTAAAAGGAGTTTTTCATCTGAAACAAACTCCTTTTCAGACCCCTTTCAAAATGGATTCACTATTTTTGATTTATTATTATATTGGGATACAATGAAAAGTATTATTTCTTGTGCACGAGACAGACAAACGTATTGTTCATAGAGTACTTCGGGGAGAAGGAAAGGATAGAGTGTTGAAGTTACAGTGGGTGAAGAGAAACATCAGTTTAATATATGCTAGAGCCGTTCAGAAGTCTAATGACAGCAGAGAAGATGCTGTTGTTGTGTCTGTTGGAGTGTATTTTTAGACTTTACCAATGGAAGAAGGCAGATGAGAGTATATCTAGGATATATGGGATCCATGATTATATTAACTGCCTTCCCGAAGCAGTGGGAAGTACAGACAAAGTCAATGGATGGGAGGTTGGTTTTGAGTGATGGACTGGGCTACATTGACAATTCTTTGTAGTTTATTGCAGACTTGGTCAGAGCAGGAGCCCTATCAAGCTGTGATACATCCAGATAGGATGATTTCTCTGGTCCATGTGTAAAAATTCATGACAGTCTAGTGGACATGCCAAATTTCCTCAGCTTTCTGAGAAAGTAGAGGCATTGGTGGGCTTTCTTAACTATAGCATGGGCATGGATAGATTGTTGGTGATTTGAACATCTAGAAACTTGTCATATTGACACATTGCCAATGTTACCCAGTGGTGATGCTAATAATACTGGACAAAACCAAACAAAATTGATCCCTTAAGCCTTCATGTTTTGTTTTTTGTCATACTGAGAGAGAGTAAGGCCTGAATTTTTATGGGGTTTGAATGGCCCTGTGCCTTAGCTAAAATGGCACTGGAACCCTAATTCTGAAAGTTCTGTCCCCAAGGTTGCATGTCCATGTTTATGGAGGTACTGCACATGTAAAAATGAAGTTGGGTTCAAACAGATTTATTTTCCATGAATGTAATGTCCAAAACATTACTTGTGTGCTTCAGATATTTTAGCATAATGTCTAAAATTGTCTGTGTCTACTTAGCTATTTTGGAGAGATCCACACACTGCTTTGGGAGAGGTCAAGATCCCCAGAGAGGGAGATAAGGTGTATTTTGCAAGAGAATAGAAATTATTTTGGGCTGTTAACAATAGATATGAATATGTGCAAACAAAATTGACTGAGTGGAACTATCAAACACCAAAGTATTTAAATCCCCAAGCCCTTTAATGTTTTGAAAAAAAAACCCTGCAGTTGAAAAAAAGTTGCTTGCAATTTCACTTCCTATCTGTTGACATAAGCTTAAACGATATTAATATAAAATTAGTGCTGTATGATTGATCCCACAGCCTATCATTAGCACACTGGAGGCTTGTAGGTTCACACAGGGCAGCATGGTGGCACAGTGAGTAGCACTGCTGCCTCACAGCACTGGGGACTCGGGTTCGATTCTTAGCTTGGGTCACTGTCTGTGTGGAGCTGCAAGTTCTCTCTGTCTGTGTGGATTTCCTCCCACATCTGAAAGACATGCTGGTTAGGTGCATTGGTCATTGCTAAATTCTCCCTCAGTGTATTCGAGCAGGCGCCGGAGTGTGGTAATCAATGGATTTTCACAGTAATTTCATTGCAGTGTTAATGTAAGCCTACTTGTGATACTAATAAAACTTAGACTTAGTTTGATAGCTCCACGTCTTTCGCGTGGGGCTAATACAAATGTGTGTTTTCGTAGGTGAATGGATAGCTGAAGAAGTTTATGTATACGGAATGAATTTTTATCACAGTATTTATTTAAATTAAAACTAATTCTGCAATAGACACTTAGGATTTTATTTTACTTCATCTCAGATTGGCTCTTGGTATTTTCTCATCCTCAATGCTGAGTGAGTTGGGTTAGAGGGTGTAAGGAAACAGGGTGGTTGGGGCATGGATTGGCATGAGTCTGGACTAATTTGGCATGGAGACCTTAAAGATCAAAGGGAATGAATGAGTTTCATGCCTTGGTACGAGTAGGCCTAGGCACTAAGGATCATGGGGATGGTTGAGGGACAAAGTTTGACATGGTGTGTATAAGAGGCCATCAGGAGTTGGTGGGATGAAATATGCTGACATGAATAGGGCATGGGAAATGAGAGAGGTTGAGATGTGAATGATGAGGACTGTTTTCGTTTTATTGTTTTTCTTTTACAGCTGGGATGAAGTCCCAGAGCACCAAGGCAAGACTTTTATCTGATAGACCTGCGGTTGGATCCAAAGTCTTTCCAAGATCAGTGGGCCCAACTCTTATTAATACCCGTCCCCTCTGGAATACAAATGCAAAGATCCTGAACATTTTCTCCCAAGTTGTTTTTGCCAAATCAGTAATTTCCCCAACTCTGCAGTAAAGGTATTTTCAGGACAGGAGGTATCAAAGAATGAGATCAGGGAATGGTTGGGAAATTCAGTAGCTGCAGATGGCTCATGGTGAATTAAAAGGAAAATGCTAGACAAGTGCGACTTTGAGAATGTCTTTGTGAATTCCCAAAGTATCACTTTGTCAACTGAAGTAAGTTATCAATTGCACCTGTGATTATAATTTCAACATGCTACATTTTGTAACCTCCCTGGATTTAGTTGGCAGACAAGAAGTGATATAACTGCTGGTTCCCCCACTCCTGGCTCTACAATTGCTGTCTCCTCACTGTACCCACACTCCCTCTTGCTAGAGCCTATTTAATTGATCCCAGCAAAACCTCTCTGGCTCATCTTTAAATCCAGAGATTGTGTTGGTCCTATGGTGAACTGCTGCAGCAATGGCCTCCAGTCATGTTATTAAGAATGGAGAGCTCCAGATATCTGATTAACTGGCAAATAGTTGGATAGAGGAGACCACGTTGGAGGGAACCATGACTTTTGACAGCCTGATGGCAATAAAATCAAGTCATGGCTTCCTGGCCTTATGGAACCTGGTCCGTCCCAATCTTTTAGTTGGCAGGGCACAGCCACCTCCTCTGTGAAAAGTTCTTGCCAAGGTTACTGAGTTTCTTTGATTTTCCAAATAAATTGGAAGGATTATGGACGTTGACAGGCGGCTAATGTGATGTGTATGTTGTATTGTTTCTTAGGGGTGGAATGATCCAGACATGTGAGCAGTACCAGTTTGTGCATCATGCCCTGAGTCTGTGTGAGAGACAGCTATCCCACCGAGCAGAGGAATGAGTGACAGCCTGCCAACGAACCAGCCATGGACCAAAGTGACACAAAAAAATTCTTGACCCTTTACCAATATTTTTCATGTATGTGTGTATGTGGTTTACAACCAGAATGTTTCATTGTCACTGAAGTGGACATGCAACCATGAATGTTAGTATCCAAGCCTTTACATTTTTAAAGATCTTTTCAAATGATTCAAATGTGGAGAAGTTAAATGTTGAACAATCATTTATATTGTTAAGTGTGCATACCTGTGTTTATGCCTGAATATGTATCTATCACTTTTCACAGGAGCTGCAGGTAATTCACTCAAATTTCTAAACAATACTTGGCATTGCAAAGATCAGTGATGTTCTCTCCCTTCATGTGAGATGTTCAACTGGATTTTGAATTCCCATTACACTGTCTAAAGATCAGGGAATTTTCTCATTTAATGTTTCCCCCACCACTAAAAACAATTAACTGCACTTTCAACTCATAGCCCTTTCTGGGAAATTGCTGTTTATGTTTGACACGATAAGTCGCTAGGTAAGTGTAAATTCCTTCCTGCTTTATTGTAGCTCCACTTATGATGGTAAAACAGAACCCGAAATCTCAAAGCATAGGAAATAATTATACTTTCAGAAAACTAAAATTATTAAAATGATTTTAATTTAATTTACTTTGTTATATATTGTCAGATTGCCAGAAGATAAGATGAAATGGCATGTTATGTATATTTATGTTCTAAATATTTATGTTATATAGAGTTATGTTTTGTTTCTCTCTGGGTTCGAAATGACTTTGACTAAGAGAGTGGTTGGATAACACATATCCAGACTTTTTGCAAATGTTATTTGAGAACTATCTGCTCTCGAATGGCATTCCAACTTGCAGTAATTCTCCTGTCATTTATCAAGTGGAAACATTAATGTCTTTTACAGGCACAGATATTATGACTTTACACCAAACTGATATGCATTAAAAATTATTACAGCGTGAATTAAAGCTTTGATCCCATGCACACCTCCCCAGACTTTCATTCCTAATGTTGTGTTAGCTTGGAATGGAGGAAGAATCACAGATCAGAATCAACATTTGAAAACAAATCCTTGTCAATCTTATCTAGTTGTAATCCCCTACACTACATTTTAACTCTGAAGAGAACTGATTTGTTTTCTTGACACACTTGCTGGAACAAACTCTCTTTGCAAGTTTCTTAAACGTGTCATTAACGGTGTTTGCATCTAACTATTCCTGGTGTTTCAGGATTCCAATTGGACGAAGATTACAAAGTTAAAAGCTAAATATAATTGAAATAATAAAATATATCGCAAAGATATTAATATGTTGATTTTTAATGTTGAGTACGTGTTATTATGGTGGAGAAGAAGGAATAAATCATTCCTGGGGATAAATAGACTTGTTCCTCAGAAGTAATTCTGTGTCAGAGTTATTAGGAGTCTTTATAGTCCATTACCAGGAATATATAATCTTTTAGTTTTATAGGGAATAGAACTGTGTCTCTGCTTCTTGGAGGCTGGGCTATAACAATAATCCATGACAACAAAACTCGAGCTGTTTATGGGGAGAGGTGTCTATAATTTTAGTATATATATGGCTAGAAGCTTAAATTAATTTTGACTAAGGAATATTTTGCCTGGTCCTATTTTTTGTGCTTATTTGAAACTCTTAGAATAAATAAGAGATTCAGTATACTTTGTGTCAAGAGATGAAGGGTCACATTGAAATGTCTGATTATTTAACTCCTTAAAACTCAGTGATATAATCACTGAGTTTTCAGGAGTTAAACAATCAGACGTCAAGGCAGCATTTGATTGAACAAGGCATTTGGAGTCAGTGGGAATCAGGGGAAAACTCGCCGCTGTTTGGAGTTATACCTGGTACAAAGATGGTTGTGATTGGAAGCCAATCATCTCAGTTCAGGAACATCATTCAATTTCCTCAGTTTAGTGTCCTAGGTCCATCTTTCTTGTAAAATATATAATAAGGTCAGAAGTAGGAGTGTTCGCTGATGATTATATAATGTTCAGCAATATTCATGACGCCTCAGATACTGAAGAAGTCCATGTCCAAATGCAGCAAGACCTGGACAATATCCAGGCTTCGACTAACAAGTGGCAGGGAACATGTGAGCTATACAAGTGATGGGCAATGACAATCTCCAACAAGAGAGAATCTAACCATTACCTCTTGATTTTCAATGGTGTTACCATCACTGAACCACCAATATCAACATCCTGAGGGTTACCATTGACCAGATACTGTGATCACAATGGTACACTGGATGCTTGGAATCCTATGCTTTGTAATTTAACTCCCAACTCCCAAAAGCCTGTCCATTATCATCAAAGGGCAAGCCAGGAGTGTGATGGAATACTCTTTATTTGCCTGGATGAATGCAACTTCAACAACATTCAAAAAGCTTGACCCATCCAGGACAAAGCAATCTACATGATTTGCCCCACACCACAAACATTCACTCCTTCCACCACCAATGCATAGTGGCAGCAGTATGTATCAGCTACAAGATGCACTGCAGGAATTCAATAAGACTACTGGACAGCAACTTTCAACCCTATGACCGCTGCTATCATTGGAACACCACCACTGGAAGTTCCATCCAAGCCACTCTCCATCCTGACTATTAAATATCTCGCGGTTCCTAAGTGTCATTGTTTCAAAATCCTGGAACTCCCTCTCTAACAGCATGGGTGTGTGTACCTGCAACACATGGGCTCTAGCAGTTCAGGGCAACTCACCACCTCTTTCTCAAGGACAATTAGAGATTGGCAATAAATGCTCGCCTAGCCTGTGACATCCATATCCAATGAAACAATTTTTTAAAAACACAATATTACAGGCTGGTATATATTATAAACGATTTGGTGCACGACTGGAGCAGTCTGCATTAGTTTGGATAATAATTCTGAAATATAATATTGCCAGTTGTTACAATAGAATTTCAAAGATATTACCCATTGTTATTTCATGTGTATGATTTAGGTTCAAATCAAGGCCAAAAGAAGAAAAAGATGGAACATATATTGGTGGAAGGCTCTTACAGGAAACAAGTCAAAACGTGTAAAGAAGCAAATGCTCACAGCACAAATTACAAATGTCACTTGGTGACACCTCTAGGATGTTGATTAGGGAAATGAAAAAATTTATACTGGTGCAGTAGATGGCATTCTTATCAAGTTGGGATTAGGATGCATCATTGGCCAAGTATACGCCCTTATTCCACCCAACTTTCGGCTAAGTGAGGTAGTAAGATCATGCGGGAGGCAAAAAAATGAGAAATATGCCTGGTTTTTTGCCTCCCCCAGATTCTACGAGTCCTCTTTTATATAGAAACATAGAAAAACTACAGCACAATATAGGCCCTCCAGCCCACAAAGTTGTGCCGAACATGTCCTTACCTATTTTGCTGGCAATATCTTGGGCGCAAAACCGATTTATGTATTAATGACTTCTTTTAAATGTCATTAATGAATCCTGGACGCTATCATCTGGGCTCACTTATCTTTATCGCCTCACCAGTCAATGTTCTCCCTAACAAGAATCACGTATGGTCCCCACCAACAGAGACCAGATGTGATGGCTTTGTTTGAGAGATCAGATGTCGTTGAAGACTCCCGGGTGGTCGGGGTCAGGACTGGGCAGTGCCCATGGTGTACACCTGGGACTGCCCACTTGGCACCCTGCAAGCCCACTTGGCACCCTGCCACAGTCAAGGGCTGTGCCAAGAGAGGTGGGGCCTGAGTGGGGAGGGTGAGGTAGATGGGGGAAAAATGAGCTCTAGAAGAATGGTAATTGGGATGAGAGGGAGGGAAGTTTGCAGGGAGGGAGGGAGGAAGAGGGGAATTCTGCTGGGCTAGGAGGGAGGAGAATTCCAGGTGTGGGGAGGGAACTCTGCTAGGGTTTGATCAACTGGGAGAAGGGTGGTGATGATGTCAGTGGGGGGGGGGGGGGGGGTGTGCAATGTTGCCAGGTCATTTGTGGGCCAGATAGATTGGGTTGGTTCACTACAAAGACACATGCCAGATTTGATGTGTTAATTTTATTAAAAATCTCTCCTGGGACACCATGTTGAGGAAGCATATCCCATGTACACTGGGGGATCAGGGTCCCTGTACAATAGGGCCCGAGAGTTCAGCAGCCAACTTTCCTGAGTCTGAACCTCCTGTTTTCTCACTCATTTGGCACTTAGAATTTTTTTTCATAAAATTCTGCCCAGAAGTTTTAGGCTGTTTTTACACATGCTAATAGATGTTGTCCTTTGGTACGAGTTCAATAGTATTCCAATCTTCAATAATGTGACATGAACCCAAGATCCTGGTTGAGGCCGTCCTCGTGTGTGCAGAACTTGGTCAGTCTCTACTCAGCAACTCTGCACTGTTGTGTGTCGAGAAGGCCATCTTGGAGAACACTTACCCGAAGTTCAGAGGCCGAATGCCCATGACCACTGAAGTGTTCCCCAACAGGAAGGGAACGCTGTTGCCTGGTGATTGTCGAACAGTGTTCATTCATCCATTGTCGTAGCATCTGCATGGTCTCCCAAAGTACCATGTCTCGGCTGTCCCGAGGAGCGACTGATAGCCAACTTCCACACACATGAGGCTGGCCTCAACTGGTATCTTGGGTTCATGTCACACTATTTGTAACCCCCACAACTTTCCTGGTCTTGCAAAATCTCACTAACTTCCCTATTGGGAAACAATACACATCTTTTTAATCTGTGCTTAATGCTCCCTGCACTCACATTGTCTGTAGCTTTAAGACTTGATTAGCTGTAAAGATTCACATTCCAATCATTATTCATATAAATTGAGTTTGTGTCTTTATATGCCCTGTTTCTGATCAGAACTGTCACCCACTTGTGGAAGGAAGAGCCAGTTCCGAAAGCTAGTGGTGTTTGCTACAAATAAACCTGTTGGACTTTAACCTGGTGTTGTGACACTCTGATTACCCCATAAATGTGGACTAGACATGATAACCCTGCTGGTGGGGACAGAGGCCGTTGAGGACCCCTCCCAGGATGAAGGGGCAAGGGGGTGCCCCTGGGGCAGTGTCAGCTTTGCACCTTCAGCCTGGCACCCTAGCACTGTCCATGGGGCACTGAAGGGATGGAACTTGAGAAGGCAGGGCCTGCTGAGCTGGCCGATTGGTAGTGATGGTAGAGGCATTTGGCGTGGAGAGTCCCACTTCACATTCTGCATTACTAGGGAAGTGGTGTGTGATCAGGGCTGGACATGGGGTGAGGGAAGGAACATTTGGCCACTGGGATGTATCTGGGCTGACCACGGAAGTGAAGGTTTTGGAGCTAGCCATGGGGAGGGCCATGCAACAAAAAGATTGCAACAGTCACATTCATAGTCGTAAATAGACAATTCCACTTTCTACAGAAATGCAGAGTTCTACAGATACACAGATTGCTCCACTGTGGTTCTCCAGTGTTTAATGTGAAAATGTTTCAGTGCTTCAGCACTAATACATATACAAGATACAACTAATCTCACGTTGTGTCAGTACTTCATGCAAATTTTGACTGTGATGACCGGGGCACAGAGTGTTGAACAGCCCACAGGTGTTGAGGGACGTGGTACTCTGGCACTGGAAACCTGGTCTTTTACTTAAATCAGAGATCAGGGCATCCTTCAAAGATTACACTCTGATCTCAGGATTTGTGGCCTTACCAGTTCATGGTGCGAATCTTGCTTCCACTTTTAAAAGCACAGTGTGTTGTTCAATCAAGTGAGAAAAGCCAGCTATAAAGCCTGTGAGCTTCAGACCAGTTTTCTTGCCTGAACCAGTGTATTTTTTGGAAGATTCCGCCCCACCTATTTCACCTTCTACTATTATGGCAATTGCATGACACAACAATAAAGAAATTGTCCATTAATAATGCCAATCAATAATTACCAAGTATATTGAATTTAAAACCCAAACTGGCTATTTGGTTCGAAAGGTCTCTGTCTACATTTATACTCCACTTGAGCCTTCTCCCACTAATTTTCATCTCACCATATTTGCATAATCTTCTCTTTCTTTCTCCTTCATATTTATTTAGCTTCCGTTAAGTGTATATATGCTATTTATCTCAATCACTCAATGCAGTAATAAGTCTACAATAGGCCCAGGCATGAAACAAGGAATGGAAAACTTTGGGAACCATATGTTATCTCTTTCTCCCAAGCAGGCTGAACTGACCAAGCGTCAGGTCATTCATGACTTATGTGCTATATCACTAAACATTATTTTCTAAAATAAATTTAAATTATTTTTAAATAAGTCACGATTCTCCACTTCCACCGGTTTTTCCAAAAGTACGTCTATGTTTGATAAACTTTGCTATCATTCTTTCTTTATTTGTAGTAATGTGTAAATTAAATATATCCCTGGAGAGCCCTTCCATCGATTTTCAACTTGCGATTGTAAATATTTCCACAGATTAATTTTCAACTGACCTTCTTTAGTGTTGGCATGTCATCTTGTTCCACTGTTCTAGATAAAATGTAACTGCTTGTCATGATCTACATTATCCAATCCTTTCAGAAAACAGCAATCATATTACCTCTCAACTTTCTCTATTTCAGTGCCCATTTTATCTAATTGCTTCTCAAAATCCAATCCCATCATGCCTCAACCATTCTTTTAAATTTAGGTTGTCATTGTCACAGAAGCTTAGTTTTACTGATATCATACTTAATGAGTCTGGATGAGAAATGCCTGAAACATGCCAGAGAGAAATGTCACTAGACCAGTTTGGACCTCAATGCAATTTGTTAACATTGATCTTGAGGTTTCTATTTCAGTTCCAGAACTTTAATGAGTTTTGTAATCTCAACTATCATGATGTTAATGGTGATATAATTGTTCTTACTTGTATTAATAATTTCAGTTTTTCATAAATCATGTGACAAACTTTTAAAAATCAACACAGTTGGTATAAAAATTATGGGAGAATTTCTTAATCACGAAGAGACAACTTTGCATGAATGCAGGAAGTTATATCCCCTGAAATTTATGTTGTATTGGAATCCCAACATCATTCCACTTTCTTTCAGGAACCCTTTTGGATCTGCATTCTGACTTTCCAGCCAGAGCACTGGAGTCATAATACTTCTGCAGTTCACCAGGTTGTGAGGGGCATAGTAGGAAGTTATTGTTGAAGCTGGCCTGATAGCAATAGTATAAAGACTGAAATCAGCAAATGTCTGGTCAGCCACAGTGAAAAACTAGCACAATGGAAATGCATCTTTCAGTCTGAATTCACTGATTTTGTTTTGAATCAAAGGTTTTTGTTCAGTGCTTTGTATTCCACCCAATTCAAACTCAACTCTTTGGCTCTAGAAACTACCTGCAACGTGACAGCAAACATTCTGCAGTTGCTTGGACCTCTGAAGAAGAACTGCAACTTAGCTCCAGTCATAGTGACAAGAGCAGTGATAGCTGCCTTCTCTATGGCCAATGCAGTTTCACAGATCAGAGTGGATGAGGATTTAGCTGCATTTGTACGGATATGATAGCCCCAGTACAAGGTCAATTGGCCTTGGATCAGCTTCCTCGACTTCTACAAGCAGCAGGTCCTCAGAAAACACAGGCTCTCAGCAGGCAGTTGCAGACAATTTCAGTCTTTTGAAAGCAGACTCCATCCAGGTGAAGTTGGTGGCCACACTGGCTGTTGTTATGTTAAAGTTTTGGGAAGGAACAGTAACATTTATTCAGGAGCAGAATTACACAGTTAGTTAAAACAAAGGATTTTTTAAAATTCTCTTTCCAGACTCCCTCTACTATACAAATAAATAGTAGCCTTAAGTAGACAAAGAGCACAATGCATTCTCAACATGCTACACACCTTTCATTTCTTAATAAATGAGAGGCATAGCATATTTTAATAATTTGTTTTCAAAAGTATAAACAATAAACTTCACACCACTTGAACACTGAACTTCATCAGTAATGTTATTACTATTCTGACTTCTGTATCACCTGCACTCAATTACATAAAAACATGAGAAATAGGAGCTGGAGTAGGCCATTTAGCCCCTCAAGCCTGCTTCACCATTCAATAAGATCATGGCTGATCTGAAGTGGATCAGTTCTGCTTTCTCCCCATAACCTCTAATTCCCTTGATAATCAGAAACCTATCTACCCGTGACTTAAATATGTTCAGTGCGGTACCCTCCACCACTTCAACGGGAAGAGAATTCCAAAGATTCACCACCCTCTGAGCGAAGAAATTCCTCCTCAACTCCGATCTAAACTGCCCCCCCCCCCTTATTTTGAGGCTGTGCCCTCTAGTCCTGCTATCCCTTCTAAGTGGGAAGAATCTCTCTACCTTCACCCAATCCATCCCCTTCATTATCTTATATGTCTCTATAAGATGCCCGCCCCCCCCCCCCCCCCCCCCCCCCCCCCAGCCTTCTAAACTCCAATGAGTCCAAACCTAGTCTATTCAATCTCTTCTCATAGGCTAACTCCTTCATCTCCGGTATCAGCCTAGTGAACCTTCTCTGCAGTCCCTCCAAGGCCAATATATCCTTCCGCAAATGCAGCAACCAAAACTACACACAGTACTCCAGCTGCGGCCTCACCAGCACCCTGTACAGTTGCAACAAGACCTCCCTACTTTTATATTCTATCCCCCTAGCTATAAAAGCCAATTGTTATAAAGCTCTCATTGTTCGTTGGAGCAAGTGGAGAGAAGGTAAGCGATTGACTTGTTAAAGCTATTCGCGGGCTTTTTTTTTTAAACGGCACATATAATAAGATGAAAGATCTGTGCACCAACTGAAAATAGTCAATTTTGTAAAATAATCACTTTTGTATGATGGGTCTTTTTTCTTATCAGGATTTCATCTGATATAACTCAGCTAAAACACTTTTCATCTGAGATATCGATATTTGAATTGGATTTGATGTTTATGAATAGTGTTTTCAATGTTTTGAAAAATGATACATGCTGTGTGAATATTTGTGAACAAATCTTAGCAGTGATCATTGATCTATAATGGCTGGAGGTTATAAAGGGATTATTTGCTTTAATCTATGGTACTGCAGGTGGTTCAGACATCTTGGGCAGATCAGAAAGATTTGATATGATTGCTATTTGACATGGCCAAAAGTAATTGATTTTGCGCTCTACCAATTTTGTGGTCAAATCTTGGGAATCATACCTTTTCCAAAGGAATTGTTTGATTCTGACAATTCTCTGATGACTTTCACATGCTTAATCCACAATATTTTCTTTCACTGTTTGTGAATTACAATACAGTTGCTGCATAATAAAAGATCAGCATTGGAATTCTCCAACCTCACCCACAGCTGGGATTCTTCAGTCACATTGCTGTGAATGGAGATTTGGTTGATTGCCAAATTTCTGTTCCTGCTGGTAGCAGTAGCAGAACATACAAGACCAGAGAATTCTGGTGCAAATGTGGTTGGAATGGGTGAGCTCATTTTGAACATTATAAAGACTTTGTAGTGTGTAAGTGATTTCATTGGTAGACACTCTTCCAATTGCATCTTCCCAGTTTTGTGAGTCCATAGCTGTCACAAATAGTTACAATACCACTTCTTGTTTTGATGCCACTGAAAAGTATTATTTCTTGCGCACTATGGACACAAAACATACATAGAGAAGGAAATGAGAGAGTGCAGAATGCAGTGTTACAGTGATAGCTAGGATGTAGAGAAAAATTAATTTAATGCAAAGTGAATTCATTCAAAAGTCTGACAGCAACAGGGAAGAAGCTGTTCTTGAGTCGGTTGGTATGTGACCTCAGACTTTTGTACCTTTTTCCTGAAGGAAGAAGGTGGAAGAGAGAATTTCCAGGGTGCATGGGGTCCTTAATTATGCTGGCTGCTTTGTTGAGGCAGCAGGAAGTGTAGACAGTCAATGGATGGGAGTTAATTTGTGTGATGGATTGGATTACATTCATGATCTTTTGCAGTGTCTTGCAGTCTTAGGCAGAGCAGGAGCCACACCAAGCTGTGATACAACCAGGAAGAATGCTCTCTATCTGTAAAAGTTGGTGAGAGTTGTAGCTGACACGCCCAATTTCCTTAGTCTTCTGAGAAAGTAGAGGCATTGGTAGGCTTTCTAAACTGTACTGTCAACATGGGCAGATCACAACAGATTGTTGGTGATCTGGACACCTAAAAATTGAAGCTTTCCTTTCTCCTTCTTCCCATTGATGTGGGCAGGAGCATGTTCTCTTTATGATTCCTGAAGTCAATGACAATCTTCCAGAAGACATTTGATCAAGTGTCGCAAAACAGACTTGTGACAAAGTAATATTTTGCATGTTCAAGCTTAATACACAAATAAATTAATAATTAATTTAACTATAGTGGAGTAGCAATAACCACCTCCAAATCCAAGTTATTTAAAATATGATACTGGAAGTTAAGTCAATATAAAAATATGAATAACCGACAGGTAAAGACACGATAGTCCATCCAGCTTGTCCCCCACAACTGCCTTTCCCCACACATAAAATATACATATACTAAACATCAATACCAGTGATTGGTTTTAATCATTAACTTAATTTGCATTACATTTAAATAGTTTAACATGACAGATGATAATAGTGATGCAAAAGAATAGATGGTGAACAGTGCAGTTATGCCACTGTTTCATTGATTGGCAACCAATTGCAACCTAAAGTCCTCTCTGTGGAGCCACAAACCTCAAAAGTTCTTAATACTGAAGAGTGCAAAACAGTATATACTAGCGGGAGGTAAAAGCTTAAGAATAAGAATACATTTGGAATTGAACAACACAATGGAAGAAAAACACTTGAGACTTTTTTTAAAGCAGGGTGGAAGGAACTGAAAAGAGAGGACAGAATTATAGAAGGGAATTTTTCCGTCCTGCCTGCCATAGGAAATGGGGTGGAAGGAGGGAGTGGCAGAACTGTGCAAGGTCTGTTGACCTTGAGCTGGATTTTCTGGTTTTGGGCCGAGTGAAAATCCTACCCTTGATGTTACATGGATGGAGGGATCATGCAGGAATTTGGAATTTAGGCCAAAAATTCAAGTCAGTTTCCAGAGCTTCAAAAAGGCCCAAGCCGAGACAGAATAAGAGACAGAAAGGCAATTCTGTGCCGCACTATGGCTCAGTCTCTCCATTCCCAGCTTTTCTCCAGCAGAATAGATACCTATTTGGGGCATTGCAGAGCTGTTCTCTGCAGCCAAATCACTGAACAGTGGACAGAGAATCAGTAATATGAACAATAAATTGGAAAATTGTGCACCCACAATTTTTTGATCTGCGCATGTCAGTCATCACACTGCAAATGAAGGGGACAGTTCTCCCAACAAAATTCTAGGTCGAATTTGTGGGAAAATTGGAGTAATTCATGCTGGTGTTTTCAATGGGAGTTCAGACTAGAATCTCCCACACTCTGCAATGCAGAGGCACCAGCATATATATTATTAGGGTGTAGCTGGAAAATACGGCAAGAAATTCAAAACTCCATTGACTTTGGTGGGATTGCAAAGCCTTGTCAGTGGGTGGGGCTTTCATCCATTGTAATTTAGAGAAGAATTGAAACTGAGGCCACTCTTCATGTTCAGAAGGATAAAAAGATCCCACATAAAGAGAAGTAGGGAGTTGTCTTGAAGTTCTGGCCAGTATTTTTCCTTCAGACAAAAGCAGATTAACTAAGCATTTATCAAGTTTGCTGTGTGGCATCTCTCTGTGCACAGAATTTCAGTTGTGTTCTCCTTTTCTTAAAAACAGTACACTTTAAAGATCAATATTAAATGGTTGTGTCGTACATTCCGACACCCTATGGAGGTGACAAAATACTAGGTAAATGCACGATTCTGCTTGCACAAAAATAGTTGCTAGTGTCAAGCCAATTTTTCCTTTGCTGAAAGGGTTGAAAGGGAAGCCAGATTCTGATTACCAGTAGGTAGCAGCAGACGAATCTTATTTGTACAGTCCTAGATACACTTAGCCTCCCTGCCATTTGTTATGATGTTCAGTTTGTGTATGAACTCACCTGCTGAAATTTTCACTTCAAGAGTTTGAATCTTTTTGAACTCTTACTCTAAGGCTGTTGAAACTGCATATTTCAATTTTCACAATTACAAAAAAGACTTGAGAAACTATTTTACATTGTAGCAAATTATTTTTGTATTCTGCCATAGTTTATTCAGCTGCATTGTTACCACTGAACTCTGGTCACTTACTTATTCTTGTTGCTATTTACTGTGTCCTGCTTGTCGTTTGTATGGTCTGTTTGTGATTATTCGTGAGCAGAAAATTTAGTCTGACCAGGTTAATTTCCAGTTTTTCAGTCACTGGTCCTACAGGGGAGGCAGATCTGCAGCCCGCTATGGGTACTCTTTGTTCTTGGAAAAACATGAAACACTTGTGAAAGGGGCTGCAGTGAGTACGTTCATTGGATAAAAACAGCAGATGTTTGCTGAACTCTGACCACCAGTTAGTCAATTATTTAGTAAGTCATTATTTAGACTTTGAGCATAGAACTTGATAACTCAGTATAACATGAACAAGCCTGAAATGACGCAGGAGATTTGGTAAATGTAACGGATACATAGAACAAACACTCAGATAGTCAATACTGTATCAGTAAATACTTTTAAAATGATTTGGTTAGAGTTGTGAATGGTTCATGAAGAGAGTGCACTTGATCAATCCTTTAGGTAGGGCGATTAGGAGAGTAAATATGTGGATTTGCAGAGATAGGACTTAGATGTGATTGTTGTCAGTACCGGCTGTATGGGCCGAATGGCCTCCTTCTGCACTGTAGGGATTCTATGATTAGTTTATAATTACCCTTCATGGAAGTATCAATTTTTGCAGAAATACTGGGGACAATGTACTTGCAATACACTAAGATTCTCCACACTGGATTTTCTCCCGAACACCATCACATCTGTGCCCTGACCCAAATATTCCCCTCCATACTCCAGCAGGGAAAGTTGCAAGCTGCCCATTCACTACCTTACTATTTGAAAATTATAATAGAGAGATGGAGCCATTCAACTGAAATGGCTTTCTTTGCATATGTCATTCTGCTGATCCCATCGCCTGTAAAGTGTTAGTAATCCTGAGTCAATAGCAGAGGTCCAGTGATGTCTCTTTTTATAGTAAAAGGGCCCAGTGATGGGAATTTCTCCCATCTTCTACAGGCCCTTAACTATATTTTTGTGGCCTGCAGTTCTTTAACAAAAGTTCCACAGTTTTAGGATACATTTGCCCTTCCAATGAGGGCTTCTGCTCCTTCGCAGCCAAATTATGTTGCGCAGTAGGTAGACTTACCTTCATTTAAAGAATCTGTCACAGCCTGAAACAAGGTTATGCATTCACAGACAGCGCTGCTTAAGTCTGTAAAATGTGAAAATAAACAGGGGATGGGTGGGTGGCATGGCTGCCTGATATGCCCCTGTCATTGTCTACCCTGTATGCCCTGGGACATATCAGAAAATTTACACAAATTGAAATCTCAAGTTTTACACTGGACTGAAAAACATGAAATTATTTGACCGAGGGGTGCATTTAGTATATGGCATGTTAAATGTTTAATAGAAATAAAGTCTCAGTCTCACTTTTACAAGCTTAGTTTACAAAAGACCAAGAGGATGTTGACCTTTCTAAGAACTTTGTTCAATATGATGCAGTGTCAAATGGTTTAATGTAACTTTTTAACAAAAAGTGTTGGAGGTGTTTAAGAATTTTAATAAAAATAAAGAATTGATTGACCTACCCAGTTTCCAATATTTTATTTCATTGGTGACTCAGAAGTTCCCCAAATGGTCGACTTTGTAGCTGTAATAAACAGACAAGGCTATTTCAGTAGAAGAAGAAAACTGCTCTCTCCTGTGCCTTGTCTGAGTACAATGTTCTATGTCTAATATCTATGCATCTACATATACCTCCTTTTCATTCCATATTTCTGTATTGTATTTCATCCAAAACTCTGCTACCTGTTTACTAACTTTCACTCAAGTCCCTTTTACATATCTAGTGTGATTGCTGACTTACATTAGTTTCCTGTCTAACAAACTTCGACTTTAAAATTCTCATCCTTATTTTAAATTCTCTCTATGGCCTTTTCATCTTTATATGGCTCGCTGTCACATTTTAACTTCTTTGAAGCACCTTGGAATGATTTTACTATATTAAAGATACTATATAAAACATGCTGTTGCATTGGAACTATTCTGGTCTGGTACTAATCTGACAGGATCTTTGAGTGATTTGAAGAAAACGTCAGTTTTATAACAAAGGATGGGTAGAAGAAAGTAACAAGACATTAACAGAGTAAAGGAGTTCTTTCTCTCAATCCCTCGTAAGTCACTTGTGATTTCCTTCATGGTGTGTTGGAGAACTTTCAGATTTATAGCAACAACAGTTATGCTACATAGTATATAATGTACAATCAGGGCTAAAATAACCAAATAAAGCAAAAAAATTATGTTTTGTTTCATTTTGCACCATTCTAAGGATGGAATTCTATGACTCAATCCATGTAAATGAGGACCAGTTACCTCAGTTGCAAACATTGTGATTCAGGAAAGTAGTGCAGGTTTAATTCCCTTTCTGTCTAAGGGAGACTTGGCATCTGTTTCCTCACCATGCCCTTGAGAGTGGAAAGCAAGCGCAAACCACCACTGAGTAAAAATTGCCAAAATAATAGTTTAGGATGAAGCATCAGCAGACAATGACCCAATGACCTATTTCCAACACATGAATGAATCCATTTGGGTGTGTAAACCTTAAATGAGAACCCTTTATTTTAATATGGGGGGGAGGGGCTGTTGAAAAGTGTTTCAGTTGGACAAGTATAGCCAAATGTGCTAATATAGTTTTGGTATTATTGTACAAGGAATACATTAATCTTCTTTGGCTCCTTCTTATCAAGTACTTAAAGATTTACCAGTTCTAATAATCAGAGAGGAGATCTATTACATCAGTAATACATCTGCTGGCCATTCTGTAGGTACCCTGTGTTTACTGGTTCTAGAATGATCAAATGTTGATTGCCACACAAATACGTATATACTTTTGATACTCTTTTGAACGTCCTCATACTGAGATTTTCAAATAGGGCCAAGATTATCTATCTGGACCCATCTAAAGAAACCTGCCTTCCCTAGCAAAAATTCTCGAAGGAAGTTGTCACTGAACTCCACATGCTGCTTCAGCCTATGTCAATTGCTTTCAAATCAAATTGCTTTTAACGTACATGATATTGCAAATCATTTTCTTCAAAGCTTTGTACATCAGTTTTATTCCAGTTCTTTGCTTCCTACTATCTAATCAAGCTACAAACAGCTTAATAAGTTGCCTTCAGTTCCTCGAGCTTTAATTAAACTAAAGTCTGACCCGGAACCTCATTGAATGTCTTCTGGAAAATCATATAAAACACGTCCATATGTTTTTCCTGTCCATTATTTTGGCTACTTCCTCAGATATTCAGGTACATTTCTTAGGCATGATTTGCCCTTTACTGATCCACGTCAATTTCTGCAATCAGTTGATTAGCTGGTGGGTTTTGTGATGCACAGCAATACCAACAACACAGGTTCAAATCTTCTAGCAGCTGAGTTTATTCATGATGGCCTGTCTTTTCGACCTTGCCCCTTGATTGAGATATGGTGATCTTCAGGTAAACAATCACTAGTCAGCTCTCTTCTTTAAGCCTATGGCTATCTGGGACTATAGAGAAATTAAACTAAGAAAATGTGTAATTTCTTTAAAATGTCCGGAAATAAATAATTGTTTTAAAAACACTTGAAAAGGATTTTAAGAGTTTGTATAAATTTTAAAGGGATCAATTGTAATTTTTTTGGTAATAAATTCTGGTCCATGTGATGGTGACCTTATACCTAGAAGTACCAAGAGGAAAGAAGTTAAAGATATAGACAAAATGGTGGCGACACTCAGACAAAGAAGATACTGCTCTAAAGAAGATTGGAGAAGGGCTTGAGGCAGAAGGCGATCAGCCTTCAAATGCCGACAGAAAGAGAAGTAGAAGCAAAAAAGTTGAAGAGCAATTGAGAAGGTTCCAGAATAAGAGTGCATCATACAGGGAAGACTGCATGGGTAGAACCCTATATATACAGAAGGTACTGCCTGTAGAGAATTAGCTAATTCTCAAAACAGACTGGATTACTGCTTGGATGAGCTGTGCAGCTGAAACTAGGGCTATACAGATGGAACAGACTTCCAAGTACATGTGTGAAATAGTCTTTGTTGTATCTGCTATTCCTTGTGTAGTTTATGATTCATACTGACTGTGATTGTTCGTTAATTTTTCGTTAATTTATTTTGATGTTGACTGGCATAAGTTACAAAAAAATCAAATCTTGTTGATAATTTCTTTGTTTGGAAAATGGAAGTTACTTACTGAATTTGGTTGTTTTGGTTTACAGTTTCCTCAGGGGATTATAACACAATCTATAATAATGAGACAAAGAAATGGAAAGTAATATATCCAAGTTTATTGATGATACAACTTTTGTTGGAGATATAATCTATGACAAGGTCATACACAGGCTGCAAAAAGATATAGGCAACAAGATGGCAGATAGAGTAAAATGTGGAAAAGTGTGAAAATAAAAAGCAGATTATTAATTTAAAAGTACAAACCAAGCGTTGATATTCAGAGAGATTTGGGTGTATTTGTGCAAGGAACTCAGGTTAGCATTTGTGTAGGTATCATAATAATTACGAGGATCCATAGCATGTCATGCAATCTACCCTCCCAACTACTGCCTCAGAAAAGCAGTTAGCATAATCAAAGTTCCACACACTTGACATCTACTCTCTTCCATCTTCTTCCGTGGGGAAAAATATACAAAAGTCTGAGATCACTTACCAAACAACTTAAGAACAGATTCTTCCCTGCTGCCATCAGACTTTTAAATGGACTTACTTTATATTATGTTGATCTTTCATACGCTCCAGCTATGACTGTAACACCTAATTTTGCACCCTCCCCTTTCCTCCTCCCCTATATACTCTATTGTTTGTATAACACACAAGAAACAATACTAATACATGAACAATAAATCAAAACAAATTTTGCAAGGGAAATGGAGGACAAGGATAAGCAGGTCTGATGAGGACACACCTGGCATATTATGGACACTTTTAGCCTTCATATTTAAGGAATGATATGCTTATCTTGGAGGTGACAAAGCATAGATTGGTTCCTAGAATGAGTGGGTTTTCCTATGATGAAAGGCTGAATACAATAAAATGGAGCCTATACTGTCTGGAATTTAGAGATATAATGTCATTGAAACACAAATTTGGAAGGAACTTAGCAGGATAGAAATGGAGAGATTGTTTCCCTTGGCTGGAGAATCTAGAACATGGTCTTTAAACTCAGGACAGAGATTAGGAGGAATTTCTTCACTTAAAGAGTTGTGAATCTTTCGAATTGTACACCTTATAAGGTTATGGACGCCCAATTGTTGAATACATTCAAGACTAAGATGATAGACATAGAATC
The DNA here is from genome assembly GCA_024679065.1 of Sphyrna mokarran. Lineage (NCBI taxonomy): Eukaryota > Metazoa > Chordata > Chondrichthyes > Carcharhiniformes > Carcharhinidae > Sphyrna > Sphyrna mokarran. The sequence goes on along the minus strand of JAGIQG010000008.1, from coordinate 77,964,149 downwards.
CCTACAGTGCAGAAACCGTATGGCCCATTGAATCTGCACCGACTCTCTCACAAGAGTGTTTTACTCCATCCCCAGAGATTCACCATGAATAGAATCATAGAACCCTTCAGTGCAGAAAAAGGCCCTTGAGCCCATCGAGTCTGAACTGAACACCAGGCCCTACCTCTATATATTACACCCACTAATCCAAGCTACCTTGGACGCTAAGGGGCAATTTCTTAACATGGCCAATCAACCAACCAGCACAGCTTTGGCCTGTGGGAGGAACACAGTAAGAAGTCTGACAACATCAGTTTTAAATCCAACCAATTTATTTGATAGTAAACTCGTAAGCTTTTGGCTCTATGGCCTTCGTCAGGCAAATGAGGTGTTCTGGTCTCCAATAGCACACATATCAGACAGACAGTTTACAGATTACTGATTAGAATGTGAATCTTTACAACTAACCTGCTATTGAAGTCTTAAAGTGGCTAACAATGTCAGTGAAAGGAGCACTGAGCACAGGTTAAATAGATGTGTATTGTCTCCAGACAGCACAGTAAGTGAGGTTTTTTGCTAACCTAGGCAACCATGGGGGTTACAGATAGTGTGACATGAAACCAAGATCCCTGTTAAGACCGTTCTCTTGTGTGCAGAACTTGACTATCAGTCTCTGCTCAGCGACTTGCGCTGTCGTGTGTCGTGAAGGCCCCCTTGAAGAACATTTACCCGAAGGTCAGAGACCGAATGCCCGTGACTGCTGAAGTGTTCACCAACAGGAAAGGAACAGTTTTGCCTGGTGATTGTCGAGCGATGTTCATTCATCCACTGTCATAGTGTCTGCATGGTCTCCCCAATGTACCATGCTTCGGGACATCCTTTCTTGCAACGTATTAGGTAGACCACGTTGGCCGAGTTGCAAGAGTATGTACCGTGTACCTGGTGAATGGTATTCTCACGTTTGATGATGTCATTCATGTCGATGATCCGGCATATCTTGCAGAGGTTGCTGTGGCAGAGCTGTGTGGTATTGTGGTCACTGTTCTCCTGAAGGTTGGGTAGTTTGCTGCAAACAATGGTCTGTTTGAGGTTGCGCGGTTGTCTGAAGGCAAGAAGTGGGGGTGTGGGGAAGGCCCTCGCAAGATGTTCATCATCATCAATGCTATGTTGAAGACTCTGGAGAAGATGTCGTAGTACCTCCGCTCCGACATCTCCAACATACAAGCCATTTTGGGCCCTCAACAAATTTGCTTGAAAATTTATCAAAGATTTATGTCATTGCCCTGGAACACAAGGACAGGAATATTGTGAATGCTTTCAGCTTAGGCTACAAAGACTATTAAACAATTATTTCTCACATCATGGTTAATCTATAAATGCAGTATAATTTGTGACTTTTTCTTTCCGGGAGATTGTCATCTCTACTCGAGCTGAAAGCCCACATGCAGCTGATGCTCGTTAGGTTCCTCCTCGCGCTCGGGATATTTTCAAACTGGTTCCAGAATTCCAGCGCCAACCGTTAACCGGCCCGGCTTTCCAGGCAGTGACTCCGCCCACATCCCACCGCGCCTCGATTGGCCCCACCCACAACTGGATAGTCTCGCCCAAATTCCGGTGACCCCCGTTCCCCTCCCTTCCTCTTCCCTCCCCCGCAGCCTGGCTCTTTTTGCCTTTCAGTCTGTGTCAGTTCTCCCCGCGGAGAAAGAGCAGAAACTCGGCGATCGCCTGCACCGTTAGGTCACCTGCTCTTGGTGTCACGTTTTGGGTTGAAGGATGCACGTAAGAGCCGGGGGCGGGGCGGGTAACTGTTGGGGTTCAACTGGAAAAACACGGCAGCTTCCTGTGCTATAAAAGTGATCACAGGCTTGGGGCGCCCGGGGTTGGAAATAGTTTGGAAAAATGGCTCGGGGTCAAATTAGGGCCGTGCAGTGGTTTAGGAACCGCTGTTCTGGAATGAAAGTCTTCAGTTGAGACCACTGACTTGGACAAATTTTAGGTACTGGCTTTATCATGGATTTAAAGCGAAAAAAAAACAATAATAAAAACGGAAAATAGCGAATGGGTGAAATTTTACTAGTTTTGAAAAAATATTTTCATTCTGTTCTTATAGTTACAAAGCCAATTCTCAAAATGGATTGGGCAAACCCATTCCTTGCTTGCTCCAAAAATCAAATTCAAATTCCAACTTAATCTAATTTACGGTCCCTACGAGAGAGATAAACAAGATCAAAGCTGATGAGCTAAGGCCCATGTTGGGCTTGGAACTTCATTAGTCCTGCAGCGATGAGAGGGCAAATACAGAATGGATCCATTAGTTTTTCTGCTGCTGGCCAAATTTCATATGGATGGTCAGGGAACCAGATCTGATGGCTGATGGCAAGCATTGAAATTGAACTTTTTTAAGTCGCCAGTGTTATTCATTGGGAGTTCAGACAGTGTAAGGGGTGGCGGTGTTGAGAGAGCCGTTATGCTGTGTGAAATCTTCACGTAGATGGGTGCCCTGCATAATCTCTTCATGACTAGAAGTGTTGAAACAATTGAACCACATAGAGAGGGTGGTAGAGGAACATTAGCAACTTAACAGTCTCTGGCATTGGTTCCCAACCAATGAGCCATGAAAATGCGTAAAATACTTTCAATTCAGAAAGAGGCCATTTATCCCATCAACTCTGCACCGATTGTCTGAAAGAGAACCTTATTCTGGCCCGTTCCTCCATCCTATTCCTGTAAACCCACACACTTACCATGGCGAATCCATCTAATCTATACATCAATAACGGGCAAATTAGCAGAGCCAATCAACCTGAGCTGCATATCTTTGGACTGTGGAAGGAAACTGATGAAGACATGAGGAGAATGTGCAAACTCCACAGGCAGTCACACAAGGCTGGAATTAAACCTGTGTCCCTCATGCTGTGAGGCAGCATGCTTACCACTGTGTCACCATGCCACCCAGTGTGATGTGACAAAAAATGCCAAAATGATTAAAAATTCATGTGATTAAATTAAAATCAACTTTTGTTTCCAGCTCCTTGGTCAGCATCTCCAAAACCTGACAAACCTCAGGCCTAATGTGCATATGACGGCCAGGATAGAGCTGCACATGCACAGTTTAGATTTTTTACGTTGATTAGGTCTATGCACATGACCAATGGAACTTGGAGCTGAAGATAAAGGTCCCATGCACCTGCACAGAAAGCAAAAACTGAAACAAGGTGCAGAAAACCATGAGAGAGATAAAAAGAGAATATGCTACTCTGAAAATCACAATATTGATACATACCAATAAGTTGTATCAAGTTATGTTTAGCTAATGCCTAGATACAGGATTAGTGATTCCTAAGCTATGAAGAGGAAGAATTGAGAGTACTGAGATATGCTAGGCACTCATTGCCTGTAGATTCTATATGAGACATGCAACACTGCCACTTGCGATCATGCGAGCCATTCACCTTGCTGGACGTCAGGAGGTCATTTTTTGTTCCCTCATCACCTGCAGAGTTTGCTTGTGTTGCAACACTTCCCTACCTTTTTGTATACAGCCAGTATGAAGAGCGCATTCCAGTCTTTAGAAATGTTAGCCAGGATTCTCCCAAAGAAATTCTAAGTGCCAAATTCGCCTAAAAATGGGAAAAACCTTGCTGATTTTTTAGCGGGATTTTCAAAATGAATCTCCCACATTCTGTGCATTGTAGAGTGCCTCAGGGAGGTTCATGCTGAAAATCTGTGGGCGGGACCTATTCCTGCTGAAGAGGCTGGAAGCATTTGTTAGAGGGGATATTGGCACATGCACAGTGGCCCCACGCTGCCGGCTTCTCGATTGTTGGCCAGCTCGATTGCTGACCAATATAGCAACCCCACATTCAGCTCCTCTGATCTTTGCTTCAACCAAAGCAACAACTTGACTACAACACTATACTGAAGTTGAGCTCAAGTTAAAATTCAATTTTTTTAAATTATTGTTTTACCTTCAGCTATATCTAGTTTTTGTGTGAATGAGTAACGTGTCAGGCGGAGTTCTGTCAGAAAAATTCTAACTGTTGAATGATTGAGAAAACTGCCCTATTAATCTACCGGCAATCATCCCCAAAATGAAGTAATGTGGAAAAAGAAAAGTGGTATCAAAGGTCCTCACCAATATCCTGTTCAGGGAGGCTCAGTTTGGGTTCTATCAGAATCCTTTAGCTCCAGATCTCATGACAGCCTTAGTCCAAAAAGAGCTGAGTGCCATCAGTAAGATACAAGTAACTGCCTTTGACCCCAAGGCAGCTATCAATTGAGCATAGCATCACATAGTAAAACCAAAGGCAATTAAAACTGAGGAACCTCTCCATTGACTGGAGTTATAGCTAGCACAAAATAAGATGGTTGTACTTGTTGGAAGCCAATCACATCAGCTGCAGGAATTCCAAACGACAGTGTGCATAGCTTTACTATTTTCTGTTGCTTCATCAATGTCCTTCTCCATCACAACATCAGAAGTAGGATGTTTGCTGATGATTGCAGACTTCTGTTGTAATTCCTCAGTTAATGAATCAGTCCATGCCTGTACTGCCCTTGATGACATTCAGGCTTGGGCAGATAAGTGGCAAGTAACATTTGTACCAGACAAATGCCAGGCAATGAAAATCTTCAACTGGAAAGAATTGAACCATCTCCCTTTGATAATAGGATAAGCATCATTGAACCTCTCACCATTGACCAGAAATATAACTGACACAGCCATTTAAATACAATGGCTGCAAGTAAAAGTCAGAGGATGGAAATTCTGCAATGAGTAACTTATATCCTGATTTTTCAAAGTCTGTCCATCATTTGGAAGTCAGGTGTGATGGAATATTTACAACTTGCCCAAATGAGTGCATCTCCGATAACACATATTGGAACCCAATCAAGATCCTTCAGTACTCTCTCCAGTACTAGTGCACAGACGTAATAAATGTGTATCGTCTACAAGATCCGCAGCACCAACTCGCCAAGACTTCTTAAACAGCACTTTCCAAATCTGTGACCTCTGATACCTAGAAGAACAAAGGTAGCAGGAACATGGAACATGAAAGTTCCCCTTCAAGTTACGAACTGTCCTAACCTGGAATTGCATTACTGTTCTTCACTGTTATTAGATTGAATTTGTGAAACTTCCATTCATACAGCACAATGTTATCTTTACATTATAATGGGGCAGTAATTGTTCACTCACAATATTCACAACCCATTGACAGTTTTATTAAAAAGGACTAAAGGACATATGCAGCTCGTATTTCAATGCTGTCCAGAAGGAGTGCTGCATTTTTTGAGGTTCTGCTTATTAGGGGAAGTGGTAAGGTGAGGCCCCACTTGCCTATTCTGGTGATGAAGAAGACCTTATGGTGCAATTTGATAATGATAAGGGAGTTCTAGCATCCAGATGGACGTGTAATATGTATCTTGCCATATAACAATACTTCAGAAGCAATCAGTGGTTTGGAGGTGCTTTATGAATGCTTTATGAAATCTATCTAAATGCACAGTGTTTATTTTAAAATATTACATTTTCTAACAAACTATAACTGTTGGAGAGTGAGGAGGAGTAAGGAGAGTTTGGATCTGAATTCCTCTGGGATCCTACCAACCCCAAGCCGGTCACGATTTTGTCCAGAGCAGGAGAACCTGGACTTCCATCTAAACCATCTCCCGAGATCCCCATCTCCCCCCTCGCGACTTCCCCTATATCCCCCAAACCCAACCTCTGCCACTTACCTGTTCTCTGGTGCCTAGCACTTCATTCCAGCAACTGACTGCAGTATCTCTTCTGGACACTGCAGCACTATTCCTGGAATGACAAGAGAGATCCAAGGCAGACTTCTACTTGGCGATGGGTGAAAGCCCTGCCTTCTGCCAGTCAACACTCAGAGCATGAAATATCATTGGGCCTGCCTGCCACTCTTTGACTTAGCCCCCTGCCAAAGGAACAAGGAAGATATAATAACCCTTTATAAAACACTGGTTTGGTCTTAATTGGAATATTGTATATATTTTTTAATTCATTCATGGGATGTGGTATGCTGGTTGGGCCAGCATTTATTGCCCATCCCTGAAGGCATTCAAGAGTCAACTACATTGCTGTAGATCTTGAGTCACATGTAGACGAGACCAGGCAAGGATGACAGATTTCCTTCCCTAAAGGACATTACACTGTAGAATGTGAAAACCTGAAGGAGGGTGCTGAAGAGATTTATGAGAACAGTTCCAGGGATGAGAGAATTCAGTTATGTGGCTAGCTTGGAAAAGCTGGATGTTCTGATGAAAGGGTTGAGAAACTGATACTAATTTAAAGTGATAGGGAAAAGAACCACAATGACATAGGGAAGAAAACTTATTCTGCTGTAATGGTTGGGATCTGAAATGCGCTGCCTGGAGTGTGGTGGAGGCAGTTGTAGCTTTTGAAAGGCATTTTTTTGAAAAAAATGGTAGGTAATAGAGAAAGGGTAGCAGAGTGAAATTTCTGAGGTCCTCTTGTAGACAGTCACCACAGACATAACAAACTAAATCGTAGTCTGTGATTCCACGATACACTGTGAGCCACAAAACATATTTTAAAGTAATCAATAAACTGATTTTCATTATATTGAGAGGAATATTAAATTATGTTTTTGCTGCAGCGTTCAAAGAAGCTGATAAACTCTGTATGCAATTGTGTTGATGATGCATTGGATGGACTCGTGGCCTGCAATGTAGGAATGCAACTGCTAAAGGGACATCGCGTAGTAATCAGATCTGACCTAAAGAACATCAAAGGGAAAGTGGCCTTGCTTTGTGGAGGAGGATCAGGACATGAGCCTGCTCAAGCAGGTAACAATGATCAAGCTTGATTCCAGTGGATTTCTCACAGATTTTTTAGCTAACCATGGATCATAGGTTTCTGGGTAGAACACTGTTTAGTTTATTCCATTGGTAATGCTTTGATAACTGAATCAGAAGGTTTTGACCTTAGTCCCACACTCAATATTCTTAAACATTAAGAGGCAGGTGCTTTATGAAAGATCCCCAAAGGAGTCATCTGACTATTTGTGAATGTCAAAGGTCCTTTGGTTCAGATTTTTTGATGAAGTAATGGAGAGAATCGATGAGGATAGTTCAGTTGATGTGTATGTCGACTTTCAAAAGGACTTTCAAATTATGTTAATATTGTGCCACACATTAAGCCTATTAACTATACTAAAGTGCAAGAAATAAAAGGAGCATTTACAGTGTGGCTGCAAAATTAGCTAAGGGAGTTAAAACAGTTTTTTTTTCAGACTGGTGGCTCGTATCTAGTGATGTTCCTCAAGTTTATGTGCCACAATCACTGCTTTTCTTGAAATACATTCATGGTTTGGACTTGAATACACAGGGCTCGTTTTCAAAATTTGCAAATGACACAAAATTTGCAAGTGTACTTGTAGAAAGGGTTTTCCTCTCAAGGCTATATATTTGCTCAGACTTGAGCGAAATACAAAGACTCAAAATGCAGTGTACTGATGTTGAAGACGTGACTTTATTTAACCAGACAATCGAATGGGAGAGTGATATGAGGAAGCCCTGCACGCAAGGTATAGAATGAGGGCAGCCGGATATCAGTCTGAAGAAAAAGGCCCCTGTGAAAGCAATTATACATTCCCAAAATCATATTGTCTATCTTTCTGGCAGGCATTATCCAATAAACATTAATACAAATCAGTCAATAATCATCATGTCATTAATTCCAGTCAATAAAAATACACATCATGACCTAATGGCCAATCATTTGTTATAAAAATTAGGACGTTACCTCCCTTCTGTTGCCCAGCAATATGGGATGCTGAAGAGTGAAATGGGAGAATGATTCCCACCAAACTGAACCCACAAGACTCTCATCCAGTCCTGCTCGCCACCTGCGTTATCTCTCAAAGTTGTATCACCCTATTTGTAAGGCTAGCATTGGTAGCCATCTTGTTCCCGACCGTTGCTGATAACGTTACAGCTTTCAATAAATATTATTATTTCTTCCCTTTCCCTGTATTTTATCACTGACTGACGTTTCACAAAATGTAACCAAAAGCAAAACGTATGCATCTTGCATGTTTTAAATGAGAAATATTTGTTAATTATGTGGAGCTGTGTTTTATGACAACAGCCCTGCCTGGCTTATGTTTCCATAATCCAAAGTCATTCATTCTAAAGTGTCAGTGTTCCTAAATCAATGATTATGTGTTTATTAGCCCAATTTGCTCCCCCCCCCATGTCAATACTGAAGGTATAAGGTATTGAAAATAATAAACAGTAAGGACATAGTCAGGCACGTGGAGTGTTTGGACACGTGGCAAATGAAAACTCAGTGCAGAAAAGTATGAGATGATGTACTTTGAAATAAGAATGAAAAGAGACAACTTTTGCTGAACAGTACCTAAAGGAAGTAAAAAACAAAGAGATCTGAGGGTGGTTATTCATAAATATGTGAAGTCTAACCCGTCCAATTTGTGCTTCATTTAAGCTTCTTCCCATCCTACTCTAGCAGCATAATCTTTCATTCCCTCCTTCATCATATACTTACCTAACTTACTTACAAACATACATATATTATCACCTCAACTCCAGATCTAATGATTTGTATATTTGTACTCCAGATCCTTTTGCTCTCCTACTCTATGCAGCTTCTTAATTCCCAAGTAATATGTAGCTTTATTTTTCTTACCAAAGTACATTGCATTCACTTATGTTAAAATTAATTTGTCAATCATATGTTGATTTTCAAGTTTAGTAATATCTTCCAATTTGTTGCAGTCCTTCTCAATGTTGATTTTCCTTCCCAATTTGGTGTCTTGCTCATATTTCAGAATTGTGTTTTTGTTTCTGAAGCCCAAATCCTTAATATATTTGTAAACAACAATGATACTGATCTTTGTATGACTCCATTTCTTCGCGTCTTCCACTTTGTTACCTACCTTTTCCTCTAATCTCTTTTTTGCCATTCACTCCACAAAATATCCATTGTGCTAACTGACTCTTGATTCCATACACTGCCCTTTTTCATTACATGGTACTTTATCAAAGGCTTCATAGAAACCTAGCTAAATAAATTACATCTGCTACATTGCCAATTAAATCTGGTTTTAATTAGATCTGAAAAGAAATATATGTTAATTTTTAAATTATTTTTATTTTAGTTTCTAGATGTTTTTAATTTATACTTGAGTCAGGATTCCATTATTTTCCTACTACCAATGTTACATTGACTATTCTACAGCTTTCTGGTTGTGTTCTTATTTCCCCTATATATATGAAGCTAGCTATTACCCAGTCCTCTGACATGAAATCTTTTTTGACAAATTATTGAATAAATATAATAGTGATTCTGTTCTCATTTCCCTAGATTTTTTAAAATGCGTAGATGCAGTCCATCTGGAAAGGTGCTTTACCGTCTGAGTTTGATTAGATTATTCAATACTTTTCCATCTTTTATTTTGTAGGCAGATATATTATTTTCAAACACATTATTCCCACATCATGTCCACCTGATCTATTGTCCTGGTAAATGCTAAGGCAAATAATTGTTCAACAGTTATGCCATTTCATCTTGCTTGTAATTTTATCCTGATCATCTCTTCTTTATTAGAACATTAGAAATAGAAGCAAGAGTGGGTCATATGACCCTCAAGACCTCTCCTCCTTTTGAAAAGTTTGTGATTAATCCTTGACCTCAGCTCCACTTTCCAACCAATCCCGATATCCCATAATTCCCTTGACGTTAGACAGTTGATCAATCTCGACCTTGAATATATGTGCATCTATGACTCTCTAAGGTAGAGAATTCAAAGATTCACCACCCTCTGGAGTAAGAAATTTCTCCTAATTTCAGTTTAAAATAGTTGTCCCCTTATCCTGCACTCTGTCACCAAATTCTAGACTTTCCAGCCAGAGGAGACAACCTGTCAGTATCTTTCTTGTCAAGCACCCTCAGAATCTTTTATCGTTCTTAAAGGATTTTATAGAATCCTTTGGAAATTAATTTTCATTCTTCTGAGTTGTAGACTGTATAGATCAGTTGTTCCAATCTGTGGACCACTGGTGATCCACAAGGGTGCAGCAGGTGGTCAATGGAAAAAGACATCAGCTTTTTCGTTAGGTCAGCGTTGCTGCTTCCACTGGTAATCCTACTGTGGGCAAATATGCTATGAAGAGTGCAATGAATGTATTTATGAATGTGCATCATAAATGATCGTAAATAGCTCCGTTTTTAATACCTATTGACATACAAGTTTAACTCCTGTCAGCCATAGGCTATGTAAAAAGAATGTTTAAAATGACTTGCCTATGTTGCGATCCAAAAAAGTTTTTGATGAAGATTTAGTGGTCCACATAAAGGAAAATGTTAAGAGCCTATGATATAGATCCATTCAGTGTCAGTCATGACTCCGTTGTACTCTTGCCTCTGAGCGGCAAGGTTCAGGTCCCGCTCCAGGATTTGAACACAAAAATAAAGGCTAACACTTGAGTACCATAATGAGGGAGTGCAGCAATATTAGAAGTGCTGGCTTTTTGATGAGACGTTAAGCCAAGGCCCCATTTGACTGCTTAGGCATAAAAGATCCTGTTGCATTATTTCAAAGAAAGGCACAGGAGTTCTCCCTAATGTCCTAGTCCATATTCATTCATCAATCAACATCGCAAAAGAATATATTAACTGATTATCATCACATTGCAGTTATGGGAATTTGCTGCCATGTTTGCTTCATTACAGCAGTGAGTACGCTTTAAAAGTACGTCATTGACTGTAAAGTGTTTTAAGATTTTCAGAGGTGATGAAAAGTGCAATATAAATGCAAGTGCGATATAAATGCAAGTCGTTCTACTCAATTGCTTCTGAATCAATCTGATGAGCTTCTCCCTCCAAGGCTAATACATATTCCCTATGATAAAGAAGCTGATTTGAGAGTGCAGGAATCTCTAGGAACCAGGGATTGAAAAGGAGAGATGCTAAATAAAGTACACATTCTAACACAACAGTCCATTTTTCCACAAGTATATTTCCTTTGGCTTTAAAGAAACATTAGAGAAAAAAGATAAAGCTAAGTCTTTAAAGTCAGACTTAGCTCACAACCGGGATTCTGCTATCCTGCTCAGCACCAAATTCTCTGTCCTTGCTGGCAGCAGTGGTAGGGCATGAATGGCTGAGAATTCCAGCCATTACATCTAAATGCACAAAGCAGTTGCAACAAAATAATTAATAGCAGATGTGCTTGCAGAATGATCAAGATTACGAATTGAATATTTCAGAATACTTGATATTTAGAGGAGGCAGTTAACGTGCAAGAAGTTGGAGTGTTGGATGGTAACCATGATATCAAATAATTAAAGGATGGGATAATGACATTAAATAGAAAAAGATCTTATTTCAGAAAGAAAGTTGCAGAAACATTTTGGGTGGAGCTAAGGAGTAACAAGGCGCAGAAAACAATGATGAGGGAAGTTTGTCAACTTCATAAAAGTAGTTGTAGTATTAGACAGGATATATATCATGAAATTGGAGATGCATGTATGGAGGCAATAAAGAGGTGACTTTAATTTTCATACAAGCTGGGCAAGCCAAATTGGCAGCAATAGCTTGGAAAATAAGTGTATGGAATATATACAATATAATTTCCCGTAGATCAGTATGTCAAAGGAACTAACTAGAGAACAGGCTAGTTTGAATCTAGCATTGTGCAATGAGAAAGGGTTAATTGATCACCTTATAGAATAAAGAATAAAAATGCTGATGAAGAGCTGTCCAATTGAAGCTAACAGCAGAAGTTAAGGAGAATATCAAAGTTAGAGAGAAGTTAAGGAGAGATCAAAGGATTAGGATGTTCCTAAACAGAATAGTAAGCTTGAGGATTGGGTTGATTTTAGAATACAGCACATGATGAGCACAAAATTGATGAGAGAGAAAATAGAATATGAAGGTTATGATCCTGAACCAGTCTCCAACATTTTTGGTGTGACCTAGTTAGAGACTTTTGTTTAAAGTAGGTAAATTTTGAGAATCAAGCCAAGATTCCATGGTTTTTAAACAAACAAAATAAATTCTGCAAATAAAGTAAAAAAAGAACAATTTGCTATATTTGTACTGTACTGTAAGATTTAGAATCAACATGAGATATCTGTGAAAGAACAGACAAATTATGGTTGAACATATCACACCACATAAATGGCAGATACAACTGAGATAGATTCCATGAATTTTTCAGCAACCCACCCAGACATCAACGTTCACAATGAGTTAAACAATTCCATTAAAAAAATCTGTCTCCCTCACATGACATTCCTTTCAAAACTCTAACACAGACTGCCTCGATGACTGCACATCTTCTGATAGTTTAATCTCTTCTGAGATCCTTCCACTGGTCTCCATAAGCTGCAGTCCAGCATCAACTCAGAGGCACCACTCGAACACTTAAGGCACACTGAGCAGAATAGGACTGGTCCAAAGGGTTACATTTTGACAGTGGGCCACAGCACAGCATCATCAACTTTCCACTATATTTTCAGCTGTCCCTGTCATCTTCCTCACTGTCACTACTTGAAGCTTTCCAGAGTCAACAGCCACACTTCAGCTGCCTGGAGCTTCACCTTATATCTCTGATTCTCTCTGACTAAAGCTGACTGACCCTTGAAATGATGTGGTGATCAATCAAAGTGCTCTAAGAGGGTCCCTTGTTACTTGGCAGAATCAAATATAACAAGTATTGGAACAATCTGTGTCCTGAAAGTTACAATATTCACAGTGCTATCTTATAAAGCACATGGACAAAGAAAAATTGATTTTATGACAAACTAGCAAGGGACATAAAAAAGAAGAGATTAGCAAAATTAAAAGTGTATCCTTTACCGGTAGAAGTCAGAGAAATTATAATGGGATAGAGAAAATGGGAGAGACATTAAAATAATACTGAATCTGTCTTGACTACAGGAAGATGTAAAAACATTACAGGAAACTTGGGATTTTGTGAAAATGAGGAATTTAGGGATATAGTTAGTAAAGAAATAGAGAAATTCATGTGACTTATAATTAACAAGTCCGCTAGGTCAGTTGGCCTTATCTTTGGGTTTTGGAAGAGGTGTATCAGAGAAAGAGAGATAGTGAAATACAATGATTTTAATTTTCTAAAATTTCTTAGATTCTAGTACAGTCTGCATAGAGTGGAAGGTAATTTTAAATCCACTCTTCAAAAGAGGAAGAGAGAAAACAGAGAACTGTAAGCCAGTTAGCTTGACATAAATAACAGCAAAAGTGCTAAATCTATTATGGAAGATATATGTTAAGACCAGGTGAGAAGGGTTGAACTGCTTCCTTCTATTCAGTCTCCTTGGTTGGTCACAAAAAAAGTGACCAAATAAAAATAAGTTTTATTTTTCACAATGATATGCCTTTTCCAAATTAAAATGTATTTAACTATTTATGCAGTGAGAAATAAGGAGCCAATCAAACAAAGTTTTCTTAAATAAAGAGCAACTTCATTAATTGCTAAACCAGGCAAAAATAATAAAACGCAACACCAAGCATTTGATCCTCATGCAGTCATTTGCGTCCTAACCTAGCCCCAATTTTAAAGTAGTTTGTTCTAAATTGGAAAAACAGATACCAGAAATAAGGGAAGTTATATAGTCCAATAAAAAGTTAAAATAATATATAATTAAGTGTCCTTTGATTGCCCTCGAGGCATAGATTTCAAATGTTTAGTTGGTTTTGTTAGTACGATCAGATATAGAAGATATTGCAATTATTAAGAGATCTTAGTTCGTTGGTAAATTTCTACCAAGTTTGCCTTGTGAACTGGATCATGCACTTGGACCAAAATAGAGAGGAGGAGAGGAGCAGAGCATTCAGCCTGTCTCTTCTGCTGAAGTTTTTCTTCCAAATCTCTTTGCAGTGGCTGCAGCCAAATCTGTTAAACTTCACACATTGTGTATTTTTGAGGGGTTTTGGGTGAGGCTGTCTGTGGCAGCCATTGCTTAAGTAGCCAGCACATTGCATTTTAATACCTTGTCCTTATACAGTGATGAATTTTGATGGATCTTTGAATTACAGAAGATGTTGTCACTTCATATTACCCCAAGAATATCTTGTTTTCTCTTTCACCTACACCTTCACCTTGGGAGATGGCCTTGTATTTTAAAGTAGTTTGTTCTGTCTCATTGCCATGGTAAGTGCCCTTTAGTGTTGGGGGTAGGATGGTGGAAAGGTCGTGGGTAAGATATTTTCTGTCATATAGTGGTGCAGACTCGATTGACTGAATGACCTTCTTCTGCACTGTAGGGATTCTGTGATTCATGCTAAGAGGCTGTTTCGCAAAATTAGGTCACATGATATCAGTGTAGTAAAGCAGCATGGATGGAAAATTGGTTAATGAACAAAATAAAAACATTAACATTAAATATTAAATGTGCCATTTTTAGGTTGTCAGACTGTAACTAGTGAGGTTAGTGAGGTACCACAAGGATCAGTGCTTCAATTTTAGCTACTTACAATCCATTTCAATGGTTTAGATGCGGAAATGGAGCCTACTGTATCCAAGTTTGCTATTGATATAGAGCTAGGTGATAAATAATTTTTAAGAAGTTTGTAATGAGGCTGTGAAGGGAAATAGGCAGATTATGTCACTGGGCAAGAACATTACAGAAAGAATATAATGTGGTGAAATATTAAGTTATTCATTTTGGAAACAAAAATAGAAAAACAGTCTATTTGTTTAAATGGTTTAATACTGAAAAATGTTGGTATAAAAAAGGTCAGGGTATCCTGGCACATGAATTACAGAACATTAACATGAATGTACAGTCAAGGAATTTGGAAAGCAAATGGTGCATTAGCAATTACTGTTATAAAACATTTAGTCCAAAAGTGAAAACATCTTACTCCGAGTGGATGGGGCTTTGGTGAGACCACACCTGTAGCAGTGTGTATAATTTTGGCGTCCTTATCTAAGGAAGGATACACCAACCTTGTGGAGCGTGCACCAAAGATTCATTAGATTTCTGCTTAGAGTTTATTGTCTTATGAGGATGCTGCCAGACCCATTTACAATATTTCTGTTTTTATTCCAGATTTCCACAATTTGAATATTTATTGATTATTTTGAGTTGAACAAGGGAGCTCAACATTAATTCTTGCTAACACACAAAAGTAGGCTATTTGGCAAAGTGGGATAGTAAGAAATCAGTTCAGGACAAAGCAGCTTGCTTTTTTGGCAACATTTATTCCCTCCATACTGACAGACAATGACAGCAGTGTTACCATCTGCGAGATGCACTGCAGGAACTCACCAAGGTTCCTTTGACAACGTCTTCCAAACCCAAAGCAGGGACCATCTAGAAGAACAGAGGTAGCAGGCACGAGGAGACACACTGCCTAAATGCCCCCCCATTCCCCCAAGCCACTTATCATTCTGATTTGGAAATAAATTGCCATTCTTTTACTGTCATTGGGTCAAAATCATTCCTTAACAGCAATGTGGATTTACCTACACAAATGGATTGCAGTGGTTCCAGAAGATAACTCAGCACCGTTTTCTCAAGGACAATTAGGGGTTAGAAATAGATATTGGCTTTGTCAGCAATGCCCACATCCCATGAATGAGCAGAAAATAGGAAGATATAGGTTTGCAGAATTGTCAGAAGGATAACAGCAGTAATATAATGTCAACATTGTGAAGTGATATATTTCACAGATGGGGGCTGCTAAGATAGGAGCATGGAAGAATATGCATACAATAGAAATGCACTGTAAGATATGGATGAATATTACAGAGCTAAGAGTTTTGATGATGGATAGGCACCGAGATTTGAAGTTTAGCTTAGCACTCAGAATGGGCTACAGATACAAATTATTAGATTTACCCAGGACTATGTTGATAGAAGCAGAGAGTTGGGACTCTGAACCAGGTGACTTCAGTATCCCTGTTGTTTGGCTAGAGAAAATTCTGGTTTATCTGTAATTTGTGTAAGATAAGGTCATTTGAATTCACAGTGGTGACATAAGGGTTGAGGATAATGAGGGGGTAGAGCTGATAGTTGGCAGCATTAATATGAAAACAGTTTCTAAGCATATGTCTTATGTCATCAAAGAGTAACAAATAACTGAGTAAAAGGAAGGGTCTAAGATTGAGAGGAGAAGCTACTGTCAGATGTGCTGGCTACATTGAGACCAATAGGAGTGGAATTAAATTAGAGCAGTCCTCAGATGTGGAACAGAGATAATGGAGTTCAATAATATATTGAAACACTATGGAAATGTGAATATCTAGCTATGCATAAATAAAGCAGAAGAAACTGGCAGCTTAGTTAATTAATGCAACTACTGATGCTATGAAAAAAATTAGCAAAAGCTAATTTTTAGAACCTCAGAACATTTAGCAGTTTCAACCAGTCTTAAAAATAGGTCAATGATATTGGTTATTCTGAAAATGTAGTTTGACATAGCTTTGTCATAGCAGGAAAACACACATATACCCAATAATTTATTTCCTGTTTAGCAGGTTGTTTCAAAAGTTTCAGGGATTTTCCTTTTTTTTAATAAAATTGCAAACTATGACTGATAATTATTGATTCTTTCTGATACTAAAATTCAGACTTTCCCATTAGAGTGGGAACTGGCAATCAAACCACTTCCAAACATTCAGAATTCTATCTCACCGTTGAAATCCTTGAAGCAAATTGAACTGATGACATCTGGCGCAACTAATGGCTGACTATTCTGATTGCCAGGTTTGCCGTCAGCAAATTTCAATGATCACAATGTGTTCTGCTGTAGAATCTTTATTTATGCAGGTCTCTGATGGAATCCCATTGTAAGTGATTGGCTGAATTCTAAGCCTCATAAATAGATTAATCTCTGGATGTTTTAGGGGAGTTTATACTTTGTTTTATTGAAAATTTTATAAGAATCTAGAGGACTATGTATTTTTGAAGTGGTTTTTGAATGCTTGTGTATTTTGGAATTTTATGAGCATTAAACAGAATTATGTTTATTTTGACAGTTTCATTAGCATTGCAAAGACATCTCGATATTATTATAGGGTTCGTGAGTTCATAGTGAATCTGTAAGAGTGTCTCAAAGGTTCAACAAATCTCTGGACTCTGTATCAATAGAAAGCTGTCCAGATGATATATTAAATTCAGATTCTCAACACTGTTGAATGTGGAAGAATAATTTAGCCAGTAGAGAAAGTACTCCAAAACATGTGAATATTGATAAAATGCTGATCAGTTTAATGGCATGTACTCTATAAGTGGTAAAATAAGTGGCCATCATTCCAAATGACCATAGGCTGCTCTCACCTTTGAGGAGAAGAGCTGAATAGTAGTGATTTAACTTGAGGATCACTATATCTCAGGTGATGAGCAAGGTTGAGAAGGCAAGTCTTCGTGAATAACTCAGGCATTACAGGAATTGACCTCGCACTGTTGGCATCACTCTGCATCATTTACCAACTGTGTAGCCAACTGACCTAAACTGATCACTATGTTAAAGACGTATTTAACTTATCACCAGCTTTTAATTACGACAGCTTAAGTTAGCAAGATCTTGTTGTCTTTCAAGGTCAAACCAAATAGACAAACTCAAATTAAATTAGGACAAAGTAAAAAGGGCAGTTGCCCAAAAGGAAGGAGTAAGCAAGAGCCTGTATATCTACTTACTGAATGGTTTCCAAATCCATAACAGCCTTTCCCCAAGGTTTTTGACTCCTCTGAGATGCCATGAACCATATACCCTAACAAAACAGACCTGATTCACGAAAATAGTGAGAGATCTAAAATGCCCACTTCCATAATATAGTAGGCAAAGGCATGATTGTGTGGGTTCACTGCTCACGCTCCAATCATACAATCATAAAATTCTTATATAGTGAAATAAGTGCAGAAATCTAGGAGTTAGTACACTCACAATATCATTAAAACTTGCCCCCAGTCTAGCACAGATAAAGCATGTAAATCTGATTAATTTTTAACAAATGTATGAATAATTTTAAGAAATCATTATTTAAATCTCAAAATAGCATTCATGGTTATACCACATTTTTTTCTCTCCTCACCATTTTCTCTCACTACCCATACTTTAGCTTTACAGTTCATCCAGCTATTTCCTCATCTTTGATATTTTGGGTAACGGCTCAACTGATACTTTCTGTGCTCATATAAGTTTTGTTTTGGCTCACATGTGAAGGATGAACATCTAGAAAATGTTTGGAGTTTACTTAAACACATGAAAGTATACCCCATCTGGAGTCAACATCTTCAGAATTGGAGGAGAGAAAATTAGAGGAAAAAAGAAGTTTACTCTTCAAGGTATATTGGTGCATAGAACTGTCAGAGCATTCTAAAGTTCATTTCTGTTCTCTTCAGGATATGTTGGAGTAGGAATGTTGTCTGGTGCAATTGCAGGAGATGTCTTCACTTCTCCACCACCTGCAAGTATTTCAGCTGCAATCCGAATTATGGACAGAGCAGGAGCAGGTATGACCTTATGGCAAATGTAGAACTACAGAACAGAATATTACAGCCCCTGAGAAGATCTGTTGGGGGCTATCATTTCCAATGAACAGATTTTCAGCTGCAATGGAGTTCTTACAGAACATTTGAATTTATTTTCAATTCTGAAACGTTGCTGTTTGTTAATATTCTTTTCAATGTTTATTTAAAAAAAAGTTATTTAAGGTTATAAGTACAGGAGTAGACAGTTGCTTTGAACCTATTCTACCATTCAGTTAGATGATGGCTGATCTGTTTGTTTATTCCATTTACTCATCTTGATTCTTAATACCGCTGCCAAAAAATCAATCAATCTCAGTTTTGGAAGTTTCAACTGAGCTCGCTCAACAACCTTTTGTGGGGGGAGAGTCTTCCTGATTTCTGGTAATATTTGTATGAAATTGAAGAATTTTTTTCTGCCAACTCCTTTGGAAGGGTTAACTCTAATTATAAAGTTATGCCCCTTGTTCTGGACACCAAAGCAAGTTGTTTTTCTCTACCTCAGAAAATCCTCTAATCATCTCAAAAACCTCAATTAGATCACCCCTTAATCTTCACTATTCAAAGGAATTCAAATCTAGTTTATGCAATTTGTCTTCATAATGTAACCCTTTCTGATGAACTTGTACTGCTGTCATTCCAAGGCCAATATGCTCTTCAGAGGTGTGGTTCCCAGAAATGAAAGCAGTAATTCAGCTGGTCTAACCATGAATTTGTACCAGTTATAATGTAACTTTATGTTCAGCTGTTTTTATATAAACGTCAACATTCTGTTAGTCTTTAAATTATTTTTTCTTCCTGTTCACCAGCTATTAGTGATTTCTATAGTCAGACTCCATAGTCTCTCTGCTCATTCACAATTTGCATTTAGAAAATATCACAATCTGTCTTTCTTAGGTCCAAAATGGATGTCTTCACAGTTCCCAGAGCTTTTATCTGCTACAATTTTGCCCACTTACTTTAATGTCCTTTAACAACTTGATGTTCCCATCTGCTCTCTTTGCTGCACCACCTAATTTAATGCCATCAACAAACTTCAGTAAACTATGATCAAAGTCATTTTATTTTATTGGATTTTACTGCCTGGACCAGGAGCCCAATGATTGGGTTCAATTCCTGGCAACATTAGGTGCAGGTTTACAAATTGGAAAACTTACTTTAACAGGAGGATCATGTGAAGGTTGTTGTCTCCCACCCAGTATTTCTCAGATATTGAAATCAACAAAGCTGCTTTTTGGATATTGAGACCAATGTAGCTCCTGATGTTAACATGGAAAACATCCTCTTCAAAGAGTGCCATTTAACAATTGAATTAATGAAGAACTTCTATTGAAATACGATATTTAAAAAAATGCAGTTGTTTGAAATCCCATAGACCTATTGGAACACACTGTGTACCCTATAAACTGATGGCAGCCATACAAATAAAAGAAAATCAGAGTCATTTATGAGTATCCTGAAAGACTATGCTCCATTACAGATCCCATGTGAATACCACTGCCCAACCTTTGTGTTTATCTATTGTACTTACTCTTTGTCTCCTACTTGCCAACTGATTCCCAATTCAATGCAATAAATTATCTCCAAATTCTGTGCAGTCAATTGCTTTTAACAGCCCCTTAAATAATATCTATAGACATTCCCTATCCTATTAATTACCTCCTCAAAAAAATCAACCAAGTTTAATAGACCTGGCTTACAATTCTACGTTAGCCCTCTCTGATCACTTTATATTTGTCCAAATATCTATATCTTGTGATCAACTATTAGTAAAACACAACTTAGTTACCTGAAAAATTGCATTGCCCTTACAAATAATTAACAGTACAAATGGTGAATAATTTAGTCTCCAATACAAGTTGCTTTGGGATACCACTAGTCATATTCTGCCGATTGGAATACATGACCATTATTCTAACATATGGATGGAATATTTTGCACAATAGAAACATGTACAATATCACTGTACATTTTAGTTGTCATAAGGTTGTTCTCCCTCTCCCCTCACCCCGCACCTTGCTGCTCCATTTTTCCAAACTTACTGAAAGGCCCATTTATTGCTCAACACAGGCAATGACTATTACCCAATATTCACTAAAAACCTTCAACTTCCTCAGCTACCTTAACTACTCATCATCAAATCATCCTTGTGTAAGGATTGTATTCCATTCTCCATTTTCACCATATCTGTTACATATTTTCAAAGAAAGCAATTTTTCATACTAGCACTTATAATATTTCGTCTTTTCTCCACAACCAAGAATTCACTCACCATGTAGCTGGTTTTGAAATGACCTAATTGTATTTTCTATTTGAAATCTGCTGGATGAAAGTCAGGCTAGGACTTTGCTCATTCTAAATCCAATGTCTGGTACAATGCTGGTGGGAGAGTGGTCTGTGATAAGGATGCAGAGATGCTCCAGTAGGCACATGGAACATTCCAGAATTACAGGGAGTGGGATAGGACATAGGTTTGGACATAGTCGGCACATTGAGGACTGAAGGGTCTATACTGTGCTGCACTGTTCTATGTTATAAAATTAAAGAAAGCAGGCCAGGATGTCGATCAGCAATGTTGCTGCTGAATCACCATGTGCACAACCATAGTGTAGCCAGGAAGATACTGTACAGTCCTTAATCCATTTCAAATATTGCAGTTGTGCAAAACAAAAGTAGATATCATGCATTCAAAAAACTAACCATACATACGCACAAAAATTTGCAATTAAAGTTTGTGATAAGGTGTCGCTAACTATAGCTGCAGCCCATAATATGTTTATCTTGCAATGATAGAGGAGAACTTGTTTCATGGGATCAGGTTCCCAAAGCAACTTGTATGGATGGAGTTGTGGATCTTGCCTTCTGCTGCAATAATAGGCAACTTGAATCATGACAGTCAAGGTCATCTCCTCCCTGAATCTTTATTTCCTCATTTTCTTCTGATCAGTGTCACACAGAATCATATAATAGTTACAACAAAGAAGGAGGACATTCAGCTCATTGTGTTGCACAGACTGTCCAAATGAGCAATTGCTTGGTGCCATTTCTCCTTCCTCTTCCCATAACCCTGTATGTTCTTCCTTTTCAGATAACAATATAATTTTCTTTGAATTCTTCAAATAAACCTATCTCCAACATACCTTCAATACCTGTGACCTCAAGCACCTTGAAGGACAAGGGCAGCAGTCGTATAGAAACACCACTCCCTGCAAGTTCTCTCCAAGCTATACCTGACTTTGAATTACATCATCATTCTTATATTATCGCTGGATTAAAATCCTGGAACTCCCTTCCTAATAGCATTTTGGTGTATCTACACCAAATAGCCTGCAGCAGTTCAAGAGGGTGGTTTGCCACCATCTTCTCAAGGACAATTAAGGACAATCAAGAAATGATGGCATAGCCAGCAACAACTATGCCCTATGAAAGAATAATTTACTGCATTCCATACCTTAACCTTTCCTCCATGAAAACTTTTTTCTCATTTCACTTTTGCATCTTTTACCAATTTCTTTAACTCTGTGCTCTCTCATTCTGGTTCTTTAATGAGTGGAAACAATTCTCCCTATCAGCTGTGATCAGACCTCTTATAATATTGAATACTTCTGTCAAATATCCGAGGAAAACAATCCCAACTTTTCCAATTTTTCTTCATAACTGAAGTTCCTTTTTTCTGGGATCATTCTCATTTTTTTCTTCTCTTTCCATTGAATTCACATCCTTCCTAAAGTATGGCATCCAGAACTTGGCATAATGTTCCACCTGAGGCCAAATTAGTGTCTTATAGTGGTTCAACATGACCTCCTTGTTCTTATACCATTATTAATAAAGATTATTAATCTTTATTAAGATACTGTTAAGCACCATGCTCTCCCTACCCTACTTCAATATCTTATCCACATACATACCAGCTCCTTCTGTCTTGCACCCCCTTTAGAGTTGTACCTTTATTTCATATTGTCTCTTCATATTCTTCAAACCAAAATTAATCCTTCACATTTCTCTGCATTGAACTTCGTCTGCCCTCCATCTATCACTCCACCAACTTGCCCTCTTTTTGAAATTCTGCACTATCTTCCTCACAGTTTGCAATGCTTCCAAGTTTCATATCATGTGAAAATTCTGAAACTGTGCCATGAATGTATTTCAAGATCTGGGTCACTAATATATCAGGAGAAGGAAGAGTTCCAATATTGACCTCTGGGGAACTCCAATACAAACATCCATTAACTACTATTCTCAGTTTCCTGTCATTGAACCAATTTCTATACATCGTCTTACTGTCTCTTTTATTTCATGAGTTACAACATTGCTCAGAAGTATGCTAGGAAGACATATTAAATGCATTTTGGAAGTCCATATATACCACATCTGCAGCATTGCTCTCATTAACTTTGTCTGTTACCTCTTCAAATATTCTATCAAGTTAATTAAACATGATTTTTTCTGAAGAAATCCTTGCTGCTGTTTTTAATTAACTCCCATTTGTCCAACTGATTATTAATTCTATCCTGAATAATCATTTCCAGAAGTTTCCCCAACACTAATCTTAAACTATTTATCTTTACACTCTTTTTTTGAACAAGGGTGTAATGTTTGCAATTCTCTAGTCTCTTGGACCACCGCTGTGTGAAAAGATTGAAAACTTATGGCCAATGCTTCTGCAATTTTCACTCTCACTTCCCTCAGTATTCTTTGTTGTCTTATGAACTTTAAGTACTTACAGCCATTCCAGTATGTTAAGAAGGATAAGATAAGACCACTATGACATGTCTCAATATTTTATCTCTGCTTTCTCTAGCTGGTGTACTACTGATTGTCACGAACTACACAGGAGACCGGCTAAATTTCGGCTTAGCTCTAGAAGAGACAAAAGCAGAGGGAATCACTGTGGAGATGATTGTTGTAGCTGATGACTGTGCCTTCACCACATATAAAAAAGCTGGGAGGAGGGGTCTGTGTGGCACGGTACTCATAAGCAAAGTAAGTTTGATGTATAAAAAATGCCGAAGAAAGGATCTCAAGGCCTGTTGCTTTGCAAAGAGGTAAATCCTACAGTTACCAGTGGAACGGGAAGTAAAATAAGCCAGCAGCCGAGACGGTATATACCTCAGAATGCTAACGAACATCCAGGATGAAATCATAGAAGTCGTAGAATCCCTACAGTGCAGGAGGCCATTTGGCCTGTCAAACTTGTACAAACCACAATCCCACCTAGCCTTATTTCTGTAATCCCCTGATACTAGTGTCAATTTAGATGGCCAATCACCCTAACCCACACATCTTTGGACTGGGAAGAAATCAGAACACCCAGAGGAAATCCCCGCAGACACAGGCAGAATGTACAAACTCCACACTGACAGTGACTCAAGGCTGGAATTGAACTTGGGACCCTGCAGTTGAGAGACAGCAGTGCTAACCACTGTGCCACTGTGCGACCCATAATAAAGATACGAACCATACCTCCTTGGAAACAGGAATTGTCAAAGGAGTGGAAGGGTAGAGAGTGTTCAACCTCTATTCAATAGATGTTTAACATTCACCGAGTTTAACAGGTTAAGTTAGAAAAGTTCTCATCTGAGCTTAATGAAGGTTAAGTTTGGTATTCTGAACATGATTGTAGGCATTACCCTGTGCCACGAAATTTGGCTAAATAATGTTATACGCACTGTTCTGGTACCAAAATGATATTTGTGCTATGTTGGTGCTCTTCAGGTGCAGCCCGCACTGGAGAGTGATTGTGCAGCTATAAGGATCATGCATCAGAATGTGACACTGATCTGATGCCAGCATTGTCATTTTTATTTACCTTGCTATTCCAGCTAATGCCTTCTCAAAAGCAGACATCTGAAAATGCATTCAGCACCAGGAAGGATTCCCCAGCAGTGCAATTTTAAGATACCAACAGATTGGTTGCTGATTGATTGAGGATGTTAAGAGAAGTCCCAATCTGACCTTGATGAAGTCCTCTCTGTTATCCAAAAAGAATCATGCATCGGGGAGCTTTAATACCGGGGTTGGCTGTGACTCCAACATTTGAAATGGAAATAGATGAAAAAATGTGGTAGGAAAAGCCCATGTAAGTTCCGTCCCCCTGCTGACAAAGTGAAAGCCTCTTTCTTGCAAACACCTTCTGCCAAGTGGACCAATATAAAAATCACCCAGACACAGGGAAAATGTGCCAAACGCCACAGACAGTGTCACCACCACCACCTCCGCCCACCCCCCCCACCCCCCCCCCCCCCCCCCCCCCACCCCTCCCAAGCAAGTGCCAGAGTGGTTCACTCCGGCAAAGATTACTATAGCTCCCCAATTTCAGGGAGCTGAAGGCCTGATCCTGCTGGAGTGAAGGGAGCAGCAATCAAGTGCACCCTAGAGGATCAGGCGATAGGAGAGTTGCCAATGCCAGACTGTGCCTCCAACACTACCCAAGGGGACAATATGCCAATATACAAGAGGCACCTTGGCACATGCTATTGGGCATGGGGCAGTGCCAAGGGGGTGGGGCCTGGTGGGACAATCGATAGAAGTGGGGAATCTCATTGCCACTCACATAAGGATTGGTGGGAGGAGGTAGGGAGGCCAGCAGTTAGAGCTGGGGGGAATGGTCTGCCTGCTTGGGGAAGTGGGGAGTGAGTAGGGTGTGGTGGGGGAGGCATGGGAGATCGAGGTTGCGGGGGAGAGAGGCTTGGAAGCTGGGCCAAACATGATTGGGGGCTAGCAATGGGGCCAGGGGGGGAGATGGTGAAGGGCCAGCTTTGCAGGGATCGCAGAGTTGGCCAGCGATCACAAGGCTAGCATGGTGGGGCCACTGTGCATATGCTGATCTTGGCACTGATAGATCAGAGTATGCACAGTGGCCCACCCAGCATTATGCTGTCAGCCTCCTGGGCAGAAATAGGCCCCGCTCCCTGAATTTTGGAGTGAATCATGTTAGTGCACTCTGCGATGCACAGAGTTTGGGACATTCATTTTGAGACTCCCACCACAAAAAAAAGCGTGATTTACTCCAGTTTTCACATGTATTCAACACTTAGAATTTTTTTTGGAAGAATTCCGACTGTAATGTTTGCAAACCTTGCAAGAAGTATATTCCAGAGAGATATTTTGTCTGAGGAATTGGAGCTTGATCAGTTTAAAAGCATTCAGCCAATACTGGTGAGTTGTAAACCTCATTTACTTACTCAGATCAGAGAAGAAATGATAAATGAGGGACAATTAAATCAAAAGATAAGTTACAGGATGTTCCAGAGCAGGCAATATTGTCATGGAGATGGATAGAGACTGTTTAGTTTCAATTTATCTGAGTGATCGCTAGGGAAGTTAAATGCAGTTTAGATCTCATGTCGATTTCAGCTCATCAAAGCTAGCCAAAGTAAATTACAGTTACAGAGTGAGTATGGTTAAAAAAAACAAGCTTCATAATTGACTGTATGGAAGACAGGTGAGGCTTAACCTCAATTTGAATTTTATGAGAACAGAAGCTGGAATAATGCCTAATTAGAAACAGAAGAGATTGATATGTCTTATAAGAGAATTCTTGGGAGAAGTAGTAAGTAAGCCTGAGTGCACAGCTTATTTATGAATCATATTGTGAAGTTTAAAATCTTTGTTAAGTCAAGTCTTTTATGTACAAAATTCCTTTTAGTTTAGAAAGGTGAAATCTTGTAGGGTTATTCTATTGGTTAAAAGATGTTTAGATTTCTGTTTAAAGATAAATGGTCCCAAGCCAAATCATAATATGAACAAAAGTAATTAGTTTTTCAGATAGTCCCCGTTCTGATATCTGAACATATTTGAAGGCCGAACAGATTGACATCAGGGAAGTTTACCTCTGACCTACCTGAACTAGCAGCATTTGGAACTGCCTTGAGTGTATGGTTTCCAGAAGGTTTTCAATGTTTCATCAGACTGGTTAGTCTTGTTTAGCTTGAAAACACAGCTGTCTCTTTCCTACTTCTTTTGTGAACAAAAGTCAACTTAAAAGTAATGCTGCCATGTAGTTTCATAACTTTCTCTGCATGATGTTGTGGGAAATTACTGTTTTATTTAACGAAGCTTCGTGGAGAAAAGGCAGTGGCATTCCATAGTACTGATGATGTAGAGATGCCGGCGTTGGACTGGGGTAGTAAGAACTCAGTAAGAATCTAGCAACACCAATTTTAAATCCAACCGATTTATTTGATAGTAAATTTGCGAGCTTTTGACTTTCTGTCTTCGTCAGGCAAGTGCAGTGTTCTGGTCTGCAATAGCACACATATCAACACAGACAGTCACAGATTGCTGATTAGAATGTGAATCCTTTCATCTAACCTGCTATTCAAGTGTTAAAGTGGCTAACAATGTGTGTGAAGGGAATCCTGAGCATTGGTTAGAGAATTGTGTATTTTCTCCAGACAGCATAGTAAGTGGGGTTTTTTGCAAACCCAGGCAAGTTACAGGGGTTACAGATAGTGTGACATGAAGCCAAGATCCCTATTAAGACCGTCCTCATGTGTGCGGAACTTGGCTATCAGTTTCTGCTCAGCGACTCTGCGCTGTGGTGTGTCACGAAGGCCCCCTTGAAGAACATTTACCCGCAGGTTGGAGGCCGAATGCCCGTGACTGCTGAAGTGTTCGCCCACAGGAAGGGAACTGTTTTGCCTGGTGATTGTTGAGCGATGCTCATTCATCCGCCAACATAGTGTCTGCATGGTCTCCCCAATGTACCGTGCTTCGGGACATCCTTTCTTGCAAAGTATTAGGTAGACAACGTTGGCCGAGTTGCAAGAGTATGTACCGTGTACCTGGTGAATGGTATCCTCATGTTTGATGATGTCGTCCATGTCTACGATCTGGCATATCTTGCAGAGGTTGCTGAGGCAGGATGGTGTGGTATTGTGGTCACTGTTCTCCTGAAGGTTGGGTAGTTTGCTGCGAACAATGATCTGTTTGAGGTTGTGCGGTTGTCTGAAAGCAAGAAGTGGGGGGGGTGGGGATGGCCCTAGCGAGATGTTCATCATCATCAATGATGTGTTGAAGACTTCGGAGAACATGTTGTAGCTTCTCCGCTCCGGGGAAGTACTGGACAACAAAAGGGTACTCTGTCCACCGTGTCCCGTGTTCGTCTTCTGAGGAGGTCAGTGCGGTTTATCGCTGTGGCACGTCGGAACTGTCGATCGATGAGTTGAGTATAATAGGGATCTTGGCTTCATGTCACACTATCTGTAATCCCCGTAACTTGCCTGGGTTTGCAAAAAACTTCACTTACTGTGCTGTCTGGAGAAAATACACAATTCTCTAACCAATGCTCAGGATTCCCTTCACACACATTGTTAGCCACTTTAACACTTGAATAGCAGGTTAGATGTAAGGATTCGCATTCAAATCAGCAATCTGTGACTGTCTGTGTTGATATGTGTGCTATTGCAGACCAGAACACTGCATTTGCCTGACGAAGACAGAAAGTCGAAAGCTCGCAAATATTCCATAGTACTGGGCAGCTATCTTTTCTCAACAATATAATAGGAACAGTCCATCTTTATATCTTTTACACGATAAATGGACTGGACATCATTAACACATTGTTGGAATCAAATAGGTGAACGATCATTTAGTACATTGTTATAGGCAGATGAGAGATAAAAGCATTTCAATATCACATTATTCCATGAATGGATACATTTCTCTTTATCAATGACTTAGTTTCAGTCTATTCATACAGTAATCTGCATTTACGTATTCCTGTTCCCATTTGTGGCTAATCCCCCTATCGGACCCGATTGTCCGAGGACTATCTTTATCTTTTAAGGTGCCTGGCTTCCTGCAATATTTGTTGCCTGTATGTTTAATTCAAATAACTGTCTGTCCTGTATGTTTAAATTTCAAATAGTTGTCTGCATTAAAAATAGTGCCTGCTTAATGTCTTTTAAAATAGCTGGGCAGCTATTTTATGCCAGGTATCCATCTTTGTGGTTTTCCCCACCACAATGAAAATAAGCTAATGTTCAGAAATGTGTCAATAACTCTTAAATGTATAAATGATTAGCTTTGGAAGTGATGTCTTCTACAGTTAAATACCCTGATAAGTCGTTAGGTTCACAAGTGGGAAAGTGTTGAGGGAACCTGGAGAACTGTACTGCAAATATTTTCAGAAAAAGACAGAATAATTATATAATAATAAAATTATAATAAACCTTTGTTGAGTAATTAGATCTAAATTTAAGCTCTTGTGCTTTACTTATTATCTTTACTGTTGGTAGATGGCTGGGGCCATGTCTGAAATGAAGAAGCCACTTGATGAAATTGTAGAGAGACTGAACATCGCGTTAAGTAAATTAGGTAAGTGATCACATTGCAGAACCAAACCATGGAACGTATTCTAGTTGATTGTTGCTGTGCAGTGCACTTACAGAAGGAAATATTAAGAAGTCAATTCAGAGGAATTCAATCCATATTTGTGACTGGACATGTCAGGTTTATTTTTCAGAGACCTTTACGTACTTGATACAAGAGCAAGACACTGATCTGTATCAGAAAACTCAGTCCTTTATTTTCAAGCAAATGCAAACTTCTGTTTTATTAACTTAGCACAGTGTGCAGAGCTTCGCCAAGCGATACCCTCCAAACTGGGGACAGTCTCTTCCTTTATACTCTTTTTACAGCAATTAGTCACATACATGCAGTATAACTTCACCTAGATCACGTGCTTAGCAACAGCAAGAGTAAGTATAAAGTCAAGCTGTGAGTAAAACCACAAATATGTCAAAAACCCATTTTTGGTTACCATCAAAACTGCACGTCCACCATCGTTCGAGTGTGAGATAGCAATTGTTCTCATATATCTCGGGTCGCTCCCTTGCCTATAAAGCAAATGTTATCTCCTTCAAACAAGGACAGCATCAGCTGAGTCCCTCCTAAACTGGTTTATTCAAGGAGTTGTCATTTGCAAGGCTGGGCTAACAGTTCAGAATAGGGAATATGTGCTGATACCAGTACAAATTGTTCCAAACAGCAAGATGCAGTTAATCTCAGCTTTCAAGCTAAGAATGATATTGTTTATTTCACTTTATCTTACAGCAACCAGCTGCATTTATACTTTTGTAGGAGTTCACCTTTTTTTACAAATGGCCAAGATCATAGGAGATTCATACGATGTTAACATAGAACATAGAACATTACAGCGCAGAACAGGCCCTTTGGCCTTCGATGTTGCGCCGACCAATTAGGAAAAAGCAATGACCCTCTAACCTAAACCATTCCCTTTTCGTCCATAAACTTATCTACTAACCTCTTAAACGCCACCAAACTTGGCGCATCTACAACTGCCGCAGGCAGGGCATTCCATACCCTTACCACCCTCTGGGTAAAGAACCTACCTCTGACATCCGTCCTATAACTACCACCCCTTAATTTAAAGCTATGTCCCCTCGTGCTAGCTTTCTCCATCCTAGGAAAAAGGCTATCACTGTCCACCCTATCTAAACCTCTAATCATCTTATATGTTTCAATAAGGTCCCCTCTTAGCCGCCTCCTTTCTAACGAAAAACAACCTCAAATCCCTCAGCCTCTCTTCATAAGACCTGCCCTCCATACCAGGCAACATCCTGGTAAACCTCCTCTGTACCCTCTCCAATGCCTCCACATCTTTCTTACAATGTGGGGACCAGAACTGTACACAATACTCCACGTGCAGCCGCACTAACCCTTAACATTTCATTCCCTCCTTTTATCATTTCATGATAACACTAACCTCTTTAATGAGGAACTTGTCCTCTATGATATGCTAAGCATTGGCACTTACCCGTCAATAAACCTAGCAGTAAGCAAACTACCAGGATAATGACTCCCAGATGCATCAGCATCACCCCAGTCTCCAAAGAAGTTACCAAAAGGCCTCCAACAAGGAGGATTGTAGTTCTTAAAGTTTTGTCCTTCAGCCCTAAATTTTGTCAGTGATCTTTTTAATATGCTCAGCTAAATTTTGACATTGTCGGAGAAGTCTGGAATGTATGTACAGCACTCAGCCTATTAGGGCACAAGTGCCTCCTGCTGCTGCCAATATGTAATCTAAAGACATTCGATTTTGGAGTGCCATCATCTGTAAAGCTACGACTTCAGCTGAAACTTCAGAGATAGCGGTATTCACATCCTCTAATCCATCCGTGGTATCATTAGCTATTTTCTCAAGAGCTGATGTCATATTGGCATCTACTTGGACTGCCTTTGCTCTCCCATAGACCCATTTATATCTTAACAGATGTATCTTGGAGCGCAGATGCAGGGAATCATAATGTCAGACATAAGAGACCACATACGCTAGATAGCAAGATCCAGACTAGTCCCAGGGAAGCCAAAGGTAGGTGCTATCTCCACAGACAAAACAGGTGCCTTTGTATATCGTCTAATAGGCTGGAATTGGCTGGAAAACTGTTGTCATTGGGGCATATACTTTTTCTCCCTTCCCAATCCCAACCTTTACATCCCTTTGATAAGAAGAAGGCATTCTATATGAATATCCCCATTTGTGTAATGGTTTTTTTCTGACTGGGGTAGGTAATATTAAATTGCTGAATGCAATAGCTATGGCCAATGGGTATGGTTCAGTTTCTTATCAAGCAGATAGATCCTCTTTGTTGAATTTTTACAACAAAGTGGGGTGGGGAGTCTGATCTATCATATTGGGTTGATAATGGTTCTTAAAAGAATTTGTTACATTACACCGCTCTGCAAGTTGAGCAATATTTTTGCCTGAAGGTACCCTAGAGGGATGTCCTGTCTGTTAACTTTTATGAAGTCTATAGGATCAAACACAGCTCTCATTCCATTTTTAGTTTTGTTTTGATACAAAATCCATTGTATCATTGCCTGGAGGTTGAGAAGAATAGGGAACAGAGGAATCCCTTCTTTAGCATGGGGTGGTATGTATGAGCAGACCCAACACCCACTTACATTAAACTTTACAGCATACTCAGAAGACATGTACAAAAAGGTGTTAGACTGAAATCGTCCATTAGTCAGTCCATCTTTCAGGCTTCCTTTCCATTATTCTGGTTGTCCTTGTCCCAAGAAAATAGTCGAAAGGCTGAAGATGGTGAAGATGAACCTCATGATTTATTAGTGGAAATTGATGTCCACCGTTTACAGTCATTCAGATGGATCCAGCGATTCTGTATTTTGATTTTAACTGCCGTAGGAGTTTGGAGAAGGACTTGAAACGGTCCTTTCCATCTTGGTCTAAGTTAACTCCCAACTTATTAGCATTTACATACATTATATTTGAATATGAGGATTACCACAGATAACATTTACTTAGTATAGCAAAGTCACAAAACAAACAGATATTACTTTGTAAAATTATCTCACATTCAAATGGTTACATTATAAACTGAGAATATGTTTCAATTGCCCAGCATGAAAATAGCCAAAGAAATATCAACTTGGTACTGTTTCCAATCCCTTCTACATTCTGGCTTAAGCAGCAAAATTGCAGAATAGTGGGGATTCCAATGTCCCAATAGATTAAGCATCGAACTCTGACTATCAATGACTGCTCCTTCCTCCTCCCCCCATCTTTGTAACATTATTCCAATACCATAGACTGCACACTCTTTAGTCATAAAAGTTAACAATTTTGATGATTAGCCTCCAATCAAACCACTGAAGAGTGTTCTAACAAAACCCATACGGACTCTCTTTCCATTACCCTTTATTTGTCAAAATTAAACTTATTTACCTCTTTAGAATTTAGGTAACTTCCCATTTATAAGTTGGTTATTTTGTGTGTTCAATCTATTCTATCAATTAAATGTCAGAAACTGTAATGCTTAAACATAACCAATCATTTTAATTTAAAAGTTAACAGTGGAAAGATCTGAATGAGCCAAACACTTCAAGTTTCAATTATCACTCAGTTGTGATAAACAATCTTGGACTCTTGAAGCTGCTGGACTTGTTATTCATGAGCCAACTATTTTAAACAAAACACAAAAGAAAAATCCCTTTTCTAAATTGTTTTCTGACTGAAACAGTTAGATGGTGTGCAAACAAATTGACTCAGAATTTATTCATTCTCAGGTGAGATGTTTTCAGAATGGGTTACTTCAACAGGCTATGTTACAGCACAGACTGTCAAGCTCAGTTCAAGTATGGACAGATTCCAAATTATTGAGTAGCAAGAGCTTCGCGTTAAGAAAAGGAGGGCTTGAAAACAGTGAGCTTGGATGCTATATTTGGAAATAGAAAAGACAAACAGACTGGAGGGGAGGGAGGTAATTGGGATCTCGTTGTTAACTTATACCCTTGGAAGGTAATTTGCATCCTTTATGCATTCTGAACAGTTACACATTGTTGGAAGGTTTTTTTTTGATTAGTGACTTCAAGTTCCTTCAGAAAGTTAACCATAAAACAGCAGAAAGGTTTAAATTAAAAGCTTATATAATATCCATTTGACGCACAATAAAAAGCTTTTTCTTCATTTTAAAAAGCCAATAATGGGAAGTTGTCGCCAGAAGCTTGCATTTGAACATATTTCTTGGCAACCCATAAGCAGGTAATTCCTTTCTGTTCCTTTTTAAAAAGATAGTATCACTTCTCATCAGACTATTCATGGGAACAATTCAAGACATCAAAAATGAAACTTACGCAACTTATTTTAAATGTTTGACAGATTATATACAAGATAAAATCAACTTCAGTGGTCAAAAAAGGCAGGATTCCACTTATCAGTCAGGTAACTTCAGTGAAACAGCAATGTTTCAGCTTTCTGCCGACCAGGCAGACACAAAAGGTATTATTTTACCACAGGCCAGGACACCTGGCCAATTTTATTCAAACAGCTCAACCGTGCCTTATAAATTTCTGCAGAAAGTAATGGTGTGAAGATTCCAATCATGAACGCTTACTCAGAGCGAAAAGATGTAGGGAACTGGATTACAGGTAGAGAAGCATGTACAAATAGTGTTAACTACTTAGGATAGTTCATTACCAGCGTAATGGTTCAGAGAGAAACACCTCGTATAGTCTTTTGAGTATCAATTCATGCAAACTGGAAACTATGACAAGAGGAGAGATTTCCCCTTCTGTTGTGTGCACCAATGATCAAAGCCATTTTCCTGAAGAGTGTTCTAACAAAACCCATACAGACTCTCTTTCCATTACCCTTTATTTGTCAAAATTAAACTTATTTACCTCTTTAGAATTAGAGGTAAATTCTCTAATTTAGAGAATTCTCTAATTCTCTAATTATAAGTTGGTTATTTTGTGTGTTCAATCTATTCTATCAATTAAATGTCAGAAACTGTAATGCTTAAACATAACCAATCATTTTAATTTAAAAGTTAACAGTGGAAAGACCTGAATGAGCCAAACACTTCAAGTTTCAATTATCACTTGGTTGTGATAAACAATCTTGGACTCTTGAAGCTGCTGGACTTGTTATTCATGAGCCAACTATTTTAAACAAAACACAAAAGAATTCGGCTTGGAGTCAAATCAATTACTTGATCTCAAAATCTGTCAAATTAAAAACAAACAGAAAATTTTGGAATTTTCCAAACTTCCAATATATATAATTTTTTAATTGCCAAATTAGGAATTGACTGGACCTTGGTGAGACCACATTTGGAATATTGTGTTCAGTTCTGGTAACATCACTATAAGAAGGATGTGGAAGCACTGGAGAGAGTCAAAGCAGATTTACCAGGATTCTGCCTGTTTTGGAGGGTAGGTCTTGTGAGGAAAGATTGAGGGAGCTGGGGCTTTTCTCTTTAGAGCAGAGGAGGATGAGAGGCGACTTAATAGAGGTTTATATGAAAATGAAGGGGGATAAATAGAATGGACATGCAAATACTATTTCCTCGGATGGATGTAACTGTTACCTAGGGGGCATAATTATAACGTTCATGGTGGGAGATATAGGAGGGATGTCTGAAGTAGATTCTTCATTCAGAGTGCTTGGGGTGTGGAATAGACTGCCTGCTGTGATAGTGGAGTCGGATTCTTTAGGAACTTTCAAGAAGTTATTGGATAGGCACATGGAGCACACCAGAATGGAGTGGGCTAGCTTGATCTTAGGTTTGGACGTAGCTCGGCACAACATTGAGAGCCGAAAGGCCTGTACTGTTCTATGTCCTATGGTGAAATCTCTGCCAGTTTAAAATAACACAAAAAATAAACACACATTCCAATGTGGTGATGTTACAATTTCTTCAAGACAAAGAACACATGGTTCCCTCCAAGGTTTAAATTCCTTCTTAACAAAATTTGAACGCAAAATTATTTAAAATTCAAATTGGTTATTTCAAATTTCAATTTATGTACTTTGATTTTGAAATTTCAATTTACTTTCCAAAAATTGTGTTCAAAGTAACATTCCACATATATTTATGTATTTATATTCTATACCTCTTAAGCACAATCATGGCCATTGAGTACCAGCACAAATTGTTCCAAACAACAGCATGCAGTTAATCATAGCTTTCAAGTTAAGAATAATATTGTTTACTTCACTTTATCTTACAGCAACCAGCTGCTTTTACACTTTTCCAGCTCAGCTTGCACATCTTTTTTACAAATGACCAAGGTCATAGGAGATTCATAAGATGTTAACCCATTAACATTCCTTAACCCTGTAACATCTGAGACATCTCAGTCAGATGTGGATATGTTCACTGAAGATTGCACAATGTTCACCACCATTCACAATGCTTCTGATAGTAAAACTGTCATATCCAGCAAGACCTGAATAACATTCAGGATTGGATTGATAAGTGCTACATAACATAGATATCACACAAGTGCCAAGCAATAACAATATCTCACAAGAAAAACATAACCATCTTCCCTTGACATTCAAAGGCATTACCATCATTGAATACTTCACCATCAACATTTTGGAGATTATCACTAACCAGAAACTGAACTGGATCAACTTTATTAATACAAGAGCAGTTCCAAAGTGGAAATTCTGTGCCAAATGATTCCTTAAAGCCTGTCCACCATCAACAAGGCACAAATTGGGAATGTGATGTAAAGTTCTCCTTTGGCCAGTGTGAGTGTGGCTCATACATTAGTTTGATTACAAAAATGGTTATTTTTCTGCTTAGGTACAATGGGAATCTGTCTGTCACCCTGCAGTATTCCTGGATCTAAGCCAACTTTCCAACTGGAAGCAGATGAACTGGAACTTGGACTGGGTAAGAGGCTGTTCAAAGAATAGAGCTTAAAGAACAGTATAGTAACTGGTTAGCAGTACAGTAACAGAGCACATGTTACTTGTATGGATATTGAAAAATATCATTTTCTTGGAAGACTCAGCTGGGATTTTGATTTTGGTGGTTGGGCAAAAGTTAGATTATAAAATCTGACTAATATTTCAGTAAATGTTATGTTCTGTAAATGGAACTGTGCAATCCAACCTCTTGAGCCTGTGCAGTTCTGGATATGGTTGACTCAAACATTTCAACCACTTTATCAATGATAATGAATGCCTGTC
Organism: Sphyrna mokarran; assembly: GCA_024679065.1. Taxonomy (NCBI): domain Eukaryota; kingdom Metazoa; phylum Chordata; class Chondrichthyes; order Carcharhiniformes; family Carcharhinidae; genus Sphyrna; species Sphyrna mokarran. The sequence continues at coordinate 77,928,190 of JAGIQG010000008.1, read as the reverse complement.
AGGAAATGGACATGTTTGCTCATGAGTTTACAATGGTAAGGGGCATTATCTTGGCATTAGAGCTTGGTCATTTTGGAGGAGAGTAGACTATATTTTCATATCAAGTATAGTGAAAATCTGGAACATTCTTACTCAGAATTGTTGAGACTGGGCCAACTGAAAATGTTAATACCGAGATGGCTTTTTATTAGGTAAATATAATAAATACTGAAAAAGAGACATTTTTTGTCAAAGCTTTTCATCCTGCACTTGCAAGAATAAAGGAGAAAACAAATTTATACTGTATGAGAAGAAAGCGTTGATTAGTTGGCCAATGGACTTTGACTTGGAGAGGTGTTACAATGGAGAATGCATCAGTCAATGACAGTCACAGTTATTGGCAGATGTTTGAAATTTAAACGAGACACATTGACTTTGGCTGTCATTTAATGTGTTTAACACATGTTCTGTCTGTCTGCAAATATAAGAATATAAGTTGAAATGGAGCAACAACAGGTAAATGGTATTGAGGCACAGATCAGCACAGATATAATTGAATAGCAGAACACAATCAAGAATAGCTCTGATCACAACTACAGATAATGAAGTCATACTTGCCAACCTACAACATCAAAGTTATACATAAAGCAATAAATTTGAACCAAAAGTGTGGTTTGTGGAGGATGTAAATTGTAAAGTCAGCACTGAATTTTGCAAATTTAAATGCACAAAAGTGTGGATAAAGACTTTAGCTGCATTTTCAGTTTCATACAATTCTACAATGCAGAAGTTGACAGGTAATAGTCCAGGTTTGCGTTGATAAGTTGACAGGTAATAGTTGTGATACATAGTTAATAGAAAATTAACAAGAAAAGATCTAATGATCTCCATCTAATCCTTGACAGCACTCATGATGTGTCAATATCCTTGGATTTACCCTTCACTGGAAGTTTAACAGAACCAAAGATCAATGCGGTGGCTACAAGAGCAGTATAAACATTAGATACTCTGACAAATGGATGATATCCTTTCTCCTTGGTAACTCTTTCTCATCAACTATTCAAATCAGGAGTGTGATGCTTTAGTCATAACTTCCCTAGATTTTTTTCAGCCAGAATCATAAAAATGATGCATAACCTCACGTGTACAAAAAGTCCAGTTAATTGGTAGCTTCACAATCAAACACTAAATGTACCAACTTTCCACCGCTAGTGCACTATCACCACAGTATGTAAAATCTGCAAGATATTTATTCTCAAAGGACAACAACTTCTTACAGTGAGCTATAAGACCATAAGATATAGAAGCAGAATTAGGCCATTTGGCCTATCGAGTTTGCTCCACCATTCAATCATGGCTGATAGGATTCTCAACCCCATTCTCTCCCTTTTCCCTCTTTGATCCCCTTAGCAATCAAGAACCTGTCTATCTCTGTCTTAAATATACTCAATGACCTGGTCTCCACAGCCATTTGTGGCAATGAATTCCATAGATTCACCACCTTCTGGCTGAAGAAAGGGTTGAATCTTTATTCTGAGACTGTGCCTTCGGATTCTATTCTCACCTACTGATGAAGACATCTTTCTCGCGTCCATATCATCCAGTCCTTTAAGTATTCTGTAAGTTTCAATGGGATCATCCTTCTAAACGTCATCAAATACTGAGACTAGAAAGTTGCAGTTTTCATCAGATGAACATTGGGGAAGCCAAATGATGGCACAGTGGCTAGCACTGCCGCCTCACTGCATCAGGGAACCTGGTTCGGTTCCTGGCTTGGGTTACTATCTGTGTGGAATTTGAACTTTTTCCCTGTATTTGCATGAATTTCCTCCAGTTGCTCCGGTTTTTACCCACAGTTCAACGACGTGCACATGAGGTGGATTGGTCATGCTAAGAAATTGCCCCTTGGTGTCAGAGGGGCTAGCTAGGGAAAAAGCATGAGGTTATGGGGGTAGCCATGATGTGGAGATGCCATCATTCTGGGATAGACACAATAAGTAGTCTCAACACCAGGTTAATTTTATGCTACCAAATAAAGCTGTTGGACTTTAACCTAGTATTGGGAGACTATTTATGGGGATAGGGCCTGGGTGGGATTGTGGTTGGTGCAGAGTTGATGGCCAGATGGTCTCCTTCTGCATTGTAGGATTCTATGAAACTGCAAATGCAGCTAAAGTCTTTATCCACGCTTTTGTGCATTTAAATTTGCAAAATTCAGTGCTGACGTTAGAACTTACATCCTCCACAAACCACACTTTTGGTTTAAATTTATTGCCTTATGTATACCTTTGACTGTCCGAATGGGTTAATATGGATCAAATTTTCAGTACAGTAAGGAAAATTTGTAATTTATTTTACAGGTCTGTGGAATTTTTTAAAAATAATTTTTAAAACATATTTAAGAGTTTACTTCAATTATAAAGGGATCAGTTGTAGTTTTCTTGGATAATAAGTCATCTTGGTCCTTGTGACTTCATGACCTGAAAGCAGTAACAACAGGAAGAAAGAAAGAAGCTGTATAATTAGCAGACACAAAAAAAGAGCTACAAGCCTAGAAGTTGGAGGATGAAGGTGATCAGCACATTGATATAGATACAAAGAGAAATCCAACAAAGATGACAAGAAGAGCACACCCAATTCTCGTAAGGAAAACAAGCAAATCTCTGTCATGAAGAAAACATTTTTCAAATTTAGCAGAAAAGGACTCTTTGGAAAGACTGTTTGTTAAAAGGTCTAAAACCTGAAAAGCTGTGTGAAAAGCTTAAGGATGCTCAAGAACTGTGTACTTTCCCAGAAGTAAGCAAACAGTGAACCAAGATATTAATGGCTGGTCAGTTGAAAAGGAATGCTGTAAAGTTACACCATCAGATGGTCATAATTTCAGGGAGGAAGGATTAACAGAAGTGTGCCTTGATGTTGATAATTGTCACTGCATAACTCAAAGGTAAAACTATTGTCAGATTGGACTCCTGAGCTACTCTATGTGAATAAAGTAGCTCATATATTATGGAATTCAAAAGCTACTTTGTCTCACATGTCTGTCAGGAGAGATGCAGATGCTAGTTGTTGTTTAAGAGATATATAACAAAGAACAAAACAGCACGGGAAACAGGCCCTTCGGCCCAACAAGCCCACGCCGCCACCTCTGTTCCCACTTCTACCCGTGATCCCTGTCATCCCTGTCTATGTTTATAGATCTATGCATTAGAATTAATGTTGGGAAATTTGAAGTCACCCAATATAATTACCCTCTTGTTATTTTTACACCTCTCTGTGAATTGCACATACATTTGCTCTTCAGTTTCCTGCTGGGTCTCTGGAAGTCTATAATAAACACCATGCAATGTAGCTGTCCCTTTTTCATTCCTAAACTCCACCTACAAACCTTCATTTGATGCCCCATCCAAGATATCATCTCCTTACTACAAATTGACCTCTTTTCTATAGTATTTGCCGCTTTGTTCATTTGTGTTTGCGTTGGATCTAATTCATATTAAAGTAAAAGTTACAAAATGTGGAATCATGTTGTTAGCCTCTTAATTTAGTAAATTTGATTATTTTGGTTTATTGCTCTTGCTGGGGATCACAATGTTATTAAGACCAGGAGGTTGGCAGCTCCTCTAGCTTAATTTCAGCCATGGCACTTTTTTAGTACTATATATCTGGGTCTACAAAAAATGCACACATGAGCACGGTACCAGAAAATGAATAAATGCAATGAAATCCTGCTCAAACAAGTATCAGCTTTTTCAGAGGAGGGTAAACATTTGAAAACAAATAATAACAACCATGTTATTTTGAGATGAGATCTATTGTTTGTTTAGGTATCCATGGAGAAGCTGGTATCGAGCGGATAAAGGTGAGAGACCTTTAAACAATGAAATACAAGAGATATATAAAAGAAGAAATGAAAAATTAAAAGGGTATTGTCAAAATATTTCTCTCATTACAGTTGAGATAGCACAGTACATTGTAATACTTAGTTGTGTTACTGCATTTAATCAATAGCTTAGTTACCTGTGCTTGTTGTAAGTGGGCCTTGAATTCAATGCTGATTGCCATTGAGGAAGTTTGCAGGTCATAATTTGCAGGAACTGGGTGAACAATTTTCTATGTTCTGATGACTGTCAGTTCTATCATTCCAGCACTACTCTTCGTTCAATAACCAGCTCTCTGCTCTGAAACAGGCTGCCTGACATCAAAACTTGAATGTGTTACAATTTCCATCAACATAGGGGAAATCAAACTGCAGATGCTACTTGAAGTCTTCATTCACGTTTTGTCACCTTTAGATTTACAGCTTCAGTGCTGTTTTCACAAACTGCCTGCTGCAGGATTGGAACTTCCCTCTCAAAATCAGTGAACCTTTGATTGATTTCCATCCCATCTGCAATATACAAGATTCAGCAAGACATCTCAGTGCAGTCATAAACTGATCAATATTCCTGAGCTCTAACATTCACAATGGCTTTAGCACAGGATTCAAAATGGATCTTTGAGATCTCCAAAATTTCACTTGTCTGGTTTTTCTGCTCCTTATTCTAGTCTCAGTTACAAACGGCTTTTAATACTCCTTCCCATCACTGAAAAGGGAGTTGCTACTCTTATTTCTTGAAGCTTTTTGTTCAAATCTTTGGCAATGTTATTATTTTTCCACAAAGATTGGAAGAGTTGCCAACTTCTCCTTAAATTTCCCTTCATTCACATGGGGCAGATGCTGGCTGCTGGAAATTCTAAGCCAAAATAACTCACCCAACTGTCTTTGACTTATACAAAGTTGCAGACTATAATTTGAAATATTCTCTACTGCTTTTTACATTTGCTAGCCCTCAGCTGTCAAAAGCTATTGAATCTCAGCTGCAAACTTCAGACATTATGGGGACAATTTTACAATTTTGATTCCAAGTATTGAATCTGGGCGCAATTCAGATCTGACTTGGAAAGCTGTTCTCAGAATCCCCTGTACGCGCTCAGCCTGAAAAAAAGCCACGAGTCTGAATCGTGCTGTGGGCGGGGCTTATTGTGCCTGAAACACTGCTGCTCCACTCAGAGCCTTCAATTGTGCAATGGGAAAAAGATTGAAAAATATTCCCCTGTCACATTGTGCCTGAGCTGCAAAAATTGGATAAAGCAGCATAGAGCGATGGCCTTCACAGATATCGCCCCACTCCCACAATAAAACAGTCTCCCTTATCCACCAACACCCTCCCACTACCCAGATTGATCGCCCACAGAATGAGAGCAGATCCTCCCCAGAGATCAATCTAGCCCTCCCTTTCCTCCCACTCTCCCAACCAGAGAATGATCAGCCCGCCCTCTGCCCACTACCCCCAACCACCAACCTGAGTTAGAGAGCTGCCAGAAGCTGTGAACTTATCTGTTCAGAAGCTGGAGCACCCAAAACAGATCTTTGCCGAGCATGTCTGTTTCACGCCAAATCTCGACGGGCAAACATGATGGTAAAGGGGAAATGCAGGTAAGATTGGTGTCCAGCTCATTAAATCAATTTAAATGCATGCAAATGCATTTAAATTGACATCGCGCCCATTTCGAGTAGTGGTGAAGTGGTAAAGTAATCTGCACAGAAGTGGGCGCAGATTGCACTAATCGCCTCATGCCCAACTTTTGTGTCTGAAAACGCATTGGTAAAATCAGGCCCTATATTTTATATTATGTAGAAGATAACTACTGCTCAAAATTTTATTTTCATAAAATATCAGAGATCACATGATTATGGCAAGCCACTGTGCACAATGTGCAATTTTCTCCAGCCTTATATTTCCACTTGGACTCTTTTATTCTCTAATTCTGACCTTTTGTGAATCCTTTCTTCCTTTGCTCCTATCATTGATGGCAAACCGTTCCTATTTTCTGAAATTCATGTCCTGCAACACTCCACTTTCTCCTTCCCAAGGGTACTATTTTCCTACAGGTTGGAGAAATCAACAGCCGGATCTAAAAATATCCTCTGCCTCCATTTGCCAGGAGCCTGACTGGCAGAACAATTTATCAGAAGGGCAGCTCTTGATGTTGCTGATCCAATCAGAGGACCAGTAGCTCCAAAGTTTTGATATCTGATTGGGCAGGTGGGTGTTGCTTCAACAGGTATGAAGCTGTGAAAGGGCCTCAAAATCTAAGCACCCTTGAAGCTGTCAAAATTAATAAATATTTAAGAGATTGAGAGGTTGGCAACATGCTAGGCCCATTGGATCAGAGGGTAAAAGCAGTCACAGTGATTCTTTAGGATCACTAGTGTGTCCTTTGATGCCCATGGCTCACTCTGTCAGGATGGAATCTCTGGTTGTGATTGATATTTCCCCACTCCCTGATTGACACTAACAGACTGTTGCTCCGTTGCTGGCAAAATGAGGGTAAAGCTGAAAATCACCACTAATTGTGGCCTTAAATAGGTAAATTGGTTGTTTCTGCCATGGTCTTGATATTCCTTCCCATCTCTGGAAAATTCACTAGCAGCATAAATGTGTGAGGGAGTTTTCCATTCATGGTTCCTTCCTATCTTATCAGTCACCTCATCATTGCACTTTCAAGCCCACTATGATAGGACCATAAAAATTCTCCCATAAATTTCTTCTCTCATTGTATTTTTTTCAGCATATTTTAGGCCACATATCCTGCACTGTAGATTGTTGCAAGTTTACTTGTCAGTTTTTATTTGGGATGAATTTTCTGTCAAATAAGTTAAAATAACTATGTAAAATTGACATTTGTTTACAAAAAAGGAATCCAATGTTACTAATTGCACAGCTGATTGTTTATCTTTTTTTGCTCCAGATGATTTCAGCTGATGAAGTGATACAAAAAATAATTGATCACATGACAAATCCTTCTAATGAGTCCAATCTGAGTGTGAAAGCTGGTAAGCATTGAGTGCAGTGGAAGAAATGCACAGTTAATTCTAGCCCCACTTCTTCACAGGTCATAATAATAGATATAAATGTTTTATTCATTAACCAAAGTGGCCAATTATTTATCTTTGTTCTACTGTACTCAATATAAAATGACATTAACCAAACATCTTTCAATAAACACAGAATAATTGGTTTAGTATAAAACAAACTTTTGTTAAAAAATCAAATTGCAATTTATTATTTGTAAGTATAATGATATCCTCCCCCCCCCACCCTTTTTAAAATTGATATCTGACCACCCATTTACTTATAAACACAAAACAAGACAAAAAAGAGAGCCTGGGTTATGGGACAATTTCTTTTAAAGGCTAAAGTTTAACGAGGTCTCGTTGCTGTTGATGTAACAGAATTCTGGAATTCTGGCCACAATTGACCTGGAAGTCCTTTCAGATGGACCTAATGAGGGCGATTCTCCCAAAAATGCTGGATTGACGAGAAAACTGGCCTATGTCATGACTGCTTTTTCAGTATAACTTAAGACCCGAATTTTCCCATTTTGTGCAATAGAGAGGTCACATTGTGAATATCAGAGTCTGTCAGCTCCAGAACTCTGCACATGCACTGCGGCCCCGATCTGTCAGTCTCCCCTTTTGCTGCCACCTCAATCTCTGGCCATCCCGGGACCACTGCAAGACTGCCCCTCCAGCAACAGCATTCCCCCATCCTCCACAGCCCAGTTGAGGCCCCTACAACAATTCCCGGGCCAGCCCCAATATCTGAGCGTAGGGTAACAAAATTTGCTGATGACACAAAGATGAGTGGAAAAGCGAATTGCGTGAAGGACACGGAAAATCTGCAGAGAGATCTGGATAGGCTGAGTGAGTGGGCGAGGACCTGGCAGATGGAGTATAATGTTAGCAAATGTGAGGTTATCGACTTTGGAAGAAATAGTAGTAGGAGGGAATATTATTTGAAGGGTGAAAAACTGCAGGATGCTGCCTTGCAGAGGGACCTGGGTGTCCTTGTGCATGAATCGCAAAAACCAGTCTTCCAGTTCCTGCAGGTGATCAAAAAGGCGAATGGAATGTTGGCCTTTATAGCGAGGGGGATAGAATATAAAAGCAGGGAGGGCTTGCTGCAACTGTACAAGGCACTGGTGAGGCCACAACTGGAGTACTCTGTGCAGTTTGGTCCCCTTATTTGCGAAAGGATAAATTGGCCTTGGAGGGAGGACACAGAAGGTTCACCAGGCTGATACCGGAGATGAGGGGGTTAGTTTATGAGGAGAGACTAAATAGACTGGGTCTGTACTCATTAGAGTTTAGAAGGCTGAGGGGGGAATCTTATAGAGACTTACAAGACAAATGAAGAGGCTAGATAGATAGAGGTAGAGACATTCTTTCCACTTAGAAAGGAAAACAGAATTAGAGGGCACAGCCTCAAAATAAGAGGGGGGGGGCGCAGTTTAGAATGGAGTTGAGGAGGAAGTTCTTCACTCAAACGGTGCTCAATCTGGAATTCTCTGCCTATTGAAGTGGTACCTCATTGAATATATTTAAGACACGGGTAAATAGATTTCTGATAGACAAGGGAATTAAGGGTTATGGGGAGAAAGCAGGAAAGTGGAACTGATCCACTTTAGATCAGCTATGATCTTACTGAATGTTGGGGCAGGCTCAAAGGGCTAGATGGCCTACTCCTGCTCCTATTTCTTATGCTCCTCCTGGGCATGAGCAGTTTGCCCCTTGGCAGTGCTGGGGGCATAGGCTGGCACTGCCAGAGTGCCCCTGCCCAGCAGACATCATTCCTCCACCATCCGACCCCCTGGAGAGTCCTGATTGCACCCCTTCCCCCCCTTCATTCTGGCAGAGTCTCCCGCTAGTTCCCTGAATGTTGGGAGCTATTCTAAACCCTGTCAGAGTGAAAGATTTGTTGGGCTTAATGTAAGATCTAAGATAGATTTAAAGTTCATTTAACAAAGATTTAAATCACCTACCTCACTTCCTGCCGTTTTCCAATGCGGCTCCAACTTTAATTGTTCTCTGGCTCTGGGAGACACATATGCATCAGGAATGCATGTGTGAATCCCATGAAATGGCTGGCACGTGCATCTCTCAACCCAATCCACCAGAAAATTTGCAGATCGCGATGGGAGGATCACCCCCAATGTCTTTGATAATTTTTGGTTGTCACAACTTCACAGGTTTTCAGGGATATAGATGTTTTTTTGTTGAGGAAGTTAACACAAAGGAGCAAGTTTTTCTTTTGCAACCTAAAAAACATACCAAAGATTCAAAGAATACTTCTCCCAGGCCAAGCGTTTAAACAGTAAGTATAATTTTCTGGCCTGGCCATTGCAGTACTTCTTTAATTGAAATAGGCAAAGTAATTATTTTCTCACCAGAGAACCATGCTGGACATCCAGTTCTTGACCTGTGACTTCTTGAAAGAAAACAGCATACTCATAGCCCAGAATGACAGTTGTAGGTTGATTGACTTGGCAGGCCACAATGATAAGGGTGAGAGGCAAAAAAAAAATCGTGTTTGCACCCAGTATCTTGCTTCTTGTGATATTACTGGCACTGATTTACATGTCATTAATGAGTCCTAGATGCTATTATCTTAACACGCTGACCAGTGAGATTCACAGATGGTCTCCACCAACAGGATCAGTTGTTATGGCCTCGCCAGTGGGACCAAAGATTATTGAAGCTCCTGTGTAGTCAGGAGCAAGGCCAGAGCCAGGTGGTGCCCATGGGATAGTGCCAATCTAGCACTGTCTGCCTAGCATCCTCGCAGTGACAATGGAGTGGGACCTGATAAAAGGGTGAAGCATGATGGGAGGAGGCTTGAGGAGCTCCGTGGAGAGGGGAAACAGGGAACTTAGTAGAGTTGGGGGGAAGGGAGTTGCTGACCAGCCGGGGTGATGATTGGCTAGTTTGTGGTGAAAATGGGGGTGGGAATGTCCAAGGCGGCGGAAGGGGATGGGGGGGAAGGGGGGGGGGGGGTGGTTGTTGGTTGCGGTGTCCATGAGAGGGCTGGGAGGGGAGTGTCAAGAGATCTCCTGGTACACTGTGTTCACTGCGTGTTAGATTATTTTTAGAAGTCACATGCATTTCTGAACACTTCACAAACACTAGAATAGATCTTTCCTAATTGCTTGGAACACAGATCTCTTCGAAAGCATCTCTTTTCAATCAAAACTTCAAGAGGGTACTGGACAGTTGAGACCAGAAATCAGGTTAGCATCTAATTATTAGGTGTTGGCTGAGAAACATAAGAATTAATACCTCAGTTCTGAAATGTGAGATTACAGTCCCACTCATTGTGGTGATGTAGCGCTTTTAAATTGGTGCCCCTCTCTGTAACATGGTGGAAAACTTTAATAATGTGTTGGTCCCTAATTCTAATTACTGACTTTAATTTTATTCTCCATCTCCAGGAGATGGTGTTGTGTTGATTGTGAACAATCTTGGAGGGTTGTCCTGTCTGGAACTGAGTATTGTCGCCAAATCTGCAATTAAATATCTCGGTAAGCTAAAAAGGATTTTCATTCAAGAATCATAACTTAAGATCAGAACATATGAAGTCAGGTGATGCCAGTGTTAGTACAACAGATAGCCACACAACAGTGAAACAGACATTATAGGTGGGAGCAAATTGCTCAGATTAGAAAAATGGTGACAATTTTGAGCTGGCACCATTGCTGTTCACTATATATAAACAATTTGGACTCAGGAAATTAAATACAATTATAACATTTGCAGGACAATTGAAAGATATAGTTAATGCTGAGAAATAAATTAATAACCTAATATTTAACTGGGGAATATATTTTAATATTGTTAGACCTGAGATGGTGCATTTTGATAGGAATAATAAAGAGGGCTCATAACTTCTTTGAAGTTCAGTCCAAATGGAGTTGTGAAGGAAATGAATTCAGAGATACAACTGTAAAATTTATTAAAACTAAAAACACATTAACAAGTACATAAAATTAAAATAGTATGGTAATTCCTCTTTAGAGAAACCAGATTGAAAAGCAGGAGAATTATGTTAAACCTGTTAAAGAACTTACAATAGATCTCAGTTAAAAGTACTGTTAAATTCTGGACTCTCGTGTTATAATAGTCTAGAAAAACATTTGCAAAGGTGTGAAAAAAAAATTATAATGATGATACTAGAATTTGAGAGGTTACAACTACCAAGAAATACTGACAGGCTGGGCCCATTGTCCCTCAGAAAGAGTAGGTTGAGGAGTGATCTGATGAAGGATTTTAAATTTATGAAGGGATTTGATAAACTAAAGATTTTCACTTGTTGGGAGTCCAAGATTAGGGACCATAGATATACAATTGTCACTAATTCTCATAAAAGAATTCAGGAGAAAAGAATATGAAACTTACTACCACATGGATTATTGAGGAGAATACAATTGATACCCTTAAGGGGAAGCAGGATAAGTACACGAGAGAGAAATAAATGAAAAAATGTGCAAAAATGGTTCGTTGGAAGGAAGGATTCTTGGCACACACTATGTAGGTCAAATGGCCTGTTTATGTGCTCTTAATTCAATGTAAAGACATTTGAGAGAGCTAAGCCAAATATGGACAGCAACTGGGGCCTAAATTTCCACAGGATAGAATACAACATCAGCCAGCAGCATTATCTGGATTTTGGCACTTTGCCCAGGACTATTTTCAGAGTATCATAAAAAAGCTGGAAATGTAGAGTCTGATGTCAACCTTTTACACTTTAATGCCTTCAATGTTATACCATACCCAAAGTGCCCTGTACAATATACACATTATCTATCTCTCTGTATACGGATGAAGCAATTGTAATGTATATCTAAGTTTTCAGATGATACTAATTTAGAAAGCACTATAATAATGTAAATGGCAACAAGAAACTACAAGGTGACTGAGATGGATTTAGCGAGAGGATAGAAGTATGGGATATCGGGTTCAATATGTGGAGATGTGAAGTCATCCACTTGAGATTGGAGAAAGATAGAAAAGAGCTGTGAAGGAGCAAATTAATTTTGGTGCACAATGGTGCATCTTCCATTTAGGCGATGGAAACTCAATCGTTCTGACCTCTCCCACTGTGATGATGCTGTAATACCAAGATGATGCTTGCACTGACACAACCCCCACCACCACCCCCCCCTCAGTTCCCACCCCCCGTCACCCAGGCCCCTCTCTTCGTCGAGCAATGCTCAGACTTCTCCTATCTACCGGCATTATTTCATCATGAGGAAACCATTGGCTGAAAGTTTGTGAGAGTCTGTCCACCTCCTTCAGAGGTGGAAAAATACATTGAGATTCCAGACCTTGGAGGAGACAGTGGCAACTGAAATGTGTCATTCAACATCTCATAGCCCCCAGATCAGCTTGTTCAGTGGCAGGTCATGCTTAGTTGTCTGTCAGGCAGGAGTCAGACATTCACTACAGAGAAGCACAGGATTGCTCAGTCCTCACTGCAAGTCATCATCACTCCCTGCATTGTTCAATCACACCGTTTGTGCACTCTGCCCACAAAAGGAATGATCAAAAAGATGTCTTTATGAGTCTAATAGTTTCATATTCCACGGAAAAACAGTTAGGTCAGATGTCTGGCTTGAATGCCCTCTCCCTGGACTTGTTGATGGCAATAGACAGGTGCAGGAGCAGGTTCACGAGAAGGTCTTCTTCCTTCCCCAGCTAGATGCGTGTATATCAGAAGCATGGGACTGAAGTGCAAATAAAACTACAACAAAAAGTTTTTAAATAACTAAAAAAGGAGCGCAGTCTATAATGGGAGCTTTTCCAGATCCACCAGAACAGGTAGATGAAGCATCAGTTTAATGTTTAATCTGGAAGCCAGCACCTAAAAGCGCAGTGTTTCTTCATAAGCAGCAGCCTTGACCTTTAGAATTGGGATCTGAACCCAGAATCCTATGATACGCAAGGAGGGTGCTCACAATTGTGGCACAGCAGCTTCCAACTCTTTTGAGTTAAACAATTAAACTAAATTAAATAAACTGAAGAACAAAATGTAAGGGGCAGCCCCTTAAAGGGAAACTGCCCAAAACAAATCACAAATGAAACTTAAAACATTAAATCAAACCATAGCAGCTACCATAGGGTTAACTATTGGGCACAAATCATTATGCAGTCACGCATTGCAATACTGACTTGGCATTGCAATTGGTATAGTTGACTTGTCAAAAATGGATTAGGATACTGTCTTCCCCATCTGGCAGGTGAGGTGCACCTGATTCATGTCACGACTGCAATTTACAGTCAACTTCATCCTTAGATTTAAGCTGAAGATGGTGGCACTGAGAAGTGCGGCTGAGACATTGAAGTACTTCCTTCCTTTGATCCAAAAAAATGCTTCAAGAGGTTATTCTGTTATACTGTCTCCAGGTTTGCCACCCTCAACCTCTGACATGTCCAATCTTCAACTATATCCATAGTAACCAAACTGTAGACATTAACATTAGTTGTGCACATAAACTCTCTGTGCTCAAAGGCATGGTCTTAGTTTTCAACAACCAGTGAGATCTCTAATTTATTGCTGATTGCATAAACGAATATGGAAGACCATGAAATCTGTTGTCAAAATTTCCCAACGGTTGCACTGTGGTCTCTGGGTACAGAGAAAGACAGGTTACAAGAAAAGACTTTAGAAGAAAAGCGCTGCAAGAATATATCAATTTTGACAACATATTTTCTGCAACAGAACCCAAAGCAAAATGTTGGATAAAATATCAACAGATTTCTGGAAAAGGTGAAACTGGTATGTGTGTTATCCATATCAGATGTACCATAATCAAACAAACCTGAAAGTTTAAAGGGTTGTGACAATACTGGCAATATCTGCAGTTATTCACTGCATTAATCCAACAACAGAAGAAACACCAAATATGTTTAATGCTGGCCAACATTATTTTAAATAACTGACTGTGAATGCTGGAAAGCTGGGAGATGTAGTCTTTGCCTGTAATATTTCTGGTCATGCATATCTGTACTATTTAATGCTCCATAATAAAATTTCCCCAGGTTGTAGATTGAATATTTCTCCCAATTTGAGCAGCCAGCCTCCCATAATTACATCCCTGATAGCCTGGCCGGCTTGACCAGTGATATTTAATATCCAAGGGTCTCTTTGTCTTAATGGAGCTACTCACCATCGAATGTCAGAGCCCTTGATATTATCATTGTAGCTTGGCTTCTCATGGGACTCCACTGCACTCCATGTTGACCCTGTGATGTTTACTGCCCCTACTCACTTTCAGCTATCACTCCAGAAGGAGAATCCTTCCAAGAAAAGATCGCTTAAGCTCCAGCAAAGTGTACATGAGTAGCGGTAACCACACAACAGGCATCAAACCCCTTGAGGACCTACAGTCAATAACAGTGAACACCTACATGCATATGCCCAGCCCTTTCTTCACACTACTGCCCCCCCACCCCCTGCCCCCGCCACCCTACATGCCAAGACTCAAATCGCTGTCATTCCCATATTCACTTAGCTGATTCTCCCACATCCTCTCCAATGCTCTCTGTCCATTGGACAGCCTGCTAGGTAATGGTGTCATGATCGCTTACTTTCCCCTTCAGAGGTGAGGTCACAAGGTTCTCATTTTCATACAGCTATTGTAAATTGTACAGGCACAATGTCGCGTAATGAATATTTAATGAGAGTGAAAGCCTTGGCTTTCAAATGAGATGCTCGGACATTGAAACAAGATTCCCAACCATCCTGAGCAGAAACCTTGTTATGTCATGATCGAGGGGCATGTAACATTGCACAATGGGATCTCAATAAGAGAAGTGCTTCCTGACTCGTGGGATTTTGCGCCTGTGTCATCCTTTATGCTGATGGCTAACACCGACTCAAAATTAGTAGATCCAAACTTTTTTTCATCTAATCACAATTGCTGTGCTCTTCTATACCAGTTACCTTAAATTGCATGTTGGCACAGTAGGAAGTTTTAGCTCCATTGTGCTCTCTAGTGTGACCATTTATTTACTTCTGCATTCACACTTTCATTTGTCTTCCTAGCTTACACTCTTGCATTTCTGTTCCTTCTTAAAACACTTTTGTGTACACTTGGCCTGCAATGTTCATAAGTTCATTCACAATGGCATGGATTTTTCAGTCTCCAACTTGCTGGCCATGTCCTAACCCATAATAATATTTCAGTCCGCAGAATGAAAGCAGTTTGTGTTGATGTAAATGTAGGTTCATAGAGGCATGGCACTTGCTCCCAATTCAATTTTGTCCCATGCTGTCTTCCTATTCATTCTTTGCAGATGTGAATATGTTCTTTGTTATGCAGTATCAGTTTGAAGCCTTTTAAAATTCAATTTGTTAAATGTTAGGTGGACTGAAATAATAACTCATTTTTGCTGAAGTAATAATGTAGATCATCTTTTCTGGACATTTCTTTCAGAGACCAAGCAGGTCATTATTGAAAGAGTGTACATCGGTTCCTTTATGACATCCTTGGAAATGGGAGGAACTTCTCTGACTTTGATGCATGTGGATGATGAACAATTGAAGCTCCTGGGTGAGTGTTTTGTGAGAATTGTTAAAGGTACAACTCTTAATTATAACAAAAGCAAGACACTGATTGGACATCTCAGACCTGGATATTGAAAGTTGTGGTATTTAGGAAGGATGAGAAGTTAGGAACAGATGGGGTGTATTATTAATGATAGTATTTAGCACGTTAGAAAAGGATGACTTAACCCTGAATGTAGTTTCTCTTCTATCAATAAATACATTCTTGTTCCTAATCAAGTCTGAAATCTTTTGATGACACCGGAAGTGTGCCAGACTACAAAATATATTTCTGATGGATCAGATGGATGACACAGCCTCTCTGGGGGTTCCTGATTCAATTCAAGTTTGGAAAAGAGGAATGCCCACCTGAGTATTATCTGACAATAATGTGGTGAAGTATTTCCCATATGGTATTCTTGGTATTTACCAAGAATAGTGCAACTCTAATAACACACAAGAAGCACAACATCATTCAGGACAAACAATATTGAAACCTTGAGAATATTTTTCTCTGAAGTTAATTGCTTTAATTTTTATTTATCCTCAAAATTTTCTCAATTGTAGTGCGTTCGTCATAATACTAAGATCCAAAATGTTGTAACTGTACCATCAAACTGTTTCTTCTTTGAACACAAAATCATTGTTCTGTGATGACCTAGCCTAACTTATTGGGAAACAGTTTATACTTTAGATCTGATGGTAGTGGGTTATTGTTGATATTTGCTTACAAAGTCAGTTATAGACCTGATTGATTTGAGGTTACTTCCAACCTATTTTGTTAACACCAAAGCCTATAAATTTAAAAGCCCTCAAAGCCTGACTTCCAATTTTAAATCCTCCTTTGATCTTATCTATAACTAATTGCTGAAATTCCACAGAAACTTCCCACAAAAAAATTGTCAACATTCATTATAATGATACCTTAGAGTCTTTGTACTTGGAGAATATGATTGGATCTGCTTTCAGTTGAATATAACTTCCATTCAGAAAAGTAGACCTAACTAAGTAGTACCATATCCCCAGCATATTATGCAAACCATAAATGTATATGTTTATTTTCTGCACTTCCCTTTAAAGGTGATTTCATAAATACATATCTTTGAAAATTTTCATCTTGCAAAAATATGGCTTTTATATTGATTGGTGTATATTTTCACAAAAATCTGGCTAAAAGACAAAGGAAGTTTTCAAGATCACTTTTCCTATATGGGAATCTTGATCTCCAAGTCTTTGTTCAAAATTCTGAGCTACAAGACTCACTTTAGCCTGATATGTTCCACCTGAAAGTCCTTTTTCCATACATATCCATCTGTGCCATCTGGCTATTCCTTATCTGAAGTACCATATTCCTTCCAACTATCCAATTCTTTTGTTTCGTCTTTCTTATTAAACTATCTTCTAATTCGTTTGCAGCCACTAAAACTTGCTGATTGTAAGAGCTTCTACTTCCAGCAGTGTTCCTAGATTGTTCTGAAGTCCTTGTTCTATCACATAGCTGAGTCAAACTATGACCTCTACTTTCTTTTATTCTTTTCATGCAAAGTAGATGTCACTGGTATTTATTGTCCATCCTAATAACTCTTCAATTGAATGGCTTGCTAGGCTATTTCAAAGATCAGTTAAAAGTCAGTCAGTGGTGTGGATCTGAAGTTACATGAAAATTAAACTAGGCAAAGATGACAGAGTTCCTCCCCAAAAGGGCATTAATAAACTAGATAAGCTTTTACAAAAATTAATAACCATTTCATGGCACTATTACTGAGACTAGCTTTCAACTGCAGCTTTTTAAAATTAAATAGTTAAATTTAAACTCTACTAGGTGGGATAGGAACCCATGTTCCCAGACTATATGCCTGCATTACTAGACCCGTGTCATTATTACTACACCACTGTCTCCCCTGTAAAGCTGAGATACCCTGTGCTTTCCCTAGCACAAAGTTGACAATGTATCTGAGCTTCCACCAATGATGAGTAACTCACCTCCTGACTTCCCAAAGCTTGTTGATAATCTACAATGCACACGTCAGTAGTGTAATAGAACATTCACCCTTGCCTGTGTGAGACTGCTCCAAAAACACTCATGGAACTTGAGATCACACAGGATGATCCAGCCGTTGGTTTGGATCTTTTCCACAAACTTTCACTCCTTCCACCACCAATGAACAGCAGCAGCAGTATGTACCATCTACAACATGCATAGCAGAAATCACCAAGGCTCCTTAGACAGCACCTTCCAAACCATGACCACCACCATCTAGAAGGACATGTAGATACACAGGAACAGAACACCGTCACCTGAGGTTCAACTCCAAACCACTCACCATCTTGACTTGGAAATTATCACTGTTCTTTCACCATCACCAGGTTAAAATCCTGGAACCCCTTCTCTGACAGCACTGTGATTGCACCTACATTGAACTGACTGTAGCATTCTAGAAAGCAGCTTACCACCACTTCTAAAGGATCATAGAAACAAAGAAGATAAGAATAGGAGGAGACCATTTGGCCCTTTGAGCTTGCTCTGCTGTTCATCACGATCATGGCTGATCATCCAACTCAGGAGCCTAATCCTGCTTTTTCCTCATAATCTTTGATCCCATTCAGCCCAAATGCTATATTTAGCTTCCTCTTGAATACATTTAGTGTTTTGGCGTCAACAACCCATAGCTATTACTTCCTGTGATAATGAATTTCACAAACTCTCCACCTTTCTCTTCATCTGTCCTAAATGGTCTGCCCCAAATCCTCAGACTGTGACCCCTGGTGTGGACTTCCCCACCATTGGGAACATCTACCCTGTCTAGTCCTGTTAGAATTTTATAAGTCTCTATGAGATTTCCCCCTCATTCATCTGAACTCCAGTGAAAAGAATCATAGCCTTGTCAATCTCTCCTCATACATCAGTCTTGCCATCCCCAGAATCAGTCTAGTAAATCTTCCTTGAGAGCAAAAACATCCTTCCTCAGAAAAGAAGACCAAAGTTGCACATAATACTCTAGGTATGGCCTCACCAAGGCCCTGTATAACTGCAACAACACATCTCTGTTTCTATACTTGAAATCTCTCGCAATGAAGGCCAACATATCATTTGCTTTCTTTACTGCCTGCTGCACCCGCATGCTTACCTTCAGTGACTGGCGCACAAGGACACCCACGTCTTGGGGATAGGCAATGAAATACTTCCTTAGCCAGCGAAATCCACATCCTTTGAATGAGCAAATTAGAAAAGTCATTGTAAAGGAAGCAGTAGGACAAGTTTTAAGTTACTAGGTACAATTTTATAGTGTCAGTGAATGATGAGAAATGCATCATTCTGATTTGCCTGTTCATGTATATTTTTCTGCAATAAAATTCTGCTCTTTACTTTTCATAGACTCATACACTTCAGCTCCTGGCTGGCCCAATGCAGGGAAACATCGTTTGACACGGAAATGCAAGACTCTGAATGCCCCATTTTTAGAACCTGAGAGTATAGATATACCTCCTGGGTCAGGTAGATGCTGGTCACATTGTTCATGTAGTTTGTGAGTGTGTTTTGTGCAGAATGAAATATGACTGTACCATACACGAGCAAGTGTGGTGGGTGAGCAAAGTTCCAGTAGATAACAAAGGAGATAATAGTTGGAATAAGAGCAAGAGCAAATGAGTCAAAAGAGAAAGGAGAAAGGGTTATAACACAGTCTTCTCAAGACTCCTGCTTCATCTAATGCCAGTAAAATAGATTATCTGATCAGTTATATTATTTTCTGTTTATGAGATCTTGTACACAAGCTAGCTGCCACATTTCTCTTGAAAGTAGCAGTGACTACACTTCAAAGGTAATCTAGTGACTGTTCATCAATTTAACACAGTGGAGGGGTAATTCACCTCATGGCTTCCCAGGTTTGTCCACTATCTACAAGGTGCACGTGAGGAATGTGGGAGCATACTCTCTGACAGCCTGAATGAATGAAACTCCAATTGCATTCCAGAAGTTAGATACCATCCAAGACAAAGCAGCATGCTTGATTAGGTATCCCATTCATCATCTTGAAACATTCACTTCACGACTGGTGAACAGTGTCAGCAGTTTCTGTAATCTACAAAATGTTTACAGTAATTCACCAAGGATCCTTTGATAGCAACTTTCAAACCCACGACCTCGACCATCTCATCCAACAAGGATAGCTGAAGCATGGGGAAATTCCCTTTCAAGTCACGTACCATTCTGACATGGAACTGCAATATTATTCCTTATTTTCACTAGGTCAAAAACCCGTGGTTCCTTTCCTAAACGCGCTTTCGGTGTATCTCCACTGTATGGACTGCAGAAGTTCAAGAAAGTGGTTCACCACTACCTTTTCAAAAGCAGTTAAGGATAGGCAATAAATGATGGTCATTGCCAGTGATGCTCATCCCATTAATGAACTTAAAAATTTGCTTTTTTTTCTAACTGGTATGTTACTGGTGTCTGTGTGATTCTCTTATGAAGCACTTGAAGAAGAAGTTGTAGTATCACATCTGGTAATGAGTCATAGTGGAATAATGTCTCGTAGTGCCCTAAAAAAGTGACAGTTTTATTATAGGCTTTGATGTTTTATTCACAAAAAAATCTGAAGTCTATCAATAGTAGGACCATTTGCTTTCCTAAACACCTACTTAAACCAGATGGACTAAAACATTATATGATTATATGCCCTACTCATCAGCATTATCATATTTGTAAATTTTACCTTTCATTAAATGCAGTGTATGAATACATTGCTAGTACCTTGAACATTTAGTAAGTCCATGTTACAGTATAGACTTAGGGCGTGACCTTACGACCTTGTCCTGCTCGTTGATTCGCATGATGAGGTGGCAGGATTGCATGTGAAACAAAAAAAATCAGAAAAGCGCCTGTTTTCACATAAGGTCTGATCTTACCAGTCACTTTTTCTGGGTGTGAACAGCTTCATGCCCAAAATGGGTGAGACTGTATTAGCATGCATTTGAATGGACATCAATATCATTTGTGAGTTTAGCATGCAGTTGTCCCTGTCACTCACGTTAATCACCTCGTTGGACAGACATAAGGCTGTTGAGAATTACAGCTGCTCGATATAAGTATGGTTCAGGGACAGCACTGATAGAGGCAAGCAAGGAGATGAGTATCACTGAGCACCAACCTCCAGGATACAGGGAGTGTCTCAGCTATGGACATTGCGTGAGGTGGATGGGGGGTTTGCATTGGTACAGGTCTTTTGAGGGGCTTGTGCTGGTCTGGGGGAGCTGGTATTGCATGCGTTTTCCTTGCCCAACGAAATGAACCGAGGAGTTGCATGTGAGGTCAACTCCCAATCCTAGTGCCATTACAACAGTTAGTCTGCCATCTCTCTGCTGGACAGGCTCTGTGGCTGACTGCAGACATCCCATCTCAGGCCCCACTAACAAAGACAAGGGTGTTCTGCACTTGTTAACGCTTGTTTACTGACCTGATGGGATTTAAACTCATGATCCTGAAACATTATGCTTGGTCTCTGAATCACTACTCCACAAGCATTACCAATATGCTATAGTTCTCTATGTACCTAGATTGTTCCAGATTGAAAATAGCATAGGAAGTTGACTCAGATGTGGCTAATAGCACTCATTCAAAGGTCTATTCTCTCAAACAATGTCATACAATTGTTTTATTTGTGGAGCGTTGAAGTACATCAGCCAACATAGTACTAAATGCCAAAATATTGTTCAACACCATTCATGGCTTCTGTCATGTTGAAGCAGTCTATGTACAAATGTAGCAAGATTTAGACAATATCTGGTCTTGGGCTAACAAGTGCTGAGCAACATTTGTGCTACCCACAAGTACCAGGCAATGACTGTCTCCAGGAAGAGAGAATCTAACCATCACCCCTTTATATTCAATGACATAACCATCACTGAATTCTCCATTATCAACATCCTGGATGTTACCATTGATCAGAAACTGAACTGGACTGCCATATACATATCATGGTCACATAAGCAGGTTAGAAGTTAGGAATCCTGTGGCAAGCAATTTATCTCCTGACTCCCCAAAGCCTTTCCACTGTAATGTTCTTCATGAAAGCAAAGTGCCATCTATTTTAATATATGGAAAGTTACAATGAACCACGTTTAAAGCCTACACCTTGTATTCAATTTCAAATGCTTCACAGGTTCTTTCATGGATAAGATGCGATCAGTCTTGGACATGATTTCTACCAGTCTGCTTCAAAAAGAAGAACTATTGAATGAACTGGATAGGGAAGCAGGAGATGGTGACTGTGGTATCACACACGCAAAGGCAGCACAAGGTCAGTTACTGAAAAAATGTTACTTTGGGCATGTGGGAACAAGTGATGACAGAAAGTTAGCAATATTAGTGGATGATTCAGTAATAAAGAACTAAAATGCCAACAATGTAAACCTTCAAATATATTTAAACCTTGCCAAATTATCAATGCAGTCCTTTCCTTCGAGAAATATCTGTACACTGATTGGCGGCTCCAAGCAACTTACTCAGAAAAGTCTCTAAATGTTAATGCTCTCCAATCCTTCCCTCAAAAATAAAATAACGTAACCCGTGAGTTTCATGTTTTGCTTCCTTAATCATTGAATTGTTTTCAAATGGACATTGCAAAGCACAGAAAGTTTTTACATGACTGTGCAAATGAGGAATTGGAATTAAGGCTATCTGATTCATAGAAGGGCCTACTATCTGCTTAGTGTGCGCAACCCATTTAATCAACTGACAACTTCCTTTTCTTAATTTTTATGGTCATATGTTTCTAAAGTCTGTGGAACATAATTTTATATACAATATTTAAACATCTCTTGTCAATGTTTCCTTTAAATTTTGTTTTCTGTTTGAACCCCCTTCATTACGCTACCCATTTTAATTATTTTTCCATGGTCATGTAAGTATGTTAATTTATCATACAAAGTCTGCATACTGCTGCCTATCAGGAACATTGTACATTATACACTAAATTCTGTATTCAGACATTAAGCTGTTTTTCAAAAGTTATTTTCTCCTTTTGTTGAGTGCAGATCTACAGAAGCTGGGTGTTTTCCAGTACCTCATTCAAGCAATTACTGTGATGGTTAGGTACATTGGCTGTACAAAATTCTCCCTCAGTGTACCCGAACAGGTGCCAGAGTGCGGCGACTAAGGGATTTTCACAGTAACTTCATTGCAGTGTTAATGTAAGCCTAATTGCGACGCTAATAAATAAACTTTAATGTGTGAGTGCAGACAGCAAGCAACCTGTGAGGTATTGCATAGTCTATCCTCAGCTGACATCCATGTACATACCTACTTCCTAGCAGAAATCAGTGGAAAGCAATTAAGTGCAGGAATTCTTATTATTTCATCTGGCCAATTACAATGAACGCTACCACTGAATTTAATCTAGTCAGCGTGGAATGGAAATTGAAATCTTCAGTATGTTTCAGTATAATGGGCATTGCATTTACCAACAGAGTCAGCGAGTTGTTTAAGAAAGTTTTAAGACTGCTTCTAACGTGTTTTATTTAACACTTACTAACATCATGATACAACATTTCCTACACATTTTTTTAATTGCCTAGTTATCCTCCCAACGCAATCTGTTGGATAATGGAAACATTTTTAGAAACTTGTGCTCCTGGCAAAAAGCTTTGCTGCTAGGAATATATAGTAATGATTTGGTCAGAGAGCTCAATGCGCCATGAAGAGTTTCTAAGGAATTAACAATCCTACAAGATTTTCCAATTTTGATGCTTGAATTCCCGTTGTGCAATTCCTGCAGAGAAAGCTCCATGTGGGGATATAAATGATTAAATTTACCAAACTGTAGCAATATGATGCAATTTCAGCTCTCAATTGAAAGGCTGCATGCCTATTTTATTACCACATGTAAAATGAAACTGACAGATTTGGAAGTTACCAAAAAGAATGAAAAGTAATAAATAAAATCAGAAACAAGGAAGGTTTACAGAAGAGGGCTGGTAAATACCAGTATTACAGTGAACATGTAGTGTGAAATTGAGAAAGTTCAAATGTATCTACATTATGCTATAATAGGTTGTGTGACATATGTTTATTTCACATTAAGGAGTTGTAGTCTTTGTAAAACTTTTTGACATCTAAGAATCTTTCCTTTTTGCAGCCATTAAGAACTTATTGACATTAGATGCAGTTCCTGGAAATGGTCATCAGCTTCTTTTATGCCTAGGCAAGTTGACACGAGACCACATGGATGGGACTTCAGGTATGGTAAGTCTAAATGATAATTTTATTCCCAATCAGCGTGTAGAGAAAAACGTGACGTACAGTAGCAACAAATGACCTATAGTTGGACTCAAAGAACTATAATTTTTTTGTGGACAATCAGTAAATCAGATGACTCAGTCAAGTTTTTGGTCATTCAAAATATATAATGCTAAAAATGCATCATATGAGAACACAAAAAATAGAAGAGAAGTAGATGATATGACCCATTGAGCTAATTCCACCTTTCCATGCAATCATGGCTGATCTTAGGTTTCAACTTCAACTGCTCCCTATATCCTTTGATTCTGTGAGAGACCAAAAATCTGTTCATCTCAGCCTTAAACGTATTAATTAATGGATTCTATACCCCTCTAGGATATAGAATTCCAAAGATTCACAAGCTCTTCAGTGAAGTAATTTCTCCTCATCTTAGTCCTAAATGATTGGCTTCTTATCAAGAGACTATGCTGCCGTATTTAAGATTCCCTGAGTGGCAGAAACAATCTCTATGTCCACCCTATCAACCCCCTTCCAGAATTTTATATGTTTCAGTTAGATTATCTCTAATTCTTCTAGAAGCCAAAGAATATAGGTCCAATTTACTCAAATGCTTATCATAGGACCCTCTCATTCCAGGAACCAATTTAGTGAACCTTTACTGTACCACCTACAATGCAAAAATATCGTTTTTTAAAATATGGAGACCAAAACTGCACACAGTATTGCAAATATTGTCTCATTAAAATACTATACAGTTGCAGGATTTCCTTATTCCTGTACTCCAATACCCTTACAATAAAGAACAACATGCAATTTGCCTTCAATTACAATTTCAGATGATATTACTACTGGACACGAAAGTCACAAAAATTTACAAATGACTGGAAAAAAAATGTAATTGTTACTGTTTTTAAAAAAAGATCTCTGAGAAGAACTTTGCACTCGCCTGACAAAAGAACAGCATTCCAAAAGCTTGTAGGTTTACAATCAAATAAACTTGTTGGACTTTAACCTCGTGTTTGTGAGACTTCTTACTGTGTTTAAAGAAAAATACATGGATAAATAGAGCCACAGGACGGTCAAATGGCTTTTACAAAAAAACTTAAACATGAAACGTTTGACTATAATACAACATGCCTTCACTCTCACTTATCTTTACAAGTTATGCTGATTTTTAAGGACAACACAAGTTACGAAATGCATTGTCTGCTTTAATGTTCTCAGTAAATACACAGGCCCTATAAGATAATATTCTAAGTGTGGTCAACACCTCACTCTGAAACCAGATGGCAGATGCCACCCAATTGAATTTATTTCTCCCCAAATATCCCAAATGATTATTACACTGTTAGCCAATTGATTTCACTGACAAGGGTTTTCAAATTTTCACTCTCAAAAAGACATGCCTTAGAATCTTTTTTCAAACAATCTTTATCCTCCGCTGCTTCCAGCAAGGATTGACTTCCAGGATTTCCAAATCTCCTTTCAGTATTCCTTTGTCTTGAATAGCCATGTGCATTCCAGCTTTTTCACAAACTCTCAAATACCTAATCTTCAACTAAATAATATTTTTCTAAAGACTGGAATAAGGACACCAATCTTATGATTCCCATTAGCTAACTTCACCAGGTCCACATTTTTCAACTCTGACTTGTTGGCAAAGGGCTGCATGAACTGAAATAATCTGAAATTGGTTGGAAATTCTTAAAAAAAAGGAACTGTTGTAAGATATCAGCCTTTATTTAGTCAGAGTGACGAGGTAATCCTACCTTGGATCTTGGGCTAATGAGGAGAAGACATGAAATAAGGGAGCAGGTTTATATTAACAAGGAAATTGAACAGGATAAGAATGGAGATTCTTGAACAAAGGCAGTGAAACTCCAGAGATTAATAACAGAGAAGAGAAGACCCTACCTTGGGGATGTGGAGAAGCATTGAGAGGATGGGTGGAACGTCTGGTTAGCATCTGCTCTCCTTTCTCAGGTATTATGTTTTACAATTTGTTGTTACTCAGGGAATGTCATGGAAACCTATTGGATATGCATGTGGACTGCAAATTTTTGATACAAACTGCATATTTTTTTCTAAACAGATATATAATTGATATGTACACTGCCTAATAATGATAATAAAGTGGATTACTCATTGAGATAGACCTGACTCTTCCTTTTTTACCAAGCTGATAATAGTTGCTGTTAAGATGAGGACAACAGACTTCAACTTCAATGAATAATTCCATTTATTTCTTTGACTTCAAATGTTCTGGAACACCTCTTTTCATCCCCTGGTTTTTAGAACTAACTGTCCTTTCGTTTCTCTGAGTCTTGCTTTCTTGCCCATTAATCCATTGTTCTGCTTCTGGCAGAGCTGATAGAGCTGTTCTCACTCTGGCTGCTAAGCTCCTTCTGTTAAATGTCCAATTAAACTAAACTCAAAAAATGTCTTTAACTTAAAAAGTTGTCCTGGTTGCTAAGCAACAACTCAATCTTCTCCAAGCCCTTGTTTACCTTTCATGCTGCAAACTCTCTAAGCACAAGTCACATTTTAAAATGAAACCAAAAATCCCATTCATGCAAGTTCCTTTGTTTAACATGAATCTAATTAGAGTTTTACCCTGATATATAAATCTAAATTAAACCCACTTAAATCGACCTTATTGCTAATATCCAATATACAAACATTAATCTATTTCTGCTTCCTGACACTTCCGAATTGCTTGCCGTATTTGCTACCTTGCATGAGTATATCCAATTATCTTTGAACTTAATACTTAAAAGCTTCTCACATTTTAAAAAAATTCTGCTTTTCTATTTTTATGACCAAAGTGAATAAATTCACACTTTCCTACATTATATCACCTTGCCATCTTGTTGTCCATTCAGTTAATCTGTCGATATCTCTTTACAATCTGTGTCCTGCCCATTGCTTATCTTTTTACCTATCTTTATATCATAGCAGATTTAGATATATTATTTTCTGTTACTTCATCTAAATCATTAATATAGATTGCAAATAGATGTCCAACACTGATCCTTACATTGCCCCACTATTCATTGCCTATTAGCATGAAAATGCTCTGAATACGCTTTCTGTTCATTAACAAAATCTCTATCATGCTGATGTTTCCCCAAACTTCATGAACTTTCATCTTGCCTACTAACCTTTTGTGTACATCTTATTGAATGCCTTTTGGAAATCCGAGCATATATTACATTTTCTAGTCTCTTTTATATTCTCTTAAATTCTCAGAAATCTCTAATAATTTGCCAAGCTGGATATCCCTTTCATAAAACCATGTTGCCTTGTTCTAATCATACAATGATTTTCTAAGTGCATTGTTAAAACTTCCTTAATAATGGAATATTGATGTTAGGCTAACAGGCCTGTAGTTCATTACCCTCTCTCTCTCATGTTTCTTGAAAAGCAGTGTAACGTTTGTCTGCTTCCAAGCTGAAGAGACAGTTTCTGAATCCAAAGCATTTTGGAAAATCATACCTAGCACTTCCACAAGTGCCACAGCTACCTCTTTTAGATTTGTCTGATTTTAACCCCTTACGTATCTCAATACATTTCTCAGTTGTTATTCATTTTCTTAATTTCCTCACTCTTTTTAGCTCTTAGGTTGTTGTTGATTTCTGGTATGAAATTTGTATCTTCTATCTTGATGACGGACACAATGCCGCCATCATTTCCTCATTGCCCATGATAATTCTTCTCATCTCTGCTTCTGAGGTATCAATATTTATTTCAGTTACTCTTATTATTTATATAACAGCTCTTGCAATTAGTTTTTATATTTTAGTTTACTCTCATGCTCTATATTTTCCTTTTTATCAAATTTTTGGTGGCCCCCTGCTGATTTTGAAACATCTGCAATCCTCTTACCCAGTTTCCTCAGTGAGCCACATGGGGCTCTTTCTTGCTGAGACTTTTTTTCCCCAACGGAATGTATTTTTGTTGAACATTTTGAATTGTTTTTTAAAAATCTCACATTATCCATTTACCACCATACCTTTTAGTCCATTAACATAATTAACCTTAGGCAGTTGCTCCCTCATAACTATGTAATTGGCTTTGTTTAAGATTCGCCTCTTTGATTAAGGTATGACACTTTCAAACTTCACCTGAATTCAGAAATATTATGATTATTATTTCACAGTGGATCTTTTGCTGTGATGTTACTAATTAGTTACTCATTACACAATATTAGATCTAAGAATTTTTGTCCGAAAAATTGTCATGAAAATATTCTACAAAATTATCGACTAGACCACAGTTTTCAATTTGATTGTCACTTTATATGAAGATTAAAGTCTCTCACAATTATTATATTGCCTTTGTCACAAGATGCAATAATTTCTCGTGTAGGATGACTGTTGGCGGTGGTGGGGAGGGGGGGAGGGGCACAATAAACTACTTCCACAAGTGTTTTCCGACTTTTGGTATTCCTAATTTCCACCTATACTGATTCTATTCTTGATCATCTAAGACCAGACCATTTCTCACTAATGTTCCTGTCATCCTTTGCCATTCTATCTATCCTTCTAAAATCTGTTTCCTGGAATATTTATTTCCCAACCTTGATTACTTTGTAATCATGGCAGGAATTCTCCAACTTCGCCTGTAGCTAGGATTCTCCAGTTCTGCTGCTGTGAATGGAGATTTGGCTGTATCAAATTCTCTGCTCTCATGGATGTGTCATAGTGTCTGCAGCTCAGTGTCCAGCTCAATAACATCTGAGCTTATACTCCCCAAGCCATAATACTTCATCTTATTATTTTTAAAAGTTTGAAGAGATTGATCCAATGACTGTGACAGAACACCAGTTTATGTCCAAGTTATTATGACATGTGAATTGCAGGGCATCAGAAAGTTTATCCAGAAAGTATAACCAAAATTCCTTCCCTCACCACCAGAACAAGTTAACTTTTTTTAAATCATCTGACTGCTGTTTGTACGTCTCACTTGCTTTTGTCTGCATCACTGCATTTCTATGTTCTTACTGAGTACTGATTATTCTTACTGAGTTCTTACCACTCCAATCCAACGCCGGCATCTTTTACATCATGACTACTATCGACACCGCATACTGCCGGATCCAAGTGGAGAGGATCTCCAAGAGGATTGCACATATCGACACAGACATCAAGTTTCTACAGAGATGCAAGAAAGCAGACAGGATACCAAAGGGACTACAGATCACGAACCCACTCAGGTCAACCTATAACACAGACTACGCTGAGAGGCTTTGCCGTCGCACCTCTCTCACACTCCTCAATCACCTCATACACCAGCTCTATAGCAAATGCCGCACCTGGAAAGTAAAATGGAATACATATTCTCAACTTGCGCTCAGGACGCAGACCAGCTGCGAAACTTTGCCAAGCAGATGAGATGAAGAAACTACACCATTTACATGCACACCAAGAACAGGAAACTTGAAAAACTCGGCATCGCCACCAGCAACAACCAAACCTCCCTTGGCACCACAGTAGAAAACAACACTACCGCAGGGAGGTCCATTGTTAACCTGTCAGACTACACACTTCAAATCAGAGGAAATCGAAGTTCTCAGCCGAGGGCTCAATTTCTGTCCCACCACCAAAATGGACCCCATCAGTCTCGCAGCAGATACAGAGGAATTCATCAGGCGAATGAGGCTGCGAGAGTTCTTCCACAAACCCCAAGAGGCCAATAGTGGACTCAATGAGATAGCGAATGAACCAGAACAGCCGACAGAGGGATCCACAGTGCAGCAACCGAAGAGGAATGAATCCAATTGGACTCCTCCGGAAGGCCGCTGCCCCCGACTGGACATGTATGCCCAAACCATCAGGAGGTGCGTGAACACCAGATTCATCAACCGCACTTACAAGACAGTCCCGAACATCACCCAAGTACAACGCAAGGCCATCCGTGCTCTCAAGACCAACCGCAACATTGTCATCAAACCAGCAGACAAAGGGGGCGCCACCGTCATACTGAACAGAACGGACTACTGTGAAGAAGTGTACCGACAACTAAACAATGAGAAACACTACAGACAGTTACCAGCAGATCCGACCAAAGAACACTTGTCAACTCAACACTCTGATCGAAACCCTTGATCCGGACCTTCAGAACACCCTCCGGGCTCTCATTCCACGTACTCCCCGCATTGGAGATCTCGACTGCCTCCCAAAGATACACAAGGCAAACATACCCGGCCGTCCCATCGTATCTGGCAATGGGACCCTGTGTGAGAACCTCTCCGGCTATATCGAGGGCATCCTGAAACCCATCGTACAAAGAACCCCCAGCTTTTGTCTTGACACTACGGACTTCCTGCAGAAACTCAGCACACAGGGAGCAGTAGAAACAGGGACACTCCTTGTCACAATGGATGTCTCGGCGCTCTACACCAACATCCCCCACGACGATGGTATTGCTGCAACTGCCTCAGTACTCAATGCCAACAACTGCCAGTTTCCAGATGCAATTTTAAAACTCATCCGCTTCATCTTGGACCACAATGTCTTCACCTTCAACAATCAGCTTTTCATCCAGACACACGGAACAGCCATGGGGACCAAATTCGCCCCTCAGTATGCCAACATCTTCATGCACAGGTTCGAACAAGACTTCTTCACCACACAAGATCTCCAACCAAGGTTATATACTAGATACATTGATGACATCTTTTTCCTTTGGAATCATGGTGAACAATCATTGAAACAACTGTATGATGATATCAACAAGTTCCATCCCACCATCAGACTCACCATGGACTATTCTCCAGAATCAGTTGCATTCTTGGAAACACGCATCTCCATCAAGGACGGTCACCTCAGCACCTCAGTGTACCGAAAACCGACAGACAACCTCACAATGCTCCACTTCTCCAGCTTCCACCCTAGACACGTTAAAGAAGCCATTCCCTATGGACAAGCCCTCCGTATACACGGAATTTGCTCAGATGAGGAGGATCGTGACAGACACCTCCAGACACTGAAGGATGCACTCGTGAGAACAGGATATGGCGCTCGACTCATCGATCGACAGTTCCAACGTGCCACAACGATAAAACCGCACTGATCTCCTCAGAAGACGAACACGGGACACGGTGGACAGAGTACCCTTTGTTGTCCAGTACTTCCCCGGAGCGGAGAAGCTACGACATCTTCCCCGGAGTCTTCAACATATCATTGATGACGATGAACATCTCGCTAGGGCCATCCCCACCCCCCCACTTCTTGCTTTTAGACAACCGCACAACCTCAAACAGATCATTGTTCGCAGCAAACTACCCAACCTTCAGGAGAACAGTGACCACAATACCACACAACCCTGCCACAGCAACCTCTGCAAGACATGCCAGATCATAGACATGGACGACATCATCAAACGTGAGGATACCATTCACCAGGTGCACGGTACATACTCTTGCAACTCGGCCCACGTTGTCTACCTAATACGTTGCAAGAAAGGATGTCCCGAAGCATGGTATATTGGGGAGACCATGCAAACACTACGACAGCGGATGAATGAGCATCGCCCAACAATCACCAGGCAAAACAGTTCCCTTCCTGTGGGCGAACACTTCAGCAGTCATGGGCATTCGGCCTCCGACCTGCGGGTAAATGTTCTTCAAGGGGCTTTCGTGATACACAACAGCGCAGAGTCCTGAGCAGAGACTGATAGCCAAGCTCCACACACATGAGGATGGTCTTAACAGGGATCTTGGCTTCATGACACACTATCTGTAACCCCCGTAACTTGCCTGGGTTCGCAAAAAACCTCACTTACTGTGCTGTCTGGAGAAAATACACAATTCTCTAACCAATGCTCAGGATTCCCCTCACACACATTGTTAGCCACTTTAACACTTGAATAGCAGGTTAGATGTAAGGATTCGCATTCTAATCAGCAATCTCTAACTGTCTGTGCTGATGTGTGCTATTGCAGACCAGAACACTGCACTTGCCTGATGAAGACATGGGAGTGTTGAAAGCTCGCTTTTTTACTATCAAATAAATCGGTTGGATTAATAATTGGTGTTGCTAAATTCTTACTGAGTTCTTTCTATGTGGAATGCATGGAGCAGTTTCTGAGAAACATAGGAATGTCTGTATGAACAATATGCTTGTCACGTTGCTTCCAGCTTTTCCTTTCAGTTTCTCAAACATGTGTAGCTGTGGCCATTGTATCAACAGTATCAGTGATTAAGAAAATTCAACAGTATGACACGATACAAATATGGCATTATATTGGTAGGATATGAATTCAAACATGCTATTCTCCACATGCAAATTCCCATTAAGGACTGTTTCTTAACCACTTCGAAAAAAAATTGCAGTCTAAATTGGACTGCTTTTGTTCCCTTTCTCATAGCTAAGACTGATACAACATTTTCAGAGCCTAAAAAGTAGCTTGCTGCTTGACAGTTTCAGAGGCAAATTAATAGGGTCCTTGAAATGAAAGGGGGAAAGATCAGTTGTGTAGGAACCCATCAAGACACCTAATCTGAGCTCATATTAGCTCCAGCTTCTAAAGTGAACATTTCTTTTCCAGCTGGAATGGTCTGATGTAAAGAGAATTTGGC
The DNA here is from genome assembly GCA_024679065.1 of Sphyrna mokarran. Classification (NCBI taxonomy): domain Eukaryota; kingdom Metazoa; phylum Chordata; class Chondrichthyes; order Carcharhiniformes; family Carcharhinidae; genus Sphyrna; species Sphyrna mokarran. The sequence goes on along the minus strand of JAGIQG010000008.1, from coordinate 77,895,966 downwards.
ATAGTTCTTACTAGCAGTGCCTGAGTACTAAACCCAATGTTAGGCATTACCTATTAGTAACAAAGGATTGCTTGTGTTTAATTGACCATTCTTTTTCTCTAAATCTTTCTTCACTCACCCCCAGTTCTAGCTGGTACTTTTCTTCCTTTCCCCACAATTTAACTTGGCATTATTTGTCACCTCTGTTTCAAACTGGCATTATTCTTCATTTTTTCTACCTCCCAAATTCAACCTAGCACTCTTTTCCTGCTGCTTAAGATAATTAAAACTTTCCTTTTTATCCCTCTCATCCACAGTCTTTCTAAAGACTGTCTATACTGACACTGATTGACTCTGTTGCACACTATGGATGGGAATTCTTAATATTGCAGGAGTAACAATTTAGACCCAAGTCCAGCAGGTGAGTGCCAAAGACAAGGATGAAGTACTTGCAAATGTCGTCATTCAGAATGAATTATCCACTTGGTCTCACCCAGAGATCATCGTCATTCCCAGAAATCAGTTTTTACATCTCTGCAAGTGAAATGAAGAAACAGCTGAGAATATTAGATACAGCAAAGGGCCTGACAATATCCTGGCTGTAGTGCTGAAGGCTGAAGACGTGTGCTCCAGAACCAGTCACGCCTCCAGTCAAGTTGTTCCAGTACAGCTACAATATTGGTTTTAGCCACAAAGTAGAAATTTATTCAGATATATCTGTCCACAAACATCAGGCAAATCCAATTCAACCAATTAGCATCCTTTCGGCCTATTCTCAATTATCAGCAAAGTAATGGAAGCTCTTGTCCACACTGCTATCAAATGGCATTTAACTGCCCAGTAATGCTGAGTTTTGGCGCCAGGACACTTGGATTCACATATTATTACACATACAAAACGGCTGAGTTCAGAGTTGAGATAAGAATGACTGCCTTAACCAGGCAGCATTCAACTAAGTGTGGCATTAAGGAGCCTAGGAAATTGAAGTAAATGGGAATCTACAAGAAAAATCTCCATTGGCTGATGTGATATACAGTACAATGAAAAGTAGTCATTGTTGTATATTAATTATTTGAAGTGGGAAAGCCCATCTTTGGTTGGATATCAAGAATGGATACAAGCATCTTATGTACTGTGTAATAAGTCTCAATGGATAAAGCAGCTGTCAGAACAATACTATTGGAATAAATTTTGGAACTAATGAGACAGCTGTTGGTAGCAGAATTCTAGCCTCAATTATATGGAATACCTCTCATCAGTCTAAAATTAATATTATTTAATAAGTTATTTTCCATTTTACCTCAAAAGGGTCATTCCACTTCACACAGTGAAAATGAATTGTGAATTTCCTATAGTCTGATATTGTTTTAGTGGTTAGGAGACTATCTATAATGGCATGCCCTTTCTATTATAGCTGTACAGTATTGCTTTGATGACAGCAGCACAAAGTCTGAAAGGTAACAACAATGCCTCTGACTGGGCAGTGGCTTTGACTTCTGGAATTGAAGCATTAAAAAGGTCAGTGTGTGCACGTTCTGTCATAGTGAGGTTAAAATGGTTTAAAACAAATAAATGCCATGGAATAGGCTGCAATTCTGTTTGATTGTTTCTATGCTATTTCCCTCTCTGTACAGCTGAGACTGAATTAGACTTTTTGCAACTTTCAAGTTATATTTAAGCCTGCAATGAACTTCCAACTTCACATCTGCATTTTCACTATTTTACAATGATATTTCCACTAACACAACATCTCCCAAATCTCCCATCAATGTCATTATTACTTCTAAACTTATTCTAACACACTCCTGGCTGGTTTCCCGTAGCGTACCATTCCTATCTTGAGGTCAACCAAAACTATGCTGTTTGTGTCCACCTCAATGCTCAGTGACTTTCACTGATTCCCAGTTAAACAACACCTTGATTTCAAAATTCTTATCCTTGTTTTCAAATTCCTCCATGTCCTTGTCCCTCCCTAACTTTCTAATCTTATTCAACTGCACAAACCTCTAAGATATCTGCAATTCTGGCTTGTTGAGCATCCCTGATTTTAATCATTCTACTTCAGGTAGTTGTGCCCGCAGCTGCCTGGGTTCTAAGTCGTGAAATTCCCTTCCCAAACCCCTCCACTTCTCAATTTCACTTTCAGCCTTAAAGACATTCCTTAAAACTTACTTCTTTGACCTAACTTTAGATCACCTGCTCTAATTTCCTCTTAAGTGGCTTGGTGTCAAATTTTATTTTTTACTGCCCTTGTGCAACCCTTTGATTACATTAAAGATAGTAAAAAATGTGCTTGCTATATTCGTAATCATTGTAATGTATTTCTGAGATATTGGTAATCATTGTAAAGGAATAATTGGTCGCTCAAAGAAGACTGATATGTCATCCAGTTTCAAAATGGTTGACAAAGCAGATATTAATCAAAACATACTATTTGTCTTCAGTACAATGTAAAATACTGAAACACCACTTAATGATGATCCATTGTAAACAAGCAATTATTAAGGATGTGGTGGTAATTAATTGAATCTTACAGCTAAAGGGAGTCACTGGAAAGCTTGGGGCTGATGCTGCATTAGAGTGGCCATCTTACCCATTTCTTACAGATTTGTCTGGAGATAATGTGTTTTCAGTGCCTTCTTACTTCTGTAGCTGCAATCTTACTATTGTGCAATGTTGCAGCTTAACATAATCATTCTGGACACTCAAGTACTTGTGAACAAAGAACAAATAAAATTACAGCACAAGAATAGGTTCTTCAGCCCTTCAAGCCTGCAACGACCATGCTGCCCGACTGAACTACAACCCCCAACCCTTTTGGAGACCCTCTATTCCCAATTTTCAATACACCAGAATGATATGGAGTCAAATAGCTTGATCTTGGATTCGGACATAGTTTGGCACAACATCGAAAGCAGAAGGGCCTGTACTGTTCTATGTTCTGTTCATGTATTTGTCAAGTTGCCAGTTAAAAGTCACTACCGCATCCGCTTTCACTACCTCCCCGGGCAACAAGTTCTAGGCACCCACTATCTGTGTGAAAAATCTGTCTCGTTCATCTCCTTTAAACATTGCCCCTTGTACTTTAAACTTGTGCCTCCCAGTAATTGACTTTTCCACCCTGGGAAAAAGCTTCTGACTATCCATTCTGTCCATGCCTCTCATAATCTTGTAGACTTCTATCAGGTTGCCCCTCAATCACCTTCATTCCAGTGACAACAAACCAAGTTTCTCCAACTTCTTCTCATAACTAATGCCTTCCATACCAGGCAACATCCTGGTAAATCTTTTCTGTACCCTCTCCAAAGCTTCCACATCCTTCTGGTAGTGTGGCGATCAGCATTGAACACTATATTCCAAGTGCAGCCTAACTAAGGTTCTATAAAGCTGCAACATGACTTGCCAATTTTTAAATTCAATGCCCCAGCTGATAAAGGCAAGCATGCCGTATGTTTTCTCAACTACCTTCTCCACCTGCATTGCCATTTTCAGTGACCTGTGTACCTATACACCCAGATCCCTTTACCTATCAATACGCTTAAGGGTTCTACCATTTACTGTATATTTCCTATCTGTATGAGGCTTTCCAAAATGCATTATCTCACATTTGTCCGGATTAAACTCCATCTGTGTACTGAAGGTTGTCTCCTGACGTCCAGGCACCATAAGTTGAATTTGAACATGATGACTGCTTTTTGCATTATGCATCCAATTGTAATATACGTTTCACTCTTCCACACCATAGGCTTCATTAGTTTGTCCAGCAGGTCTTCTGCAGATGTCTAGCACCTGATACTACAATCTCAGGGAAGTCAAGGATCCTTTGCTTGTGAGCTCTGATATGCTAGTGCTTCCTGCAAACTCGATCCCTGTGTCACTCTCCTCTGCTCATCACTTGAAGGTCTCCCCATAGTAGGCTGTTATTGCTGCTAATAGTCATTTTTCTCTTAATCCAAGATTCAATTTAAGACAACCAAAGCATCTTCATTCTGATCTGAATCTTAATATCTCCAAAATGTAGAAATTAACCTTGACTTACAACTAATCCTTCCTCTATGGTCAGTAATAAAGAAGCTGTGAGCATGATTCATTAATGTATTTGCCTAACTTCTAATGAGTTTGTGAACTGCCATTCACTTTTAGACTTGGTTTCAATGGTGAGCTTAGAAAATTGGTGAGTTTCAAATTTCAGTAGCAAGTTTCAAAAACCACTGAAATCTGTAGATGCGCCATTGAATTTATGATGTGGGTAATAGCCAAGTTCTGCACACATGACAATGGCCTCAACCAGGATCATATCACAATATACATAACCCCTACTAAATCCTACTAACTGTCCTGGCTTGAGACAATTCACACCTCTTAAACCTGTGATTCTCCCTCTCTCCACTCGCATTGTCTGTATCTGTAAAAGCTTGATTACTTGTAAATACTGGCATTCCAACCATTATCTTGAAATTACATCTCTATCTACATATGCTTTGTTTATGAACCCAACTCTCCACTCACCTGAGCAAGAAGCAGTGCTCTGAAAGTTCATGATTCCACTGCTTTAGGTAAAATTCCCCCATGTTTTACCTAACAGGAAAATCTGTTATCTTGAATCTACTGAAAGTAGTCATTCATATCTTCTTCCATGAGCAGAGTAATTTTTGAATTATGTACCTAATTATGCATTTTAAATTATAGTCCTAAATCACAAAACAGTGAGCGCTATGCAAGTGCAGCAAAAACTTGAGAACTACTCAGTGTTTTCTGCCATTTGCAAGACACAATGAAGTAATACTTTTCACTTGTCTGAATGTGAACAATTCCAACAAAACTCAGTACCATCCAGGACAAAGGAGTCTATTTGATTATCATTTCATCTAAATATCAACTGCCTTTCCTTCCATCATCTCATGGCTGCAGAAAATTAAATCTACACAATGTACTGCATCTACTTTTCAAAGCTTCTCTGGCAGCACTTTCAAAATTAGCAAACTCCACCACCCAAAATGATATGCCAGTTTGATGAAAGGAAATGCCGTCCAATTCATGTTTCGTTTCAAATCACACAGTATCCCGACTTCGACATAATATCATCATTTCTTCATGTCACTGGGTCAAAATCTTAAAAGCTTCCATCCAATAGCATTATGGGAGCATCTTCACGACATAGGCAGCAATCGTTCATAAAGAAGATCAATCACTGCAGAAAACACTCAGTGACCAATAAACAACAACAAGCTTTGTCAATAGCTATTCATATACTAAGAATTAGCAAAATAGGAAGGCACTTTATAATATCGCTATATTAGCTTGAGAGAACATGGACATTTTGGGTGGAGAATTAAGATTCTTATGCATGAACTGTAGAAGGAGCAGGTCTCCTTGTATTCCTGTGAATTTGATTTATCATATCTTTCCATTAGCCAGTAAATGCTGACTTGGATCTTTGTCTTAGCACTGTTCCACCTGTTATCAGCATAACCACCAAAAAAGATTGCTAAATATGAAGTGCAAATTACATTTGCAAATACAAAATCAGTGATAGTTTCATGTCACCAATACTGAGACTAGTTATCAATTCACCACTTAATTTGACTTCCACCAGCTACCATGGTAGAATTCGAACCCATGTCCTCAGAGCATAACTTGGGCTCTACGTTACTAATCCAGTGACATACATTATTGTCTCATTCTGAAAATTTTGAACTCAGAATCTCCAAACACCACATTGACCTCAATATTCTATCATACTTTCTTGTAGGAAGAAATATTTTTAAGATGTTTATTTCAAATTTTCTCTGCTTTTTTCTCTCATGTGCTTAATGTGATTTGGTGTTTGCCACCAATCATTTAATTTGCTACATTTTTGTTGTTCAGATATGGAGGAGCAGAGCTGGGAGACAGAACTATGGTGAGTCCTGCTGCTTGGATTGAGTAGTCTCATTTGTCTCTAAATACCAAGAAAAATAATATTACATCAAGTCTGCATCAATGACAATCCCACCCACAGCCCCATTTACTTATCCTGTTAGTCACTCTGATGTTAAGGGACAATTTAGCATGGCCAATTATAGCTGAATCATACCTGTGAAACACCTTGGGCGGGATTTTGTGGCATTGTTCATTCCAAAACCGTAAAATCCCGCTTGAGGTCAATAGACGTTCCCACGCTCCGAGTCCTGTGGCAGGCGGACCGCTAAAATTCCAGCCCTGTGATAGTTCCTGTGTTAAAGTGGCCAGATAAGTGCCTAGTTATATGTTCTTTTTAAACACTATAATTGAGATCCAAATTATAGATAGGAGCTGCTTGAGAGCTGCAGGACTGCTTTCAATTTACATTCATGTTTGAGTCACTGTTTATATGGATTTTAATCTACTATTTTGTACCTCTTATGCTAGCTTGACTCACTCTGTCCTGCTGAGTATGAGTTACGTAAATTAACAGATGGAAATGGCAATGCACTGCAGGTATTGGCTGAGGCTGTGCAGGTAAGAACAACCTGAGTTCTAATTAGTATGTGGATGTGAGAGGCAAACATTTACTAGTATACCTACTGCTGATCACTATCCAGTGACAGTGCGGAGCCTGTGTACAGGGATGATAAGTGAGGACAGGTGTTATGTATTGTATGTCTTGTCTGGTTTGCTATACTTTGAAAGCCAGCTCATTATGGGATTGTAGGATCCAGGTTTCCTCATTAGTTCAATTGCTTAAGTAATATATGACAGCTGCAGTGTTAATTACCTCTTGTGTTTACATGTGTATTGATTGATCTTAAATGATCCCAGGATTAAAACATAACAAACTGGTAACGAGAACAACAGACTTTTGCGGTAAAGCCAGTCGAGAAACAAAACTAAAGTAAGAGACTTTATTTTTCAACTGGACCACATATTGGATGTGTACAGGCCTGCAGATAAAGGTTGGCAGGGGATCTGTAGAGATGGCAACAAAAAGAAACCTGCAGATTTCAAAAATAAAAGATAACTGTAAAGTACAACAAGGTTAAAAAAATTTCAGCTGTTTGGAAGATTAATAAAAATAGACAATAAGAAGTGCTGTTGCTTTAAGTTTTTTTAAAAAAAAGTCATTTGCAAAAGAATCTGAAGAGCTAATAAAACAAAATTACTAGTGGAAATAAAGAGGCCTGATCAGACCATGAGCCCAAAGGGACTTCCAAAGCATAGAAAACATAAAGAGTGAAAGTCTCTGCCGAGTGAAAAAGAACGATAAGCACCTTCTCAAATCGCTGTGAACTGTAAAAAAAATGCTGTTGTTTTCAAACTTTTGAAGCATGAAGGAATTGCCATAAAATTGAATATCAAAGCTAACTCTCAACTAAAATTTTTAAAGGCCAGAACCATGCCTTATGCCATATGACCAAAAGTCAAAGCTGACTGGGGCATCTGATCATGATAGATTATAAGAACTAGGAACAAGAGTAGGCCATCTGGCCCCTCAAGACTGCTTCACCATTCAATAAGATCATAGCTATCTTTTCGTGGATTCAGTTCCACTTTCCCGCACACTCACCATAACCCTTTACTGTTCAAAAACATATCTATCCTTGCCTTAAAAGCATTCAATGAGGTAGCCTCAACTGCTTCACTGGGGAGGGAATTCCACAGATTCACAACTCTTTGTGTGAAGAAGTTCCTTCTTACGTAAATCCTAAATCTGCTCCCCTTTACTTTGAGGCTATGCGCCCTACTTCTAATTCCATCTGCCAGTGGAAATAACTTCCCTTCTTCTATGTTATTTATTCCCTTCATAATCTTATATGTTTCTATAAGATCTCCCCTCATTCTTCTGAATTCCAATGAGTGTAGCCCCAGTCTACTCAGTTTCTCATCATAAGCCAACCCTCTCAATTCCGGAATCAACATAGTGAAACTCCTCTGCACCCCCTCAGTGCCAGTATATCCTTTCTCAAATAAGGAGACCAAAACTGTACACAGTACTTCAGGTGTGACCTCATGAGCACCTTATACAGCTGCAACATAACCTTACTGTTTTTAAACTCCATCCCTCGAGCAATGAAGAACAGAATTCCATTGCCTCCTTAATTATCTGCTGCATCTGCAAACCAGCTTTTTGTGATTCTTGCACAAGGACACCCAAGTCCCTCTGCACAGCAGCATACTATAGTTTTTTACCATTTAAATAATAGTCCATTTTGCTGTTATTCCTACCAAAATGGATGACCTCACATTTATCAACATTGTACTCCATCTGCCAGATCCTCGTCCACTAGTTTAGACTATTATATCCCTTTGCAGACTTTCAGTGTTCTTTGTACAGTTTGTTCTGCCACTCATGTTCATGTCATCTTTAAATTTTGATACAACACTTGGTCTCCAACTTCAAATCATCTATGTAAATTATAAAAAATTGTGGGCCTAATATTGATCCCTGAGACATACTACTAATTACTGATCGCCAACTAGAAAAACATCCATTTATTTCCACTCTTTACTTTCTGTTAGTTAACCAGTCCTCTATCCATGCTAATACATTACCTGTTACACCATGCACTTTTATCTTATGCAGCAGTCTTTGGTGTGGCACTTTGTCAAATACCTTCTGAAAATCCAGATATACCACAACCACAGGTTCCCCATTGTCCACTGCGCATATAATATTCTCAAAGAATTTCACCAAATTAGTCAAACATGAGTTCCCTTCATGAACCCATGCTGCGTCTTACCAATGGGACAATTTATATCCAGATGTCTTGCTATTTCTTCCTTGATGATAGATTCAAGCATTTTCCCTACTACAAAAGTTAAACTAACTGGCCTATAGTTACCCGCTTTTTGTCTACCTCCTTTTTCAAACAGAGGTGTCACATTTGCTGTTTTCCAATTTGCGGGAACCACCCCAGAGTCCAACAAATTTTGGTAAACTACCAGTAGTGTATTTGCTGTTTTCCCTGCCATCTTTTTTAGTACTCTGGGATGCATTCCATCAGGGCCAGGAGACTTATATACTTTTAACCCCATTAACTTGCCCAACACTATTTCTTTCATGATGATATTTTCTAGGTCCCCATTTGCCAGAGTCTTCTTGTCATCAGTTTTTGGCATGTTATTTGTGTCTTTCACTGTGAAAACCAACACAAAATACCTGTACAATGCCTCAGCCATTTCTAGTTATGACATCCCCATTCTCATCCTCTAAAGACTTTAGCCACTCTTTTTCATTTTATATATTTAGAAACTTCTGCTATCTGTTTTTATATTCTGAGCTGCTTTACTTCCGTAATCCATTTCACTTTTCGTCATAGTCTTTTTCATGACGTTCTGTTGACCTTTAAAGATTTCCCAATCCTCCAGTTTCCCACTAATCTTTGCCACTTCGTATGTCTTTTCTTTCAATTTGATACCTCCTTTATTTCTATAGATGTTCATGGTTGATTATCTCTTTTTCTACTTTTGCTGAGCACAGTGAAAGATAGCTTTGAAGGTCCTCCACTGTTCCTCAATTGTCCCACCATAAAGTTTTTGCTCTACCTTAGCCAACATCTTCCTTACCCTTTATAGTCTCCTTTGTTTAAGCACAAGACACTGGTATTGGATTTTACCTTCTCACGCTCCATCTGTATTTTAAATTCAACCATACTGTGGTCACTTCTTCTGAAAGGATCCCTAACTGTAAGATCATTAATTTTTCCTGTCTCGTTACACAGGACAAATCTAGGATAGCTTGCTCCCTTGTAGGTTCCATTATATACCATTCAAGGAAGCTATTGCAGATATATTCAATGAACTCCTCCTCAAGGCTGCCTTGACCAATCTGGGGTTTGACCAATTGATATGTAGATTAAAATTCTCCATGATAATTGCTGTACCGTTTTCAAATGCATCTGTTATTTCTTTGTTTATTTCTTGTCCCATCATGATGTTATTATTTGGTGGCCTAAAGACTTTGCCTATGGGTGACTTTTTCTCCTATTTCTAATTTTCACAAAAATGGATTTGATCTTTTTTTTTCATAGGACCTATATCATCTCTCACTACTGCCCTGACATCCTTAAATATCAGAGATATGCCGCCTCCCTTATCTTCCTGTCGGTCCCTCCAAACAGTCTGATACCCCTGGATATTTAATTCACAGTCGTGATCATCCTGCAACCGTGTCTCTTTAATGGCTACCAAATCATATTGGTTTGCAATGATTTGTGCCATCAATGCTACAAGCATTCAGATAAAGTGATCTTATGCTAGTTATGTCTTGGTACCTGTCCCTTGTGTGGATGGACAACATATTATTCCAGTGCTCCAGAAAGATGGCTCTATAAGTATCTGTAGAAATTTCAGAGTTACTGTTAACCTTATGTTGGTCAACAATATCCACAGACCTATGTTAGGCTAAGTATGCAAATTGACAAAAAATAACAAGAATGGTTTACCATTATAACTCACCAGGGAATGTACAGATATTGCCATGTGCTTTTTTAATTAGAATCACTTGCAGCCTTGTTTCAGTGGTCCATGGAGCAAAAAGGGTGCAAGTTGATCATGATATTTAAAGTAGATTTAAATATGCATAACCTGTTCAATGCTAGATTCTCCTGGCTCCTGGGATCTTCCAGCCCTTGCATACGATGCAAATCTGGTGAAGGCCAGGTGTGATGGCCACACTGGAGCTCATGGACATGGCTGGTCATTGAAACCCCTGGGTGGTCAGGGACATAACTGGGCAGTGCCTATCTGGCAGTTCCAACCTGACATAATGGCAGTGCCAGGGAAAATGCCAAGGGGATGGGGCTATGCAGGTGGGATCATGCAGGAGGGGTGTCGGGGGTTGAACAGGAGTGGACCATGAAAAGGGGTTTGTTGCAAGTCAAGAGGGGAGTGTGCATTTAGGGATTGTGAAGGGAGGCCTACTGGGAATCATGAGGGACCCACTGGGAGGGCTCCACTGCTCCGATGCCAGTATTGCTCCAGTTTTCAATTCGTTATATCACTTGGGCAGTTTTTGGGAAGATTGTAGCCTCTGTGTCACAACAAAACCTGAAAATGACAGAAGTCTGTGACGCTGTATTCAAGGCTAAAGTAGTGCTGACAGATTCTGAGATATTGACACTCTTTGATTTCTTCTTATCTCTACAATGTGCATGTGATGTACTGCCATGTAGAGTTGGGACCATTCTGTTACATATAATTTCCTCTGGTGTGGAGAGGCCCATAGCATTTGCTTCACAGACTTCAAAGCAGAGAGCCAATATACTCAAATTGAAGCACTGGGGATCGTTTTCGGACTCCAGAAATTTTGCCAGTATCTGTTGAAGTTCACACTCCTGACTGATCATTGGCCACTCAGCTCAAAGTTCAGTCCACACTCAAGTATCCCTTCTTTAGCTGCAAACAGTATGCCATATTAGGCATTGACATTGAATGCTCATGCATATGACATCAAATATTCAAAATCTACCTTGCATGGCAATATAGACAGTCTTTCAAGATTGCCTCTACCAGTCAGCCATAGGAACACTGCTCAAAAAGACATCATCTACTTTGCACATGTGCAGAACACACTTATCACTTCAGTGCAAATCAAGAATGTGACTTGAGTGGTCCAACATTATCCAAAGTCTTGGATCTTGTGATGTATGGCAACTTTTCTCCAAACTTCCAAAGAACCACAGAATCTATACAATATAGGAGGCTATTTGGCTCATAGAGTCTGCACTGACTCTTCAAAACGTTTCATCATTTTAAATGAGCTTTCTCCACGTCAAGGAATGCTGAACTCAGTCTCACCTACCTTGACTTTAGTTGAAGTTTACTCACTTTCAGCTACAAGTCCAAAATTGTCTTCAGGCTCCAATAAACATTACTCTGCAAAAGCATCCACATTCGGAAAGAATACTCCCAAGTATCTGGGTTATAATTAAGGTGAACCTGTGTATTTTTTTTGAGACAGTCTACCCTCTTTTCAGTCAACATTTTGTTAAACTGATATTTCCAATAAGGGGAGCAGAATATGTTATGTACAGTATGTCTTATCAGGCTTATGGTACTTTACAAGCCAATGCATTATGGTATGGCAGCGTCATTGATATATTCTTCCATGAAATCATTCAAATTTTGATCGTGTCATGGGAATATAACAATAGTTTTCATTCATGAACTTTTTAATAAAGGTTCAAACCTTCATCACTAAGTAACTGGTGAGCAACCATCTCATAAAGTACTTCAAATTTTACTTTTTGTGGAGGGTGACACTGTCCCTTGTGTAATCTTAGCAGAGTAGTGATGTCCACATACTCACTTCCCTTTTTCTACATGCATTCGGTTCGGACTCCAAGTTTATCAGAGGGTAATCATGGTATGGTATGATGTATGTGCTCTGCCAAAGGCAAATCATAGCTCATTGTCTGCTGATACTTCATCGTAAGCTATTGGCAGTTTATGTCAGTTTTTGCCATTGCCTTCTACTCTCAAGCACAGCAAGGAGGCAGATCCTTAGGCCGGAACTCTACCATCTCGCCCGCCACAGAACTGGAGCCAGCAAGGATCCGACAACGTAAATCTTCGTTTCCAGTCTCACCCGCGCAAGGCTCTAAAACCCCACCCTAAGTTTATCTCAGCCAGAATTGAATCTGCACTGTTGGTATTATTCTGAACCACCTTAGTTTTATATCCACAAAATATTTTCTTAGATTCCAAACTTCACCTTTAGAAAGCCAAGCAGTGAAGGATAGAATTACAGCCTAATCTCAGTACACTTTATCAACAGGAATGAAACATGCACTTGCAAAGCTAACCACCACAGGTTCAGTCTCTTATATATCGGAACAAATCTGCTGTTAATGTCCTTTGTCTGAATAAAATTAAATACTCAAATACAATGTTTCTTGGGTATATGTATGTCTGCCTCATGGTTAGTAATTGAGTGAAACTAGTTGGATCAAAAATTAATACATGATGTGAGACTTGCTGAATGTGCAACAATGCAGGTAACATTACAGTGATCTCCAGACCAGAATGAGCAGTATGGGTTGAGACAGCTTTGTGGGATTGAGAAATTAATGTAATTTCATCTCTTGTCTCTGTTTTCAGAAAGCTGAAGCAGGCGCAGAAGCTACCAAGGATATGATAGCAAAGGCAGGACGGGCAAGTTATATCTCTTCAGCTCAGTTCACGAGACCCGACCCAGGAGCTGTTGCTTGTGCTGCCATTTTGAAGGCCATCTTGACTGCTCTTGAACAGCCTCCTCCAGAAGAGCAGGAATGAAGAGCTGCATGGGGCAAGGAAGGCTTTTTTATGTGTGTGTTTCTTGCTTGAGCTCCCTATTATTGTTGGCTGTAAAGGTGTTATAGGAAAATGCTTGAAGTCAACCCTGTGATAAAATTACATCAATGTATTCACTAATTGGTTTATATTTTTTTAATTCACAATGCCCACTTTGCACCCTGTATCTGCTGATTCTCTCTGTATACTCTATAGTCACCGACACTCTATATAATCGATACCTACTCATCCTTCGTCTTTGCTGTTCACCTTACATGCATTACCCACTGTGTACCATGCTTGCATTGATGTGTGCTGTATACCCAATAATTCTAATATCCAAATGCACCACATACATACTGTGCCTCAGCAGTGATCTACACCCACTGATACTTGATGTGCGCTACATACCTGTAGCCATTACACTTGTTAATGCTCACAGAGAATCAGAATCATTAATTCCTCGACTCATTCGTCCTCAATATGTGATATAATCGATATTCTTTGCACAACTTACACTGACCAATAATCACTGTGCACCACAGTTGCTGATATCCACTGTGCATCCGAGACAGAACACATCCATTATATATTTGTGCCCATCAATCCCCATGGTACACCTTAACCCATATTGGAAGCTATACAATGTACACCAACTGATTTCTAGTGCGCGACACCCACCAGTATCCACCTTATATCAACTAGTATGCTTGACTCAATCTGGAAGTTGATAACGAGCCCCAAAGAGATCTATTTGTAATATTGTAATCTGGCAAACTTTCACTTTGAGCATTTGGAAACTTGATTGTGTCACGTGGTCTAATTGCACAAATACTGACTAGTTCCATTCTCCTGTTATTTCCATTTTAAACATTTACGATCCAAAAGACTTAAATAGTAATTATCTGAAAGGTGATGCAGAAGCCATTGTCTGACCAAGAAAGGAGATCAGATGTTGGAGGTCAGGCAAACATTTGCACGATTTGCAGGGCTTTTGTAAACAGCAATTCAACAATGTAAAGATAATATTCAATAAAGATTAAATTGGTCAGAATTTAATATTTTTATTGATTTGCAAAAGGGCCTGATAGGATATACTCCAAAATACTGAGAAAGGCAACAGGGGAAATTGCTAGGGCCTTGAGGAAATTCTTTATATCCTCAATGGCTACCGGGAAGGTCCCAGAGAATTAGAGCATAATCAATGTTGTTCCTTCATTTAAGAAGGTTAGCAAGGATAATCCAGCTAATTATAAGCCGGTGAGCCTTACGTCAGTGGTAGGGAAATTATTTGAGAGGATTCTTCGAGACAGAATTTACTCCCACTTGGAAATAAGTGGACATATTAGTGAGAGGCAACATGGTTATATGAAGAAGAGGCCATATCTCACTGATTTGATTGAGTTTTTCAAGGAAGTGACAAGGATGATTGATAAGGGAAGGTCAGTGGATGTTGTCTGCATGGACTTCAGTAAGGTCTTTGAAAAGGTCCCTCATGGCAGACTGGTACAGAAGATGAAGTAACATGGATCAGAGGTGAACTGGCAAGGTGGATAACAAAACTGGCTTAGTTATAGAAGTGGAGATACCAGTGTTGGACTGGGGTAAACACAGTAAGAAGTCTCACAACACCAGGTTAAAGTCCAATAGGTTTATTTGATAGCAAAATCCACTAGCTTTCAGAGCGCTGCTCCTTACCTAACAAAGGAGCAGAGTCCAAAAGCTAGTGAATTTTGCTCCCAAATAAACCTGTTGGATTTTAACCTGGTGTTGTGAGACTTCTTACTTGGTCATAGAAGACAGAAGGTTGCAATGGAAAGATGTGTTTCTGAATGGAGGGCTGTGACAAATGACATTCCTCAGGAATCTGTGCTGGGACCTTTGTGTTTGTAATATAAAATGATTTGGAGGAAAACAGAGATTTGGAGGTTTGATTAGTAAATTTGCGGGTGACATAAAGTTGGTAGATTTGCGGATAGCAATGAGGACCATCAGAAGATACAGCAGGACATAGATTGGTTGGAGACTTCAGTGGAGAAATGACAGATGGAGTTTAATCAGGACAAATGTGAGGTAATGCATTTTGGAAGATCTAATACAGATAGGAAGGGTTCTGGCATTTACTGAGGAGTAAGACGGAAAGGCAGACGGATCTGGGTGTACATGTACACAAGTCACTGAAAATAAAAACACAAATGGAGAAGGTAGTCAAGGCATACAGCATGCTTGCCTTCATCGGCTGGACACAGTTTAAAAATTGGTAAGTCATGTTGCAGCTTTATAGAATCTTAGGCCACACTTGGAATATAGTGTTCAATTCTGGTCGCCATACTACCAGAAGGATGTGGATGCTTTGGAGAGGTTACAGAAAATATTCGCCAGGATGTTGCCTGGTATGGAGGCATTAGCTGTGGAGAAAGTTGGTTTGTTTTTGCTGGAACGATGGAGGTTGAGGAGCGACTTGATAGAAATCTACAAGATTGTGAGAGGCATGGACAGAATGGATAGTCAGAAGTTTTTTCCCAGGCTGGAAGAGTCAATTACTAGGGGGCATAGGTTTAAGGTGCGAGGGGCAAGGTTTAAAGAAGATGTACAAGGCAAGATTTTTAAACAGAGGGTGGAGAGTGCCTGGAATTTGCTGCCAGTGGAGATAGTGGAAGCAAATCCGATAGTGACTTTTAAGAGGTGTCTTGACAAACACATGAATAAGATGGGAATAGAGGGATATGGTCCCCAGAAGGATAGGGCGTTTTGGTTCAGTTAGGCAGCATGATGGGTGCAGGCTTGGACGGCGTTCCTGTGCTGTAAATTTCTTTATTCTTTGTATACTATTAATACTGAAAAGGACCCTTTGAGACAAGAGATTCATTACATCCACTTTTAGAGATTTTATGAAAACAAATTTTAAAATGTTTTAAAATATATTGTCAGATAGAAAATAGATTTATAATAGAATTGATATCAATATATTATTGATATAATAGAATTAATAGTGTCCAAAACTATTTTTGGCAACTTGCTTTCCGACTGACTCTGTCCACAGACCATGTCATATATGAAATCCCATCATTCTACAGCATGCCGTGCCATTGCAAGTAGAATAAAGCAAATGTCAGAAGTCACATTCATTTTGCTGTCCCATTTATTCTTTATTTTTAAGTGTTTAAAAAGGAGATGGGATTTCATCAAGGCTCATTCACTCTTGCTACTGATCTGTGATACTCGTAGTCATTGGGCGGAATCTTATCAAAATATTGCAGAGTGTCGGTTCAAGTGCGAAAAACTGAGATTCTCGAGAGGGCAAAACAACGCTCATTTCAACAGGGGGATTGAGTGTTAGTATGTAATTATGCTACAAGTGAGAAATGGGTACCAGCCTTAGTTTTAGCAAGAACAGGCTCAATTTCTTACAGTTCAAACTGAAGATGATCTAGTTTGGCGATGCCATGCTGACCAACTATTGTCATGTTAAAATGATTTCTCAACTTCTTCAATCTCTAGTGTTGTGAATACTCCTATAGATTACTTAATTGAATCTGTTTTCCCTGATGATTGCATTGCTGCTGCTATGCCGAATGAGAGTGATGTAAAATGAGTTCAAACAGAAGTGATGTCTACTGAAGTTCCAAATCATACTTCCAGGGTCAAGGATAGCCAAATTCCAGAACATGATATATAATCAAGGAGAAATATACATCCAATGATTGACTTTCTTATTGACTATGTGTAATGATTAATGATGTAGAATACTGTATCTATAGAATTATTGATTGTATGTATACCATTGCAGTAATTTGTTATCATGACCACAAAGGTAAAAGGGGGGGTGGGGTAGGGTGATATATATTTAAAAGATTTGCGGATTGCTTTAAGAAATGATTACATCATTTGATGGTGATGTAATTTGAGTGTTTGCTGAGTCTGCCGTTTTACTTTCGGTTTCCCATTGTGTGCAGTGCAGAGTGCAGCTCTTTCAATAAAGCATGTTAGTTTGAGTCTATGTGTACAAACCACATATTTACTTTCTGTTAAAACCGACAACCCCTAACATTATTAGGACATTACAAGGCCCCATTAGTCAATTTAACCAACATTAAAGTCCATCTTAATCTTGTCAACAACTCTGTTTTGAATCTCGCTAGTGCTGCCCCACAGGAAGTCCTCAAATTCGAGAAGATATCTGTCAGGTTCACACAATGATACTAGTAAAGCATGACAGAATTTGCCTTCAGTTGCAGACAACCCAACTTTTATAACACTAATCTAACCAAAAAGTACGACTCTTTAGAAATATTGCTTAAACCATATATGCACTTAATCATTTTCCAAATTTTCACTACTTTTCTTTGGAGAAAAATGTGTGTTGATGAATTACAGAAAGATAAACCAATTAGTGAAAACACTCATGTAATCTTACAGCTTGGATGACCAGCATTGTAGCTTTTATATCTAATGATTTACATTCCCATAAAAATATCACCAAAAGACTATGAGAAAATTCTAAATTACCTAAACTGCTTTGGAGAATCCACTCTAATTTATTTATCTGCTATGCACTCTTCATATTTCTAGGCAATTAACCTAGCTGCGGTTTTATAAAGACCTTCTCACAGAACTTATTCCATGCAGACCTACCTATTTGATAATGTTGACTGACTCCTATTTGGGACTTCTGAATTATATACCAAACTCCCTTCAATTGTCCAATTCCCCTTGTTTAGCCTCCCATATAGCTTTATTTCCTAACTTGTCAGCCATTACAAAAATCTTTTGGTCATGGAGACTCCTGCTTCTGCTATTTTGTCGTAATAATTCAGCACTCTGACCTCTACTCAGCTGTCGAGTCAGGCTGCGATGCCTACTTCCCTTAAGTTTTGGCAAGCACTTACTGAGTCAGAATCCCTGCTTACACCATCAGAAACCCTATCAACTGTGTGTACGTGAATGTTTTCTAACTCAAGCTTCATCAGTCGACCCATGATTGTAATGTGCGCTACAAGAATAAGGGTAAGCCATTCAGGACTAAGATGAGGAAGAACTTCTTCACTCATAGAGTTGTGAACCTGTGGAATTCTCTACCACAGAAAACTGTTGGGGTCAAGAAGGAACTGGCCCATGATGAGATCAAGGTATATCTTGAGAAAGCGAGTGGGAAAATGAAAATGCATGATCAGTTGTGATCATAATGAATGCTGGAGGCTTAAAGGATTGCATGGCCTACTTCTGTATCTATTTTCTATGTTTTTATTTCTATTTTACATTCTCGTATTCCATTTTCTCTGTCCATGATTTTCAGATTGTCCTGTATCCTCAGTCATTGCTTACACTTTTCAGTAGATTTTCCTGCTTATCCAGTTATCCAATTCTTCTGGACAAAAGAATTCTCAGGAACACACTTTAGGGCAATTGATCTCTTAACAAAATAAGCCCTTCCTGTTTGGGCTTTGATAGGTGGGATACGAGATGGAAAAAGTTTAATCTTGAAATTCCTGGCTGTTGCAATCACTGTTTGTTTTCAAGACAAGACAGACAAAACACACCTGTCCTCAATTGTCATCCTTGTGCATAGGCTCCAGCACCGTCACTGGATAATGATCATCAGCAGGTACCCAAGTAGGTGTTTTCCTCACATACCCACATATTGATTAGAACTCAGGTTGTTCTGCACAGCCTCAGCTAATACCTGCAGCGCATTGCTATTTCCATCTGTTAATTTTTGTAACTCATGCTCAGCAGGACAGAGTGAGTCAAGCTAGCATAGGAGGTACAAAATAGAAGATTAGGATCCATGTAAAACAATGACTTGAACATGAACGTAAATTAAAACTCGTCCTGCAGTTCACAAGCAGCTTCTATCTATAACTGGAATTTCAACAATATGTTAAAATACATGCTTTAAGGAAAATATACAACTTGGCAGCAGTTAAGTTCACTGCACAGTGGGTGGCTCTGCTGCTCAGAGGGGTGGGAGGAAAACAAGTATTAGGGGTACATAGAACATAGAACACTACAGCACAAACAGGCCCTTCGGCCCATAAGTTGCGCCGATCACATCTATACCTACCAAACCATAGACCTATCTATAACCCCCAATCCCATTAGATCCCATATACTCATCTAGAAGTCTTTTAAAAGACCCCAGCGACTTCGCCTCTACCACCACCGATGGCAGCCGATTCCATTCACTCACCACCTTCTGAATGCAAAAGTTACCCCTAACATCTCCTCTGTACTTGCTTCCCTGCACCTTAAATCTGTGTCCTCTTGTAGCGACCATTTCAGCTCAGGAAAATAGCCTCTGAGAATCCACCCTATCTATTCCTGTCAACATTTTATAAATCTCTATCAGGTCGCCTCTCAACCTTCGTCTCTCCAGGGAGAAGAGTCCCAGCTCTCTCAACATATCTTCATAAGGCATGCCTCCCAATCCAGGCAACATCCTTGTAAATCTCCTCTGCACCCTTTCAATAGGTTCCACATCCTTCCTATAGTGAGGCGACTAGAACTGCGCACAGTACTCCAAGTTATATGCTGATTGGGGATTCAGTAGTTAGGGGCACAGACAGACACTTCTGTGGTCACAAATGTAAATCAAGGATGGTTTGTTGCCTCCATGGTGCCAGGGTCCAGTAGGTCACGGAGCAGCTGCATGGCATTCTGGGGAAGGAAGGTGAACTGCAAGTGGTTGTGGTACACATTGGTACTAATGATATAGGTACACTACCTTCAAGCTGAGTACAGGGAGTTAGGAAATAAATTGAAAAGCAGGACCTCAAATGTAGTAGAACCATAGAATTCCGACAGAACAGTAGGAGGTCATTTGCGCCTCTGCCTGTACCGTCTACAATCCCATGCAGGCTCTATTCCCCTAACCCTCATTTACCCTGCTTACCTTCTGACACTGAGAAACAATTTAGCACGGCCAATCAACCTAACTTGCACATCTTTGGACTGTGAAAGGAAACCCCAGCACCCTGAGAAAACCCACATAGACACGGGAAGAACTTGCAGACTCCACACAGACAGTGACCCAAACCAGAAATTGAACCGAGATCCCTGCTGCTGAGGCAGCAGTGCTAACCACTGTGCCACCATGCCACCCGATAGCTCATGACGGAGTGTGTAATCTCAGGATTACTCCCAGTGTCATTAGCTATTGGGCGCAGGAATAAGAGGATGGGTCAGATGAATGTTTGGCTGTAGAAATGGTGTACCATGGAAGGGTTCAGATTCTTACGGCACTGGGACCGGTTCTGGGAAGTGTGATCTATATAAATCGATGGGTTGTCCCCAGATAGAGCTGGGACCAATATCCTTGCGGGGGCTTTTGCTAGTTCTGTTGAGGAGTATTTAAACCAGTGTGCCAGGGGCTGGGATCCCAGCAATAGGATTAGATAGGTCAGGTTCAGAAAAATTGAGGTAGAACATTAGCAAGTGAAATAGAAGATGTTATGATAATTTAGAGTTACAAGAGAAGCAAAGTTTAAAAAGTGTCCAGCAAGGGAAATTGACAGGGTTAAATTGTTTATACTTCAGTGCAAGGAATATTAAAAACAAGGTAAACAGGTTAAGGGCATAGGTAGACACATGGCAGTAGAATGCTATTGCTACAATGGAAACTTGGCTAAAGGAGGAATAAAATTGACAGTTCAATATCTCTCAATATAATGGGAGGAAAAAGGAGGTGGAATAACACTGATGGTTAAAGAACCAATTCCATTTGTGAGAAATGTACTAAACAGATCAACAAACAAGGCTTTATGGATTGAACGTAAAAATAAAAAGGGGGCGGTCACACGACAGACTCTCAATTAGTAAAAGGAAGGTAGAAGCACAAATATATCAGCAAATTTCTGCCTGTCAGAAACAAAAAGACAATAATAGTCAGAGACTTTGACTACCTAGATATCAGCTAAGATTCAAACAACATAAGGAGCACTGAGGGAAAAATATTCATGCAATGTGCCCAGGAATTTTTTTAACCAATTCGTCACAAACCCAATAAAAAAAAATGAGATTCTGGACCTAATCTTGGGGGACAAAGACGGGGCGAGTGGGTGAAGTGACATTTGGCGATCATGTCAGAGATAGCAATCATAATTCAATTAGATTTAGCATTACCACGAAAAAGGGCAGAGATAAAAATCTTGAACTGGAGGAAGGCAAATTTTGCAGGAATAAGAAGGGACTTGGCTGAGTTGGGTTGGATAGCATACTAGAGGATAAATCATTGGAAAACCAGTGTAAAGCACTAAAAAGCTAGATCTTAAATGTATGAAGCAGACTGTTCCCTCCAAAAATAAGAGTTGTATTGCCAAATCTCGACCCTTCCCTGGTTGTCCAGAAGGATAAAGGGAAAATCAAACAGAAAATGAAAGCATACAATAGGCACAAAGAACTAAGCACTGCAGATAGCCTTGATGAATGTAGGAAGTGTAGGGACAAGTAAAAAAAGAAAATAAGAAAATCAAAGTGAGGGAATGAAAATGATTAGCAACTTAAAACTCAAAGCAAAGTATCTTATCAATGTATTAATAGTCAAAAATGAGTTGAGGAAAAAGTGGGACCTATCAAAACGTGGCAGAGATAGAGGACTCAATTGTAAGGGGAATTGTCAGACGTTTCTGCGGACACAAATGAGACTTCAGGCTGATACGTTCTCTCCTTGGTGCAAGGGTCAAGGATGCCTCAGAGTGGCTGCAGGACATTCTGGAGGGGGAGGGTGAACAGCCAACTGTTGTGGTGCATATAGGCAACAACAATATAGGTAAAACGGGATCAGGTCCTACAAGCTGAATTTATGGAGTTAGGAGTTAAACTAAAAAGTAGGATCTCAAAGGTACTAATAAGAATGGCTACAAGTGCCACATGCTAGTCAGAGTAGCAATGTCAGGATAGCTAAGATGAATACATGACTTGAAAGATGGGCAAGAGAGAAGGATTCAAATTCCTCAGACATTGGAACCAATTCTGGAGAGATGGGACCAGCTCAAATCGGACAGTCTACACCTGGGCAGGACTTGGAACCGATACTCTAGAGGGAGTGTTTGCTACTGCTGTTGGGAGGGTTTAAACTAATGTGGCAGGGGATGGAAACTGATAAAGGAAATCAGAGGGAAGTAAAGTGGGGACAGAAACAAGGGGCAATAAGGAGAAAAGTGGAAGACAGAGAAACCAAAGACAAAAATCAAAAAAGGCCAGAGATTGTGGAGAATATAATGTATGGGTCCAGTCAGACTAAGAGAAAATAACACAGGGAGAGTGTACAAAACATGACAGGACAGATGGTCTGAGAAAACAAGGCCTGGAGCAAGATTAAACTTCAATGTGAGAGAGGCCTGATGGACAAGGCAGATGAACTCAAGGCATGGATGGGCACATGGGACTGGGATATTATAGTTATTATAGAAATATGGCTCAGGGAGGGGCAGGACTGGCAGCGCAATATTTCAGAGTATAGATGCTATAGGAAAGATAGAAGAGGAGATAAGAGAAATAGGAAGTTATGTTTCTGATTAGGAAAAACATCATGGTCATACTGAGAGAGGATATATCCAAGCATTTGCCAATTGAGTCTATATGGGTTGAATTAAGAAATAAGAAGGGAGAGATTACTTTGATCAGATTGTATTATAGGCCACCAAATAGTCAGCAGGAAACTGAGGAGCAAATGTGTAAGATTAATTAGCTCCAAGAAAAATAGGGTGGTAACAGTAGGGGACTTTAACTTCCCCAACATTGATTGGGATAGTCATAGAATTAGGTTCAGATGGAAATGTGTTGAGTGTATTCAAGAGGAATTTCTCATTTAGTATGTAAATGGCCTGACTTGTTGGGGGGGGGCAACACTTGATCTCCTCTTGGGAAATAAAGAAGGGCAGGTGACAGAAGCGTTAGTGAGGGATCACTTTGGAACCAGTGACCATAATTCAATTAGTTTAAGATAACTGTGGAGAATGATAAATTTGGACCAAAAGTTAAAAATTCTAAATTGGGCAAAGGCCAATTTTGATAGTATTAGACTGATCTTTCAAAAGTTGATTTGGGGAATTTGTTGACAGACAAAGGAACGTCTGGTAAGTGAGAGGTTTTCAAAAGTATGTTAACCAGGGTTCAAGCTAAGCACATTCCTTTTAGAGTGAAGGGCAAGAAGTAGGAAAGAAGTAGGAAATTCTGGATGAGTTGGGAGATTGAGGTTCTGGCCAAAAAAGCATATGACATGCAGAGGTAACTGGATCCCTTGAAGAGTGTAGAGGTTGTCAGAGTTAACAGAGAAATCAGCAGGGCAAAAAGAGGATATGAGATTGCTTTGGCAGATAAGGCAAAGAAGAATCCAACGAGCTTGTACAAGGCAAGAACTGATGAAGGACAATCAGCATGGCTTAGTGTCACAAATGTCTCACAAATTTGACTGAATTTTTTTTTGAAAGGGTAACCAAGAAGTGAAGAATGCAGTCAACATTGTCCACATGGACTTTAGCAAGGCCTTTGACAAGATACCACATGGTATGTTGCTGCATTAGATTAAATCTCACACGATCCAGCTTGAGGTAACCAACTGGATACAAAATTGACTTGATAACAGAAGACAGAAAGTGGTTGTGTAAGGTTGTTTTTCAAACTGAAGAAGGCCTTTGACCAGCGATGTGCCTCAAGGATCGATGCTGGGTTTATTGTTATTTGTTGTTTATATTAATGATTTGGATGAGGAATTATGGAGCATGGTTAGTAAGTTTGCAGATGACACAAAATTGGTGGCATAGTCCACAGTGAGAAACGTTATCTAGGATTGCAAAGGAATCTTGATCAATTGAGCCAATGGGCCAATGAATGATAAATGGAATTTAATTTAGATAAATGTGAGATAATGCATTTTGATAGGTTGAATCAGGGCAGAACCTATTCAGTTAATGATAGAGTGTTGGGAAGAGTTATAAAACAAAGACACAGAATTGTGCAGTGCAGAATGTGGCCATTCAGCCCATCGAGTCTGCACTGGCTACAATCCCATCCAGGCCCTATCCTCATAACCCCATATATTTGCCCTAGCTGGTCCCCCTGACACTAAGGGACAATTTAGCATGGCCAATCCACCTAACCC
This sequence comes from Sphyrna mokarran, assembly GCA_024679065.1. Taxonomy (NCBI): domain Eukaryota; kingdom Metazoa; phylum Chordata; class Chondrichthyes; order Carcharhiniformes; family Carcharhinidae; genus Sphyrna; species Sphyrna mokarran. The sequence continues at coordinate 77,871,656 of JAGIQG010000008.1, read as the reverse complement.
ATATATCTTTGGACTGTGGGAGGAAACGGGAACACTCAGAGGAAACCCATGCAGACATGGGAGGAATGTGCAAACTCCCACACAGACATATGACCCAATCCGGTAATCAAATCCAGATCCCTGGTGCTGTGAAGCAGCAGTGCTAATGCTATGCAGCCCCATATCCTGGAGTACAGGTTCATAGCTCCTTGAAAGTGAAGTCACAGGTGAAAAGGGTGGTAAAGAAGATATTTAGCAAACTTGGTTTCATTGGTAACAAGATTAAATAGTGGAGTTTGTTCGTCTTGTTGAAGTTGTACAAGATATTAGTAAGGCCATACTTGGAATAATGTATATAACTCTAGCCTCCCTGTTTTAGAAAGGATATCATTAAAGTGGAAAGAGTGCAGAAAAGATTTACTAGTATGCTACTGGGACTTGAATCATAAGGAGAGGCTGAATAGCTTTTTGCTGTGACTTGAGTGACAGGAGCTATCAGTTTCACCAGGAAGATCTCCTTGCTTTCTCTCATAAGCACCAAAGAACTGCTTTGATTGATAGCTCCAGAGCAGATTAAAGAGTGGATTAACACAAGTCTGTTTACACAAGGAATTGATAATTTATTAACTGCTAAAAGCTTTTCTGATTGGCTCCTCCAGGGCAGATCAAACCGTTCACTGTTGATACAATCAGTTCACACTCCATTAAGCCTGAAGTGCTTCCTCTTTTCAAACTTGTTCTTCTGGCCCCAATTCTTAACACTGCAGTACCCCCCCCACCCCCCACCCCAAATTTCTAAACCTTTCGAGAAAATAGATATGCATTTTAATACTACTTGTTCTCCCGATGGCTTTTTTTTCCTTCTAGCCTCCAAAGGTTTTCACTGAATCCATAAGCTTCATATAATCTCTTTTTTCTTTCACTGTTTTTTACTCTGCCACGCTTCAAGAAATTTAAAGATTATTTATTAGTCATAAGTAAGGCTTACATTAACACTGCAAGAAGTTTCTGTGAAATTCCTCTAGTCGCCACAGTCCAGTGCCTGTTCGGGTCAGTGCACCGAACCACCATGTTTTTCAGAATGTGGGATGAACCCGGAAGAGCACCCGGAAGAAACCCATGCAGATACAGGGGTGGGATTTTTATCTTTAAGATAGGAGGAGACTGAGGGAAGATTTAACTGAAGTACATAAAATAATGAGGAGGCCTTGACAGAGTGAAAATGGAAGGACCAATTTCGAAAAAGTAGAGCAGTTGCTGGGACATAAATGAAAAGTAATTGGATGCAATCCTATTAAATAAATTGTAAATGCCAAAAGAGAGGAAAACGTGAGAGAATCACACTACTTTTATCAGGGAGCTGCAAGTCACAATCTTATGGCTCTTAGTGCAACAAATAAGCCCAGATATGTTTCTCACCAGATAACTGGGAATACTACCACCTGGGGATTTCCCTCTATATATCTCACCATTCTGACTTGAAAATATTTCACTGTTCCTTTGCTGTCACAAGGTCAAAATCCTGGAATTCCTCCCTAACAACATTGTGGGTTCACTTCACTTCAGGGACTGAAGCTGATCAAGAAGGCAATTAACCACCACCTTCTGAAGGGCAAATAAGGATGGGCAATAAGTGCTGGCCTAGCTTGCAGCCACATACTGTAAATAGATTTTTTAAATCTTGAACAGTTTTTCCTGAACAGTTTAATTCTTTATGTCATCCTTCAAATTATTTTTTAAGTTTTGTAATAACTGAGATAATTGAGTTGAGAATATGGTGCTCAAGTTTTTTTTGGACTGGGGCAATGTAATTAGAAGATGTAGAATCCTAAAATCCCTATGGTGCAGAAGCAGGCCATTCAGCCCATCAAGCCTGCACAACTCAACTACTCACCCAGGCTCAACCCCTGCCCATTCTGTCCCCGCAACCTCATGCATTTACCCCACTAATCCCCCTAATCCTACACATCTTGCACACTAATGGTCAATTTATTATGGCCAATCCACCTAAGCTGTACATCTTTGGAGTGTGGGAAGAAACCGGTGCACCTGGAGAAACCCATGCAGACACAGGGCTGGGATTTTTATCTTTGAGTTAGGAGGAGGCGGAGAGAAGATTTAACTAAAGTAAAATAATGAGGGGGCTTTGACAGAGTGGAAATGGAAGGACCATTTCGAAAAAGGAGAGCAGTCGCTGGGGCATTAGTGAAAAGTAATTGGGTGCAATCCTTTTAAGTAAATTCTAAGTGCCAAAAGAAAGGAAAACATGACAGAATCACACCACTTTTTCAGGAAGCTGTAAGTCACAACCTTAAGGTTGAAATTTAATCCAGATCCCTGAAGGTGGTCTGCCACAATGTAGAGATGCCGGCGTTGGACTGGGGTAAACACAGTAAGAAGTCTGACAACACCAAGTTTATATCCAACCAATTTATTTGATAGTAAACTCACAAGTTTTCGAGGTTACCCTCTTCGTCAGGTGAATGAGGTGTTCTGGTCTCAGACAGCACATATAATAGCACAGACAGTTTACAGATTACTGATTAGAATGCGAATCTTTACACCTAACCTGCTATTCAAGTCTTAAAGTTGTTAACAATGTGAGTGGAAGGAGCACTGAACACAGGTTGAAGAGATGTGTATTGTCTCCAGACAGTACAGTGAGATTTTGCAAACCCAGGCAAGTCATTGGGGGGGGGTGGCGCACGAGGGCGGTTACAGATAGTGCAATATGAACCCAACATCTCTGTTGAGAGCATCCTCTGGTGTGGAACTTGGCTATCAGTCTCTGCTCAGCAACTTGCGCTGTCATGAAGGCCATATTGGAGAATGCTCATCCGAAGATCAGAGGCCGAATGCCCGTGATCGCTTAAGTGTTCGCCAACAGGAAGGGAACAGTCTTGCCTGGTGATTGTCGAGCGATGTTCATTCATCTTAGTGTCTGCATGGTCTCCCCAATGTATCATGCTTCAGGGCATCCTTTCTTGCAACATATTAGGTAGACAATATTGGCCGAGTTGCAAGGGTATGTACCATGTACCTGGTGGATGGTATTCTCACGTGTGGTGATGTCATCCATGTCGATGATCCGTCATGTCTTACAGAGGTTGCTGTGGCAGGGTTGCGTGGTATTGTGGTCACTGTTCTCCTGAAGGCTGGGTAGTTTGTTGCGAGGGGCCATCGTCATACTGAACAGAACGGATTACTGTAAAGAAGTGTACCAACAACTAAACAATGAGGAACATTATAGACAGTTACCAACAGATCCGACCAAAGAACACACTCGTCAACTCAACACTCTGATCAAGACTTTCAATCCGGATCTTCAGACCACCCTCCATGCTCTCATTCCACGTACTTCCCGCATTGGAGATCTCTACTGCCTCCCAAAGATACACAAGGCAATCACACCCGGCCGTCCCATCGTATCAGGCAATGGGTCCCTGTGTGAGAACCTCTCCAGCTATGTCAAGGGCATCCTGAAACCCATTGTACAAAAAAACCCCAACTTTTGTTGCGACACTACAGACTTCCTACGGAAACTCAGCACACATGGAGCAGTTAAACCAGGGACACTCCTCATCACAATGGATGTCTCGGCGCTCTACACCAACATCGCCCACGACAATGGCATTGCTGCAACTGCCTCAGTACTCAATGCCAACAACTGCCAGTTTCCAGATGTAATTTTACAACTTATCCGCTTTATCCTGGACCACAATGTCTTCACTTTCAACAACCAGTTTTTCATCCAGACACACGGAACGACCATGGGGACCAAATTCACACCCCAATATGCCCACATCTTCATACACTGGTTTGAACAAGACTTGTTCACCGCACAGGATCTTCAATCGAGGGTGTACGCTAAATATATTGATGACATTTTCTTCCTTTAGACTCATGGTGAACAATCATTGAAACAACTATATGATGATATCAACAAGTTCCATCCCACCATTAGACTCACCATGGACTATTCTCCAGAATCGGTTGCATTATTGGACACACGCATCTCCATCAAGGACAGCCATCTAAGCACCTCACTGTACCACAACCCACAGACAACCTCACAATACTCCACTTCTCCAGTTTCCACCCTAAACACATTAAAGAAGCCATCCCCTACAGACAAGCCCTCAGTATACACAGAATTTGCTCAGATGAGGAGGATCATGACAGACACGTCCAGACGCTGAAAGATGCCCTCATGAGAACAGGATACGGCACTCAATTCATCAATCGACAGTTCCGATGCACCACAGTGAAAAACTGTACCGACCTCCTCAGAAGACAAACACGGGACACAGTGGACAGAGTATCCTTTGTCGTTCAGTACTTCGCTGGAGCAGAGAAGCAACGACATCTTCTCTGGAGTCTTCAACATATCACTGATGAAGACGAACATCTCGCCAGGGCCATCCCCACACTCTCACTTCTTGCCTTCAGACAACCGCGCAACCTCAAACAGTCAATTGTTCACAGCAAACTATCCAGCCTTCAGGAGGACAGTGATCACAATACCACACAACCCTGCCACAGCAACCTCTGCAAGACATGCCGGATCATTGACATGGATGACATCATCACACGTGATAATACCATTCACCAGGTACACGGTACATACTCTTGCAACTCGGCTAACGTTGTCTACCTAATACGTTGCAAGAAGGGATGTCCCAAAGCATGATACATTGGGGAGACCATACAGACAGTACGAAAGCAGATGAATGAACATTGTTCGATGATCACCAGGCAAAACTGTTCCCTTCCTGTTTGCGAACACTTCAGCGATCACAGGTATTCAGCCTCCGACCTTTGGTTAAACATTCTCCAATTTGGCCTTCACGACACACAACAGCGCAAGTTGCTAAGCAGAGACTGATAGTCAAGTTCCGCACACATGAGGACAGTCTTAACAGGAATCTTGGGTTCATGTCACACTATCTGTAACCCCCTGGGTTTTGAAAACCTCACTTACTGTACTGTCTGGAGACAATACACATCTCTTTAACCTGTATTCCGTGCTCCTTCCACTCACATTGTTAGCCACTTCAAGACTTGAATAGCAGGTTAGGTGTAAAGATTTGCATTCTAATAAGTAATCCGTAAACTGTGCTGTTATATGTGCTGTCTGAGACCAGAACACCTCATTCACCTGACAAAGAGGGTAACCTCGAAAGCTTGTGAGTTTACTATCAAATAAATCGGTTGGACTTAAACCTGATGTTGTCAGACTTCTTACTGTGATTTGCCACCACAGTAAAAAGTCTCACAACATCAGTCAAAGTCTAACAGGTTTATTTGTTATGCCACCATGCCATTCTTTTTGAGTTTATTTTGGAAATAGCGATGGTCTTTTTGACCCGATAAAAATCCAAAAGGCTCTTTCTCGTCATTTTTGTAATCTCCTGATTTTTATGTTAAAACTTTACCATTTTCCTTTAACACGAAGACAGGAATATTGTCACTTATAGCTTAGACTCCAGAGACCGTATAATGATTAATCTTCGCACGTTGGAAATAAGCATAATTTGTGATTTTTTTAATTTTCTGGGCGATTGAAAGCTCACATGCACCTGACGTTCGTAGAGCTCCTCCTCGCGCTCGAAATATTTTCAAACTGGCTCCAGAATTCCAGTGCCAACCGTCAAACGGCCGGGCTTTCCAGACAGAGACTCCGCCCACATCCCGGCCGGGGCCCCGCCTCCTCCTCACCCCGGCCGGGGCTCCGCCTCCTCAACCAGACCGGAGACTCGCTTCTTCCTCATCCACGCCGGAGTCCCGCCTCCTCCCCCCACCGGAACCCCGCCTCCTCATCCCGGCCGGAACCCCGCCTCCTCATACCGGCTGTGGTTCCGCCTCTCTTCCCCTGGAGAAAGAGCAGACTTTCGCAGATCGCTCGCACTGTTGGTTCGCCTGCTCTTGGTTTCACGTTTCGGATTGAAGGATGCACGTAAGAGCTGAGGTGGAGGGGGAATTATTGGGTTTTACTGAGCCCACCTTCAAGCGGGGCAGTCAACCTGATGGGAAAAGCACGATATGGAGATGCCAGGTTGGACTGGGGTAAATACCGTAAGAACACCAGATTAGAGTCCAACAAGTTTATTTGACAGTAAACTCACTAGCTTTCCCCCTTCCTCACGTGAGTGGAGCGTTCTGGTCACAAACAGAGCATATAAAGGCACACTGTTTACAGAATACTGATTAGAATGTGAGTCTTTATGGCTAATCAGTTGTTAAAGGTGCAGACAAGGTGAGTAGAGATAACATTAAATACAGATTAAAGAGATGGATATTGTCCCCAGATAAAACAATGTGAGATGTTGCAAGCCCAGGCAAGTCGTGAGGGTTACAGATAGTGTGACGTGAACCCAAGATCCCGATTGAGGCCGTCCTCCTGTGTGCAGAAGTTGGCTATGAGTTTCTGCTCAGTGACTCTGAACTTTCGATTGTCGTAAAAGCTGCCTTTGAGAACGTTTACCCAAAGATCAGCGGCTGAATGCCCATGACCTCTGAAGTACTCATCAACAGGAAGAGAACAGTCTTGCCTGGTGATTGTCGAGTGGTGTTCATTCATCTGTTGTCGTAGCATCTGCATGGTCTCCCCAATGTACCATGTCTCGGGACATCCTTTCTTGCAGCGTATCAGGTAGACAACGTTGGCCGAGTTGCAAGAGTACGTGCCATGTACCTGGTGGATGGCATTCTCACGTGAAATGATGGCATCCATGTTGATGATCCAGCATGTCTTACAGAGGTTGCTGTGGCAGAGTTGTGTGGTGTTGTGGTCACTGTTCTCCTGAAGGCTGGGTAGTTTGCTGCGGACAATGCTTTGTTTGAGGTTGTGCAGTTGTTTGAAGGAAAGAAGTGTGGGTATGGGGATGGCCTTGGCAAGATGTTCGTCTTCATCAATGACATGTTGAAGACTCAGAAGAAGATATTGTAGCTTCTCCGCTCCGTGGAAGTACTGGATGACGAATGGTGTCCCGTGTTTGTCTTCTGAGGAGATCGGTGCGGTTTTTCGCTGTGGCGTGTCGGAACTGTCGATTGATGAGTCGAGCATCATATCCTGTTCTTACGAGGGCATCTTTCAGCATCTGGAGGTGTCTGTTGCAATCCTCCTCATCTGAGCAGATCCTGTGTATACGGAGGGCTTGTCCGTACAGGATGGCTTCTTTAATGTGTTTAGGGCGGAAGCTGGAGAAGTGGAGCATCATGAGATTATCTGTGGGCTTGTGATATAGTAAGGTGCTGAGGTGATGAAGATGTGCGTCCCCAAGAAGGCAACCAATTCCGGAGAATGGTCCATGTTGAGTCTGATGGTGGGATGGAACTTGTCATCATATAGCTGCTTCAGTGATTGTTCACTATGAGTCCAAAGGATGAAAATGTCATTGACGTATCTCGCGTATAGCATCGGTTGAAGGTCCAGTGTGATGAAGAAGTCTTGCTCAAGCCTGTACATGAAGGTGCAAATTTGGTCCCCATGGCTTTTCTGTGTGTCTGGATGAAGAAGTGGTTGTTGAAGGTGAAGGCAGCCAATGAACCGGAACACCGACAGAGGGATCCGCAGTGCAGCAACCGAAGAGGAAAGAGTCCAATTGGACTCCTGTGGAAGGCCACTGCCCTTGACTGACATGTATGCCCAAATTATCAGGAGGTGCGTCAACACCAGACTCATCAACTGCACTCACAAGTCAGTCCCAAACATCACAAGTACAACGCAATGCCATCCACGCTGTCAAGACCAACTGCAACATTGTCATCAAACCAGCAGAAAAAGGAGGGGCCATCATCATACTGAATAGAATGGATTACTGCAAAGAAGTGTCTTAACAACTGAATAACGAGGAACACTACTGACAGTTATCCACAGATTCGACCAAAGAACACAGCTGACAAGTCAACACTCTATCAAGACCTTTGATCCGAACTTTCAGAGCATCCTCCATGCTCTCATCCCAAGTTCTCCCCATGTTGGAGATTTCTACTGCCTCCCAAAGATACACAAGGCAAACACCCAGCCATCCCATTGTATCGAGCAATGGGACCATGTGCGAGAACTTCTTGGACCATGTGCGAGAACATCACATTCAGGATGCCCTTGACGTGCGAGAATGTTGAGGGCATCCTGAAACCCATTGTACAAAGAACCTCCAGATTTTGTCGCCACGCTACGGATTTCTACAGAAACTCAGCACACATGGAGCAATTGAACCAGGGGTACTCCTCATTACAATGAATGTCTCAGCGCTGTACACCAGTATCCCCACAATGATGGCATTGCTGCACCTGCCTCAGTACTCAACACTGATAACTGCCAGTTTTCAGATGCAATTTTAGAACTCATCAGCTTCATCCTGGATCACAATGTTTTCACCTTCAACAACCAGTTCTTCATCCAGACACACAGAACAGCCTTGGAGACCAAATTCGTACTTCAATATGCCAACATCTTCATGCACAGGCTCGAACAAGACTTCTTCACTTCACAGGACCTTAAAACAATGCTGTACACTAAATACATAGATGACATTTTCTTCCTTTGGACTCATAGTGGACAATCACTGAAACAACTATATGATGACATCAACAAGTTCCATCCCACCTTTAGACTCACCATGGACTATTCTCTGGAATCGGTTGCATTCTTGGACACACGCATCTCCTTCATGAACAGTCACCTCAGCACCTCACTGTACCGTGAGCCCATAGATAACCTCACGATGCTCCACTTCTCTAGCTTCTACCCTAAACACGTTAAAGAAGCCATTCCCTATGGACAAGCCCTCCATATACACAGGATCTGCTCAGATGAGGAGGATCGCAACAGACACCTCCAGATGCTAAAAGATGCCTTCATAAGAACAGGATACGGCACTCAACTCAACGATCGACAGTTCTGAAGTGGCACAGCGAAAAACCATACCAACCTCCTCAGAAGACTAACACAGAGCACCCTTCATCGTCTAGTACTTCCCGAGATTGGAGAAGCTGCAACATCTTTTTCCGAGTCTTCAACATGTCATTGATGAAGACGAATATCTCACCAAGGCCATCCCTATACACCCACTTCTTGCCTTCAAACAACTGCACAACCTGAAACAGGGCATTGTCCACAGCAAACTATCCAGCCTCCAGGAGAACAGTGACCACAACACCACACACCCTGCCACAACAACCTCTGCAAGATATGCTGGATCATTGATACGGATGCCATCGTCTCATGTGAGAATGCTATCCCCTAGGTACATGGCACATACTCTTGCAACTCGGCCAACATTGTCTACCTGATACACTGCAGGAAAGGATGTCCGGAGGCATGGTACATTGGGGAGACCATGCAGACACTACAACAATGGATGAATGAACACCATTCGACAATCACCAGACAAGACTGTTCCCTTCCTGTTGGCGAGCACGTCTGATCATGGGTATTCGGCCTTAGATCTTTGGGTAAACGTCCTCCCAGGTGGCCTTCATGACATACGGCTGAGCAGAAACTGATGGCCCAGTTCCATACACGAGGATGTTCTCAATTGGGATCTTGGGTTCATGTCAACTATCTGTAACCCCCATGACTTGCCTGGGTTTGCAACATCTCACTGTCCTGTCTGGAGACAATACATATCTCTTTAACCTATGCTTAACGCTATCTCACTCACGTTGTCTGCACCTTTTAAGAATTGATTAGCTGTAACGACTTGTATTCTAATCAGTATTCTGTAAACTGTGTGTGCTTTTATATGCTATGTTTATGACCAGAACTCTCCAAGGGCAATCCCCAAAAGCTAGTGGGTTTACTATCAAATAAATTTGTTGGATTTTAACCTAGTGTTGTGAGACATCTTACTGGGAAAAAACACAGCAGTGACCTGTGCTGTGAAAGTGCAGCTGATCACAGGCTGTGGGGCATCCAGGGCTGGAAATGGTTTGGAAAAAAAGTCGGGGTTAAATTAGACCAGCGCAGTTATTTAAGGAGATGGTCAGCAACCGCTGTTAATAAATGTTATGATGTAGAGATGCTGGCATTGGACTGGGGTAAACACAGTAAGAAGTCTCACAACACCAGGTTAAAGTCCAACAGGTTTATTTGGTAACAAAAGCCACTAGCTTTCGGAATGCTGTTCCTTCGTTAGGTAAATAGATAGGTAGACTTGATTACTTGTAAATACTCGCATTCCAACCATTATTTTGTAAATTGAGTTTGTGATTTTTATATGCCCTGTTTATCAACAGAACTCCGATTTACTTGGTGAAGGAGCAGCGCTCTGAAAATTAGTGGCTTTTGCTACAAAATAAACCATTGGACTTTAACCTGGTGTTGTGAGACTTCTTACAATAAATGTTATACCAGGCTTCATTAGAATTTAAGTTTGAACTTCAGTTTTTAAATACTAACAAAACAAATCAACAATTTGAGAAGATTGTTCAAGTTATACTGGCACCAGAGGATCCCAGATCCGAACTGGTAAATGAAGACCAGTTATGAACAGGTAATCCAGCAAAAGTGGCAACAGTGCCAGTATTATCTGTATTCGTCATTGAGTGCTGTTGTGTGCACCACTTGGCTGGACACTACTATTGAAATGATTCATGTAAAGACCAATATAACTTCTAAAAATATATTGATTTTTCTAGTGACGTTTTCAAAGAAAGTTCCTTCACTCTATCTTCTCCACATAATCAAACAAACTTTCAGTAGCAAACTGAAACTCCTTGCTCTTTAACTGTCTGTTACTATTATCACATCAAACTGGGAATCTATAATGACTAGCTTGCTGATTAACCCCAAAACAATCATTTTCTTCTCATTCTAAAACAGAAAATGTCAGCAGGTCTGACTGCATCTATGGAGACAGAATAGAGCCAATGTTTCGAGTCTAGATGACCCTGCAGTTCCCAAGTCCTCTATGCTGAAACTTACATCATGATTTCAATACATTTTGACCTGGGTATCTATTTCCATGACAGCTATATCACATGGGCTGGTATCCAGTCAGAATTCATAGAAGGCCATAGCCTAGTCTGCAAATGACTCCATTTTACCTTGAGTTGAAGGTGATAATTTAAAACAACGATCTTATGAATTCCAGAGGTTCTAATCATAATCTCTCAAATTTTATTAACGTGATATGTTTGCCTTTAGTGGGAGAATTCTTTAATGGTGGTCTGATTTTCTTAAAAAACTTAAAAATTACTTGAGATTAAACTCGCAAAAGCAAGATCTCTGCTCAAGACATAACTAAAATTTATTTAAAGACATGAAAATCATACAAGACAAACAAAATTCCCCTCCAATTCAATTTTCAAATATGCTGACTTCACGACTATAGTGGGTCAGATCTCAAACAATGACGATACAGAGTACAGGAATGAAATAGAAAATCTTGTGAACTGGTGCCCTCATGGGCACCAAAATGAAGGAGATTGTCATCGACTTTAGGAAGCTTAAAAGCGAACATGCTCCTGTCCACATCAATGGGGATGAAGTAGAAAGGGTTGACAGCTTCAAGTATTTAAGTGTCCAGATCACCAACAATCTATCCTGCTCCCCCCATGCCGACACTATAGTTAAGAAAGCCTACCAATGTCTACTTTCTGAGAAGACTAAGGAAATTTGGCACGTCAGCTGCAATGCTTATCAGCTTTTACAGATGCAGCGTAGAAAGCATTCTTTCTGGTTATATCAGAGCTTGGTTTGGCCCCTGCTCTGTCCAAGACTGCAAGGAACTACAAAAGGTCATGACTGTAGCCCAATCCATCATGCAAACCAGCCTTCCATCCATTGACTCTGTCTATACTTTCTGCTGCCTCGACAAAGCAGCCAGTGTAATTAAAGGCCACACGCACCCTGGATATTCTCTCTTCCACCTTCTTCCATTGGAAAAAAGATGCAAAAGTCCTGAGATCACATACCATCTGACTCAAGAACAGCTTCTTCCCTGCTGCTGCCAGATTTTTGAATGGACCTACCTTATATTAAGTTAATCTTTCTCTACACCTTAGCTGTGGCTGTAACACTTCATTCTGCACTGTCTCATTTCCTTTTCTACGTACATTATGCTTTGTCTGCATAGCGTGCAAGAAACAATACTTTTCATTGTATATTAATACATATGACAATAATAAATCAAAACATTAATCTACAACCATTGGAAGGTCTTCAGATAGTCGAATAACTCTGGGTCAGTGTTACAAGACCCCTCCAAAGATCTAAGGCACTGAACCAAAATACATTACCTTCTGCTATCTAAGGTACTCTTTCTAATTGGCTTTCGTATTTCAATCATGACAGACTTCTTAGCCAATTGCAATGAGCTACTTCACATAATGATATTTTATTAATACTAGATTTCTTCCCTCTGGCAAGACTCATTTCCTTGTTACTATGTTGCGAAGGATGCCTCTATCTAATACCATTCCTGTAGGCATATTGCCAAATAATAGCATCTCTCCTGGGCCCGTAAAAAGACATTCTCTATGTTCTGGGCAATAGGGATCTTATTATTTGACACTTTATGTTTCAATAACTGTCCCAAAATCAAAACTATAATGTATTTTCTGCTGATTAATGGATTCATGCTACTGAACTTCTGAATTCCTATAATCATTTCTGCAGCGCTTGTATTTTGACTGAAATGAACAAATATATATTAAATATACTTGATATGTAAACATACATCATTTAATGTTTAAATATACAGATACTTAATATTTAAAAATCATATATTTCATTTATTTTAATTCTGTCATTGCATTCACGTGAGCAAACCGTTAACGTTATCTTGTTTAGTAATAATCATCTTAACCCTTTCCCTCCAAGCTATCACTAAAAATAAAAAATTTGCGTTTGGATCTGCTAGCTGACTCAAAACCCCCTTCCAATTGCCCATACTTAAGGTATCCTCCAATCGACTGTACTTGTAACTTAATTCTTGCTTTAAATGAAATAAGGCTGGTAAGGATTTATCAAGCCACTGTTTACTCTGCTTGTTCACTTTAAGTACAGTGGCCATGCAATGTGCCTTAAATGCTGCTGTCTTTGTGAATATATCCAATAGTGTTTACTTTTGAACAATTCTGCTGCAAATGAATTTTTGATTAATACTTACATTAGTGGTCCAGCTGTTATTTCAAAACATTAAAGAACATTGAAAGGTACTGCCACCTGAAGTTAAAAACTAGCATGAAGGTGCTGTAGATTTAGCTTCATTGTATGGATAAAGTATTACACTGGGAAGAACAAAAATAACCCAAAGCTAAAAATGCCTAAAGCAAAGTAGAAGGCAACAAAGATGTATTATTACGACATCTTTCATAACCCCAAGATATCTCACTAGTGTTTTACAGCCAATAAAACACTTCTGAAATTAAGTCAAAATCATAGTAAATGTCACAGATAGCTCACCCCCATAAACATCAATAAAATAAATGACCAGATCATTTGTTTTACTAACTGAGGTAAACTGGAGAATACTCCTTCTGTTTGAAGTAGTGCTGTGAAATCCTTGAAAGATTTAGCTTCATTGTATGGATAAAAAATTACATTGGGAAAACTAACATAGTTCAAAGCCAAAAATGCCTAAAGCAAAGTGAAAAGCAACAAAAATGTATTAATATGCATCTTTTAGTGGGCAAATGGGAGCTTGGTTTAGCTATCTTCCAAAAAAGATAGCACTTCTTCCAGTAAAACGCAGAAGTCCCAGCTTGTCATCGGACTTGAATTCAACATATTCTGATTCAGATTAAAGAGTGCTACCATTGAACCAGGACTGATTTTGATTCCCTGACTATCTGAGCAACTGCAGAATGCAACTTGACTGGTAGAAATTGAAGGAATTTATTCCACAATGCATTGTTAATCAATTTTCCAATCTCTTTCTTATTTACTTCGTGATTTCCAATAAGATTATAGAATCAGAGCAGAGCCTGAAGTATGGAGCTGATATAGATTTTGCAGTCTCCTCTTTTGTGATCTACAACCCCATAACCCTCCAAGATATCTACATTTATTTACTTGTTACTCCTTGAACGTGCCTGCTTTTAATCACATTACCATTGGTGGCTAAGCCTTGAGTTGCTTGGATCCTAATATGTAGGGCTCCTTCCTTAAACTTCTCTGTCTCACCTTTAAGGCACTGCTTAAAACTTACCTCTTTGACTTTTGTCATCTGAACTAATATCTTCTTATGTGATTTGGTATCGCGTTTTAAAAATTCTTTCATCAGATGTGCGCATCACCGACAAGGCTAGCATTTGTTGCTCATCTTTGTCCTTACTACACAATTTCCAGCTGTATTTATATGGCTATTTTAGTTCAGTTTCTTATAAATGGCAACCATTAGAATATTGGTGATAGTAGACTCAGCAATGCTAATTGATTCCATGGAAAAAATATTAGATTCTTTCATGTTGGAGATATTAATCGTCTGATACCTGCCATGATCAGCCTAAGCTCAAATGCTGTCTGGGTCTTGCTGCATATGATTAGTACCTGAAGAGTTGCAAATAGCCCTGAACACTGCAATAACCAGCAAACATCTCCACCCTGCCCTGTGAAGTGCCCTGGCACATTTTATTATGTTAATGATGCAGGATAGGTTCTTCCCATTCTCTCAAGTCTAGAAAGGCACTGTTGCCTTTACCTATGCTTTCATCTCTTGTGACTCATTAATTATATCTGCTGGACTGCTCTCTACCTCATCGACTGGTCACCGTCACAAATTACATTCTGTGTGACCAGCTCTTTTACTTTTTGACTTCAAGTTGCAAGGTTGATTACCACATTTAAAACAATCAAAACTTTTGCTAACTGGATGTTGGCAAAGTTGAGGTCAACTTCGAATTTCAATATTCTCCCAGTCAAATTCACTAAAAACAGATGATTGGATCATGTGAGTAACTACTGGCTGTTCACGAAATATACAATGCACAATTTGCCACATTTTGCTTTATAACAACAGTAACAATACTTCAGATGTGTCGTGCGATGTGAATCCTGTAGACATGAAATGGACTATCTATTTCTAAATGTCACATCTTTCTAGTTAAAAATGTGTCTATTGTATAGTGAAAATAAATAAAAGCTTCCATTGCAAGCGATACACTAAAATAATAACCAATATAAGGGCTTAAACAGGAGGTTTTTAAATTATTTTCCTCATGATGCAGGTAATAAACAAGAATTTTCCACATTAAACAGAATGAAAGATTGAATGAGGTCTTGATTTAGCAGAAGACATAACTTTAACTGAGTTTCAAAATGTGAATTTTTTTTCCTCATAGGCCTGCAGATAGCACTTGTAAAAGTCAAAAATGTATTGTTGGAGAGAAGGCACACTGTAAGATAGAGTAAAAGGATCAACAAAATACAAATTAATTTTTTGTTGCAGCATTCAAAGAAGCTAATAAACTCTGTACACAATTGTGTCGATGATGCACTGGATGGACTCGTGGCCTGCAACGTAGGAATGCAGCTGCTGCAGGGACATCGGATAGTAATCAGGTCTGACCTGAAAAACGTCAAAGGGAAAGTGGCCTTGCTGTCTGGAGGAGGATCAGGTCATGAACCTGCTCATGCAGGTAATGTTATTCGGGCTTGATTTCAGTAGATTTCGGGAAGATTTTTAACCCTTTGGCTAATCGTTGATCAGAACGCACGATAGAACACTCTAGTTGAATTGCTAATACTTTTACGATTGAGTCACGAGGTTTTGGCCTCAATCTCCCAAAGTCTGAAACATTGGAGACTGTTATTGTGTTAAACATGCCTCTCTTCTAAATGCACTTTAAATTAAGACCTCTATCTGTTAAGGTGAATGTCAAAAGATCCCTTGATTCAGTTTTTTATTGAGAGTGGATGAGGGCAATACAGTGGGCTTTCAAAAGTGTCATATTTTAGTCTTGTCTTTTTGTGAACTTGAACCCTGTGGTGTAAAATGGGCACTAACAAAATGGATAGTAAATCAGCAAAGAGATAGAAAGCAGATTTATGGTGAATGGTATGTTTCAGAAAGGAGTTCCCCAAAGTTTAGTTCCTGGGCCACTGCATATTAATGATTTTGACTTGTAGGTTCAGGGCATTACTTCAAAATTTACAATGAAATAACAGGGAAGATCATAGTAACAAACTTCATGAGGACATAGACAGGCTCTTGGAATGGGCAAATATATGGCAGATGGAATTCCAGCCTCAGGTCACTGTCTATGCGGAGTTTGAACTTTCTCCCTGTATGTGTGTGGGTTTCCACTGGGTGGGCTCCGGTTTCCTACCACAGCCCAAAGATGTGCAGGCTAGGTTTATTGACCATATTAAATTGACCCCTAGTTTCAGTGTGATTAGCAAGGGAAATGTGTAGGGTTATGGGAATAGGGCCTGGGTGGGATTGTGGACAATACAGATTTGATAGGCTGAATGGCCTCCTTCTGGACTGTAGGAATTCTATAATTCTATGATCCTATGATACAACAGAGAAAAATAAGGATACATTTTGGTAGGAAGAATGAGGAAACATGATACATACCAAATAGAATCATTTCAAAAGGAGTGCAAGGGAGACTGAGGATGTATGTGCTCAGATCTTTGAAGCTCAACCAATCCAGTCTAATGGCTTTACCCCAAATGAGCCTCCACTCTTCATTCTCATGCAACACTTGTCAGAATAAATCTCTATTCCCTTCTTCAACTGCTTATTGAACTTCCTCTTTAATGTATTTCTTTTTGCCTTAACTACTTCCTCCATAGTGAGCCTTTATTTCCATCACTCTGAAAAGCAATGTTTTTTCTGAATTCGCTGTTTGATTCCCAATTGAATATCATATATTGATGGTCTCCAGTTTTGCTCTTTCCAAAAATTAAAAATACTGTCTTTCTGCTGTAAAAACCTTTCATAATTGCAAAAATCTTTTAAAGATCTTTTAAAAATCTTTTAAAAATCTTTTCAATCTTTCCTTTTCAAGAAAAAGAGGGCAAGCCTGTTTATTCTTCCGTGAGATTTCATTCTTGTAAATCTTTTTTGCACGCTCTCCAGTGCCCCATATCCTTTTTTAATTTGGTAACAAAACTGCACATTACTCAATATGTGTCTAACCAAGATTCATTATACATTTCGAATAACTACTACTTTTTAATTCAATCAGATTAATGTTTGTTTTAATTACATTATTTCCTTATTGATCTGCATCGCAACATGTCATGATTTGTGTATTTGTTTATCCCAAATTCCTTTGCTCCTCTATCTTGTTTAAATTCTGAGGCCAATTCTTTCCAGGCCCACGGGGCTGTGAGATAATTGAGAAAGACGAGGTTCAGGTCAGCTCACTGATGTATTTTGCATCCAAGTGCTTTTACAGAGACAGATTAGCAGGTTCAACAGAGCTTACAGAGATCCAACTAAAGATAATAATAAACCATTTATCTTCAATTTTGCAGGCTGCAAGCAGACAGGTCATTGGAGCCACTTTGTGGAGACTGATGCCTTCTTCATTGTTTGTCCTGCTGCAATGCAAACTTCCCTCCCACTGAAGTTGCCTTAAAACTGCGCTGCTGCTCCTGTGATGGCCAGGCATTGCTCTCACTGCAAAGGCAGCCAGCACCCCTGAATGTTGTCCTTGCACTTGAACTCAGTTGCCATCCTTAATTGGTTGCGGCTCCAGGAGATGTCTTCTAATTGCTGCCTCTGGGAAGGCCACATCCATTGTTCCACCACGGACATTTTTAGGTTCCCATCTTGGAATTCACATTAATGTTGGGAACATGATCCATTCAGCTCTTATTTTCACGTGATATGTAATTTCTTTATTTTTCTGAGCAGAATGTTATATCTGATAGTTAACCATGTTGTAATTAATTTGCTAATTATATGCTCATTTTTCAAGTTTATTAATGTCTGGTAGTTTATTGTACTCTTCCTCACTGTTGGCTATCCCACCCAATTTAATTTCCTCCTCAAATTTAGAAATTATCTTTGATTCCAAAAGTCTAAATTATTAATATAATTTGTGAACATCTGTGCTTCCAACACTGTTCCCACTTCCCAGCTTCTTCCACTCTAAATAGCCACCTTTCACCCATACTGTCTGCTTTCAGCTAGCCAGCTTTCCACTCTGCTAATTGCCTCTGATTCCATACACTTTGGTTTCATTCATTTGTTGATATTATTAACTTCTATTGGAGTTCTAGATCTGTTTCATACTGTGCATTAGTTTTGCTTACACTCTCTGTTACCGTATCAAAGTGTTGAATAAGGTTGGCTAATCTCCTTGGAGGGGATGTAGAAGGTAGTCATGGGAAATTGTGAACTCAGTGAAAATATATTGAAGACTACAGATGAATGGAGAAACATGTACTTGAAATTCATATAATTCTGTGTGAAGTGTGAGTGCCGGTAGAAAGACCGTTTTAAAAGTTCTTGTTAGCGTTTTGTGTTTTATGAGCAGCACAGAAGAACGAGCGAGTCACAGTAGTTTTTTTACACTCTAATGATGAGGCCACAATTGAAGTATTGTCTGTAGTTTTGCACATTCCATTCGAGAAAAGACTTGAAAGTTATTCCACTGGAGCAAAAAAATAGGGATTTAGGAAAATTAGAAATGAGGGGCTATCAGTTTGAAGTTCTAATTGAAAGTGGAAAGAGAGATAACTCGGAGCATTTTTTTAAATGAGAAAATTGTAGTAACAGTGATAAGGAATGAAGTCAGCTGGACACTGAACTAGGTGATTTCAATATTCCTATAATTGATCTGGAGAAAATCCTGGCTGATCTATGATTTTATATAGAATGAGGTCACTTGATGTTGGTGGTGCTGGAATTGAGGATGCTAAGGAGAGGTTGTCAGCATAAATGTGGAAGCTGAATCCAGCTTACTGAATTCTCTGGATAATATCACCAAGAGGCAACATGAAAGTAAGTAAAATTAAGAGCCAAGGCATGAGAAAAGAAGCAATCATAAGATTTACCAGCAACATTGTAGCCAATAGGAGTGGAACTAAGTGGGAGCAGTTTTCAGAAGTGGATTACAGAATGGAGACACTAAGGATAGTTCGCCAAATACTACATGGAAATGTGATCACAGGCATGTAGTAATCAAAATTTCAGTAGAAGCTTCTGGTAACTTAATTAGTGTGGTGATTGTCCCTTTAAGGGCAACACAACTTATTGTTTAAGTTCAAGCATTAGGAATGTGCAAAGCTAAATTTGCAGTTACCATCACTTTGGAAATTAATTAAGACTGCTGACATACATGAAGGCATGTCCAACAGGAATCAGCAACTTCAAAGTTGGAGAAAAGAGAATTAGAGGAATAAAAAAGAAATGGGTTCTTCAAGGTTATTTTTATTCTATTCAAAAACTGCCATGGATTTTCTAATGTTCCTTTTTCCCTTTTCTAGGATATGTTGGAGTTGGGATGTTGACCGGTGCCATCGCAGGAGATGTCTTCACTTCTCCGCCAACTGGAAGTATTTCAGCTGCAATTCGAACCATGGACAGAGCAGGAGCAAGTATGACCTTATGTAAAATATGGTTAGCACTGCAGCCTCACAGCACCAGGGACCCCAGGTTCAATTCCAGCCACAGGTCACTGTCTGTGTGGAGTTTACATTTTCTCCCCATGTCTGCATGGGTTTCCTCCGAGTGCTCCGGTTTCCTCCCACAGTCCAAAGTTTGCTGGCTAATTGGATTGCCCATGTTCAATTGACCCTAATGTCACGGGAATTAGCATGTTAAATGTGTGGGGTTATGGGAAAATGGCCTGGGATTGTGGTTGGTGCTGGCTCAATGGGCCAAATGGTCTCCTTCTGTACTGTAGGGATTCTATGATTCCATGAAAATATGAAACTACAGAACAGCCTAAGAAGCAGTATTGCTGTTGCCATCTTCGTGAACTGTTTTCAGTTATTCAAATTTGGATGAGTTGATTTTTTCAATCCCTATGTTTGAATATATTTACCCCATCTGTTTTAAGACATAGGCTCCAGGAATACTTTCTCAGCTAACCAGCAGCTGGCGTACTCCTGGACTGCTGTGGTTACAGAGAATGAGTTACTCCAGTGATTTAAAAATAAAGTTAAATTCCCAGTTACCATGACTCTTTTCAGCACAATGAAACTTGAATGGAGCTCCGTATTTCGTATTAAATACTTGTGACGAACATCCAGTTCGTGGTTCACGTTAATATTTTAGAGGTAATGTTTTGTTCTGGGAAGATTAACATTTAACTGGAAAAATTGGGATAAATGTAACTAAAGCAGCTTGGAATCCATATACTTAAACCATTGGGGCCATGTTGACTTGAGATGAACAGCTAGGAAAGTATGAGCCATCAACAGCAGGTAGGTTTACTTAGCTGGAGAAATTATAAAGTTGGGGCAGTTGGCTAGAGGTTAGTTTAAGGGTAGACCAAAGTAGGTTATGCGTTATGGAAATGGATGGAACTCAAGAAGCTTCTCATGTTTGAGTTTATCAGTGTGTTTGCTGTGAAAGCTATGACGTAGAGATGTATATTCACCTGAGAAGGAGCAATCCTCCAAAAACTTGTGATTCCAAATAAACCTGTTGGACTTTAACCTAGTGTTGTGGGACTACTTACTTTGCTGTGAAAATGTGTATTCTGCAGCCTGGGAGGAGCTTAAACTGAAAGAGTGCAACTATTTGCAAGCTCCAGATAGTTAGGACACAGAAAAGCCTGGGAGCCATTCAGTACAACTGAGAGTTGCAGTTTTTTAAAAATGTCTTTACAGGATGTGGACGTCGCTGACTGGGCCATAATTTTGGATCTTGAGTGATTTACCTCTTGAGGAGTAGCTCTGAGGAGCAGAGAAGGTGGAAGAAGGATGCTTGTTCAGTGCTGGAGGCAGTTATCCCCAGGAGCAATTCATAGTTTGTTGCAGTTGGGAGACTGAAGTTCAGAGAAACCTAGTGCCAGTTTAGTGAAGCTAGCAGTCTGCGAAGGAGTTCCAAGTGCGCCAGTATTTAGAGATGGGAGTGCAGTTTTGTGAATCCCTTGGAACGCAGTCCCAGGAAAGTGGTTTAAACCATTGGAAGGTGAAAGGTTGTTGAAACGGTGCAAGTTGGTCCAACTTTTGATGGAATTCAAAGGCTACTAGACCTTTAAAAAAATGAGAGTTCATGGTCATCTTGAGAGAGACAGAAGTTTAGCATGATCTTATGACCCAAGGTGGTCACTAACACCTGGATGGGTTGTTGAGAAATCTGTGGAATCTGCTTTGTTTCCATTTAATGTGCAGTGTGGTATGTTTGACTACAGAATACTATAAATTCATAGTTATCGTATGTTAATTCTGAACATTAGGGTACGAGACAGGTAATGTAAATTTTTTTTTCTGACTTTGCATAATAATGTTTATTTCTTGTTTAAAACCATAGAAGCTTGAGGTGCCGTTCTCCTAATGAACAACCAGGGATTTCAAAATTTGCCTACTTTAGACAAAATGTTACTGGTCCCTAGCCACATCGTAACATACACCAAAGGCTCTTGGATAACCTTTTAGCCTTAAACATTTTAACGTATAAAAACTATGCAGAATGCAGTGTGTTCATCTTCTGTTTTGCATTCCGTCCACTTGTCAGGAGTGTGTATAATGGATGCTCCATTTGTAATGGTACTCTGTGAAGAATTTTAGATGTTTTTTATTTCCACTTTTGAAGCATTCTTTCAGAACTGGCTTTTGTCATTATTCTTTGTAATAACATTTTCCGAATAGTTATTCAGGAACATAGGAACTGGAGTATGCTATTGAACCCATCAAGCTATTTTTAAATTACAAGGACCATAGCTGATCTGTACTTTAACCCCATTTACATGCCTAAGTTCCATAATTCTTAATACATTCTCTTAACAGTATATATCAATCTTAGTTTTGACATTTTCAACCAAGATCCTGTCTGGCCTCTTGGGTGAATGTAAAATATCCCATGGCACTATTTTGCAGAAGAGCAGAGAATCTTTCCCAAGTATCCTAGTTAATGGTTATCTATCAATCAGCGCGGAAAAATAAATTGTATTGTCATTATCACATTGCTATTTGTAGGAGCTTTTTCTATACCCAAATTAGTTGTTGTGTTTCTTACTCCCAAAAGTGACAACACTTCAAGAGCATTTCATTATCTTTAGGGAGCTTTGAAATGCTGATTGTGGAAGGCACTATACAAATGTAAGGCCTTTATTTTCTATTTTATCAAATCTTTTGGTCATCTCAAGCATCCTTGAATTTTCCATATTCAAAACAATGCAAGCCTAGTTATGCAACCTATCCTCATTTAAGTCTTTTAGCCTTTCTAGTGAATCTACACTGTACCCTTTCCAAGGGCAATATAACCTTCATGAGGTATAAGTGCAGTACTCCAGTTCGGATTTAACTAAAGCTCTGAACAGCTCTAGCATAACTTCTATTCCAGCCCACTTGACATAATGGCCAACATTCATTCAATAACTTGAATTATTTTTGTATCTGTCAACCAGCTTTTAGTGATAGCTGTACTAGGATGCTCACCCACAGTTCCTAGATTGTCACTATTGACCAAAGTTGTTTACTAGTATAAGTAGAGCTCTTGTCATTTATAGGGATGTACAAATCTTATATTTTACCAAATACAGCATTAAAACCACCCAGTGTTTGTCAATAGTTTTATCATTTTATAGTTTTACCCTGTCAATTTCTGCTTTTTCCAGAAGTCAGCTTTACCCAAGTTTAAAATCTTAATTTATCTTTCTTGCTTTCAAACCTCGTATGGAATATAATTGTTACTATTGGCTAGCTATTCCTTACTTTTGGATTATTTACTGGGGTCAGGCTTGTTACTGGATCTAAGATGGTCTGTTTCTTCATTGCTTTAAATTTCATGGAACCTTTCTGATACAACAACATGCAATGCTTACATGGCACTTAAATAGTTGATTTTATTCCTGCTGAAACATCAGAAAGCCAACCATAATTCAATTATTTGGAAAATATCAGTTAAACGTGAAAGTTGAAAAAAAGGAGACATGTAAAATGAACTTTAATTTGATTTGGGGAATGAGGCATCCAGATGAAGAATTGAAATGGTAGAAAATGTAAGAAAGCAAGCTGAGAAGCTCATCAAGTAGCATTATTTTTATTTATTTTATTTATTAGATGTGGGCAAAGCTAGCATTGATTGCCCATCATAATTGCCCTTGAGAAAGTTGTGATGAACCACCTTCTTGAATTGCTCAAGTCTTTATGTTGTTACATCCAGAATCTAGGATTTTGATCCAGTAACCATGAAGGAACAATACCATTCCACTGACTATGGCTACATTTCACGGTGTGCTTAACTCCGTGCAGTAGAGGAGATCTGGCTTCATGGGGTTAGACTCAGCAGGGATCCAGTTTACAATACATGTTTTCTGCTGCAAGAATAATTGTAAGAACTTGAAGCATAGGTATGACTGTAAAAGTCTGAGGCGATCAACTTTCCACCACAACACTCTTCCAGACCAGTATCAATTGCGTATCAGCCAATGGACAAACAAGTGACATCTTGCAGTCACTATTTGATCACCTTTTTTTCTCTGGAGCAATGTGCATTTTTTGATTTTGTGAAGAGTTTGTAATTTGCTTCATTAAGTAATGTTTAGCCTGGGTAATTAATTTGGTCGATAGTTAGATTCAAAAGAAACAGTTTGACACTTTTTGTTTAAAATGTTTTATTTGTGCTTTCCCCAGCTGGTGTGCTACTGATTGTGAAGAACTACACAGGGGATCGCCTAAACTTCGGCTTAGCTCTAGAGGAGGCAAAAGCGGAGGGAATCACTGTGGAGATGATCATTGTAGCTGATGACTGTGCCTTCACCACCCATAAAAAGACTGGGAGGAGAGGTCTGTGTGGTACAATCCTCATACACAAAGTAAGTCTGATATATAAAATTACTGAGGTGAAGGACTGGAAATGTGATGTTTTACAGAAAGATCAGCTTCATACAATTACCAATAAGATTTACGGTAAAAGAAGGTCACAGGCCCAGCTGGTGTCCATTTCTGCATAGAAAGACTCTCCAGATGTCTGAATGAATGCAGTTCCAACTACTCTCAAGAAGCTCAGTGCTACCTAGTTCAATTGATTGGCAACCCTTCCACAAACATTCATTCCTTCTACTACTAACACACAGTGGCGACAGTATATGTCATCTATAATGGTGAAGGGCAATGTAGGCTAACGGGTGTGTCCTTATAAGTGGCCTCCTCCTTAGTAGGCTATAATATCAAAATCGGATTGTTCACTAACAATGATCTCAAAAATAAGATTAAATACATTAATATGCATTGAATATTTCATCATGAGTTATAGAAAATGCTTACTTATTTATACATTAATAGAACTCTCATCAAGTGGTAAAAACAAAATAAATATTTACACTTTGGGCACAGAGGGAGCATGCACCTCTCACATCAGTGCGATGTGCAGTCAGTATGATTGTCCTTGATTTACGTGGTATCGATTTAGTCATATCAGTACGAAAAAGATTATGTGGGTGGAAATCAGCAGAATGTGGCAACCCTCTGCTTGGGCAACAGTCAACAAAATCTTCTATGGGCAGCACTCAGAACCCAGATGGCAGCATGGGCCTTCCAGATCACAGGTTGTCTGCCTGATCTACAAAATGCACTGCAGTAGAAGGACAAGGGCAGTAGACATGGGATTACAACTATCTGGAAGTCACCCCCCCAAGTCTCTCACCAATTTGACTTGGAAATATATCTCATGTTCTTTCAATGTCACTGGGTTAAATGCTTGGAACTTCCTCCCTAACAACACTGTTGGTATATCTACACAACAGGCACTGCAGTGGTCCATCTTCTCAAGGGCAGTTAGGATGGCAATATATGCTGGCCTGGCCAGCAATGCCATATTTCGTGAATAAATAATATAAAAAAGAAATAGCTGAGGCACCAATTGTAATTTTTCAAAATATTATGTTAGCAGGAATTTTCAAAGAACTGGAGGATGATGAACGTTATACCTTTGCTCAAAGATAGAAAATGATAAGCCATTTATTCATAACTAGGATGTAGATAGGCTATAATATAGAGCTAGTAGAGCTCCATGGCATTTATAGTTTCAGTGCTATGGATATGGTTTTAGTATCAAAATGGCATATGTGTTGTGTGTATATATTTCAAAGTGCATGCACTGGAAATATGCTGAACGGGCAGCTTGCGATACAGTCAGGATTTAACACTGATTTGATGGCAGTACTTTTCAACCTCGCTAGATGCCCTCTAGTAAACACACATCTGGGTATACATTCAGCAGCAGGAAGGACTTCCATATCCGAGCTGTTTAAACAGATCAACAACTAACGTTCAGGTTAACTGTTGATCAATTTTGACTGGCACGCCTGAGTTTGCAGAAGTGCTGGGAGCTTTCTCGTGCTGTTTAAAGTTGGTAGAATTGTCAGGGACAGATATAACACATGATTTTAGTCAAGTCCCTTGCTCATAGTCATGCATGCTGTAGTTACAATCCGTCATCATCTGCAACACGAAAGAGATAAAGCACAGGCTGACAATGTTAGAAATTCAGGTCCCTTTAAGCGTAAACAAAGCCTTGCTTCGAAGTGAACTAAGAGCAGATGATACTTACTGAAACCTGTATTTAAGAGATCGGGTTTTCCCCGAATAGGAGATCGCTATTGGACAGAGAGAGGATCCAGAAGGGAACAGCGGAAACTAATATTTATACTAAACTGTAGTATTGCAAAAGAACATTTATGAATCATCAAAATACCTTCTCTGCCTCATCTGGTAAATGAATATTCACCCGTAAACCATAGACAAGATAGAAGGGACAAGCTGCTCATAGGCCTTATCCGTCTAGGATCCTTAAGGAGTTTTTCTACTTACACTTACCCAAGAACAAGCCGTTCTTCATCTCCATTTTATGAAGAATGCATCATTTTTGCTGTAAAGGGTTATTGCCAAATTTGTGCTTTCAGACGTTTTTATTTCTGTTTGAGGCATTCATGTATTTAATGAAAAAGTGTTGGCCTTTACCTGCCATTAATGTTTAGACATAGAAATAAAGAGTCTATGCACCTGCAACTCTCCATAATATTCTCCTTGTAAATTTCATTTCTTCATAAGCAGTGTGAAATTAGGCCTACATTCAAGTTACAAAGCTTGTCTGTGAATACTTGTTTTCACATTTCTGGATCATTCATGAACTGAGATAGTTAGGAACGGTGTCCACTTTATTAAAAATGGGATTAGCATACAACATATGACAATAGTGATAGTAGGAGAGAAAGGTTGACTTGGCACAAACTAAATGCAGATTTCCTAGGAAACATTCACTCAAGTAAGCTTGTTCTCTGCAATTGATATTTTCTGAAAATATCCCCAGTACAGAAGGCAGAGTTTAAGAGTCAAGGGGTCAGCTTAAAGTTCTATTGGTTGTGATAATCTTTTTAAAAAGAAGGAAAGGTTCCCAGAAATATATATTTTTTTGATCAGGCTTATCTCTGGCAGATTTGACCTTGAGATGTTGTTTGCTGTATGGTTAAAGAATAACACAGTAAGGTTTGCCTTGTAGAGAAATGTCAAAGATTCGGAAACTGTAATTTTAAAATGTGTCTATGATTGAAATGTTCAAGTTAGACACATTGGGCTAAAACCTGGATATGACCAGCTCACAGGTGTAGGCATGGCATGATTAAGATAATGCAGATCACAAGCAATCTTTGTACTGCCTGCACATCGTAATGATTTTTTAAAATTTCCATTTGTTATAATTGAAGTTCAAATCTCCAGGTTAGCCTCTGTTTGTGTATGGGTTGGGTCTTGCAATACACAAGCAAATGTCCTGTCTACAGGAAAAGAAGCAGTCCTTGCAGTGTTTCTTCAGAGCAGAATGGTTTTATTCCTGCAATTTCCTGTACACCTTGTAATTGAGTTGCTTCAAGAAAAGGCACGGCAGTCAATCTTAGCGTCTTCTGAGGATGTGGCCCAAATTTGTGATCACAATATTTAAATGCTTTTGTGTCACAAAATATATTCATAGCCTATAGAGGACTGAGCACCTGCTCAACTGCCACAGGCCTATTGACCACCTCCAGCAGATTTTTGATAAAAATGGCCATACTGTTAGTACCTTTAAGTGGGCAAAGTCCAAGTTTTGTCCTGTCTTTAAATTCCTGATAGATATCAGCTTGAGGCTTTGGTTTCTTTTATTTAACCCACTGATTAGATGTGGTAGAGTTGAGTGCAGATCCAGAGACTAGCCTCTATTTTAAGTGCTGGCCTCCTGTTGCACCCCAAATTGTGGTTTGCAGTCAAGTGCTATACCTGCTGTTGGGTAATGTCTGTACACTTAACAGGGGACTCAAATGCATGCAAGATTAGAACAAGTTGCAGCGAGCTAACACTTTTTAACCCAGCCTGCATGTACGAGGAATAAAGTTTACCAACTGAGTAGTAAGCCAGAGAGAAGGCTCCCTGATATAGTTATAAAGCCCTTAGTCCAGGGGTTGGAAAGGAGGGGCAGCATTCTGTTTCTGCAGGAGACCCTCCTGGCGTATACTGTGAAGAGAATGGGAGCAATTAGAGATTAATGCAAAGTGTCTATCTCTGAAATGTTGGCTTCAAAACTTTCATTTCCCTTGCAAGTGGCCAAGCTTAGTGAATACATCTTTAAATATCATATCCTACCCATTATACCAGCAATCTCCACTCATTGCACTAGATCCTCATCACTTATCCGTCATAATTTCTAGCAATCAGGACGCAATCTAACATTTCCTCAAGTTAGCAATATTAGTTCTTGGCCATTCCCTGTGTTGGGCACATGAACAGTCAATGAGGGGGCAACTGAGTGAGAAGCTTGTTTTTTTTTGCCCTTGCAAAAAAAAAATTAATATTCTTGATTTTATATGTTGTATATAATTTTCTCCTTGTTGTCGGCAGTGGTATTAATACTCTTGTGTTATGCTTAGTGCTTGGCATACCTACTACTGCTTCAAGCTTTTTGACATATCTCACAGCTCCACTTTTCAGCTTTGACAAGGATTCTACCCAGACATATTGCAACACACTCTGATGCTCTTCTGATACTCTGGCACTTGTTGCAGGGCAAGATGGTACACAGTAGAAGAGAGCTGCAGAGAACTGATAGGTACATCTATGTCTCCTGAGTCTCTTGAAGGAAACAATATTCTGAATCATTGGTGTGACTGTGACTGAGGTCTTTGCAACTGGTGTCGCTGAACCCACCCATTTTGATGGCATATTTCTCAAATTTTACTTTCCTCATTTCACAATCTGGTGCAATGTACACACTGCAGATGCTACAACTGTGCACCTTACATTTTCCACAAACCTGCTGCTCATTCTTATAATCTCCTTGTGCATTTATGTTTTTAGGTAACCAAGAACTGCCACCTGGCCAGTTGTTTGTCTTGACAATGAAGGGTGAGAAGAGCAGATGTCAGACTACTCACTTGGTCTGACACTTGCTAACACCAGCTGAGATACTAAATCTGTGGTACTTTACATGGTAACATAGATTTGGAATGAGCACATGATGTGTAACAGGCATGAGTGGACTGCAAACAAGCCAGAAGGAAAGGACCAGAGGGTCAAGTCACTGACAAGCTCTCCTGCAGAAGACTCCAATGACAACCTCAATATGGTCAGCATATTGAATAAGACAGATGGGCATTTATATCTCAGGCATGGCACAAAGCTAGATTGGAACCAGTCTTTCCCAGCAATGAAGTGGTAACCAACTGAATAACAGCAACTGCTGATCCAATATCCATGATGGGATAACTCAGCATAGGGACAGGAGGCTAAGGAAAGGATCCTGGCATGAGAAGTGCTAAGGAGAAAAGCACCAGGGTGAATAACAGAATATCATATCTGTTACCTCCTGGAAAGTCTTGTTGGGTAAATTTATTGTGAGGGTGTTGTGATGATGATCAAGTCAACTGAAATCTGATAAGTCACTCTGTCTAGAACAATATGTTAAGGAGCCTCTTTCCTTTCTCCTCATTCTGAGGTGCTTGCTGGAACCCTAATGGCGAGGGACATTTCCACAGACATGTTGTGTAGATTGCAGCAGACTATCACCACAACTTAGCTGTCTCTCAGATGCGAACTTTTGTCAGGAACCAGCCTGCACCCTTTTAAAGCACTCCTGAAAATTTGACAGCCTGGGAATGAACTCAGGAATCCTGGAACCAGGATCCACCTAACATTTTTAAAGTGTATTTGACTCAACCTGAAATGGTGAAAATTCAGGCCATTGTCACTCAATGTAAATAATGTTCAGTGAATTTGCATGTAAACAGCCGTTCCTCTGTTATGACTTTATTTGCATAGCTGTCGTAGATTTTGCTACTACTTTAGTCCTAATAATTGTCTAATTTATCCAAGAGGTCAACGGCTGATATTTTTACACATGTCAACGTAGAAAATTCAAAGCTGAGAAATATCTCTAAGGAAGTGTACATATCCCGTTGATAGTTAATGATTGAAGTAACAACTCTGATTGGGGCCATTGTTTAACAACATTTAAAAATATTTAATACATGAAATTTTAAAGCTTTATACTGTTTTGAAATTACAATTCACAGTTTGGATCTTTTTCTGTTTAAAAATTAAACCTGAAGTCCTCTTTGTAAGATAGAAACAAAATGATTACGCTAAGAGTGCTGTGGCACATGAATGTGTCAAGCCACAAATATCCCCAGTGTGGCATTTTCATTTGTCGTTGTGCTTAGCTATATAGTAATCCCTGGTTGCAGGAAAGAAAAAAGAAAATTGCTGCATGAGTGAGATTTTGTACTCCAGATGTATATTTTTCTGATATTCTGCAAAGTGTACTGACTAATACATTTTAGAAGACAACAGACTAAATGTAGAACTGGAGACTGATTTATTAATTAATTATTAAGTGAACAGAGAAACATTTGAAGTATGGCTTCAACTTATGACAAAGTTTGGCCTCATTAATGAGCTAAAGAATTATTATTCTTGAATTTCCTCTCTTGGGGTATGTAAACTTCTATGTTGGCCTGATTGATTCAATTTTCAGGAAAGTTTACTTCCTACCTATCCCAATTAGCAGCCCTATGGAACTGACCTTAAATGTACGCTTTTCTGAAGGTGGGCAACATTCCATCAAACTTGTTAGTCTGGCTTAGCTATATTGCATAACGTAACACTGCTATGTAGCTTCCTCTCCAAGCCCTTGGCATAAAACTGAGCGAATGGCTAGAAATGATAAAATAATGTTTGAATGGATAAAGGACTAGCTGTGACATTGATGATCTCTATGGTTGGATGCACTGATAGTTGCCTTGAGATTATAAATGAAGAATTTCAGTTGAGATATTTAATGAACCTGTGGAATTGTATTATAGCATGGAATCAAACATTTTCAGAAAAGAATGGAAGAAAATTAGAAAAAAAATCTTTGATTAATTATATCCAAGTCTAAAGCTTTCCTCTACTGTTGGCAGATGGCTGGAGCCTTGTCTGAAATGGGGAAACCACTTGATGAAATTGTAGAGAAATTGAACATTGCTTTAAGTAAATTAGGTAAGTGATCAAACTGCAGAATCAACCCATGGAAAATATTCTAGTTGATTGTAGCTAATTCAATACACTTAGAGCCTGCAGGCATAATTAAGGATTTAATTAAGAGGAAATTTAATCTGTATTTGTGACTGGATGTCTATAAGCCGTTACAGTTTATTGTCACTTTGCATTTAAGAAGTAGGCAGGACTGCCTGATGACTGTATTAATTCAAATTAATTTAGGCATAAAGAGGTGGAACTCTCAGACGTGGGCTTACATTTATCTGAAATTGGATTTCTTACCCTATTCATTTTGTAGCTAACTGTAGCCATTAAAATTTCCTGTTTCTTTTAATAGTGATTGTGTTAGACATAGATTTTAATAGGAAGCATTTCTGTTTAGCTGCTGAAGTCATGATGTGGAGATGAGAACCTTCCACTCATCTGACAAAGGAACAGCGTTTCTGAAAGCTTGTGGGTTTACTATCAAATAAATTGGTTGGACTTTAACCTGGTGTCGTGAAACTTCTTATGGGGCTGCTGGAGCTCATGGTAGATTAAGGAAATAATCAGACTGATTAGGCTGTTAGTGAGGTCTGTCTGTTTTGTCGAGCAGAAATAAATGAGTTTCTGGGTTGGTCCTTTAATATCATCTCACCTCTAATGTGGACGTTACCTTCAAAGGAATGGAATTGTTATGGTAATCTAAGACATGAGAGGGGAAACTAATTTACATGTCGCGTGATTATTTGGGGAAGAGGAAGCCAGCCGGTTGCCAGCTTTGTTTCACCAGTGCAGAACTCCTGACTATTCACCCAAGCAAAGTTTCACAACACCAATTTTAAATCCAACCAATTTATTTGATAGTAAATTCGCGAGCTTTCGACCCTATGTGCCTTCGTCAGGCAAATGCAGTGTTCTGGTCTGCAATAGCACTCATACCAACAGACAGTCACAGATTGCTGATTAGAATGCGAATCCTTACATCTAACCTGCTATTCAAGTGTTAAAGTGGCTAACAATGTGTCTGAAGGGTCCTGAGCATTGGTTAGAGAATTGTGTATTTTCTCCAGATAGCACAGTAAGTGAGGTTTTTTGCTAACCCAGGCAAGTTACGGGGGTTACAGATAGTGTGTCATGAAGCCAAGATGCCTATTAAGACCGTCCTCATGTGTGCGGAACTTGGCTGTCAGTCTCTGCTCAGCGACTCTGCGCTGTCGTGTGTCCCGAAGGCCCCCTTGAAGAACATTTACCCGCAGGTCGGAGGCCGAATGCCCGTGACTTCTGAAGTGTTCGCCCACAGGAAGGGAACTGTTTTGCCTGGTGATTGTTGAGCGATGCTCATTCATCCGCTGTCATAGTGTCTGCATGGTCTCCCCAGTGTAGCATGCTTCGGGACATCTTTTCTTGCAACGTATTAGGTAGACAACGTTGGCCGAGTTGCAAGAGTATGTTCCGTGTACCTGGTGAATGGTATCCTCACGTTTGATGATGTCGTCCATGTCTGTGATCTGGCATGTCTTGCAGAGGTTGCTGTGGCAGGGTTGTGTGGTATTGTGGTCACTGTTCTCCTGAAGGTTGGGTAGTTTGCTGCGAACAATGATCTGTTTGAGGTTGTGCGGTTGTCTGAAAGCAAGAAGTGGGGGGGTGGGGATGGCCCTAGCGAGATGTTCATCGTCATCAATGATATGTTGAAGACTCTGGAGAAGATGTCGTAGCTTCTCCGCTCTGGGGAAGTACTGGACAACAAAGGGTACTCTGTCCACCATGTCCCATGTTCGTCTTCTGAGGAGATCAGTGCGGTTTATCACTGTGGCACGTCGGAACTGTTGATTGATGAATCGAGCGCCATATCCTGTTCTCACGAGGGCATCCTTCAGCGTCTGGAGGTGTCTGTCATGATCCTCCGCATTGGAGCAAATTCTGTGTATACAGAGGGCTCGTCCATAGGGAATGGCTTCTTTAACGTGTCTAGGGTGGAAGCTGGAGAAGTGGAGCATTGTGAGGTTGTTTGTCGGTTTGTGATACAGTGAGGTGCTGAGGTGACCGTCCTTGATGGAGATGCGTGTGTCCAAGAATGCAACTGATTCTGGAGAATAGTCCATGGTGAGTCTGATGGTGGGATGGAGCTTGTTGATATCATCATACAGTTGTTTCAATGATTGTTCACCATGAGTCCAAAGGAAAAAGATGTCATCAATGTATCTAGTATATAACCTTGGTTGAAGATCTCGTGTGGTGAAGAAGTCTTGTTCGAACCTGTGCATGAAGATGTTGGCATACTGAGGTGCAAATTTGGTCCCCATGGCTGTTCCGTGTGTCTGGATGAAAAGCTGATTGTTGAAGGTGAAGACATTGTGGTCCAAGATGAAGCGGATGAGTTGTAAAATTGCATCCGGAAACTGGCAGTTATTGGCATTGAGTACTGAGGCAGTTGCAGCAAAACCATCGTCGTGGGGGATGTTGGTGTAGAGCGCCGAGACATCCATTGTGATAAGGAGTGTCCCTGGTTCAACTGCTCCATGTGTGCTGAGTTTCTGTAGGAAGTCCGTAGTGTCAAGACAAAAGCTGGGGGTTCTTTGTACAATGGGTTTCAGGATGCCCTCGATATAGCTGGAGATGTTCTCACACAGGGTCCCATTGCCCGATACGATGGGACAGCCGGGTATGTTTGCCTTGTGTATCTTTGGGAGGCAGTAGAGATCTCCAATGCAGGGAGTACATGGAATGAGAGCCCGGAGGGTGTTCTGAAGGTCTGAATCAAAGGTTTTGATCAGAGTGTTGAGTTGACGAGTGCGTTCTTTGGTCGGATCTGCTGGTAACTGTCTGTAGTGTTTCACATTGTTTAGTTGTCGGTACACTTCTTCACAGTAGTCTGTTCTGTTCATTATGATGGTGGCGCCTCCTTTGTCTGCTGGTTTGATGACAATGTTGCGGTTGGTCTTGAGAGCACGGATGGCCTTGCTTTGTGCTTGAGTGATGTTCGGGACTGTCTTGTAAGTGCAGTTGATGAATCTGGTGTTCACACACCTCCTGATGGCTTGGGCATACATGTCCAGTCGGGGGCAGCAGCCTTCTGGAGGAGTCCAATTGGATTCATTCCTCTTTGGTTGCTTCACTGCGGATCCCTCTGTCGGCTGTTCTGGTTCATTAGCTATCTCATTGAGTCTGCTATTGGCCTCTTGGGGTTTGTGGAAGAACTCACGCAGCCTCATTCGCCTGATGAATCCCTCTGTGTCTGCTGCAAGACTGATGGGGTCCATTTTGGTGGTGGGACAGAAATTGAGCCCTCGGCTGAGAACTTCGATTTCCTCTGATTGAAGTGTGTAGTCCGACAGGTTAACAATGGACCTCCCTGCGGTAGTGTTGTTTTCTACTGTGGTGCCAAGGGAGGCTTGGTTGTTGTTGGTGGCGATGCCGAGTTTTTCAAGTTTCCTGTTCTTGGTGTGCATGTAAATGGTATAGTTTCTTTGTCTCATCTGCTTGGCAAAGTTTCGCAGCTGATCTGCAAGTTGAGAATATGTATTCCATTTTACTCTCCAGGGTGCGGTGTTTGCTATTAGAGCTGGTGTATGAGGTGATTGAGGAGTGTGAGAGAGGTGCGACGGCAAAGCCTCTCAGCGTAGCCTGTGTTATGGGTTGACCTGAGTGGGTTCGTGATCTGTAATCCCTTTGGTATTCTGTCTGCTTTCTTGCATCTCTGTAGAAACTTGATGTCTGTGTCGATATGTGCAATCCTCTTGGAGATCCTCTCCACTTGGATCCGGCAGTATGCGGTGTCGATAGTAGTCATGATGTAGAGATACCGGCGTTGGACTGGGGTAAACTCAGTAAAGTTTCACAACACCAATTTTAAATCCAACCAATTTATTTGATAGTAAATTCGCGAGCTTTCGACACTATGTGCCTTCGTCAGGCAAATGCAGTGTTCTGGTCTGCAATAGCACTCATACCAACACAGACAGTCATAGATTGCTGATTAGAATGCGAATCCTTACATCTAACCTGCTATTCAAGTGTTAAAGTGGCTAACAATGTGTGTGAAGGGAATCCTGAGCATTGGTTAGAGAATTGTGTATTTTCTCCAGACAGCACAGTAAATGAGGTTTTTTGCTAACCCAGGCAAGTTACGGGGGTTACAGATAGTGTGTCATGAAACCAAGATCCTTATTAATCAGCAATCTATGACTGTCTGTGTTGGTGTGAGTGCTATTGCAGACCAGAACACTGCATTTGCCTGACGAAGACACATAGTGTCGAAAGCTCGCGAATTTACTATCAAATAAATTGGTTGGATTTAAAATTGGTGTTGTGAAACTTTACTGAGTTTACCCCAGTCCAAAGCCGGCATCTCTACATCATTCACCCAAGCACCATTGATTCTATGATTCAAAGCAATCTATGACTGTCTGTGTTGGTATGAGTGCTATTGCAGACCAGAACACTGCATTTGCCTGACGAAGGCACATAGTGTCGAAAGCTCACGAATTTACTATCAAATAAATTGGTTGGATTTAAAATTGGTGTTGTGAAACTTTACTGAGTTTACCCCAATCCAACGCCAGCATCTCTACATCATTCACCCAAGCACCATTGATTCTATGATTCAAAGCAGGACGTGGAAGGATTAACTGTGCATCTTAAGGATGATGTAGAGATGCCGGTATTGGACTGGGGTAAGCTCAGTAAGAGGTCTGACAACACCATTTTTAAATCCAACCAATTTTTTTGATAGTAAACTTGCAAACGCCGAAAGCTAGCAAGTTCACTATTGTATAAATCGGTTGGATTTAAAATTGGTGTTGTCAGACCTCTTACTCATCTTAAGGATATCATTCATCCAAACCAAGTTTTAGGACATTGCTGAACTGTGTTTTTTGTGCACTGCCAACCTTAGAACACTTGCTCACTTGCCTTTTTTAAAATTCTGTTCTGCAATGACATTCCATATATGGAACATACAGTAGACAGTCTTCTGTATCTACTCTATTGCACGCCACCTGCAGCATGGTATTTTCTGCTTAGAAATATTGGTTTCCTCTGCTAATGCCCAATCATAGCTCAGTTAGTAGTATATTCCTAATTTTTCAGAGATGTTCTGCACCAAAAAAAAGTACCTAATAATTTCAATTTAAGCAAAATGGTTACTTAATGATTAATCATTTGGAATAGAATGGTAGTTTAATTAAGCAGCTGAATTAGAGGAGGAATCATCTTCTGTAATCATCAGTGAAATGTATACAACTTGTACAACATAGCACAGAACATTGAATCATTCCCTTTTGACCTTACATGTACCCTGTGTATGTGTGTGTGTGAGCGTGGGGGTGGATTTTGAGCCTACATGCTCCATCAGTTGGAATGGCCGCAGACGCTCAAAATCCAGAAAACGCGATTTGCACCAGCAGGTGCAAATCCTTTCTTACAGGCCTCTTGTCAGTGAAGTGGTCTGAAACACGCTGCAGTGCTGCAGAAAGCTCACTGTAATACATATTAGCTTGTCATTAGCACGCACTCTCTGTGGATTTTGAGATAGTAGCGGTGTAAAGTGCCGACGCAATTTATAACAGGACTATAGAAGCATGAACCTGGCGCCATCACCTCTCAAAAGAGGGGAGTCTCAGAGGGGAGCACACATCAGCCAGCACCTTATGTGGTGTGCACTACTCGGAGGGAGCAAGAGAGAACCCGCGGACAAAGCTGTGTTCAACTCAGGGATGGAAGGTCTCACAGTAGCCATTCGAGGAAAAAGATCAGGAGGGTTCACCTGCATGCCTTCTTCATTCTTCATGCCAGGGCATCCCTTGCTCTAAAGGGCTTGTGAAGACTGGTGCGCAGGATTATTTCCTGTATCTCCCCATTGTGGATTCCTGAGTGTATTGCTGGTAAGGGAGTGCCCTTCTTTATTGGCTGGCAAGAGGCACAGAGCGCCACCATTCTCATTCTCCACAGGGCTGAAGTGCCAGGTGAGTGTGCTGGTACCTCTTAAGCTTGATAGCACGATCAGACAGACTGGAAGCTCTGTTGTGAACTAAGTGAAAGTTAATAACATACAATCATAACATAATGGTGACATTAGTGCTACACTGCCTGCATTCTATTTGCCTATGGATTCTTAATCTTCTTCACTGTCATGCTACATCTAAGTGCATTGCCATGATCCACAGCTGAGGTTGAGACTGTCTGCTGACTGCCAGGCCCTTTTGTCTGAGGTGACCTTGGTGGGTCTTTTGTCTGAGGGAGCTGGGACTTGAAGATCCAGGCCTCCTCTCAGACAGCACTGATATTGACTGCTGTCCTCCCTCCTTGGTGTTAGGGGCTGGAAATGTGTCACTCTTAGGAAGGGGGGAGGCATCAGATAGGCTAGAGACACTCTTGGATGGAGGGCACCAGAATGTACTCCTGCTGATTCTCTTCTCTGTGGGATCCCAGGGGCCTCTGTTGCTCCTCCAAGAGATGAAGGGGCAACTGGAGTTAGATCCAGAAGCCTCGTTATCCTGTGGCACAGATACTCATGAATATCTGTGGACATCTCCTGCCATGGAGTGCATGTTGTGCACCAAGGTTTCCATTGCGGACTCCTCTCTTGCAGTGTTTGCCTCAATGTGCTGCATTGATAGCACCATCTCCTCAGTGAAAAGGCAATGAGACTCCTCCAATCTGCCAGGCAGTCCAAGAAAGGCTGTTGTCATCCCTCCCTGAGTTTTGTAATTCTGCCTTTGCAACTCCAGCAGCTGTAGGATGACCAGGCGCAGGGAATCATCATCGGCCTGGAACTCTGCAGAGTTCTGGGCTGTAGCATCCCTCTGATTGTTGGTTCCCTGCACCATCCTAACCTCCACTTGCTATGGATCTTCAATTGTGAGACGCTGACCAGTTAGTGACTGAGAAGCCTGCTTATGTATCAGACCCACCAAGGTGCTTGTATCTGTGCTGGTGCCGGGAGTAGGTGACTGCTGTGACTCTTTTTCCATGGCGGTTCAGAGACATTCTCTGCACTGCCCCCAGTAGTTTTGGGGGCACGAGGATGGTTTGGCCTATTCCGAGAATCGGCCTGCAAGAGAAGGATCATGGTATCAGTGCATCTTGGAGGATATGGAAGGCACATTGCTTACTCACTTGAGGGATGACAGCATTTATGTTGAGGACTCTCATGTTTCTTTGCTGCCCCTACTTCACCAGCAGTGCACACACGGTTTGTTTCCTTCATGGTCAACTCGATGCACTTTGCAACTCAGGCATTCCACTGGCTGTCTGTGCCCACTGGTGTCTATTGTTCTGAAATTACACAAATTTGGAGAGCACATAATTGACCTGTATTTCCCTGGGCTTGGGAGAGAAGTATCAGCCCTAGCTCTATTCAGTGATACCTGCTGAAAAGTGTGTTTGCATGGATGTCATGTTTGAGAGCAGGATTGGAAATTATTTCAAGGCTGTCCATTATTCAAACAACAACTCATATTTATTTAATCCCTTTTAATAAAGGAAAACATCTCAAGCCTCTGCCCTGAATGTCATCAGACAAAAAAAATACTGAACCAAAGAAAGAGATATTTTAAAAGGGTCTTAAAAGCGAAGGGGGAGAAGCTTAAAGTGAGAATTCCTGAGTGTCAAGCTGGATGGCTGAAGCGTGAGGTAGAGGTGGCATGAGGAGGGTTACAAAACATTACAATGTAAGAAGAATATCCCATCCAAAGAGGGGCTTTGAAGAGTTGAACAAAATTACAAAGAACTGGAGGAGTAAGTGATGAAGAAATTTTAGACCAAATTAAGTACTTGTGAAACTGGAAGTCAAAATAATGTTGGTGGCTAACTAGGTGAGTAGGACATGTGTATGGGTAGCTGAGCTTTAAATTAACTGCTGTTTATTAAAGGTGAGGGATGGGAGACTGGTCATCAGAGCATTGGAATAGTCAAATGTGGATCTGCAGAAGTATGGAGAAAAATTTTAACAACAAATGCACGGAGATAGGTAGGAAGAGGCTAATGATGCTGTGGAGTTGACACCGGATTATCTTTTTGATGGGGTAGTTTGGAAGCTCGATTTCAGAACAGAAGATTAATATTGCAAACAAATTGGTTCAGCTTTAGGCAATAGACAAGGAAGGAGGTGGAAATTTTGGCAAGGTATGAAGTTTGTAGTGAATTGGGATGCTAGTTCAGTGTTTAGCTGAAGAAAACCGACCTATCCAGAACTGAATATTAGACAATCAGTGGAGGGGCCAACAGAGCTGTTGAAGCAGTAAAGCAAATGTGTGAACACATACCACGCATTTGAAAATTAAGGGGCAGTACATAAATGAAAAGAAGGAGGGGAGTAGAGTGACAAGGATAAATTCTTGGATGACTTCAGGGATCATTCTTCGAGAAGGAAGTGAAGTCATTGTTGTTTCAACAATACATTTGAAGTATGACTGCCTGGGTAATATGATACAGAATTATTAGCATCATGAGCTTGTACTTTAGCAAGAATCAGCATCTTCAGAAAAGGACAGACAAAATTGAGGGAAAAAATGATATGCATAATCAGCATCCATGTGACATTAAAAGAAGCTACTTGACAGGCATTGCATGCTATTTTTACTCCAGATTAAGCTTTTGTCAGAAAAGCAGAGGCAGCACACATTACTATTAAAAAGTATTAAGCTTTAGGACCTCCAAGTTACTGTTGTCTAATTATCTGTTGAATTTAAATATAATTCCATCAATGTTGTTTCAGTGGAAACAGAATAATCTGCACAAGTTCCTTTTACTTATTCAATTTATTTCTTTATGTATAATTTCCTGTTCAGGTACAATGGGAATCTGTTTGTCGCCATGCAGTGTCCCTGGATCAGAGCCGACCTTCAATCTGGAAGCAGATGAATTGGAACTCGGATTGGGTATGAGAGGCTGTGCAAAGCATACAACTCAACATAGAATGTAATTGTACAATACTGGTTAGCAACACAGTAGCATAGCACACTTAACTCAGCATGCATACAAAGGAATATCCCTCTCCTAGAAACAGAGAAAGAAACAGAAAAAAATCATGACTCTGATAGAGGCTATTTGCTGATTTCGACCACATGAGTCAAAAAAGAGCTATCCAGCCTAATTCTGCCTTCAGCTCTTGGTCTATAGTCCATCACAGGGGGAGTTTTTGCCCCTACTAACTTTCTAGACACCTCTAGGTGTAAAAGCTCCTCAGCTTCCCTGTAATTGTTCTACCAATTACTTTAAATATACACTTCATGGGTTACTGTTCTCTCTGCCAACAGAAATAGGTCCTTTTCTATTCATTATATCTCAGACCCCCATTATTTTATACAGTTGAATTAAATTTCCCCTCAAGCTCCTCCTTTCCAAAGAAAACAGCTTCCAGCCTATTGAATCTTTCTTTAAAGCTAAAATCCTGATTCCTGACATTATTGTTGTAAATCTTCATAAACTTTCCAGAGTGAGTCTCATAAGTGACTCTCTAAAACCACATTCTTTCTGAAATACGTATACCAAAACTTTATGAATTACTCTAACTGTGGCCTAAGAAGGTCACGTAACCTCCATGACCCTCCTTGGATTTTCTGGCTCCATCATAGCACGAGCCACTGTTGGAATTTTGCCAACGCAGCCATAAGTCCAGTGGGCAGGACCAGAAAATCCTGCTTTCGGTCTTAGCCAATAAAGGAAAATATTTTATATTTGTTCTTAACCACCTTATTTTCTAGTTCTCCTACCTTCAGGATCCTCCTATTTCATGACATGTCTTAGAATTCTACAATTTGTTGTATGTTTCCTCATTTTATCCTCCCACAATATCATAACTACCATTATTTCTTACTTCTCTAATTGAATTCCACTTGCCTGTTTTTGTCCATCTGATCAATCCACTAATAGCTTTCTTCCTCAGTATTAATCCCACGAACAACTTCTGTAACATCTGCAAACTTCAAAATATGCCCCTTACATTTAATTACTGATATCATGAACAGCAAACGATCTAGTCTTAAGCCCTGAAGAACCATACTGGAAAAAGCCTTTCCATTTACTATTATCTTTTGCTTCATGTCAGTGAGCCAATGTTGGATCAAACTTATCACTTTCCATTGGATTCCATGAGCTTTTAATTTCCTGGCCAGTCTGATATATGTCAACAGCCTTACTATACTTCACAAAAACCATATCAAATACACCTGCTTCATCATTCTTTCTGCCTCCTCAAAAATTTTAGTTGAGTTAGTTGGACACGATTTTCTGTTAACAAATCCGTATTGACTGTCTTTGATTGATCTGTGTCTTTCATTAAGATTTCTACAATTTCAAAATTGTTCCCAATAATTTGGCCACCATCAAGTTTAGGCTGGCTGATTTATAATTATTTGGGTTATTGCTTCCTCCTTTTTAATCTTAGTTTCCTCCGACACCATACCAATCGTCAGAGAACATTGAAAAAGTGATCAGAGCTTCCTTTATTTCTTCCCTTATTGTCCTCAGCATCATATTATATATTCTTTCCAAACTTATTGAATTATTCACTTTCAATGAAGCCATACAGTTTGAAATTTCCACCCTCACTGTTCAGTCCATTAGATATTTCACACTTCCTCTCAATTTTCCTTGATGTTTACATGCCAATATTTTTATACAACTCCTCTTTGCTTTCCTTATTTTTTATTTTCACCTCTCAAATTTCTAAACTCTTTTACATTTCTACAATGTTGTTTGAGCTTTTCGTATCTGACAGAAGCTTTCTATTTTTGCCTCATTCTATTCTGTATGCTCTTTGACTCCCAGGATGATCTAGACTTGGGAATCCTATGCATTTTCATCCTGGGGTTGTGTTTGTTATGTAACTCTCTTTATCTTATTACTGTAGCACTCATTTACCTTTTCTGGAAAACTATGGTTGAAATACTCTTGTGGTCAGACTAGAAATATTTTAGAATATATTCTTAATAAAATTAACGAATCAACAGACCTGGAATTTCAGTAAATGAGTTATACCATCAGGATCCATGAGCCTGTACTGATCCTGGCCTACTTGATCCAGATATCTTCAATGGCTTTATTAAGGATCTTGCCACTCTAATATGAGCAGGGATTGAGCTATTTATTTATTCATGCATCTTGACTGACATAACTCTCTGAAAAATTTGTTAAGGCTTTGCTAATTGATCACTTCAAAATGTTAGGTAAATTTATTAAGGTAATTGCAGTAATGGCAAATAAATGGAATTGAAATACAGATCAACCTTGATCTAATTGAGTAGCCAAAGTGATGAGAGGATGAATTCCTATGTTTAGCAACTTGAAGATGTTTGGATTAACCAGGCCAGAATCAGCACAGACTCATGGACCCTGATGGTATAGAGTCATAGAGGTTTATAGCTTAGAAACAGGCCCTTTGGCCCAACTTGTCCATGCCGCCCTGTCCTTTTAAAACCCTAAGCTAGTCCCAATTGCCCACATTTGGTCCATAAACCTCTATACCCATCGTACCAATGTAACTACCTAAATGATTTTTTAAAAAAGTTGTACCCACCTCTACGACTATCTCTGGCAGCTTGTTGCAGATACTCACTGTGAAAAAATTGCCCTTTGGACATTTTTATATCTCTCCCCTCTCATCTTAAATCTATGCCCTCTAGATTTAGACTCCTCTATCTTTGGGAAAAGATATTAACTGATCTGTGCCCCTCATTATTTTATAGACTTCTATAAGGTCACCCTTCAGCCTCTTATGCTCCAGAGAAAAAAGTCCCTGTCAATCCAGCCTCTTCTTATAACTCAATCCATTTATTTCAGGTAGCTTCCAAGTAAATCTTTTCTACATTCTTTCTAGTTTAATAATATCCTTTCTATAATAGGGTGACTAGAATTGCACACAGTATTCCAAGTGTGGCCTTACCAATGTCTTATACAATTTCAACAAGACATTCCAACTCCTGTATTCAATGTTCTGACCAATGAAACCAAGCCTGAATGCCTTCTTCACCACTCTGTCCACCTGTGACTCCACTTTCAAGGAACTGTAAACATGTACCCCTAGATCTCTTTGTTCTGTAACTTTTTCCCACGCCCTACCATTAACTGAACAAGTCCTGCCCTAGTTCAATCTACCAAAATGCATCACCTTGCATTTGTCTAAATTAATCTCCATCTGCTATTTATTCATTTGTCATAACTTATTTGTCATTTACTCATAACTCATTTACTGAAATTCCAGGTCAGTTGACTCTTTAATTCTAATAAGAATATATTCTGAAATATTTCCAGTTTGACCACAGGAGTATTTTGACCATAACCATGATTATGAAGCCATTCTTGCTAACCCATTTTTGGAGAAGAAACTTAACTGGATGAACACTGTGGCACAAGATTTGACCAGAAACTGAATATTCAGGCAGTTAGATCATCGTCTTATCCCAAGGTATTTCTTCCCCAGCTACAAGGTTCAAATCAATTTTGTGATGATTTGGTCATAACTTCCTGGGATTGGTTCAGCTGCAATAGCACAAATGACTCTTAATCTCACTCAAACGTAGCAGTCTACTTAATTAGTGCCTCTACAACCGCACTCCATATTCACCCGCTTTCCATTACCGGTATATATTATCTATAGGATGTATACAACAACTTTCCAGTCTTTCTTGAACAGCTCTTCCGAAGCCTCCAATCTCTACCACTGAGAAGAACAATAGCAACAACATCATTGGAACACCATTACTTCCAATGGCAGTCATCTTAATATAGGTATTTTATATTGTTCTTTCAGTGCCATGACATCAATATTGTGGGATTCCCTATCCAACAGTAATATGGTAGCAACATTACTACAAAGAGAAGGCCAACCAGCACCATTTTGAGAGCATCTAGGGATTGGTGATACATTTCTAGTGTTGCCAACAAAGAACAAAGTGAGTTAAGGAGAGGAAAACAGTCCAGAGTCCCTGACCCTGGTCACTATTTAGTGATTCCTTAAAAAAAGTACATGTCTGTTTG
Organism: Sphyrna mokarran; assembly: GCA_024679065.1. NCBI lineage: Eukaryota > Metazoa > Chordata > Chondrichthyes > Carcharhiniformes > Carcharhinidae > Sphyrna > Sphyrna mokarran. The sequence continues at coordinate 77,828,128 of JAGIQG010000008.1, read as the reverse complement.
TGGCCATCAGGCAAATGCAGAGTCATACTTGGCTACAGTACCCAACACAACCAAATAAAATACCAATTTAATAAGAAAGCAAAAGTTACTAAATGAGTGAACCATACCTTAGATAAAGGTACTATTCTTACAAGACAGAGTAGATAGAATACTTCTTGCTATCAGTGTAAACGCATGTTTACCGTACTGTGCACATTGTACCATTCTGGTGAGAGAACACGTATTTTCCCTCTTCCAGATTTGGAAAACTAAGAACCTTTCCCAGATCATCTCCTTCTGCAAGATAACACAGAAAAACAGACCATGGCCCATTCCAAGGCCGTGGGTCATGGAGAACAGAATTCTATACCAAATTATATAGAATAGGAAGTTAGCACATTCCTCAGCCTGGCCTCAATTACAGCAGATTTGGAGGAAGCAACTGGGAAAAAAATATCAAACTGGGCCCCTTCTTGAACACCCGTTGGAAAGTGGATAGTAAATGAAACAGGTTGGATTTGGCCAAGATAGTTCCTTCATACTGCAGTAGAACACTCACTATTGAGATATATGTCAAATGCCCTCTTGGACAAGGCAGCTAAAGGTGGATGTTTGCTATGAAATTCCGTCCAAGCAAATTCTTCTTCACCATCTTCAGAAGAGAATAAACAATTTTAAAAATCAGAAAAGCAGCTACATTTTTTGAAACCAGTTCTGCTTTTGTTTAGGTATCCACGGAGAAGCTGGTATCGAGCGGATAAAGGTGAGAGAGTTTTAAATTGTGAAATGTAGGAGATGTATATCAGTGGAAATAAAAAGTTAAAAATGCATTGTCCAATAATTTCTGTCATTTCTATGGAGACAATACAGGGTACATTGCTTGCGTAACAACGAACATGCAGAGCAGAAAATTCAGCTATCTGCCACTACTGGTCTATAAGGGGGATCTTAATGATGGATTTGGTGCTGACTGCCTCAGTGCTCCATTTTCCTTCATTCTTTACTGATTCAGGCTGTTGGAAGGCTTTGCTGAAATTAAAATACTTGTACTGAAATATTTGGTTTTTGGCCCTACAAATGTCATGCTATTAATTGGTGTCAGTAGTTGCTCAGTGGTATTACTCCCTCTTTTTGAATTGGAAGCATGTGGGTTCAAGGCCCAGTCCAGCAGTTTGAGGTCAAAATCAAGACTGCTATTTTAGCATAATATTGAAGAGAGCTGAACTATCAGAGCTGTTTTTTGGATGGAATGTTAAATCCATGACCCTGTCTGCCTGGTAAAGTAGTGTAAAACATCCCATTGACTGTTTTGAAGCACAATAGGGGAATTTTCCTGCGTGTTCAAGCCAACATTTAACCATCAAACAAAATCAAATAAAATAATGAAATAATTTATCACTATTGCACTACTGTTTTGCTACCTTGCTAACTGTGAATTGGCTGCTGCATTTCCTTTGTTAAAACAGCGACTAATTATAAAAATACTTAAATCACCATAAAGATAAAATTATAAAAAATGCTATATTGATTCAAGTTTGTTCTGTCCTTGAAAGAACTACATCCATCTACAATTTGTGTTAAAAATATATTATTTGTCCTTTGCACATGGCCCTAGTGACACAATTTGCAGGAATTAGGCGAATGTTTAAGTACATCCTGACAACACCCAGCCTTACCTCTCCAACACCACTCTTGTTCTGATAAAAATTTCCACGCTGTTGGATAGACTCTGTCACTGTAAAACCTGCAGTTCTCATCAGCTGAATATTAGGGAAACCAAACTGTTTATGCTGCTGCAGTCTTTATCCATTCTTTTGTTACCTTTTCATTTTGAATCCACTCAGTATCCACACTCTTCAAACTGTAACAATGATCCAAGTTATTTTGAGGATGGATATTATTTTTAAAATATTTTTGGGGAAATATTGTGATATTCTGTAAGTAAGTTTGTGTGTGTGTAACTTACGTAATTAAACTGGGGAACAGTTGTCTCAGAGAATTTAGAGATGAAACGAGACAGCTATTAAATGCAAGAATTTATAATGAAGCTATGATGAAGTGGAATCGTAAGTAAATAAATAGAATTTAGAAACTTATATTTGGAGATAGATAGGGAATTATGTTTTCAGCAGTTAAATTTCAGAGAGGAGTCAAGAACCTTCACAACTTGCAAAGGTTTCATAAATGTACAAGAGAAGGTTGTTAAATTTTATTTGATCCGAAAGTGGAGCCCTTAGAAAAATAGTAAAGATTTTTGTATTTTTTAAAAAACTAAGTTCAAAAGAGTGCTAAAAAGAATAGAATCCAAGATAAAAGTGGAAAGGATATAAGTTGGGTATGGGGGCGGCATAGTGTTACAGTGGTTAACAGGCAAAGTGCGCATGGAGGTGCCTGAGAACAGGTCTAGAAGTCAAATCTGAAACACTCCCAGTTTCAAATCCGCCCAGCACTTGAAATCAAAGTGGTAAAATAGGGCTGTGCATCAGCAGTTTTGTCTTCCGTAATAATATTGGAATTTTGTGATCAAACATCTATAATAAACTGTTGCCTGAAAGGTGTTTACTTTTGGGTCTGACCAAGTAATTCTTTTGGGGGAATAAAATGAAAAATGCTGGAAAGGCACAGCAGATCTGACATAATCTGAAGAGAAAGAAACAGAGTTAATGTTTTGTGTCCTTACGACTCCTCTTCAGAGCAAAAGAGAGGGAGAAATGTGATGGATTTGATACCATTTAAAAGGGGATAAAACAGGTGAAGCAAAGTAGAAAGTCAGAGATAGGTGGGAGCTGAGAGAGATTGGATAAAGATGTTTGGGCACAAGAGAAAGGAACTTTTAATGGCAGCGTTAAGGACTAAAGAAGATGCTGATAGTGGCATAAAGGTAAGATAGTTGGATACATTAACAGTAGAACATAAACCAGCGCTCTGAAAGACAACTGTTACAGTTGTTCTTTCAGAACAACTCCCTTTGGGGGAGGGGTGATCCATTGAGCAAAATAATTCAACTTTTAAAAAAAGAGAGAAAGAAGTCAAGATGGAGAGGAGGGTGCAGAGCCCATTGAACTCTGTATTGAGTCCAGAAGACTATAACATGCCTAATCCTCCAGTTTGCTTTGGGCTTCACCGGAGCATTGCAGACAGCTAAGGACAACCATCAGAGCAAGCTGGTGAATTGAAATGATAAATGACAAAAAGGTTGCTAGGTGCTAGTGAACTGAGTGAAAGCATCCCGATAAACAATCACTCAGTTTTTTTGGGAAGATGCGTTAGAGAACCGTTTTAACTGTGTGGCTGTAATCTTGTATGCTTATGCTTTATTTTCTCCTTGTTAATAAATCTTTTAGTTTTAAAAATCCTAAAATTGGTAACTGGAATTCTATGCTGCTGAGATTTGTTGGCTTCTCGTTTTCAAAATGCGAAAGAAGGATCACTGTTCCTAAGTTAAGTTTCTCTGTGAGATTGGGCTTGCTCAGCCATTAACATCTGCTGTGGTCATAACAATATACATATTCTGTCTGTGCTAAGTTCTCCACTCCCATTGCCCCATTTCTTTTTTGACACAAACAGGCTTCATGGACCTCAATGCATTTAAGTGAAAATCCCTGTCTTATCATATATCTGCATGTCACCATTCCACTTTATGTGTAGTTTCCTCCAGCTTTAAATTTCCATCTGTACCCATTGAATCTCTTATTCTAATCTTTTGTGTATCCCTTCTACCATTGCCTCATCATTGATGGCAGATCCTTCAGCCACTTTGGCACTATTCCCATCCCTAAATCACTGTTTCAGTGTTGTGTGTACTTCAAATTGACAGTAAATTGATCAACAAATTACTACATTGGGTTATTCTTGTAATGGTACTTTGCCACTGTGACGGCACAGCAGTTGACATCTTACTGAATCCCTCTAACTATACTGTTGATAGCTCATCACCCTTTTGACTTTGTTCTTTCCCCCAGATGATTTCAGCTGATGAAGTGATACGAAAAGTACTTGATCATATGACAGATCCTTCAAATGAGTCCCATTTGAGTGTTCAAGCTGGTAAGTATAGAGTTGGGTATAGGTGGCTTCTACTCTCTAATCATCCTAGATAAGAGTTGCTCTATTATGGATGATTGCTTGCCGAAACCCTCTCACTCAATTCATGAGCATGACCTGACCTTTCTGTCATTTGCCATTTCAATTCAGCAGCTTGTTCTGATCCCAGATGGCTGTCCTTGGCCTGCTGCAATGTTGCACTGAAACCCAGTGCAAACTGGAGGATTAGGCTTTTTACAGTCTTCTGGACTCAACACTGAGTTTAATGGACTGTGCATCCTCTTCCTCATCTTGACTCCTTTTCTCTTTTAATTTCCCAAGCAGTTATCAGCAAGTGATTTTAAAATATAAAGTTTAGTGGTGATGGAAAGACGGTGATAAATTAGTTATTAATATGCACCAGTCTGTAAGAACAATTGAGAAACACAGACTAAAATAAAGATCCCTTTAATCACAGTTTGATGTTTTAAGTCTCCTCTATATTTTGTTTTTTGTTTTGGGCGGTTCCCTTTTTGCAGGCTGTCCCTTTTAATTTCTCCCTCAGTTAATTTCAATTTGTTTAATTGGTTAGTCAAAAAGATTGACTGGATCATGGTGAAAGGTCTCTGTTGTGTTTCCTTACTTCACACATTTTAAGTGGATAAATTGATTATCAGTTCTGTTTACTGTGTTTAATTTTACTTTGCCTCCAGGGGATCATGTTGTGTTGATTGTGAACAACCTTGGAGGCTTGTCCTGCCTGGAACTGAATATTGTCGCCAAATCTGCCATTAAATACCTGGGTAAGTATACAGTATTTTCATCTGAGACTCATAGCTGTAATCTGAGCATTTAATGTCAGGGAACAAGCAAGAGAATGGATCACAAACTGGCTACAAAATAAAAACCAGTGTAGGGGCTAAAGTTAATTACTCAGATGGAAGAGGTTTATAAAATGTTGAGAGGTATAGATAGGATGGACTCTCAGAGGCTATTTTCCAGGGCTGAAATGGTCACTACAAGAGGATGCAGGGGGGTAGGTACAGAGGAGATGTCAGGGGTAAGTTTTTCACTCAGAACGTGGTGAGTGAGTGGAATTGGCTGCTGTCAGTGGTAGTAGAGGCGAACTTGCTGGGGTCTTTTAAGAGACTTCTGAATGAGTACATGGGATTTAATGGGATTGAGAGTTATAGATAGACCTGGTAGGTATGGATATGATCGGTGCAACTTGTGGGCTGTAGTGTTCTATGTTTTACGTTGTAAGATGAAAAGTGGTATTCCACAGAGACGGTGCTGGTACCACAAACCAGCTCATTATTTTCATAAAAGATTTGGAATTGGAAATATAACTGCAATATTTGTGGGTGGGACCAAATTGGGAGCTGCAATGAAAAGGGAAAATGCAGGAAAATCCCAGCAGGTCTGGTAGTATCTGAAAGGAGGAAAAAGAGCTGATGTTTCGAGTCCAGATGACCCTTTGTCAATGCCAACAGGCATAGAAAATGGGAAATATTTATACTGCAGAGTGAAGGAATGAAAGTTGAGTCATAGCCTCGGAAACTAGGGGAAAAGACTGCTAATGGCAGTTCATAGAGAGAATAAAGTATGTGAATCGCGAAATGGCAGACAGGTTAAAATCAGAGGACAGACGAAGATATTGTCGGGGTGGGGAGCGGGAGAAGAGTAAAATTTAGAAAAAGGGGAAGCAGAGGAGGAGAAAAGGTATGGAAAGGGGAGGATTAAGTAGGGGGAAAATGGGGGAAAGAAAAATGAAGAAATGCAATAAAGAAATAAAAAGTAGAGAATGGTAAAAAAAAAAACAAAGGGGTCGAGCTAATTGTTTGAAGTTGTTGAATTTGATGTTGAGACCGGAAGGCTGTAAAATGCCTAGCCAGAAGATGAGATGCTGTTCCTCCGGTTTGCGTTGAGCTTCACTGGAACATTGCAACAGACCAAGGACAGACATGTGGGCATGGGAGCAGGATTGTGTGTTAAAATGGCAAGCAACAAGAAGGTCAGGGTCCTGATTGCGCACAGACCTACAATAGTTGACAGGGCCTTCAACAACATGCAGTCCACCTTGTGCCATGATCCTCATCCCCTCCCCTCCCTCTCAGAACAAGTCCCCCTTATTCTCACATTTCACTCCACCAACCTCCACATGCAAAGCATAATCCTCCACCATTTTTGTCATTTCCTGCATGATACCACCTCCAAACACATCTTCTCTTCATTCTGCAGAGACCATTCCGCCCAGGATAACCTTGTCCACTGCTCCACTATACTTAACATCTCTCCCATCATTCATAGCACCTTCCCATGCAATAACAGAAGTGTAATACCTGTCCTTTAGCGCTTCCATGCTTACCATAGAAGATCTAAAACATTCATTCCATCTTAAGCAGCATTTCACTTGCACTCTTTCAATTTAGTGTACTGCTTTTGCTACTCCCAATGTGATCTTCTCTATATCGGAAAGACCAAGCATAGAATGGGTTAATATTTTGCTAAGCACCTCTGGTCTGTGCGCAATATATGATCCTCTCAAATTGAAAATTAGGGTGCCCGAGGTTGAGATCCATAATGGACTCCTTCCTCTGTCTCATCTATCTTGCTCACATTCTCATTTTGAAATAACTGTCATGCTCTCTATTGTGAACTTCTTTGCTTCTGTGTTCTCACTTACTGTCACTCTTGTTCTATTATTTGCATTCCTGCATTTGTATTCTTTTCAAACACACCCTTGTGCACTTGGTCTATAATGTTTATGAATTCATCTACATTCCCTATTCTCTTATGTTCTTTCTACATTGCAATCCACTCTCCTTATTTCTATCTGGTCTGCTCTGCTTGTGCAACATTTGAATAATGGTTCATGAAATAGAAGAATTTGTTCCAATCCATAATGGTATTTTAGCCCATGGAAATAAAACCAATAAAATTGCAGCGTATGTTAATAAAAATGACAGGCTCACTAAGAAGTAGCCCCTGATCCCAATTCAATTTTGTTCCATGCTATCTTATTATTGACTTCTTATGGTTTGAATGTGTATTTTGCAATTTTATAAAGCAATGGCAAAAATGAAGTGTCAAATTGAGGCCCTTTAATGATTGATTCATTTAAATGTTGTGAAGATTGACATAAAAGCAAATTTTGCTGCAGTAATAATGTAAATGTACTTTTCTGGACACCTTTTTCAGAGAGTAAGGGGGTTGTTATTGAAAGAGCCTATGTCGGCTCCTTAATGACAGCCTTGGAAATGGGAGGAACTTCTCTGACTTTGATGCATGTGGATGGTGAACAGCTGAAACTCCTGGGTGAGTGCTTTTAGACGAAGGCTGCGACAGAAGTTAATTTTCTTGGCATTTCTTTGTGCTTGAAAATTTTAGGATAATTTATTCCCCGCCTTGTACTAATGTTGTCCACATCTGAGCCTACTGAGTAAAGCAGTGCTCTGCTTCTGACATTTTGTCTAAATCTGAAAGAACACTGTATCTTAGGAACCCTTCCCTCCAAAGTCCCCATTTATGTGATTGATCTGGGCGTTAGATTAGTCCAAATTGAATTTTTAAAAAGATTTCAAGACAGCTTGCCATTCATTTGGAGACAGATTTTTTTAAGTTTGCTAGTTTTCCTGGTTTCCAGTACAATGGCAATAGTGCTCAGTTTGAAAAAAATTATAATGGCTGCCTGGATCATCTGCCTGAAATCGTGGATTTGCTGAATCTTGTTTGCTATCAACTGAGTTAAAAAGTGCCAATTCTCTGAATTTTTAAAATTAATTTTTTTTTTTCGTTTTTGGAGCAAGCTTGGACGCCACGTGTTCAGGCACCAATGTGGGAATGGGATTTTAGCATCAGGTTTTTTCAACTGCATTTCTGATTAGTTGATATGTGAACACGCAGTGTGTATCAAGCATGTCGTAGCCCCATACTCAGGCAGTGATTATAATGCCTCCTTCTTGCAGCAGGCTGTTTTTTAAGCCATTATGACAAGTCAAAGGGGGCTGGGTGACTCGACCATTGTCTAACAAGATGACTCATGACTGCGGTGTACACCTTATGCAGCATTCATACAACAAAAGCCATGCTGCTGCAAGATATGTGATGTAGCAGACCATTAGGATGCTGAAACAATCATTCTGTTATTTAGATCACTCTGAGTACCCCTGCAGTAGTACCCCCATATAGTCCATGTCAGGATTTGTCGTGGTCTACTGTATGCTACACAATCTTGCCATGATGAAGGCAGAGCGTTTGCCAGCAGCTATACTGCAGCAAATTGTGGAGCAGGAAGAAAGAGAGAAGGGAACCAAAGTAGCATTTTCTGGCTCAATAGTCTATGCACAACGCATTTGACTGTGATGCCAATAAATGCAATTCCAACTCACCATTCAATAACAGTCTGACATTTTGTTGGACGACCATCATATATTACTTCATGCTTGTGTTCGTTAGTGCATTAATAGAGTAGGTCTCCACTCACACTCTAAAAATGACGAGCTCCAAGTTTTTTGCAAAACGTGTGTCAAGTTAGTGCTGGATTCCTCCATACCCTATAACATTGCACACATACTTTCTGGTAGGTATGTCAATGCAACAATAATGTCAGTATACATATTCATCAGCCTCTTTCTACAACCTACCCATCAAAGTATTCATCTGACTCGTCTCCCGCAGAACTCCAACAAGCTGGCATCTTTGATACTTACATGCTAGGTATCTCACCACTTGCAGATCCTGCCTCTAAGTTATGTTTTGTTTTTGAATAGCTAACTGAATTTGGGAGCAAGATTGTACTTGCTGCTCTTCACAGTCTTCCACCAGTGCCTGGCTAGGTTGAAATAGTTGGATACCTGAAAGGAAAAATGCATAAGTATAGGATTGATACCAAAGGAGGTGAAATAAAGCAGGTGTTGCATACATTTGCAACTTGTAAATCAGTGTAGTTTTGCTCATCTAGGTCAGATATGAGAGGTTCTCTCAGCTGATTCCTGATGAAGAAGTTATCTTACGAGGAAAGTTTGAACAGGTCAGGCAATACCTATTGAAATTTAGGAAAATAAGAGGTGATGTGCCTGAGGGAACTCCACAGGTTGTTGCTTAGAGGATATTTTCCCTTGTGAGAGAGCCTAGAACTAATGGATACTGTTTAAAAATTAGGGGTCTCTCATTTAAGACTTAGATAAGGGACTATTCTTTTCACAAAGGATTGTTAGTCTGTAAATTTTTTTCCTCCTGCAAGCAATGGAGGCTAAGTAATTGAATACATTCAAGGCTGAGTTAGTTAAATTTTTGATCAACAAAAGTCGAGGCTTATGGAAGACACAGAGGAAAGTGGAGTTGAGGCCACAGTTTGTTCCACTATGATCTCATTGAATGGCAGAATAGGCTTGAGAGGCCAATTGACATACTCCTATTCTTTTTTCTTGTATTGTGTGATGAGTGGGGATTGTGCTCTGGAAAGGGGGATTAGTCATGAAAACACTGTCATTTTCAGCAGTTTCAACCTTTTTGCGGCCACAACCTCATTGACCACCACTCCAAAGATGGTGACCACTGTCGACAACTGTGTGGTAAGGAGAAGCAACCACGCATGCCCTTGCTGGTTAGCTTCTGTTGCCTCTAATTATATACAAGCTTGTCTTGCAACAGAGAGGGAAGTGTGCTGCAATTTGGGTGATGTGGCTGTTAAATAACTGGTGGGATGTGCGAGCTGTGAGATGTAGGTGTGAGCCTAGCCGCAGTCCAAGTGTGCAAAAGGTGAGTTGAAATTATGAACGGTATAATTATACCAGGGCGGCATGATGGTACAGTGCACAGTGGGGTGGCACGGTAGCGCAATGATTAGCACTGCTGTTTCACAGCTCCAGGGTCCTGGGTTCAATTCCCGGTTCGGGTCACTGTCTGTGTGGAGTTTTGATGTAGAGATGCTGGCGTTGGACTAGGGTAAACTCAGTAAAGTTTTACAATACCAATTTTAAATCCAACGAATTTATTTGATAGTAAATTTGCCTGACGAAGGTCATAGAGTCGAAAGCTCGCAAATTTACTATCAAATAAATTGGTTGGATTTAAAATTGGTGTTGTAAAACTTTACTGTGTGGAGTTTGCACATTCTCCTTGTGTCTGTGTGGGTTTCCTCCGGGTACACCGGTTTCCTCCCAAGTCCAAAGATGGGCAGGTTAGGTTGATTGGCCATGCTTAGTGTCCAGGGATGCGTGAGTTAGAGGGATTAGTGGGGTATAATATTTAGGGGTGTGGGGGTAGGGCCTGGCTGGGATTGTGTTTGGTGCAGACTCGATGAGCCGAAGGGCCTCTTTTCGCACTGTAGGTTTCTATGATCTATAGTTGATGATTGACAGAAATTGTTGATGGATGAATAATGGAATGTGGTGCATTGTGCAGTGTGTGAGGCTAGTGAGCCCGTTACTGGGATGGAGCGTTTTGAGATATATTCATACCCGTTAAATATTAGTGTGAAGTCATTGAACTTTTTGCAGCACTTCATTCAGATCTTTTGGGCTTGTTTCCTCACATTGACCATCACGATTAGCTAGTGCCTTTTGAAATGTTTTATGAAGAAGTATCTATTCCTCTATGGGTAGATCACTTCTACCCTCCTCTGTATTTCCTTATCCAAGGCATCCAGTGTAATATCAGAGAATCTTTGCTCTCTTTCATTTTGCACCACAGATTCACTTCCAAAACATTTTCAGCACCTGCTGCAACAAGATCTCATCAATCCTTTAAGGAGGTACAAACTGACATTTAAAAAGTGCAGGCTATCCCTAAGTGGTGCTAGCCTCTCATAAACATGTGTGGTTACAAAGATATGCAGCCGCCCACTAGTGTGTTTAATACTGGCTGTGAAGAGCAACCATGCAAATTGCCAATATTTGCAATGTTGATATGCTGCCTTTATTGGAAGCAACAGGCATGTGTTGATTAAGCACTGCAATCCCCACAGTGAGGGGGGGATTCTCCTGTCCTGCCTGCACAGGAATTGTATTGGGCAGAGGATGGACCATGCAAAGGTCTGTCACCTCTGGGGATTTTCTGGTTTTGGGGTGAGTCTGGCCAGAAAATCCTGTCCTAAATTTCAGTTCCAATTAAATTTTGCCCTTTTTCTTCTCAAGAATATCTCTCGTTGTCCCTAATATCTTGTAGACACTAATTCATGCTGTATAGTTTTGTGTATGCTGCCACCTTGCGTGCTGTTGGTACATTCAGCTGTGGGGGAAGTACTCTTACTGAGGCTAATTCTTCATCATCAGTTATCTCCAAATGTGCCCAGTTTGAAGGGAAACGGGTAAGAGATTTAAGCTGTTCCTTTAGTTGAAATCAACTAATGGAAGACACCAAAGCTGAGATACTGGACTTTCTTGGTCTGCATAGTTTTTGAGTACATTGAGTAAATTCATCAAACAGCTGCAGAGGAAGAGGGGAGTCACTTCTTGGGGATTAGTTTTAAGTTACTAGGTTGCCTTACAAGTTTCTGTTATCAACAGTTAATGATGAGAGACACATCATTCCAATGTGCCTGCACAGATATGCTTTTCTGAAACAAGGTTCTTTATTTTTGTTTAGACTCATGCACTTCAGCCCCTGGTTGGCCCAATGCAGGGAAACATCATCTGACAAGGAAATGCAAGACTCTGAATGCCCCTTCCTTGGAACCTGAGAACACAGATACAACTCCTGAGTCAGGTAGAGGCTATGTCTATACGGACAATGAAATGAAATTCTGCCATATGTAAAATAGTGTAGGTGATAAGAAAACTGCCAAAAAAAAGACCACAAAGTAGTATTCAGAATGAGATCAGGAATAAATGGAACTGGTAATGACTGGAGAAAGGATGGAGGAAGGAAAAGTGATGGGATCAGTGAGGGAGAACAAAATGCAAAATCTGAGAGAAGCAAGCAAAAGCTGTAGGGGGTAATTCTCCCAAAAAAGTTATAATTGCTGAATTTGCAGGAAAACTGGTGTAAATCATGATTGTTTTTTCCAGTAGGACTTCATACTTGAATCTCCCACGTGCTGTGCAATGCAGAAGTTACAATCGTGGATATGATTAAATGCTCAGGGGGTGGGGCCTATTCACACTAGAATCTGACAGTTCTGGGCCTCTGTGCATGCACTGTGGCCGCAAACTGTCAGCCTGCAGTTTGCTGGCCACGTTGATGGGGACCCCCACAGTGCTGCCCCTCTCGACACTCCCAGGACCTAATCGTGCCCCTAAGTGCATCCCCAGGCCAGTTCCAACCCCCCCCCCACGGCCCGATCTTCAGACCCCCACCGCTGGCAGTGATGAATCTGCCCATTCCCCTGCCCCCTGCCATCCTGGCAACCCGTCGCCTGTCCAGCAGACCCCCACCATGGGACGCAGACCACACCCCACTCCTACAGTCCACCACGATCTCCGGCTGTCCTCCAGCCCACATCAATGGCAAAGTGGCTGCCGGACCCTTTTAACCCCATCCCTTGGCAGTGCCATGTTGCCCCTGGGCATGAGCACTGTGTCCCTTGGTAGCGCCAGGGGACACAGACTGGCATTGCCAGGGTCCCCATGCCCAGGGATCACCACCCCATGCGATCCAATCTCCCTGGGGCCCTCAATTGCTCCCTTTGCTCCAGCAGCTCTCCCATTAGTTTCCTGAAAGTAGGGAGCTACTCTAAACACTATCAGAGTGAAATTGAATTGACAGGGTAGAAGATGCTATCAGGCCCAGTGAATTCAGTCCCAGGCCTGATAACAACATTTAAATTGCATTAAAATAAGATTAAACACCAATTGCCAGCGTGGTCCTAACCACATTGAATATCCGACGCTCAGAGATGCGTGTGTGTCAGGAACACGTGCAAATCCTGTAAATCAGCCCATATGCGATTCTACGCAGCTCAACATGCTAAATAATTAGGGCATCGGGATGAGAGAATTGCCCCCTATGATTCTGCTGCACTAAATGTCCCATTCAAGTTTATAATACTTGAACGTTGTGCGGCTAACTGCCTGAAATAATGTATATGTTATAAATCATCAGCGTATATTAAAGGTTTTGCAATAGTTTTTCATACATTAGAATTGTATTTTTTCTAATAATATAAAAACATCTAAGTAAGCTTGTCTCACTGGTCCCATCACTATTTTGTGGATTTACTGATTCATTGCAACAGTCAGTGGATTTTTATTTTGGAAGCATTGACTTGGCTTAATAGTCACACTCTCACCTCTGAGCCAAAAGCTTGTGAATTTGATCATATAATCTTTGCTGACACTTACATCATTGCTGAAGTGTTGCATTATTGACCTATCCTTTTATGTTAAATCAAAGCCCATTTGCCTATTTGGTGGGTGTAAGTGGCATGAAGAAGGTTTGGCAGGTTCCTTAGTATTCTATTTTGTAATTTTCCTATGTCTGACATTGATAAAACAAATTATCCAGTCATTAATGTTATTTTTTGCTTATGTGACCTTGCTGTGCACACATTAACTGCCATTTTGTCTTGAAAATAACAGCTGACTGCATATTCCTGAAGATGTGAAGCATCAATGCAAATATATAATTTCATACTTTTCTTTATCTCTCCTAACAGCTGCTCTACTGGTGTCTGTTTCTCCCTTGTGGAAGACCTTTAGACAGATCTTTTGTTTAAAGATGCTGCACAGAACTTGTAGTACAATGGTTGTAGTATAATAAACCATAGCAAGATAATAGCAGTGAGTGCTTCAGCAAATATCAATTTTGAAACAGGCTAAAATGTTTTATTGTCGATTTTCAGTGTTATCTATATATATGTATATCAGGTATTTAACTAAAATAAACAGATTGAAAAGGCTAGCATTATATGCCCTGCTCATTCACATTATCAAAATTTTGCAGATTTTTTCTACATATTAATGAAATGATTAGCATTACTGCTTTATTATTTTTTGTGTTAGTATAGGTGATTTGATAATTTATTCAACTCATCCCTATTAAAGTATAAATGTTTTTTGTTTGTGGAAAATAACTAGAAACACACAAGTATAGTTACGATTAATTTTATTCATACATTTCATTAATTTTTCCTAATCAAAGCTTACTTCAAAATACCAGAGAGAAATATTTGAGTTTCTGTAAATGAACACAACAGGAAACATCCTTAGTGTCAAGCAGATTTCCAACTCACGTAGTAGCTTGATATAGCATCAACTGTAACAATGTTGGACAATTTTAATCTGAAATAGGAAAAATAGATCAAGGACTGGATAATTTCATGGGCAGTAAGAAATAGATGATTGGGACTGTCTACTATCCAGTTTAGCAAGAGTAATGTAGACATGACAGATGTCAAAACCATAATGAAAAACAGTATACACAAAGACTACTCCACATTAACAACACAGCTAATGAAATGCATTATCTAATTCATTTGGTTTGTAATCAAAAAGCAACACCCAGGCAGCACTAATTCTATGCATGAAAATGTTCACCATACTAAACCACTAGAACTGATTCCATCTCCCCCCCCCTCCCAATCTCCCACTGTACATCTTCTTCCAATCTGAAAAACAAGCTTTCACCACTACCTCTGTTTCCTGTCACTCAGCCATTTTTGCATCCATGCTGCTTCTACCTCTTCTATTACATGTGCTTCAATTTTGCCAGCAGCTTATCAAATGTCTTTTGGAAGTCCATATACACACTATACCATATCAACTGCATTACCCTGATTAACCAGCTCTGTTACCTCATCAAAAAGCTCAGTCAAGCTAGTTAAACACAATTTGCCTTTAATAAATCTGTGCCGTTTTTTCCTAATTAATTCACTTCGGCTGGCACAGTGGTTAGCAGTGCTGCCTCACAGCACCAAGGACCTGGGTTCAAATCCTGGCTTGGGTCACTGTCTGTGTGGAGTTTGCACGTTCTCCCATTGTTTGCATGGGTTTCCCCCAAGTGCTCCGGTTTTGTCCCACAATCCAAAGATGTGCAGTTTAGGTAGATTGGCCACGCTAAATTGGCCCTTAGTGTCAGGGGGATTAGCTAGGGTAAATGCATGAGGTTACTGGGATAGTGCCTGAGTAGGGCTGTGGTTGGTACAGACTTGATGGACTGAAGGGCTCCTTCTGCGCTGTAGGATTCCATTTTAAAAAAAGAGCTCCCCCATTAATTCACAATGAAAAGATATCCCTAATTAATTCACACTTGACCAAGTGACTATTAATTCTGTTTCATATTCTCATCTTTAAGTGATTTCCCAACACAAGTTAAACTGACTGGCCTGTAGCTGCTAGGTTTATTTTTACACTTTTTTAGACAAAGGTGTAGCATTGTTAATGTAGAAAGTTGTAATGAAAATAGTTTGAAACATTTAATTTAATTTAATTTTAACTGCTTCACAGGTCCTTTTGTGGATAAGGCACGATTGGTCTTAGACATGATCTCCACCACTCTGCTTCAGATGGAGGAAAAGCTGAATGAACTAGATAGGGAAGCAGGAGATGGTGACTGTGGTGTGACACATGCAAGGGCAGCACAAGGTCAGTTACTGAAAGAATACAACTCTGAGAATTTGGAAATAAATGTTGACTAAAATGTTGGCAGTATGAATGGATGACTTAGAAATGTAGTGCTGAAATGTCAACCTTTCGTTGACAATGCCAATTCACTAATTCAATCCCTTCCACAGAGAGATAGCTGAACAGTGACTAATGGCTCTGAGTAACTGATTCAGAAAGCTTTCTGTATGGTAATATCTTTCAGTTCCCCCATGATGCAATAAGAAAAATTCTGCACCTTGTGCTTTGTTTCTTTTGAGCGATTGAATTAATTTTGCAATACTGTAAAAGTCCCTAAAATTTTTAAATTGCTGTGAGAAGTGAGACATTGCATTTCAGTGCATTCCATTTATAGAATGTCTATAATGTTATGGGCTGTACGCAACCTACTTAATCTATTGACACCTTTTTATTTTCCCAGAAGCTCAGGAATATAATTAAAAGTATGATATTTAAACAGCTTAGTTATTGTTCAAAAGTTCATTTTTCTTTTTGCTATATATTGTTTACAGGAATAGGGTATAAACTTCAGTACTTAATTTAAACAATCACTTTGTATATGTGAGGGCAGACTAGAAATGTTGGCATCCTATTCAACAGTTTCTATCCTCAGCTAACATCCAAATGGACATGTACGATCCAGAAGAAATCACTGGATGTTGATCAAGAATGAGTTCCTTAATTGATTATTCCTTCCTGCAGCCAGGTGCAACGTTGCCACTGAGTTTAGTTGTCTCAGTACAGAATAGAATTGGAGGTTGCAGCCTCCGTTTTTATGTGTGCTTAAGGATATTGGAGAGTATATTTACAATTGAGTCATCAAGGATGTTTAAGGAAGTTTTGATCAGTGCAGGAGTGACCACTTCTGACACGTTCATTTAATTGTTTGGCTTTTCTCCCAATTCAATCTGTTGTAGTATGAAAGCAATTTTAGAAACTCGTGCCCCTGGCATAGATATCAGCTGATCTGGCAGAATTTCTAATGTATTAAAATTCCGACCAGATCTCCCCATCTCCAAATTTGATTTTCCAGTATGCAATTTGAGCAGAGGAGTTGCATGTAGAATCGTAAATTATTAATACTAGAAAGAGCACAAATGCGCTGTCCATTGCAAATAGGATTAGCAATGAGAAAAAATTCCGTGTATGCACACTCTCATGTGCGTACGCACACTCTAAATTAAACCAACTTAAATCTATATCTTATTTCTAATATTTAGCAATACTTACACATTTAGGTATTTAAAATTATTTCTGTTTTCCTAACACCATACCCTAACACCATAGTCAGCATGGATGTATCCTATCTTGTGACTGTTAAAGTCTTCTTGGCCTCAGCTCCCTTCTCAGCACCATTATTTCTGGTTGGGTATGACTAAGGAAGGGTTTCCTTTGGGATGAGTGTTGTGGACCAGCTCATAATCTTCAACCAGAGTTACTGCTGCCTGTCCCATATTTTTATGTGAATTGGGAGGCATGGTGGCACAGTGATTAGCATTGCTGCCTCACAGAGACTTGGATTCGATTTCCAACTTAGATCACTTTCTGTGTGAAGTTTTCATGATTCCTCTATTCTCCCTATGTCTGCATGGGTTTCCTCCAGGTGCTTTGGTTTCCACCTACAATCCAAAGATGTGCAGATTGGGTGGATTGAAAAAGCTAAATTGCCCCTTATTGTCAAGGGGATTAGCTAGGGTAAATACATGGGGTTATGGGGGTAGATCGTGGGTGGGATTGTGGTCAGTACACAGTCAACAGGCCAAATGGTCTCCTTCTGTACTGTATTATTGGGAAAGATGTGGAGGCTTTGAACTCTTCATGGAGAATGACTTCACAAAAATGTTTGAAGGTGGCCTCAATTTTAAGCTCTTGTACCTACCAGTCAAATGTGTGCTGCGTAAGACCTTCAAATTCCAGGTATGCCTGGTCAGACTATTTGCTGAGTGTTCAGAATTTCTGATAGTGCACCTCTGATACCAGCTGGTTCTTTTCTGCTATCTCATAATTTGTTGCACTTTCCTCAGACGTGAGGGAGTAAACTTCCAATCAGATTTGTCTGCAACATTCGTGCCAGTTCCGGCTGTCCACTTTAATTGCTTTGCTAACCTTTCGAAAGAGATAAAGAAGGCATCCACCTGTTCTTCTTCAAACTGAGAGATTAAATAAGAAAACCTGAATTCTCAACCCTTGTGTCCATTACACTCCTGACTTAAGCCTGTTCATCATCTACAAGGTGCAAGTCAGGAATGTAATGGGATACTCCCCACTTGCCTAGATGGGTGCAGCTCCAACAACAGTCAAGAAGCTTGATACTATCCAGGACAAAGCAGCCTGCCTGATTGGCACAACTTCCACATTTATCTGCTTCCTCCACCACCAAAGCTCAGTAGCACCTCCAAGATTCACTGCAGCAATTCACCAAAAATCCTCAGACAGCACCTTCCAAACCCACAATCACTTCCATCTAGAGGGACAAGGATAGCAGGTACATAGGAACATCACCACCTGCAAATTCCTCTCCAAGCCAGTCACTATCCTTACTTGGAAATATATCATTGTTCCTTCGCAGTCACTGGGTCAGAATCTTGGAATTCCCTCCCTAATGGCATTGTGGGTCAAGCCACAGCACATGGACTGCAGTGATTCAAGAAGGCAGCTCACCACCACCTTCTCAATGGCAATTAGGGATGGGCTTTTAAATGCTGGATAGCTAGCGACACTCGTGCTGAATGAATAAATAATGAATAAAAAAAAGTCTGAGTTAACAATGGATTCAGTGGACAATCCAAGAGAAAAGAAATAGATTACAACTGGGAAATAAGAATACTGGTACAAAATGATGTTCCATTTTAAAGTGTACTGGGCCAGTTCAGAGCAGTATTCTTATTTCCAAGTTTTTACCATTTCTTTTTACTAGTACACAGAGATCCTCCTAACTCAGCTCAGGCTGTTTAATTTAAACTCCCTTTCCTTTTCTCTTTCCCTTTTCTGGAATTCTCTCTCCTCCTTTTCCCCCTTCTATTCTTGCCTGTCTTTCCCTTTTTTCCCTTTTCTCAATTTCTGATGCTCCAATCTTAATTTCTCTGCCAGTAATAGATCTGTTCTTTATTTCCATCTCTAAATGTTTCACCACCTGTTTTAAAATTTCCATTTTTCTGACTTTCAGGTGAAACTGTACCTTCAAGTGCCAAGCTACACTTTTTAATTCTTCCAAGGACAGTGCACATAACTTGTTATCAGTTATCTCATTTTGTTCCATGACATTGATGAGGGCATCTCTGCACTTCAATATGACAAGTCCAAGAAAATCTTCAGCAGCTTTTAGATTACTTTTGAAGGAGCAGTTTAATTTTTACCAGTCTGTAGGAACAACGCCAGGCACGACTCCAATTTTGTTACGAGTAGGCGAGAAGGAGTGAACTGGTTCCCCTCTATCTTCCCCAAGGAGGTCACAAAGAATCTGCCCTTTCATATATTTAACTGTTGAACACACACACACACAAACCTATGTCACTTGCAATCTCTTTCTAGTATTGCTGAGTGCATCTGTGGCAGCCATTGTTTCAATATCCAGTACTTTGCATTATCTCTCTTTAGATTGTTCAGACTTTTAATGGGTGACCAGGGCTGTTTTTGTCTTCACACTTTCCTGTGGATTGTTCACTGGTTTTTCACCTTTACCTTGGAATGTGGCTTTATGCTGTTGAGCCATTACTTCAGCTTCTGTTCAAACTGCAAAATTACAGTCCATTGAAAATTGAAAATCATATTTCCGAAACTTAGGGGGCATATCCTCATAGCAAAATAATTTATGTCATTGAATGCCAAATTGATGATAGTGAGTATATCTAATCAAGTTTACAATAAGGAGTTGGAGTGTAAAACCTTATGTCTGTGAATCTTTTCCACTCAGCCATTAAGAACTTGTTGACGTCTGATGGAGTTCCTGGCAATGGTCACCAGCTCCTTTTGTGTTTAGGCAAATTGACACGAGACCGTATGGGTGGGACATCAGGAGCGGTAAGTCCATATTGTGATTCTATTTCTAGGTGCTGATATGTGTGCTATTGCAGACCAGAACACCTCATTCGTCTGATGAAGGCACAAAGGCCAAAAGCTAGCAAATTTACTATCAAATAAATCGGTTGGATTTAAAATTGGTGTTGTCAGACCTCTTACTGAGTACACTCATTCTATTTCTAACCAGTATTGTAGAGTGAACCAGTAGCAAAGAATGATTCAATGACTGGGCTGGAAAAATTACAATAAGTATTTATTTCATTTGTTTGCAATCAGTAAATCATGTAACTCAGCCAAGCTTATGGAAGCTCAAGATATATTCTACTGGAAAGTGTTTTCAATTCATTTGTTTATTTTCAACTGTTTATCCACGGGTCTTTCCAGCATTGTCAATATTGCCTAACAGCTACAAGGAACTTGAATTCTGTTTTACTTAGCATTCTGCTTCTTGTGACTCTTTGCTGCCAACGCTCATCTTTCTCAATTCCCTGTTCTTTCAGTTTAGGTGGGTACTGCTCTTTCTCTTCCACTTCAAGCTGACATTGATCTTCAATCCCTTAATTAAAGCTATCATTTGTTTTCTCCAATCCTACCTTGCAAGTTCTTTTTTCCTGTCCCTTCAGTTAATTATAGAACTCTTTTTTTAGCTTCTTTTTCTTCTCACATAGTGCTGATGATTTTACTTTCTTTCTTATTTGCATTTGTCCTTTTTAAGCTCTGACTTGTATCGTATAGATAGTGAGCAGCGGGATGGTTGGACTCGAGATGCCTGGTAATTGTTTGATGCAAGTATTATTTATCCTTTCTAGTCCATACCTGAATGTTGTCTAGCTCTAGGTATGTCAGGAATAAAAGAATGATTAGGACAAGATTAGGGCCAGTCAAGGGCAGTAGTGGGAAGTTGTGTGTGGAGTCTGAAGAGATAGGAGAGGCACTAAATGAATTTTTTTTTTGTCAATATTCAAATAGGAAAAAGTCAGTGTAGTCAAGGAGAATACTGAGATACAGACTTTTGGACTAGAAGGAATTGAGTTTCATAAGGAGGAGGTGTTAGCAATTCTAGAAAGTGTGAAAATAGATGAGATACCTGGGCCAGATGGGATTTATCCTAGGATTCTCTGGGAGGCTATGGAGGAGATTGCAAAGTCTTTGGCTTTGATCTTTATGTCATTATTGTCTACAGGTATAGTACCAGAAGACTGGAGGATAGCAAATGTTGTCTCCTTTTTCAGGAAGGGGAGTAGAGACCATCCTGAAAATGATAGACCGGTGAGCCTTACTTCTGTTGTGGACAAAGTTTTGGAAAGGATTATAAGAGATAGGATTTATAATCATCTAGAGAGAAATAATTTGATTAGGGATAATCAACACGGTTTTGTGAAGGGTAGGTCGTGCCTCACAAACCTTATTGTGTTCTTTGAGAAGGTGACCACAGAGGTGGATGAGGGTAAAGCAGTTGGTGTGATGTATATGGATTTCAGTAAAGCATTTGATAAGGTTCCGTATGATAAGCTACTGCAGAAAATACAGATGCATGGGATTGAGAGTGATTTAGCAGTTTGGATCAGGAATTGGCTACCTGAAAGAGGATGATGGTTGATAGGAGATGTTCAACCTGGAGTGCAGTTACTAGTGTTGTACCGCAGGGATCTGTTTTGGGGCCACTGCTCTTTGTCATTTTTATAAATGATCTAGATGAGGGTGTAGAAGGATGGGTTAGTAAATTTCCGGATGATACTAAAGTTGGAGGAGTTGTGGACAGTGTGGTTGGATGTTGCAGTTTGCAGAGGGACATAGATAACCTGCCAACCTGGGCTGAGAGGTGGCAAATGGAGTTTAATGCAGAAAAGTGTGAGGTGATTCACTTTGGAAGGAGTAACAGGGTTACAGAGTATTGAGCTAATGGAAAGACTCTTGGTAGTGTGGATGAACAGAGAGATCTCAGTGTTCATGTGCATAGGTCCCTGAAAGTTAGCACCCAGGTTAAGAAGGCATATGTGTGTTAGCTTTTATTGGTAGAGGGATTGAATTTCGGAGCCGTGAGATCATGTTGCAACTGTACAAAACTCTGGTGCGGCCACACTTGGAGTATTGCGCACAGTTCTGGTCGCAGCATTATAGGAAAGATGTAGAAGCATTGGAAAGGGTGCAGAGGAGATTCACCAGGATGTTGCCTCGTATGGTGGGAAGGTCTTATAGGAAAGGCTGAGGGACTTGAGGTTGTTTTCATTAGAGAGAAGAAGGTTAAGAGTGAATTAATTGAGGTATACAAGATGATCAGAGGATTAGATAGAGTGGACAGTGAGAGCCTTTTTCTTCAGATGGTGATGACTAACACAAGGGGACATACCTTTAAATTGAGGGATGATAAATATAGGATGGATGTCAGAGGTAGGTTCTTTACTGAAATGTAGTAAGGGTGTGGAATGCCCTGCGTGCAGCAGTTGTAGACTCGCCAACTTTAAGGGCATTCAACTGGTCATTGGATAGACATATTGATAATATTGGAAAAGTTTAGATTAGAGTCATTAGATTGGTTCCAGTGGTCGGCGAAGGGCCTGCACTGCGCTGTAATGTTCTATGTTCTTCCTGCATGTGGGCACAATTTGCTGCATTATCTGAAGATTTGCAAATAGAAGTGAACATCTGCACACCTGACCTTAAGATGGAGGCAATTGTATTGATGAACCTTTTGAAGATGGTTAGGAATAGGACACTGTCTTGAGGAATTCCTGGAGCAATGTCCTGGACTGAGATGATTGGCCTCCAACAATTGTGGGTACATTAGCACGATTGTCAAGTTACTGAACTAGTAATCATGATATCTGGGTTAGTATCGGGAGGAATCGGTTCAAATCCCACCATGACAGCTGCAGAAATTAAATTCAGTTAATCAACTAAATCTAGAACAAAGACTATATCAATAAATGTGACATGAAACTACCAGATTGTTGGTAAAACTCCATTCTAATGCTCTGGATTAACTCTGGTTTATATTTAACTCCAGATTCAAAGTAATGTCTTTTAACTATCCTTGACCTTAGCTAGCTCTTCCGTGGTATAACACAGCTCTGATAAAACATAATAAGGATTAAACTGGATGCACACATGACATCAATCTAAGCACCAGAAATATCAAGACAACACTCAACCTAGTCAACCCTGCAATTGCCTCTTCACTGATATTGTGTATAATCCCTATATTGCAAAAGGAAGTCCTTTGGCCCATTGACTCTGCACCAACTCTCCGAAAGAGCATCTTAGCCAGGCCGTCCCCCCTGCCCTATCCCTGTAACCCTGCACATTATGTCATGGCTAATCCACCGAACCAACACAACTTTGGACACCACAAAGCAATTTAGCATGGCTAGTCCACTTAATCTGCACATCTTTCGACTTTTGCCAAAATCAGAGAGCAGTTCCACAGACTAGCCAAGCAATAGCCTGGAAGAAGCATTGATGGTAGCAAGGGCACAAAATGTATACCTGCTTCAATATGTATCACCAAGAATGGTTTGTTATCACCATCAGACTGGACTTGTGGCAGATAGAGAACAAACATGAGGGAAAAATCTACTTGGTCTTGCCCTCACAGATCTACCTGAGAAAGATGCATCTGTCTATCACAAATCAGATTAAAGCTCTGAAGCCCTGCCACATCCAATCATGAATAGTGGTGGACAATCAAATAACAACAGGAGCCTATGGCTGGTGAGCATCCACCTTTTTAAAAATTACATGCCCAAACCAATGAATGCAAAAATAAGACTGAAGTATTTACAAATATCCTACAGCCAGAAGTACCAAGCAAATGAACTAACTTGGCCTCCTCCAAAGACCCTCAAAAATACGAAGTCCATCTTCAGCCAATTTGATTAACTCCATGTGATATCAGGAAACTGAGGAGCCTGGAGACAACCACACTTATGATATCCGAATAGTAATACTGAGGATTTGTTCTCCAGAATTGACCACGCCTGCAACCAAGATGATCTATTGAACTACAACTCTGACATATACCTGACAATGTGGAAAATTGTTCAAGTACATTCTGTCCGCAAAAAGTAGGAAAAATCCAATCTGCTCATTTACAGACCCATCAGTGATGAGCAAAGTACTAGAAGGTATCATTGATAGTGCCACCAATGCACCAGTAATTTGCTCATCATTGCACAGTTTGTATTCTGCTAAGATAATAGGTCTAGAACTCATTACAGCTTTAATTCAAACACAGACAGAAGAGCTGAATTCCACAGGTGAGGTGAGTGTAACTACCCTTGAAATCATGGTGGCGTTTGGAGCCTTGTAAAATTGGAATAAATGGGAATCAGGAGAAAAACTCTCCACTGATTGGAACCAAATGAGGACAAAGGAAAATATTTGTGATGGTACAATCTCTGGTTGAACTCCTAACAGCAGACACAGAAATGTGTTTTCTCAAATGTTCATTAAATGTAAATGGAAACTACTGCTGACTGAACTGTTCTGATGGGACAGATTTTGTATTTAGTTGAAGAGCTGTGGTCAGGAGAAGGTTGATTAAATTAGTTTTTAAAACTAGATGGTGGATATTAGTATTTATAGAACTTTTTTTTAATCAATCTGAAAATGAAGATGACTAACACTATATTCTGCACCCTCTCCTCCCTTATGTTCTCTATGAACATGCTTTGTATAGCATGCAAGAAATAATATTTTTCACTGTATACTAATATCTGACAGTAAAGCAAATGAAATCAAAATCACATGCTGCTTTTTGTTGACATTGTCAGGTGAAAGAAAATATGTTTTCACTGTTTCAAAAGTTGTTTCTTGACATTACCCAATTGATATGATTATATTTTTAATGCTTGGCTACTTTCCACACCCTGTCATAATCATAGTGAGGTGCTGTAAATTCAGTTTGACCATTCAATGAGCTTATTAAAGAATTAACTATCTTTGATATGGGAAGTTAAATACAAATGTTTGTGTTTATCTGGGATTAAATATTTGAGGTATTTAAGATGCATTAAATGGGCTTGTGTGAATGAAAAAGTTTGTTTTATAGTGAAGTTTGTAATAGATATTCAGAGCTTTATTTTATTTCATCTTAGCAAGAGTGCAAAGGTCTGCCCATTGTGGATACTGGGTAAGTTGGCATGTAGAGTGCAAGTGCAAAGGGTGATGGTGGATGGATGCATGATTGGCGTAGAAGGCTATGAGAGTCATGGGGAATGGGTTGGCATGTTGACATAGAGAATGTATGTGGCATAATATTTTCGAGAGGGGAGGAAGTGTGAGGATCTAACGTTTAAGAAAACATTGGAACAACATCCTAGTGGGCCTTTTAATTAGCCCACCTCAGCATTCAGCAGCTCACATTGTCACATCCAGTCTACATCCTGAGACACCAGACCTGATTCTATCCCACAACCGAAATGAAGATCCCAGCCTTTTTGAGCTTTCCCTGCTCAGGTGCATAAATTCGGGGTTTGGTCATGAAGTATATTTGTGAGTAAGTTAGACAAATTTTTGTTCTATAAGGAAATCAAGAGTTAATGGGGACCCCGGCTTGGACGATTGACTTAAAAGCCACAGTCAGATTAGCCATGATCACATTAAATGTGAGCATCTTGTGGGGCTGACGGATCTACTACTGCTTCTATTTCTTATGATTTTATGAATTTGACTCACCACCTCTTTCTCAACTCCTCTGCTGTTCCTAAATTCATAGACTGCCTCTCCAACATCTTTTTGAGCAGAAATTTCCTCCAGTTAAATATTGAAAACTGAAGATACTGTTTTCTGTTACGGTTCCAAAATCCATTTCCTAGCTATTGACTCAATCCCTCTCCATAGCAACAGTCTGAGATTAAACCAGTTTTTTGCTACCTTAGTGATACATTTGACCGCAAGCTGAGCTTTCAAACTCATATTCATGTCATCACAAAGAATGCCTATTTTCACTTCTAACATCAATCGATTCCATCCCATCTTACCTCATCTGCTGCTCAAGCCCTCATTTATTCCCTTGTTACCACAGTACCTGCCTGATATCCCGTGTTCTTTGCTCCTTAAACTCAAGTCATTCCTCACTCTGCTGCTTGAGTCTTAACTCGCACCAAATCTTGTTCATCTATCATCCTCATGTTCACGGATTGGCATTAACACTTGATCAAACAATGTTTTGATTTTAAAATTTGCATCCTTGTTTTCAAAATGCTCCATAATCTTGGCCCTTTTTATCTCCATAATCCTCTCAGCCAGCTCCACAAGCCTTACAGGTATATGTGCTTCTCTAATTCTGGTCTCTTGATTATCCCTGATTTTAATCACACCATCTTCCATGGCGGTGTCACCATTTACCAGGCCTGAATCTTCTGACACTTGTCTGCCCCTTGACCTTGCTTTCCTCCTTTAAGACACTCCTTAAAACCTACCACTTTGATCAAATGTTTTGTGTTCAAGTCTAGTATCTTTGTGTTATATGGTATCAGTTGTTGTTTTTTAATGTATCTGCAAAGTGACTTTGGATGTTTTATTCCATCAAAAGTGCTAAATAAAGATGTTACTAATTTCATATCATTCCACTAATTTTGTCATTTCCTATTTGTTGTATCTGATATTGTTTTAGTGGTTAGAAGACTCAATTGATAATGGCATGCCCTTTCTATTATAGCTGTACAGTATTTCCTTGATGGCAGCAGCACAAAGTTTAAAAGATAACAATAATCCCTCTGCCTGGGCAGCAGCTTTGAATACTGGAATTGAAGCACTGAAGAGGTCAGTACACCATAAGATAGATTTTTTTTGTCAAAGAGCATGAAGATTTAGTAAATAAACTATTCCTGTTGTTCAATGGTCCATTATGAAGGAGTAAAATGTTATTGGCAACAAACTGAGGAAAGGTTACATGACACCCATGACAACTACGTTATTGGTGTCGTTTTATTTAAGTACCATACAAAATACTCAAATACCAGGAATACACCTGCAGTTTATTTGTAGAATAATAATTTAGTAACTTAACAGTTAACAAATATGTAGGTAAGGAGATACTTGTGTGAACTATGTCTTCAACTTTTTCATCAAACCCATAAACCAAGTGAGCTGGAAAATTCCACACTTTTGTGGACTTAGATAGCAATTAACAAAATTCGACACAAAAACTGTTAGTTAAACTCAAAACTGTCAAAATTGAAATTAAGTCTTGGAAGTATGTTAAAAACAAACTGAAGGATAGAGAACAAATGGGTACTTGTTAGTGGCATTATGTCAGAATGGCGATGGAGAGAAATATTCCCGATTGACTGATCCAGATGTGACTATTTATTTTAATCAAAAACTTACTGTAAATTGGTCAGATCCATCACGGGGCTTATGTTTACCATTCTCTAGCACAGCTATCCACACAATATGGATCCAGTTAGATATTTAGTTGGTATTCCATCTGATGGTTCACAACTCCCAAATGAGCAAGATAAGAGTATCAGAGACAGCTCTGGAGAGTCTGCTTTGGAGAGTGCAATCCTTTTCAAGCTAAGCGTAGTTGGACACAGATGTTGCAACAAACAGTCATTGAGGAACAGTAGAAATTCTGTTGATTTATTTATAGCCTTCCTACGTGCACTATGCAAGATCACAGGGAGAATGGCAGAATCCAGCTCACGCAAGATCTTTTGTGCTGGTTAGAGACACATTGCCCTGGAATCATGCCCCATCCATAAAACAGGCCATACCCGAGATGACTTAATTCCCATTAGGTTATGCTCATAGCACTCAGTTGCTGGCTTTCAAGGAATTCCCAAAGATTAAGTTTGATCTCTGGAAGCAAAGACACATTATTATGTTTTGAAAAGTTTTGAATGCCATTTTTCAAACATTTACTCAGGAAATTACTACTGTAACCCTAACTAAAACATAGATTTTTTTTAAGTGTCATTATAATGTATACATTTTTAGTACTTTGAAATCACAGCACCAGGAACATGGGTTCAATTTGGCTTTGGGTGACTGTCTGTGTGGAGTTTGCATGTTCTCTCCATGTCTATGTGGATTTCCCCCAAGCTTATCTGGTTTCCTTCCACAGTCCAAAGATATGTAGGTTAGGTGCATTGGCCATGCTAAATTGCCCCTTAGTATCAGGAGGATTAGTAGGGTCACTGTGAGGGTCCAAGGGGAAAGGGCTTGGATGGGATTGTTATTGGTGTAGGCTCAGTGGGCCAAATAGCTTCTTTTTGCATTGTAAGGATTTTATGAAATTGTCTTTCTCACAGATGATGGATTGACGTTGTGATTTTAAATGCATATTTTTCAGGTACTGTACTTTTTTCAGCTCTGCTAATCAAACATTACCAAGTTGACACCCTTAAATGTATCGAGGAATAGTTAGGGAAGCAAAATTTCATGACAGATTTTGTTTTTGATAATGTGCAAATAAGGGTTGGAGGGAAAAGATTTTTCAAATTGGATGCAGTTTAAGGCGCAATGTATGCCAAATCAGAAACGCCACTTCAAAGTCTTAAAAATTCTTTTGGCAAGAAATGTTTTTCACGGAGCCTTTATGTACAAATATGTAGAACAGTAATGATTTGATCTCAGGACAAATATTGTATTTGCATTTTGCTAAACAAAGATAGATGACTCCTCCAACAATAATCATTATGGCTGAACTTTGCAACAAATGTCATTGCAGTGAGATATATTACGAGAGTTTACTTGAAATTTTCAGTTCCATTTTTGTCCCGGTGTTGATGTGACTTGTGATATTTGCAGACAATTGTTTAATTTAATTATTTCATATTGCACAGATATGGAGGTGCAGAGCCAGGAGACAGAACCATGGTGAGTCTTTTCTCTTGCATTTCAGTTCAATTGCAACTAAATTCTGAAAGAAGTGGACATTACAGATTCTTAAATATGTAACCAAGCAGACAGCTTTTACATGGTCTTGCAAAAATGTTACATGGCTTGTCAGTTGTTGTACTGAGTTGTACAGACCGGGACAATCAAATTTAATAACAATTTTGAACCCTGACTATGTTGGCGTTTCCCTGATTTTGAGAAATGCCAACATAAATTTTTTTGAATTCACTCAGTTTGGCTGCCAAGAAAATGCAGTGTGATCGGGATGTTTGTCCTTTGGTATAGCTTTCATCCCTTGGACCATGTTTCTGCCTATTGAACTCTTTCTTTTTTTCCACAAAAGATTAAGCATTTTATGCAGTTCCTTGTGGCTGCAGTCTCTTCCCTCAGCTCAGTCCCTTTAGTACAAAAAATACAGAAATGAAGCACTGTTATTATGAAAATAATGCTTGGGAAGGGGGTTAAAATATGCATCATTTGTATAATTTTGTCATCATGTCTCAGTATGAAATGAGCAACTTATTTTAAAAATTCTCCTCCTTATTTTTGGTTCCCTTCATTGCCCTATCTCTGCCAAAATATTACCTCCTATAGCCCTCCAAGAACTGTGTTCCTTCAACCTTAGCCTGTTGTGCATCAACCTCCAGCTCTCTTTGCCTAACAATTTGCAAACAGTCCGTCAGATGTATATTCCCTAAGCTCTGGAATTCCTTCCTTCAAAGTTTCCACCTGTCTTCCTTTAAGAACTTCCCTAAAAACTCTAATGAAATCACTAATGCTCATTTCTTCTTCAGCTATGTGTCACTTTCGTTTGATAACGTTTCTGTGAAATGTCTTGTGTTTCCCTATATTAAAGGGATTAGATACTGTTGTAACATATTGGGTTAGTTCAGTAGGTCTTATTAAAGTATTAAACTCTTGAGTAGTTCAAGTTAACTGGTGGATACTATATACACAGGCACAGTAAAGGTCCAAGCTATTTTCATGCTTGCTTCTACACATAAAACCATAAGACATAGGAGCAGAATTAGGCTACTCAACCCATCGAGTCTGCTCTGCCATTCAATCAGGGCTGACTTCTTCTAATCCCCGTTCTCCTGCCTTTTCCCCATAATCACTGATCTCCTTATCAGTATCTGTCTTAAAGAAGCTCAATGACCTAGTCTCCACAGCCTTCTGCAGCAAAGAATTCCACAGATTCACTATTCTCTGGCTGAAGAAATTTGTCCTCATTTCTGTTTTAAAGGATTGTCCCTTTAGCTTGAGGTTGTGCCCTCTGGTTCTAGTTTTTCTTACTAGTGGAAACATCCTCTCCACATCCATGCTACCTAAGCATCACAGTATCCCGTAAGTTTCAATAATATCCCCCCTCATCCTTTTAAATTCCAATAAGCACAGACCCAGAGTCCTCAATCATACTTCATACGACAAGCTCTTCGTTCCGGAGATAATTCTTGTGAACTTCCTCTGGACCCTTTCCAAGGCCAGCACCTCCTTCCTTAGATATGGGGCCCAAAACTGCTCACAATAGAGGTCTGACCAGAGCCTTATGCAGCCTTGCTCTTGTATTCTAGCCCTCTTAACATGAATACTAACATTGCAGTTGCCTGCCTAATTGCCGACTGAACCTGCATGTTAACTTAAGAGAATCTTGAACAAGGACTCCCAAGTCTCTTTGTGTTTCTGAGAAAAACATTTTCCCAATTAGAAAATGCCTGTATTCCTCCTTCCAAAATGCAAAAACTTACACCTTTCCACATTGTATTCCATCTGCCACTTCTTTGCCCATTCTCCTAAACTATCCAAGTCCTTTTGCAGCTCCCCCTGCTTCCTCAATACTACCTATGCCTCTGCATATCTTAGTACCATCTGCAAACTTAGCAACAGTGCCTTTAGTTCCTTCCTCCAAATCGTTAATGTATATTGTGAAAGGTTGTGGCCCAGCACTGACCCCTGAGACACACCACTAGTCACGAGCTGTCATCCTGAGAAAGTCCCCTTTATACAATGGCTGCGTCGAACATTACACTGACCCCTAAGTCATGTGTTTTGGTACATACTGTGTGGGCAGTACTGTACTCAGTTCCACATTAATCCTTAATATGTCAAGCCTTCATACTATAAGGCAAAAGCTAATAATGTTATGTCCTTAAATTAAAACATGTCCTTTAAATGTGATTGAGATCCGAATTATAGAGAGAAGCTGCTTCCCGGTTACAGGACTGGATTTCATACGTATTTATTTTTCTGGACATATCTCCATGGATGGAGTAGGTTCTACACTAACTTGATTGTTATGAATCCGACTTGGCACTACTTTGTGCCTTTTATCCTAGCTTGACTCGCTATGCCCTGCTGAGGAGGAGTTACGTAAATTGACAGATGAAGATGGCAATGAGCTGCAAGTGCTAGCTGAAGCTGTGCAGGTAAGAGACAACATGAGCTCTAGTCAGTGCATGAATGTGGAATGCAAACGTCAACTGGAGCTCTTGCTCCTGACCTCTAACCAGAAATGCTACTTGAGTATGTGTATAATGATGAACAGTAAGGGCAAGATTGAACCGGCTGTCAATAATTCCCATATTTGACCAATTTCCCTAGCATTCAGTGCCTGAGACATAGGCAAAAGAATGATTATTTGGGTGAAATATCTTGACAAGAATTGTTGCCATTGGAGCGTGGGGCCACACAGGGAAAAAAAAGCAGCTTCAGAAGAAATTATGGAGTGTGCATTTTCTCTATCTTGCTAATGCATCCCTACCTGATTAATATGTTTTAACATGATTGGTATCTTTGTGTATAACTCATACACTGGGATAACACAAGGGATTGCTTCAAGTGACCTACTGTAATATTCAAGAACTTTTAAGCTTTGCTTCATATCAGTTAACGTGATGATCTCCAATGTGTGTATGTCTGTAGAAGCATTTGCTGAATGTGTTGTGATGCAGGCTATGTTACAGTGATCTCAGAACCAGAATGGGCAGTATGGATTGTGACTGCTTTGTGGATTGAGGACTGTTGTCATATTATCTTCTGTCTCTGTTTCCAGAAAGCTGAAGCAGGCGCAGAAGCCACTAAGGATTTGATAGCAGAGGCTGGACGGGCAAGTTACATCTCCTCGGCTCAACTCACCCAACCTGACCCAGGAGCTGTGGCCTGCGCTGCCATTTTGAAGGCCATCTTGAGAGCTCTTGAACAGTCCCCTTTAGAAGGTCAGGAATAAAGAGCTGCTTGACAAAGGAAAGTCTAGCTTTCTGCTGTACGTGTAAGTTTTTTTCCTGAGTTCCTTAATTCCAGTAACCCCTTCTATTGATTGTAAATGTATTACAGGTACTGGAAAAAAAACTTGAAATAATCCAACTGGAAGTATAACATTATGTTGATGTGTTCACTCATTAGTTAATTTTCCTGTAATTCACCAATACAATACTCAGTTTGCACCCCATTTCGTTCCTTTGTGCACTTCTTGTTCACTGATATGGATGGTATGGACTGTGCACTATTATTCTATACTCTACAGTCACTGATACTGTTACTACACCCCATACCTATTCATTCTCATCATTTACACACTATCATGCATGGTTTACCATGTTTGCACTGATGCCAACTGTACACACACCATTTATTGGTATCCAACATGCACTATATACCTGTTGTCCTCCTCTTGCAATCTATTTCCCTGAGGTTCATTGTGTGCTGCATACCTGTTAGCACTCACTGTGCCTCCTACACCCACTGATCTTACTACCCCCAACATTTACTGATTTAGTGTGTGACTGATCAGTGCTCTTTATGCATCTTGTATTGACTTACAATTACAGTGCACCTCTCTCATTGATATCCACTGTGCATCCTATATATGACACACCCACTATATATCCTGTAAGCATCATTCCCTAACACTAAATTTGCAGTGTTCAGGCATTGATCCCTATTGTGTACTCAACACCAACCAGTATCCATATTCATTCAGTATCAACCAGTATGCTCTTCTTGACCTGAAAGTATATAACTAGCTCCCATGGGAGTTGCTTGTGTTATAATTTGGGAAATGCAGATTCCTTTCTCTCTCTCTAAGCGCTTGGATACGTTCTGGTGATCTATTTGATTGGGGGATAATCACATCAACATCAAGCAACCTCCATTCATCTGTTACTTCCATTTCAGACATCTACTCTCAAGTAAACCGAAACCATGTGATTATAAGAAAGTTGATGCAGAAGGGTAAGAGGACAAGAATAAGAGAAGATTAAGAGACGGAGGTTCAAGCAAATATAAATACACATATCAGAACAAAGGATTGTAGATCCCTTGTAATTAATAATCAGCTGTGAGTAGAAAAGAGAAAGCGCAGGAAAATCTTAGCAAGTCTGGCAGCATTAAAGAAAGAAAAAAGAGCTGACATTTCAAGTCCGGGTCACTCTTTGTCAAAGGTCTCAGACTTGCTGAAATTTTCCAGCACTTTTTCTTTTGATTTCAGATTCCAGCATCTGCAGTAATTTATTTTTATCAGCTGTGAGTTGCTTATCAGCGATGTAAAGATCATATTCAATAAAAATCTAAATTTAATATTTGTGTTTGTTCCCAGCAGTTCCTAACTATGTTATCTAAGCTGATTTATGGGGTACAAATTGCTTGCACTAAATCCTCAATTGTGAATTAAATCACAAGGTCTTATGAGTTAACTATCTGACAAGAATTCAAAAGATTTATTAATCATTAAGAGGTAAAAAGATAACACATTAGAAAGATTAAAAAAAAACAAAGTTTCAGTTAACAATAAATGGAGAATGCTTAACTTTAACAATTAAAACAGACTTCTTGCAACTTTACCTGGTTGATGAGGCTGAAGACGTGATGTGATGACCCAAAATATGAATAGCATATTAATAACTACTCAAAACCTTTATTGTTATCCTCTCAGCTCACGTTTTCTTACTTTGAGTTAGCCTATTGTTGAACTACTCCTGATGTCTTAATACAGTGGCCTAGTCAAAAATGAGAAGCATGGAAAATGCCCTGTTCTTTTATGGCACAGTGGTGAACACTACTGCCTTACAATGCCAAGAACCCAGGTTCAATTCCATCCTTGGGGTGACTATGTGGAGTTTGTGTGTTCTCTCCACGTCTGCGTGGGTTTCCTCCAGGTGCTCCGGGGTTTCCTTCTACATTCCAAAGGTCTGCAGGTTAGATAGAGTAGCCATGGTAGACGCTCAGGGTTATGAATATAGGGTAGGCAGTTGGACCTGGCTAAGATGCTCTTTTGGAGAGGCGGTATAGACTTAATGGGCCAAATGGACCCCTTCTACACAATAGGCATTCCCATCTTGGCATAACTTTCCACGGTCATGAAAGTTTTGAGTTTAGCACATCTTGCTGCTCCAGATAGGCTGGAGAGGCATTAGAACAAAGAACAACTTTACAATTGTCATGATGTATGGTCATATATCGATGTATTTAAAATCCGTTGTTAATAATGTGTAATTATTAGTCATAAAGGGCAGAATTTTCTGGCCCTTTGTGCCAGCAGGACTGGCGAACTCCGCCACTCCGCAGTAGGCAAGTCACACAAAGCACCATCAACATCAGCGGAACTGGAAAATTCTGCTGGCGGCCAACAGCCACCTCTGCTGCCAGAAAACATGTGGTGCAGGGGCCAGTAAATCCTACCCATAATATTACAGACTTCGTGTTACAGGTTATATTATCAGCATTTCTCATACATCTTTGATTATTTACTTATTCAGTAATTGTCTCGTAATTAAAGCTCTTTATTTGACTAACATAGCTGTTTTCCAATAATGCAGTAATTGGTTTAGTTTGGAATTGTATTCTAGATTTGTTCAAAATGGCTTTCAACCGTATTAGTTGGCTGTGCTAAATAACATTGATTCAGATTCCAAAAATGGTTATCATACTACCAACTGCTACTAATTCTGAAAGAGAAGGGGCTGAAGGCATTTCAGGGCTGGAGCCACTGCAGGTGCATCCTTTAATTCATTATTTAAAAATAAACTTTGAAGTGTCTCAAAAGATATTATCAGAGAGAAGATAAACCTATGAAGGAGCTGAAGGTGCTTAAGGTCTAAGTGTGTTCTAGTGCTGAAGTTTATTTCCAAGCAGCTTCGTCCTCAGTTCATGTCCTGTATGAAAT
Organism: Sphyrna mokarran; assembly: GCA_024679065.1. NCBI lineage: Eukaryota > Metazoa > Chordata > Chondrichthyes > Carcharhiniformes > Carcharhinidae > Sphyrna > Sphyrna mokarran. Next base: position 77,793,556 of record JAGIQG010000008.1, on the reverse strand, counting down.
GTCTTTGTCCTTGATCATGCTGTTGTCCTTGCAATAATAAAGTTCTCTGTCAGAAGTCTGTCTGCAATCATAGAATCGTAGATTCCGACAGTGCAGAAGGAAACCACTTGGCCCATCGAATTTGCGCCGACCACAATCTCACCCAAGCCTTATCCCCATAACTCTATGCATAAACCCAGCTAGTTCCCCTGACACTAAGGGTCGATTTAGCATGGCCAATCCACCTAACCTACACATCATTGGACTGTGGGAGGAAACTAGGGCACCTAGAAGAAACCCACGCAAACACGGGGAGAATGTGCACAGACAGTGACCCAAGCTGGGAATCAAACCCTGGTGCTGTGAGGCAGCAATTCTAACTACTGTACCATTGTTCCACCCAAAAGGTCCAGGGTCTCAAATTACTAGTCCAGTGACAGTACCATGACACCAGCTTCCCGCTGTCTTCAGCTCTCTGCTAAAAGCTGCCAGTGCATGTTACCAACTGAGGCTGCTGCCTAATTCAGTAATTCTCTTAGTTGCAAAATGTTGACTCAGGCCCCTGGTCAAAGCAGCCTTGAATGTGAAAATATTGCTGAATTACAGCACAATTTCTATCATCAACCACAACTGGAAAGGTTATTGAAAGACCTCATTAAGTATAACTTCCACAAAGAAAGACTTCAGCAGATTTTCCTGCCTCCTTCACCCATTCTAATACTGGATAGAATATTGTTCTCCAAAGTGGCTGACTAGATTCAGGAATGCCAGGATTTTACAGTCTGGGTGTGTCCCTAGCACGTACTTAAATTTTAGCAGTGCCACTTCAAACATTGTAAATGTGTGTATGTGGTCTGAAGCTTAGGTCAGGATGGCTGACACCACATTACCATTTGCAGATAGATTCCTAGAATGTGTCCATGTTTTCATGTGTCCATGTCCAGATTTTTGTTGCCTTTGCTGATGGCCACATTGCTGCACGGATGCCCAGGTTTGAGCTGCTCGATCTATTCTGATATCATCCCATTTAACACAGTCATAATGCTACAGAACACTATAACCTGTACAATCAATGTGAAAAAAAATGTCCTATAAGCGCTGTACAATGATCATGCCTACCAACATTGTGATGGACAGATACATCTGTGAGAGATACATCTGAGAAATGAAAATAGGAGGGAGCAGGAGAAGGCAACTTGTCCTCTCCAACCTTCTCTGCCATTCGATAACATCATGGCTGATCTGATTTTAACCTTAACTTCACATTCCTGCCTATCCCTAATAACCTTCCGACCCCTTGCATATCAAGAATCTATCTACCTCTGCCTTGAAATATTCAAGGATTCTGCCTCAGCTACTTCTTGAGGAAAAGAATTCTAAAGTCTCATATACCTCAGATTAAAAAAAAGTCCTCACATCTGCCCTAAATGAGAAACCCTTATTTTGAATGAGTATTCACAAGTTCCAGATTATTGCACAAGAGGAAATGTCCTTTCAACATCCATCCTGTAAAAGTCCTCTCAGGATCTTATATTTTTCAAGCAAATAAACTCTTATTCTTTTAAACTTCAGCAGGTACAAGACTAGCCTGTTTAGCTTTTCCTCAGCAAATAAGCCACCCATTCCAGGTGCTAATCTGTTTGACGTTCTAGTCCATTTTCATCTTTCTTTAAATTAAAAGATCAATAATGTGCACAGTACTGTGTGTGTGGAGTTTGCACATTCTCCCTGTACCTGCATGGATTTCCTCTGAGTGCTTTGGTTTCCCTCCCAAAGTCCAAAGATGAGCGGATTAGGTTGATTGGCCATGCTAAATTAACCCTAGTATCACGGGGATTAACAGGGTAAATATGAGAGGTTACTGGAATGGGGCCTGGGTGGGATTATGGTCAGTGCAGACTCGATGAGCCGAATGGCATCCTGCACTATAGAGATTCTATGATTTTATTCAGGATGTTTTAAAAATTGTTTTAAAGTTTATTTATTATTGTCACAAGTAGGCTTGCATTAGCATTGCAATGAAGTAGGAGGAAAACCTCCTACTTGCCACACTCCGAAGCCTGTTTTGGTACACTGAGGAAGAATTTAGCATGATCAATCCACTGTAACATGCAGATCTTTGGTCTGTGGGATGAAACCAGAGCGCTTGGAGGAAATCGCCTATGCAGACCTAGAGTGAAGGTGGGGAAACTCCACATAGTCACCCAAGGCAAAAAACAAACCTGGGTCCCTGGCACTATCAGGGCAGCAGTGCTAACCACTGTTTACCATGCCTGAAAAGGATGGCTGTAATAGTTTAGGAGAGCATTGCTGTGCTGAACAATGAGGCTATCTCAGTGGGTTCAATTTGGTTAAGGTTAAGAAATAAAAAGGATGCAACTTAATTGTTTAGTGTCGACTATTGGCCACCAACTGGTGGAAAGGAAATAGAAAACAAATCTGCAGGGATGTTACAGACAGTTGCAACCATTATAGAATAGCTGAATGGGGGACTTCAATTAGCCAAATATGGGCTAGAATTGTGATAGTATTATTGTGATAGGCAGAGAGGAGCAAGAATTCCAGGAGTGTGTTCAGAATTTTCTACAATATTTGTCTAATCCAACAAGAAAGAAGGAACTGCAAGACCTGGTTCTTGAAAATGAGATACGCCAAGTAGATCAAATGTCAATGGGGGAGTATTTAAGAGACAGTGATCACTACATCATAAGATTTAAGATGACAATGGAAAAGGAGCATAGGCAATCTGGAGTAAGAATAATCAATTGGAGGAGAGCCAATCTGAATGAGGCAAGAACTGAGCTGGTCTGGAGAGAGTAGAACCAAAGGTTGGCAGGAAAATCTGTAGTTGAACAATGGGCTACCTTCAAAGAAGAAATGGTTTGAGAATAGTCAAGGTATATTTTCTCAAAAGGGAAAAGAAGGGGAAACAACTCAAAAGCTCTCTGGATGAAAAATGAAATAGAAATTAAGATGAAAAAGATATCTGCTTATGACAAGTGTCAGGTAGAAAATACAATTGAAATCCAAGTTGAATGTAAAGGTTCAGAAAGAAATAAAGAAGTAAATATGTGGAGCAAAGAGAGATTATGAGAAGAGACTAGCAGCCACTATATTTGGGAATCCCAAAATCCTGAATAGGGGCATGAGTTGTAAAAGGAGGAATATGGCTGATTAGGGACCAGAAAAGGGATTTACATATGGAGTCAGGGGACGTGGCTAAGATATTAAATGAACATGCATCAGTTTTAACCAAGGAAGCAGATGTTACTTAGACTATGGTGACAGAGGTAAAAGACTTCTGTGAGGAGAAAGATTCAAAATCTACAAGGAGGACTTAATGTTGAGGAGGTATCAATAACAATGATTTGCATCTAAGTATATTGAAGGAACTAAGTTTGGAAATTGGAGGGGCATCTGTTATAATCTTTCAGGTTTCCATTGTGGCTGGGGCAGAGGGAGGTTGGGTTACAGAAGACTGGCAGATGCCTGAAAAATTGCAAATATTACACTCTTTTTCAAAAGAGGTTGTGAAGGAGGCTAGTTGTAAGGGGTTAATAATCATGCTAGCTGAAAAAATTAGAAGATTCAGGTTAGAAGAAAAATCATACACAGTGCTTTAATTTTAAAACTCCAAAATTATTCATCTGGTCACTTGAGGGTAACAAGGTCTGTAAGCAGCTAACTATCACAGCATCACAACAGATTTGCAATGAGATTCACTCAGGTTGGCTGGGAGACAGGACTGGTTTGGTGAATAGCATAGAATCATAGAGGTTTACAGCATGGAAACAGGCACTTCAGCCCAACTTGCCTATGCCACCCTTCCTTTTTAAACCCCAAAGCTAATTCCAATTGCCTGCATTTGGCCCATATCCCTCTATATCCATCTTACCCATTAAACTGTCTAAATGCTTCTTAAAAGACAAAATTGCACCCGCCTCTACTACTACTTCTGGCAGCTTGTTCCAATCACTCACCATTCTCTGTGTGAAAAAAATTGCCCCTCTGGACCCTTTTTGTATTTCTCCCCTCTCACGTTAAACCTATGCCCTCTAGTTTTAGACTCACCTACCTTTGAGAAAAGATATTGACTATCTAGCTGATCTGTGCCCCTCATTATTTCATAGACCTCTGTAAGATCATCCCTCAGCCTTCTACGCCTCAGAGAAAAAAGTCCCAGTCTATCCAGCCTCTCTTTATAATTCAAACTACCAAGTCCTGGTAGCATCCTAGTAAATCTCTTCTGTATTTTTTCTAGTTTAATAATGTCCTTTCAATAATAGAGACAGAACTGTACACAGTATCTTTTGATTATACTCTGAACTAGGTACTGTTATAAACCTTTAGCCAACTTAAAGAGTGAAGTCTGAGCCCAGTGTAGACCAGATGATGGAAGTGCAAAGGGACACCCCGTGAATGGGGTTGCAAAAAATAGCAGGCATGCAGAATGGTCAACAAGATCACAAGCTGTGGCAAAAGCAGATAAGCTAGAGATCAAGTTCGTTACTGAATGGGGAAGAGAAGGAGTAATGTCCCTCCACCTCAGCTGAAAACATTGTAAATTAATTGGCAAAATGCAAAAATGGATGGATTCCAACTGATACCCTGTGCGCTTATCTCAAGCGTTTACTAAGAACATTGTGAAGTACGTGGGAAAGGTAGCATCTCCAGCTATGGTTCATTCATATAGTTAAACCTAGGAACAATCAACAGATTGAAATAATAGGACATGGTTATGATTATTGAATTAGTTTAAATTAATATATAACAAATGAATGTCTAAAAGAAATGCAGACAGTTTTGAAATCACTTCAAAAATAAGTTTATGAGTTCATAAGGTATAGGAGTAGAATTAGACCATTTGGTTTCTCGAGTCCGCTTTGCCATTCGATCATGGCTGATATGTTCTCATCCCCATTTCCCTGCCTTCTGTCCATAACCCTTCAATAGATTACCAATTAAAAATCTGTCTAACTCCTCAAATTTATTCACTGTCCCATCATCCACTGCACTTTGGAGTAGCGAATTCCACAAATACACAATCATTCAAGAGAAGTAGTTTTTCTTCAATATTATTTTAAAATTTCTATTCCTTATCCTAAGACTATGACCTGTCATTCTAGAATGCCCCACAAGAGGAATCATCCTCTCTACGTCTACCTTATCCATACCTTTTATCATCTTGCATACCTCAATTTGATCTCCCCTCATTCTTGTAATGACTACTGAGAGTATAGGCCTAAACTGTTCAATCTCTCTTCATACAACAAACCCTTCATTTCTGGAATCAATGTAGTGAACCTCCTCTGAATTGCTTTCAGTGCCACTACATCTTTCCTTTTTTTATTCATTCATGGGAAATGGGTGTCGCTGGCTGCCCAGCAATTTTTGCTCATCTCTAATTGCCTTTGAAAACTCCTTTAGGTTAAGGGTCAACCACTTTGCTGTGGATCTGAAGTCATATGTAGGTCAGGCCAGATAAGGACGGCAGATTTCCTTCCCTAAAGGAAATAAGTGAGCCAGATGAGTTTTTCCGACATCAACAATGATTTCATGATCATCAGTAGATTCTTAATTCAGAAGAATAAAAGAACTAGGAGCAGGAGTAGGCCATCTGGCCCCTCAAGCCATTCAGTAAGATCATGGCTGATTTTTTCGTTGACTCAGCTCCACTTATCTCCCATGCTCACCATTATCTTTAATTCCTTTACTGTTCAAAAATTTATCTACCCTTGCCTTAAAAACATTCAATGAGATAGCCTCAACTGCTTCACTGGGTCAAAATTGCACAGATCCTTCTCTATCTGTCTTAAAAAAATACTTCCCTATTATTAACGTTTCTGAGGTCAATTTTACCTCATCCAGCATTATATTTCTCAGTTGTTCATTAATAATCAAATAATTGATTTGTAATAGGTTCTATTAATTTGTTTTTTTAACATAATTTACAACTCTTTGACACCTAATCTAGGTTCATGTTAACGTTACTCATCATCTTTCATACTCTATAAGATTAGTGGGTTTCAAAGTTTTAAGCTTTGAATGTCTTGCATCCAGTTCTGCGATTGCAAATGCAGTGTAGTATAACTTTGGCTGACTCTCTGCAATCATGAAGATGCTCTCATTCCCAGATTGCAGATCAGTGACATTTTAAGCATGGGAATGGGGACCATGTATACTGTATTGTAACACCTTTCTCAGATGGAGATTCACTGAAAGTGTAGCTTAGCTTGTCCTCAGCTACCAGCAAAAAAATAAAAAGAATAGAAATGCTTACAATTTGTGATTTGGAGCATTCAGCAAATCATATTTAAATTTTAAAACTCTCCTGAAGGCCAAACTCTGTGCAAATGACAGGGAATACATTTTGTGGTACCATTCCATCATTTGCTTCCTATTATAATCTGCCAATACCACTTGTAGCTGAAAATTCCAGAAGTGGCACAAAGACAGAACCAGCCCTGTCTCCCCTCCCCCCACCTTCCCCCAACCAGCAAGCTTCATCACTTATGCATCCTAATTTTGCAACTTCCTTGGCTCAAGTTTAGGAAATTTGGGACTGTGATCCCGAATCATGGTATCTCAATGGGAAAAGGTAGATTTTGAACTCGTGTACATTGTAGTTATTTTTAATGCAATCAGGATTTCATATCTTATTTATTAACAAGTATCATGTGGGGGGAGGTGGGGTGAAGGGGTTTAATATATAGCGACAAGTGTATCAGGTTGCTGCTTGGATCCCAGAATAAGTAATTAGTGCTAGCAACAGGTGTTTTAGCATTGAACCTTTCTCTTATAAGGCAATGTGTTTGCAGCATTTTCCTTCCCTAGAGTGTGCAGCAGAAGGGCTTCTTCCTTGAGTTTCTGCTATGTTGTCATTCCATACAGCTGGTTATAGTAGCACTTGCTCCCTCTGGGACTTACCATTAGACTAATAGCCACACATTCAACCACTAAAAAATGCGAACAGCTGACCCAGGCACGGAAGATGAACTTAGCGTTGGGGAAAGATTTTTCTGTCTATCCTTGGGGCAGAATTCTAAGAAGTCAAAGCCTTAAAGCAATGTTCATTTGTGATGTGGCAAAAGCAGCCTGTGAGACAGGGGATGGAATTTTGCTGTTGGGTTCTATGATTTAGTTTGCAGATAAGTGATCCATGTCCCACTGAAAAAGTACACAGATAAATAGGAAGGAAAGGGATTAAGTTTTTAAAACATCATCTTGATACTAACTTTATATTTTGGACATTTCTTCTCAGACTGAGTGTCACTTTTAATTCTGAGCAGGGTTTTGCTGCATGGGAGTAAATGGCAAAAAATTGTGGAAATTATGTAAGTTGGTAGATGACTGCTACCCTTGAGATTATGAACACCTTTACCAGATCTTTACGATGCCTGAAATTGTGGGCACCTATAGAAGATGCTTGCTATACTTGTGCTTATAAATGTGCATAACATACATAATTTAAGTTACTACCAAATCTGTCAGAAATATTGCACACTTGGTCTTTGGTAGTGTTAATGCTGTACGCAAGGAGACTCTCTTCCCGTTTCATCTTGCACTGTCAGCATTTCCTTCTTTTCCTTTCTCCCTTGTGTATTTTTCTATATAACTATCTTAATAAAAGGGTGAGGGAAACAGGAAGAATAAATGGACACCTGGGAGTAAATTGCAGAGAAATAATGAATACCCAAGAGTGATTTATACAGACCATAGTAGTCTAGGAACTGAATTACAGATAGAGAATTGGATATCTGGAAGTAATTTAGATAATCTTGAATACCTAGAAGTGAGGTATAGAAAATTGTCAGGCCTCGTAATGAATTATTAGAAAATATATAGGATTGAATTACACAGAGAATGATTAATTCCCAGAAGTGAATTACATAAAATGCTAAATAAAATGCACTTGTTGTTATTACAATGCTGAGTGTGTCTGGATATGCAGAAAGAATAATCAATGTCTAGAGTGCCATGAATGTCTGCTCTATGATGCAGACCCAGGTGTTAGTAGTTTCTGGTCTATGCAGTACTCCAAGGTTTCATATTGATTTGGTAAAATTACTGAATGTGGTCACATATGAACAAGCTGCACAGTGTTGGATATGTAGGAGTGAGTCACACAGAAAGAAATGGGTACAAGATCCCATGATAATATCCTAGGACATCCTAGAGAATTCCCCTGGGGCAGCAAAAATCAATATCTCACAAACAGTAATAAGATAAATGAAAAGCTAATCTGATCTTCATGTTATTGATTAAGGGAAAGGCTTTGTTAGGAGAACTCCTCTGCTCTTCTTTGGATAATGCTATTGGATCCTGTATATTAGCCAAGCAGACATTGTACAGCACCACCAACAATGCACCACCCTCTTTGAACATAATTAATGGGATCAATTGTAACTGTTGACAGTAGAGCAAAACAGACTCCATGGATTGTTAGGCCTCACTTGATTCTTCTTTCTATTGAAATCAGTGGAAATCACCCACTGTCTGCTTTTTACCAGGTCAAAACTTGACCCAAAAGTGTTAGGAGTTTTATGCTCAAATGCTACAATGTGGCTTAAAGTCACCACTTGATTAAATAAATGTTAACTGAACCAAGACAATACTTGAAAGGGAATACAGAGGAATCTTGAAGACATGGAGGGCTGAGAGGGACTGGGGACTGGTGGTAGCATTACTGAAAACAAAGAAAGTTATGAGAATGTGAAGCAACTACAGAGGCACAGAACCACCTAGCCAGTGTTGGAGCAATTAGAAGATACAAAGGTTGCAAGTGATTCATCAGTCCTGAACTTCTCTTGTAGCTGCAAATTGCAAGTCGCTGAATGAAGCATCTTTTAAGTAAGTGAATATGCCACAGGAGAATTGTACATTTATAGAATTTTAGCTCATGTGCCAAATTAGTTATGTTTCCTGAGCTTGGATGCCTGTCAGAGATCGGGGCTATCAGATCTTCTAATAATTTCTCTTCAGAGCAGCTACACAGTCTGCAACTGCACTGATCTCAGCTCGGGACTAGACAGCACAGCAACAGGTAAGTGCTCTTTAAAACATTTCTAACCAAAATTTATAATAAAAATTAGAAATGTGAAATTATGTGACATGTCATTCAAAATGTACCTTAAAAGCAAATCTGTCTCTAAATTTTAAGAATGTGTGGTTTTTAATCTACTAGTGATAAGATGTTTTGCCCTCTGACATCTAAAATTAAAAAAGGAGGCAAAGTTGTAATTTGCTTATGACTATTCTAAAGCTCCATACACTGGAATATTCAACATTGGCATTAAACAGTTTTCCAGTTTTATTTGTCCCACTTATCACTATTATCTCAGCTATTTGGGATTGTTTTATGAATTTATTTGGATCATAGTAAATTATGTAAAGAGGAAAGAAAGAAAGCTGGAAATGTAAAATAAATTGGATTCAACATAACAAAAACAAAACAAGACAACTTCAAAGAATCAAAAAAAATACCTTAAAGCAATTAATAACCATCTTTTAAGTTTAAAGGTATGTCTGGCTCTCAACTTTTCTGGATTCATCATCTTGTTCAAAAAATGCACTTGTTGTTATTACAATGCTGAGTGTGTCTGGATATGCAGAAAGAATAATCAATGTCTAGAGTGCCATGAATATCTGCTCTATGATGCAGACCCAGGTGTTAGTAGTTTCTGGTCTATGCAGCACTCCAAGGTTTCATATTGATCAGATGTGTTGCATTTGCTGAAATAGATCAGAAATGTACGGTCTATGGAATGAAGTAAAAGAGTCAGGATAACCTGGTCTGTGGGTTACATTAAGGATTACACCACTCCGGAACATCTGGAGTATCAATACCTCTAACTGAGCTATATTGAGAGATATCTAGGACATCTACTTGTAAAGTACATTGTTGAATGTCAGATATTTCTGGTTCATTGGGCATGTCTGCACTACAGGTTATTATGATCCTCAGCCAGACCCCAAATTGTTAGTAAGATTCCGTTAGGGACGAATAACATTTTGTTTAAAATTGATAAAAGTTTGAAATTTAAAACATTTGTTCAGTATCCTACAGGTTTTGAACAAACATAAATAAACTACTATACACAGTCAGAAATAATTGATAATATCTATCCTATACTCTACTGTGCAAGGTAAGTATAAAACACATGTGAATTAACATTGTGGTCAAACACCATTAGACAATAAATGGCAGAGGCAACTAAGACAGAGTCTATAGATTTTTCAAAAAAAACCATCCAGTAAATGCTGCAAGTCAACCAATGTCACTGAAACTTTGGGATCGAACTTACCAAAAACATTCAAAGTCCAGGAAGTTTAGGTTTTTGGGTGAGTTCAAATCCACTTATCCTCTTAGTGCATGAAAAAAATGGGCTAAACCATTCCTCACGTGCAGAGAAAGGTTTCGGGTTTAAATCGCCAGGTAGCCGGCATTATTGCGCATGTGCAGACCTCTGTGGCTGCATACGTACAATGGCAACCAGCAGAGGCCTGACAGGTCTGAGAGAGAGAGAGAGATCTGTTAGGCCCCTGCTGCTGCAGCTGGCCTTGACCTAGTCCCTACCAATCACCTGCAATGTGCGCAGCACACTTTCCCAATCACTGACTGGCACTCCAGGAGGCCATGCCCCCCCCCCAAGAAGATGCTATCCCCTTTGTACTGCTTGGTGCCCAGTGGGCAAGATTCCTGGTGAGCATTACCATGGCCCCAGTCTGGCACTGCCCAAGGGGTACACCCCCCTTTTCCCCAACCTCCCGGAGGGGCTTTGTTGGGCTCTGGTTCTAACAGCAAGCCCATCACAACGGGTTCCCATTCGTAGGATCAAGCTGTTTTCCTTGCCAGACAAAACCTCTCCCAGCAAGGCCACAGAAGCAATGAGCCTGGACGATTGAGTCCCTGGCTTGCTAGTTCCATGTAGATGATACTTAAATTCGATTTAAATAATTTATTTAGCCTCTTGCGGACATGAGTGCAAAGCTGATCTCACTGCATATTCAATGCCAGTAAGATAGTGAGAGGCAAGAAATCAGGTGCGAACCTGTTTTCTCAGCTCTCATGTGATCTTACCAGCTTGCAGTCGGAGCAATGTGATAAAATTTCCCTGTTTCTCACAAGGAATTCCAACCTTCAGCTTCAAAGATCTAACCTTAAAATTCTCATCAAAAGTCACACCAATTCGGACAGCATTGTAGAGCTTCAATCTTGTCTCCCAAGATTCTGTTTCCCTAGAATCTACCCTCAAGTACCAATTCACAAGCACAGCTCCAGCTCCTTATCTGCGCTGAGCAAAACACTACTGTTTCGGAGGGGTATCTTTGCCCCAGCAACCTGCAGCACAGATTCACCAACTTCAGCTGCCTCCTTCCCTCACAGTCTGCTCCCTGCAGCCTTTTTCCTGTTTGGAGCCTGTTTCTCTGTTCCCCTCGTTTTAACTGAGCTAGCACTTTTCCTGTCTCTGAACCTTCTCTGGGACTTTTCTTTTGAGAACTCTCTCTGTCCCACACCCAGGACACTTGCCTATGATGGCACTCTGCTCCCAGTCACCTAATCCATGTTTTGGTGCCATTTTCTTATGTATAAGCACACTAAACCCAAAGAATGTAAAAATGCCAATCTGTCTATCTAACCCACTCCTGGTCCACACATGCACAAAGGATCTGAGGTCTGTTGGGTGTGAAAATTCCCAACCTCTGGTCCAAACATTGAAGTAATTATAGCTTTTAAATAGAACATACAACAAGGGTTTCAGGAGCACCTGGTTTGTGATAAATAAAAAGGGGCATTGGTAAGTTCCTGAAGTCCTAGAATTTCCTGAAATTGCTTCAGATAAGGTTTTGTAGAGCTGTTGCTCCTTGGATTGGGTAGAACCTGGTCAAGTAAGTATTCAGGGTACAGATTTTAAAAAGATGAATGAATGTCTTGCAGTGTTGTTGAAGACTACACTACAAAGACAAAAAAAAAATGATACAATGATAGAATGCAAACAGCAACCTCAGGGTCAGCTCATCTCCCTCAAACAGAGCATAAAAGATGCAATGTTCTTGAATCTTTTTTACGTTGCTTTTGTGCATTTATGTTGGTTAATGGGGGTCCTGTGATAGACATAACTTGTTATAACTGCTGAAGTGTATCAACAAGAGCCATCTGCTGGCTGTGCCACGATTCCAGTACTGAAAGGAATTCCAAGATTTCAAAATTCAGCTGGTGTGTGACCGTATTCAGTTTATTAGGAAATCAATATCCAGTATCCTGATAGTAGTCATGTTGTCTCATTCTGCAGCAATCTGCTATGCCACCTGCAATTGAACCACCATGACAAACTGGAAGGTGGCTATTGGATAACAAGGGCTATCCTTTGGTGACGTGGCTCATGACTTTGTTGTGCACCAGTACATAAGTGGGCCATGTGTATATATAGCCATAATAATGTGTTATAGCTGCAACAATGTGCTAGTCTCCTGGGCCACTCAGCAGAGTGAATATCAAATTTTTGTGCTGATGTACTGCACATTCACAACATCACTTGTCAGCCTATCAGGAGCAAACATGGGAGAAAAACAGAGCAGTGTTTGGAAGAACAACTTGATATGGATTATTCCATTGCAAAGGCCTGCAATCTTACTTAATTTCACTTTTTGCTTAAGAACTAAGGTCTTGTTGAAAGAAAAGATAACCAGAAGTGGATAGTTGTGTTTATTATATGGTTGGTTAGAACTAGTAAAGTGCAATGAGAGATGCCAGGAATATTTTCTAAACACTTTGAGCCAAACATCCTACAGAGGTGATTCATTGTATCAGAGAATGATCCAGATGTTACGGTACAAATGGAGGCTTTTTGCAAATCTCCCTCCCCAGATCTTTCCCCTCAGCCCTGTTAATGTCTTCCTTTCAAGTATTTTGGGAGAAACAGCGATGTAATGTTTATGTCAGTGTCTTAGAAATCCCAGAGGTTCAGGCTAATTCTCTGGGAACAGGGCATAAATCCCACCACAGCAGATAGAACATTACAGCACAGAACAGGCCCTTCGGCCTTCGATGTTGTGCCGACCAAAATAAAAAGCAATGCCCCTCCAAACTAAACCCTTCCCTTCTCTTCCATATACTTATCAATTAACCTCTTAAACGCCACCAAACTTGGCGCATCTACAACAGCTGCAGGCAGGGCATTCCAACCCCTAATCACTCTTTGAGTAAAGAACCTACCTCTGATATCCGTCCTATAAATCATACCCCTTAATTTAAAGCTGTGTCCCCTCGTGCTAGCATCCTCCATCCTAGGAAAAAGGCTATCACTGTCCACCCTATCTAAACCTCTAATCATCTTATATGCTTCAATAAGATCCACTCTTAGCCGCCTCCTTTCTAACGAAAAGAACCTCAAATCCTTCAACCTCTCTTCATAGGACCTGCCCTCCATACCAGGCAACATCCTGGTAAACCTCCTCTGTACCCTCTCCAATGCCTCCACATCTTCTTATAATGTGGGGACCAGAACTGCACACAATACTCCAAGTGCGGCCGCACTAGAGTTTTGTACAGTTGCAACATGACGTTGCGGCTCCGAAATTCAATCCCCCTACCAATAAAAGCTAAGACTCCATATTGCCTTCTTAACAACCTTATCGACTTGATTGCCAACTTTCAGGGATCTATGCACATATACACCAAGATCCCTCTGTTCTTCAACACTATTAAGAGTCCTACCATTAGCCCTATACTCTACACACTTGTTATTCCTGCCAAAGTGAATTACCTCACACTTTTCCACATTAAAACTCCATTTGCCACCTCTCGGCCCAGCTCTGCAACTTGTCCAAGTCTCTCTGCAAACTATAACACCCCCTCTTCACTATCTACCACTCCACCGACTTTAGTGTCATCTGCAAATTTACTAATCCATCCTTCAATACCCTCATCCAGATCATTTATAAAAATTACATTCAGCAGGGGCCCCAAAACAGACCCCTGAGGCACACCACTTGTAACCGAACTCCACGATGAATATCTCCCATCAACCACCACCTTCTGTCTTCTATCTGCTAGCCAATTCCTAATCCAATTAGCTAAATCACCCTCTATCCCATACATCTGCATTTTCTGCAGAAGTCTTCCATGGGCCACCTTATCAAACGCCTTACTACAGTCCATATATACCACATCAACCGCCTTACCCCCATCCACCTCCTTAGTCACTTTTTCAAAAAACTCAATGAGGTTAGTAAGGCACGACCTACCCTTCACAAAACCATGCTGAATATCCCCAATCAATTCATTTCTCTCTAAATAACTATAAATCCTATCCCTAATAATTCTCTCCAATACCTTGCCCACCACAGAAGTAAGACGCACTGGCCTATAATTCCCAGGAAGGTCTCTCTTCCCCTTCTTAAACAATTGGACCACATTCGCCATCCTCCAGTCCTCCGGAACCACACCCGTAACCAACGAGGACCTGAAGATCAGAGCCAGAGGCTCTGCAATCTCCTCTCTTGCCGCCCAGAGAATCCTAGGGTAAATCCCGTCCGGCCCAGGGGACTTATCCAACGTCAAACCCTCGAGAATTTCTAACACATCCTCCCTATCTACTACAATACTCCCCAATTTGCAACCCTGTACCTCAGTGCTCTCCACAGCTACATTTCCAGCACTCTGCGTGAATACCGAAGAGAACTATTTATTCAGTGCCTCACCAATCTCTTCAGGCTCCACGCACAACCTCCCACTGCTGTCTATGACTGGCCCTAATCTTGCCCTAACCAATCTTCTATTCTTAACATATCGAAAGAAAGCTTTAGGATTCTCCTTAATCCTATCAGCCAACATCTTCTCGGGTCCCCTCTTAGCTCTCCTCAATTCACTTTTTACCTCCTTCCTAGCTAATCTATAGCTATCCATTGCACTACCTGAGCCTTCAAGCCTCATCCTGACATAAGCCTCCTTTTTCTTCTTAACCAGCAAATCAACTTTTTCGTACACCAAGGCTCTCTTACTCGACCATTTCCTCCCTGCCTGACAGGGACATACTTATCAAGGACTCGCAGCAGCTGCTCCTTGAATACGCACCACATTCCAGATGTTCCCAGTCCCTGTAGTTTCCTAGTCCAATCTATGCACCCTAATTCTCTCCTGATGGCCTCATAATTACCCTTCCCCAGCTATAACTACTGCCCCCAGCTTCATGCCTATCCCTATCCATCACTAAGGTGAACGTAACCGAATTGTGGTCACTATCACAAAATGTTCACTAACTTCCAAGCCTAACACCTGGTCTGGCTCATTGCCCAGCACCAAATCCAATGTAGCCTCACCTCTAGTTGGCCTATCTACATACTGAGTCAAAAAACCTTCCTGCACACTCTGTACGAAAACTGACCCCTCTAACGAGCTAGAGCTATAGCTATTCCAATCAATATTAGCAAAGTTAAAGTCCCCTATCACAATTACCCTACTACTTTCACTCCTAATCAGAATTGACTTTGCAATCCTTTCCTCAACCTCTCTAGAACTATTAGGAGGTCTGTAAAAGACTTCCAACAGGGTGACCTCTCCTCTCCTGTTTCTAATCTCAGCCCATACTACCTCAACAGACAAGTCCTCATCAAACTTCTTTTCTATCACCGTGTTACAGTCTTTGACCAATAATGCCACTCCTCCCCCCTTCTACCTCCTTCTCTACTCCGACTAAAGCATTTGTACCCCGGAACCTGCAACATCCATTCCTGTCCCTGCTCTACCCAAGTCTCTGAAATGGCCACAACATCGAAGTTCCAGGTACTGGTCCAAGCTGCAAGTTCCTCCCCCCTATTGCGAATACTCCTTGCATTAAAGTATACGCATCTCAAACCATGCCCCACCCCACCCGTACGCCGCTGTGTTTTACAACTCTCTTCTATAACCCCCTTACTCTCATCCCTCTCAGCACCCCAACTACTTAGGATCCCACCCCCCCCGAATCAGTTTAAAGCCCCCATCATAGCCTTAGCAAATTTCCCCCCCAAGATATTAGTCCCCCTCTGGTTCAGGTGTAGACCATCTCTCTTGAAGAGGTCCCACCTATCCCAGAATGAGTCCCAATTGTTAAGGAACCTGAATGATGGAAATCAAATTCGATTAACAATTTGGAATTGTAAAACCAGTCTCAGTAATACTGATCTTGAAACCATTGATGACTATCATTAAAAGTAAACCCCATCTGATTCACTGATGTCCTTTCGGGAAGGAAATCTGCTGCTCTTTCCTGGTTTTGCCTACGCGTGACTGCAGATCAATGGTAATGTGCTTGGCTCCTAAACAGCCTTTGAAATGATATAGCATTCAAAAGCAATGAACGATAAATGATTGCTGTCCTTGCCAGTGACATCCGCATCCCATGAAAGAATAAATAAAAAACTTTGTCCAACTTCTTTTGAAAGTCAGTGAGAAGTTCATTTTTAACTCAAATTTGCACAAATGGCATTGCAGAATTCTCTCTCAAGTCAAAATTTGAATAGTTAGACATTTCTGCTCCAACTCACTCTTGTTTATCATCCATCCATGAACTTGATGTCAAAATCCAAAAAAACCTAATGACTGAAACCATTAGCAATATCAACCCATTGATCCAGGCCATATTATGCTGTTCCAGCAAATGTTATATCCACTTGATCCAGTATTATTTAGTCATTTACCTCTAAATTAGAGAGAACCAGACATGCTTGAATTAAACTGGTCACCCTATAATTTTAGCTCCATTACACAATCTATCATTGCAGACATATCTTAAGCTAGATAAGTTATATTCCTTTTGTGTTTTGAGAATTGAGGCATTCACTTATCCTCGGATCAGTTACAGTTAAAGTCAACATAAGAACCAGACTGCGCTTTAGGCCATGCCTTGAAGATCCCTGAAAGATAAGGAACATTTCAGACAGGAGGCTAAAATCTAAAAGTTTGTATCTAGAGCCAGGAACAAAGCTGATCCTTTAGAAAGGGGCAGATAATGAGACCTATAATGTCAAGTAATGGGAGAGATCTTCACAAATACCTTCTGTAGATGAAACATATCATACACTTCATACTTGCTTCACAAATTCCATGTTCCAAGGAGTTGACTGCTAAAAAGGCTGAATCCAGAGGAATTTACATGATCTGGTTCTCTTTTCCCCATTTTGTCCTGTTTCAAATGCTTCATTGCCCAATTTCTGATTAAGTGAAAGCTTGATTTTAACTCAAAACACAGAACTTTGATTTTCCAAAACTGCAGTCAGCAACATTAATTAACCGTACCACCAATAGTCATTACAACATCACATCTTCTGCTCCATGCCACAGGTTTAATCTGTGCTTCTGCGACAATGTGTTGCTGATCTGAGTGCGCTGTTATAAGGAAGTCTTCCCGCAAACCAGAATGGGGATGGTGTAATGAAGATTAACACCTAACCACTGTTGTAATGGACAAAACTTTTACTAAAACTAGAATCTTCTTTAAATAGTTACAGAAACCATATTTTGCTGCATGATCCATGCTAACATCTCAATTCCCTCCTTATTTGTCTGCCTATCAGTTATTTTGGCAAGCATAGAAGTCTCTCAAGTTTCTGTCTATTTCCATCACAGGATAGTTTATATTCCTTTTGTGTTTTGAGGATTGAGTCATCTACTTCTTGTCCTCCGATCAGTAACTGCTATAATTAACCTAAGAACCAGACTGCACTTCAGAATATATCTTGAAGATCATACACTGAAAGACAAGGGACACTTCAAACAAGAGGCAGAAATCTCTCAGCTATCACAAGAAGTCTCCCTGCATTTACTGAATTTGTCATCCCCATTTTTACTAGATGCAGTTTTCCCTCTTTCCCTTAAAGGTATAATTCCCTCCTGGGTTACAATTGAATGAGTATTTCTCTACCAATTGGCCACTCGGTGTGTTTAAACTCAGATCCACTAAAATGCTGGAAACTCATCTGCCAAAAGCAGAATGGAAGTTCATAAGATGTAGGAGCAGAATTAGGCCATTCGGCCCATCGAGGCCGCTCCACTATTTGATCATGGCTGACATCCCCATTTTCCTGCCTTCTCCTCATTAACTTTCAACCCATTACAAATTAAAAATCTGTCTAACTCCTCAAATTTACTCAACGTCCCAGTATCCACCGTACTTTGGGATAGCGAATTCCACAGATTCACAGCTCTTTGGGAGAAGTAGTTTCTCCTCAACTCTGTTTTGAATTTGCTACCCTTTATCCTAAGACTATGACCTTTCTCCTGGAATACCCCACCAGCAGAAGCATTTGCTCCACGTCAACTTTATTCATACTTTTCTCGTCTTGAATACCTCATTTTGATCTCCCCTCATTCTTCTAAATTCTGGACACTATTGACTAAACTGTTCAATCCCTCTAGGAAGGAAGTTGAATTCTTTGTACTTCGGTTGCCCATTGATTTTTAGGAAATGTGAAATTCAGCAGTTATTTTCATTTCAAACAGGTAATATAAATATTGATTGCAAAAACAAAGCTGGGAGGGTAGTGTTGCCTGGTACATTGGAGTGCTAACAGTTGCTTTTTTTGGGGAGAAAATTAACAAGAATTGCCTGACCTTTTAACAAAGCTATGAGTAATACGACATTTTTAAAATTAGCTTTCTTATTAATTTCTGTAATGATCAAGTGGTTAATTCTGAAAATTTGACTACACTATCCATTTTAGATAATCCAGGACTTTCCAGCACCGAGATTAGGAATAAGCACTGTTAGTTAAGGAGTTCCAGGATTTTGACCCATTCTTGGTAAAGGAATGGTGATATAATTTCCAAAACATTATGTGGTATGACTTGGAAGGGAAATTGCAGGTGTTGATGTTCCCATGGGTCATTGTTCATCTAGATTTGAAAGGTACTATTGAAGAAATCTTGGTGACTTGCTGCAGTGCATGGTTAGTTGTAGAGTAAAAATCCCTTTATGTGAAACATCTCTATATCAGATGCAGCCAGGAGAAGGGCACCAGCACATAAAAGTAGAAAAGATTACTAAAACACATAAAGCAATTCAGTGTTGGATAGTACTAAAGAAGGGAACAGTACTATACTAAATTGAAGAAGACTATGAACAATCCAAAGAAACGTTTAGAATGTATGTGTGTAAAAGCACAGAAATTGTGATGAATAATGTGAGCTAAAGTTACAAATAGCCTTGTGAGAATTTGATGTCGTAACAATAACTACATGGGTAGCATAGTGGCACAGTTGTTAGCGCTGCTGCCTCACAGCGCCAGAGACCCAAGTTAAGTTACGGCCTCCGTCACTGTCTGTATAGATTTTGCACATTCTCCCTGTGTCTGTTTGGGTTTCCTCCAGGTGCTCTGGTATTGTCCCACAGTCCAAAGATGTGCAGGTTAAGTTGATGGGCCATGTTAAATTGACACAAGTATTAGGAAGATTAGCAAGATAAATGTGTGGGCTATGGCAATAGGATCTGTGTGAGGTTGTGGTCAGGACAGACAAGTTGGGCCAAATGACCTCCTCCTGTACTGTAGGGATTCTATGATTCTATGAATAATGGAAACATGACTTAAAAATGGCAAGGACTGAGTGCTTAGTATTTACAGATACAAAGTGATTAGAGAAGTAGGGAAGGAAAAAATGATAGTAGGAGTGATTAGGCAAGATACTGTTATGTTGAAAAGGGAGAATGTCCTTGAAAGAGCAAGGACAGAATCTATTTGGTTAGCTATGAGAAGCAATAGAGTATTTTCACACCTCTGAGGGTATTATATAAGCCTAAAATTGTGAGTGAGAAATGGAGGATCAAATCTACAAGAAATTCATAGAAAAATGCAAGATGCAGTAGTATTGAGAGACTCAAATCGCCCTTATATTGTTTGGAATAATACTAGAGGGAAGAGAAAGGAGGGGATAAAAATTCTTAAATGTTTTTAAGAGATCTTCCAGGACCAGTACATTCACAGTCTAACTCAGAAGGAGATACTCCACACCTGGTGCTGGGGAATTAGATGGATGAACACTTAGCAAGAGTGAGTAAGGTATCATAAGGAAACGTGCAAGAAACAATCTAAAGTAGAACTTCTAAATTGAAAGAGGGCTAACTTCAATGAGATGTGAAGTCAAGATATAGCAGGAAAAACTGTGGCAGCAAAATGGGTGATATTTAAGGAAGAGATCTTTAGGTACAATCCAGGTAGATTTCAATAAGAGTCAAAACTGGGGAAAACAAAGCAATCTCCAGGGAGAAAGAGAATATGTTGAAATATAAAAGAAGGTGTATGATGCATATCAGATGAATTCTCCAAGCAAAAACCAGACCAAATATAATAAATTGAGAGGGGAAGTAAAGAGGAAAACAAGACTGGAAAAGAGAGACCTTGAAAATGAGAGAACATGAGAACAGAATAGCAACATAAAAGGTAACCCTGAAATTTCTCATCATGTAAATGGTAAGAGATGGGGTGATATCTCTAAGGAACAAGATGATATGTGCTTAGTTGCACAGTGCAACGTTAGAACAGTAATGAATACTTTATATTGGTGATTACTAATGATGTGGAGATGCTGGTATTGGACTGGGGTGGGCACAGTAAGAAGTTTCACAACACCAGGTTAAAGTCCAACAGTTCCTTCGTCAAGTGAGTACACTCCCTTACCAGTATATCAATGACTATTTTGGTGCTCTTCATGCTCACGTCTGGACCTGGAAAAATTCATCAACTTCACTTTCAGTTTCCATCCCTCTATCACCTTCACCTGGTCCATCTCAGACACGTCTCTTCCTTTCCATGACCTTTCTGTTTCCATTTCTGGCAATAGACTATCTATCATTATCCATTACAATCCCACAGCTTTCTGGACTATAGCTCTTCACATTTTATACCCTGTAAGGACTCCGTCCATTTCTCTCAGCTCTTTCTCCTCTGTCGCATTTGTTCCAATGATGCCACTTTCCAAAGTGGTGCTTCTAATATGTGCTCCTTCTTCCTCAACCGTGGATTCCCATCTACAGTTGATGACAGGACGTTCAACAGCGTGTGGTTCATCTCCCATGCTATGACCTTCACATCACTCCCAGAACAAGAATAGAGACCCTTTGTTCTCACATTTCACCCCACCAGCCTCCATCATTTTCTCCAACTCCAGCATGATGCCACCACCAAACACATCTTCCCTTCATTCCCTGTGTCAATGTAAACTGGGTGATCACTTTGCTGAGCACTTTCTGTCTATGCGTAATCAGGACCCTGACCTTCCCGTTGCTTGCCACTTTAACACACAATCCTTCTTCCATGCCCATATGGAATGTCTGTCTTTGGTCTGCTGCAATGTTCCAGTGACAATCAATGTAAACTGGAGGAACATCATCTCATCTTCCGTCTAGGCACATTACAGCCTTCCAATCTCAACATCGACTTCAATAAATTCAGATGATTAGCTCTACCTGAGCTCAACCCCTTTGTTTTCATTTTATTTAATTTTAATTTTCCTCTACATTTTCTTGCTTTGTTCTCTTTATTTATTTTTCTTCCCACTCATTCTTTCCCTTATTTTATCCTCCTTTATTATCATTTCTTCTCCATTACTTTCTCCTTTCCTTATTTCTCAAATTTACTTCTTTCTCTTTCTTCTCCCTTCCCCCCGCCTCCCACATATTCATCTGTCACATTTTACCCTCTGAATTCAGCTTCTTTGCCATTTGGCCATTCACACCTTTTATTCTCTTGATGGATAGTCATTAGTAGTCTTTCTCCTTGTTTCTGTGGCTCTGACTTATCTTTCATTCATATCCTGCAGTATAAGTATCTCCCACCTTCTGTGCCTTTTAGCTTTGACAAAGCGTCAGTTGGACTTGAAATGTCAGCTCTTTTCTCATCTGACAGATGCTGCCAAACCTGCTGAGATTTTCCAGCACTTTCTCTTTTGGTTTCAGATTCCAGCTTCTGCAGTAATTTTCTTTTATCAGCTGATTTATGTGGTACTTAACCTGTATCCTTAATGTTTTTGATTGAAATGCAGAGAAGTGGCTTTTCTCTGCATCTAACCTGTACTTTAGCTGCCTTTGGAGCATCTTCCATAGTGATGAAACAATATAGAAACTTGCTCTGCCAATCAAGATGGTCATGGCTGATCCTCATTTCAATGCCACATTCCTGCTTTCTCACCATATCCTTTGATGCCATTAAAATATAAAAAATAATCTATCTTTTCCTTGAACATATTTAGTGACTTGGCCTCCACAGCCTTTTGAGGTAGAGAATTCTACAGATTCAATACCTTTTGAAAATATGTTTTCTCATCTCAGTCCAAAGTGCTCCCCTTGTATCCTCAGATCACAGCTAGTCTGTCCAGACCTGTTGGAATTGTACACGTTTCAATTAGACTTATTCTCATCCTTGTAAATTCCAGTGAATAAAGCCCAGTAGACTCAATCTTTCTTCATAAGAAGTCCTGTCAACCCTGATATCAATCGAGTGAACCTCCACTGCTCTCTCTTTGTGGCAAGTATACAATTTCTTAGGTAGGGGGCAACAAACAGAAGGCGGTACTCCAGATGTGATCTCACCAAGGCCCCATATAACTGCAGTAAGCCTCCATATTTCCGAACTCAAATCCTCTTGCAACGAAGGCCAACAGACCATTTACTCTCCTAATTGCTTACTGCACCTGCGTTTCCATTTTTATTGACTAGTGTACAAGATCCCAGGGTCCTGAAACTCAGTAAAGAAAACTATGATGGTGTGAGACATGAATTGGCCTTGACAGACTATGAAACATTCCTGAAAGGAAGGACAGTGGACAGGCAATGGCAAGCATTTAAGGAACAAATAGGTGAACTCCAAAAGTTTATTCCTGTTTGGCACAAGAACGGTAAGGAAACTGTGGCCAAACCATGGCTTACAAGGGAAATTAGAGATAGTATTAAATTCAAAGTAGAAGTAAACAAATTGGCAAGAAAAAGCAATAGACCTAAGAATTGGGAATGGTTTAAAATTCAGGAAAGGAGGGCTAAGGGATTGATTAAGAAGGAGAAAATAGTTTGAAATAAGCAAACTGACTGTAAAAGTTTCAACAGGTATATAAAGAGAAAAAGATGGACAAAAATGAAAATAGGCTCCTTTCAGTTAGAAACAGAAGAATTCATAAAGGGGAACAAAGAAATGGTTGTGTTACAAAATTTGTACTTTGCTTCTGTCTTTACAAAGGAAAACATGAATCATGTACTAGAAGTTCTGAGAGAAACAAGTTTTAGTGAGAGGCTAAAGGAAATTAGTAACAGTGGAAAAATAGTTTTGGGGAAATTGATGGGATTGAAGATGAATAAATCTCCATGGTCATATAATCTTCATCCCAGAAGGAAGTGGTGCTTGAAATAGCAGATCCATTGATGGTCATTTTCCAAAATTCTTTGGACTCTGGACTGATTCTTATAGATTGGAGCGTAGTTAATCCAAGCCTGATATTCAAAAAAGGAGGTAAAGAGAAAACGATGAACTATAGACCAATCTACTTAACGTTCATACTGGGACAGTTTGATTTGATTTGACTTATATTTGTCAAATGTATTAACATATAGTGAAAAGTATTGTTTCTTGTGTGCTATACCAAGCCTACCATTCATAAAGAAGGAAATGAGAGAGTGCAGGAAGTAATATTACGGTTATAGCTAACATGTATAGAGAGATCAACTTAATGCAAGATAAATCCATTCAAAAGTCTGACAGCAGCAAGGAAGAAGCTGTTCTTGAGTTGGTTGGTACATGGCCTCAGACGTTTGTAATTTTTTTCCCAATGGAAAATGATGGAAGAGAGAATGTCCAGAGTTTATGGGGTCCTTAATTATGCTAGCTGCCTTGCTGAGGGAGCGGTAAGTGTAGACAGAGTCAATGGATGGAAGGCTGGTTTGCATGATGGATTGGCCTACATTTGTGACCTTTTATAGTTCCTTGTGGTCTTCGGCAGAGCAGGAGACATACCAAGCTGTGATTCAACTAGAAAGAATGCTTCCTATGGTGCATCTGTAAAAGTTGGTGAGAGTCGTAGCTGACATGCCAAATTTCCTTTGTCTTCTGAGAATTAGAGGTGTTGATGAGCTTTCTTAACTAAAATATCAGCATGCGGGGGGGTACGAGTACAAGTTGTTGATGGTCTGGACATCTAAAAACTTGAAGCTCTTGACTCCTTCTACTTCATCTCTGTTGATGTCGACAAGAGCATGTTGTCCTTTATGCTTCCTGAAGTCGATGACAATCTCCTTCATTTTGTCGATATTGAGGGAGAATTTATTGTTGCCAAACCGATTCACCAGATTCTCTATCTCATTCCTGTATTCTGCCTTGCCATTGTTTGACATCCAACCCACTAGGGTGGTGCCATTAGCCAACTTGAAAATTTAATTGTAGAGAAATTTGGCCATATTGTCTTAGGTGTATAAAGAGTATAGTAGGGGGCTGAGAATACAGCCTTGTGGGGCACTGATGTTGATGATGATTGTGGAGGGAGTGTTGTTGCCTATCCTTGGGGAGGTGCCAAGGCCCTTACCATGGTGTTTGGCAAGATGAGTTTCATGGAAATAATGATGTTGAAGGCTGTGCTGTAGTCAATAAATAGGAATCTGACATAAGCGTCCTTGTTATCTCAGTGTTCCAGTTGCCAGAGTCCATGCAAAGGATTTCATAATTCAGCATTTTGGAAAGCAGTGGTATAATCAGACAAAGTCAGCATGGATTTACAAAGGGAAAATCATGCTTAACAAATCTACTGGAATTCTTTGAGGATGTAACTAGTAGATTTGACTAAGGAGAATTAGTGGATATAGTCTATTTGGAAGGCTTTCAACAGGATTTCACAGAGCAGACAATCTTATAAAGTTAAACTGCATTGGATTGCAAGTAATGTCTTGAGATAGATAGAAAACTAGTTAGCAGATAGAAAGCAAAGATTTGCATAAATGAATCTTTTTCTCATTGGCAGGCAGTGACTAATGGGGTGCTGCAGGAATCTGTGCTCAGACCCCAACTGTTCGCATTATATATTAATAATTTGGAAGAGAGAACTAAATGTATTATCTCCAAGTGTGCTGATGATACAAAGTTGGGTGGGAGGATGAACTGTGAGGAGGATGCACAGCTGCTTCAGTGTGGTTTGGAGAAGCTGAGTGAGTGGGCATATGCATGATAGGTGCAGTATAATTTGAATAAATGTGAGGTTATTCACTTCAGTAGCAAAAATAGGAAGGCAGATTATTATTTGAATGGATGTAATTTGAAAGAAGTGGATATTCAGTGAGACCTTGATGTCCTCGTGCATCAGTCGTTGAAAGTAAGTATGCAGGTATAGCAGGCAGTAAGGAAGGCAAGTGCTATGTTGGCTTTCATAGGGAGAGGATTTGAATACAGGGAATAGAGATGTTTTACTGCAGTCGTACAGAGTATTGATGAGACTCACCTTGGTATATTGTGTGCAGTTTTGATGTCCTTATCTGTGTAACAATGTCCTTGATATAGATGGATTACAATGAAGGATTATTTCTGGGATGGCCAGGTCTTTCATGTGAGGAGAGATTAAGTTGGTTAGGATTATATTCATTCGAGTTTAGCAAAGTGAGAGGGAATCTCACAGAAAAATAAAATTCCAGCAGGATTAGGCAAGATAGATTCAGAAAGAACATTCCTAATGGTGGGGAGTCTAGAACTAGTGGTCACAGTTTGAGGATAGAGGGCAAACCTTTTACAACTGAGGTGAAGAAAAATTTCTTCATCCAGAAAGTAGTGAATCTTGGAATCCAGTATCACAGAAAATAGTTGAGGCCAAAACATTGTGTAATTTGGAAAAGAAATTAGATATAGCTCTCGGGGTTGTTCTAGGAAATTACCACTTCGGAGTCAGACTGGAGGTGCAACAATACAGTTTTATTTAACAAAGCTTCATGGAGAAAAAGTACTGGCACTTTGCAGTACTGGGCAGCTACCTTCTCTCAGAAATACAATAGGAGTGGTTTATTTTTATATCTTTCAGACAATGGATAGTCCGGACATTAGCCATTTAACACATTGCATAGTTTGAATAGGATCGATCGTTTAACACATCGTTACAGCCAGACATATACAGACATTGGCATTTAATATTGCATTGTTCCATAGAATGGATACATTTCCTCTATCAGTGACTATCAATATCTTAGTTTCGGTCTATACATACAGAATTGGTTTTCCTGCATTTCTGTATTCCCGTTCTCATTTATGGCTAATCTCCTTATTGTCCTAGGTCTGTCCTTGTCTTAAAAGTGTCTCAAGCTCTCTACTGGTTTCCTGCAGTATCTGATGCCTGCATGTTTAACTTTAAATAACTGTCTGTCCAGTTTCAAGTAGCTGTCTGCGCTAAAAGTCAGTGCTTGCTAAATGTTTCTCTCCCAGGTAACTTTTTTATGTCTTAGGTAGCCATCTTTGTGATTTTTTCCCACGACAGGACTAATGAGATCAAGGGATATGGGGAGAAAAGGGTGAATTAGGATGTTGAATTTGATGATCAGCCATGATCAAAATGAATGATGGAGCAGGCTCAAAGGGCTCCTTCTGCTTCTAATTTCTATTTTTCTATGTTTTTATCCACACTTCCAAATTTACCAATATTTAAATAATACACTGAAATGTACAATATCACATTTAACCATGTTGTATTGTGACAGCAGTGGCAATCAGTACCTCCACCAAAGAACAAAGAGCCTGCATTTGATCCATTCTATGTATAACTTGTTGTTTACACTGGCTTCAAAAACTAGAAAATATTCATTCTCTAACTGATTTCCTTCATTTTCAGAGGAGTTCTGAAAAAGCTGTTCTTATTTCTTGAGACTAACTTCATCCAAACGTGCATGTGATTTGAGATGTTGTGTTTCACCAGTTAAAAAAGAATTCCGACTTGAATCTCAATCATGGCTACAACAGTGTCAAAGAGGACAACCAGAACAACTACAATTGTGACTGAGCGTTCCAGTGGCCCAGGGATCACCAGAGTGAAGAAAGTAAGCCAGGTGACGAAAATCACATCTGGAGAAGGTAACTGCCAAAACTTTTCCAAGTTATACAGACAACAAGTCAGCCCTGAACCTGTAGCGCTCCTCTGCACTAATCTCTGACTTTGTACTGTAATTGTGAACTTTACAAACTTTCCTTACACAGATCCTAATTCTGTACTACAACACATATAGTTTACCGAAACTCAGCTCTGACTATGTGTCTCAACCCTGAACCTCAAAAAGCTCCCCAATATTAATAGTAAGAAGTTTCACAAGTTAAGGTTAACGTCCAACAGGCTTATTTGGCATCACAAGCTTTTGGAGCACTGCTCCTTCATCAGATGAGTGGACTGATGAAGACCTCACCTGATGAAGGGCTCTGAAAGCTCATGATTCCAAATAAACCTGTTGGATTTTAACTTGGTGTTGTGAGACTTCTTACTGTGCCCATCCAAGTCCAGCACTGGCATCTCCACATCAATATTAACAGTGACAATGTTCCTCAATTCTGAAAGTTGGAATTTGTGTAAATTAACTTCACAGAGCTTTTCCAAATTAACTATAGCCTTGAGGACTTTTCATACACTCTGTCACATCTCAGCCCTCAAAGTATTTCTTTATATCAACTGTGGTAGTTATCTTAACTGTGAATTTCACACAGACTGTACCTGTCTGTTTCAACCCCAAACCTCACAGAGCTTCTTCAGATTAACCCTGGTCACAATCATAACAATGGCTCACAATTATATAGTGTTTTTAATGTTGCAGACAATCCTTATGTTCTTTTGAACATCAGACCCAAGTAGAAATAGGAGAAAGTACTGGAGGACTTGCAAAAGAGTGTTTCAGTACTGATGCAAGATTCTGCCAAAATGGTAGAACAGAGGGAGAGGAAAGCATACAAGAGACCGGAGTTGACATACTGGAAAGTGAATGAAGTTATAGAAGTAAACATCAATATACAAGAAAGCCAGATATGATCTAACCTATACAAGAAAGTCAGGTATGATCTGAGGAGATCCATCAAAGATGCCAAAAGACAATACCAGACCAAGCTAGAGTCCCAGGCTAGCCACACCGATCCCTGCCGACTATGGAAAGGTTTGCAGAGCTGCATGATGAAGGCATTTTAAAATCACTGGCTCCAACACACCTCTCCTTAATGAGCTTAATGCTTTCTGCACCAGACCATGCCCTCCACCCTGGAAGCCCTGGATGAACCTTCATCTGGGGTCACCTTGCAGATGTCAGAGCAGCTTTCTTGAAGGTCAACCTATGGAAAACAACTGGCCTGAATGGGATATCCAGATGTGCATTCAGATCCTGCACAGATCAGCTGGCAAGAGTACTCACAGACATCTTCAATCTCTCTTTACAACAATCTGAGATCCCTATCTGCTTCAAGAAGATGACTATCATCCTGGTACCAAAGAAAAACCAATAGTGTGTCTTAATGACTGTCAGCCAGTGACTCTGACATCCATCATTATGAAATATTTCAAGAGGTTAGTCATGGCATGAATCAATTCCAGCCTCCCAGGTTACTTGGATTCACTAGTTTGCCTACCGCTGCAACAGGTCCACAGAGATGCCATTTCCCTGGCCCAGCACTCAACCCTGGAACATCTAGATAACAAGGACACCGATGTCAGTTCCTATTTATTGACAACAGCTTAGCCTTCAACACTATTATTCCCACGAAACTCATCTCTAAACTCTGTGGTCTGTGCCTTGGCGCCTCCCTCTGCGACTGAGTTCCGAACTTTCTAACTCATAAACTGCAATCAGTAAGGATAGGCAGTAACACCTTCTCCACAATCATCCTCAACACCAGTGCCCCACAAGACTGTGTTCTCAACCCCCTACTATGCACCTTATACACCTATGACTGTGCAGCCAAATGTCCCTCCAATTAGATTTTCAAGTTTGCTGATAACAGTAGTGGGTTAGATCTCGAACAATAATGAGACAGAGTACTGGAATGGCATAGAGAATCTGGTGAACTGGGTGCAGCAACAATGATTTCTCTCTCAATGTCAACAAATGAAGCAGATTATCACTGACTTCAGGAAGTATAAAGAGAACATGCCTCTGTCTACATCAATAGGGACAAAATAGAAAGTATCGAGAGCTTCAAGTTTTTAGGTGTTCAGATCACCAACAATCTGTCCTGGTACCCCCATGCCAACACTATAGTTAAGAAAGCACACCAATGCCTCTAGTTTCTCAGAAGATCAAGGAAATTCAGCATGTCAGCTACGACTCTCACCAACTTTAACATATCATAGAAAATATCTTTCTGGTTGTATCACAACTTAGTATGGCTTTTGCTCTGTCCAAGATCGCAAGGAACTACAAAAGGCTGTGAATATAGCTCAATCAATCATGCAAACCAGCCTCCCATACATTGACTCTGTCTACAGTTCCTGCTGCCTTGGCAAAGCAGGATTATTAAGGACCCCACAACCCCAGCCATTCTCTGTTCCATCTTCTTCCGTTGGGAAAAAATATCAAAAGTCTGAGGTCACGAACCAACTGACTCAAGAACAGCTTCTTCCCTGCTGCTACCAGACTTTTGAATGGACTTACTTTGCATTAAGTCGATCTTTCTCTACACCCTAACTATGGCTGTAACATTACATTCTGCAGTCTCTCGTTTCCTTCTCTATGAACGGTATGTTTTGTCTATATACCACGTAAGTAACAATGCTTTTCACTGTATGTTAATAAATCAAATTAAATCAGATAAAATCAAATCAAATCAATGTTCTTTCTAAGTTGCGTGGCCACACAACAACTTCAAAAACCCTTAAAATACCACAAAACCGTTGTTGTGCAAACCAAGGAAACACACATCTAAAGAAATCATCAATGCGGTCAAAAAAAAAACAGAGTGAATACTGGCACGGGCACAATAACATCGATAAATTTGTGAATGGTGACTTGAGTGATTAAGATCCAATGAAGACCGCCAAGAATAAAGATGATTGAGGAATTAAATGTTGTGTCAGAGAGGATGTATACAATGTAGTTTGGAGTGAGTTAGAATTACTAGATGCTTAGTTAAAGGAACCAGTGAAGAAGCATTGGAAAAATTGAACCTGGAAGTGATTGTAAAAATGAATGTTACAGAGGTCAGAAGAGTGAGGCCGAGACACAAGAGGGTATGGGACTTGGATATATTAAATAGATTTTTGAAAACTTTGAAGTTGTGAAAGGTGGAAGGCAGAAGTAGAGAGAGTTAGGAGTCACGGATATTCTAAACAGATCTAGAAAATCAGTGGTTTTCTGTGAGTTGATTGTGATTATAAAGAAGTTTGGAAACTAACATGAAAATGTAGATAACAAATGAAATAAAGAAGTGCTGGGATATGATTTTGTAAGTAATAGAGACCCCAGAAATGGTGAGACCTTGCACGATAGTATGGTTAATTGGATGGCTATACAATATACACTATAAGATATAGGTCGGCATTCTCGCCCACAGCTGGGATTCTCTGTCTGCTGCTGTGGATGGAGTTTTGGCTGAACGCCAAATTTTCTCACTGGCAGTGGTGGCAGGGCATACAAGATTGGTGAATTCCAGCCATAATATGTGTTGTGTAAACAACAGTCCTACTTCTATCATACTACAGCCTTAACTCGATGTAGCTCATCTTAAAAATGCAGACTACATGCTACATTTCAATAGTGCTTTGTGAGCATGGACTATTTTGAATTTGGATTGACACCCACCACTATCATTTTCACTGGAACTTTTGAGGAACATTAAAGTTAAGAATCCATCAACCTATCACTCAGAGCTAAATATCGCTCTGTATTGGTGACCTGAAGAGATGCATACCTATTGTAAATATTGATAATGAGATAAGCATCCACAAACATGTTCACTAACAGCCTGCATATCTTTGCTGTTAAAAGGTATATGCTATATTTCAGATGGAGAGCAAGTACAAAGAAAATCATCAATCACACAGCAGACACTGAATGTTGTCACACGGTCTTTCGAGATCCCTCCGGGAGAGAGCATCCCTGAGTTTGATGAAAAGCCAAATTCTTCTGTCATTCAAGAGGGTAAGCTAGACTCACAGTGTTACACCCTGATCCACCCAATTATCTTTCTCTTTTTTTTGATCATGGCAATAGCCTGCACAGTGGGTCTTTGATTCTCACTTAGGTTTGTATTTTTGTTGAAAAGGAAGCACAAGTGACTGATCCAATCTTGTGTAAAAATAAGCAAGAGAAATAAAAGGCACAAGCTGGAAATCTGAAATAAAAGGAGAAAATGTAGTTCTGATGGAGGATCACCAATCCTGCGCATGGAGATTGCGGCTCAAAATCACCCCCAGTGTGTTTTAAATGATACGCAGTGAGATTTTGATGTGTATGTGAGTAATATCTCCGTAATTTCAATCTGTACTGGTATTACTACAATCTCTGTTTTAACTCTAGGCAAAGATGCAATTTTTAGAGCTAAGGTCTCTGGAAATCCCAAACCCACCATTCAGTGGAAGCGAGGAAGTGGAAAGCCAATCAAAGAAGGAGCAAAGATGTTCTTTGACGGCATTACTAAGGAGAATATTCTAAAGGTATCTGAAACCAATGGATTATTATGGACTGTCTTATCCAGCTAATTAAGGCACTTAGTTGATTAGCATCTGAAAGGAAAGATTAGGTTTTAGAGATTTACAGCATGGAACAGGTCCTTTGGCTCAACCTGTCCATTCCGCCCAGTTTTTAACCACTACATTAATCCCAATTGCTTGCATTTGGCCCATATATCTCTATAGCCATCTTATTCACATAACTGTCTAAATGCTTCTTAAATTTTATCTGCCTCTACTACTGCCTCTGCAGTTCATTCCAGACAATCATTAACTTCTGAGTGAAAAATTGTCCTTCCAGACCTTTTATATCTCTCCCCTCTCACGTTGAACCTCTGGCCCTCTAGTTTTAGACTCTATTACCTTTGAAAAAATATGTTGACAATTTACCTCATCTATACTCCTCATTATTTTACAGACCTCCATAAGATCATTTCTATACTCCAGATGAAAAAAATCTCAATTTATCCAGCTTATCCTTATAACTCAAACCACCAAGTTTCAATAGCATCCTAGTAAATCTTTTCTGTACTCATTCAAGTTTAATAATATTCTTTTTATAATAGGATGACCAGAACTCTACACAGTAATTCAAATTAGTAATTGGCCTTACTAATGTCTTGTACAACTCCAACAAGACATCCTAACATCTGTATTCGACATTCTGACCAATGAAGTCAAGCATGCCAAATGCTTTCTTCACCCTGTCCATATGTGACTTCACTTTCAAGGAGCCAAGAACAAGTACTCCTGTTTCTCTTTCTTCTATAACTCTCCCCTTTGCCCTACTGTTAACTGAAAAGGTCCTACCCTGATTCAATCGACCAAAATGCATTATCTCATATTTATCTAAATTAAACTCCATTTGCCATTCATTGCCCTGCTGGCCCATTGATCATAATCCCTTGCAATCTTAGATAACTTTCTTCACTGTCCACTATGCCTCCAATCTTGGTGTCATCTGTAAACTCACTAACCATTCCTCATAAATTCTCATCCAAATTATTAATATAAATAACAAATAACAGTGAACCCAGCACTCATCCCTGAGGCAAAATGCTGGTCACAGACTTTAGTCTGAAAAACAATCCTCTACAACCACCCTCTGTCTTCTGTCATCAAGCCAATTTTGCATATAATTGTCTACTTTACCCTGATTTCTGTGAGATTTAATCTCACACAACAACCTACTATGTGGTAGCTTGTCAAAGGCTTTGCAGTCCATGCAGGCAACATCGACTGCACTGCCCTCATCTGCCTTCATGGTTACCAAAAACTGAATCAAATCCATGAGACATGATTTTTTTCTACTCACAAAACGATAATAACTGTCTCTAATCAGTCCTTGCCTCTTTAAATGCCTGTAGACTCTGCCTTTTGGAATACCTTCTAAAACTTACTCACTACAAACGTTAGGCTCACCAGTCTGTGGTTCCCAGGCTTTTCCCTGCAGTTCTTCTTAAACAAAGGCATAACGTTTGTGACCCTCCAATCTTCGGGCACCTCGTCCATGACTGTTGATGATTTAAATATCTCTGCTGGGGGACCTAGCTTAAAGCGCTTTTTGCACTTTAAGACTTCCAGCACCTCCTCCTCTGTAATATGTACACTCCTCAAGACATCATGGGGCGGCATGGTCATACAGTGGTTAGTGACCTGGGTTCCATTCCTGGCTCGGGTCACTATCTGTGTGGAGTTTGCACATTCTCCTCATGTCTGTGTGGGCTTTGTTCAGGTGCTCCGGTTTCCTCCCACAGTCCAAAGATGTGCGGGTTAGGTTGGCAACACTAAAAAAAAAATTGTCCTTAGTGTCCTGAGATGTTTAGTTAGAGGGATTAGTGGGTAAATGTGTAAGGATATGAGGGTAGGATCTGGGTGGGATTGTGGTCAGTGCAGACTCAAAGGGCTGAACGACCTCCTTCTGCACTGTAGGGTTCTATGATTCTACGATCACTATTTATTCCCCCAAGTTCCCTCAGATCCATGCCTTTTTCCATAATAAATACCAATGAAAAATATTCATTTAGGATCTCACCCATCTCTTGTGGACCCAATCATAGGTGATGTTGTTGATCCTTAAGAGGCCCTACTCTCTCCCTAGTCAGCTCTTTGGATTCTGCTTTGCCTTACCTGCCAAAACAATCTTATGTTCCCTTTTTGCCCTCCTGATTTCTCTCTTAATTCTATTCTGACAACCTCTATTCTCTTCAAGGGATCCACTTGATCCCAACTGCCTATGCATGTCTTATACCTCCTTCTTCTTTTTGATCAGGGCCTCAATATCCCAAGTCAACCAGCCTTGCCCTTCACTCTAAAGGAATGTGCTTACCTCAAACCTTGATTAACACACTTTTGAAAGTGTTCCCACTTACCAGATGTCCTTTTGGCTGCCAACAGACTCCCCCAATCAACTTTTGAAAATTCCTGTCAAATACCAACAAAATTGGTCTTACTCCAATTTTGAATTTTAACTTTTGGGCCAGATCTATCAGGGAGCTCTTCATAAGCCAATACTATAAGGATTGGCTTGTGAGGAGAGATTGAGTATACTCAATAGAATTCAGAAGAATGAGGGAGATCTTAGAAACATAGAAACATAAAAACATAGAAAAACTACAGCATAATATAGGCCCTTTGGCCCAAAAAATGGGCCGAACATGTTCCTACCTGAGAGATTACTAGGCTTACCTATAACCCTCTATCTTACTAAGTTCTATGTACTTATCTTAAAAGACCCTATTGAATCCATCTCCACCACCATTGCCAGCAGCCCATTCCATGCACCTATTACTCTCCAAGTGAAAAAATTAGCCCTGTCATCTCCTCTGTACCTACTTTCCAGCATCTTAAACCTGTATCATCTTGTGGCAATCATTTCAGCCCTGGGATAAAGCCTCTGACTATCCACTCGATCAATACCTCTCAACATGTTATACATCTCTATCATGTCACCCCTCATCCTTCGTCTCTCCAAGGAGAAAAGGTCAAGCTCCCTCAACCTATCTTTATAAGGCATGCTTCCCAATCCAGGCAACATCCTTGTAAATTTCCTCTGCACCCTTCCTATAGCTTCCAAATCCTTCCTGTAATGAGGCAACCAGAACTGAGCACAGTATTCCAAGGGGTCTGACCAGGGTCCTACATAGCTGCAACATTATCTCTCAACTCCTAAACTCAATTCCTCGATTGATGAAAGCCAGTACACCATATGCCTTCTTAGCCACAGCTTCAACCTATGCAGCTGCTTTGAGCATCTTATGAACTCGGACTCCAAGATTCTTCTGATCTTCCACACTGCCAAGAGTCCTACCATTAATATTATATTCTGCCATACTATTTGACCTACCAAAATGAACCACTTCACACTTATTCAGGTTGAAGTCCACCTGCCACTTCTCTGCCCGGTCTTGCATCCTACCAATGTCTCGCTGCAACTTCTGACATCCCTCCACACTATCCACAACATCTCCAACCTTTGTGTCATCAGCAAACTTACCAATCCATCCCTCCACTTTCTCATCCAAATCATTTATAAAAATCACAAACAGCAAGGTTCCCAGAACAGATTCCTGGGGCACTCCATTGGTGACTCCATGTAGAATATGACCCATTTATAACTACTCTTTGCCTTCTGTGGGCAAGCCAGTTCTGGATCCATAAAGCAATGTCCCCTTGGATCTCGTGCCCTCTCACTTCTCAATAAGTCTTGCATAGGGCGCCTTATCAGATGCCTTGCTGAAGTCCATATATACTACATGTACTGCTCTTCCTTCATCAATGTGTTCAAGTTCGTAAGCATGATCTGCCTTTGACAAAGCCATGCTGACTATTCTTAATCATATTATACCTCTCCAAATGTTCATAAATTCTGCCTCTCAGGATCTTCTCCATCAACTTACCAAACACTAAGATTAAACTCACTGTCTATAATTTCCAGGGCAATCTGCTCCCTTTCTTGAATAAAGAAACAATATCCACAATCCTCCAGAATCTCTCCTGTCTCCATTGATGATGCAAAGATCATTGCCAGAGGCTCAACAATCTCCTCCCTTGCCTTCTACAATAGCCTGGGATATATCCCATCCGGTCCCATTGACTTATCTAGCTTGATGCTTTTCAAAAGCTTCAACACATTCTCTTTCTTAATATCTTATAGAAACATATAAAATTATGAAGGGAATAGATAAAATAGAAGCAGGGAAATTATTTCTATAGGCAGGTGAAACTAGAACTAAGGGCATGACCTCAAAATAAGGAAGAGCAGATTTAGGACTAAGTTAAAGAGGAACTTCTTCACACAAATGGTTGAGTCTGTGGAATTCTCTGCCCAGTTAAGCAGTTGAAGCTACCACATTGAGTGTTTTTAGGGCGAGGATAGGTACATTTTTGAACAGTAAAGGAATTAAGGGTTATGGTGAGCAGGCGGGTAAATGGAGCTGAATCCATGAAAAGATCAACCATGATCTTATTGAATGGTGGAGCAAGTTCGAGGGGCCAGATGGCCTATTCCTGCTCCTAGTTCTTATGTTCTCCACAGCTATCTTAAAACTAATGGAATTGTGGTCATTGGCCCCAAAGTGATCCCTCACAAACACTTCTGTCACATGCCTTTCTTTATTTCTCATGGGAAAGTCAAGTTTTTTCCCTCTCCACCTCTAGTCAGGCTATCTACATACTGAATGAGAAATTCCTTCTGAATACACTCAACAAATTTCTCTCCATCCCAGCCTTAAGTATCATGGTTGTCCCAGTCAATGTTGGAAAAGTTAAAGTCCCCTACTATATTACCACCCTATTTTTCTTGGAGCTATCTGTAAACTCCTTACATATTTGCTCCTCAATTTCCCACTGACTATTTGGCACCTGTAGTACAATCCTATCAAAGTGACCTTCCCCTTCTTGTTTCTTGGTTCAACTTAGTGGGCAAGCCCTTGGGTATATCACCTCTCAGTACTTCCATGATGTTATCCCTAAACACAAACATGACTCCCCTTCCTCTCTTACTTCCTGTTCTATCTTTTCTATAGCATCTGTATGTACCCTGGTATATTGAGCTACCAGTCTTGTCCCTCCCTTAGTTATGATATCCCAGTCAATAATAGCTATAATATCCCAGTCCCATGCACTATCCATGCCCTGAGTTCATCTGCCTTGACTGTCAGGCCTCTTGCACTGTAATGCAGTTTAATTTGGACTTCTCTGGCTCTCTGCCCTGCTTTCTCAGACCATCTGTTCTGCCATGTTTTGTATGCTTGCCCTGTGTTTTATTTCTCTTTGTCTTAATGGACCCATTCACTGAGTTCTCCACAGTCTCTGTAATCTGGATGGTGGCCCTTTTTGATTTTTGACTTTGGTTTCTCTGCCTTCCACTTTTCCCCTTGCTGCCCTTGCTTTCTGTCCTCTCCTTACTTCCCTCTGACTTCTTGCATTGTTTCCCATCCCTCTGCCACAGTAGTTTAAACCCTCTCCAACAGCACTAGCAAACATTCACCCTAGGATATTGGTTCCAGTCCTGCCCAGGTACAGTACGTCTGATTTGTACTGGTCCCACCTCCCATAGAATTGGTTCCAATCTCCCAGGAATTTGAATCCCTCCCTCTTGCATCATCTTTCAAACCAATATTCTTCTTAGCTATCCTGACATTCTACTCTGACTGGTACTAGACTGATGGTAAGTGGCAACACAATAGTCAATATTAATATTCATTATACTCATTATTCACTTACTTAGCCAATAATGTGTCATATTATTGCAGCAAGGGATCCAATGACATCTGTCATCCATTAAACTTGCCTATACATGTTTCACATTTTTGTGTGGAAAGTTGATAAAACTGCATAACAAATAATGGAGCAGTGAGGGAAACTTCAAAGGCCTGAGCGAACAAGGCAAACAATAGAGTCTTTTCTCAACCACTGAGATTGAAGGGTTGGAAGATAAACAATGTTTATCTTCAGAAGAAGTATAAGTTAGAGTAATTGAATTTAATTTTCAATAAAAAGCTTGGATTAAGAAAAGAACTGAACAAAAAGGAATATTAAAATAAGATATTATTTTAATTTGCAATTAGAAATTTAAAAAATCTCCAACAATTAATATCGAAGGGACTTAGATTCCATACTTATAATAGTTAATTTTCAGTATCAGAGAGATTAACTGCAAGTAAATTAAACTTAAAATTGTTAAATGAGTTCCTACACAATGATTAAATACACAAAGACTTAGCATTCTGTAGTGAATTTAGTTCATATCTGCTACACACACAGAACAGCTTTTTGTCATCAATGCACTTCAATGCTGATTCAATCAATAAAATGCAATTTTCTCAAAAGTAGTAGTGGAATAGTACCATCTGCACAATATTTTTGAATTTCTACACTTAATCGAGCATCTACCACTTCGCAAAAAATTCTGCACTACTTATAGGTAAATAACAGTAATTGCCATTAACTTTACCATTATTTTGAGATTGAAACCTGGTTTCTTGAGAGGGTCACTCCTAAATATTCAAGACCCTGATTTGAACAATATGAGACCTTGTAGACACTTTACTAATTCAATCAGTCCTTAAGGTTAAGTCTGATATATTTATGTAATAAACTCTGTTAATCTCTTACTGCAGCTAGCAACAAGAGAGACCAAAGTTGATAACGAACTGTGAAATTATGCTGGCAGATTTGAAATCAACATTAACAACCCTGCTTAGGACCTGTGATTTTGGAATGATGAATAACATTGATAAGTCAGTCCTGAGACAGCTGAATTGTTGCACATATAGTCTCAACACAGTCCATGTTGCAGTAACCCCTGTCACGTCACATTTCCACCACAGTTAGTACAAAGATGACTAGTGTTGTTGTATACTGCTTTGAGTTATAAACCCTATTCAATTAGCCTCAATTCAGTTAGTAAAAGGTTGTAGTTTAGTCTGTCCTTAGATATCCCAACTGTAGCACAAACACAACTAATTTAGATAATACAAATCTAGTTCCATATATGCTACTGACTCCAAATTTTCAGTTTTGATTTGATAAGTACAATACCAGATTAACCAGTCATGTTACACACGCTGTTTGATTCGATCATTAATGAGATAGTTCATTTAAGAACAGGTTTTAGCTAGCTTTGCATTCTGTCTAATTGAATGACAATGTTTTCATTGTTTAAGTGATGCATGATTTGCGGATATTCTGGCTTTTACAGATTGATAATGTTACCCAGGATGATGAGGATGCATACAAATGCATTGCTTCCAATGCTCATGCTGACTGCACATATACATTCTCATTGACAGTGACTGAGAGTAAGTTCTGAGCCTGTGTGGATTATATATGACAATGTTTATTTAGTATATGTCGATCTGGTGTTGCTTCAGATCTGTTCCTGGATAATATACAGATAGTCACTAGAAATAAAGTTGTTCCTAATCCTTTTGTGATTTTCTCCTCTTAAATGCAGTGTTATGAAAACTGTTTTTAAGATTTCATCCATTTCATTTCGCGACAAAGTTTCGCTGCACTTGTAACATTTGTGTTGACTGAGTTTCCAGAGTTCTTTCTTGCATTCCAGTAATGCTGTTCTGAGCCAGCAGCATGAGGAGTCTCACAACGCCAGGTTGAAGTCCAACAGGTTTATTTGGCAGCACAAGCTTTCGGAGCATTGCCCCTTCATCAGCTGAATAAGAGTTGTGTTCACAAAAAGGCATGTATAGACACAAACTTAATTTCTCATCAACAGGGCATATGTAGACACAAACTGAGCCAGTTGTACAGGGCTCG
Organism: Sphyrna mokarran; assembly: GCA_024679065.1. Classification (NCBI taxonomy): domain Eukaryota; kingdom Metazoa; phylum Chordata; class Chondrichthyes; order Carcharhiniformes; family Carcharhinidae; genus Sphyrna; species Sphyrna mokarran. The sequence continues at coordinate 77,754,180 of JAGIQG010000008.1, read as the reverse complement.
ATAGGTTTGTCATGGTAATGACTTTATCTCTCAGTGGGCCTCATGTTACAATGGAAGGGGTTTCCTTCAGTCATGTTGTTCTGATCTGAGCTGTGTTACATCAAGCCTGCAGCATAGAAGTAGGCCATTTACCCTAAATTGACTATGGTGATGTTAATGCTCCTAATGTGTTTCATCCCATCTAACTCTAATAACATAGTCTTCTATTCTTTCCTCCCAGATGTAATTATTTCGATCCCTTTAAAATGCATTGATGCTATACTTTTCAACTACTCCTTGAAGTAGTGCATTTTACAGTTTTAGTACAATTAGATAAAGTAGGTTTCTCCTCAATTTCTGATTGGATATATTTATGGCTACTTTGTATTTATTTATGGCATCTAGATTGTGAATTCCTCTGCAATTAGTAACACCTTCTCTATGTTTATCCTATCAAAATCCTTTAATCATTTTAAAGACCTCCAACAGCTCACCTTTTTTGAAAAAGAGCCATAATGCTTCTTGATAGTGGTAACCTGACACTTATTAATCTTTGGTGCATCTTCTTCAATTCCTCAATATCATTTCTATAATATGGAGAGAGTTGTAAACAGTATTTTCAAGAATGCAAGTTTAATATGATTTCAAATACAAACGAAAAATGTTGGAGAAACTCAGCAGGTTGACAGTAGCTGTGGAGAGAGAGTAGAGCAAAGTTTTGAGTCTGGATGACCATTCATCAGAGGTGAAAGCAAAGAAAATCGGACAAGATATATGTTATAAGGGTAGTGGGGAAGGAGCTGTAATTGGACAAAGGGAATGTCAATAGTGATGATAAGGCCAAGAAAAGTGGTAAGAGCACCCATTAAGACATCAGAATGTATGAATGGCAGAATAAAGGTACAGATTGTTAATGGACAATCTGAGGAATGTGGCAGTTGGCCTATAGAGGAGGGAGGCAGGGGTTTGGTTTGGAAGATAAGATGGAGACTGATATTTTAGAAGTGGGAAGCTGAAAATAGATCAATAAAATGAAAAGAGGAAATAAAATAAATGGAAAAGGGGTGTAGGTGGAGGAGAAAGTTCATGCTCTTAAGTTGCTGAAATTGTTCAGTCTGGAAGGCTGTAAAATGCCAAATCAGAAGACGAGATGCTGTTCCTCCAGTTTCTACTGGGCTTCACTTGAACATTGCAAAAGGTCAAGGACGGACAAGTGGACAGGAGAGCAGGGTGGTGTGTAGAAATGCCAAGCGACAGTAAGGTTTGGGTCTTGTTTGCAGACAGGGTCAAGGTGTTCTGCAAAATGGTTACCCAATCTGCATTTGGTCTCCCTGATGTAGAGTGGACCATATTGGGAGCAGCAAATGCAACCTTGACTGGAAACACTGGCTCTATTCATTCTCCATGGATGCTGTCAGACCTGCTGAGATTTTCCAGCATTTTTGTTTTTGTTTCGGACTCCAACACCTGCATTATTTTGCCTTTATCTTAGTGTTTAACATGATTTCAATTGATTCTCTCGAGAAGCAAGCTCTCGTGCTTGAATTTCTTTTATGGTCTTATTATCCTCAGCTCTGCTTTAGTGATTTATGTATGGCTATCCCAAGATTCCTTTGCCCAGTACCTGAATTAACCTTATTATCCAAGCAGTGTATGACTTAATTTGTTTTCCAACCAAAATGCACTGCCTCACGCTTATTTATATTGAAATTCATTGTTGTTTCAACTTCAATTATGCAATTTGATTAATGCTGTTTGGTATTAATCTTCTTTTGCATTAACTAGGTCCCTCAATTTGCAATAGTATTTGCAATTCTTGAGTCTAAATTATTACTGTAAATTGGAACCAATTGTTCTTAGACCAATTCTGATTCTCCTTTTGCCCTTTTCATCATTTGCCATCCTGAGCAGCAGTCCTTAACCCATATATTCCATTTTCTATTTTATAGCCAACTTCCTATCCATTCTGCAGCCTGCCCCCAGTTGCACATCCTAACCTCAGCGCGAGAGGGTGCACCCTCTAATCTTTGGTTCGCGTATCACCATTGGATTCAATATTTATTCCTATTGAACAGCACATAGTAGCTGCAGTACACCCAATCTATAAGATGCACTTAAATTAATAAGTTTCCTTTAACAGCACCTCTCAAACCAGCAATCTATAGTAACAAGAAACACTGCTGTCTCACTACACTTGGGTTTGATTCCCGACTTGGGTCACTGTCTCTGTGGAGTTTGCAAGTTCTCCGCCAGTCTGCATGGGTTTCCTCTAGGTGATCCAGTTTCCTTCCACCGTCTGACAGATGTGTTGGTTTGTTGCATTGACCTGAACAGATGCTACAGTGTGGCAACTAGGGGAATTTCATAGTAACTTCATTGCAATGTTAATGTAAGCCTTACTTGTGATTCCTAAATAAATAAACTTCGATAACCTTTAAAGAAGGGGCAGCACCCTCATGGGATCACCATCAACTCTAAGTTCCTACACTAAGGGCAGTATGTTCTGGCCCCAACACTGATAGATAATGCCATGGGAGCTGGAACAGGAAAACTTGGAGAGCTGTTAAAAGTCAATGGTTCTCTAAATTTTCCCAACGCTCCTGCAATGATGCTTGCCACTGTTGGAACCAGAATATCCTGCTCTAAGTTATACACCAATCTGCTTTGGAACTGCATCACTTTTTCCTTCAGAGTCTTCACTGTTGGGTTATACAACTGGAATTTCCTAATTAATGCTATCATGGGAGCACTATTACTATACAGGCTGCACCAGTTCAAGCCTATCATCATTCTCAAGGGTGGATATGGCTGGCACTAAATACAGCTTTGCCAAAATTGGCTACATCCCAAGAACAGAGAAATAATTATTTTCCAGTTTATATCAGGCATCTGTCTAACACTATAGTAAATCTCTCCTGCCAAGGATTGAGGAACATGCTAATGAAGCCAAAGGAAAAAAACGCAAAATACCAAACCTAGTTCTGATTGTGGTGATACTGCTGAGGTTAGACTTTTCCAAACTCTATCTTGCTTTCTTATTGACAGATCTTGGATATTCTTACACAGGCTCAGCTACAGTTTACATACAAGGGATGTGACTCAATCAGTTCCAAGTGCATTAAGCATGACTCATCCTCGGAAACAAACCATAAAATAGACAGACGGATCTTGATTATAGATCAATCTGTTGCTTAATAAAACTTAAAGTAAGATTGATCTCTGAAATGACGCACAATATAAGGGATTCATACTAATCATGTTCTATAATGTTCTATCAGCTCCTAAAAACCTGATTCTGTTTGCCATTTTTCTAATACTGATGCTGAAACTGAATGTTGTTGTCCTGTTGAATGGCAGTCAGCTTTTTATTTCACATGAATTGTTCCTCATGATATAATCCAAAATCTCTTGTTTGTTCATATGGAATTTGTTATTTTGTTCCAGGTCAAGATAAACAATTGAACTTCCGGACAATGTTGAAAAAAAGGTAAAGTCTCTAACATATGGCTGAGAGAGACATCAAGAAAGCACCTTTCAGAAAGTGGTATTGTGATATTTATAGGATCCTCAGTAAGCAAGTGAGGGATGTACAAAGGTGACTTGATAATTAAATAAAGAGTGTATAAGGGGATCCATGGGAACTGGAGTATACAGAAAGAAAATATATACAGACATAAATCTACATATCTGATAGCTTCCATTAGTATTGGAAAAATATAAATATACATATATGTATATATACATATATAATATCCAATAGATAACTTTAGGCTATGCAGGAGTTTCAATAACCAGCAGGAGGGATTTTCTGGCTGCACTCGCCCCAAAACTGGAAAATCCCATCTGCAGTCAAAGGACCTTTCCGTGGTCTGCCCCACATTCTCTCCAATTCCCGTGATAGATGAACAGGAAAATTTGCCCCAGTATGTGTCTATGGAAAATATACAATGGGCATTATAGTCCATATAAAGGGTGCCTGATTGTTAATTATGGCAATGATAGAGAATATTTAAGAGATAACCTAGAATAAGTAGTAGTCTATATAAAGTATACTGCTAGGATAAACATACAATCTGAATTTTGATGCATATTATATAGAGGATGCATATGGATGTTTAATGGGCAACTCTGAGATACAAATAGAATTCTTAATAAATAACTGTGTGATATATAGAAGATATGGTAGAGCTTTACGTAAATATGTTGCAATAAATTGATCCGACACTTTGAGTGCTGCAGAAAAAGCATGGCTTTATTCAGCTACATCATAACCCAAATGATCTTGCTTCATGTGATGGATTTTTATGGGCACTATACAGATAGCTAGAATGTAGAGAGAATATTTGGTAAGTATTTGTTTTTTTAAGCATTCATTAATAGGATATGGATGTTGGTCACTAGACCAACATTTATTGCTCATCCCTAATTGGTGGTCAGCTGCCTTCTTGAACCACTGCAGACCATGTGTGTAGGTTAACCCACAGTGCTGTTAGGAAAGAAATTTCAGTGTTTTGACTGAATAACAGTAAACGAACAGCAACGTAATACCAAGTCAGGATGGTAGGGGTTTGGAGGGGAATTTGAAGGTGGTGATATTTCCATGCATCTGCTGATCTTGCCCTTCTAGATAGTAGTGGTCACAGATTTGGAACTCAAGATCACAAGAAATAGAAATAGGTGTAAGCCACCAGGCCCTTCAAGCCTGCTGCTCCATTCAATACAATCATGGCTGATCTATGCTGGTCTCAGCTCTTCCTGTGCCATTTCCCCATAGCCCTCCAATCCTCAATCAAATATTTATCCACTTCCATTTCACATTTCTTTAATGATCCAGCCTCCAAGATCCTTTGGGGTGAAGAATCCAGAGATTTACTACCCACTGTGAGAAGAAATTACAATGCACCTCAGTTTTAAATGACTGGCCCTTTATCTTGTAGCTTTGTTCACTTGCTCGAGACTTTCCCACTAGTGAAAATGAATCACCATCTACCCTGTCAAGCCCCCTCAGGGTCTGATATGTTTGAATAAGGTCACCCCTCACCCTTCTAAATACCAAAGAATACAGATCCAATCTTTTTGGTCTCTCTTGGTAGGAAAACCCTCTCATGCCAGGAATTAGCTCAGTGCTTTTTCCAATTGGTGTTCAACATGGAACAATGCTGATTTGTCAGCTGAGGTGCTGGAGTGTGTATGGTAGATGATTTCCTTGCCCATGTTTGACCTGATGCCATGGTGCTTCATGAGGGCCAGAATCAATATTGAGGACTCTCAGCATAACTCCCTCCTGGCTATATACCACTATGCTGCCACCTCTGGTAGTTCTGTCCTGCCAGTGAGAAAGGACTTAGCTAGATATGGTGCTGGTAGTGTCTGGGACATTGCCACTAAGATATGATTTGGTGAGTTTGACTATGCCAAGTTGTTGCTTGACTAGTCTGTGAGACAGCTGTCCCAATGTAGGCACAAACTCCCAGATGTTATTAAGAAAGACTTTGTAGGGTCAACGGGGCTGGCTTTGCTGATGCACTGGTGCCTCATTCAATGCTGTTTCATGCATTTTAGATTGTGTAACAGTTTGATGTAACTGAGTGGTTTCTCAGGCCATTTCAGAGGATATTTAAAAGTCAACGGCATCACTGTGAGTCTAAAAGTCACCTGTAGACCAGACCAGGTAAGTATAGCAGACTCCCTTCCAAAAAGGACATTACTGAACAAGGTGGGGTTTTTTTTAACCACAATCAGCAATGACTTTGTGGTCACTGTTAATTGTCTTTTCTGTCCATTTTTAATTGAATTGAAATTCATTATCTGTCCCAGTGGGATTTGAACTTGTCTCTCCAGAGAATTAAACTGGGCTTATAAATTGCTAGTCTAGTGACATTATTACTATGCCACTATATCTCAATTACAGAACATACACAGGAGCTGCTCTCAACCTTTTTGCTTCTGAGCCATCCTCCTATAATATACAAATAACAAATTGTAACACAATACCAATTTTCCTTTGTATAAAAATTAGTTACACAATTAATTCTATACATTTATTACTATTGTTTTACTTAACAAGTACTTAATATACTCATTGCTGAGGCATCTCGAACAAGCATGTACGCATGTAGTGATCAGTATTCATTCTGTCTTGCTATGTTGTAATCATTGACCTCACTGCTGAAAGTACAGCTTTGCATAAATAGGTTGCAATAAGTTGATCTAACACTTTCAGTGCTGAAGAAAAAGCACGGCTTTATTCAGCTAAATCATAACCAAAATGATCTTGCTTCATGTGATGGTCACAAACATGCACTTTGCAGCAGTGGTCGCTGGATGGAAATCAGGAATGGAAATTCAGGATGATTTTATTTTACGCTGCTGACTAATATTGGACACATACTTATTGCTGCTTGGCTCATTATGGTGAAGTGAGAACAACCCCTGGATCTAACCAAGGCATTCCTGTTCTAGGATAAAATTCCTTTGATACATTTACTCAAGAAATCATCAGTGGAAGCCTATGTATTAATTATATAGGAACAAAGAACAGTACAGCATGGGGAAGAGGTCCTTTGGCTCCCCAAGCCCACGCTGGTCATGTTGCCCTATCTACATAAACCACTTATATCCCTGTATTTTCTGTCTGTTCGTGTGTCTATCCAGATAAATCTCAAATATCACTAATACATCTGCCTCAACTATCTCACTTGGCAGTGCATTCTACAACCCCATCATCTTCTGTATAAGAAACTTGTCCACCAAATCTTTCTACCCTTATCATAGACATTTACAGCATGGAAACAGGCCCTTTGACCCAACTTGTCCATGCTGCCCCTTTTTTTAAACCCTTAAGTTTATTCCAATTGCCCGCATTTGGCCCATATCCCTCTATACCCATTGCACCTATGTAACTATCTAAATGCTTTTTAAAAGACAAAATTGTGCCCGCCTCTACTACGACCTCTGGCAGTTTGTTCCGGACGCTCACCACCCTCTATGTGAACAAATTGTCCTTCTGGATACTTTTGTATCTCTCCCCTCTCACCTTAAACCTTTGCCCTCTAGTTTTAAACTCCCCTGGCTTCGGGAAAAGATATTGACTATCTAGCTGATCTATGCCCCACATTATTTTATAGATCTCTTGCCTCAACTATCTATGAAGTAAAACTAATGCAAAACCATTGTAGATTCCTATTAAGCCAGGAGCTCCTTATACCACATTAGGAATTCTTTGTACCAGCATTTAAAGGAAATCCATATAAGCACAGGTAGAAAGTGTAAACTCCACACAGACGGCCACCTAAGGCCAGAAGTGAACCCGGGTTCCTGATGCAGGGAGGCAGCAGTGCTAACCACTATACCACTGTACCACCCTAAAATGTATGCTTCAGTCATGAAGAAAATGATTGGTTAAAAACAGGCATTTGTTAAAAGCAATTTTTAGAGGCGAAACATTTAATCCAATCTTTATCCAGATCAGAGATGGACATGTTTGATAAGCTTATAAGGAACTGATGTGTGGAAGGAGGGAAAGATTTATGTTTGAATATTGAAAACAATTGGGCCAGTTTTGCTGAGGGTATTTCTGATGTTTGGAGAAAGATCACAAGGGTTTTAAAAATGTAATTACATCATTACATACAATTACAAAAATACAATTTAGCTGGAGAGAAACAAAATTCTGGGACTCATAGATAAGTCTTTGCATTTACAAATGAGATCTTCCAGTAAACCAATTGATGTCTTCTCATAGACCCCAAACGGGCAATAGAATCCCAGTAGATAACTCCTGGTGTAATGGATATTAGATGTATGAGTGAGGAAGATGTATGGCGGGGTCAATTCTCCAATACATTGGGTAATGTTACTGGAATCGTATAGTGTCAGTTGGGTCTTACAGGCATTAGTCAGTATTCACAAATATTTCATCCTTTGAAATAAATAAGCATATGTGCTCAGATTTTGGAAACACCTCCACTTGTTTTCCCTCTTGTTTTGTGGAAGATATTTCATGAATAAGTGAAATATAGATAGTGCATGCAAGTAACTAAGATTTACTTACAGGTCAACCCCAGCTCCCAAGGAAGAAAGAAAAGTTCCAGATGAAAAGGAGATGTGGGAGATCTTAATGAAAGCTGATAAGAAGGACTATGAGAAAATTTGCTTGGAGTATGGCTTCACCGACTTCAGGGGAATGCTGAAACGTTTAAAAGAAATGAAGAAAAAAGTTGAAACTGAGGTAAGAGGGAAGTAAAGATTTGCAAAGTTGAGTCAAGGGAATGAGAGACAGTAGGAAGCAGTACACAAAGAGGAGAAATAACATGTTGGCCAATGCATTTGGAATTCAAGAAAAAGAAAAGCCACAAATCCAGAGAAGTGCTGACAATAGGAACGTTGTTAAAATAGAAGATAATTGCAATGGAGAAAATTTGAAAACTAAAGTGAGAGGAAAAACTGTCGATCAGATAACAAACATTTTTTTGTATTGCATCCAAGCAATTACTGGCTAGGCTAGCACTTATTTCCCACAAATAATTGTCCTTGAAAAGATGGTGGTGAGCCACCACTCTGAATGACTTCAGTCCATATGACATAGGTACATTCACAATACTGTTAGGAAGGGAGTTCCAGAATTTTGACCCAGCAACAGTGAAGCAATAGTGATATATTTTCAAGTCAGCATTGTTTCTGACTGGACAAAACCTACAAGTGGTGGTATTCCCATGTATCTGCTGCCCTTGCTCTTCTAGATGATGGGGTCACACGTTTGGAAGGTGCATTTGGTGAGTTGCTGAGTTGCACTTTCTGAATAGTACACACTGCTGTCACTTTTCATAGATGGTGAAGGGAGTGAATACTTAGGGTGATGGATGGGCTGCTTTGTCCTGATAGTGTTGAGCAACTTGAGTGTTGATGGAACTACCCTCATCAGGACAAGTGAAGAGTATTCCATCATACTCCTCATTTGTGTCACATAGAATGGTGGATAGGCTTTAAAGAGCCAAGGGATGAGTTACTCACTGCAGAGTTCCTCTTCTCTCACTTGCTTTTGTAGCCACAATATTTATATGGTTGGCTTGGTTCAATTGCTGGTCAATGGTAACTCCCCGAATGTTGATAGTGGGGGATTTAGTGATGGTAATGCTTTTGAATGCGAAAAGAAGATAATTAATTCTCTCTTGTTAGGGCATTGCTTAACACTTGTGTGAAGTGAATGTTACTTGCCACATATCAGCTGAAACCTGAATATACTGAGGCCTTACTGTATATGAACACAGACTGCTTTGGTATATAAGAATTTTGAATGGGGCTGAACATTGTCTAATCATCAGTGAACATCCAGCGACCTTATGATGTTGGAAAACCCTTTAATGAAGCAACTGAAGATGTTTGGGCCTATGACAATGCCTTGAGGTACTCCTCCCTGTGATTAACATGATTGACCTCCAACAGCCACAACTATCCTCCTTTATATGACTTTAATGGATGAAGTGCTTTCTCCCTGATTCTCACTGACTTCAGATTTGCTGGGCTTCCTGATTTCACAATTGGTAAAATGTACTTTGATATCATGGGCAGTCACTCTCACCTCACCTCTTGAGTTCAGCTCTTATGTCCTGTGTGAAGCTGTAGTGACATCAGGAGTGGAGTGGACGTGGAGGAATCCAAACTTAATATCAGTGAGATGGTCATTGTTGAATAAATGATGCTCAAAAGCACTGTCGACTGCCCCTCCCGTCACTTGGCTGATGATCAAGGGTAGATTGATTGCACAGTAATGGATTAGGTTGGATTTGTGCAGTTTTTTGTGGGCAGGACAAACCTGGGCAATTTTTCACATTGCTGGGTAAATGCAGTTTTGTAGCTATACTGGAACAACTTGGCTAGGGGGCGGCTAGGTCTGGTACACGTGTCATCAGTACTGTAGCTGGAATATCATCGGGGCTCAACATTTGGAGTAATTAATGCCCTTAACCATTTCTTTATATCAAGTGGAATGAAATGAATTGGCTGAAGACTGGGATCTGTGATACTGAGGACCTTAGGAGGAGGCAGAAATATGGGAAGATGGCCTTCACCCCAAGAAGGGAGAATGATGGATTAGGCAGTGAGTGGAATCTTCCAGTTTGGAGTCAATGTCTGATGGCAGATGGGAAAACCAGCATGATTCCTGCTGGCACACAGCTTTCTGCTGTTCAGCTGATGAATTATACATCAGTGAAGAGCATAGTGAATCTCGTGGTGGGTGGGCAAAAAGTTGACCACACCACCATTATCTCATGCGGGAGAAGGGCCTGGCATTACTTTTAAATGAACATCTGGATACTATTCATTCAATGCAGGCCAGAACTTCCAAGTTATTCTTTCAGAGTCCCTGTGGTCAAGCTCATATGGAGAAGCTAGCAGCTGTGACCAACTGGGACGTATATGAAGATGATTCCAGCATTGTCTTTCACCCATTTCTAGATAGAAGCACCATCTGTAGTACACCCATAGTCAGGCCAGTGGTCAGTATTGCAGTAGATCCTGTTGGAGGGCATCTTGACTTTGTTGCGGCTCTGCTGCCTCTTGCTGCTCAGGCTTTGATCCTCTTGCCCCTGTGATGGGCTCTTCTTTTCCACATCTGGATAAGAAACATTACTAAGACTGTTCCCTTAAAGGAGCTACATCCCAACATACCTAACATTACCTAATAATTTTTAACGTGTTCCTTTATTTGGCCACTTCTGCTGACCTTCAACTGTACCCATGAAAAAAGACTTTCCTCTCACTTCAAGGGATCTCACTTACTGACTAGCTGTGTGTGGCCAAAGTCATATTTGAAAAATGACGTGTGACACCTTCCAGACTCAGTCCATCATTTCTACCCTCCCTATGTCAAGCACCATCAATACTGACACATCCAATATCACCATTCCTCTCCCTCTGTCACCCTTGAATCTCTTCCATTATCCTGGATTCGATTTCAATCCTCTTCCACATGCCATCCTCCATTACTCTTCCCATGCCCATCCAGACCCTCCTCCTCCCATTATTCAAGCCACCTTTCTTGTCCTCCTGCATGATCACCCAATAAAGCCTTCACCTACCAGACAAGAAATGTCATCCATTTTGTCCTTTAACGGTGACTGTCCCCTCCTATCACCAGTATCCTGCGTTCACCCTCCGGGGATCCCACGTTGACGCCATTGGCCCTGTCGTCTGAGACACTCTGCCCATTCCTAACTCTCTTCCAACCCTTTCCTGGAATGCATGGCGGCACAGTGGTTGGCATTGCTGCCTCAAAGCACCAGAGACCTGAGTTCAATTCATGGTTGGGATTCTATCTGTGTGGACTTTGCACATTCCCACCGTGACTGCCTGGGTTTCCTGTGGGTGCTCTGGTTTCCTCCCACAATCCAAAAGATGTACCGGTTAGGTGCATTGGTCATGCTAAATTCTCCCCCAGCGTACTTGAACTGGCCCTGGAATGTGCTGACTAGGGTTTTTCACAGTAACTTCATTGCAGTAAGCCTACTTGTGACTAATAAACAAACTTTAACTTTGCTTACTCTCCCTCCTATGTCTGGTGCAATTTTTGTGACGAGCGATCAGTTTCCGTGCAATCCTCAAGAAGTGCAAGCCCTATTTACAGACTTCAAAGCGATGGAAGAGGTGACGTTCACCAAATGCACTGGACTTATAGATGGCCGTAAAAGTGAACATTCTAACTTCTCACTGGCAGGTGAATTTGGAAGGCAAATTTAATTCTGACGAGGTGGCCTTTTAAAGACCGCACATGAGCTGCTAATGACTGCCATTATGGTTCCTGGCATTAATCGTTGGGAAGCTCAACCTGCCTTTATCTTACTTAGAGACTCGAGAACAAAATTCAAACAGCTCATCTCATCATTGGGAAACTGATTCTTCTGCCTCCAATCAGGTTAAGTGCCCCGGACTGTCATGTCTGGTGAGACTGGAAGAATTTGCCCACTGTGAACCAAATGGGAATCATGGTGTGCAGGGGCACTTAAATTAGCAACCTAATTCAGAGAAACCTCTGAATTACTGGTATGGAAAATTAAAACATTTAAAACTATTGCACTATCTAACATTGAGGATGCTGAGACATATCTTTCAGAGTAGACAAAGAAAACTCTATTTTATAAGTTGCGTGTGACTTGGAAATTGCTTAACAGAACACTGTATAGATTTTTAATTATATATATATGTATATATATATGTATATATATTCTGTAGCCGAGCTGTGGAAATTGAGTTCCTTAGCACTAACATCCCTGTCTCAATGTGTACAGAAAGCAATCTGTTCACATTAATGATTGATGTTCTGTCTCTGTTCTTACAGGCAGTAAAGGTTTTAAAGCCATTGGAAGACCTGGAAGGAAAACTCGACTCAACAGTTACCTTTGATACAGTCTTGGAGCTGAAAGATCCTAACATGAAGATGCAATGGTTCAAAGTGAGGCGAGATTACTGGACTGACTCTTTATATGTTTCCGCCAACTAGAAAAAAACTACCTGTCATGTCCATGCTTGACCATTTTCTACAGTTTGGATCACAAGGAGATTTTAATGCCACCTCGAACTCCAATCTACCTATTATTTGTGTGGCATTGGGCAATAAGGCTATTTTCTTAAATGTGACATAATGGCACAGTCGTTAGCCTGGCTATCTCAGAATGCCAAGGACCTGGGTTCAATTCCGGCTTGGGTGACTGTCAGTGTGGAGTTCACATCTTCTCCCAGTGTCTCCAGGGGTTTCTCCGAGTGCTTTGATTTCTTCTCACAGTCCAAAGATCTGCTGGTTAGATAGATTGGCCATGTTAAATTCTCCCTCAGTGTACCCGAACAGGTGTCTGAGTGTGGCAGCTTGGGGATTTTCACAGTAATTTAATTGCAGTGTTAGTGTAAGACTACTTGTGGCACAAATAAATAAAACAAAAAGAACTAAAAGATGCTCAGACTAGTTATGGGAGTTACTGTCTTCAGTATATCCATAAATATCTAAGTCAGGACCTGAAATGTTTAACACATGGTCTCATTTGCAACAATAAAGCAAGGTTTTTGCTGCAAAGTTATTGTTGAAAGTGGGCAGTCCCCATTAATAATACATTTCTTCAAAGTTATCTACAGTGCATGGTAATCACATGTAAACATGTGACATAAACCTCTATTGCTGGATGAGGAAGCGGAGGGATGGGTTAGTAAGTTCGCCGACGATACGAAGGTTGGTGGTGTTGTGGATAGTCTGGAGGGATGTCTGAAGTTGCAGCGAGACATAGATAGGATGCAAGACTGAGTGGAGAAGTGGCAGGTGGACTTCAACGCGGATAAATGTGTGGTGGTCCATTTTGGCAGGACCAGTGGGATGAAGGAGTATAATATCAAGGGTAGGAGTCTTGACAGTGTTGAGGAGCAGAAGGATCTTGGGGTCCTGGTCCACAGGACTCTTAAATCTGCCCCGCAAGTGGAGGATGTGGTCAAGAAGGCATATGGTGTACTGGCCTTCATTAATAGAGGGATTAAGTTTAGGATTCGGGAGGTAATGCTGCAACTTTATAAGACCCTTGTCAGACCCCAATTGGAGTACTGTGTGCAGTTCTAGTCGCCTCACTTATAGGAAGGATGTGGAAGCTGTTGAGAGGGTGCAGAGGAGATTTACAAGGATGTTGCCTGGATTGGGGGGCATGCCTTATGAGGATAGCTTGAGAGAGCTAGGTCTCTTCTCTTGGAGAGACATAGGCTGAGAGGCGACCTGATAGAGGTTTATAAGATGTTGAGAGGAATAGATAGAGTGAATTCGGAGGCTATTTCCTAGGGCTGAAATGGTGGCTGTGAGAGGACACAGGTTTAAGGTGCTGGGGGACAAGTACAGAGGAGATGTTAGAGGTAAGTTTTTCAGTCAGAGGGTGATGAGTGAATGGAATTGGTTGCCATCAGTGGTGGTAGAGGCGAACTCGTTGGGGTCTTTTAAGAGACTTCTGGATGAGTACATGGGATTTAATGGGATTGGGAGTTACAGATAGTTCTATGGCCTGGTAGGTATAAATATGATCGGCACAACTTCTGGGCCGAAGGGCCTGTTTGTGCTGTAGTGTTCTATGTTCTATGCTCAATATTGATATCATTCTGTCACACTATTTATCATCTCTATTTTCTTCTTTGAAATCAAGGCAATGAATGGTGAAGAATTTATAGACTATTGCATTTTGTACAGTTGATAATTCGCAGGAAAAAAAATCAAACCTGCAATGGGAAATGTTCAAATTACAGACTTAGCATTTAAAATTTGAAGGCAGGACTAATTGCAAAAGTGTAATTAAATCCATGTAGATGGTGCATTTGTCATGTTCTTGTTCTATGTTTAGTAATTATATTCACTCCTATTTTTTAGTTTTGTCAGCTCATCTTCTGAATGGGTGCATCTTGGTGTCACCCTTCAATATATCACAGAATAATCCATGTTCAATTTCAGATGATAAATTCCAGTGGACTGTTTCACCATGAGGAGGATAGTTACTGTTGAGGCTATCCTTCTTTGCCAGGATTGTGAGATGCTGTCTAGGGGTATATGTTCTCTTCCCTGGAGGCCAATGTTTCCCACCACTTAATTCACTGCTGGCTTGAATTAGCATATATATTGACTCTCAGTACTTTGCACAGATTGTCACCCTCCTGAGGACTCTGGTCTTTCTCTTTAGCTAAGATGTGGGGATGTCAGTGTTTGACTGGGGTAAGCACAGTAAGACAAAGTTAAAGTCCAACAGGTTTATTTTTGATAGTACAAGCTTTCAGAGTGTTGCTCCTTCTTCAGGTGAGTGAAAAGTTGTGTTTACAAACAGGGCATACGTAAACTCAATTTACAAGATAATGGTTTCAATGCGAGACTTTACAGGTAATCAAGTCTTGGAGACATTTCACGTCTCTTTGACCAGTGCTTAACCCTCCCTGCACTGACATTGTCTACATCTGTAAAGATTACCTGTAAAAACTTGCATTTCAACCATTGTCTTGTAAATTGAGTCTATGTATGCTCTGTTTGTGAATATAACTCTTTACTCACCTGAAAAAGGAGCAACACTCCAAAAGCTTGTGCTGCCAAATAAATCTGTTTGTCTTTAATTTTGGTATTGTGAGACTTCTTACTGTGCTTTTTCTTCAGCACTATTCATGCAGAACCCCATTGTTAATCAGAGAGATCGGGCACTGCATACTGCATATACCAACTCGTGTGTTAGGATGGAGCAGCCCATGTACCCAGGTAGAAATATGCAGAAGACAGTGTGATATGGGTGGCATTAATGGAGTAATGCATGACAGTGAAAAGGAAGAAATGGAGAGCAATTAAAAGAAGAGGAAAGTAAGAACTATATAGTAATAGAAGGATATGGATAGAGAAAGGGTAATGTGGAGCAATATTTGAAAAATGGAAGATTAAAAGGAAAAGAAGGAATAGTGGAAAGTAATAGCAGAGGGATTAATCAAGAAACTAGAAATGATGCTTTGGGGTAGAAAGGGATAAGGGCTGTGGGGTACAGTAATCATAGAATCCCTACAGTCCAGAAAGAGGCCATTCGGCCCATTGAGCTTACACCAACAATAATCCCACTCAACCCCATCCCCACAACCCCAAGCATTTATCCTACTAATCCCTCCAACACTGAGGGTCAATTTACCATGGCCAATCCATTGAAGCTGCACATCTTTGGATTATGGAAAGAAACCGGAGCACCAGGAGGAAACCCATGAAGGGAGAACAAGCAAACATGGTTTCCTGGGATTTCTATGACTCTTAATCCAAAGTAACAGAAAGTAAACAGGAAACTTGAGTTCATCCCCAAAATCTGCAGTGGTTGTGCGGTGTAGTTATTTAGCTTAAAGAAGCTATGAGAGCAACACAAAGGGATTACACGACAGTCAAGTAAAGAAGATTGTGGATAAACCAATAGAGACCTTCTGAAGGCAGATTACAGAAAGATCGACTTAGGCAAAGGCACATCGAGCGAAGTGCAAGGCAGAATGTTCAGTTCTGCCCTTGGACTTTGTTTTATTCACTGATCTCAGTAGGGGCACGAATTGGGATTGGGAAAACTAATCCACTGTAGTTCCTGCGCCTGATCACTTTTCAGTAACGCTTGATGGGAACTACAATCTGCAGATATCAGCTAAATACAGGATTGCGATGAATCATGTATCCTTTACAGTCAGGCAGCCTGCTACTTTGTGGTTATTTTAACGTTCTATTTTCTGTTTCATGGGTTTTACAATATTAACTATAGGCCGATGTATTCCAGTTTTTTCACTGAATAGAGCTGTGCTATCTGGAACTGTCAGCAATTTTGTATTTGCTTCTGTTTTTGTTGCAGGATGGTGAGCCAATAAGAACACAGTTCTCACTGGGGAAGTTTGAGATCAAGCAAATGGGAACTAAGTTTATGCTTTCTGTGAAGAATTTAACCCAGAAAGATGCTGGCCAGTACACCCTGGTAGTTGGAGATAAGAAGTTTACAGTGGGGCTGAAAGTGAAAGGTACTGCATGCAGGCAAAGAAGTTAATTTTATATTAACTGGCTGATAGGTCAACATTCTGAGCAATTACATAGCTATCCTCCACCACCATGAACATCACCAGTGTCCACTCCTTCGCCAGCCACCACGTGTAGCTGGTTGCAATGACCATAGAGAAGTGTGAATCCCTGACAGATTATCTTTCTGTTCTACTAAGTTACTGCCTCTTTCCAAGATTGCCACGAGGAATAGGACAATGCGGCAGTAATAGCACTGAGTATCCTTTCCCCCTCCTATCTGACCTCCTCTTACTTTGCTTTGGAGATCTCATTCTCTGCTTCTTCTGATGCTGCAAGTGTCAGTTGCATTTGCAGCTCGAGGTCAGCTGGCTGTAGGTGCAGGTGAGATGTTAAACCAAAGCTGCATTAGCCCTTAAATAAATATAAATGATCCCAAGGCGCTGTTCTGAAAAAAAGAGCGAGGAGTATTGGATTCCAAACCAATATTTATTTTTCAAACAAAACCATTAAAACAGATCTGATCATTATCATGAAGTACATCAAAGAAATGGGTAAGGCTTGGGGTGGCTTTAAAGGGGCTGTTGGAAATCCTTCCTTCCTTGCCAGAGTATGATCCCAAGAGTAGACCTGTAGTTAACCTTCAGTAGGCAGTAAACCTTCCTTTTAATTTCTTAGGAAAACATTTAGGGGACATGTATGTCATGAATTACCTGGGCACAGTAAATATCAGAAAGTTGACCAAGTTCATTCTAGGTGTGCACTCACACATGCCTAACTTTTTGATATTTGCGCCAGGCAGGCACTTCAATATGTCAATCGGTGGACCCAGGAAAATCACTTTTACTGTCTTGTTACTTAATTTTTTACCTGCTTTGGGTAATATATATTACAGAGAACTTGTAAACTAAATTCCCCTGATTCTTCCTTCTCAGCTATATCACCAAGTAGGCAAGGTATTGAAACTTTCCCTGTCACAATAGTTGTGGGTGTCAGTTTTCTTATCTGATTACACTTGGGACCTATTAAAGGAGCTATCTAAACAAAGTTATTGTTGTAACAGCAGGAATAATCACAATGCCGGGCTGTAGAAAATGGAAAGGAAAACAAGATGAGATAAGGAAACATTATTTCACCCAGAGGGTAGTGGAGGCCTGAAAGGGTAGGTGTGGTGGAAAACTTCATTTAATTTAAAAGGTGTCTAGATGTATATTCGAAGTTTTCAAAACCTGCAGGGCTACTGGCCAAATGCTGTAAAGTGAGATGAGGCTGGATGGCTTGTCTTTTCTGTCAGTACAGATGTGATGGGCCAAGTGGCCTCTTTCTGTGCTGTAAACGTTCTATAATCTGACATGATGGAATGTTAACAGAGCCGGAGATTTCAGATTGGAAAAGAGACATTATTCCTGAGAATGTACAATGAGTTCATTGTTTCAAAAC
Source organism: Sphyrna mokarran (assembly GCA_024679065.1). Classification (NCBI taxonomy): domain Eukaryota; kingdom Metazoa; phylum Chordata; class Chondrichthyes; order Carcharhiniformes; family Carcharhinidae; genus Sphyrna; species Sphyrna mokarran. Next base: position 77,736,245 of record JAGIQG010000008.1, on the reverse strand, counting down.
TCTTTAAGATCCTGATGTTGTTCCATTCTGTTGTTTGATTAACCATTATTTTATCATTACTTTCCTCATAGATGAACCACTGCGGTTTGGGGTTCAACTGAAGCCTATAAAGGTAGTAGAGAGACAAACTGGTACCTTTGAGTGCCGCCTCACTAAGAAGGTACCATCTGTCTGCTGGAAGTTTCGAGGTGTTGAGGTGAAGCGAGATGACAAGCACGATATCATTGTATCAGAGGATGGGCTGACTCATACCTTGAAGATCAAAGATGTACGACCATGTGATGTTGGTGAATACAGCTTTTCTGCAGAGAATCTAACCTCATCTTCACCACTGGAGATAGCTCGTAAGTTTTAACACCAAGCAATTAAAGTGGGCTGATCTAATCTGCTGCCAACCCAATTAATAGGTGAAAGCATTCTAAATATCTGTTAACTGCATTTTGCTTTCAATATATGACAAACATCTCATCAGGATTTGCATGACAGTAAATAAATAATTTAGTTTCTATTGTATCATCAGTTAAAGTTTCTTGCCTTTTCTACAGAGAGAATGCACACGACGCATGTACCTGACCTGTACATGTGTCGTGTGAAGGGCAAGGCCTTGTTTAAGTATTTCTTTGTGTCTCTCTTCTCTCCAGACTGTGAGGTTGTTTCAGTCAATGGGTGGCACTCACTGGTGGTGTTCAGATTAATCCTACTCTAACATTCTTAATAGATCATTAATAAAATGAAAATCAGCACTTTTGCTTTCTTCCCATTTAACTGATATAATGGGAACTGAGACATTCACCTTGCTATTCACTACTAGAGTTTTGCCTGAAATAAACTTGATTTAGAGAAACAAATTATCAAGGAAATTATAAGTAAGTGCAAAAAGCTATAGAATCGTGATAATGGCACATTCAGTTATACTAAAATAGACTGTATAATAATACCATAAAAGAACAAGAGTGGGAAAAGTTTTGAATGTGTTTTCAGGTGAATTTACTTGAGGAGACTGGAAGGAGACATTTCTGGTTCTGTGGAATAAGATGGGTCAAGTGAATCAATTGTCACTAGACAAACATTTCTGAGGGCAATGATCATAGCATCACAAGTCTTCAATTAAGGAAAAGGACAAAGGGAAACTGAAAAAAAAATAAATTGACAGACTACAACTTCAGTGGGGTGAGAATAGAATTTTCCCAGTGCTGAAATTTTGACCACCTTATTATCTCACAACCATTGCACCACAACTCCTGACTGTTAACTGTGTGACATATCTGCCAGAACTCTACCACCTCACCTGTCCTGGAATTGAAGCAGCCGAGTGTCCGACAACAGAAATCTGTGTTGACCTCAGGCGGGAATTTCTGGTCTTGCTCAAACAATGCTGTAAAGTCCCGCCTGTTGTATCTCTCCATTGTCTCTTGTCACAATGACTTATATTTAAGTCATTGGTTTTAAGTAGTTTGGGAGCAGAGGCTTTGTGTCTGAAACATTGTTCAGCTCTTGGTGTTCCTTAATCTCCACAGGGCTTCCCATTCAATTCCCAAGTGCCTTGAAGAATGTTCATGTAAAGGAGAAAGGCAAAGCTCGATTGGAGTGTGAACTGAGCTCCAAGGATGTCCGAATCAAATGGTTAAAGAATGGCAAAGAGATCACCAGGTCCCCGAAGTACAATATGATGCGTGAAGGAAGACGGGTTGAGCTGATTATTGATGATGCTGAACTCGATGACAGTGGGGAATACACACTTGTTGCCATGCAAGACAATGATGATCGAGAGTATACCTGTTCCTGCGCACTAAACGTTCAAGGTAAGAAGAACCCATGTTAGGAACAGGAAAAAACTGTCAGACCCAAGGGGATAATTTTTTCATCCCATCTGTCACAGGAATCGTAGCTGGCGAGGAGTGGGCGGGGGTGTGGTTGGAGGGGGGACCATGCAAAGGTCCAGTGATCTTGGGCAGGATTTTCCGGTTTTGGGGCAAGTGCAGCCGGAAATCCCGACTCAAGATGTCTGTCTTTTTAATTAATTAAGTCCACTTATTCACATTTTCAACATAACAACAACCCTTTTCTCTCTAGGGATCCCTCCATTTGGTTTTTGAGCTCACTCTTGTTTCACTGCATTGTGCTTTTCTAATTTATTTCACAGCTAGTGAAAATCTTCCACTTGACTTTTTTTTCATTTTCCTTGTTTTCAGTTTTTAACTTACACCTTTGATATCTGAATGTTTTAAAAGAGTGGCCAACATGCCTGGATTAATTTTGTCAATGCCCATCATCACCTTATCAGTAATCAAGTCAATTTCCAGTCTGACTTTTTTCAAAGGAAATCAGCTGAACTTCTCGGCATTTTTCTCATAGTTTAAATATCTGATACATGGGGTTATAAACAATGAATATGATTACACTTTATGGCTCTTGAAAACAGAAAAATTCACAAAAACATTCTCCACAAATATACTGGGTTGTTTATTGTTAAATTCCGACCTCCATGGATGAATGTTCAGTGGTTGTGAGGCAATGGCATATTTCAGGACATGAGTGAGAAAAACAAGGTGATGATTGAAGAATGTTGAGTGATGATTGTGGGTTCTTTAAGTGATGATGACAATTTTGGAGAAGTGTTGGTCAGTGCTAAAAGATAAAGACAGATTGAAGATGTTAGCAAGCCACGGGTCTGAAGGAAGTCAAGTGGTTTGGAGTTGAATTAAGAGAGAATTGTGTCACTAGACAATAGTCAACATGAAAGTAAAGACAAAGAACAAAGAACAAAACAGCACGGGAAACAGGCCCTTTGGCCCAACGAGCCCGCGCCGCCATCCCGATGTTCCCACTTCTACCCGTGATCCCTGTCTATGTTTATAGATCTATGGACTGAAACCAAATTTGAGACCATTTAGGGAGAATTTGTTCTGCCAATCAGCCTAAGAGCACATCTTTGGGATGTGGGAGGAAACCGGAGAAAACCCACACAAGCACGGGGAGAATGCGCAAACTCCCACAGGCCCAAGTCCATGTATCTGCACAGCACAGTGATAGTCACTGACTGTCATGTTGCCCGTCAAATGGTCCAGGTCAAGCATACACTAACAACGTGAAACACTAGGATACTCTCAAAAAAGAAGTCCAAGAGCAGCCCATTGCGTATATGCCCCTTGTTAGACAACAAGGGCGGACCAAAGTACCTGTTGGATAAAACAAATACATCAAAATCATCGACAATTTACACACTTCCCAGGGACTCCCAAGGCTCATGATTCCTATTTTAAATCAGTTTTCTATATCCCTCCATTCCCATTCTGTACATGTGCCCATCTAAGTATCTCTTAAATAACTCCAGACAGTGTTAAAAGCTCAGGGGAAGATGGCATAAATTGGAATGCTCCTGTCACAACTTGGTTTTAAAGAGAATCAAATGAATCAAGTATGTTGAGTGAAGGAAGAGAAGATTCGGTCAGCAAAACAATGGCGAAAATAAGGATTCTCTTGATTTTGGATATAAAGTCTGTACGTTCCTCACATTCATGAAGTGGCACAAGGATGGGGCTGTGGAGGAAGGAGGACTGAATAATTACTTGTGATGGAGGAGGGAAGATTGCTTCCTATATGGATTTTGGATTAATAAGAAGAAACCAGAAAGTGGATAACTGCAGAAAATGGTAAAAATATTTAATATGTCAGACAGAACGTTGGGAAAAGAGAAACAGAGTAATTGTTTCAGGTTAATGATTTTTCATCAGAACTGGAAAAGGTTAAAAATGTAACAGGTTTTCAGCAGGGGCAGATGATAGTGCTGAGAAAGACAAATAAGTAGCAATCATGGTAAAACAAAATGGATCTGCTCATCATTATCGAAGGAGTTTGTTGAGGGCAAATCAGCTATTGTGTTTGTTATGTTCCAGGAGGGTGACATTTCAAAAAGAACTTCATCATCTATAAAGCACTTTGAGACATCTGGTGGTCATAAAGAGGCATTACAAACATGGCAGGGTTTTTAGTAATCTGCCAATGGGCAGTTTTTTTGTTCATTTCTTCACACCTCATGACCCTGCATTTTCCTCTTCAATTGCTCATAACAATTTTCCATTTTCAACGTTAATGAGCTACATGACTGGGCAAAAGAATACATGAGATGGCTTCCCATTACCTTCCTCATATCTACTTCAAGAAAACACAAGTATTCTTGTCCCAGCCATTGTCCATCATGATTCTAGCTCTCCTGCCATCACAACCAAAGGTTCGCTGGTTATGCCATTGGCCATAGCTTGGACCTCTGAGTATGTCCCTTATTTGGGCCTGGGTGGCTCATAAAAGGATAGGAAAAACCTACTCAGATTGCAAATGATCCTGCTATCTATGTAAAAACAATAATAATGAAACATAGAGACCCTAACTAGAAGGCAGTGCACAAACGTGGGCATGTGCATTTAGGACGGAGTTTTAATATGCTGTCTCTGGCATTTATTATCTTGTAAGAAGTTTCACAACACCAGGTTAAAGTCCAACGAGTTTATTTTGATAGTAAACCCACAAGCTTTCAAAATGCTATTCTTTCTTCAGGTGAGTGGAAAGTTCTGATCAGAGAAGGGCACACACGGTTTACAGAATACTGATTAGAATGCGAGTCTTTTCAGCTAATCTGCTATTCAAGCCTTAAAAGTTGCAGACAATGTGAGTGGAAAAAGCAGTAAACATAAGTTAAAGAGATGTGTATTGTCTCCAGACAGGACAGTAAGTGAGATATTGCATTTTCAGGCAAGTCATGGGGGTTACAGATAGTGTGACATGAACCCAAGACCCAAATTGAGACCATCCTCATGTGAGGAACTTGGCTATCAGTCTCTGCTCAGCGACTCTGTGCTGTCGTGTGGCGTGAAGACTGCCTTGGAGAATGCTTACCCGAAGATCAGAGGCCGAATGCCCATGACCGCTGAAGCGTTTGCCAACAGGAAGAAAACAGTCTTGCCTGGTGATTGTCAAGCGATGTTCATTCATCCATTGTCGTAGCATCTGTATTTATTATCTTGAGCAGGTGATGTCCTTCTTGAACCAGTGCAGTGCCTGCAGTGTAGATACAACCACGGTGTTGCTTGGGAGGGAGTTCCAGGATCTTGATCCAGCAACAGTGAAGGAACAGCGATATATGTCCAAGTCAGGATGATGAGTGGCTTGAAGGGGAACTTCCAGGTGGTAATATTCTTACTATCCTTTGAGATAGTAGTGGTCATGGGCTTGGAAGGTGCTGTCTAAGGAGCCTTGGTGGGTTTTTGCCTTGCATCTTGTAGATGGTACACACTGCTGCTATTTTGCAATGGTGACGGAGGGAATGAATTTTAGTGGATATGATGACAATCAAACAGGCTGCTTTGTCCTCAATGGTGTCAAACCTCTTGAATTTTGTTGAAGTTGCATTCTTCTAGGCAAGGAGAGAATATTTCATCACATTCTTGATTTGTGCTTCGTAAGTAGTGGACAGGTTTTGGTGAGTCAGGAACTGAATTAGTCGCTGCAAGATTCCAAGCCTTTGACCTGCTCTTGTAGTCACAGTATTTATATGTTCAGTCCTGTTCAGTTTCTGGTCAATGGTAATCCCCAGGATATTGATATGGGAGTTTTACAGTGGTAATACCATTGAATTTCAAGGGACGATGTTTAGATTCTCTCTTGATGAAGATGGTCATTGCTTGACACTAATGCAGTACAAATGTAACTTTCCATTTGTTAGCTCAAGCCTGGGTATTGTCCTAGAACCTGCTGCATTTGAACATGGATTGCTTCAGTATCTGAGGAGTCGCGAATAGTACTAAATATTGTCCAATCTTCAGATAAAACCCCACTCTGACATTATGATAGAAGGAAAGTCATTGATGAAGCAGCTGAAGATGGTTCAGCTTAGAACACTACACTGAGGAACTGCTATAGTGGTGTCCTGGAACTGAGACTATTGACCGCTAACAGCCATGACCATCTTCATTTGTGCTAGATATCAAACTAATAAGTGGAGAGTTTTCTCCTGATTCCTATTGACAGTTTTGCTAGGCCTCCTCAATGCCATACCTGGCCTTGATGTCACTCTCATCTCACCCTGAAGTTCAACTCTTTTGTCCCTGTTTGAACCAAGGCTGTAGTAAACTCAACAGCTGAGTAGGCCCGGAGAAACTCAAACTGAGTAATAGTGAGTGGGTTATTGCTAGGTGCTACTTGATAGTTAATGACCCTTTCCGTCACCTTGCTGATGATTCAGAATAGACTGATGGGGTGGTAATTGGCTGGGCTGAATTTATCCTGCTTTCTATGTTCAGGATGTACCTAGGTAATTATCCATATTGCTGGGTAGATGCCACTATTGTAGCTGTCATTGAACAACTTGGTTAGGGATGTCTTGAGTACTATAGCAAGAATATTATTAGGGTCCATAGTCTTTGCAGTATCAAATGCCTTCATTCATTTTTTGATATTTTTTGATATTGAGTGAATCGGATTGGCTAAAAATTGGTATCGCTGATGCCAGGGACCTCCAGGGGGACCGAATTTGATCATCCACTCAGGACTTCTGGATGAAGATTATAGAAAATGCTACAGCTTTATCTTTTGCATTGATATGATGCATTCCCCCATCATTGACAACGGGGATATCAGTGGAACATGTTCCTCTAGTGAATTGTCCACGACCATTGATGGCTGAATGTGGCAGGACTGCAGAACTTAAATCTAATCTGTTAGTTGTGGAATTGCATTGTTTTGTCTTCCACTTGCTGCTTATAATGTTTGGTGTATAAATAGTCCTGGGTTGTAGCCTGACCAGGCTGACACCTCATATTTGGTGGACTCGGTGTTGCTCCAGGCATGCCTTCCTGCACTCTTCATTGAACCTGAATTGATCCCCTGACTTGGTGGTAATGGTAGAGTGGGAGATATGCCAGGCCATAAGCTTACAGTTTTTGTGGTTGAGTACAATTCAGCTGCTCGATAATGGCCCACCTCATGGTTACTCAACTTTGAGTTTCTAGATCTGTTCAAAATCTATCCTACTTAGTATGATGCTAGCGCCACACAACACAATGAAGAATATTCTCAATGTGAAGATGAGACATCATTTCCACAAGGTCACATCTACCTGATAGTTTCATGGACAAATGCAGGCAGGATGAGGTCAAGTATGATTTTCCCTCTTGCTGGGTCCCTCATCAACTTTTGTAGACTCAGTCAAGCGGTTATGTCCTTTAGGACTTGGCCAGTTAGTCAGTGGTGGTGCTACTGAGCCACTGTTGGTGATAGATATTGAGTGCATTCTGTGCCCTTGCCACCCTCAATGCTTCCTTCAAATAGTGCTCAACATGGAGAAGTACTCATTCATCAGCTGAGTGAGGGCAGGAATCTTCCTTGCTCATGTTTGTCTTGATGCCTTGAGACTTCATGGGGTCTGAAGTTGATATGAAGGACTCCCAGAACTACCCCTTCCCAACTGCTGCCACCTCTGCGTGGGATGATGCTGTGGTGTCTGGCATATTGTCTATTAGGTATGTAGTTGTAACAATGACTATGTCAGGTTGTTGCAATTTTGACACAATCCCCCAAATGTTGTTAGAGGGTCGACAGGCTTGAGTTTGCCACTGTTGTTTTAGTGCCTAGATTGATATTGGTTGTACATTTGGTTTCATTCATCTGAGACTTTGGGGTGGTTTGATGCAACTGAATTGCTTGCTAGACCATTTCAGAGGGCATTTAAAATTAACTACAATGCTATGCATCAGATTTCTTTCCCAAAACTTTGGGAGGAAAGCATGTAAATAGGAGGGTATGAGATTGTATCATAGGGATATATTAGAATGCTTTTTAAAAATTAATTTACCAGTATAGGCATCATAGGCTCGGCAAGCATTTATTGGTCATTCCTCATTGCCCTTGAGAAAGTGGTGTGAGCTGCTTTTTTGAACTGTTGCAGTTCCTGTGCTGTTAAGGAGGGATGTCTAGGATTTTGAATCAGTGACAGTGAAGGATTATATTTCCAAAACAAAATTGGAGAGGAACTTCCACTTGGTAGTGTCCCCCATGTGTCCGCTGCTTTGCCTTTCTCGATAGTGGTGGTCGTTGGTTTGGAAGGTGCTGCTAAGGTGAGTTCCCGCTTGCAGATGGTGCACACTGCTGCTACTATTAAAATGTGCAGTCATGAAGATGCTACAGAGTGTAATTAGGAGGACAAGAAAGTGCACTATCATAAAGTATGTGAATGTGTCGTTGTGATGTTGTGAAAGAATGTTTAATAGGATGCAATTATGCAACTGGGCAGGTGTAGGAGTGTTGGAAAGGGATCTGAATCTGTGATTATTAGTGTATTTCTAAAATGAGTTGAGTGTGTGCATATTCAAAGGAAGAGATAAATATTTGAGATCAGGAGGGTATATGAATATAATTTGGAATATGAAAATTTGTGATTGAGAGGATGTGAGTGTGTGCGGTCAGGAAGATGTATCAATATGCAATTGGCAGAGTGATCAATGGGTGTGATAATGAAGATGTGCAGATTTGGGGGTATGTGAGCGAGTGAGATTGAAAGCTGAATAGAATTTATGAAGGTACGTACAATTAGGAGAATGCATAAATATGGAGTCGGGATTTTGTGAGCAGAGTATGTGGCAGCAATGGTTTGAGTTACACATTAACACATGTTTAATTTTCACACATTTCCAGACCGGTTTGCTACAGTTAAGAGTGGAATGTCTGATGCCCACCCTCAGACAGGCCAACCTGCGGAATTCTGCGTGGTACTGAACGATGAGAAAGTTGATGGAGTGTGGCTAAAAGATGGAAAAGAGGTATATTTTTTTAAATTAATTTGTGAGACATGGGCATCACTGACTAGGCCAGCATTTATTGCCCATCCTTAGTTGCCCAAGGGCAGTTGAGAATCAACCACATTGCTGTGGCTCTGGAGACACATGTAGACCAGACCAGATCAGGACGGCAGATCTCCTCCCTGAAGGACATTATGAACTCTTGGATTTTTCCTGCACTTTATGATGGTTTCATGGTCATCAGTAGATTCCTAATTCCAGACATTTTTTATTGAATTCAAATTCCACCTTCTGCCATGATGTGATTTGAATCCAGGTCCCCAGAACATTAGCTATTACCACAAAGGTTATTATTATGAGTTATAGTAAAAAGTTAAGGTTGAGAAATCCTCCTGCTATATTATGATTGTCATGCTGCCTGGGTGATATTGACAGCGTACTACTGTTGTTATGGTATGGACTTGATACATTTATCCCTGTCCACTCGTGCTCAGCAGCCAGAGCTGCGAGGGAACCCACCTGGGAACTTGGGAAAAAGATAGGAACAATGTTCTTCAATTCACAGGAATCATGATTGTTCTGAGACCTAAAAGATCTGGAACAGAGGAAGGTGCATAGAAAAACTCTGTGGCTGGGATTTTCCAGCCCTGCCAGAGCATGCACTCCAGCAACAGAGGTGGCTTGCCATTGGCCAACAGCAGGAATTTTACACAATGTCTGTAAGGTTTTGTATGACATGCCCCTTCTGCAACTTCCAATCAAAGCTGTGTGTGCATACATTGGGCCTGAGTACATAGCTGGGTAGACTGGAACACCAACTGCTCTCCTCTCCCCCCATCCACTCACTCTCACAGGTAAAATTGACATTTCCTTTTTTGTCACAGGACTTCAAGCATTTGCTTAGACCTATAGCTTTTGACAAGGAAAACCTCTGCTGCAGAATGGAGTGCTGCAATTATTTAAAATCCTGCCAAGTTACCGCGGGGGTGGCACAAAGGTTGAAGTGATCTGGTCACTTCAGAATTTGCACAGCTGACAGGAGGCAGGAATGCAGAATTTGATCTCAGGGCTGCTTGAATTCATCAAGCCAGGGCTGATCTTCAGATGTGCCAGGACTAGAAGGGGCAATTCAGCCATGATACTTCCACCCTGGAGAAGAGTGGTGAAGTCAATCCTTCCCCCCCTGCCTGGGTTCACCTAATTCCCAAGATCTTGAGGGACCCTTCTTCTACAGCCTGGAAGCAGCAGAGGGGCCAATGGTCCCCAGACCTACCTACCTAGAGCTCTTTTGGGGCTCAAAACACCAGGCCAGAGTGACAACGCCAAGGGAAAGTGTGTTGGCACTGCCAAAGTGCTTGGCCTGAAGGGAGGTTGAATGGGAGGGTCTGAGGAGGAAGAGGGACTGAGGGGTTTGGATTGGATCAGCCTCATGCCTGCATGGGTTTATGCGTGGAGTGATCTGTGATTTGAGTGGTGGGGGAATGGGTATCCCTCTTTTCTGAGGGCTGGTGGTGCTTTCCTGGACCCTCAAGTTTCAGCACACCATGTCCCTGCTTTTAGGTAGCAACAGTAAAGTCCACTCAGTGCCATTCCCAAAGGTGGACAGGGTGAACGGTGCGGTGCTGGTGAATGCGTGTGTTTGTACAATTATCAGGTTGTTGCCAGCTCTGGGTGGTAACCTGATTGAGGCCACCGGGTGGAGCAAATGAACCCCAAAAACCGTCATGCCCATCAGGAATCCTGATTTTTGGCCAACACCTCATTCACCTGGGGTTCTATTAGTTGTCTGACGCAAAGGCATTTGATAAAGAGCAGTAAAGGTTTGCAGCAGATTATAATGATGGAAGGCAGAGGGGAAGAGTGGATGCTGAAGGTCAATTGGAAGCCCTTGTGCATTGACTATAGCAGCTATAATCTATAGTTATGTCAGATGTTGTGGCAGATTTAAATAATATATTGGACTGGAGGAGGCACACAATGAGGAATCACAGCACAAATCACAAAATTGTTACAACACAGAGAGAGGCCATTCAGCCTATCATGTCTGCATCGGCAACAATCCCATTCAGGCCCTGTTCTGTAACCCCATATATTTACTTTGCTTGTCCCCCTGATACTAAGGTGCAATTTAACACGGCCAAATCCACCCAACATGCAAACATTTGGAGTGTGGGAGGAAACTGGAGCGCCCGAAAGAAACATGTGCAGATACAAGAAGAAAGTGCAAACTCTGCACTGACACTGGGCAGCATGGTGACACAATGGTTAGTACTGCTGTATCACGGCGCAAGAGACCTGGGTTTGATTCCAGGCTTAATTGTCTGGCTTCCTTCTGCACTGTAGAGATTCTATGATGAAAATGACTGCATCAAATTCCTTTTCACCTCATGTCTGTTGCTGACCCTGTTAGCCATGTTCAACCATGCCTTCTTTGTGAACAATGCAAGCTATCTGTTGCCACTGGCAGAAAACAGGGCATTTTTTTCTGCCTGTCACTGCCTCCACCTGTATCATGAGGCATTTGAAATCATGTTTTGAAACCTGGCTTGGGCCTCATTTCTCATTGATCTTTGTTCAGCACCTCTTTCCATCCCTTGGCCAAAAAGGCAATCTCAACAATAACTGTCACCTCAAACCTGCCCCTTTGCTCATATGCCACCCCTAATTGTGAGGTGAATATGACTTCAGATGAATTAACAATTTTTCATGTGAAAATAATATTGCATTTATGAAGGTGATATTGTGTGGAGTTGGGACCTGGAAATAAAGGCGATCTCAGGGTCCCAATCCTAATATTGAAATCTGGCCTATACCACTTTACATGTTTCATGTTAATTAAGATATCTACCTCATGTTAGGCCATACATTTTTCCTTAGTATCCAGAACCTTTATTTCTTTTGATTCTTTCTTCCTTATTTATTCTTTGTTTTTCTATTCAGATTACAGACACAAAAAACATACAGATCGTGAAGCAAGGAGCAGTGCACAAACTGATCATAAATAAAACAGGCGATGAGGATGAAGGAAAATATACATTTAGAGCTAAAGGTGCTGAGAGTGAGGCTGTACTCTCTATTGCAGGTATTCACATTGTCTGTTACCCAGAACATTACATTCAGAATGTACTTAGTTCAGTTTACTGGACAACTGGCCACAAATTTTCATCTTTGCCTCTAGGCGTAAATCTGGTAGAACAGATTGCTTCCCCAGTGTTGAACCTGATTGATTTTCATCGCAATTAATTTTCCTGTAACATTGAGAAAACTTAGGATTCAATTGAATTTAAAGAGGTTCTGTCCCATTGCCTTTTTTCCCTCCTGTATTCAGGCTGATATCATGGCTGTAATTCTCTGACCTTGTCGGCGCTGGGATTTTCCATTCCTGCAACGGTGAACGGAGATTTAGCTGAGTGCCAAATTCTCCCTGCCAATGACAACAGGTCGTGCGAAACAGGAGAATTCCAGCCCATAAATGCAATGAGGTTATGATATCTTACTGCTTTAATCATAAGACTTTTGCTATGTGAAATATCCCATTTGCATAACTGAGTTTGGATTATTCTCTTGGCATAACAAGATGTTGTGATGCTGATGCTGTGTCCATTTTTTGTTTTGCAGATCCACCTGTAATCGATCCTGACATACTTGCAGCATTAGCCAAGGATCCGATCACTGTTAAGGCAGGACAGACAGCAACTATTAAAATCCCATTTAAGGGGAAACCCGTTCCAAAAATTACGTGGTTCAAAGATGGCCTTGAGGTGTTTGAAGATGATAGAACAGAGATAGACAAGTCTGGCACGCAGGCTGTGTTAGTGCTAAAACACTGCGTAAGAGAGGACAGTGGGAACATTACACTGAAACTCAAGAGTGATTGTGGCTCAACCTCTGCTAACCTGCAGCTAAATGTCATTGGTAAGCTAAAGAACTAATGTGAATTTTTTTTCCATTCTCTTTCTTTGTGGTCTACTTGTAATAATGAAAAGAACTACTTAAGATGGCAAAGAATGTGCTTATATTATATGCCAGCGGTAATATTGCACTGTCTTCCAACAGCATTACAATGGGAGGGGATTTTCTGGCCTCACTGCAATGTGGTTCTCAGTGGTAGATAGCAACCTGCCGTTACCCAGTAGCAGGTCTTTCCCATTGATTCCACTCCAGCTGCCAGGATACCCGCTGCAGGAATTTGCCATCAGTGGGACCAGAAGATCTCACCACAGGGTGAGCCAGGAAATCATGTCCCAAGATTCCATTCCTTTTTGCTAACGTCTAGGAGCTTGTGACAAAATTGAGAGAACTGTTCCACACATTAATGAAGCAACAACCATCAATGACAGTCATATTCACAAAATCATGTCTTGCAGACAATGTCCCAGACACCACCATCCCTGGCTATACCCTTTCCCACCAACAGGACTGACCCACTCAAAGCGGCAGCACAAGAGGTGTGTAGGCATCAAGGGAGTTCTCTGGGTGTTATCGGCATTGATTCTGGACCTGATGAAGTCTCATGGCACCAGATCCAACATGGGAAAGGAAATCTCCTGCTGATTATCACCTACTATCTTTCTGAATCAGCACCAATTGAAAGAGGCACTGAGGGTGGCAACATTTGTCAACTCTCGATCATCAGCAAAGTGATAGAAGGGGTTGTCAATAGTGCTATCAAGTGCACTCACCCACAAACACTCACTGCTCAATTTGGCAACCACCATTCAGCTCCTGACCTCATTACAGCCTTTTCTCAAACATGGATAATGCAGCTGAACTCAAGAGCTGAGGTGAGAGTGACAGCAAGGCCTTTTTTGACCAAGTGTGGCATCAAGAAGTTCAAGCAAAAGTAGTCAAAAGGAATATGGGGCAAACTCTCTATTGTTTGGACCTAACACAGAAGAAGATGGTTGTGGTTATTGGAGATCAATCATCTTAGACATCACTGCAGGAGTCTCTTAAGATAGTATTCTCACCCCAACCACTTTTAGCTGCTTTATCAATGACCTTCCCTCCATTATAAGGTCAAGAGTAAGGATGTTCAGCACCATTCATGACTCCCTAGGGAGTGAAGCAGTCTGTGCCCATTTGCAGCAAGAACTGGACCACATTCAGAGCTGGCATGGTGGCGTAGTGGTTAGCACTAGTGCCTCACAATACCAAGGGTCTGGGTTCAATTCTGACCTTGGGTGATTGTTTGTGCGGACATTATACTTTCTGCTTGAGTCTGCATGGATTTCCTCCATATGGTCCAGTTTCCTCCCATAGTCTAAAGATCATAAAATCCCTGCTGTGCAGAAGAACGCTATTTGGCCCACTCAGTCTGCACTGACTCAGAATCTTACCAAGGCTAACATCCTCACCCCTGCCTACCCAATTTCCATAATCGCTAATCCCCCAAGTTACACAACTTGGGATACTAAGGGGCAATTTAACATGGCCAATCCACCTAACCTGCACATGTTTAGAATGTGGGAGGAAACTGGAGGACCCAGAGGAAACCTATGCAGACAGGGGAGAATGTGCAAACTCCACACTGACAACAGTCATCCAAGGAGTGAGAGTGAACCTGGGTCCCTGAAGCTGTGAGACAACAGTGGTAACCACTGTGTCACTGTGTCATCCTAAAACAACTGCAAAGATATGCAGGTTATGTGGATTGGTCATCCCAAATTGCTCCTTAGTGTCCCAAAATGTGTAGGTTAGGAGGATTGACTGAATAACTATGTGGGGTTGTGGGAATAGGATCTGGGTAGGATGCTCTGTTTGTGAGCTGATGCAACTCAATGAGCCAAATGGCTTCCTGCTGCAATGTAGGGATGCTGTGATTCAGTATTGGGTTGATAAGTGGTAAGTAACATTCACACCATACAAGGATCAGTCAATGATCATCTCCAATAAAAGAGAATCCAACCCTTGACATTCAAAGGCATTAACGTCACTGAATGCCCCACTATCGACACCCTGGAACTTATGATTGACCACAAACTGAACTCAACCAACCATATAAATACAATGGCCAAAAGAAGGTCAGAGGCTGCAAATGCTGCAGCAAACAAATTGCTTCCTGATTCCCAAATCTTGTTCACCTTTGACAAGCCAGGAGTGGAAGGGAATACTCTCCGCTTGCCTGGATGACTGCAAGATTCAAGAGTTAAGTGCTATAGTAGAGATGAAAATAGCTAATGGAGGTGAGAATAGCTATCCACAACTTCAAGGCAGCATTCAATGTGAGTGGCGTCAAGAAACCTGAACAAAATGTGTGTCACTGAGGTAAAAAGGAAAAACCCACAGTGATTATTGTCATAAAAGACATAGAGGAAGATGGCTTTAGTTGTCAGACATCAGTGCAGTGTTGTTTAGGGAAACATCTTCATCTGCTTCTTTAATGATTTTCAGTCCACCATGAGATCAGACTGGAGCAATTCAGTTCTGTACTGAAGTAGTCCATACTAGTTAGCAGCAGGCTCTGGCTAAGCTATCCAGACTTGAACAGATAAATGGCACGTAATATTTGGGTCACTTAAGTGCCAGAAAATGAAAATTAACAATAGAAGGCCATGTCATCTGTCTCTGACTCAATGTCACCAGTATTGTGAGTCTTCACAACATCAATGTTCTTGAAGGCCACATTCAACAGAAGTTCAGCTGAGTGAGACATAACTGCACCATTGATACCAAAGCAGGGAAAAGACTGGGAATTCTTAGACAAATTCCCTATGTCCTGATACCTTGAAATCTTCTTATCATCTACCAAGGTTCAATCCAGAAGCATGAGTGAATACTTACAAACCATTTGGGAAGGTGGAGCCAAAAAACACAAAAGGAGCTTGACATACATCCAATACAGAGCGATAAAAACATAACAAAATGGAAAGTCAATATAATGGTTTGAATACTAACTTTAAGAAGGTCTATTGATGTTGCTTAATGTGAATAGAATCATTCTGCTTTTCTGCTTACGCAGATAGACCCAAACCGCCTCAAGGCAAAGTGGAGTTCCTGGAGCACACTGGGAAGTGTATTACAATGAAATGGAAGGCACCACGTGATAATGGAGGGAAACAAATAACCAGCTTCATCATTGAGAGGAAGCTTGTTGGAAAAAAATCATGGATCAAAGTTGGTGAGGTTGACAGCGACACTACAACTTTCTCCACCAACAAGGTTGAAGAAGGACAAGCATACCAATATCGAATCCGAGCAGTAAACAGTGAAGGAATGAGTGATCCTCTCGATTCTGAAGAAGTCTCAGCTGGTGACCCTATTGGTAAGGGTGCACATTGAATTTTCAACCTAACAGTACTGATAGAAAGGATAATTGAATATGAAATTAGAATTGAATCCTTAAGCTAATCCCAATGGCCCGCATTTGGCCCACATCCCTGGATACCCATCCTATCCATGTAACTACATGATATTGGAAAGACAACATTGTACCTTCCACTATTACTATCTCTGGCAGCTTGTTCCAGACACTCACCATCCTCTGTGTGAAAAAATTGCCCCTCTGGACACTTTTGTATCTCTCCCCTCTCCCCTTAACCTATGCCCTCTAGTTTTAGCTCCCCTCCCTTTGGGAAAAGATGTTGACTATCTAGCTGATCTGTGCCCCTCATTATTTTATAGACTTCTGTAAGATCACCCCTCAGTCTCCTACACTACAGTGAAAAAAATTCTAGTCTATCCAGCCTCTGTATATAACTCAAGACTCCCTATTTTTAAACTGTTCTCCCAGTTGTACATTCCCCTAAAAATGAAAATATCTTCTTAACATTCATACTCCCTCAGGATCTTGTATGTTGCAAAAAGATCACCATTCATTCTTCGATGAATATAGGCCTGGCTGCTCAACATTTTCCCTAAGACAATCCCTTTATCCCAGGAATCAGCTGGGTGAACCTTCGCACAACTGCTTCCAATGCATCAAATGCCTTTTGAAAGTCCATGTACACCAAACTCTCAGCATAACCCTTTTGTTACCTCCTCAAAAATCTTCAGAAAATTTGTTGAACACAATTCCCATTTTAGAAATCCATGCTGGTTCCTCCTAATCAATCCATATTTTTCCACATGATTATTAATTACTTACCAAATAATTGTTTCTAGAAGCTCTCTCACCATTGATGTTAAACTGATTGGCTTGTAATTGCAATTCTCCAGTCCTCTGGCATTTCCCCTGCATCTAGAAAAAGAATGCGAGATTAAGCTTGCATTCCTGCAATTTCCATTCTCACTTCCTTCAATATTGTCAGATGCATTTTACCCACTTCTGTTGTCTTGTCAACTTTCAGTACCGACAGTTTATTCAACAGTTACTCCTTATCGATTTTAGGGACTTGTTGTACCAGCATGTATACTTTGAGATTTACGTACCAGGATGGTCCTAATCCCTCTGTACCACAGATTTTTACAGGCTCTCTCCATTTTAATAATATTCTATTCTTTTCTATTCTTGCTGCCAAACTGCTCATGCTCACATTTTCTCACATTATAATCGAGCTGCTAAATTTTCATCCATTCATTTAACCTATCTATATCCCTTTACAGACTCTTTGGGTCCTCTTCATACTTGCTATCCTATATATCTTTGTGTCATCAATAAGTTTAGCTATCATACATACACACACACACACACACAAGGTCCTTTTGATCCAAATCATTGATATAGATTTTAAATAATTGAGGCCCCAGCACTGATCCTTTCTGCACTCCACTAGTTAGTTTCCAACCCCAAAAGACCCATTATTCATAATTCTTATTGGACAATCAATCCTCCATCCATGTTACTATGTTACCCAACACTATGAGCCTATCTTATGTAATAACTTTTTATGTGGCACCTTACTGAGTGACTTTTGGAAATCTAAATATTGACAGGTTCCACATTATCTACATTGTTGATTACTTCCTCAAAAAATGCTAATAATCAAACACAATTTCCTTTCCACAAAACTATGTTGAATCTGCCTGATTGTATTTAGATTTTTGTATCTGTTTTGATATTACAGGGAATTTGAATAGGGAAGGCCTTGCCCTCTGCACCATTGACTATAAACATAGAATTGCTTAGATCGATGGTAACACAGAATAATTTGATTACAGTTTATTTTCAGATCTGAGGGATGCTGAGATGAGTTAGCTTAATATCTATCCTAGGGAAAGTGCTTGAATATTAAAGAAGTAATAACTGGACGTTTGGGAAATCATAATATAATTAGGCAGCGTCAATATAGTTTTGTGAAAAGGAAATTATGTTTGACTACTCCATTAGCATTTTTTGAGAAGTAATAAGCAACATGGATAATATACAACATGGATAATGGTATGGTGTATTTAGATTTCCAAAAGTCACACAATAAAGTGTCACATGAAATGTTACTACAAAATGTAGGCCCAATGGTGTTGAGGCCACATATTAGCATGGATGAAGGATTGATTAGCCAGTGGAGAATTGTGAATAATGAGTCATTTTTGGGTTGGAAACTAATTACTGAAGTGCAACAGGGAGCTTAACAACCTTTTTAATCTTCTGACCACATGGTTATCTATCACTTCCATTGCCTTTGGTGGTCATGCCTACTGCTGATTAGGCACCATGTTCTCAAATTTCCATTTTCAAGTTTTCTCCCTCTGCACCTTTAAGGTTTTCCTAAACATCTACTACTGACCAAGTTTTCGGAAATTCTTCTAAATATCTTCTGCTAATCTCAGTGTCTGTTTTTTAATTACATTTTTGTGGAGTATCTTGGAGTGTTCTTCTACAATGTATAATTACAAATTGTTGCTGGCTTTATTTTTCTTAACATTGTTGCCTTTGTCATCATGTTCATGCTCCACTTGTCAAAGCCCTTGGATCCCAGATTGTTCTCAGCTTTTACCCCTCAGTTACATGATTGCCTTTTAAGTTTAAGTTTATTTATTAGTGTCACAAATAGGCTTACATTGCAATGAAATTACTGTGAAAATCCCCTTGTTGCCACACTCCACTGCCTGTTCGAGTACACTTAGGGAGAATTTAGCATGGCCAATGCACCTAACCAGCACATCTTTTGAACTGTGGGAGGAAACCAGAGCACTCGGAGGAAACTCACAGACAAGCAGAGAACATGCAGACTTCAAACACGTAATAACCTAAGCCGGGAATTGGACCCGGGTCCCAAGCTAACCACTGCCCCACTGTGCCACACACTTTTGGAAAGCAGGACGATGCTGTCTTTTGAGGATTATTTGGACCTTTTTTTGATTGATACAATTCAATAAGGTTAAAATCGTTCTTCATTATCTATACCATGGTAAAAGGTTTTATCCTTTCATTAAGTCTAAAACAGCCCGCTTTGCAAATTATGATAGATTGGTTACAGAGGCTTCATCAGAAAGTAACTATCTGAGGGAGAAGTTAAAGATAAGCCTTGTGAAGGAAGATGCAGTAAAACCAGGGGAAATTGCACTTTATTACTATGGTCCTAATATGGATGTTTTCTCTAATATTTTCTTTTCGATTTTCTGCCCCTTTTGGCAAAAACTGGGGCTGCCAATCAAACAGGTTCCTTTCTTGTCTATCATTCCTTGGTATCATGTGGGAGCATTAAAAAAAAATGTCTTTTCTTACTTTATATTCTCAGAGTCACCTGGAATGCCATCTCAACCCCAGGTCACAGATGTTAGCAAAGAGGCAATCACCATCACATGGACCCCACCAGCAAAGGATGGAGGTGCTCCAATACTGGGCTATATTGTAGAGAGAAGGAAGAAAGGCAGCAATCGTTGGATTCCAGCCACTAAAGAGCCAATTCAAGGTCTTATTCTAGTTGTCGTATATATTTAATTACATTGTTAAGATTATCTCCACTTTTCCCTTTTGCCCGAGAAGTCTGTGCATAATTCCTACAGCTGGTGAGGGAATGAAATGAATAATAGATAGTTTTCCAAGCAAAAATTTATCATTGTTATTACTTTAAGATTTGTTTTTTTCTCTTCACAATACAGCCCACTTTCAAGTGAGATCCTGGCGGAAACAATGCAAACTTAAATTGGTTGAGACCTACCACCATGTGACCACCCTGTCATTTCCTTCCCTCTACACCATCACTTGAACTGCCGTATCTGCCACATGAAAATGATGGTGATGAGACACTGATCCCAGTGGATTTTCATTACTACCATTAATAATACAGTGCTCTTGAGGCCTTGAACAAAGTAACTGCTTTGAGATGTAGCTATAGAGGAGTAGGGCTGATAACTGACTTCCTCTTACTCCCCAACAGTGCAACGTCAGAAAGCTCTGGTCTTTATCAGTTTTTCATGATAAAGTTAGCTTTTGACAAGTCCTCTTTCCCTCCAATCTATTCCCAACGATATTTGACTTTGCAGCAAATGTCAGAAGTTCTTTGTGGAGGATGATAAATTGCAGTTCTTTGTTGAAGCTAATTCTTGAGATTTCTTGTAACATTTTGTAGTTCTTTTTAAACAAATTTAATATTGCGTTTCTTTATTGTAACTTTCAGTATCTTTCCAGTTACAGAGAATTTAGAAAAGCTTTGATAAACAAATATGAAAGAGTCACATAGCTCTGCACATTTGTTAAAGATTTCGTAATATGCCATTCAATTGGAAAATGATTTGTGGAAACCCTTTCCCAGGGTTTAAATTTCATTCCTGGTAAAAGTATATCCTTTTTTTTGACCAGACAATAAGTTTACATCTGAAGGGCTAATGGAGGATGTGGAGTATGAGTTTCGTGTTACGGCAGTTAACCGTGCAGGTCTTGGCCAGCCCAGTTCTGCATCTAATTCAGTGGTGGCAAAAGACCCCATCCGTGAGTAATCATTTTTACAGTACCTGATCAGTTTATAGTTTGGACAATCACTTTTCACTTCAAATGCTCCTGTAACAAGTGTTACCTATCTAAGTTTTTTAAAAAAAATATGTTTTGTGGCATTTGAAATACCAGAATGCTATTTACCAAAGCTTTGCTTTTGTAATTCTATCTAATGGGAAGTCAGGCAATTAGCAACCTGGACCCTAATGTGTACCAAACTATGCATTTGGAGCAGGATGGAGGTATTATATATAGGGGTTTTTTGCCCCTCATCCAGCCTGATTGATTGTTAGGCAACAGATTTGCAACAGAGGAATGCAGTGGCAGAGCAATTAGTATTGTGGTGGGGAGATGGTGGGAGATTATCAAGGGGAGATTGTCGAGGTTGGAGAGTGCAGGCAGATCATGGGTATTTTGCAGAGTTTTGGGTTGGGGGGAATTCTCATGTTTTATGGATATTTTTGCCTTGATTTAATAACTTCCAGCAAAGATTTAGCCCAGGAAGATTCATTGAGAAGGATACATTGTGGCATAAAACTGATATGTGGTCAGCCATGATAGTATTGAATGAAGGAGCAGGCTCGAGGGCCGATTACATAAGAACTAAGAGCAGGAGTGGGTCATCTGGCCCCTCGAGCCTGTTCCGTCATTCAATATTATAATACATTACCGTAACACTATGCACCTTTATCTTATGCAGCAGTCTTTTGTGTGGCACTTTGTCAAATGCCTTCTGGAAATCCAAATACACCACATCCACTGGTTCCACATTGCCCATTGTGCATGTAATTTTCTCAAAAAATTCCACCAAATTAATCTAACATAACCTGTCCTTCATGAACCTATGCTGCATCCTCCCAATGGGACAATTTGTATCCAGATGTCTCGCTATTTCTTGCGTGATGACAGATTCAAGCATTTTCCCTACTAGTTAAGCTAACTGGCCTATAGTTACCCACATTTTGTCTATCTCTTTTAAACAGTGCTGTCACGTTTGCTGTTTTCTAAATTGCGGGAACCACCCCAGAGTCCAGTGAATTTTGGTAAATTACCATTAGTGCATTTGCTATTTCTCCCACCATCTCTTTTCATACCCTAGGATGCATTCCATCAAGAATTGCCATCTTCTGTTCCTAGTTCATACGTTCTTATGTATCTTATGTGGTTGAATAAAGAAGTAAAGGATTGTATCAAATTGAAAGCAGCTGCACAAATTGCAAAGATTAGTAGTAGTTCAGAAGGTTGACCAGATTTTAGAAACCACCAAAAATGACTAAAATAGGGATAAATTTGAGTATATGAGAATGATGGCTGGAAATATAAAAAAGGAGAGTAAGAGTTTCTATAAGTATTTAGATTAAAAAAGAAAAACTAAGTTTGTGCTGTACCCCTAGTGGGAATTGATAATGGAAAACAAGGAAACGGCTGAAGCGCTGAACAAATATTTTGTAAAAGACTTAAAAAGAAACCGCCTCCCAAATATACTTGAAAATCAAAAGGCGAAAAGGAGAGAGGAATTTAAACAATTGCCATAACCGAGGGAAAGGTTTTGGGAAAGCAGTTAGACCTAAAGGTTGACAACTCCTCAGGTCAAAGTGGTGTGCATCCTCAGTTCTTAAAATTTGCGAGTAAACACCCTCCATCCTTCCTCTAGTTAAAGCTGAACATGAATGGGTTCAAGCTTTTTGTGGTTGAAAATACCCTACACTGTTTACATAGTTGTTTTCAGTTCCCTTTAGTCCCTTTAAGATTCCCATAGATTGAATGTGTATGTACCTTAAAGCGACATTGGTTGGCTGTTTATCCCTGCATGCTATACCCTGAATTGTGTACAGCCTGAGCAGCATCTCAGACAGAATATTGCTGGTGAGGTAAGTACTTATTGGGGAAGCAATAGCCTCATGGTATTATCGCTGGACTATTAATCCTGAGACTCAGCCAATGTTCTGGGGACCCGGGTTCAAATCACACCACAGCAGATAGTGGAATTTGAATTCAATAAAAAGTAACTCGAATTAAGAATCGACTGATGACCATGAAACCATCGTCGATTCTGATTCACTAATGTTCTTCAGGGAAGGAAATCTGCTGTCCCTACCTGGTCTGGCCTACACATGACTCTAGAGCCACAGTAATGCAGTTGACTCTCAACTACCTTCCAAGGGTAAGTGGAGATGGGTGATAAATGCCAATGATACTCATGTCCCATATATGAATTTTTAAAAAATGACGTTGAGTTATGAACTATTGTGTAGTAGTTTGATACAAAAGAATTTCTTGCTAGACCACTCCAGAGTTCAGTTAACCTTCATTGATGTAGGACCTGAACTACATATAGGCCAGATCAGATAAAGAGGGCAAGTTTTTTTCCCTGAAGCATGTTCGTGAACCAGTAGAGTCTTGATGGCAATCCAACAACTTCATTGTCAATTTTATGAGCTTTTTATTTCCAGATTCTAGAAAACTGAATTTAAGATCTCAAATTGTCAATGGGAGGATTTCAGCTCCCATCCTCTGGGTTATTCATCCAGGCCTCTATATTCCTAATCCTATAACATATCCAGTACTCTTCAATCGCTAGTTTCCTGTGAATAGATTTAATGAACTGACCTCAAAGTTACATTCAAACTCATTAAATAGTCTGATGATCAGTCATGAAATAAGAAGTAACTTGATCAATAGTGAAACTGAGAGCATGGTCTAGGCTTTATTAACTAGGGGAGTGCACAATGGGTAATGGATTGCAAGCACCAGTGAAACAACTGAGCAGTTAAATGGCAGGCAATGTGTGAATCCAGCAATTTTGTGGGCTGTTTCAATGAACAATCATCTCTCCATTGCCATACAGAACTAGCCTAATGTAAATTTGTGTAGCTGGTCCTACAGCAATCTCAATCAGCTGGTAAGATCAGTCAGGTTCTGAAACTCCTAAAATTACTGATTGGTATCATACAGCTCTCAGTATTATAGTCCTTCTCACCAAACAAAATTCTGAGGCTTATATTTGTTCTGTTTTCCTAATGAAGCTATTTCACCTGCATTAAGAAAATGCATACACTGAAAATATCTTGATTTATCTTTGTGCATTTTTATTTGTGTGCTTGATGTTTTATTTTTAACCTAACATACTTGTAGTAAAACATGATATTTACTCTCAAGTTGACTTCTTTTAAAGTTACAATTGTCATGGTTTTATCCCCCAGGTGCTCCAGGAATGGTAAAGGATATCAGGGTGGTGGATTCCACCAATTCTAGCATCTCTCTAGCCTGGGAAAAACCAGATTCAGGCGATGAGCCTCAGGGATATATTTTGGAGATGAGGGCCGAAGATGCTAAAGAATGGACAAAGTGTAGTAAGATACCAATAACCAGCACTAATTACACTGTGGGGGGCCTCCAAGAACGAGGCAAATACTTCTTCAGAATCAGAGCTGTAAATGAAGGAGGTGTGGGAGAACCAACAGAGCTTGCCAAAGGTGTCTATGCCATGCCACCTCCAGGTAATGCCGTTATATGAGGAAAATTGGTTTAAAATTGTTTTGAGAGACAATAATGCCTTTTTATAAAAGGGATCTAGACTACATTGCCTCAGCCAGCATTTATTGCCCACTCCCATTTGCACTTTTGCATTTGTGGTAGTGAGTTGCCTTCTTGAAGTGTTGCAGTCCATGTCGTTTAAATATACCCACGGTACTGTCATGGATGGGAGAAGTTTCAGGATTTTGACCTAGTGGCTCTTAAGGAACACTGATACATTTAAAAGGCAGGATGGCTTGGAGGGGAACTTCAGGCTGGTGGCATTGCCATGTGCCTGCTGCCTTTGTCATAGAGTCATAGAGGTTTACAGCATGGAAACAAGTCCTTTGGCCCAACTTGTTCATGCCGCCCTTTTTTTTCAAACTGCTAAGCTGGACCCAATTGCCCGTATTTGGCCAATGTCCTTCTATACCCATCTTGTAGCTGTCTAAACGCTTTTTAAAAGACAAAATTGTACTTGTTTCTACTACTACCTCTGGCAGCTTGTTTCAGACACTTGCCGCCCTTTATGTGAAAAAATTGCCCTTCTGAATCCTTTTGTATTTCTCCCCTCTCACCTTAAACCTATGCTTTCTGGTTTTAGACTCCTCTATCTTTGGGAAAAGATATTGACTATACAGCTGATCTATGCCCCTCATTATGCAAGTTTTGGAATACTCTCAAGTTGCCTGGATAAGTGCAGCTCTAACAAAACTCAAGAATTGCTATCTAGGACAAAGCCACCAGCTGGAACACCTCCCATTCTGTACCTTAAACATTCAGACCAATGAACAGCGGCAGCAGTGTGCACCATCTATCAGATATGGTAACTCACAAAGGCTCTTTCTCCAGTGCCTTCCAAACCCATGACTTTTATCAATTTATGGTGCAAAACCAGCAGTTGCAAGAGATCATCACCACCTGCAAGTTCCCCTTCAAATCACACACCATCCTAACTAGGAACTAAGTCGCCCTTTATTCACCGTCACTGGGACAACATTCAAGAATCTCCTCACAGTAGCACTTCGTGTGCATCTATACCATGGGAACTGCAGTAGTTCAATAAAGTAGCTCATTGCCACTTTCTCAGGGCAGCTAGGGATGGGAAATAAATATTGGCCAAACTAACACCACCCACATCTCATAAACAAATACAAGGAAGCATAAAATATGAATTGGAAGTGATGCAACAAAAGTGCTTGAATTAATGTTGCCCATTAGCTACTATCCCTTTTTCTGTGTAAGATCCTAATTGTCTAACGGTTACTAATCAGGGTTCAAGCTTTAATAACACTATGGAACAATACAAGGGGGCAGCTGGAAGAACTATCATAGCTGGTGCAGGGATTCAACCTGTGATCTCATCACTATTTTGCACTACACTGTCATCTAAACTCACTGACCCTTTACAGAATCAATCCTTCAAAATTGCTTCCTAACATTTTCACAGAGGTGTGAATTGCTTTCAAAGAACAAACAAAGAACAAAGAAGATTACAGCACAGGAACAGGCCCTTCAGCCCTCCAAGCCTGCACCGACCATGCTGCCCAACTTAACTAAAACTCCCCACCTTTCCAATGACCATATCCCTTTATTCCCATCCTATTCATGTATTTGTCAAGACACTCCTTAAAAGTCATTATTGTATTCACTTCCACTACTTCCCCCGGCAATGAGTTCCAGGCACCTACTACTCCCCATGTAAAAAATCTACCTTGTACATTTCCTTTAAACCTTGCTCCTCACACCTTAAACCTATGCCCTGTAGTAGCTGATTCTTCCACCCTGATCGTATCAAAATAGTACTGCCATGTGAAAGATAAAATAAGTGTTGGATTTCTTCAAGGTGAGGGTTGTAAATTTGGAAGGTGATGTCCAAGGAGCCTTGTTGAGTATGCCAGATCATAAGTTAACAGATTGTTGTTGAATACAATTCTGCTACTGCTGATGGCCCATTACACACTGCATGGTTGCCCAATTTTGAGTTGCTAGGACTGTTCAAAATCTATCCCACATTCATAACCATGGAGGAGAGACACACAGGCAGTCGAGAGACTCTGCAATTTGGTCAGGCCCAATGAGACCATTCTGCAATTACCACATTCCCAGTACTCAGTGGCTTTCAGGAATGAGAAGGAAAATGATAGTGTAAGGTTAACAGCTGGTTACTGCACTTCAAAAGTATGTAGGTTAATTGACTATGGAGTGTTTCAAGACGTCCTGGTGTCACCAAAGGTGCCATATAAATAAAAATTCTTGCTTTTTCAAAGAACTGGTACATATAAGAATGTAGTACAAATATGTTCAGCATTTATGCATGAAGTTTGATGATAATCAAAAAAATTGGACAGATTTTATTGGAGTGGCACATAATAAATCCCCAGTGATTGAACTAAAGTGGTGCAAGTAAGA
The DNA here is from genome assembly GCA_024679065.1 of Sphyrna mokarran. Lineage (NCBI taxonomy): Eukaryota > Metazoa > Chordata > Chondrichthyes > Carcharhiniformes > Carcharhinidae > Sphyrna > Sphyrna mokarran. The sequence goes on along the minus strand of JAGIQG010000008.1, from coordinate 77,709,713 downwards.
AGCATGCTACTACCTTTTCAACAACAGTTGAATTATGGGCCTTGCTAATGATGTCCAAATCCTAAAAAGTATATATTTTTTAAAGTATTAATTATGCATCAAGACCACAGTAATCAAATGAGGAAGAAGAAATTATAAATTCAATTGCCTCTTACCTATTGCTACTTGTTGTAGTGATTGGACTGTAACTGCCACAGCAAAGTTTCACGGTTATAGTTTCTTAACCAAATTGTCTTTGTCTTGGTTCATTTTGATTGAATGGTAAAGCCCGACCATTGATTGAGCTGGAGCACCAGCTGAATGAAATAACCTGCTAGATGGACAGCATCCATCTCTGACAGTCCTGTATGTCTCTGTGGCCCTATGAATAAAAATCGGAAAAAAAAAACCTCCATGACTTTTAATTATTTTATTTGCAGCTGCTCCCAGGTTTCTGGATGCCAGAATGCCAAGCAGCATGGTGGTCCGTGCAGGTACAGCACTGTGCATCAACGTGGCCTTCTCGGTAAGGGACTTCCGTTATTTCAACAGCCAGACTCAGCATTACATTGTAGATTCATTACTTATCAAGGTTCATTGAAAATGCTTTTGCATATAAGAAATGAGCCTCCAATTTTACCTGACTGTCATCGCCAATATAACCCGTACCATATGAAACAATTCATTCTCCTCTGGTAGGGTGTGCCTCATTTAGATCTGAGAGGCAACCTGATAGAAGTTTATAAAATTATGAGAGGCTTGGATAGGGCGAACAGTTGAAAGCATTTTCCCAGGGCAAAAATGACAATTATAAGGGGCACAAGTTCAAGATAAGAGGGGAATGGTTCAGTGGAGATGTGTGGAGGATGTTTTTTTACACAGAGAGTGGTGGGGGCTGGAATGCACTGCCAAGTGAGATGGTTGAGGCAGTTACATTAGCGACATTTAAGACTTACCTGCATAGACACAATAACAGACAGGGAATAGAGAGATATTGTCTAGATAGAACAACGTGATCGGCGCAGCAACAGAAGACCTGTTCCTGTACTGTTCCTGTTCTTTCTTCTCTGAGTGAAATCCTGTACTTGTACATTGCTCACTGGATTAAAAAGAAACAATTTTTTCCTGATAAATATAACAGCTCAGCATTAACTCTTATATGTAATGCATATTAGGCAGATGGTTCTGTACTACTCTTACTTTAAATGTCTAAGTTTTAATAAATCATGACATACACATTGACAGTTCCTGTGCACATGTTGTAAACATCAGGTGAAATTGACCAATTAATTTTTGTCTGATACAGTGACGCTCAGACATATGTCAGTATTTACTTTTATATGTGTACAGAGGAGAATAGTGAACCTGGAATGACTTGCATCTGTTATCATACTGCTGCTACATCTCTCGCGTATGTCTCTAATTATACATTTGAGTAAAAGGGAATGTTCATTCTTGTGTGATAAAGAGCATCTTGTTGGTATTATAGTGACCAGTCCTGTATATCTCCAGTACAGAGGGTAAAAGAAAACAACAATTTGGTGTGGTAAACAATAGTTTAGACATAAATCAGTGGCTTTTTTTGGAACATTAGGAATGGAGGCCCATTGGAAATGTGTTGAAAAATCTTTAAATAAGACTGGGTCCTGAGCTAAATAGCTGGAGGACATGGAGGGGTTGATGGAGGGGGGAGGCATTGTTTGATCAACCTCCAACCACTCATACATAGCCTTCCATGTCAGAAGATATATGGCAGTGAGTGTAATCTTGAAGACTTTCAGTTTTCTGGCTCTGGCCTGTGTTCCAGAAGTATGCTAGTAGGAAGGAGCTATTTTATTCTGCTCAACACCGTGGGCTCAGATATTTAATTCTGAGTCAGGATAGTTTCCAGCTCACCACAGTTGGCCTGGGGAAAAGACGCCCCAGATGGTGCGATCTCATTCCAGTAGTGCAGGCGAGAGATGGAGTTGGGCTATCCATGGATGAAGATCAGAACTGGCTGTAGGAGCTGCCAAATGCAGAGGCAGGATACTTAAAAGGCTTGCCTTGGTCTCCTGGAACTTCAGCCCAGTTATTTCTTTTAAACATTTAGCACTATAGATCTCGCTCTTCACATCCCCTCACCTCTACCCCCAATCTATTCCCATACATCCTCATTCCCATACATCCTCATTTCCATACATGCCAATCCATGTCACTATCCACTCCAATGACCTCTCACTGTCCATTCAGCCCATTGGCCCATGTATGTCCAATTGTCCATAATAACCTCCACGTCAACCCATGTAGTCCCCCAAATCCCTGTGGCTCTTATAATACTATGCCAACTTTGTGCCAACTCATGAAAGCTTATAATACTCCCTACCCACCCCCTTGCAGATCCTAACTCACCATAAATGCATAATTCATCTCACTCATCAGCTTTATTCCACATCCTCCTTGCCAACTGCTCCAGCATCCATCTTGGGCAGACTGCAGGAACCATGCTGAGATTAAATAAAATAAAATTATAAGTATTTATTATAGAGTACACAGTATGAAAATAGACCCACTTGTGAAAGTCTATTACATTTAAATCCCTTCAAGCATTAATCCTTTATCAAAATGGATTATTATCTATAGCCTTACATAAAAGACAGCTAATCATCAAATTCCTATAATGCAGAAATGGTCATTCAGCCCATAGAGCCCACAATCCCAACCAGGCCTCATTCCCATAACCCCACATGTTTACCCTGCTCCTCCCCCGACATTAGAGTCAATGGCACATGGCCAAACAACCTAATCCACACCTGTTTGAACTGTGGGAGGAAACCGGAGTACCCAGAGGAAACTCACACAGACCCGGGGAAAATGTGCAAACACCACACAGACAGCGACCCAAGGCTAGAATTGAACCCAGGGTCTTAATTAATCTTTTAATAATCACTTTGATCTGATGATCTTGCACTCCCATTATGATGAACATAAGTCGTAGAACAAAACCAAGCATTAAGAATGCTATAATGATCGAGATACCTTTTTGTCAACAAGCAGTTATTGAAACTTCTGGAACTGATTTTTTTTAACTAATACAGGTATACAGGGCAGGTTGTTTTTAAATAACTTATCAGCTAGATAGGTCTTTTTTTCTTTTTGATAGCATTTATAATTTCTCTAAAGATTTGTAACTCCCACACTGTGATATAAGATGCTTACTGCAACAAAAATGAGGTATATTTGAACACAACACTGAGCTTAAACAACCTTGCTGATTTTGGGATTCCCACATGTGGGAGTCACATCCCACTCTCATTCCCTTCCCCATTCCTGACAAATATAGGCTATGTCAGAAATGGGTCTAAGTCCCCAAAGTCTCAACAACAAGTCTGCAAAAAAACTAGACCTTAAACTTAGGCTTAGAAAATTACAACCTTCACTGAAACTTGACTCCCTTCCTTTGCAAAGGGTAGATGGACTTGCTGAAAATTACATTTTGTTGCTGAATTGTGTCATTTTGACTGCACTGTTTTGAAATTTTCATGTAGCACTATATATTCCTGCAGTTTTATTAAAGTGAGATTATTTGACTTTTATTACCTAAACAGAGTGAGCAACTGCAATTGGGTAAATCTTAATACTTTGACCAGATTCAAAGATTTCAAGGGCTAAAGTGCCTCACTGTGGGTTCCTGTATGTTTGCATTAGACATGGATAAGAAAGAGTGGTTCACTGATTTTTTTGTATTGAATTGCCTCTCATTGCCATTCTTGTGCATGTCCAGAACACACCAGGTATAGAAAGCAATGTCAAATCTCATGGTTGTTGTTTCATGTTAGTTTGTTATTATTTATTACAGGGGTCTCCTCCACCCAATGTGACCTGGCTGAGAGATGGAACTCCCACCAAAGGCAGGGAGACAATAACAAAAGGACCCAATATGTCACAGTTCCTGATCTCCAGTGCACATAGATCAGATTCAGGAATATATAAAATTATGCTGAAAAATGATTATGGTGAAAAGTGTCATGATATCAGAATTCGTGTTGCAGGTAAGATAAGCTTTGTTATGATTGGGACGATAATTATGGATATCTCAGTTTGATGTTGCTCGGTTTTGAATTATATTAGGCCACTCAGCTCCAAACTTCATTGCAGCCTATGTCCAAACAAGAGCTGAATTCAAGGGGTCTTTGACCATGTGTGGAATCTAGAAATTCTGGAAAAGCTAAAGTCAATAGCAATCAGGTGTGGGTTTGGGGAGGGGGGAACTCTCTGCTGGTTGGACTAAGAGATTTGGTTGTAATTGTGAGAAGCCAATCATCTCAGTTTCTGGACATTGCAGCCAGATTTCCTTAGAATAGTACCCTAGACCTAACTATCTTCAGCTGCTTCATTAATAATCTCCCTCCATCATAAGGTCAGAATTGTGGATGTTTGCTGCTGATTGCACAATGTTTAGCACAATTTGTGACTCCTCAGATATTGAAGCAGACCACACCAAATGCAGCAAGACCTGGACTACATTCAGGCTTGGACTTCTAAGTGGCAAGTAACATTTCACAAGTGCCAGTCAATGATTATCTTCAAAAAGGGAGAAGCTGACTTTCTCCCTTTGACTTTCAATAGCATAACCACTGCTGAATCCCCCTCTATCAACATCCTGTGAGTGATAATTGACCAGAAGCTGAATGGATTGGCCATTTAAATGCTGTGGCGACAAGTTCAGTAACCACAAGTTATGACGTGATTAACTCATTTTCTGACTCCCCGGGCCTGCACCTCATCTGCAAGAAACAATTCAGGAGTTTGATGGAATCATTTCTGTTCACCTGGATGAGTGAAGCTTCAGCAACACTCGAGAAGCTCAACATCATCCAGCCGTCCAGTTGATCTAATTCACCAATTTAAATGTTCGCTCTCCTTTTACTATCAACCAGAGGTAACAGCAGTGTATACTATATATGAGTGACACTGCAGCAACTCATTAATGCTACTTAAACAGCATATTTCAAACACATAGCTTTTATCACCTAGACAGACATGGATAGCAGAAACACAGGAATACCACTAGCTGTAAGTTTCTCGCAAGACGCATACTATTCTGACTTGAAACTATATTGTTGTTTCTTCACTGTTGCTACATCAAACTCCTAGAAGTCCCTCCCTAACAGCACTGTGCATGTACCTGCACCAGATGGATTGCAACATTTCGAGAAGGCATATTACCATCATATTCTCAAGAGCAACTAGGGATGGTCAACAATTGCTTGTCTTGCTAGTGACACACACTGAAAGGATAAAACAAACAATATCTGTACTTCTGTCGACACCTATTGCCCCTCTGGGCAATAAAAGCTCACAGATATAAACTGCACCCTTGCTGGGAAGGCTGTCCCTGTAACATCTGCAATGTTGTTGCTTGGTCAGTTAATTTTTATGTTTTGTTTGATATTGTTTGGGCATTGGATCAGGGAACCAGGAGAACTTCCTGCTTTTCATTGAATAGTGCCTGATTGGTAAATAGTATCTTAATTTGACATTCACCTAAAAGATGGGATCTCTGACTCTGTAGTCATTGATCACTCAGTACTGCACTGAAATGTCACCTTTAATTTTGCAATTTAATACCTGGAGTGGGACATGAAGGTAGAATCTTCTGACTGAGTCAAGCTGTAACTGAAGAGTGACCTTATTGATGAGCTGTGTCTTTGAGAATAAACACCTTTATTATGATTTGAATAAAAGTATATACTTGTAATGTTTTCTCTTCTATTATGTATAAGCCGTGTCATTGTTGATAGATTGTATCTCCTATCGGTCAATGGATTGCTTTGCACATTTGGTTAGGTTATGGCCAATACTATTAAGTCATCATACAGGCTGCTTGAAGCCACTAAATAAGTCTTGCTGATTTGTTTTGTTTTTCAGACTTCCCCCGGCCGCCCACTAACTTAAATCTGTTTGAAGAAGTTCCAAGAACTGTCACTCTCTCGTGGGATCACACCCCAGATAACATTGAGGACGGCCGTGTACAATATGTGATAATGAAGCGTGATGCCAGCACAGCAACCTGGTACACTGTATCAGACCATGTCTTTGGCAATAAGTACACCGTGACAGGTCTGCTTCCAGGCAGAAAGTATTTCTTCAGGATTATTGCTCGGAATGATATTGGAGACAGTGACCCACTGGATTTGAAGGAACCATGGTATCTTGCCAGGGACAAAGGTAAGCCCTTGATGTTCCTGCCAATCCCAAATGTGTGGCAACCAAAAATTATTTACAAGAACGAGCAATTTTAGTATGATCTTCCCTGTTATGAATTGAAGATTTGTAATGTTTCCTCTTCACCAGTTAAGCAATCAATGACTGCAATGTTGATTCATATATAACTATAATACAGAGGTTTACAGCCTCATTGCTGCCAGTCACCTTCCAAGAAAGTTCAAGAACAGAAACCCTTGTTTATTAGGCTAATCTTCAACATTGATCCATAATTGGTTCCCTGGCTCATGTGACCCTTACACTGCAGATTGATCCTTAATGGGATAGTCATCACATCCCTTCACGTTCTTTTATATAATTGACAATAATCAATTAACTCAGTCCCTGATAATAAAACATTTAATGCACAAATCTAGTCCATTATAAATTAAGTCTCTTAGATGGTTTCCGATTCCTAGTGGAACAGCATAACTCCTCGCTCTCAAGTACTTCCAATGGAGCATGATCAGTAGAAATCACAATCACAAGTCTCTCTTCAAGCACACACATCTCAGTTTTATCTGCTTCCATGGGGCCATCAGTCACATTTATAACGTGTTGACATGATACTTCAATGCTTGGATAGTCGATAACATTCTCAGATGACAATATACCTCCTAATGGCTTATTGGCTGTTGGGACACCTCTCACTCTCTCAAATGGTCTACATGTTTCCAGACAATCCTTCCTTCTGTGTCCGCTTGATAAGACAGGGATCTAATTTTGGACCCAACTCGACTCAGTTTCAAAATTCTTAATAGATATGACTTCATCCATTGAAAATGACTGTGTTGACTGCTCTGCAGGGCAGACTTAGTGTTTTGGATGGCTCGATCAGTTCAATGGATGCTGAGTAGTAAGATGCAGTCCTAATGTGCCTGATGCCATTGAGGTTCTGAAACTCATCCCTTATAAAAGATTTCCATTTTCAGACACTTGGAACTTCACGTATTCTGTGGATGGAAAATTAATGGTGTAGTTTCTCTCAACTGTAGTGTGCAATGTTGGAGACTTCATCCCATATATTCTCATCCATTTTGAATATGCACCAACAAGGAGCAAAAACGTTGCAGCCACGAATGGACCAACATAATCAATATGGACTTGATATACCTTTGCTTGGAGGCCCTTTATTTTACCCAATTTGTCACAAAAAAAATTTGCTTACTTCTGCGTTAACTCAGGCAATTCCCAAGGATGCAGTGGGGCTGCAGCAAACAATCTTGGTTGCAATTTTTGCACTGTTCACAGTGCTTGACTAGGCTCTCAATATTGACATCAATACCAGGCCATCAGATATAGGTGATTTGAAGTTAAGGACCAAGTGTAATGTGAAAAAATTCACAGATGACACTGAGTAGCAAAGCAAAGTGTGTACTGGATGCTGAAAGTCTGCAAAGGGATATAGATAGTCTAAGTGAGTGGGCAAGGGTCTGGCAGATGGCGTACAATGTTGGTAAATGTGAGGTCATCCATTTTGGTAGGAATAACAGCAAAATGGACTATTATTTAAGTGATAAAAAATTACAGCATGCTGCTATGCAGAGGGATCTGGGTGTGTGAAGTTGTACAAATGAAGTAGTGGCATGATGGGAAAATTGGTCAAGTATTTGGTACAAAATAAAGAAAGCTGATCAAGCTATTCCAAAATGCCAGACTCCTCTAAGACTTAATAAGACTGATCCCACATAACCTAAGACATGAATAAGACCAGAGAAGGTCAAGACCTGATAAGGCTGACTCTGCATAACCTAGGGCTGTATGAGTAAGACAAGATAAGGTCAGAGATGAAGGAGTCACTGACCTTCTGTTCTATCAAAGGACAAGACAAAGGTATGAATGATGAGACAAAGACTTTAGGAGGTCAGCAACTGTACCATGATTTATGACATTATTATTGATCAAATTTCTGAATAAGCTCTGGTCATGCAAACTGATAATGATTATGTATAATTGATTCTTTACGTAAGCGTGGACTTGAAGAAGAATTAACAAGTTGTAACAACAGCTCTCTGAACTCAAGTTTTTGCCAATACTGCATGCAGTCTTTTGGAAATAAAGACAAATTATTTTGTTGGAACAAACTTTGAGTCTTTCTAGCATAGTCAAGAAGCAGGAAAATTTCCACTTCAACATACCCTTGTGCAAGAATCTCAAGGAGTTGGTTTGCAGGTGCAGCAGATAGTTAAGGAGGCAAATGGAATTTTGTCCTTCATTGCTAGAAGGATGGAGTTTAAAAACAGCGAAGTTATATTGCAGCTGGATAAGGTGCTGGTGAGGCACAACTGGAGTACTGTGCATAGTTTTGGTCTCCTTACTTGAGAAAAGATATATTGGCACTGGAGTGGGTAAAGAGGAGATTCAATAGGTTGATTCCGGAGTTGAGAGGGTTGGCTTATGAGGAGAGGCTGAGTAGACTGGGGCTATATTCATTGGAATTCAGAAGAATGATGGGAGATCTTATAGAAACATATAAGATTATGAAGGGAATAGATTAGATAGAAGCAGGGAAGTTGTTTCCACTGGCAGGTGAAATGAGAACAAAGGGCATTGCCTTCATATAAGGGGAAGTAGATTTAGGACTGAAATGAGGAGGAACTTCTTCACATAAAGGGTTGTGAATCTGTGGAATTCCCTGCCCAACGAAGCAGTTGGGGCTACCTCATTGAATGTTTTTATGACAAGGATAGATACATTTTTGAACAGTAAAGGAATTAAGGGTTATGGTGATGAGTAGGTTAGTGGAGTTGAGTCCACAAAAAGATCAGCCATGATCTTCTTAAATGGCAGAGCAGGCTCGAGGGATCAGATAACCTATTCCTGCTTCTAGTTCTTATGTTCTCTCTGTCACCAGCACTATCTCCACATCTTAAAATTTATTTCTGTTTCTGTTAATAGCTTCCTTTGGATGGTCTCATTATTTACCCTGCAAACTAAAAGGTCCCTCAGCATATTGCTGAGACTGATTCTGAAGTTACAGTACTAAGATCTGTCTTAACTTGATAATATAAGTTGCAGTAATTTCCCGAGTGGCTCTGCTGTTGAATTAAACCTAAGTTGTTGCAGTATAACCAATGGGTGATAATATGTTTTCACTAATTCAATTATCTCAGTGAATGACTTGAGGTCAGGCATGCTTGGGGATGTGATGCTGCGTACTAAGTTGCAAGTCTGGGTCCCACACATGCTCAGAAAGATTACCTTTCCCTTTTCCTTTATTCCATGGGCCTGAAAATAATAGTCCATATGTTCAATGTATTGTAACCAATCTTCCACAGTGGCATCAAAAGGATCTATCCATTCGACGAGGGGCATATCTGCAAATATTCTTCAGTTTCTCAACTTCAACTGACGTTATACTCTCAATTTTGGAATAATGTTTTTTTTAATCCTCATTGCTATTGTAGTAATTTCTCTTCACCAGTTAGGTCAGTAACAACTGGAACACTTATGTAATAACATCACCAAGGCCAATCTTCCATCATCATAAACCTTTATTTACAAAATGGAGAATGGCTGGATCTGTGGCTTACAGCTCACAAGTCCAAGCCCGGAGATCTATAGAATACGAGACTGAGGTAGACAGGGTTTCTCACCAGACGAGGCCCTCCTCACTCAGTAGAGGTGTTCATATTACACAAAGCCCACAAGGCGATTTATTGGTGATCCCCCATGTTCTTCATAGACACCATAACTTCCCTCTTCCCTTAAGTCCATCTCTCCCCCAGTAGTCTCACCATGAGAAGGTCCTTTCCACCCCTTCGCAATCGGTCTGAGCTCAGTCGAAGATGGGACCAGATCTGGTGGTGTGAACCGAATTGGGGACCTTCATTTCTGGTGGGAGCAAGTCAAAGCCACTGATGTAGATTTCTCCTCAAGTTCTGCCTCAGCTTCCTCCACTTCCATCTGAGAGATTGTGTCCTCATTACCCAGAAGGAGGTGCTCGGTCAGCTTTGAGTTGTTGCTCGACATTGGCAGTAGCCACCTCCATAGCTGGTAAAGAGGTCTGCTCTTATTCTTTCAAGTCCTTCCTGAAAAACTTTGGGGCACCTGCTGATGACTTTACCACCACAGCCAACCTGAAGATCCCTAATCAGTTCAGCCTGATCCGTTAGAGCCAATCTCACTCCATCAGGCTTCGTTCTTGGGAGTTGGGCTGATTGCTGCTTATAATTCACAGGGTTATTTTAAGGGTTATTAGTCTGGCCTTTACAACTTCTAAACTCAGGTGTTGAATTCAGTTGGGATGTGAATATATGTCTGCTCCCTGATAATGGAAACCATAGCCTCTGTATCCACCTCCGTTCTTAGTGTTTATTCATTTATCAGCAGCTCATCATAGGGGAGGAGCTTTGTTGTGATGATGTGGTTTAATTGCATTATCCCTGCTTCTATAGTGGCTATATCTGTAGTCATTTGGTCATCCACACTGGAAGTCCTATACATTTATTTTTAATGTACAGGCACCTCTGCCTCTCTATCTATAAATTCACAAATACTTAAATAAGAGTTTGGCAGGTAAGGTTAAACAATTGATTTTGTTTGAATGTAAGCATTTTCTTAAGCTCAATTACATAAATAATGTGGAACAAAACTCTCGGTTTATCTAATCTATAATCACAAAACTAAGACACACAAGACAAGATATAACCAACTGAAATTTTAAAACCAGTTTTAACTATTAACATTTTGCCTTCCTGAGCCTTCTAGATTTCATGTAGAGTTAGAAGTCTGAAATAATATATTGCGCATGAATATAAATATAAAATATTCCCTAACAAATGATCAGAGGAGCTCTTTCTATTTATTGTCAGATGAATAGACGTTCACATTCTTATATTAACTTCATTTTCTGAGCTTGTTAGAGTACACTCTTGGAAACATGTGCCAGAAAAATATGTTACAATATACATATGAAAACTAAGCAACAGCAACTTTTCAAATTGCAACATTTCACTAATTTTGCAAGTAATATGTAAGCAAATACATGAGGCTGCAAAAACTCCCACAGACAGATTTGACATAAAGCAGATGCATCAGTTTACCAAGAAAAATGTCTCCTGGTGATTCTTAAATGTGCTCCTTTAACTGCACTGTGTAGCAATCTCTTTTGCCTTGGGGCTTGAGGGTGAATATATACATGATAGTGTGGAAAATAATTAAAAATAGTTAGTCCAAGAGGAAGGGGAGACTGTTCTCTATTTATGTTATAATTATTCAGGGGAAAAAAGGGTCTCTTGTACCTCTCATTTGTGAGATAATAATCTGAACAAGCTTTCCATTGTGAAAAGAAACAGAACCTATTGACTTTCCATAATTTGGATGTAATGTTAAACTACAATTTCAAAGGACTTGGGTTCTGTCCTGATTGAGTAACCTGTAGTAGAGACATGACTGAGCTGTTGTATTTGTACATGGATTCTGTCCATGTTCATTTTTACAGAGATGCTCTTTAGCTTTCTCAGAATAACTGGCAGGACAGTGCAGAGCCTCTGAGCAACATCTTCCACCCACATCATTTTCAACAAATATTATATGCTTTTCCATGAACATCTTTTGAAAACTGAAAGTTTAGCTTGGCTAGTGCTACACATATTGTCACCAACCCTGCACTCACACTGTAGCAACCATGTAATCCTAATTTGGAAGAATGAAGAACGTGGGACAATGAGTGTGTGGGGATGGCAGCACTGAAATGTTACCAGCGATTTAAAAAGAAGTGTTGCCAGAGGACGTGGGAACGGCAAATTTGCAGTGAAGAGCTGAAGTGGGATGTGCAGTTGATGTGGCATAGATGCACTTCTAAAAGGTTTTGGATAAAGTGCCTCATAACAGGCCTGTCAGCAAAAATGACTCCAATTTGGCTGAATGACAGGAAACAGAGAATATTGCGGAACGGCTGTTGTTCAGAATGGATGAAGGTAATAGTGGGACTCCCGAGGGATTAGTATTAAGATCACTGCTTTTCTGGATCTGTATTAATAACCTAAACTTGAATGTGCAGGGCACAATCTCATAATTTGCAGATGATGAAAAGCCTGGGAATATTGCGAACTGTGAGGGAGACAGTGATAAACTTCAAGAGGACAATGACAAGCTGGTGGAATAGTCAGAAAGTGACAGGCAGAATTTAATACAGATACTTACGACGAATGAGTAGAAAAAGAATAAAATTCAAAAACTGGTCCAGGAGCAAGGGGATCTGGGGGTGAATATGCATAAATCATTAAAGTTGGCATGGCTGGGTTTTATACATAGAGGCATAACATACAAAAGAAAATTTATAGTGAATCATTATAAAACGCTGGCTGAGTTTCAACTAGGGGATTGTGCCCAATTCTGGACACCATACTTTAGGAAAGATCTGAAGATTATAGAGAGGTTTGCAAAAAAGATTACAAAAATGATCCAGAGAAAAAGGACTTCAATTTCATGGATTGATTGGAGAAGCTGGGACTGCTCTTCCAAGAGAAGAGAAGATTGATCAGAGGGAAGGTTGAATGAAGAATTAAAATTATAGATGGGGAAAAACTATTCTCTTGGAATGAAAACTAGAGGATGTTGATTAAAGCAACGAAAAAAGCCAATGTGATATGAGAGAAAACTTTTTTGTGCAGAAAATGTTTAGGATCTGGAATGCACTGAGAGTGCACTGGAGCCAGATTCAACTGTGGTTTTCAAAAAACAATTAGTTTAAAGTTTATTTATTAGTCAAAGTAAGGCTGACATTAACACTGCAATGAAGTTACTGTGAAATTCTGATAATTATCTGAAGAGAAAATATTTGAAGGGCTGTGAAGAAAAGTGGAATAGTTGGTTCAAGAGTTGACATAGATGTGATGGACTGAATTACTCATCTCCTGTATTGTAAATATTCTGTGATTGTAATGTTCAGATGGTAAGATACTAGAAGAACAAATGGTGGGATTGGTTTAGTACAGAGTAAGAAATGGCTCACATTCTACTGTCTGCTTTTATACTGATAAATTGAAAAACATTAATAAGTTATCCAGGCTTCAAGATCATGGGACAGGAACAAGTTTAAAACCTGGATTTTTGAGGACAGTGAACTTAAACCCCACAGATTTGAAACAAAGTTAATGCTGATAGATGGTTGGAATGCTGAGGGATCAGTGCATTTGAGAGGTGCAGTCTTTCAGATGAGATTTTAGCCTAACACACATTCCAGTGATTCAGGCAGTTAGTAAAGATCCATGGTATTATCCAGAGAAGAGCAGGGAGATCAGCTGCTGTTCCTTTCTCAATCAATAATACCAAACACATTGACTGATTGTTCATTTAACTGAATATTCATTTTTATTCATTCTGTTTGTGGGATATCACAATGTGCATATTCACTGCCATGCAAATGTTATAGTGACTTCACTTTAAAGTAATACAATAGCAAAGAAATTCTGTGGAGGTGATGAAGTACTACTCAAATGCTATTTGTGTTTTGCTCCAAATTCTTTCCTTTCTTCCACTAGAACGTTTCAGCCTCCAATTTAAAGAATACAAGGAGAAGGACTGGAACCATGCCCCTGAGTTCATCACACCACTAAAGGACCACACAGTTCACTGTAGCAACGATTGCACTATGAGTTGTGCCCTTACTGGTAATCCAAGGCCACAAATTGCCTGGTATAAAGGCAAAACCCTCATTACCGAGAATCTCAAATATTGGTACACCTCTTCGAATGGTGTCTGTACACTGACCATCCCGAGTGCAGAAATAAAGGATGCTGATGAATACATAATTGTGGCTGAAAACTCCTTGGGGAAGGCCAAGTGCTCCTGTAAGGTGACTGTGCTTGGTAAGTTATTACTTACAGTGATTAATGATGGATCTTCACTGCTAGACTTATCTTACAAATCATAAGTTATAGACCAGCATTGGAACTCCTGACAATTCAGTTTGGTAATGAACCATACAGAGCAAACGATTCCTGATTCAATCCCTGATCTGTGCTAAGTCAGCAGGTTCAGCAATAAGAGCAATATTATTGGCCACAATTCTCCAGGGCAAGGGTGGAGAAAAACCATCCAGAGATCTGTATTACTGGTCAGTATTTAGTGTTCCCTGCTGGAAAATGCACAAGAATAGATTTTGGATAAACACAGGACTTTGCGCTCAGATGTGATGCCTCCCACAGATGAATGGTGTGTTAGTGTCTAATATTTAAGTTCAAATTGAAGAAAAGATAAAGTCCCAGTGGATTGAGACCATCTGGAAATTATATCACAGCATGAGCCAACACCTCCAAGAGAGGAGGGAAGAAAACTAGAAAGAAAAAATGGTTCCTTTCAACTTGTTACTGTGATTGGATGTGAATAACTATAGTGGATGTACCATCAGAGATAGAAACCATATATACTAAACAAGCCCTCTTGTAGGTTAAAAAACCCAGCATCCAACATACATCATTGATTCTGAAGAGTAAATCTCCAATATTGCCTCACTCCTTTCATTGTCAAACATATGCAATGGAGCATTCATCTCCTGTGCCCCTGGTTTCCCTTATTGGCTATCTAGATCAATGCAGCTTGATTCTCTAATTTTTATCTCAATTTCAATGCCATTACAAGAATTCCATTAACCCACTCTTCATCAATATTATGAAACATATTCTAAAGGGTTAACAAATGCCCCATGTATCCCTTGGAAACCTGATCTAATCCAACTCAAACCAACCCCTTCAGGCTTAATCTGTGGGATATATGGCTATTGCGAACAAAGTCACAATTATTGTTCATTGTTAGAAGTTAGGGCAGGTCATCTTGAGCCATTGCAGTTCCTATAACAATGTTTCTCTCATGACAGTGTTAGGTAGCGAATTCCAGAATAGTGATCAAGGAACAATGAAGGAAGTCAGGATAAAGGTTGACTTGCAGCTGGAATAGAGTTGCTGCTCTTATCCTTTTCAGTTATAGTGGTTTTGAGGAGGAAGTTGCCATTGAAGTAAACCTATTGAGATGCTCCCAAGCATCCTGCGGATAAATAGATATACATAAGGTGAATTTTAAGCTCAGTAGCTGGGGCATCAATCAAGTGAACTGCTTCCTCCTTGATGTTGCAGCTACATTCACCCAGGTAATTAGTGTGTATTCTATCGCATGAGTTGAGACTTCTGGATTGTTAGAGAGACTTTGAAGGATCATGAGAAAATATAGAACTGCAATACTATTAACTTTCCAAAAGACCATCTTGCCTAAACACTCTTCTCCACCCTATCCCATAATCCCACACATTTATCATGGCTAAGCCAACTAACCTACACATCATTAGATATTAAGGGGCATTTAATATTGCCAATCCATCTAACCTGCACATTTTTGGACTGTGGGAAGAAACCAGAGCATCCGGAGGAAACTCATGCCGACACAGAAAGAACATGAAAACTCCACACAAAAAGTCATCCCAGGTCTGAATCAAACCCAAGTCGCTGGCATTGTGAGCAGCAGTTCTAACCACTGTGCTACCGTGCCATCCCCTACTATAAAGAATGTGATAACTGGACATTTAATAAAGGGACACTAAATAATAATATTATTGGGCAGATTAAACATGGATTGATGAAAGGGAAATCATGTTTGACAAACCTGCTTTTTTAAGGATGTTACTTGTAGCATTAGCTAAAGGGGTACCGGCAGATATAGTGTATTTAGATTTTCAGAAGGCTTTTGATAAGAAACGGAATTAGAGCATATGGGATTGAAGATACTGCCATGGTATGGATTGACAATTGCCGAACAGAATAGAAAACAAGGAGTGGGAATAAACGTCATTCTTAAGATAGCAGGCTCTTGCGAGTGGGGTATCACAGGAATCAATACTGGGGCCACAGCTGTTCACAATCTATACAAATGATTTGGATGTGGGGACTAATTGTAATGTTTCCAAATTTGGTGATGACACAAAACTTGGTGGGACTGTAAGTTGTGAGGAATATATAAAGAGATGTCAGGTGGACTTGAACAGGCTAAGTGAATTTCCTAACTTGCAGGACCTATGAGCAACTTTTGGAAAGATAAGACATTATAAATTTATCTTACGATTTAAAAAAAAGCAACAAAAATGTACATTTTTATGATCAAATTCCAAACGTGATACAGAGTATTTCAGATGTACATCTGTCAGGAATGAACTTGGTAATGTTTTGATATCTTTCATTCTTGAAAAAACTGTTCACAGCAATATGACTTTCTCCTTCATGTGATTGACATTACGATGAATCGAAGGCTATGTTTTGATAAATTTGGAATTCCTACAGTTAAAAATTTTGAGGGCAATTTCCACAACCTGCCACTTCTGGGTTAGTTTAAGATTTTCTGCGTAGAAAGTAACATTCCAGGATTCTAGTAGGGGTGGAATTCTCCGGTTGTGCTGGTCTAAAAGCCAGAAATTCCCTCCCGACCGTCAATGCTATTTCACATTCTCTGCAACCGACCACTAAAATTCCAGTGGTGTGATGAGAGGATTCCATCTCTAGTTTCTACAGTGGCAAGCCCATTCCCATCTGAGACCGAGGTTCAATTCTGGGTTAAAGCCACACCTTCCCCCGGCACACCCCCAACTATACTGAGAGGAAAAATTTGCACCTGTTGCCTTTTACAAAATGCTGATCATGTCTAACTTCAAATATCTTTTAGTTTATTGACATTTTTGCCCATCTCATACTTTTGCATCCTGCAGTCTTTAAAATCCAGAAACCATGCATCTTCCCAATGGTGATATTTGTCTCAGACTCTGAAATATGACTTGTTCTTCAGAGCAATATGTGAAAAATTATTACCCTCTCTTACTGACAAGTCCCAAGGTCCTGCTATTGTCTGTGCTCTGCAACAGCTAGCTGAAGAGAGAGTAGACTGATACCTTGGAAACGCTCAAATCTCAGAGAACCACAGGTGTCTTTGCTCATATTATTGTCAATTACACAAAGGAAAAAGTCATTTAGTAATGAAGCAAATCCCAGCTATGTATCAAACTGTACTACCTTGGATCAATGATCAATCCAAAACATCACCAGGGTCTCCACAGACTGTTGGCATTTGGGGATTTGGAACCTGTACAAATGCAACCTAAAAAAAACTCCAGCTGATTTTATAAAACCTTGTGTGGACTTTCTGAGTGGAACTGATCTCAACACCCCCACAATCAACACATCTCTTATTTCCCCATGCCCCAGCTACAAACAACATAATAGAGAATAAGAGAAAGGAAAGAGGAAAATTAATCAGTGACAATGAGTTAGGTGAGGAGAAAATTGACAAAGAATTAAATTCTAACTCTGCTATTTTACAGAAAAAGGAGTTACCATCATTCAAAATACTATTGGAGAAAGTCCACGTAAGAGTAAGCATATCATGTGAGTTCCAGGCTGGGCCTCAGTGAAGACTGGCGTAAATCAATCCTAGCCATTTGCTGCCATTGTGAAGATTGAGCTTTCTGTCGGAGAAGAAATTTTTGTTGGACTTAATGGATGTGCATAATTTCCAAACCATCTGCCAATTTTTTTATGTCCTTGAATCACTTTCAGAGCCAAAAACAAGATTGTTTTCAACATCTATGTCAATATTTAACCTTTGTGATATTCTGAAGGAGCTAAAATCTGAGACAGTAACAGTTGAAAGCTGCATGCTACTTATGAGGATCATTTTTATTACATACTGTAGTTTGACCTGAGTACCATCTAGTTCTAAAACTAATAAACATAACTTAGGAAACATTTTGGCTATATCTGTATAAAATTGAGATGATTGCAGGAAAAATCTCTGTCAAATGACAAAATATTCCTCTTGCTCAAGAAATCCACTTTAGTTTTCAATCCCTATCCTGCTTTGCATTCTGGGAAGGATGACATAATTTGCACCATTCCACTATGAAACTTCAGCAATCAAATAAATACAGTTTAAGTTTATATATTAGTGTCACAAGTAGGCTTACATTAACACTGCAATGAAGTTACTGTGAAAATCTCCTATTCACCACAGTCCAAAGCCTGTTTGGGTCCACTGAGGGAAAAATTAGCATGGCCAATGCACCTAACCAGCACGTCTTTTGGACTGAGAGGAAACTAGAGTATCTGGAGGAAAAGCATGCAGACACAAGGAGAATGTGCAGACTCCTTATTCACAGTGACCCAAGCTGGGAATTAAACCAAGGTCCCTGGTGCTGTGAGACAGAAGTGCTAACCACTGTGCCACCATGCTCCCATTAAAATATTAAAACATTGATAAATAGCTCTTGTTATTGAGCAATAATTATCCAGAAACTTTTGTTGGAGTGTGCAAACAACACTAAAGTCCATGCTTCCCAGAAAGATTTGCATGAAGATAAATACTATCTTCACCAGCAGTGATTGGAATATAACGTTGTCAGTTTCGTAAAAACTGTTTAAAATTAAAAATAGAAACACATTGTTAAAATGCTACTGTGATAAATTCTAACAATATTGGAAATTCAGAACAGAATATGATTAATTGTTCAATTAATCTATGGAAAACAATTGCTTGTTAGAAATGATAAAGTCATCGTTCAGTCAATGTTTCTATTGATATGATTTGTTTTATTTCTGGCCACTCTTTGTTTCCTGTAACATCCTAGTCGATTGGCATCAGATAAGCAGACTAATTCCACAACCATAGCCTGATATATAGTTCTTTTGCAAACCAGTCTGAAGAAAATATCACGCATACTTTTGTTAGTGCCCCACTGTAGGAAGTTACTAGCACCGTGCTGATGATAGCTGTTCAAGGCTGTTTAAGCGACAGGTAGAAAGAGCATGTCATTGATTTTGCTTTCCCAGTATATTCATGCTTCAGTCAAGTGTTTATGTTTGAGTTAGACAATAAATGAAATGAAAAAGTTTGACATCTACTGTTATCTGATCACTGCAGCAATGATCCCATTCATCCCTTTACTCCAAATTTAGAAAGATATCATTGGAAATTTAGAGAACAGTTGAAGACCTTTAGAATTTGACCAGGGCAATCATCTTGACCCTGATTAAGGCCTATTTTCCACTTGAGGTTATCCAAAGCGGAGTATTGAGTAATGAAACAAAGGACAAAAGTTTTCATTCCAGCTGCTGTTTAAAAAACAAGGGTTGATGGATTGGTTACACATTGCGATTATCTTTGTTTCCATTATTATCGTGATGAGATATATGACAAGTAGCCAATCTACTTCTTCCCATTTAACAAATTTGTGCCAATGTTAAAAGTTCTAACCAGTGCTTTATTACTGGGGAGCAAATTGATTGACTATACTGAAACAAGTGAGTGTTGGCCTCTTTTATTTCCATGAGCAAAGTCTCAGATACTTTGCTGACAATGAATTATGGAGATGAAGCCCTGAGAGCAATGATGTTGGAATCCCTCTCATCATTTTTCACATTGTATCCAGAAGGACCTTTACTCAAACTTCTTAGCATCCTTCCTCCTAAAGAATGATGGATGCACAGCAGACAAATCCATTTCAGCTGGAATGTCTTCATAAGGTGCACCTTTGCTGGTGGCTGAAGTAGCCAACCTTTGAGAAGACGATTCCACCACATATCAAAGTACCAGATAATATTATGGATTGGTGAATTTGTTGCTAAGCTGCTTGTAGCTGCTCGTCTTCGTGGTGATGCATGTCAGCTCACAGGAGTTGATGCCATTTTTCTCTGTTGTTAACTAGGATAAAAAACAGACATTTGGGGTCTTCATGTTGCACTTGCAACATCCTTGAAGTAGAGCTTATATGATTGTACTGATAGTCTGACTCCAGTTTTCTCACCATACAGAAATCCTTGGTT
Organism: Sphyrna mokarran; assembly: GCA_024679065.1. Classification (NCBI taxonomy): domain Eukaryota; kingdom Metazoa; phylum Chordata; class Chondrichthyes; order Carcharhiniformes; family Carcharhinidae; genus Sphyrna; species Sphyrna mokarran. The sequence continues at coordinate 77,689,689 of JAGIQG010000008.1, read as the reverse complement.
TTCATCTTCCATCTTGCAGACATATTCAAATTAAAATCTTTTTTAATTTGCTATTCTTATGATCAACTAGACCAACTGGCCTGCAGTCCCTAAAATTGTGATAAGATTTTTAGGGATATTAATGGGACATGGCACTGACTTGATTCAATGTGGCTAGCATTTTTCCCTCTATACGCTATGCTTTCTCCTTTAGACTTGCAATCCTATGGTAACAATTTCAGATTCCTGCTGGTCACTGAAGCTGGAAAACAGATTTGATTGAAAGAAAATGACAAAAATAAATCCTAGTTTTCCCTTATCATTGTGTTTATTTGTGCTATTTTACTGTGATTGAATTCATCTTTAATACCAATGGTTCAAGAAGGCAGCCCCCGCCACTTTCTCAGAAACAATTAGGGATGGGCAATAAATGCTGGTTTAGCCAGCAACAGCCATACCCCAAGAATTAACTTTTAAAAAACATTAGTAAAATTTCTCATAAACTGCATTTCATCCCTCTGGTTGGTTAACATATTTGCTGCCACTGATCTGAGACATTGAACCCCATTCAGACAGAAGATCAATTTTCAGCTATTAGCATTTAGAGAACAGTAAAAAAAACACCAGAGATTCAGTGGAATAGAAGCGTGAATCAGAAAACTACCTTCTCCAACTTCAGATTTTGTTTTTAAGCAGAAACCAGGATTAATAAACATTAACTTGGATATCACAAGGATCAAAAGAAGAACAAAAATGAGGCAAATAAGAGATAGTATTTAGGTGATAAAAAAATTAGCTTTAAAAGCTTGTAAATTTAAAAGAAATTTGAATGAGTTCCATTGTTTTGAAAGAAAGGTAAGATGAAGTAAAAAACTGTGATGATACAGGAAAAAGGAAAATGTGTAGGACAGCTTTCAGATTTCAGGAGAAAGCCTGAAGCCAAGTAAATTAGCCTACAACCCCAAAAGCTATTGCTCCATTGTCTCTCTCTCTCTAAGGGCTGCAAAGTGGTCAAACAGCTGGTTCTTAACCAGATAAAACCGATTTTAGAAGCGATGCAGTGTTCTGAAATGAGCAAGTAAACTGCAGAGAAGGAAGAAGCTGTTCTGACCAAACCTTGTAGTCACTTCAATCACTAAGGGATATCCTTAAAAGAGGATGGTGAAGGGAAGATATTGCTGAATTTCGGGGCTAGGTACCTGAAGGCACAGCTAGCAATAGTGAAGTGATTAAAATGATGGTTGCAGAGAAGCACAAAGGATTCAGAGGGCTGCAGGGCTGAAGGAGGTAGGGATGTATGAAACCATGGAAGAATTTGAAAACAAGGATGAGAATTTTAGAATCAAAATGTTGTTTGACAAGGAACTAATGTGTATCAGGGAGCATGTAGGTGATAGGTATTCATGGAATCAAGCTACTATCCTAGATGGAGTGAATCAAGGGCTGCATGCAGCAAAAAAATCTACAGCTCATTATTGGTCTAACAGCAAAGGTCCCTGACTTTGATTCCCTATGAATGCAGTGGACAGTATACAACTAAATTTGCACAGGGCACAGACATAAGTGGGAGATGAGGGATAATCCAAAGCATGATTGTGGAAATGAGTCACAGACCATGGAACATATCAGATCAACCTGTTCAATAAGATGTGTTCTGGGAAGCACCTTATTTCTCCACTTGACATCGCAGAGGTTCACAGAATGGATAGCCAAAGCAGATATCCTATTGTAAACTATTACTTGTAGCTGAAGGTGGAAGAATAGAAAAATGTTACGAGGTTCATTAAGCATTATAATAGTGATAAAATGGAGATAAAGAGAAGAAAGATTGTGATGCAAACACAGAGGAGAACCTATCAGACATAAAATCCTAAACAAATGTGAAAAGGTAAATCCTCCACACATCTGGATACGACATTTTATATCAACTCTAATGTTGGAATATTAATCTGCTTTTCTCTTAGGTATGGAAATCTGTCATCCTTGAGTGGTTTGGCTACACGTGACTCCAGACCTATGTCAATGAGGTTGACCCTTAATTGCCAACTGAAATGGCCAAGCAAGCCATTCAATTCAAAGGTAATTAGGGATGAGCAACAAATGCTGGTCTTGCCAGTAACATTCACATCCCATGGAAATAAATTAAGCAGTTGACAATGTCATGCAGTGTTAAGATGTATATCCTTAACTTTTAGTGTTGGACAAATAGCTGAAATATGGTTAACAAACTGGTATTCCAATTTTCCCGTGGGCATTTTCCCCCTTTTCCTAAATGCAACTTATGTTGGAAAAATAGGGAAAATTTTTACTCATCAGCAGGCAAACTCAGCCCATCATAACCAAGCAATATCCTGCATGTAATGTAAATTGGAACATTCTTCTAGAAACATCTGTGTATATACAGGAGGACACATTTCATAATATTAAGATCAGCAACATACTTTTGTATTCAAATAAGGAAATTCATAACATTCCTCCAACCTAACTCCAGATGAGATATGGTGAAGCATGTTCTTGTGACGGTAAAGTGCAACATCCTTCTCAAGCTTGTCATTCTCTGATCCCGAGAAGTCGTCTCCTTCTCTTAAAAGCCAACTTGTTCAACAATTGACAGACATGGGGACAGCAAATATTGGAAATGCACAGTTGGCCAGTAAAAGAGAACAAACAGTAAAGGCCAAGAGTATGATGTTATGCATTAACACAAAGAAGCAGGTAAGATGTTTAGTAACTTGTAAACAGACTTGTCAATATTAAAATATTAACCTGCCTTTCTCTTGATGGATCCATTATTAATTTCCAATATTTTGTGTTTTTATATATTTATTTAATTCATTTTCTTCCTGATTTTTGTTCTTTTCAACTTGGCCACTTAAATTTTTCTGTCCTTCAGAGTGAACAGTGACCTGCTCTTATACATTGACCACAAACAACTGAACCGTTTAAATATTAGCCAGGGTGTAAAAGGCAGCTGCTTTCATTTGCTTCCCTTCATGTGAGGCCACCTTGTAAACTTCCTCTGACGGCTTGCTGGAAGTGGACAATCATTGTGTGTGAAGCATGTCCCATAACACAGAGTTACTGTCTCATTGAATGCCTTAATTAGAGTTTATCTGTTATGCAGTAACTATCACTGTTTCAGCAGAGTTGGAGTACCTTATCTTGCCATTAGGTGGCAATTCTCAACACTCAACCAAAAACTGCACAATCCTCAGCTAAATGATAAATTATTTTCAGACCTGGGGTTGCCACTTCTTATGAACTGTGCAGGTAGAGTGCAAGGACAGTTGTTGCTTGAGTTGTAATTGGGCCCTATATTTTAAAATATGAACACTTGAGAAGTAATTTTACAAATTAAAGTTATAAGATTTAAAGTTTATTTAAAGTAGGCTGACGATGAAGTTATTGTGAATACCCTCTAGTTGCCACACTCCAGCATCTGTTCGAGTACAGAGGGAGAATTTAGAGTGGCCAATGCACCTAACCAGCATATCTTTCAGACTGTGGGAGGAAATGGGAGCACCTGGAGGAAATCCACGCAGACACGGGGGGAATGTACAGACTCTGTGTAGACAGTGCCCTAAACTGGAAATCGAACCCTGGCTCTGAGGCAGGAGTGCTAGCTACTGTACTGCTCACAGGAATGAAAAATGGAGAGAAGTATGTTCCCGAGTTATTGTTTTGCATGCTCAGCTGGCAAAGTACAATGACAGGAGTACATATGACCCACTGCGTGTTTAACTTTAAGAAAAGTGTATTAGGACACGTGTTGTGTATTTAAAGATCTGAGCAGACTATTGGAAGAAGGACTGAAATGTCTTTTTTCTTATTCATGGGACGTGGGCGGCACTGGCTGCCAGCATTTATTGCCCATCTCTAGTTGCTCTTGAAACCTGTTTGTTTGTTAGGCCATTTCGGAGGGCAGTTGAGAGTCAATCATGCTGCTGTGGTTCTGGAGTCATGGAGGCCGTATAAGGTAAAGAGGGCAGATTCCCTTCCCTTAAGGACATTAGTGAACCCTATGGATTTTTCCGACATTCAACAATGGTTTCATGGTCATCAGTAGATTCTTATTCCAGATATGTTTTATTGAATTCAAATTCTACTACCTGCCATGGTGGGTTTCTAACCCTGGTCACCAGAACATTAACTGAATTTCTGAAAATTAATAGTCAGGTGATAATACCACAAAGTCATCACCTCCCTGAGGAGAAGATTGAAGAAGCAATAAAGCTGAGCTAAACTTTCAGAAGTTGATACAGCTGATAGCTCAAATTAGCCCAAGAGTTGTGTGGGCTTTATAGAAGAAACCATCAATTGCAACAGGCTAACTCTTGCAGAAACTTGAATTACAATGCAAGTAACCACATGGTTGTTCTCTAAACCACTAATCAACCAATTCTCTTTAGTGTGCTCCATAGCACCATATCCTTTCCCCCAGGAGTAACATTACTTGGCAATGCCAATATTAAATATGCTAAATCCTGAAACACACATACTCCTACTTCCCTATAACCTCTGATCCCATTTGCCCCAAGTGCTTTATCCCACTGCCTCTTGAATACTTTTAATGTTTTGGCATCAACTACTTCCTGTGGTAATGAATTCCACAGTACCTTCAATGCGTATTGAACTATATCCTTATTTTCTTAGGCCTCTCCTTGCTCCCCTTCCTTATATCAATCTTAAATGACAAATGCAATTTGGAACTGGGAATTTTAATGAATGGGGGGATTTAAAGTGTTAATCTTAGGATCGTAGAATCTACAGTGCAAAAGGAGGCCATTTGCCCCATCAAGCCTGCACTGACAACAATCCCATCTAGGTCCTGTCCCCCTAACCCCTTATACTTACCCTCCTAATTCCCCTGACAATAAGAGGCAATTTATCATGGCCAATCAACCTAACCCACGCATCTTTGTCGTTGAAAATTCTAGTCAAGCCTATAATTAGCAGTAACTGGAAAGTATTGTTTCAGTAGGTAAAAGCAAATTATTGTGGATGCTGGAATCTGAAACCAAAAGAGAAAATGCTGGAAAATCTCAGCAGGTCTAGCAGCATCTGTAAGGAGAGAAAAGAGCTGATGTTTTGAGAGCAGATGACTCTTTGTCAAAGATAAAAGGCTTAGAAAATGGGAGGTATTTGTACTGCAGGGGGAGGGAAAGAAAAATGAGTCATGGCCACAGAAACATGGGGAAAGGCTGCTAATGGCTGCCCACAGAGAGAATAAAGGACCAAATGGCAGAGAAGCTGAAATCAGAGGGAAAACTGTCGAAGATGAAGATGTGGAGAGAAGGGAGGGGAGAATGATTGGGAGAGAGTTTTTTTTTTGTTTTTATTTCTCTTCAATCCAATCAAGTCCAATTCAGAGCCTCAACAAGTTGAGACATTCCCGATCCAAGCTGACAAGAGAGAGGTCTCACCTCTTGTCGTGGGCTTTATCCATATGATCCAAGCTGATTGGAGTAGGCATAGCTCCTCCTCCAAGGCTTGATCTCATTTGCATCTTAGCCAAAAGGCTGAGATGCTTCTTTTAAAAATTGCTTCAAATGAAGCTAAAATGTAACCTAATTTCTAAAGCTACTTCCTTAAGTACTCTGAGGTGTACATTATCAGGCCCTGGGGATTTATTCACCTTCAATCCCATTGACTTTCCCAGCACCATTTCTCTACTAATATTGATCTCCATCAGTTCTTCCCTCTCAGTAAATCTTGCACTCTCCAGCAATTCTGGCATCTGATTGTGTCCTCTTTTATGAAGATAGAACAAAAAGATGTGTGCATTTCTTTGTCCCCATGATACATTCCCCCATTTCTGTCTGTAGGGAATCTATATTTGTCTTCAACAACCTCTTCCTCTTCATATATCTATAGAAACTCTTAATATCAGTCTTTATCTTCCCTGCAAGCTTACTTTCATACTGCATTTTCCCCTTCTTAATCAGTCCTTTGGTCCTTCTTTGTCGAATTCTAAATTGTTCCCAATCCTCAGACAGAATCACAGTATTATTTTTCTTGGCCAATCTGCCAGGTTTCTTCCTTAGATTGGATACTCTCTCTGATTTCCTCTGTAAACTCTAGATTGGCCCTTTTACCCAGTTTGCTTTTGTGCCATACCAGAATAAACAGTGGCTGCAGTTCCCCCATGTGTTTCTTGAATGTTTGTTATTGCCTATCTACTGTTATCCCTTTAAGTAGCTCTCCCTAATCTATTAAGGCCAACTCAAGCCTCAAATCCTCATAGTTTCCTTTATTAAGATTCAGTACACTAAATTGAAAGAGGTGCAAGTGAAACACTGCTTAACCTGTTTTGGGCCTTGGATGGTAAGCATGGAAGAGGTAAAGATGTTACACCTTCTGTGATTGCATGGGAAGGTGCCATGAGTGGCAGGAAAGGAGGAGTGGATTAGAGTGGACTCTACTGTTTAAGTAGAGTTAGTTTCTGTCAAACAGACAGGGAAAAGACATTCTACTGGGCAAACAGACTAGTTAATTAGCTAACTGCTTAACCTGGTTTCTATGACTGCCCTTTAGGGACTGTTCTTATCCGGTCTGGCCCACATCTGACTATAGACCCCCAGCAAAGTGGTTTTCTCTTAATTGCCATCTGAAAGGCCAAGCAATTCATTCAATTCATGGGCAATTAGGGATGAGCAACAAATGTTGGCTTTGCTGGTGGCATTCACATCCCATAAAAGAATAAATAAAAAAAATCAGCTGAGTATAAATTCAGGGATCTTTAATGTTGTTTTGAACTGAATGTATACCTGAGGGTTTGGTGAGTGGGAGAGCAAGGTGAAAAGGTAGGGGACTATTCCTTTCCAGCTCTTTTTGCTTTTTTTTGACTTTTTGACCTAGGAGGAATTGGTTTCTACCCTACTGCAGGGAAAGAAGCTGGCTGTTTGTTGAGTATCTGGGAAGTATTTAACGTGTACTCAAATCCTAAGCTTTAAAATAATAGAGACTGGTGGTAAGTTGAATAAAACCTATTTATAAGGAAAACAAATAATTGAATAAGATAATAAAATAGTGAATTAAAACACATTAAGCATGGCAGGACAAATGATATGTTGCAGCTGCAGCATATGGCACTTCCTGTGATCCAAGGCAAACACATCTGCCTTCAATGTTTGCAGCCCGAGGAACTTCAGCTCAGAGTCATTGAGCTAGAAACTGAGCTGCAGACTGTGTAACACATCAGGGATGGGGCATGTTACCCAGATGCTTTGTACCAGGAGGCAATCACACTCATGGGGAAAAGGCCTTCTGATTTAGTGTGTGGTCTGATAAGAGCATGTGAGTACAAATGAGGCAGGTAAGTGGTCCCAGAAGGCAAGAGTGCAGAAACCCCAACCTTTGCAATTGGTCAATAGGGTTGAGGTTCTGTCAGCTTGTTTAGATGAAACTGGGAGCAGCAGCATAGATGCACAAACTGACCATAGTACTGTGATATCAGAAATATTATTATTAATATTAAATAATATTAAAAATGTAAATGGGAGGAGAAAAATTGGAATGTAGTTGCAGTAAGGGAGAGCATAATGCCCTCATTATTCTATGCTGAAAAGGGCAAGAGTCCAGAGGGCTGTGTTGCCAGCAGTGTGATAGGATTTGGTTTTTTTGCTCAGGACTCAAGAGGATCTTGCAGTGGGAGGGACAGGATCCAGTCATCATGGTCCATGTAGGTACCAATGACATTTATGATATGAGGAAAGAGGTTCTGTGCAGCAGTATGAAGGGATAGCCACTAAAGTTAAAAGCAGAATTATAAAAGAAGTAATCACTGGATTGTTACTTGAACCATGTACAAATTGTCATCTGATACATAGAATTAGAATACGTGCTCAAAGACTGGTGTGGGAGAAGTGGGTTCTGGTCAGTGGTGTACCAGGAGTAGTTGGGACGGTAACAACCTGGATCAGGCCTGAGTTGGTATTCTAGCGAGCTGCATAATTAGGGAAGTCGAGAAGTCTTCAAACTAAATAGTGAGAGTGAGGAATCAAAAGTGGAAACAAAAACAAGAAAAAAATGTTGGAAAATCTCAGCAGGTCTGACCGCATCTGTGGAAAGAGCATAGAGCCAACATTCCAAGGCAGGATGCTTCATTCGTTGTGCAATCATGAAGTTCTGTCTATATCTTGTTGTGTTTCCTTTGTAGCATTAAGTCCTACACTTCATTTTATTTATGTCTGCTGCTGCTCAAGCCTCAGGTTGGTCGCCTGGCTTGGTGATAATGGTTGAGTGAAGGACATATGGGAATATGATGTTACAGATTATGATGGAATATAATTCTACTGCTGGCCCACAACACTTCAGATTGCGCCCAGTTTTGAATTCACTAGATCTGTCCTTAATTTATTCCATGTAGCACAGAGGCAGTGCACACAATATGAAAAACAGTGTCCTCAGTGAGAATTTCATCTCCAGAAAGACCATGTTGTAGACTGATGAGGATGTGGTCAAGCAAGTTTTCCATTTGTGTTGGTGCTCTGACCACCTCCTGCAGGCCTAGTTTGCCAGTTATGTTCTTCAGAATTTGGTCAGCTCAGCCAAATTCCAATTTGGCCTGAAAAATGAGGTTGGAAAGTTGAGCATGGCTGTATCTTCAGTTCACTTTTGAGAGCATTTATCTATTATTCTTCATTCTGTTCATTGGCCAGCACTTTACTCATGAAATATCTGCAAAGTGAGTTATAAAAATGGAATGCTGTTCAAATACACCACAGCATTGTTCTTTTACTGCCAGAAGTTGCAAGCCAGAAGCAAGGGTATTACAGAAAAAACAAAATGTTCCTTTTACCCTGGAAAACACTGGTTACCACTCATTTCCCCCTGTCATTCATCTTTCCCCACAACCTTGGGACACCCACTCAAGAGATACTGATAGTTTGATTGATGTACATAGGACAAGGAAGTCAGAATTTGCCCCATGTTAATGTGGAGGCCTGATGTGGTTAAGCAGACTCATGAAATCTGTCAGCTTTTGACGACTAAGAAAGCAGATGATTATCTCTGAGGTATTACCGTGAAGAGAAGGCTGCTGGCAGAGAGTGTGAGATTTGGAGTGCTTATTCCAGATGTGTGACAATTGGTTCGGGTAGTAGTGGAGTCTATTACTGCATTGTGCATCAAGATCTGAAAGTGGCTCAATTCATTGGTGGGCAGCCTGAACAAAGTGATAGTAGCAGGGTGATCTGTAAGCTTTCCTTTGCCTCATGAGAGACCCTGATAAATCATTGCAATCAGTTAAGAAGGATTAAATGAAGGGCAGTTGATCCTGTGGGGAGACCATCTGGAGATCATTACAAAACCTACAAGTTAGCATTTCAAAGGACTAAAGGCCATAGAGTTGAGTCTCAATTAGAAATCTAGAGACCTCCTTCATTCCACCAGCTGTTTTCTTATTGATAACTAGTACCCAGAACTCTGAACCTTGCACATGTGGACAAACTGGTTGGTTGCCTCAGAGATTCCTTCATCTCGCGCTAACAGTAAATGGAATCTCTCCAGATCCCAACAAAAGCATTTCTCTTTGCTGAATCAGGCTGTTAAGGTGCACTAGGATCTAACAAGATACTTTAATCTGAGAATCTTAATACTTTGCTTTATTATTTTTACCTATATGTGAGCTGTGGAGCCCTGCAATATGGATGGTCACAAAATGAGAAGGCAGGACCCATGGGAGGAGGTGGCAGGGGATGTTGCAGGGTGTATATTTTCTCTTTGCCATGCAGATTTATTATTCAGCTTTGAGGAAACATTGACAGGAATCACTCACCATCCCGCAGCACTCCTTTACTGATGAAATAGGACTGAGATAAAGTACACAAGTTTCAGTACTGGCCCCAGCATGTTTGAATTTGCATACAAGAAATTGTTTCACTCCTCATAAATGAGAAGCACATTGAAGAAATCGAAACTGTGGTTTTTGTAAATAGAAGGGGGAGGGATAATTTTCTCCCAAAAAATTTGAAGTGTTGCATGGATGGGAAAACAGGAGGTTTTGCCACCGTTTATTTTGGTGAGCTGGGTCTCACAAATTTACGGCACTCAGTACAATACAGAGGCCATCGGGTGATTCAGGACTTGAGGACTGGGGGGTGTCAGAGCCTAAAACTGCCAGAAACAGCAGGAGCAGAATACTCAGGGTGCCTATACTGTATACTGGAAAATCTGTTTATTTCTTTCCTAGCCCCCAAACATCGCCAGCCTCCTGACTACTCACCCCTCCAATCACTTGCCACAAGACCTCTTCCTGATTGCCAGCTGTGACCCCCTGCCCAATCGTCAGCCTCCCGATCACTGGCCCTAGCCCCTGATCACCAACCCAATCAACCGCCCGATACTTCCCACTAGTGCCGGCCCACCAATAGTCCCCATCCCTGATCCAGACTCTGCCCTTCCATCACTTCCTACCTCTCCCCACCTGGCTACACCCTGTGATGTCCCACCACTCCATGAGGTTCTGCTCCCGCGAGGCACTCCCCCTGCTCTTCTCAGTACACTGGCAGTTCCAGGATGCCAGTCAGCAGTGCCAGGGTGCCAGGTTGGCACTGACAGGGTCCCTGGTTAGCAGCAACAGGCTGGCACTGCTCACATGGTACTGACCCCCTGTCCCCAACCTCCCACCATGCCTCAATGGCCTTCAGTCCCACTGGTGAGGCCATCACATCTGGTCTCTGTTGCTGGGAACCAGCTGTGATTCTTGTTCGTGGGAATCCTCGCAGGGGAAGTCGGAACCCTAAGTGAGACTGGACAATATCGTCTGGAACTCGCTGAACAGATTCAAATGAGCTAATGCATATTAAAATCAGACTCACACTGAGGAAAGGTGCAAGGCTGATTACATCAAAGAAATGGCCTGGGAAAATTGTGACCTGCTTGGTGCTAAGCATAATTCAGATTTTTGACCTCCCACTTAAATTTCTTGCCGCACTGCTCTACTTGACCAGTGTAGCGGTGGGAAAATCACATACAAGGATTCTCATTTGGTTTATTTAATTGCCACTTGGGTACAATCAACATCTATAACCCTGTAGAATTTGGTAATTCTGAAATAATAATTAACTTTCTCAGTATGACAGCAGAGTCCTGTGAAATTGTAGAAATTGGGAAACCTTGGCAAAGGTGGCATGGAGGATTTACTGAATAGACGATGACATCACAAATTGGCCGACCTGCTGAAAGTGCCCTGTGACTCCTGGGAACATGTAAAACGTTGAGAGCTGTGATCACTTCCTGTGTCGAGTAACAGCTGTATGTGTTGTGAACCTTGTTTATAGATCTGCTTTCAGCCACAGATATCCTGACTGCTTCTGGCAAAAGTCATAGCGTCATAGAGGTTTATAGAGTAGAAACAGGCCCTTCAACCCAACATGTTCATGCTGCATCTTTTTTTTAGAACTCCTAAGCTAATCTCAATTTCTCCCATTTGGTTCATATCCCTCTAAACCCAGTGTACCCATCTAACTATCTAAATACTTTTTAAAAAGACAAAATTGTATCCACCTCTACTATTACCTCTTGTTCCAGACAGTCACCACCCACTGTGTGAAAAAATTGCCCCTGTGGACACTTTTGTATCTCTTCCCTCTCACCTTAAACATATGCCCTCTAGTTTTAGACTCCCTTACCTTTGGGAAAAGATATTGACTATCTATCTGATTTGTGTCCCTCATTATTTAATAGACCTCTATAAGATTATCCCTCCACCCGCTATGCTCCAGAAAAAAAAGTCCCAATATATTCAGTCTCTCCTTATAATTCAATCCATCAAGTCCTGGTAGCATCCTAGTAAATCTTTTCTGCACTCTTTCTAGTTTAATAATATCCTTTCTATAATAGAGTGACCAGAATTACACACAGTATTCCAAGTGTGGCCTTACCAATGTCTTGTACAACTTCAACAAGACATCCCAACTCCTGTATTCAATATTCCGACCAATGAAACCAAGTATGCCGAATGCCTTTTTCACCACTCTGTCCACCTGTGACTCCAAGGAGCTATGAACATGTACCCCTAGATCTCTTTGTTCTGTATCTCTTCCCCAATGCCCTACATTAACTGAGTAAGTCTTGCTCTGGTTCAATCTATCAAAATGCATCACCACACATTTGTCTAAATTAAATTCCATCTGCCATTCATCAGTCTTCTGGCCTAATTGATCATGATCTTGTCACAATTGGAGATAATTTTCTTCACCAATCTGGTGTCATTTGTGAACTTACTAACCATACCTCCTATATTCTCATCCAAATCATTAATATAAATGACAAATAACAGTGGATCCAGTACCAATTCCTGAGGCACACCATTGGTCACAGGCCTCCACCTTGAAAAACAATTCTCTACAACCAACCTCTGGCTTCTGCCAAGAAACTAATTTTGTATTCATTTAGATATCTCAGCCTTGATCCCATGAGATTTAAACTTATGCAACAACCTGCCATGTAGTACCTTGTCAAAGGCCTTGCTAAGGTCCACGTAGACTACATCAACTGCACTGCTCTCATCTACCTTCTTGGTTAACCCTTCAAAAAACTCAATCAAACTTGTGAGATATGATTTTCCACTCACAAAGCCATGCTGGCTGTCCCTCGTGACATGTGCATGGGTCTATATATCTGATGGATGGATAGTGCTGGGGTGGTCTAACTTTTCTCCAATGCTGCCTGATAAATCTGGCTTTGCTTAAAGCCTCCTATGGTTCTTCTTCCTCCACAATATATAATCACATAAAATGGGATTCCATTGTGAAATGACTCTGCAACCATCAGATTTGAGTGCAGTAATTGTCTTGACTTGGAATGCTTTCCAAGGGAAATGCACAACATAAGGCTTTCAGAGATTAAGTGATTTTATTTTGTTTCCTGAGTCCGCACAAAATTCACAGCAAGCAGTCTCAGTGAGCGATGCCTCTTTAATAAGGTACAGGTTCTTGATGAAGCGTCCTACTATGTGTGCCTTCTAAACAGTGGCACATTCTCAATGGTTGATGGCAGGACACAAGTCAGACAATTTATGTCAGAGGATGTCATCTCATTCAATTTCCCCATTTGCAAATTGCTGGCACTAGGGACAGGAACACTTCAGCACATCGTATAACTGAATGAATTTCATGCCATGGTGACTTATCCACTGGATCCTGGCATACATCTGTCTCATCAAATTCCTGGGCACACCGTGGAATTATTTCCAAATTATGCCTTGCCAACACAAGAATTTCAGGGCTCAATGCAACTTCCTGAAATGTTTTGAGCTGTTACTTATCGCTTGGAATAGTTTATTCTTGCCCAATGTCTAACTATGGTGCGTCACAATAGAGACATCATGACAAGCTTCCAAAGACAAGCGGAAATAAAAGTACTGGTCATTTCATATGGCATCCCAAGGCAGTGCCAACATACTGCCAATCACAGCTTTGTCATCTAGGAAAGCAGCAAGCCCATGCCTCATATTTCTCCAGAAGCCAGGAGGGAAGTCCACAGTCTAACCGTTCTTTGTGGCTCCTGCATTTCGGGAATCTTCCGCTCCTGTATTTTCCCACGGAAAGGATTTGGGGAAAAAATAGTTATTTTTAAATGCTGCGTGTAAAAACAAAGACACTGAGATAACAGGCAGCCAAAATACCTTGATGTTGTTTCTCTGCATGCAGTATACAACTATCTCAGCATACATATCTCACATCAATTGTGCTGAGAGATTTCTGGTTCTTTCTGGCTGGAAAGCAGGGCTAGAAAAGACAAAAACACAGAGGCCTTGAACATGAATCTGCAGGAGCATGCCGGAGGTTAGAACCAGCAAAACCGAAAGTATTTTGGGAAGCTAGTTCCAGCACATAAGGCTGAGTGGGTATGAGTTGGGGCAGCACAGTAGCACAGTGGTTAGTACTGCTGCCTCACAGTACTAGGGACCTGGGTTCAATTCCAGGTTTGGATCACTGTCTATGTGGAGTTTGCACATTCTCCCATGTCTGTCTGAATTTCCTCGGGTGCTTCAGTTTCCTCCCACAGTCTGAAAGACGTGCTGGTTATGTGCATTGACCCGAACAGGAGCTGGAGTGTGGTGACAACGGAAATTTCACTGTAACTTCATTGCAGTGTTGATGTAAGCCTTACTTGTGACTAATAAATAAAATAAACTTAATAAATGAATAAACTACAATCCACTCAGGAGAGGCAAGGTAACGAAAAACATGTTAATTACTCAATAAGAACAATTTTTACTATTGGATCCACAGGTGTCTCAGGATTTCTGAAACTCAGCAGTGAAATACATGGTGGCGATTGAAGGGGCTGATTGAAACTTATGGAAAATCGTCATAAGATCTGAAATGTTCTTCACTTCACAGGTGCTGCCAGACTTTCTGAGGGTAGTCAGCATTTTCCATTCTTATTTCAGATTTGCTGCACATGCAGTGGGCTGCTTCTTATCTGCTAGTGAGTAGTAGTTTGTTCACATTATTAAGAGGTTAATTTCTGCATTTTGGAAGTCTACTCTATTTTACCAGGACGAAGGATCACTTAGATAAAAACAAAATACTACAAATGCTGGAATCTCAAACAAAAACAGAGATACAGAATAGAGCCAAGGGTTATCCAGACTCGACACATTGGCTCCCTTCTCTCTCCCCAGCTGCTATCAAGCCTGCTGAAATTTTGCAGCATTTTCTGTTCTTGTCTTGTAAGGATCACTTGTGCTGCCTTAGCTTGAACATCAGATGAAAACCTAGCCCTGTCTAAGACCTGTAGCTGCACAAGAGAGAGAGGGCAGCAGCAGAGAAATACAACTTGCAGAAGGCACTGCCTACAAAACTAGGGCTCGGTTTCCTTAGCAGGTGTGAACACTGTTGTCTTTAGAAGCTTGGCATGTCATATGGGATAGTGACTGACATCTGCAGTCTGTTGGAAGGCCTGTTAGATCGATGGCTGTACTTCATAAGTGGCTGTCAAAGTGTTGGAGGATCAAGAAGGACACAAAGTCCAGATAAAACAGGCAAGTGATGAAGGCAAATAACATACACCTGAGCTACACATAGGACAAAAATGTTTCAAAACAAAATGCTCCATATATCTTGTCCGTATCTTTGTGCAGGTATAAAGCCTAACTCTTCCTTTTCCTGCTGCTGTTTCTGGGTGCAGCCTATAGATTCAGCAGAGAATGAGACAGGCTCTGGCTGCTGAGTTTCTCTTGGGCAACTTCTTCTGAACTTTGGAGTCAGAGACCCTGCCAAAGACTATTCCGGCTGCACTTGTTCAGGGACAAACTTGGCCAGTGGGAGGTGAAACTACATGATGGATACTAAATGTGGAAGGCAACAGGTGAGAAATGAAAGTACCTTGAGTGAAGTTTCCACTTCTGTTTTTCCATAATCCTTCCTCATAGCCCAGCAACAATTCTCCGCTATAACTGTACCTGGAAATAGTTCAGTGACTTAAAAAGCCACCAATAGATGGACTAGATTTTCTGGGTTTCTCACATACAATTAGAACTTTTTTCTCTACTACTTTCCAAAGAAAGTATAGCATTGTCATGGATGTTATTTTACCCCAGTTAATGAAGAAGGACATAGAAAAAATATATAAAGTTGATACCAAAACTTGAAGTGGTATCCTACTCCCCCAGCTCTCACACACATACTGGCTGGAATTTTACTGGCATTCCCACAGAACAGAGGCTCACAGAACAGAGCATTCTCTGTTGGCTGTAGGAGGGATCTTGTGAGACTTGGGTGGGCAAAGCAGCAAATTCCCAGGAGCTAGCTTTTTCCCTTTCAGGGATTTTTTGAGGACATGTTTCTCACACAGATAGCTGGCTTGAAATGTCCAGGCCCACCATCTGTAATAGATCTCAACTACCTGTGAAGTGATTGAGAAGTAAGAAACAGCAACTGTTAATATAGTACGCAGTAAATCCATAATGGCCCATGTTTAGAGAAGTGAGGAACATACTTTTAGATACTGTTGCATCTTTCAGGTTTTCAGGACATCCCAAAATATTAGACAACAAATGAACATTGAAATTTTAGCCATTGTTGTGAAAAAGTCACATAAGGCAGTTAATCTGTACTAACAGCAATGAAGTAAATGACCAGGTAGTCTGTTTTAGGTGAAGTTAGATGAAGACTAAACTTTGCTGAGGACAATATGAGGAGGTGTTGGACTCATGATGTTATCATTAGACTACTAATCCTGAAACTCAAATAATGTTCAGGGGATCTGGGTTCGAATCCCACCATTGTTGATCGTCACAGAAACCCAGCTGATTCACTAATGTTCTTTAGGAAAGGAAATCTGCCATACTTATCTGGTCTGGCCTACATGTAACTCCAGAACCACAGCAATGTGATTGACTCTCAATTGCCCTCTGAAATGGCTGGGCAAGCCACTCAGAGGGCAACTAGGAATGGGTAATAAACACTGGACAGCCAGCGATGCCAAAGAACAAAGAACAAAACAGCACGGGAAACAGGCCCCTCGGCCCATCGAGCCCACGCCGCCACCCCGACGCTCCCACCTCTACACGCGATCCCTGTCCGTGTTTATAGATCTATGGATTAAAAACCAAATTTGAGACAATTTAGGGAGAATTTATTTTGCCAATTAGCCTAAGAGCACATCTTTGGGATGTGGGAGGAAACCGGAGCTCCCGGAGAAAACCCACGCAAGCACGGGGAGAATGCGCAAACTCCCACAGACACAGGCCCAAATCCATGTATCTGCACAGCACAGCTATAGTCACTGAGCTGTCGTGTTGCCCATCAGATGGTCCAGGTCAAGCATACACTAACGATGTGAAGCAGTAGGATACTCTTGAAAAAGGTCCAAGAGCAGTCCTCTCACGACCCATCGCGTGTATGCCCCTCGTTAGACAACAAGGTGGACCAAAGCACCTGTAGGATAAAAACAAGTACATCAATATCATCATCTATTTACACACTTCCCAGGGACTCCCAAGGCTCATGATCCCTATTTTAAATCAGTTTTATATACCCCTCCATTCCCAAAGTCTCACAGATGGACAAAAAAATGAGAACTATCCTGCTGCTCTTTGTTAACTGGTGTTATAGTATTTTATACCTCATCTATTTTAGTTTAATAATGCTATTTTGAAATAGGTAATTCTATTTTCAGTTATAACAACTTATTTTCAACATTTGACTTGCTGAGAAGACAAAAATTACAACATTTCGAAAAGAATATTTTGAACAATTAATTGGTTGTTATTTCTCCAACTCGTAGATTTGCTTTGCTCTTCAAACATAGTTAACAGGCTGAAGTTTTGCTGTCCCACCCATCTTGGAAATCAGAATGGGTGAGGAGAGGACCATGGTAAGATCCGTTGATCTTGGGGTGGGATTTTCCGTTTTGGGGTGAGTAAGGCCAGAAAAGCTCAGCCATAGTCTTTCATATGCTTAATGCACGCCTTTTTGTGTCTTTATTTGATTTCCCTACATTTGATTTACATATTTCCTCATTCTTCAATTATAATTAGGTCTGTTTGTTAAATAGACAAATTTGAACCCATCAAGTGTACTGCATGCCTTTTTATGAACGATAATCCCTAAATCAATAAGGTAAGAGAAGTGCGACAGACAGGAAATGTATGCAGATTTATCATCTTTAGATATATACCAACAAATTTCCTGTGGAATGGTCAGTTGATAATAGATCATTTTATAAAGACAGTTACGTTACTTGACTGAAACAAAAGGTTTGGGGACAGGAGTGTGTTCTTTTCTAGGTGCAAGTAATTGCAGTTGAGTAAATTAATGCTTAATGCTGTCTAAGTTTGATATCCACTTGATTCTTTGCAGATATATTCTTCTCAGTCTCACGATGAAGGTCAAAAGCACACTGATTGTTTTGCATCTGTAGCAAAGTGTGAATTCCCGAGTGTGGTGTCTGAAGTGCACATCTGCATGCATCCCAGATGTGACATTTCTAATAAACTGATAGATTGCAATAGTTTTTGTTTTAAAGGGGGAGAATTGCACCTGCTTGTACTGAAAAATCAGGTGTTTGGCAGACACCAGTTTTAATAAGAAACCTGAGGTCCCGACCCCAACCTAATACCCAAAATGGATGGCCAGGGCTTGCAGCTGGAAGCAGCACAGCCTTTAAGCAGCATGGGTGATTGGCCATGCAGCACTCAGTGCCAAAAAAAAGGATGAGAAATCTGAAGAACATTTGGCAGGTGCTTATTAAAATATTCAGTTTGATGGATTCCTGCGCTGGTTGTGAAAACCCACCACAATTTGCATATTTGGTCACTGGCAGCCTAACTTATGGAGTCTGCTGCTAGTTGTTATAATAAATTAAAGAGACAGTTGTGGCTCTGATTTAATGGGGTCATAAATGGGGTCATAAATGTTGTTAGTTGTTCCCTCTCTTCTGTCGATATTGCCTATTTTCCTTCTTTAACTAATGACTTTTAGAATGGCTCAAGTCCCTCACTACACCATTGGATAGGTGGTACGTTTGCATTTCCCAGCATGATGTTCATTATACCATAGAAGAAACCATACAAACTCTATAGTGCAGAAGGAGACCATTCGGCCCATCAAATCTGCACCAACAACAATCACACCCGAGACCCCATCCCCACAAACCCATACATTTACCCCACTAATCCCTCTAACCCCTCTAACCTACACATCCAAGAACACTATCAGCAATTTAGCATGGCCAATCCACCTAACCTGCAGATCTTTGGAGCGTGGGAGGAAACCAGAGCACCTGGAGGAAACCCACGCAAACACGAGGAGAATATGCAAATACCACACAGACAGGCATGCAAACTGAAATTGAACTAAGGTCCCTGAAGCTGTGAGGCTGCAGTGCTAACCACGGTGCTGCCCTTGAACAGTGCCGTTATATCTGAAACACACCTTACCGTTACATCTGAAAAATCAGCACCGAGCAGCATTGACGTGTTAATATGAATTGTAATTTGTTATGAGGAATGAAAAAGGTGTTTGTGGTGGAGAGGCCCCTTTTTGAAAGAAGTGTTGGTACAGAGGTGTCAGAGACCTTAATTCTATGTTCCTGAATCTGTACAAAGAGCTGTTTCACATTTGATACAAATGGGTCAGTTGCAAGGTCTCATTAGTCAGTAATGAGCAGTATCTGGCCAGGGTAAATGTATAATTTAGTCACACATAAGGTGGAATTTCAGGTCCATTAAATTCTCATTAAGGTATTTTCTGCTATCTGATGTAATCAGAGCCCTGATTCACAGGATATTCCAAAAGCTAACTCACTCCTTATGGAAACGAAATCCATATGCAAGACACTGTTACTTATTCCAGCATTTCATATTGTTTCAATTTTTGCATGTGAAGTAAAAGGATATTATTCTTTAATATTTTAATATTATGTTATATGGTGAAGCAGGCTTATGTGTGTCTCTGTGTGTGTGTATGTGAGAGAGAGAGAGAGAGAGACTAACTTAATTAATCTAAAGTCAGTTTGTCTGCAGGGTGAGGACATCAAATAAGTTTAGCTGTCAATGGAATGCACTTGAAGTGAATATGGCCAAGCTAAATTTTCTAGAAGCAAATAAGCCATGGGTACAAATTTGCACTGGAAGATAAAGAAGGTCTGTTGTGTTTGTTAAGTTGAAACAGAAGTAGAAAGGCGTTTACAATTTGGGAAAGGTCATAAATAAATAAGGCAAAGCTATTAAATTTTATTTGGCATTGAAGTAATGGCAGTAGCGAAAACATAAAATATTTGTACATTCTGGGAAAGGTAATTATCAAAGAAAGACAAGGACGAAAAAAGATGAAAGAGGAAAAAGTACTTAACGAGAAGTTGAGAGCTGTGTTTGGGAGAATCTATATAAGACCTCCCAGTGTGTGCTCTGTGCTATGATTTCCACAGCAAACTGGTAAAGAGAGAGAGGAGTCCTATAGTAACATTGGGTTGTCAATATTAATGGAATTTGTATAAATTAAGTATTTATAATGGTCTAAAACCAAATAAAAATCTTTTATAGGAATATTCTGTAAGACTAATTTTAACTTTACAAATATAATCTTGTGTGTTTAAGTTTTCTTTTCTTTCATTAATAAACATTTCAATTTAACATTTCAAATCTCAAGAAATGTTACTGGAAATTGAAGATTTTGATTTCCATGTACATATCTTCTTGTGGCAAACTACAAAAAAGATAGCTTGTCAGGTTTCCTTTTAGGGCTAGGTTTGCATGGCATTTACTACCTGTCAGATCATGACACTGCACCATAAGATTGTACACATGATTAACTACCTCTAACCCCCTGATTTGTGTGCTCCATGCCATCTGCAATGATCCAAGGTGTAGAACAGATGGTTATCCACAGGGAGAACAAGAAGTGAAAGGTAACTCCATGTCACATGCACAGTGTTGAGCTGTTAGGCTGAAAAGGGACTGGGTTATTTGTGACTAATGTAAGGAGACCAAAAAACATGGGAACAAGCAAGTCTCAAAGACATTTCGCATGAGTTGAAATCTCACCTTATGCTACCTCAATGTGTTTAATTTCCCTTCTATATATTTACCTGCCCCACTATTTTTCCTCTTGTATTAATGTTTCAGCCTTGTAGCTGGAATAACATCCTCCATGGCTTTCTGAAATGTTACCTTACTGTCCATAATTTAACTCTGAGGCAAAGCTTTGAGCATGAGCAAGAATTGCTACCCTGGAGGGATTCAGTAAAAAGCCCAATGACTGTCCTCATGCCAAAGTTTAGACATTCGTAAATAGAAAACCACTGCGTGTGCTGCAAATCTGAAATAAGAATGGAAAATGTTGACTACTCTCAGAAAGTCTGACAGCACCTGTGAAATGAAGAACATTTCAGATTTTATGACTCAGTTTTAAAACAAACCTCAACAAGAGATGCCTGTTCATGTTCAAGATTTTGCCTCAAGGTTAAATAAAGGACACTAAAGTAACATCTCAGAAGCTGCTAGAGGATGTTATTCCAGCTACAAGGCTGAAACCTTACTACAGGCCGGAAAATGATAGACTAAATAATATCCCCATTTTCAATTGCAAATTATCTTGTAAAGAAAGATAGCATTGGGCTGAATCTATTTGCCTCAGAGCTTTATAGAAATATTCAAAAACATTTTGACTCCATCTTTCTCTACATTCCTCATCTCCCCAATTTAGCCACAAGGTTGCAAGAATAGCAGAAAATCTGACGTGCCAATCTGGTTATGAAATGGTGTCAGTTACCCATTCCATGTCCTTTAATCACCCAGATAAGTTGATTTGTTCACAATAACTGGACAGAAATCAATCAGTGAAAATGCATACTGAGTTTGCATTGAGGAAATATGCAAAAAGCTGGTCTCCACCCCATTGCATTCTTGATTTAAGCTATTGATTAACAGAAGAGGAAATCACATTCTTTGCCACGGACTTTCAGAAAGTTATACTTTAGCTGTGTTCTGATGTGTTTGTTATTCCTATGAGGATTGTGATCTCTAACTGAGAGAGACGCCTTGAATAGATTCAGCGGCTGGAATTTTACCGTCCCGCCCACTTCAGGACTCAGACCGGGCAAGGGTGAACCATAGAAAAGTCTGTTGACCTTGGGCAGGATTTTACGGTTTCGCTCATCCCAAAACTGTAAAATCCAATCCAATGCCTTGGGAGAATGTTTACTTTCAAGACACGCTCATGGTGAGTAAGGAAGGGACAATCTAGCTGCATTCTCCCAGACGGACTAAGATTGGAAACTTATTGTATATTTCGTTTTATTAAGCAAGAGGAAAGATAAGATAAATCAGGTAATAGTGACTGGATAATGCAGACACGGATTTTAAAAACCCAAAGATTATGGAGAAAAGGCTGAAGGAGGCAAGAAGCACCAGTTTTGATAGGGAGAAAGGGAAAAGCAACAGAAAGAAGATGCACCTTAATGTCAATGCAATTTAGGGTGCATATATAGCATGTTCTATAGCAAGAAAGAACATGCTATAGACAGAGCTTTCTGATTGCACAACCAATGAAATGTTGGCTCTGTTCTCTCTCCACAGATGCTATCCGACCTGCAGAGAATTTCCATTTTCTGTTTTTGTTTTGATTCCAGAATCCACACTATTGGCTTTTGTCTATAAAGGTTAAATTTGTATGAGTACTTCGAATAGACCAAGATGAACAGAGTTTGATATGTTGAAAGTACATTTTAGGCATGGAACTCACTGTTGAAAATTACAACTTTATTTAAAGTAGCTTTCTGCATGTCAGCTGCCTTCTTCCTGATCTGTACCCGGATTGCACAAACAAATTGGACTCAAATTCATCTTTCTTGAACTATTTGCTTTTGAAAAGGATGCCCTTTTGTGCAGACAGCCCACAATCTTATCTATGAGGCCGTTGATCAGAACACCTATTTACATGTAAATGAGGTGCAGGAGTAAAGTCTGTACCACCTTCAATAAGATCATTGCTGATCTAATTTTAATCTGAATTTCACATTCCTGTCTATCCTCTATAACATTTCACTCCTTGCAAATCAAGATATTCAAAGACTCTGCCTCAGCTGACTTTCGAGGAAGAGAATTTCAAAGTCTCACAATCCTCTGAGAATTTTTTCTCTTAAATAGGTGACCCCTTATTTTTGAGAGACACTCGGGAGAGCGTCTTGTCCGAGTTTTATTGTTGCTCGTCAACATGTGCCACGCACTTCTGAACAGAATGAGAGTGTCTTCCACCAGATGTTATCACAGCACGTAGACCATTGGCAAAAACGGGGAATTGATCTCAGAACGATGCAGCCACAACCACCATAATTGCAGGCAAGCAGGTTGAGTCGCACCACGGGGAAGTGCTTGTCGTGTATGTTAGTTTTTACTCACTTGCTCCGAGCAGTTTACCCATAAAACATCATCTGGTTACAAAGCGGTTTTTATTAAGTAACACACACAACCGTACAATGAACAACCCAACAATACCGAAAACACAACCGTGGCATGAAACGTGTTCGCACAACCCAGGAGCTGCACCCATCTCCATCTATCCACACCCGACCCCTCGGGGCATGGAAGACAAATGTCTATTTACAACAGTCTCTAGAGGTTCGCCCGAACCTTCTCCTTTTCGTCATCATTTGACCAGCGATCATCAGGAACGAGCCAGGGCACCACAGTCCATTCACTGCGTCACACCAGGTACGGGTATAAACGTCTCTCCTTGAAACTGGTCGTGTGGGCTGGAGGTCTCGGTAAGGCTTTTGCTACCTTGATAGGTGCGATCGCATCGGTCACATGCAAATCACCAACTATCCCCGGGACAGGATGGGACCTGTCAAGACAAAGTTTCTTTCACGTTACCGGATTTACAGATACAGAAGCGTGTTGGCATTTCTTGGCCAGTCAGATTCTCTTCAAGACCATCACCTGCCAGCTTGAAGGCCTGAATACCTTGTGGCACCTTGGTTAGGTTTGACTCACTGTGGTCTAGAACGCCAAGATAACCACAGTTATGCTAAACATACCAAGTACTATTCCAGCGATACCACTCCTGGCTGGCAGTCCGGTGATAGTAGTCATAGCCTAGGCATGAGTCGCCCCCGCTATTTGTTTCTCAGCCAGTCGTGGAATACCATCTCCTGTACCCGTGATGACAATACCAGGTGGCTCCCGCAGAAGGGATTGACTCACTGTGTGCTAGAAACCAGAAGATTCACACAGCTACTTGAGATCGGCAATTTTATTTTTTTGGATGGAGCCTTCTTACGCATGAATGACCCCTAGTTAGAACATAGAACACTACAGTACAAACAGGCCCTTCGGACCACAAGTTGCGCCGATCACATCTATACCTACCAAACCATAGACCTACCTATAACCCCCAATCCCATTAGATCCCATATACTCATCCAGAAGTCTTTTAAAAGACCCCAGCGAGTTCGCCTCTACCACCACCGACAGCAGCTGATTCCATTCACTCACCACTCTCTGAGTGAAAAACTTACCCCTAACATCTCGTCTGTACTTGCTTCCCTGCACCTTAAGTCTGTGTCCTCTTGTAGCGACCATTTCAGCTCTGGGAAATACCTCTGAGAATCCACCCTATCTATTCCTCTCAACATTTTATAAACCTCTAGCAGGTCACCTCTCAACCTTCGTCTCTCCAGGGAGAAGAGTCCCAGCTCCCTCAACTTATCTTCACACGGCATGCCTCCCAATCCAGGCAACATCCTTGTAAATCTCCTCTGCACCTTTCAATAGCTCCCATATCCTTCCTATAGTGAGGCGACCAGAACTGCAACCAGAACTAGAACTAGTTCTAGATTCTCCCACAAGAGGAAACATTCTCTTCACACCACTTTGTAAAATCCTCTTGCGATCTTAAAGATTTCAATCAAGTAGCTTCTTTATTCTTGTAAACTCCAATGGATACAAGACAAGCCTGTTCGATCTTTCCTCATGAAGCCACCTACCTTTTCCAGAATTATTTGAAGGCAGGGACTCCTTTTCTGGTAGCGAGAAGTAGAAGGGAACACTGACATAAAGGCAGAAACTCCCTGTATGAGGAAAGGAAACTTTAGCTTGACTATAGAGACTTCCAGTATGGATAGAGAAAAGCTCAGCTTGAGAACCAGCCCAGCGGTCTGAAAGCACAAGATCTTTGCACTTGTACCAGAGCCTTAACTCTGTGCGTATCATGGCAATCATTCCCACTAGACAGCAGAACCGCCCCCCCTCCACCCGATGTTGTGTAAGTTTAGAGGCCACAAGTAAGAAGAATATACATTGTATATGAGGTCAGTAAAGGCAATGACAATAAATGTGGAAATAGATTACTACTGTGATGACAGAGGTAACGTGAGGGTGAAGAGCCCCAGCAGAAGGGAGAACTGCAGAGAGGAAGACCAACTTGTGTGACAGGGACCCAACTCTAACCAACCACTCTAAAGATTGTTGCCATCCCTTCCAGCTCTCTTCCAAAGTGAAAGACGTGTCCAAAGAGGGCTTCCTGTTTTGGGGCAGAGATCAACCAACCTTATAATTTGAGGACTTGGCTCCCAGATACCCCCACAACTCTCTTCTGCAATCTGATGTTGAGACGCCTTACTCTGTAAGAGAAAGAGACCTTCAGTGTTAGGGAAGAGACCTGCACCCTACTCTGACAATGGAGTAGAGATCTCCCAGCATGATGGTCAATTTCTCCCAACATGAAGGAATGATTTGTATTTTTGAATCTTTGAGGGCAAAGGCCCCCTCCCCCAACCAGTGTGAAAAGATTGACCATCACACCTTAAAAGGACTACAGCAGCCAAAGCATTTTACAATCAATGAAGGGCTTTTGAAGTCCAGTTTCTGTTTTAATGTATGAAAGACACTGACTCCTCCCGTGGGAGGGGGGAAACACAGCCCCCACATTGAGCCTGATCAAACAGCAGCGAATACTCAAGGCACTGCAGTTGTGACAGTAACTGAGAAAGCAGAGACCCCCGACCCGCCCTGAGGCCAGTGTGAGGACCAGAGAGCCACCTCCCCCCAGTGAAAGGGCAGGGATCTCCCCACCTCCTCCTCGCTGCCTGAAGGCTGGGTTCAGGGTCCCCTCCCCTCGCAACAGCCTGTTTCTCCATCCAGTGCAGCGTCCCATTGAGTGTAGTTAGACTCACAGCCCGGGGGAGAGCTGTGCTGAGTGTGGAAGCGTGGGACGGATCACTTGAGTGAGTGGAGCTGGGGCTTGGAGCGGGCGCTCGGCTCTCTTTCCCCCCCTCTCAGTGTGCGGCTATGATTGGCCTGAGGACGCTGTGTGTGCTGCTCTGTGTGCTGGGAACTGATGGCAGGGTCTACCCGGGCAGGAAGCGAGGAGTTCAGAAACACTACAGCACCGCCATGCAGAGGTGAGGGAGCCAGCTCATCTTCTCACTAACTTTCATTCATATTCAAGAATTGTGAGCCGCCTATTCGGATAGAGGCAACAGGAGCCACTTACATTTCAGACTTTATCACTAACAAGACGAGAGAATTTTACTTAAATCTATGGAGGCAAAAAAAAATGCTGCTCTAATGTTGTCTCTCTTTCCCTGTTAACCTGTTGACATTGGCCAGGCTGTTTCTGAGTTCAGTCACAGGTTTACCTGTAGTTCTTAAAAGTGACGTGAGTTGCAGGGTGACTTGCTTTTGGATAAGTCTGCAGTGTTTTTATTTTTAATTTGGGTGTCAGCAAGTGGTATAAAGAGAAAATATATATAAATATATAATCATCCAGCTCTGGTTACGAACAATCATGCGCAATTGATGAAAGTGTAGGGCTGTTCTATTGCTATCCAAAGGAGTGTGTTTTAGTGAGAAGGATTTTCTTTTTGATCCAAGTTGACTTGAGTTTATAAATGACAATTATATGGGACTTGTGAAGTGACTGCTCATGTGTAAGCTGTGTCCTTGCCGGGAGTTGTGTTTCTGTGTAGGAGTGGTGAGGTGAGCTTGTGGTGTGCAACTTCGTGGGTTGATTTGAACTTGTTTTTGATTGCCAATGTGCCCTGGTGGTTGACTCAGAATAGACCCATTGCCCCTGACCATTAGGCTGGTACCATTTTGAAAGAGGGAGATGGTGGCGTAGTGCTAATGTCACTGGACTGGAAATCCATTGGAGAACTGGGCTCATGCTCTCCTCTGGGGACAGAGGTTCAAATCCAGCACAACAGCTAGAGCAATTTGAAGTTTACATTTATTTCAGTGTCACAAGCAGGCTTACATTAAAATGGCAATGAAGTTACTGTGAAAATGTCCTAGTCGTCACACTCTGCTGCCTGTTCAGATACACTGAGTGAGTATAGCATGACTAATGCACCTAACCACTATGTCTTTTGGACTGAGAGAGGAATCTGGAGCACCCGGAGGAAACCCATGCGGACACAGGGAGAACGTGCAGACTCTGCACAGATGGTGACTCAAGCCGGGAATCGCTTCTAGGTCCCTGTCACTGTGAGGCACCGTGCCACTGTGCTGCCCCGAATTGCTAATAAATCTGCAATTGAAAGCTACCCTCGGTAATGGTAACCATAAAATCACTGTCAACTGTGATTAAAAACCCATCTGTTCATTGTTGTCCTTTAGGCAAGGAAATCTGCCATCCTTACCTGGTCCAGCCTATGTGTGACTCCAAATTGTCTCTTAACTGCCCTCTGAAATGCTTTATTCCAGAGCAATAAGGAACCAAGGGTGACACAGTGGTTAACCCTGCTGCCTCAAAGTGCCAGGGGCCCAGGTTCAATTCCCGGTTTGGATCATTCTCTGTGTGGAGTCTGCATGTTCTCCCTGTGTCTACGTATGTTTCTTCCATGTGCTCTGGTGTCCTCCCTGGTTAGTTGCATTGGTTATGCTAAATTCTCCCTCAGTATACCCGAACAGGTGCCAGAGTGTGGCATCTAGGGGATATAAGATGTAAACCTACATGTGACTAATAAATAGACTTTAAATTTTAAAGAATGGTCAACAAATATTGGCCTTGCTAGCAATGATCACATCCCATGGGAATGAATAAAAGATACAATTTGAGATAAATTTACAATATAATTCAAAATAAATTTGCGAACCGGTTTCTACCAATCTGATATATTTGAATGTTTTGGACCATATGAAATTTAATTTTGAATAATTCAGAGCACTCTTTGCATTATTTTGGTGGTTTGCAAGAATGGGCAGGAAATTTTCATTTTCTTGAGAAGATTGTCTTTTGCTGGGATTCACCACCAAGAGTGTCATTGTATCATAGACGACAGTACTATAGACATACCTGTAGCATGTTTTCAGGTCTCAACAGTATCAGCTGGGTGACATCACAGTCAAATCTAATTTTATCCTCATTTAATATCTACATCTCTAGTTTCCAGCAGTGGCAACTGCGATTAGTTGCTGTTCTCCCTATTGTAAGGCATACTGACACCAATAGCAGCAACCTCTATGGGTTTGTGTTATGTATCTGAGCATTTGCCTGTTCTATTGGGGGATAGCTGACGATATGCAATTGGTTACACAGTAAGGAAACCCTCTTAAGCATTTGATGCCAGGGAGATGTTTGGTCACATCCTCCATACTACATACTATGTTTCAGTTTTGCTAGCATAATTATAATTGCCACCAACATATATCAGTTTGATCCTGTTTTGCCTCTCAGCTCTGAACCTAAGTGCTTGACAGTGTCTTGCAATTCTTAATTTGAAGTTCAGTTGAATGCTGGCTGTAATTTAGTTATGTCACTGATCTGGTGTTGAGAGACTGGTAAAGGATGTGCTATGGTTGGACACTGAACATTAAATTTTGTTACTTCAGATATCCCCTCTCCACTTCCATTGCTTAGTTTTCAAATAGAGTTATAGAGATATACAGTTTGGAGACAGGCTTTTCGGTCCAACCTGTCCGTGCCAACCAGGTTTCCTAAACTGAACTAGTCCCATTTTCTTACATAGAACATAGAACATAGAACATTACAGCACAGAACAGGCCCTTCGGCCTTCGATGTTGCGCCGACCAATATAAAAAGCAATGCCCCTCCAAACTAAACCATTCCCTTCTCTTCCATATACTTATCAACTAACCTCTTAAACGCCATCAAACTTGGCGCATCTACAACTGCTGCAGGCAGGGCATTCCACTCCCGAACCACCCTTTGGGTAAAGAACCTACCTCTGATATCCGTCCTATAACTATCACCCCTTAATTTAAAGCTGTGTCCCCTCGTGCTAGCTTTTTCCATCCTAGGAAAAAGGCTATCACTGTCCACCCTATCTAAACCTCTAATCATCTTATATGTTTCGATCAGGTCCCCTCTTAGCCGCCTCCTTTCTAACGAAAACAACCTCAAATCCCTCAGC
Organism: Sphyrna mokarran; assembly: GCA_024679065.1. Classification (NCBI taxonomy): domain Eukaryota; kingdom Metazoa; phylum Chordata; class Chondrichthyes; order Carcharhiniformes; family Carcharhinidae; genus Sphyrna; species Sphyrna mokarran. The sequence goes on along the minus strand of JAGIQG010000008.1, from coordinate 77,660,880 downwards.
CTCTCCTCATAAGACCTGCCCTCCATACCAGGCAACATCCTGGTAAACCTCCTCTGTACCCTCTCCAATGCCTCCACATCTTTCTTATAATGTGGGGACCAGAACTGCACACAATACTCCAAGTGCGGCCGCACTAGAGTTTTGTACAGTTGCAACATGACGTTGCGGCTCCGAAATTCAATCCCCCTACCAATAAAAGCCAAGACTCCATATGCCTTCCTAACAACCTTCTCGACCTGACTGCCTACTTTCAGGGATCTATGCACATACACACCAAGATCCCTCTGTTCATCTAGACTACTAAGAATCCTACCATTTGCCCTATACTCTACACATTTATTATTTCTGCCATAGTGCATTACCTCACACTTTTCCACATTAAACTCCATTTGCCACCTCTCGGCCCAGCTCTGCAACTTGTCCAAGTCCCTCTGCAAACTATAACACCCCTCTTCACTATCTACCACTCCACCGACTTTAGTGTCATCTGCAAATTTACTAATCCATCCTTCAATACCCTCATCCAGATCATTTATAAAAATTACAAACAGCAGGGGCCCCAAAACAGACCCCTGAGGTACACCACTTGTCACCGAACTCCACGATGAATATCTCCCATCAACCACCACCCTCTGTCTTCTATCTGCTAGCCAATTCCTAACCCAATTAGCTAAATCACCCTCTATCCCATACATCTGCATTTTCTGCAGAAGTCTTCCATGGGCCACCTTATCAAACGCCTTACTAAAGTCCATATATACCACATCAACCGCCTTACCCCCATCCACCTCTTTGGTCACTTTTTCAAAAAACTCAATGAGGTTAGTAAGGCACGACCTACCCTTCACAAAACCATGCTGACTATCCCCAATCAATTCATTTCTCTCTAAATAACTATAAATCCTATCCCTAATAATTCTCTCCAATACTTTGCCCACAACAGAAGTAAGACTCACTGGCCTATAATTCCCTGGAAGGTCTCTCTTCCCCTTCTTGAACAACGGGACCACATTCGCTATCCTCCAGTCCTCCGGAACCACACCCGTAACCAACGACGACCTGAAGATCAGAGCCAGAGGCTCTGCAATCTCCTCTCTTGCCTCCCAGAGAATCCTAGGGTAAATCCCGTCCGGCCCAGGGGACTTATCCAACTTCAAACCCTCGAGAATATCTAGCACATCCTCCCTATCTACTTCGATACCTTCCAGTTTGCTACCCTGTACCTCAGTGTTCTCCATAACTACATTTACATCACCCTGCGTGAATACCGAAGAGAAATATTTATTCAGTACCTCTCCAATCTCCTCAGGCTCCACGCACAACTTCCCACTGCTGACTATGACTGGCCTTAATCTTGTCCTAACCAATCTTCTATTCTTAACATATCTAAAGAAAGCTTTAGGATTCTCCCTAATCCTATCAGCCAAACATTTGGGCCTTATCTCTCTAAACCTTTCCCATCCACATACCTATCAAAGTGTTTTCTTAAATGGTGTAATTGTACCCAACTCAACCACTTTTTGAGCAACTTATTTCATATACGCACCACCTTCTGTGTGAAAATGGTGCCCCTCGGGTTCCTTTAAATCTTTCCCCTCTCACCTTAAACCTATTATCTCTAGTTTTGGACTCCTCTACCCTGGGGAAAAGATTTAATTATTCACCTTATCTATGCCCCTCATAATTTTCTAAATCTCTAAATGGTTACCTTTCATCTTCCTACATTTCAGGGGAAAAATGTCCCAGGCTATCCAGCCTCTCCTTATAATTCAAACCTCTCTGATTCAGTAACAGTCCTGGTTAAAATAGACATTTCTGTAAATTCTGACTGACCCGCTTTATTTCCAGCACTCCTCTGTTTCCGGACTGTGGGAGAGGACTGTCAGAAATGTTTCCTGATGCTTCCGTAGTTGGTGTTCTGGTTCTTGGTGAAGAGGGAGGTTCTGAGACAGAATGGTGGAGGTACCCTTAACTCAATATTCTGTCTTGGTTCCACTTGCTTCACAACTCTGCCACCATCTGTAAGACAGAAGACAAGTGATGATGCCGCTGTTGTCCCTTAGACTGCCAAAACTCTCTTAAAGTTTATTTATTCGTCACAAGTAGTCTTACATTAACACTGCAACGTAGTTACTGTGAAAATCCCCTAGTTGCTACACTTCGGCACCTGTTTAGATACACCGTGGGAGAATTTAGCATGGCCAATTCACCTAACTTGCACATCTTTGGCAGGAAGCCAGAACACCTGGAGGAAACCTACATAGACACAGGGAAAACTCCGCGTAGGCAGTGACCCGAGCTGGGAATCGAACCCACGTCTCTGGTGCTGTGAGGCAGCAGTGCTAACCACTGTGCCAGGATCATCTTCAGCAGCTATCTGAAGCAGAAATATAAATAGAGTTTCAAGAGGTGTGATCTGCCAACAATTTTCTGCTTGCTCACAACTGGTACGGATTTATTTAGAGGCTGGGAAAGGGACTGCGGGCAGAAAACAAAATTTTCGGACTGCCATTTGCAAGCAACAAGCATGTGTTGCTGTGACACGGGAAATAGGCCTTGAAATGTAAATGAGGTGATTTCGCAGTGCCTCACTGCCTGTATAACATAAGTACTTCTTTCACAGCTCTTTGCTAAGAATGGTGATATTATTGGGGCTGGACTGAATGCGCAGGATTATTGCACAGCTTGTGTGAACTATCTGAATAGAGAGCTGAAGATCTCACAACATTGCAGCACGATCACACCATTGGGTTCGTTGGATAATGATCGCTGTAGCGTGACTTTTGGTATAATAACCCTATAATGAGCCTGCTTTACAAAGTTGCTGATATCTTTGTGCTGTCTCTTTATGAGCAAGGTTGACCTCTGTGCTGATTTGAATTTTTTTAATGTCCATTTTGTTTGTTACATTAAACACGAGTACTTTCATTTAGCAATGCGCTCTTTCAGCCTGGCTGTACACCTCTAATCTGAAGCGACTTCAGATTCCTTTATCTTCCCACCTGTTCCATCAATCAACCCAGGACTGACCCAGAGTCACAGAACACAACTCTTTGGAATGTGTTTGTTGCTTTTCTACAGCGAGGGAGCCTCAGTGTTTCAGTGATGTACCGGCCGTCATGCATTGTTGTAGCTCTGACTCTCCCGAAGAAGGTCTATCCACATTCAAGTGGAGCTTGCTTTGATTTTAAACTGATTGAGCCAGCTTTCAGACTAAACCACTTAAGAGGGCTGCGGCCCAATTAGTTCCCACTCAGATGTGTTTTTTTCCTTCCCCCAGAAGCTGGCACAGTACATCAAAAAAAAGTGAACAAAGTATTCCAAGAGGGGAGGAAAATTATAACCTATTACTAAATCTCTCAAAGTGCTATCGAGTTAACCATCTGCTGATAATAATGGGAATAGAGATTGTGGACTTTTAATAATTGTAAGCTCTTTTAACCCAGACGTTCTGATGTTTGTAGAGCTATTATTTAAAGGAAGGAGTTCATTCCATTTTTAACAATTGAAAGGTTGAGGCACAGAAAGAGGTCATTCAGCCCATTCTATTCCTCCCCTGTCAGCACCCTGTCCATAGCAATGAAAAGAGGGTTTCTGCCTTAACCACCAAACCAGGCAGTGAATTCCAGATTCTGTCACATTCTGGGTGAACAAAGCTTCACCTAACATTCCCTCTAATCCTTCTACCAATCACCTCAAATCTGGGCCTCTTGGTAATTGACCTCTTTGCTAGGGGAAAACAAATTTTCCCTGACCATTCTATGTTGGTCTTTTATAACTTTGTACACTTCAATCAAGGCACTCCACTTGTACACAATTTTAACTGATTTGTGTTCTAGTTATTGGTATTTCCTCCATGCCTTTTCTAATTGACCCTTTGTTTACTAGACCGATGCCTGGAATTGGGATGGTTGTCATATGAGGAAGCGTTGGATAGGCTAGGCTTATATCTGTTGGTATTTAGACGAATGTGAGGTGAGTTGATTGAAACATATAAAATCCCGGGAGTCTTGAAAGAGTGGATGTGGAGAGGATGTTTCCTAACGTGGGAAAATCTAGAACTGTTTAAAAATAAATGATTATCCATTTGAGCCAGAAATGAGGAGAATTTTTTCTCTGAGGGTCATGAGTGTTTGGAACACATCCTGAAAAGGTGGTGCAAGCAGGCAGAAGTAGATACATTTTTGATAAGTATGGGGAGGTGAAAGATTATTGGAGGCAGGTGAGATAGTGAGGCTGAGATGGCCTACTCCTAATTCAAATGTCTATGTGTTCTATATATCTGAGCATTGAACAGTAAGTATGATTGTTTACATGACAGTCAAGACTGTCCTTGATCAACGTTCAGTGGATGATGATCAAGAACTGTAGAATCCCTACAGTGCAGAAGATGCCATTGGGCCCATCAAGTCTGCACCAACACGCTTATTCTGGCCCAAGTGTCTAGAATTAGAGGAGCAGAGATATCACAGAGGAACTTAATCTGGAGGATATTATAGAGATGGTCAGGGGGGAAGGCCATGGAAGAAATTGAAAACAAAGATGCAAATTTTAATATCACAAGTTTGCTTGACTGCAGAGAGAGTGCAGGAGTACAGGGTGGTAAGAAAATAGGACTTGGTACAAATTAAGACAAAGGCAGAATTTTGAATGACATGAATGTTACAGAGAGTAAAATGTAGGAAACCAGCTAGAAGTGTGTTGGGATCATCAAGTCTAGAAGTTAAAAAAGACATCACTGAGGCTGATGAGATTAGCAGAAATAGGAATAAAGTCAGGCAAAGTTATAGAGGTGGAAACAGATGTCTTGGTGATGAATCAGAATCTCTTCTCAGGGTTAAATGTGACACCAAGATTGCAAACAGACTGGCTTCACTGATTCAGTTGTCAGACAAGATGGCTGATAAGTCTTGATCTGCAGATTCTGTCACAATGCTGAACAGGTTTGATTTTGATTTGATTTAATATTTTGACATGTATTAACATACAGTGAAAAGTTTCTTGTGCGTTATAGAGACAAAAACATACTGTTCATAGAGAAGGACACGAGAGTGCAGAATGCACTTTACAATCATAGCTAGGATGTAGGGAAAGATCAACTTAATTCAAGGTAAGTCCACTGATAGCAGCAGGGAAGAAGCTGTTCTTGAGTCGGTTGGAATGTGACCTCAGACTTGTGTATCTTTTTCCCGAAGGAAGAAGGTGGAAGAGAGAATGTCCGACATTATGCTGGCTGCTTTACTGAGGCAATGGGAAGTGTAGACAGAATCAATGGATGGGAGGCTGGTTTGCATGATGGATTGGGCTACGTTCACAACCTTCTGTAGTTCTCGACAGTCTTGGGCAAAGCAAGAGCTATATCAAGCTGTGATACACCCAGAAAGAATGCTTTCTATGGTGCATCTATAAAAGTTGGTGAGAGTTATAGCTGACATGCCAAATTCCCTTAGCCTTCTGAGAAAATAGAGGTGTTGATGTTTAAAGAGTAGTTTGAAGGTTTTTGCATTCCCTCCAAAGTCTCAACTTTGACTCTGCACATTGTTGACAAAGTCTTTCAGTGTCTTCAGTGTCTTCCTGGATGAGCTTTCTCCATTGAGGTTGGTCACAAGCCCAAAGTTGATAGGGATGTTTGTTCTGTTTACATCTGATGTCTTGTAGGTTTGTGATCAAAGCTTTGCCGTGGCCAAATATAGATTTTGGAGGACACTAGGATTATGTTGAGGTAGCAGGAAGAAAAGTCCCTGCAAGTGATTCTCTGGCCACAATGAGATAAATAAGAATGGCGATATGTGGGAGCAACCTCACCCAGCTGGACGACAGTGGCTGGAGGAGGGCTGTGTGGTCAACTATGTCAATGGCTGCAGGCAAGTTGAGAAGGATGAGGAGGGAAAGTTTCTCTGTGGTTTAAGTTATCTTAAGATATCTTAAGTTACTTAAGATATTGATCATGATTAGTGATCATTGTGGCAGGGTAGCAAACTAGCAATGCAAACATGAAGTTCCAGAAAAGGTGGCAACAAATTTGGAAAGCGGCAAAATGTTTGATAAATATGTGGGGCTATGGGGATAGGGCATGTGTCAAATTGTTGGCATAATGGGCTGAATGGCCTGCTTCTGCATTGTAGGGATTCTATTCTAAGATTTTGGAGAGGAAAGGGAGGTTGGAAATTGGACAGTAATTTGCAAGGATGTTGGGGTCCTGGTTTTTTGTTTTGAACAAAGGAGTGATAATGGTTAATATGGGGATTGGGAGGGGAAATTGGCTGGTCAACAGTTTGGTGGAGATAGAATGGAAGGAAAGACATGGGTCTTATAAACTTGAGGGATGATGGAAGAGAAATTAGATAAAGATATGAGTTTAGGACTGGGGTGGGGAAGCATTAAAGGAGGTTTGGTCAGGTGGACTGGTGGAAGGGACAGATGCAGCTGATCAGATGGTTTTGATTTTGTGGACAAAGCAATCCCTGAGTTCCAAAACTTATTGTTGGAGGTGACAGTGAAGGAGGTGGTGGAGAGCAGGTTCAGAAGATGGTTGGTATTTCATGATGATCCTAGAATATTGAGCAACTTTAGCAGAGGAGAACAAAACACTGAGGGAATCTTCAAACAAGAGTGTTTAACCTTTGCTACTAAGCTGAGGAAACTGTTGTCAGACGTGTCCATTTTCTGTTTGTGTGGAGTCCACAAGGATCATGAAAGATAATCCACATATTTGTGCATCACTGTTAATGACATAATGTGAAGGAGTAAGTCTTGGGAAGAAGAACAACATGGAAATGCAGAGTAGCACCTCCGGATCTTTCCCAGTTGATGCACCAAGATTCTTTTCTCCAGGTGAAAGTCCACTTCCAAAAATCGCCCAGCAGGCGCATGGAAACCTCTGCCAGCAGATATAAAAAGGTAGATATGTGGAAGAATCACTCCCAAATTCATTTCAAATTGCAGAGTATTCTCCTGAGTATCTTCCAGCAGATGTCTGAAGGAATGCTCTGTGAACGAGCATTCAAGATGCACTCTGCTCAACAGCAGAGGGGCACGTGTGAGAGAGCAGGTCCTGACTGCAAAGATATGAAACAATTGAATGATTTTAACGCTGGTTCTTCTACTGAATTCACTGCCATTGAAATTGTTGAAAAGATGGTTCAATGTTAAAGTTCAGGACTGTTTCGTTGGGTGCTGGGATGTGGACTGTGTGTACTGGATGTCTTCCACTCTTGGTACAAGTTCTTTTACTCACACAAGATGATAAAAACAGGCCATATGAGAAGCTCGCTCAATGACAATAAAGTAACATCCTGTTTATCCTGTCTCTAAATTCATTGCAAGGCATATGTTAGACAGTAATTGTAAAAGAATAATTAACCACGTGCAAACTAGTTCCTTCAAGATGTTTTACAACATACTATCTGAGTTTTAATCAGTCCAGTTTCTTGAATTGAAAGATATGATTAAAATAATTGTTTTACAGTTAATCATTTGTGCAAATTGATTTTAGGTCTCACACAGCTTCTGAAACGTTAACTCTGTTATTCTTACCCGCAGAAAACGTTATTTCAGAGAGATCATCTTCACTGAGATCCAATCTAACAATCCTCACTCAAAGTTTGATTTTATTCTTACTTGCAGTAAACTACAGAGTTGGACGTTGAATTTTATAACCTCACTGCAGTCCAATTTTGTTCCAGATCAGACTCAGTAATCGATGAAGCGATAATGGAAGAGGCAGTAATGGAGCGGATGCAGCAATCAAAGGGTCTTGGGGGAGGGGTGGTGGTGATGGGGACATTGCAATAATGGAGACAACAGTAGTGGGGGAGGAAAATTTAACAGTAGCATTGGTGGGGAACAATTGCATAGAAAGGAAGGAGATAATTGATAAACCAGACTAACTTAAAGAGGGGAAAGCCCCTAGTCTTTGGATTGCATCCACACATACTAAAATAAGACAGGGATAAGATAGCAGAGGCACTATTATAAAGGGAATACTGCCAGAGGATTGGCGGACAGCTGTTATTCTTATGTTCAAGAGGGAGATAAAACAAATCCCCGGAACTAAAGCCCAGTTAGCTCAACATCACTAGCAGGAAAGATAATGCAATCTTTACTCAAAGATGAAATAGAGAAGCATTTATAAATGGAAAATATAATAAACAGAAGTCAGCACAGATTTCAGAAAATTCCCTAACTGGTTTGAATTCCTTGAGGAAATGGCAGAAAGGGTAGATGTGAGTGATGCAATGTACATAATCCACGGACCACCGAAAAACTTTTGACGAAATATTAGACAATAGACTCGACCAAGAACAGTACAAATGGAATCACAGGTCGAGTAACAGAATCCACAGAAACTGGATGCAAAACAGAAAAGAGAGACAGGATTAAAGGTAGTTACTTAGACGAGCAGAAGTTAGGAAATAATGTTCCACAGGGATCAGTTCTGGGTCCACACACTATTTATATAAATGATTTGGAATCCAAATCTGCAAACTGCACCAAATTAAGGGGTATAGTTAATACTGAGCAAAACTGAGACAATAAAAATGAAATGTAAACATGAACATACTTGCAGAATTAGTGTGTAATTGGCAAATTAATTTCAGTATATATAAAACTGAGGAGGTACGCTTTAGTTGGGGGAATAAGAAAGCCACATATGACTTGAAAAACTATGTGCTTTGGAAGGAGGAATGAAGGCAAGAACTATTTTCTAATTGGGAAAATGCTTAGGAAATCAGAAGCACACAAGGACTTGGAAGTCCTTGTTTAAGATTCTCTTAAGGTTAACATGCAGGTTCAGTTGGCAGTTAGGGAGGCAGATGCAATGTTAGCATTTGTTGAGAGAGCTAAAATACAACAGCATGGATGTATTTCTGAGGCTGTATAAGGCTCTGGTTGGATCCCATTGTGCTGGCATTGGAAAAGATCCAGAGGAAGTTCACAAGAATGATCCCCAGAATGAAGAGCTTGTTGCATGAGGAACGGTTGAGGACTCTGGGTCTGCACTCATTGGAGTTTAGAAGGGTGAAGGGGGAATCTTAGGATACTGCAAGACCTGGATAGAGTGGATGTGGAGAGGATGTTTCCACTAGTAGGAAAAATTAGAGCGAGAGGGCACAGCCTCAGGTTAAAGGGATGACCCTTTAAAACAGAGACCAGAAGAACTTTCTTCAGCCAGAGAGTGGTGAATCTGTGGAACTCTTTGCTGCAGAAAGCAATGGAGGCCAGGTCATTGAATGTCTTTAAGATAGAGATAGATAGGTTCTTAATTAATAAAGGGATCATGGGTTATGGGGAAAAGGCAGGAGAATGGGGATGAAAAAAGTATCAGCCATGAATGAATGATGGAGCAGACTTGATGGGTTGAGTGGCCTAATTCTACTCCTGTTCTTAAAATGAGTGTCTAAATGAGGGGGGTAGAGGCTAAGAGAGATCTATAGGTACAGAAACACAAGTCATTAAAAGCAGCATTATCAGATAACAAAGCTATTTAAAAAAAAACTACAAATGAAGCACGAGGTTGATTTCCAGAGAAATAGAACTCAAAAGCAGAACATTTCTTAAATGAGGAACTTTGGCTAGAACCTTGGTTAAAATATTGATCACAAAATAATATAAAAGCTGTGGAGAAAGTTGTCAGGCAAGATTGAACAGGCTGGATCTGTTTTCTCCTGAAGAGAAAACTGAGACTGGGATTAAGTCACGAAATTCAGGTTTCTAAGACTTGAAGGGATTTGATTAGAGTAGGTCTGGGAAGATGTTTCCAAACCTAGAGGCCATAAATATAACCTAACAAATCCAATAAGAAACTCAGAAGAAACTTTCATCCTAGAATGTGGTTAGAATGTGCAAGTTGCTGCATGTGGAACGGTTGAGAGAAATAGCAAAAATAAATTTTAAGAGGAAGTTAGTTAAGCAGATGAGGAAGAAAAGAATAGAAAGATATGGTGAGAGAATTGGATGAGCATGAAGAAAAAAAGAAAAAAGTGGGAGAAGCATGAAGACTGCATAGACTTATTGGCAGAATGGTCTACATTGTATTGTTAATGCTACCTATTTGAATGAGTAATAGAAGAACAGCAAAGGAGGGGGCAGTAATGAAGACAGACAGTATTGGAATGGGAAATAATGGCAAAGAACAATATTGCTAAAATAGTGGCGCAGGAGTAATGGAGAGTGCAGCAACGGGGGAAAGACTAATGAAGGGGCAGTAATGTAGGGAGGCACTGACAGAGAGTAGCAGTGGAAAGGGCAAGTAATTCTTGAGCTGAAGATGGAGAGGACAATAATAAAAGGAAATGATGATTTGGGAGGCAGAACCAAGAGAAATGCATGCTTTCATTTTCCTTGTAAATGTGATGTGAATAATGTTTAACATTATGAAGAGACTTGGAAAAAGTAACCAGGCTGCGACAGAGTTAATCCTTAAAGCAATTTTTAAAAGCTTCCTGACATGTAATGAGTTCGTAGGAACTGCTCTGTAATACCAAAAACAGTCTGGCTGCACTTCTGTAAGAATGCCAAGTGGGGCTGCTACAAGCTCTTTCATGTCTCCACAGTAATAAAACGTTTCATTGCTGCAAACCAACTCTGCTTGATACAATTTTAAAGGCTATTTTTTAATTTTAAATGAGGTTTTCTGAAGTTTGCGCATTGGCTCACAGTCTGTGAAATCATCGTGCAGTTTTATCACAATGTATGCTTATGGAAGAATACATGCTATGACAGTGTGTAGTCGGAGGCTGATGCATTTGTAAGAGTGAAAGCGGTCTTTGTAATTGAGTTCCATTGAGCTGTCACAGAGTAGAGTTTTGTCCACGTTAATAAGGAGCTCAGCTATTTAGTTTGCCAACCTGCCTGTCTCTGGGTGTGCGTTGTCCTGTCTCTATCTCCGGGTGGATCAGTGTCTGCATTTTGCACCCCCATATTCTCAGGTAGGTCACCCTCTTGCCTCTGATAATTTCCTGCTCTGACTTGGCTCTGATAGGTGTCTATCATGATGAATTTGAGGAAGTGAATCTGTTGGCTTGTTTTACTCTCCTTTATTTCCTGAAGAAAGAGAAAAAAACCTCCTCAGTTACGATATTCTTGCTTCTTCAGTGCCAAACAAGCATCAGTACCCAGGACAAAGTAGCTCTACTGCTGTTAAAAAAGTTGATGTTTCTGGGTTTGAGGAGAAGCTGAATCCATACATATCTCCACACTGGCACCAAACATTGATAGAATTTGGGTTGGGGTATGATAGTGGTTTTGTTAGCATTAAACAGTGTGCTGGATTTTCAGATTCCTGTCAGGAAGATTGAACGGAATGCCAAGCTTGGGATGTTTGTACACCAAGACACAGAGTGTTCAGTTGATAGATTCACACAGGGCTTTGTTCTGGAGCTACCTGCCAAAAACCACAGAGCACCTGTACAAATACTTGCTCTGAGCTCTCATGAGTTTTGAAATTAACTTTGGGATAGATGCCTGCACTTTTAGTGAATTACAAACCTGGCGAGGACAAGAGAGATCAAAGTTTTATTGAAGGGAGAAGTTAAAATGTTCTCCCTTTATTAAAAGGTCAGTGGTAACTTGGTGTGGACATCAAGCAATTGAGCACGGTTCTTACAGAATCCAGTGTCTTGCTGACAGGTCCACTTCACAGTCTGTGATCCTTTGAACCTCGGTGAGACTATTTTCCTCCAGTCACTTGTGCTTATGTTAGTAGAACAATATTGTTTGAAAAATCTTTTCTTAATTTTCTCCCTTACTCTCCTGACGGAGTTGTCTCTCCTAGGGGTCTGCTTCCATGGGTGCTAGCTGCCCTTGCTCAGGAGGTCATTATTTAGGTGGGATCCAAGAAAGTAATTGGCAGAATGTTATTTAACCCGGGGGGCGGGAGGTGGGGAGGTGGTGGTCATCACAGCCAAGCTTCATGCTGTTTATATTTCTAGCTTGAGTCATTGGGGGGTGACCAGGAATGGTCATGTCAGCTGAATTTCAGCTCCAAGCATGTGTTAGTAGATTGCAGCTGAAGATTATACAAATATATTTGTTTTTTTATTTAAGCTTTCAGTGTCAGTGAGATACTGACAGACTAGTTATGTGTTCTCAGCAATTTCAGTTTCTACTTTTATTATTCCAACACTAATGAAACTTCAAAAATGTTGCTGGAATGAGTAGACCATTGAGGGTGCCACCATAAGTTATAAGTTATATTTATATTTTCATATAAGAGGTATAAAGATTCAATTCCTTCATTGTCTCTTCATTATAGTCCATTTCTGTTGTTTGCTTTCTGGTTGAGTTCTGTGGTGGTTGTCTCTTTAAGGGCAACACAGCAGAGTAAGGGCCACCACTATGCAACTGCTATACAATTCTTATTAATAAATATCTTTAGTGTTCACTAATGAAGTATGTGAAAGTGCATCTGATGTGATGATTGTCCTTTTGGAATATTGCACATGCCTGAAGTCAGGTGCATGTACTAGAATTGGCCTAGGCATTTATGGTGACATAGATCAGGAAGCATTGTCCAATTCGAGTGCATGGCTTGTATCCAGCTTTGTGTAAGATTGATCTCCTAGCAGCTTTGCATTGGAGTTTCCAATTCTCAGGATTGGCTATTTATCCAGTTTGGTGGCCTGATTATCTGTTAGCTGAAAATAGCCACAAATGCTGATATTCTTGTTCAGTTTCAATACGTGGATGATAGGTGTTGCCTTTTCCAAGAACTGAAATTGGTGGATAATGCCTAGTCCTTCCAACCTGCTTTCTCATGCAAGGCATATGGTTCCAACCTTGCCCTAAAAAATCAGAAAGTCCCCCTCTGGATTCACATAAATCTTAGTGTGTAACCTTTGAATTTGCCTAACTCACAACAGAAGACATTCTCATATTTATCGATCAGTTCGGCCAGTCCCCCTTCCTGCACTTGAAAAATCTCAGCCTAACTAAACCTGATTTCTTTAAGCCAATTGCAGCTAAGAAGATTTGGTCCTTTGCTAACTGTTCTTATCAGTTGGAGCTAGATAGACTGTTGTCCATTGTTTTTGGGTACCATTGTGGTATCTTTTATTTTTATTACTTCTGCTGAGTTGATGCCTTATACAAGAGAAGTTCTCTTCAGTTTAATTGTTGGACTCTCTATCTTAGGTACTGAACGGTACCCTCACCCATCACACTGGCTGATGCCCTTGTATTCAGTTCCATCTTAAGAAGCTTCCCATTTACCCAGAGTGCTATACTAATAGAACCTATCATCCCTGTTTTTAGATTAAACAAAGAGTAAATAGCAGAATCACGGATGAGAGGCCCTTCCACAATATCATTTTGGTTGATTGATTACTTGACGATTTTGATTTGCTTTATCAAATGTCCTCTTTTATGATAAAAACACATAGCCTCCTTAAACTGACATTTCAAAAGTGTGGTTATTTCTACATCAGCAACATTCCACTTTAAGTATTACTGACTGCCTATTCTGTACCTTCTTGTTTTGTGGATGGCTGAAATTAGTTCTCACTTTATGGCTGCTTTTGCACGATGGCTGGCTGCAAGTTCTTGCCCCAACTGGTGAGGGCACTGTTTTGTTTGTTTTGCAACTCTTGTGCAACGTTTTCAGCACTTTATATGGCAGGACCAACTCAATTGCTCGTTTAAAATTTGTGTTGATCTTTGCAAGCTATCTGTGTTAAATAGTATCACTGTTCATGTCACAGACTAACCTATCCCATGACATGTCATTTAGAGGGCTCCAAAATCACAGTGCTCTGATAATGGCTTCAATTTAGCAATGCAAATTGTGATTGATTCACGTGGGACTCTAAACCTGAAATCAGCTTTGAACCTCTGGAGTATGATTGATGGCTGAGGTTGCAATTGAGCCTTCGCTGAATCCACGTACTCACTAAATGATTTGGAGTTGGGCATTCTTGAACTGTAAGAATGTGAATAAAGTGATAAATCTGGGTTCCACAAATGCTTAGAATTGCTTTGTGTTTCATCACCTCCTCTACTTCATTTGCTTCTAAATAATACTCAAAGAGCTTGATGTATTGTGTCCAGCTCTCTGCGGAGGAGTAAAATGGATCTGTTTGCCCAGAGAGAGGTATTCTGCTGAATATTTTCAGATTTTGATTAAAACAGGATACTCACAGTATTGGCTATCTGGATAATTTATCCTCGTTGCCAGGTACACATTTATAACATCATTAGTGAACACAAAAGTTATTTATTAATAAGAATTGTGCAGCAGTTGTATGGCTGGAGCCATTCCCAAAATGTGAGCCTCGCATCATGGGATGATCCCACACTGAGTTCTGATTGGTTGCTGAGGCCATGTGAGCCTTATTCTGCTGTACTGCACTTAAAGGGACAATCACCATAGCTATATTGTCTGAAAATGGTTTGTGCTGCACCATGTTCTAGGGCTTCAGTCACAATTTCCTCCTATTTGTTTTCTTCGCTATTCCTTGGCAAATTTATTAACCAACATTGAATCTACGTTCAGACATATGCTGAAGATACCAAGCTCTACTCCTCTGGGACCATTGACTCCAGAGCTGTTGCTATATCGTTAGATTTTTATCCAATATTAATGCCTACAAAAGTCAAAATTTCCTTGAGCACAAATATGCGGCTGTATTTTTCAATTCCTGAAACCTCTGTTGGTTTGACTTTTTACAATTATATAAAATAATACTGAATTTGCATCCCTCACTTTTATTTTCATCAGTTATTAATTGATGGGAATTTGTGGGAATTGAGCGTAATTGTTTTTTATTTGCAGCTAAATACTTTCCATCAGTGTCCTGCTGATTTTAATCTGCCATGTAATTTGGCTCTCAAAGACCCCTTCCATGTTTCTTACATAGGAAAGGAGTCATGCTATTTAATCCCTGAAGCCTATTCTGCTATTCATTGAATTAATGGCCAATTTGCAATCTAATTTCATGAAACTGCTTTTACCCTATATCCTTTAATACCTTTGGATCACAAAAATATATGAATTTTAGATTTAAAATGAACAGTTGATCCAGCACTGTTTGCAGAAGAGATTTCCAAACTCTGACCACCCTTTGTGAATGGAATGGTTTCCTCATTTCACTCCTCAAAGGTCTGGCACTAGTTCTTAGTTTATGTTCCCTGGTTCTGGACTCCCCAGCCAACTGAAGTAGCTTAAAATTTTCACTTTTCTGCTTCAACGACTTAGTTTTTGAAACAGCTTTTCATTATCTATTCCAACTGGATATTTAACTTGCTTTCCACTGCACATTGGTTACTTGTCCCAGAATCTTTTATTAAAAAAAAAGCCTGTTCATTACTTCATTCCTGAACTTGAAGTGCATGATGTTGAAAGTTCAACAGATTCCCTTCTGTGAGTATGGGTGACTTTAATCTCCATATAGATTGGGTGAGCTAAATTAGTCACAGTACAATAGAGGAGGAATTTCCAGACTACATGCAGGATGGTTTTCTGGACCAATATGTTGAGGAACCAACAAGGGGACAGCCACTATGGACTGGGTATTGTGCAATATGATAGAGTTAGTTGGCACACTAATTTTGAGAGAAACCTTAGGAATGAACAACCATAAATATGATAGAATTCTTTATCATAGTGGACAGTGAATCCTGAAGGTAACTATGATAGTATGAGGCATGAATTGACACTAATGGATTGGGAAATATTACTGAAAGGAAGGGCAGCGGATTGGCAATGGCAGGCTTTCAAGGAATGAACAAGAGAATTCCAAAATTTGTTTATTCCTATTTGATATAGAGTGGAAAGAGAACTGTGGCCAAACCATAGCTTACAAGGGAAATTAGTGATAACATTAGATTTAAAGAAGAAACATACAAACTGGCAAGAAAAAGCAATAGACCTGAGGATTGGGAGCAGTTTGAAATTCAGTAAAGATGGACCAAGTGATTGATTCAGAAGGTGAAAACAGAGTGTAAAAATAAGCTAGCGGGGAACATAAAAAAAGTTTCTATAGATATGTCTAGAGAAAAGGATTGACAAAAACTAATGTAAGCCCAATACAATCAGAAAGAGAGAATTCATAATGGGGTTCAGAGAATTGCCTGAGGAACTAAATTCATATTTTGATTTTGCCCTCACAAAGGAAGATATGAATAATGTACCAGAAATCAATAAGGTCCCCCACGCAACGATTATTGAGAAAGTGAGGGGGCATGGGATCCAAGGGGACGTTGCTTTGTGGATCCAGAACTGGCTTGCCTGCAGAAGGCAGAGAGTGGTTGTAGATGGGTCTTTTTCTGCATGGAGGTCGGTCACCAGTGGAGTGTCCCAGGGATCTATTGTGGGACCCTTGCTGTTTATGATTTTTATAAGTGATCTGGATGAAGAAGTGGAGGGATGGGTTGGTAAGTTTGCCGATGACATGAAAGTTGGTGGTATTGTGGATAGTTTGGAGAGACGTTAGAAGTTGCAGCGTGACGTAGATAGGGTGCAAAACTGGGCAGAGAAGTGGCAGATGGATTTCAACCCGGATAAATGTGTAGTGGTCAAATAAGATGAAGGAATATAATATTAAGTGTAAGACTTTTAGCAGTGTGGCAGATCAGAAGGATGTTGGGATCCGGGTTCATAAGACTCTCAAATTGGCGTCGCAGATGGAGGATGTGGTTAAGAAGGCATATGGTGTACTGGCCTTCATCAATCAAGGAATTGAGTTTAGGAATCGGGAGATAATGCTGCAGCTGTATAAGACTCTGGTCAGACCCCACTTGGAATACTGTGCTCAGTTCTGATCGCCTCATTACAGGAAGGATGTGGAAACCATTGAAAGGCGCAGAGGAGATTTACGAGGATGTTACCTGGATTGGGTGGCATGACTTATGAGAATAGGTTGAGAGAGCTCGATCTTTTCTCCTTAGAAGATGCAGTTTGAGAGTGGACCCAATAGAGGTGTGTAAGATGATGAGAAGTATTGATCAGGTGGACTCTCAAGAGGCTTTTCCTCAGGGCTGAAATGGCTGCCACAAGAGGACACAAGTTTAAGGTGCTGGGGAGTAGGTACAGAGGAGATGTTTTTCACTCAGAGAGCGGGTGGGTGAGTGGAATCGGCTGCCGTTAGTGGAATCGGCTGCCGTTAGTGGTGGTGGAGGCAAATTCTTTAGGGTCTTTTAAGAGACTTCTGGATGAGTTAATAGGATGGAGGGTTATAGGTAAGTCTAGTAGGTAGAGATAAGATCAGCACAATTTGTGGGCTGAAGGGCCTGTTTGTGCTGCAGTTTTTCTATGATTCTAAGTTCTGAGAAACACAAGTTTTAGTGAGGAACTGAAGAAAATCAGTATTAATAGGGAAATAGTTTTGGAGAAGTTAATGGGATTGAAGGCAGATAAATCTCCAGAATCTGATCATCTTCATCCCAGAGTACTTAAGGGAATAGCTCTAGAAATAATAGATACATTGGTGGTCATTTTCCAAAATTCTTTGGACCTAGAATGGTTCCTGCAGTTTGGAGAATAGCTAATGTAAGCCAGCGATTCAAAAAGGGAGGTTGAGGGAAAACGGGAAACTCTATGCAGTGAACCTAACATTGGTACTAGAAAAGTTGCCAGAGTCCATCATCAAAGATTTCATAGATCATCATTTAGAAAGCAAGTGTTATAATCAAACAAAGTCAACATGAATTGACAAAGGGAAATCCTGCTGGACGAATCTATTGGAATTCTTAGAGGATGTAACTATAAGGGAAAATTGTTAGATGTGGTTTACTTAGACTTTCAGAAGACTTTTGACAAGGTCTTACAGAGTAGATCACTATGTAAAGTTAAAGCACATGGGATTACAGATAATGTATTGAGATGGATAGAAAGCAGGTTAGCAGATAGGAAGCAAAGAGACAGAATAAGAGGGTCTTTTCCAATGGAGTGCCACAGGGATCTATGTTCAGACCCCAACTGTTCACGTTACATATTAATAATTTGCTCGAGGAAACTAAATATATTATCTCCAAATTAGCAGACGCTACAAAGTTGCAAAGGAGATGGAGCTGTGAGGAGGATGTAGAAATGTTTCAGCATAATTTGGACAAACTGAATGAGTGAACACCTGTGTGGCAGATGCAGTAAAATGTGGATAAATGTAAGGTTATCCACTTTGATAGCAACAAAAGGAAGGTAGATTAACATTTGAATGTTGTAAATTGAGAGAAGTGGATGCCTAGAGCATCAGTCGCTGAAAGTAAGTATGCAGGCACAGCAGGAAGTAAAAAAGACAAATGGCAGATTGGCATTCATAGAAGATTTGAGTACAGGAATAAGGATATTTTATTACAATTGTATGGGGTGTTGATGAAGTCACACCTGGAGTATTGTGAGCAGTTTTGCTGCCCCTTTCTGAGAAAGTATGTCATTGCTTTAGAGGGAGAACAGCGAAGGCTTATCAGACTGATTCCTACATAGGCCAGACTGTAATAGGAGGAGAGACTAAGTCGATTAGGATTATATTCTTTGGAGTTTAGATGAGTGAGAGGGAATTTCATAGAAACTTATAAAATTTTAACAGGATTAGACAGGGTAGATTCAGAAAGAATATTCCAGATGGTGTGCAAGTTCAGAACTTGGGGTAAAATTTTAGGCTAAGGGACTGAGGTGAGGAAAAATTTCTTCATATGTTATGTCATATATTAAGTTGATCTTTCTCTTCACCCTATGTGTCACTGCAACACTATATTTTGCATCCTATCCTTTTCTTTCTTCCCTACGTATTTTATGAATGGTATGTTTTGCCTGAATAGCCCACAAGAAACAAAATACTTTATAGTGTATTCCAGTACAATAATAAATCAAATCACCCAACGAGTGGTGAATCTGTGGAATTCACCACAACAGAAAGTAGTTGAGGCCAAAACATTGTGTGATTTGAAGGATGAATTAGACATAGCTCTTGGGGCTAAAGAAATCAAGGGATATGGGGAGAAGAGGTATCAAGGTATTGAAATTGATGATCAGGCATGCACATGATGAATGGCAGAGCAGGTTTGAAGGGCTGAATGGCCTTTTCCTGCTTCGAGTTTCTATGTATGTTTCTGTGCACGAATAAGACACAATCAAAGTTTGAGTGTTTGATTGGCAGTAATTATTATCTACAATTGTGCAGCTAAAAATTCACTTAAACTAGAATACACCAATCCTAATCTTCACTGCTTTATTTCATGGTAACTAGGGAGTTTCAATATTCACCCACATCATTATGCAGGTTTCAACATTAAGTCTATTAGGTGAGGCAGAAGTGCGGTCTTTGGTAGAACAAACTAATCAGACAGCAATTTCTGATCTTATTGTGAATGGGCAGTTTCTGACTGTTGTTATCCAATGTTTGTGTGAGGAGGAATAAAGCTTCAGGTTATCAGATTCTGAAAAATGCTGAAATGAGTTTGGACGATTTTAATCTATTTTCTTTCTCTTGTTTTGTTCCCTCTGCATCTCTTTCTTTTGCAACAGGATTTTGCATCACAGATGATATTCCATTACCTAGTAGCTTGCTCTATGTAAATGTTTAGATTGGAGTCCACAGTAGAGCAGATTGTATGTGGTCAGCTGGAAGAATGGTTTTGCAGAAAGACCAAATAGTTATTTATGAAGGACAGAGAAACAGAACTCTGCAATAGACCAGAAGCAAGTATAACTGGACACCATACCCAGGGCTTGAGAAGCTGATTCTTGGATCTGCCATGCAAAGTAATTTTCACAAAAAGAGGTAGCTGATGCAGCATCATTTGATAGATGCACCCCACTAATAACTGTCTAATTTAATGCGGCTCCTCGAATGAACTACCTGATACCTCTAGACTCTATGATTTACCTCCCCCAGAAAAACCATCTAACATGCATGCCCCAGTAGGCCACCTAATTTAATCAATCTGTCGCAATGACCACTGGATCATATAAGGAGCTACGGAGTTACTGCAATAAACCACTTAATGTATCTGTCCCAATGAACCACTGAGCATCTCTGCCGTAATGAACCAGTTGATGCATCTACCATAACAAACTAGCTGATGTACCCTGTTGTCCACGATGCATCTATTCTAATAAATGTACTATACTAAACAATCATATAGTATATTCAACATACTCAACAAACACCCAGTATCTTCACCCTAAACTATTTAAAGGATCTACCCTCATGAACCACCAATGTGCTCTTTCAGATAAGTCACCTGCAGTGTTCACCTCAAAGGAGCTAACATAACATCCCTGCATGAACCATCTAAATTACCAGTGCCAACAAATTGCTTAATGCATTTGCCTCAGCTAACTATTGAAGCTCCCACTCCAAATTTTCAACTGTTAAGCTGTTTTTAAAAGGTAGTGAGTTTGGGTAATAATTTATACAAATGTTGAATTCAATAAAGTTTGATTTGGAGTTCTGAAAGCTCTGAGGAAGGGTCATACGGACTTGGAACGTTAACTCCCTTTTTCTTCTCTCCACATATGCTGCCAGACCTGCTGAGAATTTCCAGCATTTTCAGTTTTTTAGAAGATCTGAAATAAGAAAGAAAATGATGGAATAACTCACTAGATCTGACAGTAACTGTGGAGAGAGGAACAGAGTTAATGTTTGAGTCCAATATGACTCTTTGGAACAGAAGAGAGAGAGTCGTGTTGACTCTCTCTACTGATGCTGCCAGACCTACTGATTTTCCCCCACAATTTCTGTTGCTAAGATATCATTTGTTTTTAAATTTAAAAACTGACAAGTTAAGGTTAGCGTAACAGATTGCAAACATAGAAAGCAGTTACATGTAGATGAATGGATGTAATATTTACATAATTGAATGTGTTGGCCTCACAAAACTTTAGTCTGTACTCCCTTCACACAATATTGCGATTGCTGGAAATCTGAAATCACATTTCTCCCTCTCTTCAGCTCTGAGGAAGGGTCATAAAGGCTTGGAATATTAATTCCCTTTTTCCTCTCTCCATATATGCTGCCTGACCTGCTGAGAATTTTCAGCATTTTCAGTTTTTTTTCATACCCTTCTTTCCTGTATTATGTAATATTCCCATGTGTTTTAGTTCTGTCACACTCTGTCTTTTCATTGTTCCCATCATACGTTTTCCCAGAGCTATCCAGTCACGCTTTAAGAATGTTATCAGTTTGCAAGGACTGACTGCTTGCTAGATGGTTGCTAGAATTGATGGGGTCATACCAGTGTCTTCAATGTTTAACAAACTCCAATCATTGACCTCCTGTTGATCAATAACATGACTGAAGGTTATAGGGATAATGAAAATAAATGTTCTCCACGCCATAAGACTCCCTGTCCCACTGAGACCCTTGGAAAAGCAGAGCATGCAAAATCGCTCCATTGTTGATTATAATAAAAGGCAGCGTCTCAATTTTGCTAAATTATTTATTTGGGTTGGGGTTCATATTTGCAGAACCTTCCCCACAGAGTTTAAATAAATTGGTTAGACTTAGCTGCACTCACCACCTGAATTATACCAAACCAGTCAGGCAGTGATTGATTGAGTAGCATAGCATAAATCTGCAATGCACTAAATTATACCGCACAAATTAGAGAATGATTGATGGAGCAGTGAAGAGAGGATTTTATTTTGCTTCTGCGGTATACAAAGTAGTCAAGAAATGATTGATAAAGTTGCATTAAGTGGAAGCTTTACTCCATACAGCCCGTCTTGTAACTAATCTGGTGTAGCCTGAATGCAGAGATTTATCTTCCACTCAGCCTGTACCAGGTCTGTCCATTATTTGCTGGAGATTTTATATTAGCAATGTTGACCATTCTGACTGAAATGTTTAACGATGGAATATTTAGAATTTCTGTGGAAGTGGAACTTGAACCAGCTTCCATCTGTTGACTCTGTCTACACTTGCCACTGTCCTGGAAAAGCAGCCAGATAATTAAGGACCACAAGCACCCTGGACATACTCTGTTCCACCTTCTTCCGTTAGGAAAAAGATACAAAAATCTGAGATCACGTACCAGCTGACTTAAGATCAGCTTCTTCCTTGTTGCCATCAGACTTTTGAATGGATCTACCTTATATGGGCAGCACCGTGGTTAGCACTGCTGCCTCACAGCGCCAGGGACCCGGGTCCGATTTCCAGCTTGGGTCGTTGTCTGTGTGGAATTTGCATGTTCTGATCGTGTCTGCGTGGGTTTCCTCTGGGTGCTCTGGTTTCCTCCCACACTCCAAAGATTTGTGGGTCAGATTGATTGGCCATGCTAAATTGCTACTTTGCTGCTAAATTGCTACTTTGTTACTAAATTGCTACTTACTGTCAGGGAGACTAGCAGGATAAATACAGGTGGGATTGTGGTCGGTGCAGACTCAGTGGGTCTCCGCAGGGATTCTAAGGATCTATATTAAATTGTTTTTTCTGTACACTCTAGTTATGACTGTAACACTATATTCTGCACCCTCTCCTTTCCTTCTGCCCCATGTATTTTATGAACGGTATGCTTTGTACAGCGCGCGAGAAACAATACTTTTCACTGTACACCAATACATGTGACAATAATAAATCAAATTAAAAAAAAGAATTAATTTTGACAACATTTTGTCTATTTCTTTTCAGAATACCTTTTAAGTATGAGTATTGAAAGCATTATATGACAATGGGGGGTTGGGGTGGTGGCTTGTATGACCATGATGATGAACTGATTTTTAAGAGTGAGGGAGCCCAACCAGTGGGAGGGAGTTTAATTTGCACTTGTAGCTAATGATGGTCTGTGATACACTGTTCTGTTACTCTGCTGAGATTAACAAATGATCACAATCTGTTACAATATCTGATAAATGCTATCCTAAGTGTATCTTGAAGATTCGGCTGGAATGCATACAGCATCACAGCATCACACTGCTCTCCATTTAAGCCTGTTTTTTTAAGGTACGATCCAATCTTGCATGAGGCAGCTACATCAACTGATGGGATTAGACAGCTTAGAATATTGGAAGTGATGCTATCTTTGGAGATTTATGGTACATTTAGAATGTCAGTGAGCTGTGTAGTGAGGAAAGCAACTTAAAGCATAGCTGTTATGCTGTTCATATTGCCTTCTTCAGAAACCTGTATGGAACAGATGTAAATGGAAGGAATAATTATAAATTCTCAATCTCTCAAAAGGATGAGTTTAGCACATGTTTACGAAAGTGAATTTAACGCTGAAGCAAGGGGCCGATTTAGATATATTGCAATTTCTGGTGTAATTGTTTAACCAGTGTTAATGATGCAATGAGAACTGGTTTAATTTTACATCACAATGATATAAAGAGCAATTATACCCAAGTGTGTAATTGAACTTCATTCCACTCCATATCTCTAAATATTTTCTTGAATAATGTTATTATGTTAGTGCGCTATGTGCTTCTATTTTCCGTATGTGCTCAGTGGTAACACGAAACAATTTAAACCAGATTTAATGCAGAGAATTCCTATGATGCCCTGGAAAATTTGCTCCTCGTCTCTTAAGTAGCTCAATTTGCGAGATAGCGGGTGGGCACATATTTGCTCTGTGGTATTGCATTCCCACAAGCATCATCTGCAATTCGGAATCTTCACCAGTACCTCAGATGCCAGTAAATTTTCTGCTGTTTGAATAATGCCATTTTACACACCTGCAAAATATCTCCTTAGTTTTCTTGATCCCAATGTGGTTGTGTCTGGTTGTCTTCATAACTTATCAATCTTATTTGCGTAGCTTCATACTGCTGCTCTTCACCTGAACTATCTTCAATGAATCAATTCCCTTTTGAAGATAAGGGTGCCCAAAATTTACAACAATTGGTGATGTGTTACAACCATTGACAGCACAGCATAGTGGCTGTTGCTTGGTGGCAAGTCTAATCTTAGCAATGCCACAGTTCATTTGGTGAAATAAAGATGAGGCTTACACTTTAAAATTTGCTGCCTAACCTCTCTGCCCTCCTTTTTATAAGAAAGTGATATTTCTTAAAACCTACCCCTCTTGATTAAACTTTTGATCTTCTGTCCTAATATCTTATGTGATTTGGTACCAGATTTTGCTCGCATTCCTGTGAGGTAACTTTGGATACTATGTTAAAAGCATAATGTGAATGTAAATTATTAGTGTTGGTAGCCCTGTTGCTGTCAGTGGATATGTTACTTAGGGTAGTGGGACATCTGAGTTGCCCTACCTGGTTCTCCTATATTTTTCCTTGTACTCTGTGTCTAGAAATGTTTGTCAGGTCCTGAAATAATCAGAGTTTTGTATTTAATTATGTCTAGTTTTACTCTGCAAATGTTTTTTTTACATTCTTTTATTTATCAAACTTACATGCATCAGATTTTAATAATTAGTGTAAATATTCTAGCCATTGTGAGCATATTACAATAATCGGGAGAAACTTATCTTACAATTTTGAACTTGGTCAATCTTCTCTGCTGTTTGTATCACAATTTTAGATTTGAAATTACCATATGTTAATGCTGACTTGATTCGTGTTTTAGCTCTAATGCCGAGTAATTTCACTTTCAGATCTTGTAGAGTTTGGAGCATTATGCCTCCAAGAAAAGACATTGACCAAAAATGGCTGCCATGAGTCTCATATCTAGAATTATAAATTGACCTTTACTGCAATGTTACTGTGTGGATTGCACTGCTGACAAGTTGTTCTTGGAATTCCACCCCTGAGTGTTCGGATGCACTTCAAAAAAAGAACTATTGAAATAAATGCATTGACAATGTAAAGTACTGGCCTTCAATCAAAAATAATTCTGTCAAGAGAAAGGAAACTATAACCAATCAATTACTCAGCAGGCTTTCAGAATCCCTCTAGAAGACAAAATATCCTAGTTTCTTGTTGGTTTCTACTGTCTTGAAATGTTTCGAAATTTTTTTTAATATGAAAGATTAAACATGTGATTACAAGTTTGAACAGAATGATTGCAAGACATGTTAATCAAATTCTTTCTTGGAATATTCAGACAGGAGATTTAAGAATTGATTTTGCCAAGCTGGAAACAGAGGGGAAAAATGGAGTAATCTGCTGAAGGGAGTAGTAAGGAATCTCTCTCTCTCTCTCAAATTAATTCCAGCAAGGTGCGGTTACCTGAACTACTTCAACTCCATGATTGTAAAGTAAATCAACTAAGTTCAACAATCTGCCTCATTGACAAACAATGGAAATGACTTGGTGTTTTCTTTAAACTTTTTCATTTGGACTCCAACTTTCCTACTTCTGAAATCTATATGTGTGTGTTGTCATGTCTTTTACTTTCTCCTCTGGTTTAATAACAAACTTACTCTTTGACTCAAGCAAACCTTCTTTGATTGACTCCTTATTAGAAAGTAAATATATTTGGATTGGAAAGGATTTTTAAGTTAACCTTTGTTGTGACTGACCAAGGATGTTGCCAGTTTATCCCTCCTCGTGTGGCTGGAATAGAAGTGAATTCTGGCTGCGTTTTGCTGCTGTTATCAAGTTTTGAGATTAAGTGGGAAATTGAAATTCCCTGTGGCTCATCAATAACTGAGAAAAGGAGAACTGGATTGAATTAAGTCAACTGAGGTGGAAGACTGAAGCAGGGGGCTGATGGTGGTGGAGAACCCAGAGACGTCAAATTGTGACCATGAAGATCATTGTTTAAACTTTGTGCTTAAATAGATTTTCTAACTTGTCAAATGGGTGCTGCTGGTTTGGGATATGCAGAAGAGAAAAGCAGAAAGTGGCTCTCAGCCTAAGAAAAATTAGCACCATTCTTTTTTCTGGCACATCCCAGTCGTTTTTGTGTATTGCAGACGCTTGGTCATTAAGATGTGGAAGGAGGCTGCCCGCAATCATTTCATTCGGACTGATTCAATGAAAGCATTTGCATGAGCTGCCAGAGAAAATGGTGCTAACGCCAAGGAACACACAGCGAGTGACTGAAATCTGCCTGCTTCAAACACCGGTGGAAGCAAATTAACTGGAAATTGGAAGTTATAGTACTTGCACACTGTGAACACTACCACCTGTGTGTGTGTGTGTGAATAATACAGGATAACTGCTCTAAACAGCTTTACTCCACCTAGATTAATATCTGAAAAATGAATGCTTATATTGGATGATTCCTCCTGGGCTGACCAGTAATGTCAACAGGTCTGTGCCAGTCTGATACATCTGGTTTTCTGATTGCCTTCAATAGAGAATGACTTTGTCATGTAAATTAGCCTTCTTCCACTGAAATGTCAGGCTCATTACTGATTAACCAATGAGATGGTGACAGCCTGGATTCACTTTCTATATCTTCAGTCATCAGAGGAATGGATGCAGTCATTGTCTTGAAGATTTCTTTACTGAACAGGGACTGATGGAGCTCAGCAAGGATGGACAACTGATTCCAGGTCATCATTTGGAAAATTGGGACCGCATTTGAAAGTTAAGCAGGCACAAAGAATTTGCAATTCTAGGAGTTCTCCAAGTATTGCATGTGGTGGATTTAAGTACTGTCATCTGTTTCTGTTGGTTCAGGTTTTGAAATTTAGGTGCTGTGCTGTGTGTCATATTCCCTTCAAGTGATCTTAGCTCCTTGATAACTGAGAGCACAAGGATTAGGCTGAATAACCCAAGTTAAACATCACCCTATTAGGAGTAGTGTTGGACTGCAAGTTGTGCAATCCTCTGACTACATTTCTGGCATTTTGCATATTTCAAGTTGACCATGTTCAGTATATGTCTAGAGCAGGTTAGAGCTTCCAATCAAATGTATTTATTAACAATGAATATATAGTGATGATGATATAAGTTGTGGGAACAATGTTACCCTAAGAATTTTATCATTATTATCTTACTCGGATGGAAGGATTCTAGATTTGCAACAAATCAAATCCATTAGGAATGTGATGCACTTTGATGATGATTGAAAGAACCAATTCATGATAAACAGTTTATGCCTCCAGGGCTGTACATGAAGAAGTTATCAGATCCATCTTTGAGAATTGGTGTTTTTGGTGTTAGCGCCTATTGCCAAGCTGTTGTAGCCATTGATTGTTATGGTGCCACATGTCAGCCTGTGGGTGATGCTGCCATTTTCCTCTGTTGTCAGCTCGTGTCTCCTAAGTGTGAAAATCAATGGTTAGGATCTTCATGTTATGCTTGTAACCATTCTTGAAACAGAGCTTAGGGTGTCCTAATGGCCATCTGGCTCTGGTTACCTCATAGAACATAGGACACTACAGCACAAACAGGCCCTTTGGCCCACAGGTTGCGCCGATCACATCTATACCTACCAAGCCATAGACCTATCTATAACCCCCAATCCCATTAGATCCTATATACTCATCCAGAAGTCTTTTAAAAGATCCCAGCGAGTTTGCCTCCACCACCACCGATGGCAGCCGATTCCATTCACTCACCACCCTCTGAGTGAAAAACTTACCTCTAACATCGCTTCTGTACTTGCTTCCCTGCACCTTAAATCTGTGTCCTCTCGTAGCGACCATTTCAGCCCGGGGAAATAGCCTCTGAGAATCCACCCTATCTATTCCTCTCAACATTTTATAAACCTTTATCAGGTCGCCTCTCAACCTTCGTCTCTCCAGGAAGAAGAGTCCCAGCTCCCTCAACCTATCTTCATAAGGAATGCCTCCCAATCCACGCAGCATCCTTGTAAATCTCCTCTGCACCCTTTCAATAGCTTCCACATCCTTCCTATAGTGAGGCGACCAGAACTACTTATGATACAGAAAATCCTTGTGATATACAACCATGTTCCATCATGCGAAGGTGCCCACATACTTGGGAGATGTTCCCTTTGGGTGTGTCATAATGATAATTGACTGCATTCAGATATTTGGGTTGTGCACATACTGGACAACCAAGGTCAGATGGCATGTTGTCAGAAGTTAGTCTACATGGGGGATTAAATGATGTGATGCCTGCGGCTAAACCTGCAACTTTGTTCTTTCAGCCCAAGATATGATATTGGCGATAAAGATAATTTTAGAGCTATTTGGGATTGTGCCAAGGCAGTTGCTAGTGCTGATACGTCTGCAGTCTGGAAAATTGAACTGTTTGATCTAATGGGTGATGCAAGTGCCATTGCAGTAGAATGGAAAACACAGCTGGAGGAATTTCAAGTGCATCCTGATTGTTTTTGGACAGGGAGACAGTAGGTTAAAAAGCACAGAAATTGGCTTTATTGTTGTTCAACGCCAGTGATTTGGTGAGGGAGAACTTTAATTAGGCCAGATTTGGAATGTTGCGTACAGTTCCAGTCATCACACCTCCAGAAAGATGTGGAGGCTTTGGTGAGGACACAGAAGAGGTTATCAGGATGCTGCTGGTTTGGAGGGTTTTAATTATGAGAGAAGATTGTGCAAACTTGATTTGTGCTCATTTGAAAATCAGGCTGAGAGACAACTTGTGGGAGTTTACAAAATTATAAGAGGCATGGATAGAATGCATAGTTGGAGTCTTTTTCTCAAGGTAGAAATGTCAATGACTTAGGTGGAAAGATTTAAGGCAGAAGGGAAAATGTTTAAAATAGATGTGAAAATAGCAACTGTATTGGAAGCAGTGAATTGACGGTTTTACAGCATGAGACTCCATCCCACCTCTGCCATCGGCCAATAGCAGTGGAGGTTAACTGAGTGGCAGAACAGAATCTAGGTATGTGTAAGTGTGAAAGTCAGAGAGAGGGTTTCACCTGTGGCAACTTGAAGCACTATGAAGTAGATGCCTGCTGCCTGGCAAAGAGAGAGATATGTGTAATATTTTAGGGGGCAGACTATTTTGCCAAGAAGTTGGAAACAATGTTGGACAGAGAGGGAAACCTGGCATGCCACGTATTGGAAAGAGAGATTAAAGTAAATCAAGTTGAAGAACAGGCAGAGTGTGAGGACATGAACAGTACTATGGATACATGTTTTCTGTCAATGGGAGTAACCATGAGAAAACTCCAGTGATTGTTGGTGGTGTTGAAGTGAGCGTTATTGCAGCTTCAGACACTGACAGTAATGCCATCGACAGAAGTGTGGGAGGGACCGAAAACAGAGAATCAAGAGCACATCTCAAAAATGTGTTGGAAAGCTCGATCCTGAAACATCTAAAACCTCACTTCACACTGTTGAGTGCTTCACTGCAGATGGTAAAGCTAGGGATTTGAATGTAAAGGCAGAATTTTTGTGATTAATTTAGATGGTCCACAATGAATGACTAAAATTATCACCTTCCTTGAATCAGGATGAAGTTCCAGCTGGTAGTGTCCCCAATTTAAATCTGATCTGGAACATACCTTGCTTGTTAACAACTCTTGAAAGACTTTGCCCACCATGGGAATTGGATGATGAGCAAATAAATTGCCCAAAACAAGGTGAAGGTAGAAAAGCGTAAAAGACGCCATCAGAGGAGCGTAGAGAGAGACAGACATTTCCTACAAGTCAAAGGCACATCAAAACAAAGCATTTTAACATTGCTAAGGGAGCAATGTTAAAATGCAGAGTAAAGAATATTGAAACAATGGCTGCCCAAATTGTTGCTCCAAACTGATTTCCAATTTCAGGCCCTGTTGCAAAATTATACAAAATCTTCAGATCATTTCACTGTTCTCCTCTTGCCTGCTGTCTCAGCACCTCTGGTCATTGTATGCTAGGGTAAGTAAATGGTGTCATTCTCTCTGGAGCCAATGTTTTGCCCCTGGATAACAAGCTTTCTGTCGATCACCAGCTGGGATTTCTGGATTCCAGCTTTGCCTCAGCCCCCTATATCTATATCCTTGTCTGCTGTGTTCTTGGCACCATGATACTTTTCGACACATGAAGAATTTCTGTCACACAGTGCTGTCTCTAACAACTGCATAGTCAGTGTTTCCTTTCTTGCCAATGACGGTTTAAGGATTGTTTTTGTTGTGCCATTCCCCATTTGCCAATGGTCATTTAGGGTCATTCTGTGATAGTGAATGCCAGTAACTTTCTTCGCAAAGGTCTGCAAAATGAATTGTGGCTCGTTGTCTAATACAGAGTGACTGTAGACAGACAGTTCAATCTCTGCAAACATCCTATTTTCTGCTGTTTGTAGAGTTCAGAACAACATACTCCAAGTAATGGCTATAATAGCCGGTCACCTCCAGTACAGACTCTCCTGATGGGAGTGAGCCAAAAGAGCTGCATCCTCCCATGGTCCAGCTAGTAACAGTGTACTGTGCGTGGGTCTGGAGGTTGGGTTTTGCTGACAAGTTGATGTCAAGTTGAAAAACTGCTCCATATCTTTCTCCATCCCTGGTCAGCATACTTTAGTTCGTAAGTTTTACTTAATACCAATCATTCCTAAATAGCCCTCAGAAGCTAGGACCATCAGTCTGGGCCTAAACCTTTGTGACACTACATTCTGCTGACAATTTTTCCCAAAAAAGGTGCACAGTTCACCTTGTATATCTTTGAATGGGTAATTCTTCTAATTTCCAGCATGATTTCTCTACCTGATCACGTTCAATTCTGGATTTTTGTCTGATTCCCTTTCGACCTTTTTAGTTGCCATTGCTGTGGTACACCATGAACTGCCTGACTATACAAACAATTCAGCTTCATTCAGCTTCCTCATTTGGTGAGGATTGATGCATCTTATCCTCCCTTAGTCGTCGTGACAGTGGTTCAGTGAAGTTCACCTTTCCAGCAATGTGAACCACCTTGTACTCATTTAGCTGGAGTGTCAAACCCAATCTTTTGATTCTGACACACAGTCTAGATTTGAGAGAATAAATGATCTCTCGTGATCCATCACTAGTTCAAACTCAATGCCGAACAATTATGCATGGAATCTTTCACTGAGTATTAGATTTAAAACTGAGATCAGGATGAATTACTTCTCGCAAAGAGTCATGAAACTGGATGTGTGGTGGATGCCAGGCATTAGGTAAATTTAAGGAGGAAATAGAAGGATTTTTAATTAATAATGGATTGAAGAGTCATGGCAAATGGGCAGGAAAGTGGAGTTAAGGCTGAGATAAGACCAGCTATGATCATATTGAATGGTGGAGCAGGCTCAAGGATTTAACTGCCTATTCCAAGTTCTTATGTTCTTGTATAATATATTTAACCTCTGATATCATTGACCTGATGAATTTGTGCAGTAATCACTCCATGGCCAGTGTTTTTTTTCCCTGAGCTACTGTAAACTGAATGCACTATGCCAGATTGGGTCTGAACAAGGCTCTGTACAATGGAAGCATAATCATCCTTCCCGTTTATATTCCAACTCCTTTAGAAAAAAGCCAGCATTCTATTAACCTTTTTATTACTATTGGGACTGTGCGCTAGGCTTTTCGTGGCTGCGTAAATCCCTTTGCTCCTTTTCAGCTCCTCCTACTCCTATGAGCACCAAGCAGTGCTGTAAAGACACTTCACTCACAGACCTGGTTCTTGCCGCCCCATTTTGGCTGCCAAGTTTCCAGAGCCTCAAGGAACCTGGCCAATATTCGTTGAAAAATAAAAAAAAATCATGTAAAAGTGGAGACACGCTAGCTCCCTCCTTAACAGGTTTCCATGACTGACTCAGCTCCTGAGAGTAGGTTGGCCTCGTAACCCCAGCCACACCTCCATTAAAAACAGAAGTGGTTAGCTTTGAAGTATTCACAACTTTTTACTTCTCACCTTTCCTATGTTCATCTGGACTTGGGAGTTTTTGGGAAACAGTCTAGACAGAGTTCAACTCTGTATTTAAGAATGTTGTGTATTATATAGGATACTCTGTTGACCAGTATAGAGGTGTTATGTTTAAACTGTGCTCTGTCTAACCTAGGAGCTCATGATAGGATGTATGGAGAGAGTTTTAACCTGCATTACACCTTGTCTTCTGCCAAGTAGTTTTATATCAAAGCAGGGTACAATATAGTCATTGATGTCCTCTTGTTGCCTGCTCCCGAAGAGCCTGTGCTTCAGCTACTGTAAGTCCTTCAACCTGATTCAGTGATGGGCAGAAAGCTTTACCAGTGCAGTGGCCAACATTTCACCCTCACCACCCAGTCCAATGAAACATACCTTCATTTCATTGGTGTACATATCCACTGCCACATTCACATGGGAATATATTTCAAAGTAACTTTTTTATGTGAAGCAAGCTATTATGTATTAATATTGATACTTTGTAGCTGCAGTAAACACTATATTAATATATTCAGGGATTCACCAGAAGTAACGTTATGCTTGCGAGAAGTCAACTTTGTTCGATATAAAACTAGGTTAAAACTAGCTCAGGGGAAACTGCCAGACTGAAGAAGCAACCATGCAATGAACGCCATCCTGTAAATAAAACTCAGTTATTTTTTAACCCTCTTGTTTCCTAGTGTCAATTCTCCAATATACAATCCAAAGGGTGGCACACTGGCTAGCACAGCTGCCTCACAGCGCCAGAGAGCCCGGGTTCGATTTCTGGCTTGGGTCACTGTCTATGTGGAGTTTGCATGTTCTCCCCATGTCTACGTGGTTTCATCCAGGTGCTCAGGTTTCTGTCCACAGTCCGAAAGACGTGCGAGTTAGATGCATAGATGCTAAATTCTCCCGCAGTGTTACCTAAACAGGTACCGAAGTGTGGCGACCAGGGGATTTTCACAGTAACTTCATTGCAGCATGAATGTAAGCCTACTTGTGACTAATAAACAAGCTTTAACTTTTAGTTTTTTTATAGTGAGATATGATATTTGCTCCATCAATCAAACATCTTTCTCTTTACAATTGCAATTTATTATGAGCTACTCTAATATATTATTGGGGGCTGCTGTTCTGGGGATATCTCTTTTAAAACAATTGTGTATACACAGTTGGAAAAAAAATGAATGTTTATATCTCACTGCTCAGCTGCCTGGACAAGTAAGTGGGAAACTACTGGATTGACCCATTCCTGACAGCCCAGAAAAATGGTGGCCTCTGACCCTGACATGATATAGATATTTGTTGCTGGCAGTGTTACAGATTCTGAAAGGGAAGTAGAGGTACTTGTATGCTGTATATTGCTGTTAATTAAGAGACCTTTTGACAGATTAATAATTTCACATGTAATTGTGGAGTGAGTCAACAGGAGACACGTTTTTCTTAACACACAATAACTCTTAGTGATTTGAAATGGACACATTTGGAAGGTTGGGGTGGAAACTATTAGTGTAGTTTTTTTTTGACAATCTGCTTCAAATAAGTCTGCAGAGGAGCAGCAACAGGTCACAGTGATGGAAGCAGCCTTGAGTGGATAGGGGTTCAGTGTGGAGTGTTGAAGAAACAAGGACTGGGTGGCACTTGGAGAAGCACGGGGCTAGAGCCAAAGCAAGATACGGCAGATGCTGGAAACCTGAAATAAAAATAAAACACGTTGGGAACATTCAGCAGGTCAGGCAGCATCTGCGGAGAGAGAAACAAAGTTAATATCTCAGTTTGAGGTTCACAGGTTGAATGAAAGGTCATCGTCTTGAAACGTTAACTCTTTCTTGCTTCACAGTTGCTGCCTGAACTGCTGAGTATTTACAGCATTTGCAGTTTTTATTTTCAGTTCAGAGCTATAGTAAGTGAAGTAGGAAGAGCAGGAGAATGGCCAAGTAGCTTCGTTGTTTGCTTGTTCTTGAAGTTGAGGAGAGATTGGGTAAACTGGGGTTGTTCTCCCTGGACGGATGGAGAATGAGGGGAGATCTAATAGAGTTGTATAAAATTATGAAGGGCATAGATAGGGTGAACAGTGGGAAGCTTTTTCCCAGGTCGGAGGTGACGATCAGGAGGGGTCACAGGTTCAAGATGAGGGGAGAGAGTTTTAACTCAGATATCAGAAGGACATATTTTACACAGAGGGTGGTGGGGGCCTGGAACGCACTGCCAAGCAGAGGCAGTGAGATCGTTTAAGGCTTATCTGGATATTCACATGACGGCCTGGGAATGGAGGGATACAAACAAATGGTCTAGTTGGACCAATGAATGGTGCAGGCTTGGAAGGCCGAAGGGCCTGTTTCCTGTGCTGTACTGTTCTTTTGTTCTTTTTTATTCTTTTTGAAGAAAACAGTGACTTTTTTTTTTGTTTGTGGAATTGGAGGCAAAACTGGATGATGTAGGGTTTGAGTTGTGATTCGTTATGGAGAAAGGGTTTTTCTTGCTGTACTGGAGGAGTCAATGAGCTAAATATGATAGAACAATCAAAGGTGCCAAGATCGTCCTGGGTACCAGTGCACGTGTACCCCCTCCTGACTCAAAGGAGCAATGTTACTGGGGAACAGCAGGTGGAGCTATATAGGGAACAACAGAAATGAGAGGCAGTGTTAGATTTGCTGGGAATAAAGAACATCAGAGATAAAGTGCAATGAGTGGTTTAACAGGTTGACAGGAGAAAAAGTGTTGGAAGTTCAGAACTCATTCAAGAGAGGTTTTGCCATGGTGCATGGTGAGAGTTCTGGACAGAAGGCAAAGCAATCCAAACGGTGTTAGCAAGAACATAGTAGTTTGAATAGCCTTGTTAATGATTGAGATTTCAAGCAGGGGATGATGAGCTTGAAGCAGTGGCTGAGAATACATGTGGGAAGGTTTATATAAAGAGTGAATAAAAGGACAGAAAAGTCAGTGGAGAAGGGCTATGGAAATTTAGGTGTGTGTTAAAATCATTGGGGGTGAGAAGTCACCTGTTACAGAGGTTAATGATGAGGATGCCAAAGGAAATTGGAAAAAGGAATCATTGCGGAATTACATTATATTGCATAAGGTGGCATATATAATAAAGAGCAGCAGTGCTCTGCTCCAGCACTACCATTTCCATTAGAGGAATAGATCCCATGTTTTATAGTGAGAAATACCTAAGTCTCAGCTAGTAATGCAATTTGTTCTAGTATACTTAATCTTAAATAAGGATGACAAAAATAAATGAGAAATAAGCAATAAAAAGAACAAGGTTTACTATTGGCATCCCTTTTCGATGTGAGTCACTCTTTTATGAACCCGCTTAAGAGTGAGTCTTAAAACTAGAACATCTTTTAAGTAGATTACAGTAAATCTCACTGATCAACACTCTTTGAGAAGCAGATTTTGCCATTCAAACTCCTTATGGTCCAACTGTGAAAGAGGCTCAACTTGATGTCCTTCAGATGAGACATTGAATCACCAATTCTGATATGTTTCCGATCCCATGGCACAAATGCAAGGGATGCCAGGGAATTCTTCTACTGTTCTGACTTCCTTCTCACCAACTTTCCACTCATTCAATATCATTTTTAACAAATGGATGACCTTTTTATGTGTTCCAGTGCTTATGGGATCTTGCTGTGTATAAAATAGTTGTTTACTATTTAATGACTCTCATTCCTTTGAATGTAATTCTTTGCATCTTGAAGTACTTGAATGTTTCTTTGAAATGTGATAAGGCACTAGATAATTGCAAGTTTGTTTTTCTTTTAAAGAGAGATTCTCAGGGCTGTTGAACTCAGTAAATCTCCACCCTTTGTCCTGTGTTACTGAGTGAATTTGTACTGACACAAATTGAATTTCTTCACATTGCTGGGCTTAATAACTGTTTTCTGCCAGTTCCCAGGTAAAATTATCAGTCATTCTCTTAAAAAGAACTATCCCTTTGTCTCTTCTTTCTGGGCTGTGTTTGAACCAAGATTTTTGAGATCAAAGGTTAGTATTTAACTCTCCTTTGGTTAACTATTTCAATGCAACATTCTCACAGTTCCTGATTAAGCATGTAATTCTGTGAGTAAGTAATTCTGATTAGTACCTGTACCACATGGGCTGTAGCAGTTCAAGAAGGCGGCTCATCACCATCTACTCAAGGGAAATTAGGAATGAGCAAAAAAATTGGCTTGGCCTGTGAGGTTTTTAAAAACAATTTTTGAAATTCACATGTGAGACATGGGCGTCACTAGCTGGTCAGCACTTATTGCCATCCCTAGTTGCCCTTGCTCAGAGGGCAGTTGAGAATTAACCACATTGCTGTGGCTCTGGAGTCACACCTAGGCCACACTGGTTAAGGACAGTCTAAACAACATTCATGAACATTCAGATGGGTTTTTCTGACAACCAAGAATGGTTTCCTGGTCATCAGTGGATTCTTAATTCCAGATTTTTTTTTTATAAAACCCAGGTCATAGAATCCCTATAGTACAGAAAGAGGCCATTCAGCCCATCGGCTCTGCACCAACCACAATCCCACCCAGGCACTACCCCTATATCCTACATACGTTACCCACTAACCCCTCTAATCTATGCATCTCAGAACACTAAAGGGCAATTTTAGCATGGCCAATCAATCTAACCTGCTCATCTTATTTCTGTGAGGGAAACTGGAGGAAACCCACGCAGACATGAAGAGAATGTGCAAACTCCATACAGACAGTGACCCATGCAGCGAATCAAACCCAGGTCCCTGGAGATGTAAAGCAGCAGTGCTAACCACTGTGCTACTGTGCCACGCAGAACAGGGTCCCTAGAACATTAGTTGAGTTTCTGAATTAATAGTCTAGCAAAAGTACCATTAGGCCATCACTCATTCCCCCCCCCCACCTAAAATTTTTAAGGGTTAAAAATTAATAGACTTCAGTAGAAAAAGGCACAATTTTATTTTATGCTCCTTCTGGAGAGTTTATCATGAGTCACAGATCGGTGTTCATATTCCTACATTTTGTGACTTGTGACAGCAATGAGTGAGAGTTTGGAATGAATGTGGCCTGACCTGAAACTTAGCTTTGTTTCACTCTCCCCAGATGCTGCCAGACCTGCTGAGTATTTTCAGCAATTTCTGATTTCATTTCTGATTTCCAGCATGTGCTTAATTTATATCAAAAATGTGTTCTTCTCAAGTGCTGAATGTTGAAGACAGCTGGAGAGTTGAAAGTATATCTGCAGCAGGACAGATGACATCCCAAGGATCATGCTGAGATTGGCAATGTGAATTGTAGCGTTTAGTTTTTCAGAGAGAGCGCGAGTCAGCTCCATGTTTCACACTTGTTTTATTGCTGCACCAGATTGAAAATATGCACTTGGAGTAATCTGACCTTCTGCTGCTCTTGTGATTTGAACTGCAGCAGATGATTAATGCTGTTCTCATGAGGATTGTTTCTAAACTGGCAGAATGAAGGCAGAATCACAATACCGATTTTCCAATGACAGCAGCAGCAGTACCTGGGGTTAATCCAACCATAACCTATACTAATTCCTTTGAAAACTTACTATCCAAACAAGTTTTGGTTGTCAGTTTTCTTCTCTCATCTCCAGGAATGTGTTGATCTTCACCAAGGTACTTTCCAAAATTGGTAGTTGCTCTTCAATATTTCTTCATGTGTCAGCCTAGACACAAAGGTCAAGTGACCTTGTCATTGTTTTTTTTTGTAATATTTTCTATTGTTATTCTATCATGGGTAGGCCTGATATTGGACTCCTATTTCTTTTGTGGGATGGGTTGCCTTTTCAAGTCAGGAAAGACTTGCAAGTCTGTTTGTCCCACCCAATCTCGCCTGACTGTGAAATGATGTACTACGCTGTCCATTGTTGTTGGTTATGCTTATCCAAGAGAGAGATGAACAAACCTTGCCTAATTCTAGGGGCAAAGAACTGGGCAACTTTGAACTCCTTGAGGGAATTAAGCAACCACAACTGCATGGTTGTGCACAGTCTATTCCTTCATCAGACATGTATTCAGATACCTGTAAACTAAACAACATTTATCATCTTCTGCATGAAGAAGTTTATGCATTATCTCACATTCAATTCTTAACTAAGTTTGAAGCCTTGCAGAATCCATGCCTTATAAATTGTCTTAATAATAGACACAATTCTGAGGTCCAATTGATCCAGTAAATTTATAACTAAGAGAATGTAACAGTTTCTGATATTCTGACCAGTTCTTCAGCTGAGGAACACTGCACCCACAGCTGAGGAACACTGCACCCACAGCAGAGCCAGGGTGCCCATCATACCATTCCCACTGTTCAGAGTTGTACTAGGAATCGAAACGGGGAAACCCAGTGCTTTGTACAAATTGGTGATTACTTGGGACTTGTGCTTGATCCATTCTGCTTCACATCTGAAAATCCTATTTGCCTTCCATCCCAAATCTGTCTCCTATGCTGTTTCCTCTGGACTATTTTTACACTGTCTGACATCATGACTTACTATTTTGTTACATTACATCTCCACTTCTAGGCACATTCTCCAACTTCCATATATACCAGCAGCTAGTCTATGTTTTCCCCGCCGGGAACCCAGGCGGGTTTTCCCAATTTGGCTCTTTTCAGTATTACTTGCTGTCCAGTCTTTGCTCTAGTTCTTCAGTGCTCTATGAGGCCTTAACATCAGTTGTTGATGGGATGGACTATTCTGTGACTTGCCCAGAGTGTAGCAGGGAAAGGTGCTGATTGCTGCTTATCGTTGTGACAGCAAGACTGAGATTGACTCAATCATTCGTTATGATGGAAAGGGTTGAGATATTCCCAGATCTTGTGGTTCTGCCTATTCTGTTACTCTGAAGATATGCTCCAACATTGTTGAAAGAAATAGTTAAATGAACAAGGGATGACGCTTATAATTTAAGCTGCACTGTGCGAGACTAATGCTGAGCTGAGCCAATGTTAAATGAACCATGAACTCCAGTGTAAGAATAGCTTTAGTTAGAGTTTTGCCTTCAAAAAGATCTAAACCTGGGGAAATTATAATAAAATCTGAAAATATAAACTTTGTGGCAGGGTAAATATCTGCAACTCCCCAGATTGAGTGTATAAATGAACTATACGATATAACAACAAACTATACAGAGCAGAAGAATTCAATTTGACCCTTTGTCCACACTGAATTACTTGACCTTAGCTGGGGCAGCTACAATTAGTCTGAGTGTCTCAGAGTGGATTAAGGAATGGTGTGGGGTCTTTCCCCTGATCACTAACTGCAATATACATTGTTCCTTGATGTGTGTCTTTGACTGTTTGCTGCTCTGTGTGCTTATGGTCAACCCTGGGTATGATCACAGAAGGGAAACTAAACTAAATGGAGCCACTGTTAAGAGCAGATATTTTTAAAAGTACTTGTAAAATAACAATCCGCTTTAGGTATTGAAGTCTGGTATATCATTCTGCATACTAATGCACACTAACCAATCATTCCCATGTCTAAAGACATGCAATGTAGGAATGCCATCAGAAACGCCATTGGGTTTGGCTGTGATTACTGTTATCCAATAACTTGTGGCTAACTAGCTTTCTTGGCTATTGTGTGAATTAGTGGCGGCACTGTGGTTAGCTGTCTCACAGCTCC
Source organism: Sphyrna mokarran (assembly GCA_024679065.1). Classification (NCBI taxonomy): domain Eukaryota; kingdom Metazoa; phylum Chordata; class Chondrichthyes; order Carcharhiniformes; family Carcharhinidae; genus Sphyrna; species Sphyrna mokarran. Next base: position 77,621,688 of record JAGIQG010000008.1, on the reverse strand, counting down.
AGGGACCTGGGCTCAGTTCCCAGGTTGGGTCACTGCCTGTGCAGAATCTGCATGTTCTCCCCATGTCTGTGTGAATTTCCTTTAGGTGCTCCGATTTCCTCCTGCACTCTGAAAGACATGCTGGTTAGGTGCGTCGGTCATGCTAAATTCTCCTTCAGTGTCTCCGAACAGGTGCCAAAATGTGGCAGCTAGGGAATTTTCACAGTAACTTCACTGCAATGTGAATGTAAGCCTACGTGTGACACTAATAAATAAAGAAAAGGTCAGACACTTGGGTGAGTTGTTGGTGGATAACCAGCCCTTTGTTAAAATATACTGTCAGAATAGGGGAGTAAATGGGCTCTTTATTTTCAAAAAGAATAAACACTACATAAGTTAAAAGTAAGCTGCAGAGTAGCACATTTCAGGCTCCAGAAGCTGTGTTAATCTGAAAGTCTTTCATTTTCTTAAAGGTCCAAACCCATGAGCTTGCTGACTAAACTGTTATCACTAGTTTCAACAAGTCGTGACCATGGACACATAATCTGTAATAAGTCTGTCAGCACTGCAGGATAAACATTAGGGGCCCACCCTCTCGATCTTAAATCCTCCCACTAATTAACTCCAAGGTCATTAGGTTTCCACACCACAGCAATAAATCTCTGTATTTCAGGAATGCGGCTAATAAAAGGTTGTGTGGGCTACACTGATAAAAACAATCACACACGCATGTCAGCACCTTACCCACTATCTACTATGCTTTAACTGCTGGGAATGTTCCACTTAGCGTACTGTTTTTTCAAGTTTCTGTGATATTTTTTGTTGTGTTTACTAAGGTGTGACCTGTCGTTGTTAATGAATGGGAACATTCTTTTCTTACTTTTACCCCTACCACGACAGGTACAGAGTGGGATTAACAGTGGAAATGCTTCCTTTTTGCACTCTAGCTGAGCTGGAGACTATCAACAATGCAATTCCAGTTGCTTAGAGAGTCATAAAGGTTTATTGCATGGAAACAGGTCCTTCAGCACAACTTGTCCATGCCACCCATTTTTTATACCCGTAAGCTAGTCCCAATTGGTTGCGTTTGACCCTTTATACTCATCTTATCCATGTAACTGTCTACATGCTTTTTAAAAAATAAAATTGTACCCATTTCAACAATTACCTCTGGCAGCTTGTTTCAGCCACTCACCACCCTCTGGATAGACAAAATTGCCTCTCTGAACCCTTCTGTATTTCTCTCCTCTCAACTTAAACCTATGCCCACTAGTTTTAGTCTCCTCTACCTTTGGGAAAAGATATTGACTATCTAGCTGATATATGCCCTTCGTTATCTTGTAAACCTCTATAAGGTCACCGCTCCGTCTTCTATGCTGCAGGGAAAAAGTCCCATTCTATCCAGTCTCTCCTTATAACTCAAACCATCAAATGCTGGTAGCATCCCAGTAAATCTTTTCTGCACTCTTTCTAGTTTAATAATAACCTTTCTCTGACTTTTCTTTTTTTAATAATAACTTTTTGGGTTACCAGAATTGTACACAGTATTTCACTTACCAATATCTTGTACAACTTCAACAAGACGTCCCAACTCCAGTATCCAATGTTCTGATCAATGAAACCAAACATGCTGAATGCTTTCTTCACCACTCCGTCCACTTGTGACTCCACTTTCAAGGGGCTATTAACATGTATCCCGAGATCTCTGTTCCATAACTCTCCCCAATGCTCTACCACTAACTGAGCATCGGAGGCTTCCCATCCTCTTGTCTCTAAACCAAAACCCAACTGCATGTATCTTTCTTCCCACTCACCAATCACTTCCGACCTTTTTGACTTGCATTGGCTCGCAGTTTCTCAATTCTTCCACTCAACACTGGCCTCTTATTCAATCAGCACTTCGTTCACTCCACTGTTGGCAGCTGGACTGTCAAATGGTAGGCGCAGGCTCCAGGCTGTTCCTAACTCGCACTACAGTTCCACAGTCCTCCCTCTATCTCCTGTTTAAGACTCTTCTTAAAACCACCTATTTGAGCAGCATTTTGATGTTGATTTTTGTCTGCTCACATTGCTATGAAGCTTGAGTAGCTAAGTGGATGTATTAAAACATCGAGATGCTTCAGGCACAATTCTCTTTGATGTGCCCCTGTCTGAGAAAATACAAATAAGAAGAAAAATCTGGAAATATTGAGAGAGAGAGCATTGTGGGGTGATTTGTTAGAGGGGGGGGGGGGGGGGGAACTTGATAGAAGTCTATAAGACCATGAAGGGCATGGACAGAATACATAGTCAGAAGCTTTTTCCCAGGGTGGAAGAGTCAATTACTGGGGAACATTGTTTTAAGATTCATGGAGCAAGATTTAAGGGAGATGTACAAGACAAGTTTTTTTTACAGAGGGTGGTGGGTGCTTGGAACTTGTTGTCGGGTGAGGTAGTGGAAGTAGTTTCAATAATGACTTTTAAGGGTTGTCTTGACAAATACATGAATAGAATGGGAATAGAGAGATATGACCCTCGGAAGGGTTGGAGGGGGGGATTTAATTTGGTTGGGCAGCATGGTCAATGCAGACTTGGAGGGCCGAAGGATCTGTTCCTATACTGTGATTTTCTTTGTTCCTTTGTTCTTTATGTACAATTATGAAGGGGTGGGCCATGGAACATAGAACAATTTTAGTCAAGAAATGTCTGGAATGAGAGGATGTAGAAACTAAATGCAGGATATCTTTACATGAAGGGTGTTGAGTCTATGGAATGTGCCACTGGAGTTTGTGATTGACAATGCCATACTTAATGCGAGAAAGTGGGATTAGGAAATATTCGAATAGCAGGCAAATGGGTTTAGGGCTACTGCTCATATGGAGAATAAACAGCAAAAGAGATTGGTTGGTTTGTGTCACCTCTTTCCATTGTGTACAATGCAAGATTGCTCACATTCTCAATTCAGTTCAATTTCACTTTATTGTCAATTCGAAATTCATTTTAGGTGCATTGCTTGTTAAAAAATACATATGAATAATATTAAAAAGAAAGATACCCTGTCACAGTTCTAACTTTAATTAAAATTGTATTTAAAAACAATGCATTAAAATTAGTCAGTGGGTCCTACAATGAGTGCCTATCCTCTTCCATACATCAAACCTCTGTTTAAAAATTCTTATAGGAAAGGTCTCAAACAAGTTTAGGATCCAATTTGTCCTGCCTATTGGTGATTGATTTCACTGAATGAAATCAGCAGTGAAGCTGAAATAAGGGTGGCTCTCGTTGTTCAAGGCACACTTGTGTCAAATTTGAAGCAGATTTTGTGAGGAAGATCTGCTCATCAAATACCCTTTGTACTTGGTTCAATAATTTGTGTATCCTTAAAGAGTCTACTTTCCCAAGGCAATAGTATCAGGCGAGACATCCAAAACGTCAACTACAGCCATAAAACATGATTGTGGGATTTACTCAAAAGGATTTATGAAGGCAGCGTCTATCCCTTGGCCACCACAGCTGAAAATTGTTATCCTCAATTCAACTTATCATCTACTTTGATATCTAGGCATTTGTAGTTAGTAATTGTTTTAATGTCCACATCATGAATCTTTACAGGAAAAATATAATAAACTGGTTTCTTCCAATGTTTATAACTAGTTTTATCATTTTTTTTTTGTTCAGTTTGAAAATTGTATTCACCTTTCACAAATTCCTTGACTGATTACTGATTTGTTTCTTTCACTTCCATTTCTGATCTACTTGCTTCTCTCGCTTGCTCTTTCTGGGTTCTTTAACTTCTTATCTCCTGGTTAGCACTGTTGTCTCACAGTGCCCAGGGTGCCGGGGTCGATTCCTAGCTTGGGTCACTGTCTGTGTGGAGTTTGCACATTCTCCCCGTGTCTGCATGGGTTTCCTCTGCGTGCTCCGGTTTCCTCCCATGTTCCAAAGATGTGTGGGTTAGGTTGATTGGCCGTGCTAAATTGTCTCCTATTGTTAGGGGTTTGGTAGGGTAAATAAATAGGGTTATGGGGATAGCGTGGGATTGTGGTTGGGCAGATGTGATGGGCCGAATGGCCATCTCCTTCGCTGTAAGGCTTCTCTGATTCTGACTGCACTTCACTCCATGTAATAGTGTTAATCTGTCTGCTTTCCTGCAACTCAGTCTGCTGCCCCATGCAAATGAATACTTAAGCTGGTAGCACAAGTGACTACTTATCCTCTCATTTGTCAAGCCACAAACCATTTAGTTTGTTAAGAGAGTTGTTTGGCTGGCAATACTTCACTGAATATAGTGGTGCCTTCGGGCTAAAATTAGATATATTAAAAATGGCTCTGCCAACAGTGAATGAATCAACTATGTCATGACGGATCGATTTCAGAATAGAGGTAAGAAGTAAAACTGAGATCTGAGTGCTATTCCCCGAACAGTCTAATATTCATGGTAAACTTCATTTTCAATTAGCAAATATATTTGGAATTGTATCTCTGAATGTACTCAGTTTAATATTCTTCAATTAAGAATTTTAAATTTGCACCTTAGGACGTAGAAACCTATGATTGATCCATACACAGGCCAGAAGTTGTTCTTAATTCCATATGTGGGAGAGAGGGTTGGGGAATCACTACTGTGTAGTACCAGAAGTGAACTTACTGCCTCCTCTACTACCTGTGAGTGACAGTGCTGTCAGTAAACCAGGGAAAATGGACAATACATCTTTATGCATCTGGTATATTGCTTTTGATTGTTTCCCTACTCCCACCAAATAGAACAATCAAGCATTCATCTTTAAACACCTTTCCAAAGCCATTTTGTCGTCAATGATCAGCCACTCTTGGAGCAATTTTACCTCTTAATATCCCAGGAAGTGTGTTATGCCTCATACCTCATGACATTAGCTGTGTTCACTGGGTTAGTTCTCCTAATCTTTTGTTGCACTTTAGGTGATAGATCTGTGGAGGCCTGGGAAATATGATTTACATGCTTTTTCTGAATTGAGAAAACAACAGTGCAAATTGAACCCTGAAATGATTTGACATCCCAAAATGGCACATGTGGGAAAGAGAATTTTGTGTGTATGAACTCTGCCACTTTACTTAGGCTGAAGTGATTTAAGTCCAAATATAATAATTTTGAACTTAATCTATTATGATTCAGTTTGATCCCTGTCTGCATTGTCTTTGCAATGGATTCAATCATCCTACTGTATCATTTGAAAGGTAACAGTGTAATATGAATTATAATTGAATCCTGATGAATACAATTACTTGGCCAAGTAACCGTGTACATAGGGGTCTATAAACTCCAGATCCCTCAATAAGTCTTCAATTCATTACCCACTCAGTCATGCAGTCAGCAGTTCATTTGAAGCAAATAAAACACTCAACAAGGGCAATCATTTAATGAGGAATTGATCTGATTTCCAAAATGTGCCACTGGGCAGACCTTTGTCCTGGTTTGATTGTACATTTCCCAAAGTTGAAACTTTGTGCTGTCCTCAGAAATTTGATCCAATGGGCATGAATGGAAAAGACACCCGTCTGATTCCTTTGGAATTCTGCCCAGTGAGTGAATAATGTATTTGATTCAGTGAACAAGTTTGAATGGGAAAAGATTTGGGAAGTTGAATGTAATGTTTATTGGGAGGTGGCTGCCCATTTGCTGGCAATCTTTTCAATCAATCAATGTGATTATAGTTACTGAGATTTGACTCTTGGTATCATCTATATACATAGATATATTCAATAAATCCTTACAAGTTTCATTAATAAAGGAAATCAATGGCACTGAATGTGTGTGCCGAAACCTAAACAAGTATGAGATTATATCAGTGGGAATTCCTGGTGCTGATCACTGCCCATTGCTCCAAAAGTACATACGCTGGATGAAGACAAAACCAACTAGCTTTATTTACATGGACATTGAGTGGCTACTTGAGCACAGTACCTAAGGACCTCAACGTGACATAATGTCCCCAGCAAAAGAAGAGAAAATAGAGAAGACAAAGAAAAGTGCGAGTGGATGTTTATAAATGGAGAGATGTTAACCTTACATTTGCTCCACCAATATTCTCTTTTTAGCTCATATTCTGCATCTCCTCATGTTCTGCAAGGCTGTATGCTTTGCATGAACTCAAACAACATTTGTATAGCTGACCTAGATCTGGCAAATGAGACTGGCAAAATGGGCACTATTATTACTGCAGAAACCAAGCTCCAGATTATTCAGTCTGTCAGAATGCAAACCAGATGTTGGTGTTTCTCGGGTGGTATTGGACTGCACAGTGGGTCACTTCCTAGCAAAACACAACCACTGTAGAAAAACATTGTTACAGTATAATAACTGTAATAAAAAAGATTAACAGCACTAGCTTTTATTAAAAATAAGTCTTCAGATATTCACAGATTTTTTTTTACAAGTGTTTTGGAAAAGGTTAGTCAGTTCACAGAACCTACCAACCAAAGGAGGCTGTGGGGCTCCTTTGTGTTATTGAAAGGCACTCATTCATTTAATCTGGTGGATCTCTGGAAGGAAGAGTGCTGGAATGAAGTGATTTACTATCATTTTCTCTTAAGAAAGAGTAAATGGGAGGTATGACATTGGACTAGGTAATGTCCTTTGGGTGACCTGTAGGGACTGAAAATAATTTACACTGTCTGCAAACATGCCTCTGATGTGAATCTTGTCTGATGTTATCTGGGTGTTGGTGAGCATGTTGCTAATGTCCTCTAAAAGCGTGCAAAATAGATAGGCTGTGACAGCACTCAGCATACAATGTTGCATTGACACCAATGCTGCCGTTTTACCACTCCAGTCCATTTCCTCACCTGAACTTCAGCAGGAAAACCTGGGTAATGAACAGAAATTTTATGTAATTTCCCCCTCCCAATGCAACTCAATAATGTCACTGCCGCTGTTCCAAGCTTTCCCATCTGAGAAAATGAAAGATAAGACCACAAATATATCCAATCATATGATCACATCAGCCAATGCAATTTATACATTTACAAACACAGGATGGCTTTCTTCAATCCAGGACCAAGTCCTGTAGGAGGGGTGGGAGTGCTTCCCGCTGCAGAGGCCGATGGGAAACCGTACTATATTTTCTGCCCCAGCCTAATTAATTATGCATCTGAGGGTATTGTGCCATTTCCCGTGATGGGGTGAGCTTGATGGCTCACATCCTGCCTTTATACCCGGATGCCATGTTTAACAGATACCTGACTTCACTGAATGTTGAAGAAAGAAGATGGAATTCCTGAAGGGAGAAAGTGGACCTCCAGGTACTCTGAGGCTGGAAGGTGGACCTGGTTTAAGACATTGAAGCTGGAAGGTCCACCTGATAGAAGCTTCCCCACCCAATGCTGTGGTGTTCTAGGATTCAAAGTCATTTGCAGCCTCCACCTGAACTCTGAAGGGGGCTCAAGGTCTTCCTCAGGTAAGCCCCAATATTTGCATGCCACTTTGTTCCAGATGTGTTCTGGACCGGTATGTTTTCCCGCTGGTGTAACAGTGAGTTGGATGGGGCGGGGGGAAGGATTCTGCTCGGGCCTTTATTCGTATCCCATTAGTGGGACGCTAATCAGTTTCACGCCAGCCATTAGTGCAATTCCCAATCCACCATGGCAGACAGCAGTGCAAGATCCATACTATAAATTCACATTGGCGTGAGACTGATTTTCAGGTCTCCAACTAAATTGTCCCATCCTGTCTGCCATAGAACATGGGAGAAGCCCAGGTGACAGCAGGTTGCTGTTGTACACGTGTACACCACACAGATGTCTTGTGTTTGCCTTCCTGATGTTTGATTCCCTTTGCCTGTTACTGTTTGATTTATTGTCAGCAGCTGGTCTTGCCACCCAGATGGAGGAAGCTGAATGGAGCAAAAGCCCAACTCAGGAAGGAATTAATTCTCATTTAAGTTTGCTGAAAGGCTGCAGTAATGCTGAGGAACAGCATTCAGCCGGTTACTTCTGTGTTAGAGATTGTGTAGGCTAACTTGAATTGGACCAGTGCAAACTGAACAGTAAAAAAATAGAAAGTTCTATGGCTTTCCAGTATCTTCTAAAATGTTGAAGAACATGCCCATTACTTATTTGTTAAGTGTATCACCTGAGCACTTGAGATGAGCTTTTGGGATTAAAAGAAGAGGTAACATATTTTAAGAATTAGTAATTTAGTCAAATTCTGTATGGCCCGTTCTTTTATACTCTGTGCTCTGTCACGTGAGGACGTTATAGGAAACTGGGTGTGAATCCTTATTCAAATATTGTTCAGAGTAAAACACTAACCTAAGAGGCATCAATGATTATGAACATAAGTTGCAGATATTGAGATGCTGTGGGATATAGAATATTGCTTCCCAAATGGCAGTCAGATGATCATTTAAAGAATCTATTTCCTATCTCTAACCCGCAACCATTTTCTCTATATTAAAAATTTCCTTGGTGGATATATTCTGATCCTACCCACTGTGGGAATTGTGTGGCATGGTGGAGAATTCGACGGAAAAGCTAAAGATGTATTGACCTCAGGTGGGAGTTTCTCGTCCTGAGGCAGGTGTGAATAGAAAATTCCGCCCCTTGTCACTGTCTGCACAAGACTCATTCTACCATCTCCTACTTGGCATGCTCTTTGCCAAACTTGAAATCCACAGAAAACCATACTTTCCTCAGTCATTATTTTTTTTATTTTGTTTGCCATTTTCAGATGTTAGTTTGGTTTATTTTGGTTATGACATCCCACCTCGGCTCACCTTTTGTGGGATTGTGGGACTTAGCCCTTGAGCTGGTTTTCCCAACTGACATTTCCAATATTCTGGAACGAATAATTTGACTCCAAACCAACCAGAAATGTAAAGAGATGTGTTGAAAATTTTGGGTCAGCTATGCTCATGACCCTTTCCTTGATGAATTTTATCAGCATTTTTGATGAGTCCTCAAGCTCAGCGTACTGCCTGCCAGCTGGAAGTTATGCCTCAGCGATTGGAGGCCTACCTGAATGGATGATAAGAAAGCTGTGGAAACCATGAATGGGAATCCAACTAGTGACAGGTTCATGTGTGATTGCTTTATTTGTTTGTGGGATGTAGGATATTGGAGAGGTAGTGGTTTGTGATATTGTCACTGGATTAGCAACCCAGGGTAATGCTCTGGGGACTGAGGTTCAAGTCCCATCACTGCAGAATGTGCAAATTCCACACAGTCACCCAAGGCTGGAATTGAACACAAGTCCCTGGCACTGTGAGGCAGCAGTGCCACCGTGTTGCCCTCAATGTAAAATGCTTTTTTTTTTAACCAGCACAGGACAGGCATTTTCTTCAAAACTGAACTCAGTCCAGGCTCAGAAAAAACATGTCCATTTCCACTTTCAAATATTCGTATATTCTAATTCTCTAACTTCTTGACAAACTTATCCATACGAAATACTGCAATTTACGAGCAACATGCCTGTCATAAAGGAGCAAGGAAAAAATATCTGGTAAAAGCCTGGAATTAAATTCTAATGATGACCATGAAACCATTGTCAATTATCTTTTAGGGAAGGAAGTTTTCCATCTTTACTCTGTTTGTCCTCCATGTGAGTCCAGATCCACAACATTGTGGTTGACTCTTAACGGCCCTTCAAGGGATTGGGAATGGTCAGTAAATACTGGTGCTGTCAGCAATGCCCATGTCCCATGAATGGATGAAAATAAAGCCTGTGTCCAATTACCTATAGTAATGAACTGTCTACTTGACTTTTGTAGGTCTGGATTAGACACTCTGTTGGAGAGTTGGTGTAGATGTGATGGGCTAAGTGACTTCCTTCTGTTCTGTAAAGATTCTGTGATTTGAACCAAGGATTTTTGGGTGAATCCAAGTTGAACTCTTGAATATGTTGGGTGAATCTCAAAACGGTTCAGTTGTCTTAAAAAGTTATTTCCCAGAATACTGTTAGATGGGACCATCAGGGTTTTGACCCAGTAATAATAAAGGAACGCTGATATTTTAAAAAGTCCATTTCCATTTCCAAATATTCATATATTCCAGTTCTCTAACTTCTTGACAAACTTATCCACAGGAGATACTGTAATTTACAAGGAAAGTGCCTGTCATAAAGGAGCAAGGGAAAAATATCTGGTAAACAGCATGGAATGGGCAGGGCTAGAATGCTCTTAGCATTAACAGTTCATATACTTTTATACGGTGAAGTGTTTGGCAAAGAGCAGGCTGGACATGAGATTCTACAAACAGACATAACTGGCTGTCACCAAAGCAGCAATTTAAGCATTTGAAAGTGCCACTTATAGATTGCAGGCGTATCCCATTCTTTCCCACAGTTGTACAGCATGTATGAGAACATTTTTTTTTTCTGAGCCTGGACTGAGTTCAGTTTTGAGGAAACTGCCTGTCCTGTGATGTTTAAAAAAAAAACATTTTACATTGAGGGCAACATGGTCTCACAAAGGTTAGCACTGCCCCTCAAAGTGCCAGGGACCTGCATTCAATTCCGGCCTTGGGTGACTGTGTGGAATTTGCACATTCTGTCTGTGTTTGCGTGGGTTCCCTCCAGGCGCTCCGGTTTCTTCCCACAGTCCAATGACATACAGGTTAGCTTGATTGGCATGATAAATTGACCCTTGGTATCCAAAGATGTGTAGGTTAGGGAGATTGGCAGAGTAAATATGTGGGATTATGGAGACAAGGTCTGGGTTAGATACTCTAAAGAGAGTTGGTATAGATATGATGGGCTAAATAGCTGCCTTCTGTTCTGTAAATATTCTATGATTTGAACCAAAGATCTTTGGGTGTATCCAAGCTGAACTCTTAAGTATGTTGCGTGAATCTCAGAGGTTCAGGTTGTCTTAAAAAGTTATTTCCTGAGTGATGCACAAACTCTGCATTTCCAAAGGGACCAGACTATATTTATGTTCATATTATTTCAATTTTAATATATTGGAGAGAATTAGACATTATGCATATAGTCTCCTCATACCAGCTCCGTATACCTGATGGTATACCCATGGAGTGAGTTGCAGGCGAGTGTGAGGGTGAGCGCTGATTCACTGTATACCTTCTCCAATGAGCTGGACAAGTCTGTGGTTAAAACAGAGATCTGTGCATACAGAAAGTAATTAGAAAACAAAATAATATAAATCATGGTCAGATATGGTTAACTGGAGTCATTTTTGTTTGCCTACAGAGGTTGAAGAGAAATTTTCCAGATTTTTTTCTACGTAAGTTGGCTTTAGCTCTTTTTAACAGATAAATATACATCTGTACATCCCAGGAAATGACTTGGCTGGTGGAGGATATGGACTGGTATGAATCATGATGTATTTCAAGCTTCCCGACTGTGTGAGATAGACTCGATACCCTACTTGGTCCTTCTTTGTCTGACTTGTTTTAACTTTACAAGCTACCGTTGCTTACATAGAGAAAATAACGAGGGCACCATCCAGCAAGAATTACTGACATTATATAAAATTCTTAGGTTTCAAAATGTGAAGGAGGTCACGCAAATTAGGAAAAGCACTGGGCAAGGATGTTCTTCCAAACTGAAGCATAAAGCCAAGGCTTAGTTTGTGCCACTTGAGTTACATGTTCCTTGGTTCAAATCCCACTTCAAGGCTTGAGGGGAAAAAAACAAGGCTGACACTTCAACGCAGGGGAGAGCCACACTGAATGAGGGCCTCCTGCATGTGCCAGTAGGTATAAAAGATCTCATAGCATTATTTCGAACAGCAGGGGAATTATTCCCTGTGGCCTGACCGGTATTTATCTCTTAATCAACATCACTTAGGCAGATACTTTTGTAACCCAACACTATTTGACAATATTCTTAATGGGACACCAATGAAGATGCTAAAGTGCTCTTATGACCATTATAGATAGAGCTGGAATAAATCCAGGGACAGTCCAGCTGTTTCTAGTTTAAAAAATAAGTTCTCATTATTTTAGTAGCCTGTGTTATGGTGCATAATTGAAATTGGTGCACCCATTACGTGGTTGAACCTCTCCATTCAAGGAAGCTATGACAAAAATAGTTATGGAAAAGAGTAGAACTCGGGGCTGGTCACGTGAGAGAGACAGTAAGAAGTCTCACAACATGAGGTTAAAGTCCAGTAGGCTTATTTGATAGTAAATGCCACTAGTTTTATGAACGCTGTTCCTTCGTCAGGTGAGTGGAGAGTTCTCTCTACTCTCTTCACTCATCTGACAAAGGAACAGCATTCTGAAAGCTAGTGGCGTTTACTACCAAATAAACCTGTTGAATTTTAGCCTGGTGTTGCGAGACTACTTCCGTGTTTACCCCAGTCCAATGCTGGCATCTCCACATCACATGAGATAGATATATTCCAATGGTGGAAAAAAAGTAATTGAAGAGATTTCATTAAAGGCTTCAGGGTAAATTTAATGCACTTGTTGTGAAGTATATGTGTTTTCATCTGTTTGTTATGTTGTTGTTTTAGTTTGTACTCAGGTCATCAAAGATTATGACTAAAAGCATTTTCAAGAAATATTTTTGAGGAATTTTGATTTCCTTTGTTTTTCTTAGAAACATGTACAGCAAAGGAGATATCTGTTAGTATTTTTGCTTACTGTTTAACAATTCCTCACTGAGAGCTTTCCAATCTGATATATTTGTAGATAGTGCCGTTTATTCACACCAATTTATTTCTTTTAAATAATTGTAATATTTGAGTTAACCAAACAAATTTATTCATTGATGAGCATTTATTGCTCATCCCTAATTGTTGTCAAGATGGTGAGCCATCTTCTTGAAGCAATGCAAGTTAATCTGGTGAAAGTATTCACACAGTGATGTTCAGGAGGGGGATCCATGAATCTGTCTCAGTAACGTTGTAGAAACAATTAAATATTTCCAAGTCAAGATATTATGTTACTTGAAAGGCAGATGTTCATGTTCCTGTGGTGCTTGCTGTTCTTCACCTTCGAGATGGTCACATCACAGGTTTGGAAGTTGCTGTTGAAGGAGCCTGATAATCAAAGACTATTTTGTTCTGCATGATGTCAAGCATCTTGAGAATTGCTGGAGCTGCAATTTTAGGCAAGTGGGGACTCTTGACTAGTGCCTTGTAGATGTTAGAAAGGGGTTGGGGAGTCAAGAAATAAATTAATTGCTAGAGAATATCCAGCTTCTGAAGTGCTCATGTTTATGTGATGCAATGCATTAGCTTTCTGATTAATAGTAAGCCCTCAGATGTTGATGATGGCAAACTCAACAATTGTGATACAATTTTAACCCACAGACCACAATCAGTAAGGATATGCAGCAACACCGTCTCCATGATCATCCTCAATACCAGTGTCCCACAAGGCTGTGTCCTCAACCCCGTAATTTACTCCTTATACACCTGTAAGGAATATATTAGGTATGATGGGTATAGAGGGATGTGGGCCAAACGTGGGCAATTGGGATTAGCTTAGGGATGTAAAAAAAAAGAATGGCATGGGCAAGTTGGGCCTGGTTCCATGCTGTAAATTTCTATGCCACCTATGACCAAATTACTCTCCTATTTCAATTTTCAAGTTTGCTGATGACTCTGCTGCAGAGATGAGTACAGGATCAAGATAGAGAATCTGGTGAACTGGTGCGATGACAATAATCTCTCCCTCAATGTCAACAAAACGAAGATAGTCATCGACTTCAGGAGCTTGGTGGAGAACATGCCTTCGTCCGCATCAATGGGAATGAAATAGAAATGGTCAAGAGCTTTTTTAGGTGTCCAGATCACCAACAGCCTGTCCTGCTCCCTCTTGCTGACATTATACTTAAGAAAGCCTCTATTTTCTCAGACTCAGAAAATTTGGCATTTTAGCTACGACTCTTACCAACTTTTACAGATGCACCGTAGAAAGCATTATTTCTCATTGTATCACTGCTTGGTCTGACTCCTGTTCTTTGTACGAGAAACTACAAAGGGCTTTGAATAAAACCCAGTCTATCACGCAAACCAGCCTTCCACCCATGACTCTGCCTACACTTCCTTGGAAAAGCAGCCAGCATAATTAAGGACCACACGCACCCTGGACATTCTCTCTTTCACCTTCTTCCATCAGGAAAAAGATACAAAACTGTGAGGTCACATATCGACTGACTCAAAAGCAGCTTCTTTCCTGCTGCCATCAGACTTTGAATGGACCTACCTTGCATTAAGTTGATCTTTTTCAACACCCTAGCTATGGGCTGTAACATTACATTCTTCACACTCTCCTTGTCTATGTATTGTATGCTTTGTCTATGTAGCACGAAAGAAACAATATTTTTCACTATATACTAATGTGACAATAATAAATCAAATCAAATACATGTCATTCATACATAAATCAAAATCATTTTTAAGTAAATACAGGCATACTTGCCATATATTGCATTAACAGCCTTAAAGCTTTTGGAGCGAGATATTATAGAGAAACAGTGAATTCTCAGAACAGCCTGCTAGTCCCTCTGATTTTAACTGGACCTTAGCTATATCAGATTGTTTTCTGCTAAGATCTGGCTCCTCTCATTATCACATCAGCAGCAGAGGTTTAACTCATGACACTTTCAATCAATCTAATCAAAAACTCCAGGGGAAATTTCCATCAATAAACAAAAATCCAATCACTCTCTATCCTAAGTAAACACTGCATGGCTAAAATGAGTAATTATCCTGTACTCCCAGCATCCAAGCTGTATTTCCTCCAGACTTGCTGACTGCCTGGAGAATAAAGCTAAATTTTTAAATGTTCCCCTTGAACTTAAAAGGCATTACTATCATCACAAAGGGGAATGTTACTTGTCATTTCACAGGTCACCCTGAATGTTTAGGTCTTGCTGTGAATGATGTTATTATCTGAGGAATTGTTAATGGTGCTGAAAGCAATCCAGCAGCAGTGGACAGTCCAACCTCTGACCTTAGGATGGAGGGCAGGTTACTCATGAAGCAGCAGAAAATGGTTCAACTGAGGATATAACCTGAAGAGCTTTTGCAATGATATCCTAAGGCTGAGATGATTTGGCTTCCAGGAACCACAATCATCTTCCTTTGTGCAAGATATGTCTCTGACCAGTGGAATGTTTTCCCCTAATTCCTGTCAACTCCAGTTTCTCTAGCGCCCTTTGATGCCACACTCTGCCGAATATTGCCTTAATTCTATTGCGTTCAGCTCTTTTACCCATGTATGGACCAAGGTTATAATGAGGCCAGGAGCTGAGTTGTCCTGGAAGTTATTAACCCAATACTGTTTTCATGTGTGACAGTCATGCCGTTCATCTGAAAGTATGTGTATACATCAAGTCTGTGTAGTTCAAGAAAAGACCATCAAAGAATGTGCTTATTGAATGTAAGCAGAGAAGGAGCCAGTGCTACATGTTACCAAGGGAAACACAGCAGGCTGGGGCCAGAGACCAAAACTATAAGAGAAGCACATGAAAATAAAGTCTTGTTATGGCTAGTGTTCATTGTTTGAGCCCGTGCTAATGAAACGTGAGCAGACCAGTTTTAACCTTATTAATGACCTCAAGTAGTGTGTAATTCAGATTGAATTCCCATTAACAATATTTTCTCCTGCTGGAAGAAAGTAATGGTTTGTGACAATCCAGAGGTCAAGGGTTGCAAAAGCTTTTAAACTGGTGATGTTATTGGAGAAAATCTCACTGAGGGAGCACCTTAACAAATGTTACAATGTGGAAAAGCTCTAAGTACTTCACCTGACCCTGTGATCCAAACAGCTGTCTCCTTTGGAGGGTTCAGAAGATGCACAGGTCCTTATCCCTTGTTGGTTCTGTTCCCTTCCATTATGTGCCATCTGGTCCTGCAAGAGAGAATGGAGAATGTCAGTGGTTATGTTGGATTGTGTTTGGATGATATGCCTGCCATAGCTGAAGAGATAGAAATAGGTGGGTGCAGCAGGAGGTGTGTGTGAGGCTAGCAGCATTGATTAGAATCTGTGAAGCAGTGTATCTGGAAGTTATGCCCAAGTGCTGAATGCCTGGGAGGGCTACTAGGTGAGTTGTAGGCTGCAGGCAGTGTGTCTGTATTGAGCAATGGTATGTTGAGTCTGCAAAGATGCATTTGATGACCTTGATCATATGTGTGAGGACATAGCTTCTGTTTGTACTGCTGCCAGATCCTTGGCATCAAACTCAGCGAGTTGATCTTCCTCTAGGCTGGATCTCCCCCCCCCGCATCCTCCGCCTCACCTCCAGCACTGATTTTTTCCCCTATTATATCTTCTGCTCTCCCTGTCACGTTGCAGCAACACTCCCCATTAAATCCAGGAACTCAGCTCAAAAGGCATAAATGGGGCTTTTTCTGATTGGCAGGATGGGATGAGTGGAGTTCTGCAGGGGTCTGTGCTGGAGCCTCAAATTTTTACAATTTGAATCAATGATTTAGATGAGGGGAGTGAAGGTATGGTAGCTAAACTTGCAGATGACAGGTAAGTAGGGATATATGTTGTGAAGATGGATATAGGCAAGTTGAGTGAGAGGGCAAAAATCTCGCAGATTGAGTATATTGTGGGAAAATGTGGAAATTTTCACTTTGGCAGAAAGAATAACAAAGCAAAGTATTATTTAAATGGAGAAGAGCTGCAGAATTCCAAAGCATAAAGGGCTTTTGGTGCATGAGTCACAAGAAGTTAGTTTGCAGCTACGGCAAATCATTAATAAATGCTATCCTTTATTACGAGAGAATTGGGCACAAAAATAAAACTCAGATGTTTCAGTTCTACAGGGCAATGGTGAGATCATAGCTTGAATCCTCTGTTCAGTTTTGGTTTCCTTATCTAAGAAAGGATGGAACTGCATTGGAGGGTGGTTCAGGGGAGGTTTACTAGACTGATACCCAAAATGAATGAAATGTCTTATGAGGATAGGTTGAAAAGATTAGATTCATTTCCATTGGAGTTTAGAAGAGTGAAGGGTGACTCAGTTGAAGTGTATAAGATCCTGAATGGTCTTGATATGAATATGGAAAGGAAGTTTCCTTTTATGAATGAGTCCAGAACTAGGCACTGTTTTGAAATTAGGAGTTACACTTTTAGGACAGGGATGAGAAGAAACTTTTTTATCTCAAGCTTGATGATCTTATGAGCTTATTGAATAGTGCAGCCCACTTCTTCTATTTTATATGTTCATTGTTGGTAATCAAAAAGGGGTGAGAAAGGAAAACTTGAGGTCTGCAACCCCAGCCACTAGCTGTTGAAGACTCCTTTCCTTATTACACTTAAGCCATGTTATACCATCCACAACTCCTTACTCAAAGGAAAGAAGGAAAAGCAAAATGAAAAATTACAGGAGAAGAAACAGAAAAGAAATAGAATTAGAGGGAAGAAAGAGATTTAAGCAACAGTAATGTTCTTTTGATTTCCCATGTACAATGCCACAACATATTGACTTAACATGTTTGAACCTTTCCATTATTGTTATGATCCAGCAGATGTTAATTACAGATCAAATCAAATCTCCAAGAGAAACTTGGCTCACTTCTCACAACTTTTTTTTGCAATCTGATAACAAGAAGGAAAGTTACTGAATTTGGAAGCCACAAATTCCAGTACCTCTTGAAATTTTAAAAATTAAATTAAAAACATTTAAGGAAAGAAAACTTAAGCACACAAGATTACAATTTCACAGTTTGAATTTTATTCAAACAACATTCCTCAAAAGAAGTGCATTTAGTTAGAAATGAGGGTAAACAATCTACAGGCAACTTTCCTTTATAGATATTGAACGACTAAATTCCAGTAATAATTCCCCAAGGCAAAGTCACAGTTGCTGTATGAAAAGTATATCATAAGACTTTTTAAAACAGCTTCCACTCTGCTGTGGAAATTCAAGAAACTTCAAAATGCTGCTATCTAAAAAAAAAAATTTCCTGCGGTAGTGGAATGGCTACTTCAAACTTTTTACACCTTTTTCCAAAACAAATGTGTGTCAGAGAAGTATCACACAGCCAGCACAGCTCGAAATGTAATTTCAATATCATTTTTCCCTTTAATCTTCTATTCCATTGAACTCTGCATTTCTTTGTATTGAACCCTCCCAAAATATAAAAATCTCAAATATTCTCCCTATTGTCCCAATTAATAATCTTTCCTCTTTTGTTTCTGACCTTTTTCAAATTGTAAACGTCCAAAGATGTGCGGGTTAGGTTGATTGGCCATGTTAAATTGACCATAGATGCATAGGTTAGAGAGGATTAGTGGGTAAAATATGTATGGAATGAGGATAGAGCCTGAGTGGGATTGTGGTCGGTGCTGCCTCGATGGGCCGAAGGGCCTCTTTCTGTATTGTAGGGTTTCTATGATTCTAAATGCTCTTAAAAATCAAAATGAAGGTTAGCGGCTTAAAATCCACATCTTACCTATCTCCTAATGCAAATTGCTGCCCAGTACTTATTCACTTACAGAAACCCACTTGTCCACATGCTCATTAAAATGCATGCCTTTTGCACCTAAACTGCTTTGATGTCCTACATCTTGCAGGCAATCTGTCTTCAGTTTAATGAAATTAGTTGGCATACACTAGGCATGTGGGACTCTTTCAAGGGAATACTGAAAATGTTGCAAGATAGATATGTGCCAGGTAAGAGGAAAGATTGGAAAGGCAGGATTAGAGAGCCGTGGATTACTAGGGGTATTGAGGACTTGGTGAGGAAGAAAAGAGAGGCGTATAATAGGTCAAAGCAGCTGGGAACGGAGACAGCATTGGAGGAATATAGAGAGAGTAGAAGGGAGCTCAAACGGGGAGTTAGAAGGGCAAAAAGGGGGCATGAAATGATTTTGGCAGATAGGATTAAGAAAAATCCAAAGGCTTTTTACTCCTATGTTAGGAATAAAAGGGTGGTTAGAGGAAAAATTGGACCTCTTGGGGACAGAGGAGGGGAACTGTGCTTAGAACCCGAGGGAATGGCGGACATCCTGAATGAATACTTTGTATCGGTATTCACGAAGGAGAGGGGCTTGTTGACAGTTCCTGTCTCTGAGGGAGCTGTGGACCAGTTGAGGGAAATATCCATACCGAGGGAGGAAGTGTTGGAGCTTCTAGGTAGCTAGAAGCTCTAACTGATAAATCTCCGGGGCCTGATGGCATTTATCCCAGGCTGCTTAGGGAGGTGCGAGGTGAAATTGCTGGGCCTCTGATGCAAATCTTTGTCTCTTCTTTGGACACAGGTGAGGTCCCAGAGGACTGGAGAATAGCTAATGTTGTACTGTTGTTTAAAAAGGGTAGTAGGGATAACCCTGGAAATTATAGGCCGGTGAGTTTGACGTCAGTGGTAGGGAAGCTGTTGGAGGGGATTCTTAGAGATTGGATGTATAGGCAATTAGAGCGTTGCGATCTGATTAGGGATACCCAGCATGGATTTGTTAAGGGGAGATTTGTAAGATTTGCCTTACAAATCTGGTAGAATTTTTTGAGGAGGTGACTAAAACGGTCGATGAAGGGCGAGCTGTTGATGTCGTCTATATAGATTTTAGTAAGGCGTTTGACAAAGTCCCTCATGGGAGGTTAGTTGAGAAGGTCAAGGCTCATGGGATACAAGGACAGGTAGCTAGATGGATAAGTAACTGGCTTGGTAATAGGAGACAGAGTAATAGTGGAAGGGAAGGAAGCTGGAGGTCGGTCACTAGTGGTGTGCCGCAGGGCTCAGTACTGGGACCTCTTCTATTTGTAATATATATAAATGACTTGGAAGAGGGAGTAAGTGGAGTGATCAGCAAGTTTGCAGATGATACAAAGATGGCTGGACTTGCGGATAGTGAGGAGCATTGTCAGGCGATGCAGCAGGACATAGATAGGCTGGTAGCTTGGGCAGACAGATGGCAGATGGAATTCAATCCTGATAAATGTAAGATGATGCATTTCAGGAGAAAGAATGTAGGGGAGAGGTATATGATAAAAGGTAGACCTATTAAGAGTATAGAAACGCAGAGGGACCTGGGGGTGCAGGCACACAAGTCTCTGAAAGTGGCAGAGCAAGTGGAGAAGGTTGTGAAGAAAGCATATGGTATACTGGCCTTTATAGGAAAGGGTACAGAGTACAAGAGCTGGCCTTTAATGTTGCAGTTGTATAAAACGTTAGTTAGACCTCATTTGGAATACTGCCTCCAGTTCTGGTCGCCTTACTACTGGAAGGACGTGGAGACTCTAGAGTGCAGAGGAGGTTTACCAGGATGCTGCCTGGTATGGAAGGTCTGAGTTACGAGTAGAGATTAGGCAAATTGGGACTGTTTTCCTTAGAAAGACGTAGACTTAGAGGAGATCTGATAGAGGTGTACAAGATTATGAGGGATATAGATAGAGTAAACAGGGTTAAGCTTTTTCCTAGGATGGACTCGAATTGCACGAGGGGTCATAGGCTTAGGGTGAGGGGGGTAAGGTATAATTTGGATGCTAGAAGGAGTTTTTTCACACAGAGAGTGGTGGGGGTATGGAATGCACTGCCAAGTAAAGTGGTGGAGGCAGGCACTCTGGAGTTATTTAAGAAATACTTAGATGGGCACATGAACAGAATGGGAATGGTGGGGTATAGAAAACTGATTTAAAATAGGGATCATGAGCCTTTGGAGTCCCTGGGAAGTGTGTAAATAGATGATGATATTGATGTACTAGTTTTTATCCTACAGGTGCTTTGGTCCACCTTGTTGTCTAATGAGGGGCATACACGCGATGGGTCGTGAGAGGGCTGCTCTTTGATTTTTTCGAGAGTATCCTAGTGCTCCATGTCATTCGTGTACGCTTGACCTGGACTATTTGATAGGCAACACAACAGCTCAGTGACTATAGCTGTGCTGTGCAGATACATGGATTTGGGCCTGTGTCTGTGGGAGTTTGCGCATTCTCCCCGTGCTTGTGTGGGTTTTCTCCGGCTGCTCTGGTTTCCTCCCACATCCCAAAGATGTGCTCTTAGGCTAATTGGCAAAACAAATACACACTAAATTGTCTCAAATTTTGTTTTCAATCCATAGATCTATAAACATAGACAGGGATCACGGGTAGAAGTGGGAACATCGGGGTGGCGGCGTGGGCTTGTTGGGCCGAAGGGCCTGTTTCCTGTGCTGTTTTGTTCTTTGTTCTTTATACAGACAAACAAACACACACACGCAAGCCTGCTGGTGAGAATAACACACTGAATCCCAAAAGTATTAAAAATAAAAACTCCTCTCATCACATTATGAAGTCTATATCCAAATTTGCAGCAGAAAGTGTATAAACTTATCATGGGTTAACCACTAATGATGGCACTGGAACACCTCTATTTTGTGTCTTTCAACTTTTCAATTTGGTTCTGTAGGGGATCTTCTGTGCTGGAACCATTCCTAACTAATCTTTTCCAAAATACAAATAGTTTGTGAAAATATAAAACCAAGGACAGGAAGGATGACTGAAAATGGAGCCTGGATTACGTCTTCACTTTGTGATGCAATTATGTCATGCCTTCTAACCCACTAAACTTAGAGATTGCAAAGATTAAATGCAATCAAAGGTGCTTTAGACGTGCATAGCAGAGGGAGTAGAGTCCTGGAGATAACATATTTAGCTCTGGCTGAATGTGAAAAACTAACACACTGACCTTGTAAATCAAGTGATTCCAATTTCCATTTGAAACCCATTCTTCGCATTATCTGATTACGTTGGTGCAAGTGTCTGCTCTGAGTGTGGTAGTGTTGGTGTTTGTCCTGCTGTATAAGATGCACAGCTTCCCATGTACTCAGTTGGAAGTGGTGTAGAGATGCCGGCATTGGACTGGGGTAAACACAGTAAGAAGTCTGACAACTGCAGGTTTAAATCCAACTGATTTATTTGATAGTAAACTCGCAAGCTTTCGGCCCTCTGGCCATACACTGATGAAGGCCAGAGGGTCGAAAGCTTATGAGTTTACTATCAAATAAATCAGTTGGATTTAAACCTGGTGTTGTCAGACTTCTTACTCAGTTGGAAGGATAGAAAACAGAAATTAGTGGATTTAATAATGCTGAATTTTAGCAGAAAATGACTCTGCTGCATGAAATTAGAGAGGAATAGTAAGCTTGCTTTATGCTTTGATTAGTTTTGGGGAGTGTTAGTTGGGGCCTTACTGAAGCAGCACTAACTAATCATTGCATAGCCAAGGCAAAGTCTGTGTGAGTAACCACATCAGCCAAAATCAAGACTGGTGGTGGATTTGTTCCAAACATGACTAAGGCATAACCAAGTCAAATCTGAGTTCCACAGCTTAAATCATGCACTTTAAACACAAATTATCAAAGGCCATACTTCAAAGAAGTTGGTCAACCATTAGAAAAAGACTGTGATTAATGTTAGCATTCAGAGTTGGCATAGTTCAATGAGTTGTCAAAAAGCAAAGTGGAGAATGAGCCAAAAACTGTCATCAAGAAAGTAAATTTAACGACGATAACAAAGCAAGAGGACAATAAAGATGAAGGTGTTATTGTATTATTTCTGAAGAGATGTGCATATCTGCTTTGTAGGTTGGTAAATGGCCAAAAGGAAACTCAATCTTTAGAAAAATTAACCAGCTTCTATTTCCTATTTATGTGGCTGTCAGTCACAAACACCACGTTGGGCAGCTCAGAACAGGAGGGCTACCTATTTCATTGTAAGGGAGAAAACTAGACAAAAAGACAAAACTTTGCATCAAAAAAACACATGGCAACTATGATCCAAATTGAGGGTATATCAGCAAAAATATTAGTTCATTCCAAGAAACATTATCATAGGATCATAGAATCCTACAGTGCAGAAGGAGACCATTCAGCCCATCAAGTCTTCACCAATCACAAATTTTCCAGGCTCTATCCCCATAACTCCATGCATTTACCCTAGTTAGTGAACCTGACCCTAAGGGAAAATTTAGCATGGACAATCCACCTAACCAGAATGCTTTTCGGACAGTGGGAGAAGACCGGAGCACCTGAAGGAAACACACGTGGACACGGGGCGAACGTGCAAACTCCACACAAACAGTAATCCAAGCCAGAAATTGAACCCGAATCCCTGGTGGTGTGAGGCAGTAGTGCTGACCAGTTGGAGGACATTAGGAGAAGTACTGATTGAGAAATGATCTGATCGAAGTGTTTAAAATGCTAGTAAAATTTAACAGGATCGATGTAGATAAATTATTTTTCTTTGAAGAGGAAATCAAGAACAAGTAAGCATGATAAAATTAGACTTGGGTCAGTTGGAAGTGGCATCAAGCAGCATATTTTCACCCAAAAGGTTACAGAAAATCAGACTTTTCCCACGAAAAGGCTGTAGCTAATTGAGCTCTCAACAAGATCAATGGATTTATGTTAGCTAAAGGTTTCGAGGATAAGGAATTGAGATATGTAATTGAAATTGAGGTATGGATAAATGTGGTCTAATTGAATGGTAAAGCAGGCTTGAGAGACTGAATAACCTATGCCCTTACCTAAATGACTCGTGCTTGCTCTGCAAATTGGATCAGAAATCTAGATTGAAATCAGACCAATTTATAATAGCTTTCTGTTTGTATTTCATCTCATTCAAATGGTGAATGTTTAAAATTTAGAGTCTTGCTGTTGTATTCCAGAATGTCCTGCAATGGGCAGCAATGCATACTTAGGTATTGAATGTTATGTGGTATGTTAAGCGATCTGGAGTACTCCATAAAGAATCCTGTTGGGGACAAAACAGGATTCATTCATAACAAGTGGAAATTTAACTTTAGAAAGTTGTGCCTTGGGATGTCCAATGTACTTCACGACTGATGAATTACTTTTGTAAGCCAAGACAACAGAACATTCAAAATGTTCAAAAGGCAAATTTCCATTGAGCAGAAGGCATTCAGTGATGGTTCAGAGAAAGTTTGACATGAAATGTAAATATGTGCTCTAAATATAATCTGTAAAGGCAAGTGTAATGAGGCACATTTGTGTTGCACTTGTTAATTCTGAACTGTTGTGTCATGTACTTTTGCAAATTTTACAGCTTCAGTATACTTTTGGAAAATAAAAGATACGGTCTTTCCAGTTTCGCACTTATATTGTTAATCTAACTTGCAATTGTAAAAATACTGCCACAGCTGGTAACAAAAGTACAAAATTCCACTTGGGAGATAAACTTGGAAAACAATGCCTGCAGTTGAAACATTCAGTGCCTGGTGGTCTACTGCTTTGTATGTCATCAATATAAGGAAGTCTGGGTGAATGTGACTCCTGCCTATCTTGAAGCAATGATAACTCAGATCTGTTCTTGATTTCTCAAGTGAATTTTCCACATTGTGAAACTGGGACTTTGTGCAATGCATGATATTACTTAACTGCATATGTGTACAACAGGGATACATCAACCTGTAGAACGTAGACCATGTCATTTGCAATTAAATTGAAAAATTCAGGATCACAAGACAAACAACAAACATTGGAGTAGTGACCCTGTACAAGTGTTTGCCTGAAACGAAATAAACAACCTGCATTGCTATAACACCGGTCATATCCATGGGGCATTTCCAAGCAACCGTACAGCATTACAGTCATTGAGCTAGCTTAAAGTAAAATAGGAAGCATCTCAGCAAATTGACACATAGCAAGATCCCACTTTCCTGCTTTTCTCTGCAATAGTGCCAAGGAATATTTATGCCTATTTGAGAGAGAATACAGGGACCTGCTTTAACATCTCATTTGAAAGACAGTGCCTCTAACAGTGCTGCACTCTCTCAGTATTGCTCT
The DNA here is from genome assembly GCA_024679065.1 of Sphyrna mokarran. Lineage (NCBI taxonomy): Eukaryota > Metazoa > Chordata > Chondrichthyes > Carcharhiniformes > Carcharhinidae > Sphyrna > Sphyrna mokarran. Next base: position 77,597,049 of record JAGIQG010000008.1, on the reverse strand, counting down.
AAAATGACAATGTAGGTTCTCAGGATTGAATTCTCAATCTTCTGATTGACATAGCCATTCTGCCATTAAAATTCACAGGTATACTTCAGAACTGCTGTTGATGAAACTTGAATGATGATCTGATGAGGCAGATTATTGGCCTTTCTGTTCATGATGCCAACATCAGCTACTTTCTGATGTTGGAGGTTAGGTTTCATAACTTTCGTTTATCTCAGTGCTGTTTGTGGGACCTTGCTGTGTGCAAATGGATTTTGGTACATGCCTGTATGACAACAGTGACTATGATTCAAATGTTCTCTTTTGGCTTTGGTATATATGTACATGTTGATGTAAACTATTTTTCTGTTCTGCTGTGCAAATTATGATCTTTCTCAGGCAGTTCTTTTGTCTTTTGTTTGCAGGTATCGCCATGGCCCTCACTTGTGCCAGTCACGGTATGGGAATGGATGCTGCCTCGGGTGGAATCCAACACTGGGTAGTGGACAGTGTATAATCCGTAAGTCCAAATCAGAACAAATGCTTTAATGTGGAAAACAATTTCCCTACTCAAGGCCTTGATTTTGTTTTGATGATCTCTGTGTACGTATCTATACTGAGTGAGTGAGAGACAGATGAGGGGCATTGGTGGGCCCTGGTAGGGAGCAGCCTGCTCCTGATCTGAGACTGAGATTGGGAATGAGAATGCCATGTGGGGCTGCTCTGTGCCATTCTGAAGGGAATAACTTCACATGGTTCTCTTTCTACATGCATCTTCCCTCTGGTCCAGTGAAAGGTATTTACCACTGTGATATTGTTGTATATTTCTGGTCCGGTAAAAGGTTTTTCTCACTGGGATATTGCTGCATATCTCTGGCCTAGTGATTGAGTGTAGGCTACATGTCCTTTGAAGCACATTACTTGTCTCAAATTATGACTGCAGTAATGAAGTGGCTCAGAAAATCAGGCAGTGGGGGAAAATGTTTTCTAAACTAAAAGAAAATAATTGTTAATTGTTTGCAGACTGTTTTTCTAGGTTGAGCTGCTGTTGATTAGTGCATTTTTCCCTAATAATATTTTATAGCATGTTAACCATGACCTTTCATGTTTCGCTTGTAGCTGTTTGTTCCTTCGGATGTGGGAACGGTTACTGCATTGCACCAAATCTCTGTTTCTGCAGAGGAGGACAACAAGGAATTTCCTGTTCAGGTAACCTTGGCAGCTATCAGCTACTTTTGTGTTGATGTCTAGGCTTTATTGGGATTTGTTATCCCTAATGCCACCGAAGTGAGAGAGAACTCACCCTGAGGGAAATAATGGTTAATTTGGATTTTTTAAATGAAATTTGTCGACATTAGCATAAGAAATGGGAACAGGAAATACAAAGCCCATCACATCGTCTCCACTATTCAATAAAAGCGGCACGGTGGCAAAATGGTTAGCATTGCTGCCTCACAGCTCCAGGCACCTGCGTTTGATTCCTGGCTTGGGTCACCGTCTATGTGGAGTTTGCACATTCTCCATGTGTCTGTGTGGGCTTCCTTAGTGCTGCGGTTTCCTCCCACAGTCCAAAGATGTGCAAATTAGATGCATTTGCCATGCTAAATTGTCCCTTAGTGTCCTGGGATATGTAGGTTAGAGGGATTAGTGGGGTAAATACGTGAGGTTTTGGGGATAGGCCTGGGTGGGATTGTTGTTGATGCAGACTTGATGGGCTGAATGGTCTCCTTCTGTACTGTAAGATTCTATGATCAAAGTACAGCTAAACTTCCATATCAACTCCATTTTTCCACCCCATCCTCCTATCAGTTATTACTGAAAAATCTATCAATCTTAGTACTGAATATACACAAAAATGGAGCATCCACAACCCTCTGAGACAGATTTTTCCAAAGATTCATGATGCTGTGAGTGAAACAATTTCTCCTCGTCTCAGCCCCAACTGAGCAACCTGAAGTTATGGTCTCTAGTTTCAGTATCTACAGTTAAGGGAAATAACCTTCTCACAATTTACCCTGTCACATCCTTTACGAATGTTATACATTTTGGTTAAATCCTCCATCACCACCGTCTGTTCTTGTAAACTCTAGAAGATACAACCTAATCTACTTGATATTGGAGGGATAGACCTGAATACTTAAGTTTGGTTTTGATTGACATTTTCCCATTTATCTTTTAATTTCAGATGATGGAAGGTCAACTCATCATCTCAGTGATAGTATATTAAATCACTCAGACATTGATGGTAAGTCGAGTAGACTCACACTCATCCAAACTTGTAGAATTGTATCAGCCTTGTGTTTGTAAATTATTTGGACTGATACAGTTATGAAGACTCACATAAATAACTGCGTCCAGATAAGGCTCCAAACATGATTATGTATGTGGGGACTTCGAGAGTGTTTTAAAAAGAACCGGAAACAGTGTCATTGTGACATAATGATTCTCAATGTCACAGGTTTACTGTGATGCAGGTTAAAGTAAATTTATCTTTGAGGTGACCAAACTTGTGTTCCCATGATTATGAAAACAATTGACAAAATTAATCGAGGTGAGTTGTTCTTGTATAGAATCAAAAGGATGAGAGGGAAAACCTTTAGAGCGGATGGAGTAAAATAAAGTTATGAAATATGTTGCTCAGGGAGGCAACTGAAGTTGGGCAGCACCTCTCAAACCTGTAACCTCCACCATCTACAAAGTGAAATGTAGCAGCTACTTCAGAACATCATCAGCCCCAAATTCTCCTTCAAGTCATTTGCCTTCCTCATATGAATAGACATCATTGTCCATTGTCACTGGGTAAAAATCCCTCACTAACAGCACTGTGGGTATACCTCCACCACATGTCAGTTAGTACTAGTGCCTCACAGTGTCAGGGACCCTGTTCAATTCCAGCCTGGAGTGACTGTCTGAGTGGAGTTTGCACATTCTCCCTGTATCTGCATGGATTTCTTTGACTGCTCTGGTTTCCTTCAGCAGTGCAAGGATATGCGGGTTAGGTTGATTGGCCATGCTAAATTTTCCCTTGTGTCAGGGAGATTAGTTGGGTAAATATATGGGTTTACAGGGATAGGGCTTGGGTAGGATTGTTATCAGTGCAGACTGAATGGGCCAAATGGTCTCCTTCTGCACTCTGGGGTTTCTACGATTCTATGTACTTTTCTGGTTCCAAGAAATCAGCCCACCACCACTTTCTCAAGAGCAACGAGGATTAGGCAGCAAGACCCACATTTTGAGAATGAGTTAAAAAAGACAAGGCTGCAACATTGTGAGGCCCAAGAAGCTGTCTTTTATGTAATCCATGAAACCGCAAAGATATAAATACCACAATCTGTTCAAATGAAAGCTATAATGCAATTCACGAAGGAGGTTATTTCTGTTCCAATTTTTAAAGCCTGTCGTAGATTAAGGAAAACTGTTTTCCTTTTTTATTCACTAGAGAAGAAGCACATGTAAAATACACTCACACACATAACTGATGTTTAATTCTTCAAATGCAGCCTCAGTTGTCATGTAGGTAATTACAATGATCAGTCTGTGTGGAGCAAGGTCCTACAGATTACAAATGAGACATGTAAGCAGTTAATTGGTTTCTAAGGTGTTGATTGAAAGATTGATGCTTGCACGAGCATCAGGATATCCCCAGGTTGCCTTTAAATAATGCTTTGGTGATCCTGAACATGGTGTGAACAGATACATGCGATTTAATGTCTCATCCAAAAGATGATCCCTTCAACAATAAAACACTCTCTTCATTCTGCACTGGGTTTCAGCCGAGGTTATTTGCTCAGATCTTAGAATGGGGTTTGTCTCGACTCCTGACCCCTGAAATGAATGGGACCACAGAGCCAGCCTGCAACTTTAAATACTCCATCAAATTGATTTATCTAAATATAGACTGATATCTTCAGGTTGATTGGCTGCTATTATGATCCCAATTGGTGTTGTGACTGGACAGAAGAATCCCAGAATAGAACCCGAGTTCAAAAGATCATAGTTTTGTTTTGGTTTTATCATACATGGAGCAAACAGTGTCACAGGGCCATTAACAGGGTGGCACAGTGGTTGGCACTGCTGCCTCACAGCTTGGCGACCTGGGTTCAATTCCCAGCTTAGGTCACTGTCTGTATGGAGTTTGCACCTTCTTCCTGTATCGGGGAGTCCAAAAGATATGCTGGTTAAGATTCATTGGCCATACTGAATTGCTCCATGTTGTTCCAAGACGTGTAAATTAGATGGGATTAGCCATGATAAATGTAGGGGGCGGGGGCTATAGAGATAGGTCAGAGGACATGGCCAGGGTAAGATACTCAGTGAGAGAGTCGGCGCAGGCTTGATGGGCCGAATGACCTCTTTTGCATTGTAGAGATTCTATGAATTCACTTTAACAGCAAAAGAAAATATATATTAAACACAATCCATTTTTTAAAATAATACAATACTCCTCTATTCCTCCTTTAGCTTACCTCATACGTGGGTTTAAGGTTACTATGAATGACAAAAACACATGAAGTTACAATTGTCCACTTCCTTCTTAGCACAGAAACACTCAATTAAACCAGCCTAAACTATACCTTATTTTTAATGTTTATCGATATAAATATAAACACCTTAAAAATAATTGTGTTTTCATAACAGCTGCAGACTGATGATGGGTAAGTGAATTACTGAGAAACATAGGTGAACAGATGAGTGTCAATGCACACTGTAGAAAAATGTCAAGACAGAGAGAAGGAAGATGCTTCCTTCTGTGGAAGGGGATAATGATCAGGATAATCTGTCCCCTAGATGTGAGGAAGATTGAGGAAGTTAAGGATTTCTACAGTTTTCAGGTTTTGGGAAATAATAAACTAGTATTGATGCCTATGCAATGAAATCAGTGGTTCCGTATTATACTGTTTTCAGCAGAGTTTTTAACCATTCCCCCGGCAGACTCAAAAATGCCTGGGTCAATGAACTGGAAACCGTCTTGCTTTCCATCATGTCTGTAAATTGCTCCCATGAGCAGAGGTTAAATGTACTTGCCTGAGGTCAGCAGGATCTGATAATCATCAACATTGTGTTTAACTGGCATCACCCCAAAGACATCTTAATGGGGAAGCTGCTGCATTTTCTCCCTCCACCCCAGCAAGTCTGAAGAGGATTGTAGATCCTCTTAGGTTGATTGAAGAGACCTGTATGATAGCTCCCTGCCTGAATGCTCCCCTCAGCCATTCCCTTTCATGAGAATCTCTCAAAAGCAACCCCCACCACTCGTGCCTCTTCCCCCCCACCCCGACAACCCATGTCACACCCATCACTTGTGCCACCCTCCCCAACTCCATCACCTTGCAGAATGGCGAGAAGCATACTCTTTGCAAGACCGGAAGCATTCTGTTTCGAAGTAGTGCAAAGTGGAACTTCAGAGTGACATTAAGACCCAGCAGTGTGGCTTCAAGTTGCTGCTGCTAAAATTTAAATTAGTAACTAGTGATGTTTCCAGATGGAAACCAACTGGGGACTAAGATTGAATCATTACGTTAACTCCTTTGTCCAGTTCTTACGGTGCAAATTACTATTTGCTAGTGGATGCCTGGAGTGTATTCATTGCTATTTTCCTTATTAAGGTAAAGTGACAGTTTGAAAGGGATCTTATTAACTGAATATTGCTCCTTCTATCTTACCAAGACTTATCCATATTAAAATCTGTTTTCCTGTCTTCATCTTGATCACTTAATTTATCCACATTCTTTCACAGTAGTGGATATGCTCTGTACCTGAAGTATCAAAGTCCATATTATTTCTGAACAGTAGGAGCATAGAGCTGAACCCTGTGTCACTGCAATCCATTGTGCAGTCTGTGGATAGATGAATGTGAATAATTGGTCAAGATGCCATTGGCATGGTTTTCTATCCTTCTGCCTTTCCAAATCTAATTCCTTTGTCTGCCTGAATAAGCTCTGTATTCAGGCACTGATTTCTCTTCAGAGATCAGTTTAATGAAACTGGTTTTGAGAGTATATTGTTGTCTGGCCTTCACTAAAACTTGATTATTGTCTTAACTAATTTTGTATTGCAACTTAGGCATTTAAAGACTGTTTATATCAAATGCTGAAATGCTCCAATTTTTTGTATTCCTCATTGTCCACAACACCTTTTCCATTGGGAATTCTGGTTTACATTCTCATGTTTTCATACGCATGCTTTTCTCTGCAAGGGTCTTTAATTTTCAACAATATTTTCAACCAGCTATCAAATCTTTGTCAGAACCCTCTAATTATTAAAAAAACAATTTTACACCAACCATAGTTTTATCACTAAACTGTGCATGTGTGCACATGCTTGTTTGCTACGGACACAGCAGCAAATAGTATGTGAAGTTTGTTCCTTAGTCTTAATTTAGTGCTCAGTCTAAACACCATTTCAGTGACAGAGTGTATCTTAGTTAAGACTTGGGGAAAGGTGATGCTATGTTGACAAAAATATAGAGATTGACGCTGCTTGGCAAAAAACTGACCTGACAATTCATTCTAATTCAGTGGCACCACTATGAAACACCTTGCAAAGTTTTGAGAAATTCTTTCTCATAAGGGAGAAGAGGCATGCAGTTTGGCAAATCCCTCACCTGCAATGTATCTTTCCTGGTTGTTATGGACTTTCTTTTAAGATGCACAGAAATATAAAGTCACAGCTATTGAGGTAATTTGTAGTTAGACATGAATATTGCAATGATAGATATTGGGAAACCTGTGATAGGTATTGCAATTCCTGTGTACATTCAACATTAGAAGGGAGAGTTTTTATCTGAATACATACAGGGAAATGTCTGAAGGAACACATCAGAAACAGGTTAAAGACAGAAAACACATCCTACTTCCTCCTGGGGATTCATAAATAGGTTTTTGCAAGCATTTTTAGACTGTGCATGAGGCAATTATATGCATATTTGTTAAGTGTAATATAGTAAATTAATGTTATTGAGAAGTGAGATGTGAGAGTTCATGTGTATTTGGGGCTCTTTGGGGATCGCTATTTACTTATGCTTTATTGTCTTTGCAAACAAGAAATTTGAGAAATTTTGCAGAAGGAATTTTCTGTATTGTATGTTAATTTTTGGTCAAAATCTAATTGTGTGTTGAAATTTAGTTTCAGTTAAAGCTTGGTTACAGTTAATTTATTGAATCAGTGAATTCTCTTCATTTTAATTCACGTCAGTCACAACCAATTACTTGATTGATTTGATCATTTGGACATTGACAGACATTGCAATGAAAAGATAGCTAGCTTATCTTATGCAATTGTGATGCCTGTGCATTTCAATATAAAAGCTCCTGTTGCTATCCCAATAGATAGCAATAGGTTTAATAACGAGTTTTGTAAATGACCCAAGAGAAGTCATTTCACTGTTTAAAAGTTTTGCTGTGACACAGTGGTTTGCACTGCTGCCTCACAGCACCAGGGTTCAGTTTGCAACTTGGGTCACTTTTTGTGTGGAATTTGCACGTTCTCCCCGTATCTGTGTGGGTTTCCTCCTGGTGCTCTGGTTTCCTTCCACAGTCAAAAGATGTGTGGGTTAGGTTGATTGGCCATGCTAAATTGACCCTAATGTCAGGGGAATTAGTAGGGTAAATTTGTGGAATTACAGGAATAGGGCCTGGGTGGGATTGTGGTTGGTGCAGAAATGATGGGCCGAATGGCCTCCTTTTGCACTGTAGGGATTGTGGTAGGGATTGTGGGAGTGTAGGAAAAAAACCAAACAGGCAAATGACTTCAAACAGAAACATGAAATTTCACTTCAAACTGATACCCTGAACACATCTGGTACATAATAGCATCAAATGCAATCTCAAAGTTTCTGCAGGTCTATGGCAGAGTTTCCTTAATCCTCACCAAACCAGGTTGAATCTTCAAAGGACCTTTGCTAACCAGTCACTCATTTATCACTTTAATGAACATTCTCTCATTCTTCGTTCCTAACAGTACAGGTTCCAGAAAATCCTTTATTTAACTTCTTGAATAAACTCTGATAAGGAGTCTTGTCAACTATGGTAAAACTGTCTTTTCCACAGAGAATGCTTCTTTCAATACCAAGAAATTATGGATGAGAACTCTTCTTTGCCAGGAGATCTATGTCAGTGTGTGTTCTGTACACAATGCGGCAAATTGAAATGTAATATCCTCAATGAACCTTTATCAGCCCTCTTTTTTTAAGCTTCAATCTCCATTGCAACAGTAGCCAGAACTCCATTTCTCAGATGTCTAATGACTCAGGAGATTAGCAATCCCTCCCCCCAAACTTCGTTTTACTTTGGATTAAAAATTACCTAAGTTCACCACACTCTCTATTGCTTCCAAAACCATATAACCTTCTAGGGAAAAGCAAAAACAGATAAAATCCAATTCAATTTGATTTAAATATCTCTGGCCCATTGAAATGTTTGAAACTGGTTCAGGATGACCCTTCATCTGAGGTGATAAAGCTCTGATGAAGAGTCAATTAGACTCTAAACGTTGGCTCTATTTTCTCTCCACAGATGCTGTCAGACCTGATGACAGCATTTTCTGTTTTTATTTCAGATTCCAGCCTTGGCTGCATTTTGCTTTTATATATTTACGTTACAATGAGATTTCCATTGAAGCCTAAAACAAGTCTAGTTCTTGTTTGAAGGAATTATTGAATTGACCATAACAGCTGTTCCAGAGGTTCATTATTATTGTAAAAGGTCCACTTCTTAAAATATATCTTAGATCTGGCCTTACAACTTATGAACATTTGTGTCCTGCAATCAATTTACCAGGAATAAACTGTCAAATTGAACACAGTATGTTTCTTTTATTTTAAAGTCCTGCATCAGATCATCCTTCAGTCTATAAAAGTGCCCTAATTCTTTTCAGGATAGTTTATATTCAATTATTTGAGTTTAACTTAGTTTTTTGCTTTATCATAGAATCATAGAGTCAGAGAATCTCCACAGTGCAGGAGCAGGTCTACACAGTCGAGCCTGCACTGATGTCAATCCCACTCATCTCCTATCTCTGTCACATGCTTATGTGGAATTAACTACTTGTAGGGGGCAATAATGTTTAGGAAAAATAATTTTTAGGAAAAGGTTTGAAAATTAACAAAGAGAATTACAAATAGATAATCCAGTACTGCCTAGAACAAGAGGACTGGGACTGTCATTCCAAAGAAAGCAACCTATCAAGTTTGCACTGAAGGGGTATTGAGTTGTCCACTATGCATACCAGGTAAAACCCTGCAAATGATTGACAAGCCATGTTGAGTCTGGAATCTTTGGTATGTTTTGGAAAAGTACTTCTCACATTTTATCACTTTCTCTTCATCTGTTAACGTGTGGTAGTATGTGATACTTAGCAGGTTGTGGGATGTGTAGGCTGAGGATATGGGATAGTTGCCTCTTCCGATGCCCCAGTCACGCTTTGCTTGCTTCACGCTAGCCAAGCAACTATGACGAGTAACTGTGCAGGAGTGAGCTGTCTGGGTGTGTGATTTTTTTCTTTTGGATTGACCTACCTGTTGTCATTATATTCAAATGATGAGTGCAGGGAAAGTGATATTGTCCCACTGTTTAAAAAAAGCTATAAGAGTGTACGTGTCAATCCTAGCTGTCTGAATCTTATCAGAATAATGATTGTTGTGAGCTTCATTCACAACCAATGGATTTCTTGTCAAGTGAGCTGCAATATTTAATCACTGCAAGATAACCCCTGGGACATTGTGTCAATGCTGCACTTGTACAGGGACATTCCTCTCAGTGTCTGCGAAAACAGTCCCACAGATTTTCACCAGAAAGAGGAGCAAAGGTCAGTGCACTGACAATGGAGCTTTACCTGGATTTCTATCTGTCTGGACTCTGTTTGGAGTTAAATATCTGACCAGATGAACACTTGGGTACACAAATCATGTCGGAGGAGACATTGAGCGCGATTGTGTGAACAAGTTAGATTTGCAACAACTGATATCTAACCATGTGGGAACAATTACTGAGGCTGACAGTGCAAGGGAACTAAATTAAATCTAGTAGAGATATAGTCAGTTATGTGATGTTTTCTTGAGTTTACTGAAACTGAAGTTTATTTATTAGTCAGCAGTATGGCTTATATTAACACTGCAATGAAATTACTGTGAAATTTCCCTAGTCACACTTGGCACCTGTTCAGCTCAATGCACTAACCAGCATGTCATTTAGACTTAGATTTTAAAATTCATTTTCAGTGCTGTCATTTATTGCATATTCCTAAATGTCTGTGAGAAGATAATGTGAGGCCATCTATTGGCACCTCTGCAATCTGTATGGTTTGGATACTCCCACAACACTGTTAGGGAGATCTCTGACTTTGACCCAGCAACAATGAAGGATTGGTGATATATGTCCAAATTGGGCACGTGGCTTGGAAAGAAATTTGAGGGCAATGTTTTCTTCCATGTAACTGTCGGCTTTGACCATTCAGGTGGTAGTGCTAACAGGTCTGGGAATAATTGCCTGTGTGCTATTCACCAAGTAGGCTTGGTAAGTAGCACGCAGCATGTCAATGATAGAAGGAGTTCATATTTAAGCCATTGGCTGCCATTTCCCTCTTAGTTTCTTCTATTCTTCCTTTGATTTGATTTGATTTAGTATTGTCACATGTATTGTCACAGTGAAAGATATTGTTTATTGCACGTTAATCAGGCAAGACCTACCATTCATAGTGTACGTAGGGGAGAAAGTAAGGAGAGAGTATAGAATATGGTGTTACAGTCACAACTAGGGTCTCAAGAAAGATCAGCTTAATATACGGTAAGACCATACAAAAGTCTGATGACAGCAGGGAAGAAGCTATTCTTGAGCTTTTTGGTATGTGATCTTAGACTTTTGTATCTTTTTCACAAAGGAAAAAGGTGGAAGAGAATATTTCTTGGGTGTATGATATCCTTGATTATGCTGGCTACTTTTCCGAGGCAGTGGGAAGTGTGGACAGGGTCAATGGATGGGAGGCTGGTTGGCATAATGTTCGCAACCTTTTGTGGTTCCTTGTGGTGTTGGGCAGGGCAACAGCCGTATCAACCTGTGAAACAACAAGGAAGGATACTCCCTACAGCGCACCTGTAAAAATGGGTCAAAGTCATAGAGAATATGCTGAATTTCCTTAGCCTTCTGAAAAAGTAGAGGCTGTGGGGCTTTCTTAACGATAGCACCAGCGTGGAGGGACCAGGGCAAGTTGGTGATTTGGACACAGAGGCATGTCCTCCACTATGCTTCCTAAAGTCGATGATTATCTTCTTCATCTTACTATCTCCTTCATCTAACTGACGTTGAGGGAAAAGTTATTTTCATTGCACCAGTACACCAGATTCTTTATCTCATTCCTGTACTCTGCCTCATTATTGTTTGAGATCCAACCCATATAATAGTGTCATCAGCAACTTGAAAACAGAGTAAGAAGTATAGTAATGGGTTGAGGACACAGCCATGTAGGACACCGGGATTGAGGATGATCATGGAGCAAGTGTCATTGCCTGTCCTTGCTGATTCTATCTGCAATTGCTGGCAGAGGGCTATTTTATTCTCAGCAAATTTAGTTGCAGATTGTGTTTGGTACTTACAGGAAATCAACAGAGACAAATATGGAAATAAAAACACAAACTGCTGGAAACACTTAGCTGTCACGCAGTCTCTTCAGAGACAGAGATAATATCTCAGGTTTGTGCCCTTTTGGCAAAACTGTTTCTAAAAGAAGACTGATCATTTTGTTGAGGTACTGGAAAGCCTGTGGAATTGGATTCCGTGAGCATTGATACCTTCAAGAGAAAGAGAAAATTTTATTGGAAATCAAGAATCAATTTTCAGATGTGCTGCTTAAAAAAAAAGGACATTATTGGAAAGCAAGCCAATTCAGTGAGATAGAGACATCAATTTGCAGCAATGATTAAAGGCATAGGACTAAAGTACATTCAGATAGGAAGCTGTTGATTATGAAAATAAAGGTTAGGTCCTCTCGTTTTCACACTTTCCTGATCCTGGATGGAGAGCAATCTGTGCTTATTGTTTTAATACAAAAGGCAAAATCCTGCAGAAATTGGAAATCTGAAAAAAAACAGAAAATGTTTGGCAGGTCATGCTGTGGGGCACTGGCAGCAGAGTTTTGGATGAACTCAAGATTACTGGGGATAGAATGTGGGAAGCCAACCAGGGGCAAGTTGGGCACAAAGGAAGATTTCAGCAGCAAATGGAGTGATGCAAGGAAGATGTTATGGATTGGAAATAGATTGTCTTTGTGACAGCGCGGATGTGTGTCAGCAATGACCCCAACACTGAACAGTCCGTTTTAGTCTCAAACAGATGTCAGAGAGAGGAATGGAGTTAGCATAACTAGGGATCAGAGCTTGGAATAGGACTGAAACCAACATTTTAAATGGCTTTTTGTAAGGTTATCTTGCTTTCTATTTTGATTTGATTTGTTAATGTCACGTGTATAGCTATGCATTGCACCATACAGACAAGCATGCCATTCATAGGGTACTTAGAGGAGAAAGAAAGGACGGGGTGCAGAATATAATAGCATTATTAGAGTTAGAGTTCAGTATTAAGAGCAGAGACTGTGAGTAAAATATTGAATTTGAGGATATGCTGGGGCAGTTCACAAGAAGTTGTCATACCTCCGGTGCCATCTTGAAACCCAAGGATGTATAAATTGTTTTTGTCCAATATGCCCTCATAATTAAACTAATGTTCTAAGCAACAATATCTCCAAATGGCATCTTCACAGTCATTCGCGAGAGTCCTAATCCATATTTATTTTCTAATATGCTTCACTGAATAATGACCACAAGCTGGAGGTTTTTTCATTTCCCAGCGATTGGCATTTGGAGCCTTTTTCTAACTGCTACCCGACCGAAGACAATTCAAAGGGCCTGCCATTTTCTGGGTCCGCGCACGTTTCAGAACCACACCAAAAATGCATTCAGCCATCAGCTACTAGAGACACAAAAACATCGGTAATAAAACTTTAACCTTTTATGCGAGGGATTAAAAAGCAGGCTAATAACAGAAGGAAACACTGTGAACATGCAGTGATTAATATTATACGAATAAGCGAACTTCATGGACAAATCAGATCCTTAAATAGCAACACGCACTGGGATTTCAAACAGCTCCTTAAAATAAAAGCAAAGTACTATGAAAGCTGGAAGTCTAAAATAAAAACAGGAAATGCTAGAAAAACTCAGCAGACCAGGTAGTATCTGTGGAGTGAGAAGCAGAGTTATTGTGTCCACATGACTCTTCAGGACTCTGAAGAAGAGTCATCCAGACTCCAAGCATTGAATCTGTTTCTCTCTCCAAACATTCTTCCAGGCTTGTTGGGTTTCTTCAGCATTTTCTGTTTCTATTCTGTCATCCTTGTTGAAATAATCTTTATTTTAAAAAGTTGTGCAGTTCTTGCCTCTTCTACCTTTTACATCTCCTTTCTCATGTAGGTATTTACTCTTCATGCTTTGCTAACCTTAACAGGTTGAAGCTGCAGATATCATTTGACCCGTGGAAGAATAATAGGTCTGCCAACAAAAGCCTCAAATTCTCTCCTGGGGCCCCTGCAGACCAATTCATCTTCCGTTGGCACGCTGCAGCTTCTGACAACCAGCGGAAAGCACAGCAGAGCACTCACTCCAGCAAATGGCAGTTGAATGGGGGAAAAGACCGTGACTGGCTTTGATCTGTGGAGCAGTGCAAGGCCACTTCCTCTTACCATTTCATTGAATTAGAAATGTTTGGTGATTGGAATGAGCACGCTCACGGTACTGTCAATAGAGGAAAAAAAATTCTTTCAAGTCTTGTTTCAAATATGACTTGCGTGTTTAATGACACGTTCTCCTTAGTTGGTAGCTATCCAGGTCTCTAATCTACATACTATTGTTGAAATTGCTCCAGTTATTGAGGAGCTCTGTCGTAATGATCACCAGTAGCTCCTTTGCACTGGGCTCATTTTTATTATATTTGCAGCACCATTAAACTGTGTTCCTAGGGCAACCAGCCATCTGGTTTAAACAGGATAGTTTGGTTGCCCAGTCATTTTGATTAGCAACTAGGCAGTAAAAGACATCTTACCAGTTGCTGTGTCTTTCCAGATCTTGTGTAGGATAAATAAGTTGGGTTATTTATTATGGATTGCATTAATTAGCATTAATATGTGATTCAGTGGCTGAGTTTGGTGTTAATCTATGAACAAATGATTGAGTGAATGAATGAACAAATTGTTTTAGTGTCTGTGTGAATGAAAGGACTGGTTTAGTGATGTTGCCTTATTCATTAATGGGGTAAGACCAGCATTTGTTATTGTCCTGTAATTGTCCTTGAAGCGGTAGTGGTGAAATGGTCTTCATAGAATGGAGAATTTGGTCCATCAAGTCTGCACTGACCACAGTACCACTCAGGCTCTATTCCTGTAACACCACACCTTTACCCTGCTAACCCCTCTGATACTAATGGACAATTTAGCATGGGCAATCAATGTAACCTGCACACTTTTGGACTGTGGGAGGAAACCAGAGCACCCTGAGGAAATCCATGCAGATATGGGGAGAATGTGCAAACTCTGCACAGACAATGACCCAAGGCCAGAATTGAACCTGGGGCCCTGGCGCTGCGAGGCAGTAGTGCGAACCACTGTGTCGCCAGTGATCTTGAAGGAAACTAAGTGAGTTTTCTGAGGCATTTCCTCCACATTGTTGTGGACCTGGAGCGAGAACAGATCGGAACTCAACATGAGTGACCAAGATTTTGTTCTATAACAATCCGACAATTGTCACCATTAATAAAGCTGACCTTTTACTCTAGGTTTATTTAAGTAACCAAATTTGCGTTTTCCAATTGCCATGATGGGATTTGAATTAAGTATTGGGTGAGATTTTAACACCTTCAAAAAACAGCCCCTCACACAAGAGTTAAAATCAAGCTAGTTATTCAGATCAGATCATTAGTCCAGAACTCTGGCTTGCAAGTCTACAAATGTTAAATTGTAATCATGCTCCAATGAATGGATTGATATTGATTAGTTTGTTGTTGGAATATAAGTTAAAGGACTGCTTTTGGATTCAGTACAAAAGAGCAGCATTTTTAGTTCTCTACTTAAAAGGGCTCTATTTGTCTTTAGAAAGTCTTTAAGTGAACACTGACAATGACACTCCTGTGTTTGAAGGATTGCTGTGTAATCTGCATAGATCTGATCCACCTTCGTTGATGGAAAAACTTATGGGTATGGTTATGGGTGCTGCTGATGGGCCTGAATCCCACAGGCTGGTGCATAAAATACTGGTTATCTCAGAGCAATCTCCATTAAATTGAAAAGAAATAGACTCATAAAAGTGGGCTGTAAGTGAAATAAGACATGCCAAACAGGCACCTGTTTTTCAATGAACAATGGCTAAAAATAGATCTGGTTCAAAGAAAAAAAAAATCCAACTCAAATATGAAGTTGGTTTTGGCCTCTGTATTGCGGTTGCCTGCAGCTCAACACAGCTGTATTCCAGATCATTCTGCGTACTTGAGACAGCTCTCTGCTGTGGTAACACCAACAGTCTGCTACAGGAATTCTGCATGCAGAGTGGGGCAGTGTACATTGGACTGAAACTAGGAATATGATCTGTGATGTAAGAACTTTGCCATCCAATTCTGCGTCTGTCTTGCAAACAGAGATGCCCCTTATTTTCAATATATTTTAAGTACAGCATTTCCGAGCCAAAAATATTTTTGTTTACAAGAGGAGCTCTGAAATATCTCGGTGTGCATTTTTGGTCTGAATTTTGAGCTTGGTGTTGTTTTTTCAACCGTGGGTTTACCTCTTCAGTGCTTCTGTTACCTGTGGAATCTGTCAGTGCTGTGGCCACACTGACTGCAAACCCCTCCCCTCCTCTCTCCAGACCCATTTAAGGTCCATTTGATGTGTGTTCAAGTCTCATAGCTGACAGTTGACCCTGGATTGAGGAGCTGTCAGCTAAAGTTAAGGTAGTTTATTTACTAGTCACAAGTAGGCTTACATTCGCATTATAATGAAGTTACTGTGAAAATCCCCAAATCGCCACACTCTGGCACCTGTTCAGGTACACTGTGAGAAAATTTATTATGGCCAATTCACTTAACTGCACATCTTGGACTGTGGAAAGAAACTGGAGCACCTGGAGAAAACCTATGCAGACATAGAGATAATCTATAAACTTCATACAGACAGTGATCTAAGCTGGGAATTAACCCTGGGTCTCTGGAACCTGGATCTCCCATGCTCTAAAGATATGCGGGTTAGGTTGATTGAACATACTAAATTGCTTCTTAATATCACGGGTATTAGGGGGATAAGTATGTGGGGTTATGGAGATAGGACCTGGATGGGACTGTTGTCGGAGGCCAAATGGCCCCTCCCTTATAGTAGGAGTTTTAAGTTCTACATTCAGTATCTTTGGATTAGTTCAGCCAAATCAGTGTGTTTGTCAGTGTGTGAAAAGCAAAATAGGGAAACAAAAAGATGTTGGCTGGAATGTTACCACCGTTCATGCCAGTGGGATTTTGCCAATGGGCTGCAGTGAACGGAGATTTTGCTGGCTGTCAAGTTCTTTGACTTTGCTGCAGAGGGAGTGTGGTGTGAATGCCAGGTAAGATTGCACCCGTTTTCTTTTACTTTGACTCAAGTGATATCCTTGTTCTGAAAGATTGGGGAATGAGTAATAAGAGAAAGGAGGGAATTGCTACCTGAACTATAGTCAGTCACAGGCTTGTGAGCTCCACTGGAATGGCTCAGAACAAATATACTATCTCTTGGGAACATAAAATTGTGTTCTCATCGGTGCTTCTAACTGCTGTGATTGCTGTTCCTTAATAGACCACATCTTTCACACCCAAAGTCTGTCTGTCTACATGCAAATTTTTGCATATTGGCTAGGGTTCAGTTGTTGAGTACAACCTGAGTCCAGCTTCATATTCTGTTTAAAAGCCTTTCAAAGTTGTCACAAATGTTTTCATCCTATTTTTTCCTCTCATGGATGGATATTGATTCTTGCTGAGGTACAGTTTTATGGCTGCTGGAAGCTCTGTTCACCTCACAAAATTAGCCATTTTTCAACCGTGAAATGACAGTAAGCCATTTGAGCTAAGCAAGTACCATCATAATGTCCATCCTTCCAACAGAATAGCCAGCCACACGGAACTTGGGCTGGTTGCCCGTTTCCCTAACCCAGAGACGAGACTGAATGTAAAAAACATTTCCTTTCATTTCTGAAATATTTCATAATAATGACTCAAAACATCACTGCAGATTGGTCAAACGTGATAGCATCTCAAGGAAAGATGTCGCAATATGCCTTTAATGAAAACAGCATGCCATCACTGGAGGGGAATTGTGTCATGTAATCCAGCCTCAGTTATATTTTGGTTTGTGAGCAGTGCACACAGTGCACAGCTCTATTGTCGATGATTTCAAACTTTCTACTCGTAAATATGCTCTTATATGCCTAGTCTGAATAAATGAACCCACAATAGGCTTTTGTAAAAAACATCAGAGCTCAAAGGTTTCTGAATGCCATGTTTCAGTCTGGTTAGCAAAATTGTTTATGTTGTAGTGAGTATCTGAAAATCCCACAGTATTGGCATCCCTAAATTTTATGCAGAACCCATGAACATTCCTGTTGTCCATTTGTGAGGACATGTGAGAGCTATGGGATTATCTTACAAGTGGCTTACTCTCACAGTGATGTGGGATTTTGGAACATTAGGAGCCAGGATTAGGTTATTTACCTCCTTGAGCCTACTTTTCCATTAAGCTGGAACATAGCTGGTCTGCAGCCCAAGCACATTTACTTGCCTTTGCATTGGAGATAATAGCAAGGGAGATAAGTCACTGGTGGGAGCAATCCATTTTTTCCCAACAGCAACTACACTGTGGGACAGAGTATAAATCAAGAAATAATGAGGTCTTGCAAGAAAGGTTCTGCAATAATTGTGGCAACTTCTAATCTTCATTTTGATTGAACATTTGAAACAGTTTCTGAGAATAATGTTTTGTAGAACCAACCAAGAAAATAGCAAGGAAATTTGGCTACAGTACAGTACAGTCCCTTCATCCAAGTCTTTAACATAGATTGCAAATAGTTGAGGTCCCAGAACTGATCTTTGTGGCACTTTACTAGTTATAATTTGCCAAGTTGAAAATGACCCATTCTTCCTGACTTTCTGTTTCTTGTTAGTTAGCCAGTCTTCTGTCGGTGCTAATATATCACCCCAACACCATAAGCTCTTATTTTATGCAGTAACCTTTTACTTGGCGCCTTATTCAATGCCTTTTGGAAATCCAAATACATGACATCTTCTGTTTATCCTTTATCCACTTTGTTTGTAAATTCTCAAAGAACTAATCCTATCAAACAAAGTTTCCCTTTCACATATGTTGATTCTGCTTAGTTGTATTATGATTTTCCGCATATCCTTCTATCACCTCCTTAATAATGGATTCAGTATTTTCCCTATGACGTACATAGGCTAATTGGCCTATAACTTCCTGCTTTTTGTCCCTATCTTTCTTGAATGTTAGTGTCACATTAGTGTTTTCCCAATCTGCTGGGGATCTACGCACAATCAAGACAATTTTGAAAGGTTATGATAGAATAGAAATTTATTGTCAATGCAAAAGTAGAAATTTATCTTAATCTCCACAATAATATCTAATCAGTTATTAGTTTAAAATCAATGAATATTTCATGTATACCTACATTCATACATTTGTACATGTATAACATACATCCATAACAAACAAGCATAACACATTACTGCAGGTGAATAAATAAAACAAATAAAAATAGTGTGTTGAGTTTACATTATGTTATTTAGTAAAATTATGGTACTGCCAAGTGTGGCACGATGGCACAGCATTTAGCACTGCTGACCCAGCGCCTGGTGTTCGATTCCCAAATTGGGTCACTATCTGTATAGAGTTTGCATATTCTCCCCATGTCTACCTGGGTTTCCTCCAGGTGCTCAGGTTTCCTCCCACAGTCCAAAGATGTGCGGGTTATGTGGATTGGTCCCTTCGCGTCAGGCGACTAGCTGGGGTAAATGCATGTGGTTATGGGAATAGGACCTGGTGGGATTGTGGTCAGTGCAGACTCGATGGGCTGAATAGCCTTCTCCTGCACTGTAGGATTCTATGATTCCACGATAATGGGAATAAAAGGCTTCTTCAACAGATTTTCCTGGCAATATGCATTCGAAAGCACTAGCCCAAAGTGAGCCTTTCAGATTCATGATATAAAGAGTGAGAGGGATCACTGAGGATGGTCTGAGCTTTCCCCAATGAGCTGTGTCTGCTGTCCATCAATGACTGACCTGCTATGTTAACAACCCTGCCCAGCTTACTTTTGCATTTCACACTTAGGTTATCATACCAAACTGTCATGTTGAATGTTAGAATTCTTTTTACTAGACTTCTGTATACCCTCCCTAAAACATCTTGACTCACTCCAAACTCTTTCAATTTCCTAATTGAAAACAGATGCTGGTTAGCCTTTCTAAAAGTACAATATTCTCCGTGAAGCTTTGTTTCTGTGTTCCCAGACATTTGAAACACTCTACAACCTCTACCAGTTGGTCCTTAAGGCATAAAGGTTTGCACATATGCAGGCCCGTGCAATATAAAAGTATGCATCCACTATTGCATCTGGTGATGGATCCACCAATGCAACCAATATTTCTGCTGTCACTTCTTTCGAGACCCTAGGATGCCAACCACATATGCGACTTATTTGAAGACAGTAGACAAGAAGAAAAGTCAGCAATTAAGAGAAATAAGAATGACCCAAGGATCATGAAAGATGAAATAAGAACAACAATAAATAAGATGAGAAACAATAAAACCAAAGGCTCACATGCAATGATCACTGAACAAATGCAAAGTTTAGAAGTCTTTGAAATAGACAAACTAACTCTCATCTTTAGAGAAATAACAGGAGACAAACTGATATTTATTGAAGTCCCTAAAAAGCCCGGAGCACTCATTGCACTATCAGGCTGACCACTCACGTTACTAAGACCTTTCTTTGAGTGCTGATGAATAGGGGCAGGAGCAAGATAAAGCCAGAAATTTCAGTTCTTCAGTATGGTTTTGCAGAAGAGAGAGGGACAAAAGATGCTGTCTTTAAGATTGGCATGCTATCTGAAAGAGCTATAGAAATGAAAAAAGATGTTTTATGGATTCTCGGCATTTGTTAAGATGAACCGTGAAGATGTTAGAGTCTTTTGACCTTCATGGAAAGAATGACGAGAATTTTTTTTTATTGGGAACAAACTGCAGTCATAAAAGTCGAAACCAATCTAAGCAATTTTGTGAAGATACAAAGAGGGGTGAGGCAGGGATGTGTTTTTATCCCAGATTTATTCATCTGTGTGATGAAAGTATTCTGAGAAATTGAAGATGATGCTGGATTATTGGTTTAAGGTGACAACTCTAATAATATAAGGGACGCTGATGACTGTTCTTATTACTGGCTCTGAAGAGAAACTGCAAAAGATTTTGGATAGATTAGTGAGGGAAAGTGAAAAAAAGGGTTGAGCATAAATTGTAAGGAAATGGAATGTCCAGTACAATACCAAAAGAAAATCACAACAGAGTATCAGGTCATAGTGAAGAATGAAGTGGTCGCACAAGTAGATATATTTTACAGTGGAGGAGATATCTTAACAGCATGACCACAAATAAGATAAAACGATTGGGATGACCAACAATATATTCCAAAATATGAAGATGATTACAATTAACTTAAAATTAGTCATGAATTCAAAGCTGAGAATCATGGAATGTTACATTGCATCAAGTTTGACATGTTGGGTTATCAGTGAAATAATGCAGAGAGAAATTGAAGGTGCAGAGTTAAGATTTTTGAGGTGAATAATGAAGAGATCCTGGACAAATTACACTACCAATGAAGAAGTGAGTAAAATCTAAAACAAAAAAGCTCTGCTGATCAAGATCAGGAAGAGACAGTTGGATTTTCTTGGGCATCTCATAAGAAGTCATAACTTAGTCTAATGAAAACTGTTGATGATAAAAGAGGTCAAAGTAGACAAAGAACAACCTTTCTTCTCACAAACTGGATGAATATATCACCAACAAAAATGATCATGCCTCCAGAACAACACTAACATGTTGGTCCATGGTTGTCAATTCTTTCTCAGAGCGTGGCACCCTGAAAAGAGAGAGAACGCAAGCCATCAGGTTCAGGGGACTTTACAGCCTTGAGTTCCGCAGCTTTCCCAGTACTTTTGTTCTAGTATTTCTAACTGTTTTAAATTCCTCTCACTCTTTTGCCTCTTGATATTTTATTAAGGGCGGCATGGTGGCACAATGGTTAGCATTGCGGCCTCACATTACCAGGGACCCAAGGTTCGATTCCCGGTTTGGGGTCACTGACAGTTTGGAATTTGCACATTTCCCCTGTGTCTGCATGTGTTTCCTGCGGGTGCTCCAGTTTCCTTCCACAGTCTGAAAGACATGCTGGTTAGGTGCATGGCCATGCTAAATTCTCCCTCAGTGTACCTGAACAAGCGCCAGAGCGTGACAACTAGGAGATTTTCACAATAACTTCATTGCAGTATTCAAGTAAGACTACGTGTGATACTAATAAATAAACTAAATTAATTATTCTTGTGGAGTTTTCTGTGAAGACAGAAAGACAATACTTCTTCAAAGTCCTTGCTACTTCTTTGTTTCCCATTATTAATTATCCTGTCTAGAAACACAGTTACCAGATGAGGCCATTCAGGCTCTCAAACATGTTCCACCATTCAATGAGATCATGGCTGATGTGTGGACTAACTCCATGTACCTACCTTTGGTCCATATTCCTTTGCTTATACTCTAATATCTTTGCTTACAAAAATTTATCTATCACAGATTTAAAATTAGCAATGTCTTGTATCACCTGCTATTTGCGGAAGAGAATTCCAATCTTCGACATCCTTTGTGTAGAAGTGCTCCCTTACATCTCTCCGAAATGGTCAGGCCCTAATTTTAGAGTTCCTAATTCGAGAATCTGCAACAATTTATCTTTATTTACGCTGTCTTTTCCTGCTAATATCTTGAAAACATTAATCAAATCACCCCTTACCTTATTGAAACATATAAGATGATTAGAGGTTTAGATAGGGTGGACAGTGATAGCTTTTTTCCTAGGATGGAGAAAGCTAGCACGAGGGGACATAGCTTTAAATTAAGGGGTGGTGGTTTTAGGACAGATGTCAGAGGTAGGTTCTTTACCCAGAGGGTGGTAAGGGTATGGAATGCCTTGCCTGCGTCAGTTGTAGATGCGCCAAGTTTGGTGGCGTTTAAGAGGTTAGTAGATAAATTTATGGATGAAAGGGGAATGGTTTAGGTTAGAGGGTCACTGCTTGTTACTAATTGGTCGGCGCAACATCGAAGGCTGAAGGGCCTGTTCTGCGCTGTAATGTTCTATGTTCTATGTTAACCTTCTAAGTTCTAGAGAAAACATGCCTAATTTGTATAAGCTCTTCTCATAACTTAATCCCTGAACTCCAGATATCATTCTTGTAAAATTATGCTGCGTTACCTCCAAGACCAATATATTCTCCGTAAAGTGTGGTACCCAGATCTGCTGTCAATACTCCAAGTCGGGTCTAACCAGGATTTTGTATAGCTGTAGCATAACTTAGAGTCATGGAGCAATACAGCACAGAAACAGGCCCTTCAGCCCAACCAGTCCATGCCAATCATGGTGCCCCCCCAGCTAGTCATAATTGCCCGCAATTGACCCGTGTCTCAGTAATCCTTCCCCATTCATGTTTGTATCCAAATGCTTTTTAAATGTTGCTATCGAACTTGTCTCAATACTTTCTCATTCCTTATATGCACCACCCTCTGTGTGAAAAAGTTACCCATCAAGCAGCTTTTAAATCTTTTCCTCTCACCTTGAACACATGCCCCTCTCTTTTTCAGTTCCCCTACCCTGGGAAAAAGACTGTGTGTGTTCATCCTATCTAGACCTCCCTTGATATTATACACCTTAACAAGGTCACCCCTCATTCTAAGGAATAAAGCCTTAGCCTGGCCAATCGCTCCTTATAACTCAAGCCCATGAGTCCCGGCAGCACCCTTGTAAATCTTCTCTGCACTCTTTCCGGTTTATCAACGTCTTTCCTATAACAAGACTTCTGTGTTCTTATACTCCAGCCCACTAGATATAAAGACTAGCATTCTATTAGCCTTCTTGATTATTTTCTGCACCTGTTTGTGACATTTAAAAGATCTTTGCACCCGAACCCTCAGGTGTCTTTGGACATCTGTTGTATTTAACTTCATACTGTCTAGAAAGTACTCTGACCTATCCTTTTTTGGTCCAAAGTGGATATCCTTACACTTGCGTATTTAAAATCCATCTGCTCGTTCACTTAGTCTACAATTATTCATTTGTAATTTATCTTATATCTACAGTGCTGCTGAACTTTGTGTCATCAGCAAACTTGGATACATGACTTTCTGTGCCATTATCCAAGTCATTAATGAATAATGTGAATAGCTGAGGCCCGAACACAGTCCTTATGGGACCCCATGCCAGTTTGAATATCTACCCGTTATTCCTATTTCCAGCCGCATGCCATTCAACCAGCCATGTTAGTACTTTACTGTCAATTGTGTGGACTTCTGTCTTAGTTAACAGTCTCTTATATGGGTCTCATTGTCAAAGGGACCATTACATTTTTAGATACCTTTTTCTTTACATGCTTGTAGAATGCTTTACAATCTAGTTTTATATTTCTTGCTAGTTTTCTTTCATACTCTAAATTTTCTCTTTGTTTTTTAATCATTCTTTGCTGGATGTCTAAAATTATCCCAATCTTCTGGCCTTTCATTAATCCTCACAGTACTCTATATCTTTTCTTTCAATTTGAGACCATTCTTAACATCTTTAGTTGACCACAGATGTTGCATCCTTTTCATAGAGTTTTTAAGAACAAAAGAACGAGGAGCAGGAGCACGCCATTCAATAAGATCATGGCTGATCTCTTTGTGGATTTGGCTCCATTTCCCTGCCTGTTCACCATAACCCTTAATTCCTTTACTTTCAAAAATGTATCTATCCTTGTCTTAAAACCAGGTAGTGTCAACTGCTTCACTGGGCAGGGAATTCCACAGATTCACAACCCTTTGTGTGAAGAAGTTCCTCCTCAATTCAGTCCTAAATCTGTTTTCCCTTATTTTGAGGCAATGCCCCCTAGTTCTAGTTTCACCCGCCAGTGGAAACAACTTCCCTGCTTCTATCTTATCTATTCCCTTCATAATCTTATATGTTTCTATAAGATCTTCCTTCATTCTTCTGAATTCCAATGAGTATAGCCCCAGTCTACTCAGCATCTCCTTATACACCAACTCTCTCAACTCTGGAATTAACCCTAGTGAATCTCCTCTGCACCCCCTCCAGTGCCAGTGTATCTTTTCTCAAGTAAGGAGACCAAAACTGTACACAGTACTCAAAGTGTGGCATCCTATACAGTTGCAACATAACCTCGCTGTTTTTAAATTCCATCCCTCTAGCAATGAAGGACAAAATTCCATTTGCCTTCTTAATTACCTGCTGCACCTGCAGACCAACTTCTTGTGTCCCTCTGTACAACAGCATGCTGCAATCTTTATCATTTAAATAAAAGCCCATTTCGCTGTTATTCCAACCAAAGTGGATGACCTCACATTTACCAACATTGTACTCCATCTGCCAGACCCTCGCCCACTCACTTAGATTATCTATATCCCTTTGCAGACTTTCAGCATCTTCTGCACACTTTGGCCACTCATCTTAGTAGGATCTGCGAATTATGACACATGGTTCCCACTCCAAATCATCTTTGTAAATCATAAACGATTCTGGCCCCACACTGATCCCTGAGACGCACCACTAGTCACTGATTGCCAACCAAAAAAACACCCATTTACCCCCACTCTTTGCTTTCTGTTAACCAATCCTTTATCATGCTAATACATTACCAGCAACTCCATGCATCTTTATCTTATGTAGCCATCTTTGGTGTGGCACCTTGTTGAATGCTTCTGGAGATCCAGATATACCACATCCACAAGTTCCTCACTGTCTATTGCACATGTAATATTCTCAAAGAATTCCATCAAATTAGTCAAACATGACCTTCCCTTTATGAACCCGTGTTGCATCTTCCCAATGGGTCAAATTATATCCAGATATCTCACTATTTCTTCGTTGATGATAGATTCAAGCAGTTTCCTTACTACAAAATTTAAGCTAACTTGCCTTTTCTCCTGTTCCTTTTTTAAACAGTGGCATCACATTTGCTGTTTTTCGATCTGTGGGAACCATCCCAGAGTCCAGCGAATTTTAATTACCACTAATGTATTTGCTATTTCTCCCACAATTTGGGTGCTGCAGAATAGGTGGAACTCCTCCCACCTTAAATATGGTTGGAGAATTTCTAAGTCTCATTCCCCAAAAAGTTGAGTTTGAAAAGTGTTCTGTTCGGGCAGCACGGTAGCACAGTGGTTAGCACTGCTGCTTCACAGCTCCAGGGACCTGGGGTCAATTCCTGGCTCGGATCACCCTTTAGATTAAGATTGTTACACACTCGCCTTAAATAATATTATTCATGCTAGTAATCTTGTTTAATTCTGAAAGCTCTCGTTGTTATGCAAAGGCATTGCTTTAAGTCTTAACTTTACTTCCCTTCTGTTACCTCATTATATTGGCTCTAACTTTGCCAATTAGCTCCAAGTACAATTATTTGTTGAAATATATAAGTTGTTCCAATTTACAGCAATTTGTAGACAATCAGGGAACAGCTATTTTAAACCTGGTAATATACAATGATTCAGGATTCATTGAAGAGCTCATTGTTACAGCACTTCTAGGCAACAATGATCATAACATGATAGAAATTCACATTTAGTTTGAGAGTGAGAAGCATGGGTCTATGTTTGGCTTCTTAAATTTAAATAAAGACAGTTGCAAGGATATAAGGGCAGAACTGGCAACAGCGAACTGGTAAACTAAGTTAAAAGCTGGGATAGTTTGAAAACAGCAACAGACATTTGCAGAGATATTTCATAAATGTCATCAAAGATATATTCTGTTGAGAAAGTACTATGATAAAGATGTACTACAGGTGGCTAACTAAGGATGTTAAGGATAGTATCAAATTGAAAGAGAAAACACTCAAAACAGTAAAGATTAACAGTGCATCAGAAGTTTAGACCAATTTTGTATCAATCTTCATCAGGGAAAACACAATAGGCACCCCAAGAATATTTGCTCATCAGGAGGCAAAAGAGAAGGAGGAACTTAAGCAATTGCAATCACTGGGGAAAAGGCACTGGAAAAGCTATTAGAACTAAAGGTTAACAAATCATTTGGATCTGATGGTTTTCATCCAAGAATCTTAAAAGAAGTGGCTGCAGAAATAATAGGTGCATTGTTTGTGATCTTCCAAAATTCTCCAAGTTCTGGAAAGATCCCAGCAATTTTAAAAATAGTTAATGCAACAGCCCTGTTCAAAAAAGAAGGCAGACAGAAAACAGGAAAGTATAAGTCAGTTAGCCTAACATCTGTCGTTGAGACAATGCAAGAATTATCAAAAAGGTAATAGCAGGATATTTACAAAATCATAATATAATTAGGTAAAGTCACAAAGGAAATCATGTTTGATTAATTTATTACAGTTATTTGAGGAAATAACATGCTAGTTGGATAAAAGGGGAACCTGTAGATGTGGATTTCCAAAAGGCATTCAGTAAGGTGCCACTTTAAATGTAATCACACAAGATAAGAGCTCATGGTGTCGGGGTAACACTACAGTATGGATAGAGGATTGGTTAGTTAATAGGAAGAAGAGGGTAGGGGTAAATGGATTATTTTCACGTTGGCAATATTGATTGGTGGGAAACATATATGTAGCTGAGGGTGTCTATACGGAGGTGGCCATCCATCCACATAGTGAATATTGCTATAGGATTATCAGCCACTTTCCACAATGCTTGGTTCTGTCACCTTCACACTGGGATATTCAGAATTGTTCTGCCTAATTCAGGGTAAGTTCAGAGCTGCCTCCACCTTAACTACAATGATGTTTCAAATTGTCAACATAAATTGAAGTAAGCAGTGGCCCCAACACCAATTCGTTGGTCATCCCATTCAGTATTTCCTCTGGAACCACGGTAATGATTGAAACGTTAAGATTTGCTCAGGGTTTTAACATGATCTTGCAGCAGAGGTGAGAACTTGGGAATTAAGAATTGTGATTTCCGCTCAGTGAATAAAAAAAAAATTGAATTTTACTGAGTACCTGATTTGCCATTCTGAATGGTTTTCTCCCAAAGAATTGTTGTTCTATAAGATCACAGAATTATAGACACTAATAAATAAACTTTACACTTTTCCACTTACAGAAAAGTAGATACATATATCAAGTTCCCTTTGTTCTACTGAACTTCCTAGTGTCCTACCATTCATTGAGTACTTCCTTGTCAAATTACTCCTTCCAAAGTGTATCACCTCACATCTTTTAGGGCTAAATTCTATCTGCCACTTATTTGCCCGTTTGACTGTTCAGTCTATATCTTCTTCAACTCAAGCACTCCACCGGCCAATGTTTGTGACATCTGCAAACTTACTAATCCTAACCCCCACATAGTCATCTTGGTCATTTATATAAATGATAAATAATATGGGGTCCAATGCAGATCCTTGTGGTACGTCACTGACACTGGTTTCAAGTCACTAATGCAGCCTTCATCACTCTGTCTCCTACAACTGAGTCAATTTTACATAAATCTTAAATAGGACAGTACAGCACAGTACAGGCCCTTCGGCCATCAATGTTGTGCGAAGCTATGTCCAAACCCAATATCAACTATCCCATTCCCTATCATTCCAGTGTGCACCATGTGCCTACGGAATAACCGCTTGAAAGTTCCTAAAGTGTCTGACTCCACTATCACAGCAGGCAGTGCATTCCATATTTCAACCACTCTGAGTGAACAATCTACCTTAGACATCCCTCCTATATCTCCCACCATGAATCTTATACTTATGCCCCCTAGGAACAGCAACATCCACCCGAGGAAATAGTCTCTGCACATCCACTCTATCTAAACACCTCATCATCATTTAAATTTCTATTAAGTTGCCTCTCATCCTCCTCTGCTCTAAAGAGAAAAGCTGCAGCTCCTTCAACTTTTCCTCACAAGTCCCACCCTCCAAAGCAAGCAGCATCCTGGTAAATCTCCTCTGCACTCTCTCCAATGCTTCCACATCCTTCTTGTATTGAGGTGACCAGAACTGCACACAATATTCCAAATGCGTTCTCACCAAGGTCCGGTATAGTAGCAGCATAACTCATGCTATAAGCCTTTTTCACGGCTCAATTCACTTGAGTGGCAGCCTTCAGAGATCTGTGGATATGAACCCTAAGATCTCTCTGTTCCTCCACATTCCTCAGGACCTTGCTATTGACCCTGTAATCTGCATTCAAGTTTGTCTTACCAAAATGAATCACCTTGCACTTATCAGGATTAAATTTCATCTGCCACTTTTCTGCCCAGCTCTGCATCTTGTTGCTGTCTCTTTGCAGCCTACAAGAGCCCTCCACCTTTTCCGTTACTCCACCAATCTTAGTGCCATCAGCAAATTTACTAACCCACCCTTCAATCCCTTCTTCCAAGTCATTGATAAAAATCACAATAGCAGAGGACCCAGCACTGATCCCTGTGGCACACTGTAGGTAACTCCAGTCTGAAAATATTCCCTCCACCACCATCCTCTGTCTTCTATGAGACAGCCAGTTACTTATCCAATCAGTCAAATTTTCTTCCGTCCCACACCTCCTTATTTTCTTTATGAGCCTACGATGGGGAATCATATCAAATGCCTTACTAAAATCCATATGTACAACATCAACTGCTCTACTTTCATCTACACACTTCGTTACCTCCTCAAAGAATTTGATCAAATTTGTGAGGCAGGATTTACCCCTCATGAAACCGTGCTGACTATCCCGGATTAAACTGCATCTTTCCAAATGGTCATAAATCCTATTTCTCAGGGCCCTTTCCGTTAACTTATCGACCACCGAAGTAAGACTAACTAGCCTTTTCAATCCACTTTATTAAATTACTCTGTATCCCGTGTGAATTTATCATCTTTAGAAGTCTTCCATGTGGGATCTTGCCAACAGAGTTGCTGAAATCATATAAACTACATTGACTTATTGACACCTAATCACCACCTCAAAAAATTCAATCAAATTTGTTAGGCATGACCTCCCTCTACAGAACCATGCTGACTATCTCTGATCAAGTTTTGCCTCTCCAAGTGGAGATAGATGCTCTCCTTCAGAAGTTTCTCCAACAGTTTCCTACCACTGATGTGAGACTCACTGGTCTGTAGTTCCCTATTTTACCATTACAATTCTTTTTAAGTAGTGGAACTACATTAGCTGTTCTCTAGCTGTCTGGAACTACCCCTGTGGTCAGAGAGGAATTAAAAATTTGATTAGAGTCCCTGCAATCTTGCCTCCCGCAACAGTCTTTCTCATATCCTCTATTTGCTTTCCTACGTGCTTTCTTAAGCTCCACCCTGCACTTCATATATCTCACTAATGCCTCCACTGATTTTCTCCTTTGTATTTTTTAAAAGTCTTTTTTTCCTTTCTCATTGCACCCTGAATATCTCTGGTCATCCATAGTTCTCTGGGCTTGTTATTCCTACCTAAGCTGAGATGGGTTTGTTCAGTCTGGGGATTCTAAATGGATTTAATGTCCTTTCTCGGATTGCTCTATTCAGTGCTTTACTCCTGGAAGGCAGGATAGGTGGGTCTATGGAAAGCATGAGCGTGAGCCCTGGACTGGTTTCACTTTTATTCTCTCACTGATTCTATTATTTATTTTTGAATACAATCCACTTTTTCTGTGCCATTTGCTTATTTCTTGAATGCAGTACCTCCCTTCTTGTGTTTCTTTGCTCATTGCTGAGTACTTTTTGACGCAGTGAAACTCAGAAAATTTCCATTGTTTTGCAGGAAACCCCCCCTCATGCCTGAATATGCACTGTGATCAAAGCTGTGCTCTGATCGGAGGGATGCCTGTTTGCAGCTGCTATGGTGGTTATTCTCTGGGGAAGGATGGGAAGACTTGCTATGGTAAGATTGATTGACATAGTTGTTGAAGCAGGTGGCACAATTCTGTAATCACCTCTTTGGTGAACCTGAGCTCCCTCAGGCATTGCTGTTAGCTCATGTGGAGCTATGAGTAGTCACCTCTGTAAACCTGGCATTGATAAGACTTTGTTTTGAGAACCCTCCTTGTGTAATTTCTCCTCTCTGCAGCCTTTGCTCCATTTGTTACCCGGAAGCACTTCAATAACCCCTTGCAGACAAAATCTTCTGTCCTCCCTGAATGCATGCATCACCTCCGAAAACAGAATTTCCACCAACATTGCAGAAGCAAAAGCAATCAAAAGAACTTGACCTGCAAGTGGGATATCTATCCCTTTAAATAAGGAAAATGGGGACTTCCTCATGCAGGTAAGTGCATGTTCAGCTGTGAGCGATGAGTGCAAGTGTTCAGTGAACATGCACAGACCAAGTTTGAAAGACATGCATCAAATCAGACAGATTGCCTGATTGATTTCACCATTGGATCTCTCTTGTGCACCAGGTGTATGCACAACATCCTGGCCAACATGAAGGGCTGCACTACCTGTGCGATTTCATGGTTTCAGAGCTTCTGCAATGTCAGCAGTAGTATTTCTATGGCTCCCAAGATCTCCCAAATGCATTCCCCAAAATACACCAGGTTTGCTCTTAAGAACATATACATTTGTTGCATCAGGCACAGAATATTTGTGTGTGATGTATTCATGTCACAGTATTGTAAGTAGATGTGCAAATGATTGCCTGTGCACAGTCAATAAACTGTATCTTGTCGCCTATACCTGATCAGCTCGTACATTGAGCGAGCAAGCAGGGGGAATGGAACTGCTGTGACATTTGCTACTGTCAAGGGTAAATATATGTGGCTGAGCTCATGATTAAGAAAAGGACTTTGCTAAATGGAGCTGTGAACAACACAAAAGCTGAAATGAAATGTTCCCTATGAATGTTTAGAAGATCTGTTACCTAAACACTTGAGGACATTGGTGACTTTCAGTGTGATTGAACAGAGCAGTAGAAATGGTTGGCAGTCCCTTTGGAGAGATTTCTTGAGAGATGACATAACCATTGGATGTGTGAAAGTTACTTATAAAACTATAGGTCCTTTATTAATGACACTTTGTCATTTACTAATGGATCTCCATAATGCCTGCCGTATTGTGAACAGAATGCTCCTACACTTGTACAAAGATTTAGCACAATCTAATTTCCATGCTTAATTTCTAGGACGACACATTGGTTAGCACTGTTGCCTCACAGTGCCAACAACTTGGGTTCAATTCCAGCCTTGGGTGACTGTGTGGAGTTTGCACATTCTCCTGGTGTTTGCTCCCACAGTCCAAAGACGAGCAAGTTAGGTGCATTGGCGATGCTAAATTGCTCCTTAATGTCCTAAAATGTGTAGGTGAGACAAATTTGCCATTGTAATAAATTTGCAATGTGTGGAGTTATGGGAATAGGGCAGGAGGGAGGGTGTGGCTTAGATGCTCTGTCAGGAGTCTCGGTGCAGAATTGATGGGCTGAATGGCCACCTCCTGCAGTGTAGGGATTCTCCGCTTCTATGAAAATGACCAGTAGGATCCCTCAAGCAATGCAGTTTAGTCTTATAATATCACGCGGCTGTAAGTCTACACCGAGTTTCTGATATCAGACTGCATCTTAGGCATAAAAAAAATCAAGGGGAGCTCAGACATATTAGTTACCATGCACAATGTTCCCTCCATAACATAGAGGAAGAAGGAGATAGAGTCAGAGAGTTTTACAGCACAGAAAGAGGCTCATCGTGCCTGCCCTGGCTGTCAAGCACCTATCTATTCTAATCCTGTTTTTCAACATTTGGTCTGTCAGAGCTGGTGAGCTGCAGATGAGGGGCATTGCAATAGGCTGGATGTTCAAGTCACCTAAATGGATAACCCCAGGGTCTCCTGTACAATTTATTTCCCTTTAAACTGATGAAACCATTGGAGGATGTTGTGAAGAGCAGGACTGAAATGAACAAGAGGCTTAATGACGTTCTCCCAGCATTTTGCCGCATCCAGCTTTTTAACCTTGACTATAGTTGTTATTCTCGTTTGTGAGCTGTATATTGAGTGACCCTGAGAAAACAGATGTGGTGTAAAGATGACTGGAAACATTTTGCATCACATTGTAAAAAGGTTTCACATTTCATGTGTGTATTAATGTTACTGGGGTGCTGGACTGTAACTGCTACCCAGGGAATTCAGAGGACACCATTCTGGCTCGAGTTAGGGCTTGGAATTGAGTTTCACTGAAGATTTATGTTAAATATATTGCATGTGCCTTCATCTATAGATCCAGGTGTTCTCTTTCCCGTTCACATAAAGCAGAGCTTGCCCCTCAAGCACTTTTAAATTTCAATGGCTCCGACCTTGATTCCAGCATTACTGTGGAAATATGAATAGTGTGATAGTTGTATCTCCAGCAGAACAACGTGCGAAATCAGAGGATAGGTCCCCTCGATCCCAAATATGGAATTAGAGAATTCTTACAGTACAGATGAAAGCCATTCAGCCCACTGAGAAGTAATTCATCTGTTGCTAACCTCTTGCTGTCTCTCCATAGCCCTGCATATTCATCCCTTTGAGAGAATAATCCAATTTCTTCTTGATTGAATTTGCCTCCACTAGATTCAACACTTGCTGTATGAAAAGGTTCTTCCCTTGGCTGAGATTGCTTCGTTTGTCAATTACCTTAAATCTGTACTCTCTGGTTCTTGATCCTTTCACCACTGGGAACAGTTTCTCCCTATCTACCCTGTCCAGTTCCCTGATAATTTTGAATATTGTTGTCAAAACTCCATTCAACATTCTGTTTCCAAGGAGAACAATCTGGCTTTTTCAATTTATCCCCATAATTAAAGCTCCATGGAGAACTGAAAAAGCAATAAGGAAGGAGAAGATGAAATATGAGTGTAAGTTAGCTAGTAATATAAAAGAAGATAGAAAGAGATTTTTTAATATATAAAAGGTAAGAGGGAGGCAAAAATACCCATTGGACCTTGGAAAATGAGGCTGGAGAAGTAATAATAGGAAATAAGGCAATGGCAGAGAAACTGAGTAGTTATTTTGCATCAATCTTCACAGTGGAAAACATCAGTGGGATGCCAGGACTCCAGGAGTGTCGGGGGAACAGGTGAGTGTAGTGGCCATTGCTAAGGAGAAGGCTCTGGGAAATTGAAAGGTCTGAAGGTGGATAAGTTACCTGGACTGGATGGAGTACATTCCAAAGTTCTAAAACAGATAGCTGAGGAAATTGTGGAGGCATTGATGGTAATCTTTCAGGAATCACTGGAGGCAGAGAGAGTACCAGAGGACTGGAAAGTAGCTAATGTAACACTGCTGTTTAAGAAGGGAGGAAAACAGCAGGCAGGAAATTATAGGCTGGTTAGCCTGACTTCGATTATTGGCAAAATTTTAGAATCCAATATTAAAGATGAAACTGCAAAATACTTGGAAGTGCATGATAAAATAGGCCTGAGTCAGCATGGTTTTCTCAAGAGGAGATCATGCCTGACAAACCTGCTAGAATTCTTTGAGGAGGTAACAAGGAAGTTATATAAAGGAGAACCAGCAGTCATAATTTATTTAGATCTCCAGAAGGCCTTTGACAAGCTGCCACGTAGGAGACTTAAATAAGTTAAGTGCTCATTAAGGATAAGATCCAGGCATGAATAGAGATTGGCTGACTGGAAAAGACAGAGAGTGGGGACAAAGGGATCTTTTTCAGGATGATAGCCAGTGACTAGTTGTGTGCCTCGGGTCATCTTTTCATAATACGTATTAACGATTTGGAGGAAGGAATTGAAGGCACTGTTGTTAAGTTTGCAGGTAATACAAAGATATGCAGAGCGACAGGTAATATTGAGGAAGCAGGGGGCTGCAGAAGGGCTTGGACACGTTAGGACAGTGAGCAAAGATAGAATACAGTATGGAAAAGTGTGGGATTATGCATTTGGAAAAAGGGAAGCATAAACTATTTTCTAAATGTGAAAATGCTAAGGAACTCAGAAACATAAAGAGACTTGGGAGTCCTTGTTTAAGATTCTCTTAAGATTAACATACAGGTTCAGTTGGCCGTTAGGAAGGCAAATGCAATGTTACATTCATGTCAAGAGGGCTAGAATACAAGAGCAAGGATGTACTTCTGAGGTTGTATAAGGCTCTGGTCAGATTTCACTTGAGTATTGCGTGCAGTTTGGGCCCATACCTAAGGAAGAATGTGCTGGCCTTGGAAAGGGTGCAGAGAACGTTTACAAGAATGGTCCCTGGAATGAAGAGCTTGTCATATCAGGAATGGTTGAGGACTCTGGGTCTGTACTCATTGGAGTTTAGAAGGATAAGGGGGGATCTTACTGAAATTTCCAGGATACTGTGAAGTCTGGATAGAATGGACATGGAGAGGGTGTTTCCACTTGTAGGAAAAACTAGAGGGCACAATCTCAGGCTAAAGGGGCGATCCTTTAGAATAAAGATGAGGAGGAATTTCTTCAGCCACAAGAGTGGTGAATCTGTGGAACTCTTTCCCACAGAAGGCTGGACCATGGAAAGAACCATTGATCTTGGGTGGGATTTTTGAGTTTTGTGGGTTGGGCAGCCGGAAAATCCTGCCCGTGATGTTGGAATCCAAGGTTACACCTCTCAGGCCAATTCCCCCACAGAGTGAAAAATCAGCCTTTATGCCTGATTGGCATTTGATTGACCTGTTTGATCGTGCCCTAAATATAATTCTTTTCTCTTTGATCAAATGCACTAAATAGTTAGTTAAAATAACTATTAAATGCTTGCTGAGCTGTTTAAGGCAATGTCAATTTGTTCTTCCAGTTACAAATGGTCATTATGTTCTTTTATAACAGATTTTATCACTGTTCAAATGTTTCTGGCACTCCAAAATAATGATTAAAAAAAAACCAACCACTTGTCCCCATCTCTGGTGCTAGGTTGTTGGCTGTCCAGATCTTTCCCTCAGGCTGACTCTTTAGGCCCCAATGTGGGTGGGTGCTGTAAATGTGTGTCACAAGCCAGTGTGTCAGCCTCCTGACCCCATCCTTGGTCATTTCCCAGGAGTGGGCTGGTGGATTTGGAAGGATAGGAACCTCATTAAAGATACATTGAAGCCAACTAGATGGCCCTTGGGTCCCTGGAGACATGGGGCAATAGTGCACCTACTTGGTGACAATTTCCTGGCAGCTGACTGCTTGCCAGTGCTCCAGGTAGCCATGGAGGCCCTCATTGCTTGCCTGTTTTCAGTTATAGGTTATCATTAGAAGTGAAGGCCCCTCCTCAATGGCAACTGGCTACAGAGGTCATTTTTAAGTTTAAAGTGAGAAAAGTTGGGGGGGAGGGGAGAAAAGAAATCCTCTCCCTCACTTATCTGAAGAGGCACATTGTTCCTTCTTCAGAACAGGAGGGCTTTGCACTGACCTTTCAGCCTTGAAAACCTGTCTGCCATTCTTAATTGGATGATCAGTCTGACCTCAGGCCACTAATTGGCCAATGCGAGGATAACTGCAGCAGGATGGCTGTTTCCCACACTGGGGGTCTTGTGACCTCATTTGGCTTTAGTGATAAGATTTCTGCAACCCCAAGGGGAAGTCCTGCCCAAAACTTTTAAATGATTACTGTTTCTTTATAATCCACTCTGGGCATGTAGGTGCCACTTTCAAGGGCAGTAATTATTCATCTATAGTCTGCCTTCTTGAACTGCTGCACAACAGCACAAGAAAGAGAAGCAGGAGTAAGGCACAAGGCCCTTTGAGCCTGCCACGCCATTCAGTATGATCATGATTGAACTATGCTGGCCTCAACTCCCTTTCTGTGCCATTTCCCTATACCCCTATCTATCAAATATTTATCTACCTCCACTTTACATATCTCTAGTGGTCCAGCCTTCATGATCCATGATGTGAGTGTCATGGTAGCACAGTGGTCAGCATCACTGCTTCACAGCTCCAGGGACTTGGGTTTGATTCCGAGCTAGGAAACTGTCTGTGTGGAGTTTGCATGGGTTTCCTCCAAGTCCTCCAGTTTGCTTCCACAGTCCAAAGATATGCGGGTTGGGTTGATTGGCTATGCTAAAAAGAAATTGCCTCTAAGAGTCCTGAGATGTGTAGGTTAGAGGGATTAGCAGGTAAATATGTGGGGATATAAGGATAGGCCTGAGTGGGATTATGGTCGATGCAGATTCAATGGGCCAAATGGCTTCTTTCTGCATTGTAGGGTTTCTATGATTCTATGATTCTTTGGGGCAGAGGATTCCAAAGATTTACTACCCACTGTGAGAAGAATTTCTACGCACTTCAGTTATAAATGACCGGCCCTTTATTTTGTAGCTATGTCCCCTTCTGCGAGACTCTCCCTCTAGTGAAACATCTCACCATCTACCCTGTCAAGCCACCTTAGGATCTACATGTTTGAATAAGGTCACGTTCTAAACACCAAAGAATATAGATCCAGTCTTTTCAGTTTTTCTTGATAGGACAGCCCTCTCATCCCGGAATGAGCCTGGGAATCTCCTTTCGATTGCCTTCAAAGCTGCAGTTAATATTTCATAGAAACGAAGAAGATAGGAGTGGGAGGAGACCATTTAGTGCATTGAACCTGCTCCACTATTTATCATGATCATGGCCCTATGACCCTTCTACAGATCTGAAGAGGAATAGAAATGTAATGGAATATATAGTTGGAGAGAGAGTGAGGAAGGTCAGGGATCAGTTGGAGCTACAAAGAGATTGATAAAGCTGTTAATGGCACAAGACAAAGGGGGTGTTAATGGTGCCATTGAAGACTGAAGTGTTAATAGTGACAAAGGTAAAATAACAAAATGTGTTAATAGGACAACAAAGGTAAATACTCTGGGAGCAAAACTCAGCAACAAGGACAGGTGGCCAAATGAGGAAGGAGTGGGGTTCTGTTGGCACAAACCAAGAGAACCAAAAAACAAGATAAAGAGAGGAGGGGGTGGAATCAAGATGCAGGGGTAAGGTCACGGTCCAAAGTTAT
The DNA here is from genome assembly GCA_024679065.1 of Sphyrna mokarran. Lineage (NCBI taxonomy): Eukaryota > Metazoa > Chordata > Chondrichthyes > Carcharhiniformes > Carcharhinidae > Sphyrna > Sphyrna mokarran. The sequence goes on along the minus strand of JAGIQG010000008.1, from coordinate 77,559,857 downwards.
TGAACCAGTGTTGAGTCCAGAACGTTGTGTTGTGACTAATCAGAAGATGAAGTGTTGTTCTTTCAGTTTGCAGAATTGAAGCAGGTTGAGAATGTACATGGGAGCAAGGTACTGAGTTGAAATGGCAAGCAACTGGAAGATTGGGATCATGTTTGCAGGCAAAGCAAAGGTGTCCCACAAAGCGGTTACCCAACCTGCACTTAGTCTCCCCGGTGTAGAGGAGACTGATAGGAAGCTGCGAATAGAGTAGACTAAATTTAAGGAGATACAAGTGAAACGAACGCTGCTTCACCTGAAAGGAGTGCTTTGGGGCCTTTAAGGAGGAGGTAAAGAGGCAGGTGTTGCACCTTTTACAATTGTAGGGGAAGGTGTTGTGGGAAGAGAAAGAACTATAGAGTCCCTACAATGCAGAAGGCCATTCAGCCCATCGAGTCTGCGCCAACAACAATTCTACCCAGGCCCTATCCCTATAATCCTACTTATTTAGACTGCTAATCCCCTGACACCAAGGAGCAATTAAGCATGGTCAATCAACTTAACCTACACATCTTTGGACTATGGGAGGAACAGAGCACCTGGAGGAAATCCATGTGAACATGGCAAGAATGTACAAAATCCACACAGATAGTGACCCGACTGGAATTGAACCTGGGTCTGTATTGCTGTGAGGCAGCAGTACTAACCACTGTACTTGTGCTGCACCCAATGGTTGAGACAATGGAGGATGGGCCAGAGTTTCACGGAGTAAGGGGGCCCTACAGAGCATTGACAGAAGGGGTGGAGGCAAGGTGTGTTTAGTGGTGGCATCACGCTGGAGTTGATGGAAATGATGGAGGATGATTGTTTGAATGAGGAAGCTGTGAAGTAAAAAAACGAGGACAAGGGTGTGACCCTGTTATGATTCTGGGAGGGTGAGGGCAGAGGTCTGGGGGATGAGTTGGACACAGTTGAGTGCTGTGTCAACCACAGTGGGACAGACAGCCTCTGTTGAAGGAAAAAGCAGACATGCCCAAAATGCTGCTTTCAAAGGTGACTTATTGGAACAAATGTGACAAATAAGGTAGAGAAACTGGACTGGAACTCTTCCAGGGGAACAGATGTGAGGGACTGTAGTTGAGATAACTGTAGGAGTCGGTGAGTTTGTGATGAATATTGGTATTCAGTCTGTTCACCAGAAGCAGACATCGAGAGGTCAAGGAAAGGAATGAAAATGCCAGAGATAAACCACATGAAAATGAGAAAAAGTTGGAAATTGGAAGCAAAATTGACACGTTTTTTTCCAGGCCCAAATGAGATCATTAAGTGGCACTGATGCAGTCATCGATGTAATGGAAAAACAGTGTTGTGTGTGAGGACCTGAGTAAGTGTCCTTAATGGCAGTATTAATACTCACTTGGACATAAGTTCATATCATCTTTGTCAGTCTCTCTGTAGCGCTGACCTATCCTTGACCTTTCATTCTGCTCCAGCCTTCTCCAACTATATTATTCATTAATGGTTAATGCTCAGAAATCATTAAAATTGAAATCTGGCAATATTTTAATACTGTTAAATGAGCACCGAATATGATGAAGTTCTGATGAATTTCCGTCTGGAATCACAACATATTACTGTTTGAAGTGAGTAATATTCCGAAGGCGATGTCATCACTTCTTAAAGCAGTGCTCAAACAGAAGCTGTTGTTAATATGAATGGAATGGAAAAGCAACAGAATAAATATCACTTTATTAAATGTGAAAGCGTTAAAGCTTTTGTTTAATAGTTTATGACCCCGGCATAAAAAATGTGCTGATACAAATCCAACGCACACTAAATGCTCCCCCACTCACTCAACACGAAGGAAAGCTGACTGAATATTTCATTACACCATTTCCACTCCAGTCAACCTCACCCGCCATGCCCTCTCCTCATAAAAATAAATAGGTTTTAATAAACCTACAATAAAACATTCAACAAGTTTTGACTTGAAGTCAACTGTAGAACTGAAATTAAACTTTCAACACCACTATACATTTCAAAGTTTATTAATAGATTCCAGCCCAAAAAACAAATGAGATGGCAATGAAACAATGCGTACAATGCACATTTGCTGAACAGCAACTTTTAATTTTAATTGCGCTTCTTCATGAAAAGAAAGAAAGATATATACTTTTATGTCTTTAAATTTGTATGTTCAAATGTCAATGGACAGTAGGATTAAGGAAAATCCCAAGGCTTTTTATACATATATAAAAAGCAAGAGGGTAGCTATGGAGAGGGTTGGCCTACTCAAGGACAAGGGAGGAAATCTATGTGTGGAGCCAGAGGAAATGGGCAAGGTATTAAATGAGTACTTTGCACCAGTTTTCACCAAAGAGAAGGACTAGGTGGATGAAGAGTCTGGGAAAGGATGTGTAGATAGTTTGAGTCATCAAACTGGTATTGGGATTCTTGAGAAACATTAAGGTAGACAATTCCTCAGGACCCGATGGGATATACCCCACAATACTGAGTGAGGCAAAGGAGGAAATTGCTAGGGCCTTGAGTAAAATCTTTGTGTCCTCACTGGCTACAGGAGAAGTCCCAGAGGATGGACAATAGCAGTGTTGTTCCTTTGTTTAAGAAGGGGATCAAGTATAATCCAGGTATTAACAGACTGATGAGCCTTACATCAGTGGTGGGAAATTATTGGAGAGGATTCTTCGTGACAGAATTTATTCCCATTTGGAAATAAGTAAACATATTAGTGAGAGGCAACATGGTTTTGTGAACAGGTGTGTCTCACAAACTTGATCAAATTTTTCGAGGAAGTGACAAACATAATTGATGAGGGTAGAGTAGTGATGTTGTCTACATAAGCTTCAGTAAGGCCTTTGACAAGGCCCCTCATGGCAGACTGGTGCAGAAGGTGGAGTTGCTTGGGATCAGAGGTGAGCTGGCAAGGCGGATACAAAACTGAGTTGGTCAAAGAACAGTAAGAAATCTCACAACACGGGGTTAAGTCCAACAACCCGTGTTTACCCCAGTCCAATGCCGGCATCTCCACATCATCGTCAAAGAAGACAGAGGGTAGCAGTGGAAGAATGTGTTTCTGAATGGAGCGCTTTGACAAGTGGCATTCCTCAGGGATTAGTGCTGGGACCTTTGCTATTTGTAATATATTTAAATGATTTGGAGAAAAGTGTATCTGGTTTGATTAGTAAGTTTGCAGATGACACAAAGGTTGATAGCTTTGCAGATAGCAGTGAGGACCATTAGAGAATACAGCAGGATATAGATCAGTTGGAGACTTGGATGGAGAGATTAATCTGGACAAATGTGAAGTAAATCATTTTGGAAGGTCTAATACAGTATATGGCAGAACCCTTAGGAGTATTGACAGACAAAAGGATATGGGTGGACAGTACACAGATCACTGAAAGTGGCAATGCAGGTGGATAAATTGTCAAAAAGGCATATGGCATGCTTGCCTTCCTTTGCCAGGGCATTGAATTTAAATTTGGCAAGTCACGATGCAGCTTTACAGAACCTTTAGTTAGGCTGCACTTGGAATATAATGTTCAATTCTCATCGCCACATTACTGAAGGATGTGGAGGCTTTGGAGAAGGTACAGAAAAGATTTACCAGGATGTTGCTTGGTGTGGAGGGCATTAGCTATGAGGAGAGGCTGGAGAAACTTGGTTTGTTCTCACAGGAATAACAGAGGTTGAGGAGGGATCTGAGAGAAGTCTACAAGATGATGAGAAACATGGACAGTATGGATAGCACAGATTTAAGGTGTGAGGAGCAAGGTTTAAAGGAGATATATTTTTTACACAGAAAGAAGTGAGTGCTTGGAACTCGTTGCCGGGGAAGGTAGTGGAAGCGGATACAGTAGTGACTGTTAAGGGGCGTCTTGACAAATACATGAATAGGATGGGAATAGAGGGACATGGTCCCCAGAAGGGTAGGAGGTTTTAGTTAAGTTGGGCAGAATTGCTGGTGCAAGCTTGGAGGAGCGAAGGGCTTGCTCATGTACTGTAATTTTCTTTGTTCTTTGTATTTCAGTGTGAGAAGTTACTGATGCTCATTCATGCTACCTCAGTCTGATTAGTTGAGCAGGGACACTGTTGCATGCCATGTACACATAAGTTCTGGGTTCTTTGTTCAGGTCACTGTGTCACTTGAGTCTCTTAATTTACCCTGCAAAAATTCGTGAAAATTAATTGAGTGAGTGTAAGTCGAATGAAAAATGGATGTCATTTGTTTGCATTCATCCGTAAATTCTGCTCGGGTAAATTGGCATTCAGGAATAATTATGAAACCATTGTCGTTTGTTGGAAAAACCCATCTGATTCACGATTTACTTTGGGGAAGAAGATCTGCCGTCCTTACCCGTTTTGGCCTACGTGTGACTTCAGAACCACAGCAATATGGTTGACTCTCAACTGCCCTCTGGGCAACTAGGGATGAGCAATAAATGCTGGCCAGGCAGTGATGCCTTGCCTATGTCTCACAAATAAATAATAAAGAAATCAACTTGACTCCATAAGGTGATAGAGTATTGCTTGCTTTGCAAGATAGTGACACATTCTCAAGATTGTAAATTGGAATCCATTTTTCAAGTGGCTGACCAACCCTTCCTTCTGTAGGTGTAAATACATGAATTATGGTTCAAATGGAAGATGTGTTTCTCTTTACTGCTAAGTGCAAACCTCATAGCAAAAACCCCAATGCATAATGTACTAAACTAAGCCTAAAGAAGTTGCTTCCAATGTTTGTCATTATATAATGATCCGATTTAAACTATGTGCACCAAAAATTAACACACAACCTGAAAACAGACCAAAACACAGTAAAGCCTTGACGAATTGCACTTGTTGTTGCCAATGGCTGGACTTCATACTAAATATAATAAAGATATGAAAGTGGTAATTTTCCTAATGCTCTTGTTAGGCAGGGTAGCTTGATAATAGAGCACACCAGAGGTTATGATGCAGTTTGTAAACGATTGTTGGACCATGAATTTAAATACTTTGAAAATAATTCACAGCCTGTGTATAAATTTCCGATTTGCTTTCCTGCCAAGCTCAGTTCCCCAAGGAAAGTACAGTACTAACAGGCAATGTAAAATTTGTACTGCAAGTGTACTCTTTGCAATATTAAAACAGATGTTGCAATTTATTCAAATGCATTTTAATTAATTTCAAATTAGGGAACTTTGTGCAAAAGCATGAAATAATTTTAATCTTGAAATGTATTTGCTCTGGTACTTTTTCTTACGTAAAGTAATATATATTGAAATCTGTTTAATTCATAATGCATATATAGTATCTGTTGAATAAGATAATTGGAGGAATCTTCTCCCAAAACACAACTTTGCCTCCACATCTGTTTAAAAAAAGTGAATTGTCCAAACAGAGCTGTAAATATTTATCACACAAAAGCAGTCATTCCATTTAAATCTGTCTAAGCAATAATTTAAGAGCAACATAGCAATGTCCAGCTATCCAAAATTGGAAGCAAAATACTAAGCTATCTTTCAATGATCCTCGTGGCCACATCTTGACATGTTGCTAGAGAATCCCAAAAGACTTATTTAATAAAGAGAGTTGCCATTCAAATACAATGACCTCTTAACTGATTATATCTCACCAGTAGGCAATAAAGGACAATGTAGCAGTGAGGACCAACATGTCGCACTTCAGCTCATAAGTAAGCAGCATGATTGTAATGGATAGTGTAACTAAGACTTTTGTAAGGGAATACTATCTGCATCTTCCCTCAAATATCCCTCCTACCTTCAGTCAAAGAACTTCTCACCTACTGCATTTCTTCAAGGTGCAAGTTTGCAGTCAATCATAGCCAATTCAAACATTCGACAAAGGGCCACGTTTCCACCTCGAATCCCTGTGTACTGAAAAGAAACATTGAAGTCAACATTGTTATGCAATTTTCTGAATCTTTCTTGTTTTAAAACAATTTGTCTTTGCACACCTACCATAGCAGTCAGTCATTCAAACTTTATAAACTCAATAGGTTAATTTATCGCAGCATAAGCTGTTCTACAAAATGTAACTTTGGATAGGACATTCACCCTTGAGCGATTGGAGAGATCATTTCATTTATTCCTCAAACATAACTGACCAGTGTCTGAATTCACATCAGAACTACAACATCACGGAACAGAGCAAGAGAATTATAGGTTGCCCAAGACTAGAGTTTCCACAATGGCCAGAACAAAAAGGATGAATTATATTAGTTGTTGTGGTGCCTTGCTAACTGCTTTATGCAGAGGGTAGCAGCAGCATGTGTTTATGACAATGAATATTTATCCTTTATGTTTACCCCAAAAATGAAATGGAGAATGTATAAATGATTCCCTTCTCATCTGTGCATCATATTGTGCTAATGTAGAGATGCCGGCGTTCGACTGGGGTAAATACAGTAAGAAGTCTGACAACACCGGGTTTAAATCCAACCGATTTATTTGATAGTAAACTCAGAAGCTTTCGAGCCTCCGGTCTTCGTCCTGACCATTGTCAGACATTATATTGTGCCCCATAGAATAAAATGGAACATCCCTGGATCTTTGAGCACTACAATACCTTGCCTCAGAGGTGCATCAGCATAGGGAGCAGTGCCTGGATTTGCCCTCTAACCTTTTCCCCTCTACTTTCCTGCAGGGAAACAGATTAAGACCCCCATGTTTTGTCTTTTAAATCACTTTACAGAAACTGGTCTTCTCTATACCCTAGCTAGGCTGTAACTTTATATTCTGCACCCTCTTCTGTCCTCCTCCTCATGTATTCTATGAACAGTATGCTTTGTCTATATAGTGGACAAGAAACAATATTTTTCACTCAATACATGACAATAATAAATCTAATCATTGTGGAAACTCAAGAATTGGGAAACCTAGAATTCTTATTTTTTAAAGGTTTGAAGTTCTTAAAGTTTATTTATTAATGTCCCAAGTAGGCTTACATTCATAGTGTAATAATGTTAGTGTAAAAATCCCCTAGTCACCACACTCCAGCACCTGTTCGGATATACTGAGGAAGCATTAGCACAGCCAATGCACCTAACCAGTATGTCTTTCGGACTGTGGGAGGAAACCAGAGCACCTGGAGGAAACCCACACAGAAACGGGGAGAATGTATAGGCCCCATACAGACAGTGACCCATGCCGGGAATTGCACCAGATCTCTGGCACTGTGAGACTGCAGTGTGCTGCCATGCCGCCCACCAATTCTTTGCACTGCACCAATTCTTTGGTGCGGTGGAGGAAAAAAACGTCTTAAATGCATTTATTGTATTAGCCAATTTCCATTTGGAGAGCAGTGGCATTGTCTTGTTCCACATAATAAGAAAATAACGGTACCTATTGTTCATCATACACACAGTCTGCATTACGTGGTTCTGAGCATGAGCTACATAACCCAGAAATGCTTGGCTATGTCACATAACACCTTGCCTTCTTATGTTTGTATTTAGATGTGGATGAATGTTCCCGATATGGAGGGTCGAGTCTTTGTCAGCAAATCTGCAAGAACAATATCGGCAGCTACAGGTGTCTCTGTTATCAGGGTTACCAGCTCTTAGCCAATGGGCGCACTTGCATCACTTCAAAATATTTAGGCCTAACTGGTGAGTAATTATTTGTTAATGGCAATAACATTTTTTTAGCACTTTTAAAAGTGCTTTACAAAGGCATAATCAAAAGGTGGATGCTGAGTCAAAGAACGAGAGGTTCAGAGGTTTACCACAAGCTTTGTCAAAGGATTGGATTTTTAACATGGGTCTAAAAGGAATTGGAGAGATAAAGGTCTTCAGGAGAACCACTCGTAACTTATCAAAGGCAAGATTTTGAGCTTTAAAGTTGTAATTATTGCAACTGATGCTTTGGGTAGCAGAATGTTGAGAGCTGTGTATTCAAACCTCTGAATAAGTGGCTCTGAAATTCACCCAAGTATTTCTCAGCACTTCAAAGATTCAATTAAAACAGCTTTTATGGTGACCTGTAGATAACGGAAGTCAAGATTCAACACTGACGATTTAAGAGATCATAATGGCATGGTGGTTAGCACTGCTGCCTCACAGCGCCAGGTTTGATCCCAACCTTGAGTGATTCTTTGTGTGGAGTCTGCACATTCTCCCTGTGCCTCTGTGTGTTTCCCCTCACTGCTCTGGTTCCCTCCCACAGCCAAAGATGTGCAGGTTATGTTGATTGGCCATGCTAAATTACTCTTTATTGTAATAAGATGTGTAGATTAGATGGATGAACCATGGTAAAATGTGTGGTGTCACAGAGATAAGGTGGTGGAGAGTATCTGGTAAGATGCTCTGTCAGAGAGTCAGTGCAGACTTGATGAGTGAATGACCTCTTGCTGCACTGTAGGGATTCTGTTCTATGAGATGAGTGTTGCAATCATAATGCTGTCGATAAATTATGAAATATTCCATGCTATACCTTCTCAGGTGCCAGCAAGCTTCATGGTAGCTCTCCCCTCGCATTGATCCTCTATCTGTAACCAAGCCCTTAATTAAGTTGGTGCAAAACTGAAAGTAGTGCCAAATTTGCGATTTGATGATTCGGGGGGGCGAACCATCATGGGATAAAAAGCTGAGTGGTATTTGGCCACATTGGATTCTATGCAAGCACAATTTTACCCCTTGTGATTTATGTTCTGTCCTTCTCTCTATGGATCCCAAAACTTGTATGCTTTCTTCATCAATGTTCCACATTGTCTCAGTGCTTTTAATGCGTATCTCAGATGCCTCTTCTATATCACATCCTGTAGCCATGTTGTTATTTATTTCACATTTCCACTGCTTATTTTGCCTCCCCAGCCTTGTATCTGTCCTCATTCAATGACACCAATGCAGTTATCTAGTTAAACCAAATTCTTCTGGTTTTGCAAAGAGTGAAAAATTGTACATGCTGGAAATCTGAACATACAAGGGAAAAAAGTTGGAAATACTCAGCAGGACAGGCCACATCAATGGAAAAGCAAGAACCAGACAGAATGACAGGCCTTAAGTAAACTCTTCTTGAGATCAAGGAAGGGTTTAAGGTTTGAAGAGTTGACTGACTCCTGTTTTTCTGCAGATGCTGCCAGACTCAATGAGTATTTCCAGCTTTTTCTGCTTTTATTTTCCTCCTCCCTCTGGTTCACTTGCTCCCTATTATTTGCCATTTGTTACCATCAGTGGAAAATGTCATTTTCTGTCGTCACTTCCAAATTATGCATATCCAATGTAAACAGTGGCTGTTCTCACACTCACTGCAGAGGCACCCAAAGAAACACCTTCTTCCATTCGGATTCAACTGCTGATGAAATAGCTTTTCGCTTCTTCATAGAAAAATCATAGAATCCTTACAGTGCAAAAGGAGGCCATTTGGTCCATTGAGCCTGCACGACAACAATTCCACCTAGGCCATATCTCCTTAACTTGACGTATTTACTCTCCTAATATCCCTAACACGTAGGGGATAATAGCTATGGCCAATCAGCCTAACCTGAACGTTTTTGGACTATTGGGAAACCGGAGCACCCAGAGGAAACCCATGTAGACACGGGGAGAATGTGCAAATTACAACAGATAGTGACGCAAGGTTGGAATTGAACCCAGATCCTTGGTGCTGTGAGGCAGCAATGCTAACCATTGTGCCACCATGCTGCCTGTTGTGCCACCATGCTGCCCATAAAAGCAAGCCAACTTAAGAATGACCTCCTCACTACCATTACCTTTCTGCACCTTGTTGAATCTCCCATCCGGCTTTGCTGAAATCTTAAAACCATCTTCCCCTGTGCAAATTGTCCATTGACTTCCCGAAGTAGCCTATAGATTTGCCATGTGAGGCCTCTGTACTTCAAAGCAATGCTGACTCCTTTTGTCTACGTTTCTCTAGGCTGGGAGCCAGCAACTTTTTTATTAACCTGAAGAAGTTTTTAAAATATTGCCTAAAATAAGAAATATCTTATAGAATGGATAATTTGCATAAATATTAAATGAAATGCAATTAATGAATTTATGTGTGAATAAGAAAAAGAGACTGAAAGAGAATAGACCTAACTCTCAATTAACATTATTTATTTTGGCTTTGGATAACTGAAGTTATCATTAAAACAAACTTCAACTTAAGATCCCCAAAATTCAAGCAGTTTTTTTAACTGGTGATTCATATGATAACAAAGTAGCTTTGAAAGCACACTCAGAATAATTTATCACCTCAAAGATACGAGGAAATATAATTATTTCAATCATAAAACCTGATACTCAAACCAAAGGCACTATCTGTAACTGTGGTACGATAAAAGCGAAGTACTGCGGAAGCTGGAATCAGAAACAAAAACAGAAAAATGCTGGAAAAACTCAGCAGATCTGACAGAATCTGTGGAGCGAGAAACAGAATTAATGTCTCGAGTCCATATCCCTCTCCTTCAGAGCTATAACCATCCATAACCAGGGGTTGCTTTAATCACTCCAACAGATTTATTCAGAGCACAGTGATGGTTTTTATTAAAATAATTATTTGAAACTATAAAGGGTAGCAGATATGGTTTGCCTTTTATCCTCAGTATGAAAAACATGCGTTAGCATGACTTGAAATACTCAATTATTGCAGATTAAAGGCTAACCAGCTATTGGTTTCCAGGGCTATCTATATGTCTTTTTCAGTAATAAACTGCTGTTACATTTGCCCTCCCCTATCACTGTTTCCGAATTCCTTAAAAAAGGCTGACCAAATTTATGACCCATTTCCTCAGATACTTTTCTTGTGAGCCCAGGGGCCTTGTTAAGATTGCTGAGTTTTGCACATGCCTGTTTGATGCATGCCGAGACTGAAGGCGGAAAGACCTTTTGCATTGCTAACATTGGAGTTAACAGTGCTGCTGTGTATCTTAATCTGAGCTAGATCCGGCAGCTTAGTGGTTAGATTACTGAACTAGGAATCCAGAGGCCTGGGCTGACATCATAAAGAGTTATCGTAGAATCCCAAGGTGCAGAAACAGGCCATTGAGCCCATCGGGTCTACACTGACCACAATCCCACTCAGGTCCTATACCCATAATCCCATGCATTGACCCGAGCTAGTCCCCATGACACTGAGGAAAATTTAGCATGACTAATCCACCTAACCTGCACATTTTTGGAATGTGGGAGAAAACCGGAACACCCAGAGGAAATCTATGCAGACATGGGAAGAATGTGCAAACTCCACACAGGTAGCAACTCAAGTTGGGAATTGAACCCAGATCCCTGGCACTGTGAGGTAGCACTGTATCACCATGAGTTCATACCTCACTGTAGCTGTTTGTGAATTTGAATGCATATAACTAAACAAATCTGGAAGAGAAACAGAACATCAGTAATGGCATTGCTGTAAAAACCTGATTAACTCATGAAAGTCCTTTCAAAAAGAAATCTGCAGTCCTTCCTTGGTCTGGACTGGACTCATGCCAATGCTATTAAACTTCCTCTGAAATGAGCTAGCAAGTCACACAATTTAATCAAACAAAAAGTATAATAAGGTGTAATAGAATAGAAAACCTATAGTGCAGAAAGAGGCCCTTTGGCCCATCGAGTCTACACCAACTACGATCCCACCCTTTTCCTACTCCCATATCCCTACGTATTTACTCGCTAATCTTTCTTACCTACACATCTCAGAACACCAAGGGGCAATTTTGTAATGACCAATCAACCTAACCTGCATATCTTTGGACTGTGGGAGGAAATCAGAGCACCCGGAGGAAACCCCTGCAGACACGAGAAGAATGTGCAAACTCCTCACAGACAGTGACCCAAGATGGGAATCGAATCCAGGTCCTTGGAGCTGTGAAGCAGCAGTGCTAACCATTGTGCTACCGTGCCGCCTTTAAAGAAATGCTCTCAACATACCAGGATGGGTGCAGCTTCAGAAACACTGAAACTCAACAACATCCAGTCCACTTATGACACTTATCCAGCAACTTCAAACTTATTTATCTTCATCACCTGCACATAGTGATAGCAGTGTATATCATATGCAAATCTCAGCAAGATTCCTTTGACAGCAATTTGCAAACCTTCTGATCTGTACTACCTAGAAGAACAAGAGAAACAGACATATGGGAACACCACTGCCTGGAAGTTCCCCTCTAAGCCACACAGTATCCTGACTGAAAGTATATCGCCATGCCTTCATTGTCATTGTTAACAGCACTGTGGGTGAATCCACATCATCTGGACATGCAGCAACTCAAGAAGGCAGCTCAAGTACAATTAGAGATTGGCAGCAAAATATTGCTGCCAATATTGATTAATATTACTCTATGAACTGTACGCTTTGTCTGTAGAGCACAAGAAACAATATTTTTCACTGCCAATGAATTGGATAGAGCAGGAGCTATACAAGTTGTGATATAACCAGAAAGAATGTTTTCTGTGGTGCATCTATAAATATTGGCGAGAGTCATAGTGGACATGCTGAACTTCCTCAGTCTTCTGAGAAAATAGAGGCGTTGGTATGCTTTATTAACTATAGAGTCAGCGTGGAGGGAACAGAACAGGTTGTCAGTGATCCAGACACGTAGAAACCTGAAGTTCTCAACCATTTCCACTCCACCACCACTTACTCGCCAGTAATGGTCACATCCCGTGAAAAAATAATAAAAACAGGCAGACCACTCAACATCAGGCTGTTACATTCAGAAGAGACAAAGGGACATGGGCCTAGCTGATCCTGCAAAATCTTCTTCAATATCTGGGGATATTGTAATTTTTGCCAGAAATGAGGGAGGTAGCCGTGACTCGTGAATCAGCAGGCTTGACACACCCATGCTCTCAGAATCATACACCTCAGTCCACTGGTAGGACAGAGGTGGTGGTGCAATGGTATGCAGTTGGGAGAGATTGATTGTGGGATTAATATTGATTCTAGGTTCTGTAAAGTCTTCTGACACCATGCCAAACATAAGGAAAACACTTGCTGGTACAATCCTGCTTCATACTGAATGCTTGGAAGAAGCATTGAGCATAGCATGGACACAGAATATACTCCTTCAATGTCCATCAACAAAAAAGGCTACCTCTAGTGGCCAAGCAGTAAAAACATACCTTGTACATAGCGCCTGTGGCAAGTGGTGGAAGACCAGCATGAGAGAAAAACCTTACTTGACCTAGCCCTCACCAGAAAGTCATTGACTTTCGGAAGTGTAGTGGAGGACATATCCTTGCCTACATCAATGGTGGTGGAGTGGAAATGGTTGAGAACTTCAGGTTTCTACGTGTCTGGATCACTGACAACCTGTTCTGTTCCCTCCACGCTGACTCTATAGTTAATAAAGCATACCAACGCCTCTATTTTCTCAGAAGACTGAGGAAGTTCAGCATGTCCACTATGACTCTCGCCAATATTTATAGATGCACCACAGAAAACATTCTTTCTGGTTATATCACAACTTGTATAGCTCCTGCTCTATCCAAGACCACAAGAAACAATAAAGGATTGTGAATGTAGCCCAGACCACCATGCAAACCAGCTCCCATCCATTGACTCTGTCCATACTCCCCACTGTCTTGGAAAAGCAGCCAGCATAATTAAGGATCCCATGCATCCTAGATATTCTGTCTTCCGACTTCTGTCGGGAAAAAGATACAAAAGTCTGAGATCCCGTACCGACTGACTCAAGAACAACTTCTTCCCTGCGGCCATCAGACTTTTGAATTGACCTATCTTATATTAAGTTGATCTTTCCTTAACCCTAGCCATGGCTGTAACACTATGTTTTGCATCCTCTCCCGTCCTGCTGTCCTATGTACTCTATGAACTGTACGCTTTGTCTGTAGAGCACAAGAAACAATATTTTTCACTGTATCCAATACATTTGTCAATAATAAATCAAATCAAATCAAAATCATCATGATGCACTTATATGTGGCAGTATTGGTGGCATGGACCATTGCAGAGTCCTTTGGAAAAGTTTTGTCTTTATTATGTTCTGTGGCACCGTTGCCATGTTAAATGAGATAGATTCAACACAGATTGTTCAGTCTTGAGCTGCTCAGTCAGCTGTAGCAGAATTGTATTCCCACAATCTGTAACCTTATATTGCATTACTATCAGTCTGAGGACTAATTCTGCCTCGATGATGGGTGTCGGAGAACAGCACAAGGTGCTGAAAAGGAGGTGTCAGGTTAATGAATTATTAACCCAGGGCTTGATGCATGCTGATAACCAAAAGTAATAGATGTAGCTAAGTAATCCTGCAAGAAACCAATGAGGCCAAAGTTCTGAAGTCCTTTCATCTTTAGTTATTAATGGTGGTGCAAAGTTACGTAACTAACTGGAAGATATGGTTCCATGAACATTTCCATCCTCAACAATACTGGAATTTAGCAATTCAGTGCAAAAACAAGACAGAATCGTTTGCAACTGTTGTCAGCCAGAAGTCCAAAGGAAAAAAATGTCATCAATGTATCTGGTATATAGCCTTGGTGGAGGTGCCAGATGTTTGGGCCACCTTGATCTCATGTCAGTTTTCAAACAATTCAATCCATTCCACACAGTTAGTAAAACTCATCTTCTGACTCCCAAAAGCCTTGCCATCATCTGTAAGACACGGGTCAGGAATGTGATAGAATGCTCCCCCCTTGCCTGCATCAGTGCAGCTGAAGCAGCGCTCAAACCACACGACACCATCCAGGACAAAGCCCACATGATCAAGATCCCACCCAGCACCTTAAACGTTCAGTTGCTTCACCAGTGCAATGTGGCTGCAGTGTGCACCACCTTCAGCAACTAGTCACAACTTTTTTGACAGCATGCTCCAAACTCTCATCTGTCATCCAAAAGATCAAGGGAGCAGTAGGTTACATAGAAGCATATGTAGAAGATCAAAGCAGGAGGAGGCCATTTGGTACTTCGAGCCTGCCCCGCCATTCATTATGATCATGGCTGGTCATCAAATTCAATACTCTAATCCTTCCTTACCATCCCCCCCAATCCCTTGATCTTTTTAGCCCCCAAAGCTATATCTGTGGGTGCTCCGGTTTCCTCTCTCAATCCGAAAGACTTGCTGGTTAGGTGCATTGACCATGCTAAATTCTCCCTCAGTGTACCTGAACAGATGCCAGAATGTAGCAACAGGAGGATTTTTACAGTAACTTCATTGCAGTGTTAATACCAGCCTATTTGTGACACTAATAAATAAACTTGAAATCAGACAATGTTTTGGCCACAATTACTTTCCGTGGTAGTGAATTCCACAGACCCACCACTCTGGGTGAAGGAATTTCTCCTCCCCTCAGTCATAAAAAGGTTTACCTCTTATTTTCAAGCTCTGACCTCCGAGTTCTGGATTCCCCCATGGAAACACAACTGCTGCTCAATAGCGTACCATCTGCACTTGGAAGATATTTCTATTTCTTCATTGTTGCTGATTCAGAATATTGAAACAGTAACCAGCAGACGTTGTGTGTTCACCACACAGTCTCCAGCATTCAAGATGGTGGCTCACACTCACACTAGCACTTCAAATGCTAGATTGGTAAGATAGTAAATGCTAACCTTACCGATGGTGTGCACATCTCACAACAAATGCATTTTTAAAAATTGCCTGATTTTGAGATCCATTGATTATTTTGGAAGTGTACTTTGTAGACGATAATCATACGTGTAAAATCAATATTCCACTGGTGTCAAATATGACTCTTGACCCAGCCTGTGTGAATAAAGAACAGCATATTGTGGAACTGCATCGTGGCATAACGTCATGTGCAAGCAGTAATGCAAATGCATAAGATATATTTGTATTATGTCAACCATTTAAAGCAATGGTGGGCAACGTGGCCCATTTGTGCTCTGAGTGCAGCCCAGGAGCTGATGTGCAGAGTTGCCACATTCCACTGATTTCTATCTGCCTACTTTTTTTCTACTGATAGAGTCATAAAGAAAGGGCATGTGAAATGAGGTGAATTTAATTGCATATAACATTGATGATGAGGAGCCATGCACTCCCACTGTATCCAAAGCATAAATATTTCCTTTGTTTTTACAAAGGAAATTAGTGAAGTTAGTGACAGTTCCATCAATATAGGAATTAATTGAGTACTTCCATGAAATATTTGACATGTATTAAATACATTGAAGAATGGAGTCAAAGTTAGTCAATCTTGGCTTCAATCTTGTGACCCATTGACATGAAGGAAGGCCACTCATGCAGCCCACTCACTAGCCTTGGTTGACCATCACTGATTTAAAATGAAACTTATCTTTTCATTTGAAGTATCGTATGCTTGTTAATTCATGTTCAATTTGCATTGGTTCTGACATGTGTTGGTGTAAAAACCACAAAAAATGGAATCTTGCTGTTAATATCTTAATTTAGGATTATTAGTAAATTTGGTCATTTTGATTTAGAGTTTCCTTATGAGCCACTATGCTATTTGCGTTGCAACAATGACTCAACTTCAAGAATACTTAATTGCGTGTAAAATGCTTTGGGACTTCCTGCAGTTGTGAAAGGTTCTATGTAAATGTGAGTCTTTGTTTCTTTATCAGGAGTCCCTGGTCATTGCGGGGAGTACGGCTGTGACATAAGCTGTAACCATGGCGGCTGTGAGGAAATCTCCCGTGTGTGTCCCATCGGCTTCATCATGACTGAGACCAGCAACGGAGTCAGCTGCAAAGGTAGGAGACTGTCTGAGGGAAGAGTTTGTGCAAGATATCTAAAGGATATCCTTTAAAGTCTCACTCAGTGTTACTGAGCCACCCAGGCTTGGGAAGTGACATGAGCGGTTCCACCTTTTGGTGAAAGGTTATAACAGAGTAAGGAAAGAGAAATTGTTTCTGCTGGCAAGAGAGTCAGTAAGCAGAGGATAAAGATTTAAGGTGATTGACAATAGAATCAGTGATGACTTGAGGAAACATGTTGTTTTGCAGCAAGTGGCTATGATTTGGAATGTGCTGCCTGAAAGATTGGAGGAGACAGTTTCAGCTTTAAATTTCAAAGAGATGTTGGATAGACATTTTAAACAAGAAGAAGAGCAGGGACGCTGAGTGACCTCGTACTGTGTTGTATGATTTGATGTGGTGGGGCAATTGCAATTGACCTCAGAGCCAGAGAGAGGGTAGAAAAATCCATTGAAAAGGATGACCCATGCTTATGTGTGAAGAATGGCCATTTGGACAAGATACCAGAAAGCCAGCAGCTTCTCAGTAAGTTAATGGAAGGCTGGAATGACTTAGTGATCAGATTGATTCCCTCCTCTGTTCATGTTGATCAGTGGTATCCAATGTTTCCAATGTGATCTGTTCACTCAGAACAGGTCTTAAGGATACAACCTGGAGACTTCACTATCACCTGGGGCAGCTCATAAATTACTGAGATGTAGGAGAATTGGCACTGAATCCATTGACAGTAATTCTAATGATTGTATTGTCATTCCAAACTACCAGTAAACGCATGACAACAATCATTGCAATTGCTAAGCAGTGACCATAAAATTGATTGCTGTTTTGTTACAAAGACTTAGTGGTTCTAGTACTATTTGCCAATGGTCATATATTTTAAGTTGGAACAGGATATGTTGCAACCGTAGCATGTGGAGGTACTGGTGGACAACTGTGTGATTCATAGCAACCTCATCTGGAGGAAGTGTCTGCAACTTGAGGAACTTCAGTGGAACTCCCGAGTTGATGAGCTGGATTCGGTCATGTGTAATAAGACAGAATCAACTAAAGACCCCATAGTAAAGAATTCTCTGGACAAGAGTGTTCATAACATGATAGAATTTCATTTTCAGTATGAGTATGAGAAATATAGGTCCATAACTAGAAGCTAAAATTTAGTAAAGACAATTGCAAGGGTATGAAGACAGAATTGATTCAAGTGGATTAGGAAAATATTTTAAAAAGTAAGATGGTGGAGATACAGCCATTTCATAATTCTCAACAAAGATGTATTCCATCGAGGAGAAAAAATTCTGCCCGAAGCCATCTGTGGCTAACTAAAGAACTTAAGGATAGAATTAAATTGAAAGAAAAGCTGTACGATGCTGCAAAGATAGGGCAGGGAATTGGTAACATTTTAGAAACTACCCAAAGAATAACTTAAAAAAAGGAAAGAAATTGAAATATGAGGGAAAACTAATAAGGAATAACAGATAATAACAGATAATAAAAGCTTCACTAAGTATATAAAATGGAAAAAAGTAGCTAAAGTGAACATTAGTTCTTTGGGGAATGATGTTAGGGAATTAATAATAGAGAATGAAGAAATAGCGAAGGCTTTGAACAAGTGTTTTGTATTTGTCTTCCTGGGAAGAAGGGACTGGTTTATAAGGAAAGATTGAGCAGGTTGGCCCTAAACTCACTGAAGTTTGGAAGAATAAGCGGTGATTTTATTGAAATATAAAATTTTAGGTGAAGGGTAGAAGCAGAGAAAATATTTTCTGTTGTGGGAGATCTAAACTAGTTTCAAAATAAGGGGGTCTCCCATTTAAGATGGCGATGATGAGAAATTTATTCTCTGAAGGTTGTTAGTGTTTGGAGTTCACTCCTCAGTGAGCAACCGAGGCAGGGTCATTGAATATATTCAAGTTAGACACATTTCTGATTAAGAGAGTTATGGGTTATGAATTCTGGCCACACCAGATCAACCATGATGTTATTGAATAGTGGAGCAGGCGCGACAGGCTGTATTCTTGCTCTTTTCCTGCTCCTATTTCTTACGTTCTTATGGATTAGTGACAGGATCATGTGGGCATGCCCCATCCCTCCAATAACTGGTAATATCACAAGACATTCTGGGCCTTCATTGCCCTGAAAATGTATTTATCCTTGACATGCCCTAACTTCCTCAAAGATCATTCTCTACTTCAAATCAGGAATGTTAATGATGGTGCTGGAGAACTTGCATGATGAAGATACATTGCAGAAGAACTGATTTTAAAGAACAGTTAGTGTTTTTTGTGGGAAGAGATTGCAATGACCATGGCTAAATGAGTGATTCGGAAGCTTTTTTTCATCACCTCTGCTCTGCAGCAAGACCAGTGTTTAAAAGGGAACACAGGTTTGTGACATGTCTAAGCAGACTTTCACAACTGCAGAAACATTTTAAAAGTAACTATTTCCTTTGTAATAATAATCCATTTGGTGCTATTAAAAGTTAATGGCATATTTTGAAAAAGGTTCTCAGTTCTTTTCTCCCTTTATGTAGCAGATATGATGCAGACAATAAGGTACAGTCAGCACAACTGATTTGGGCAGTGTCAAGCATCCTGCTGTCTTGTCATGGGATCCAGTTTCACAACATAGAAGTGATATTATTGTTGATGCATGGGGCTTCCATCATACAAAAGCTGACATTGTCCATGCTCACCCACAACCAAAACTCTGACCCTCTGTAGCTCAGAGAATGTGTACAGTGACTCCTTGCAGCTCGGAGAACGTGTACTCTTCCTCCCTGTGGCTTGGACAATGTGTACACTGACTTCCTAAAGCTCGGAGAATGTGTAGTCTTCCTTTTTGAGGCTCAGAGAATGTGTGCACTGATGTCCTGTAGCTCGGAGAGTGTGTACTCTTCCTCCTTATAGCTTGGAGAATGTATACACTGACTTCCTGTAACTTGGAGAATGCGTACTCTTGGAGAATGCGTAGTTTGGAGAATGTGTACGCTGACTCCCTGTAGTTGGAGACTGTGTATGCTGAATTCCTGTAGCTCTGAGAATGTGTACATTGACTCCCCCTAGCTCAAAGAATGTGTACTCTCCCTCCCTATAGCTCAAAGAATATGTACACTGACTCCCTGTAGCTCGGAGAATGTGTACACTAAATCCCTGCAACCCAGAGAATGTGTACACTGACTTCCTGTAGCTCAGAGAATGTGTACTTTCCCTCCCTGTAGGTGTACTCTCCCTCCAGGTAGCTTGGAAATGTGTATCCTTGTACTCTCCTTCCCTGTCGTTCAGAGAATTTATGCACTGACCCCCTGCAGCTCAGAGAACGTGTACGCTGAATCCCTGCAGCTCAGAGAATGTGTACCCTTCCTCCCTGTGGCTTAGAGAACGTGTACCCATCCTCCCTGTGGCTCGGAGATTGTGTGTACTGATGCCCTGTAGCTCGGAGAATATATATTCTGCTTCCCTGTAGTTTGGAGAATCGTGAAGTAAAACACCCTACACCAGATGTTTTCTGAATGCTGAACAAAAGCTAGTTTGGAGGAGTTATCCTTCTTGATTGTTTTCCCCATTATCTCCAAGTGAAGCTTTCCGTGTGGAATCCTGAGAATGTGGTAGATACAGGGAACGGAGGAGGTGGCGAGCGGGTGTGGGTGGAAGATTGTTGTCAACTCACGCAATGGTATAAGTTTGCTCACTGCATCAATGTCAGACAGACTGAAGTCTGTGCACAATGTGGCTACTTCATTTCCTGCGTTATAATGCTGATTACACATCAGAAGCATTTCATTGGCTGTCATCCCATAATTCTGGATGGTGCTATTTAAATGCAAGTTATTTTCTTCCTTTTGCTTATTGCCTGCTCTGTAGTAGAACACTGCATTTGCCTGATGAAGGCACAAGAGTGTCGAAAGCTCGCAGATTTACTATCAAATAAATCGGTTGGATTTAAAATTGGTGTTGCTAAATTCTTACTGAGTTCTTACTACCCCAGTCCAACGCCGGCATCTCTACATCGTAGCCGCATTACCCAATGATTAGGTCATGGTTCATAGGTTTTAAGCTGTCTGTGCCTGGGTTTACTGTGATTGGAATGTAAATATGGATTTAGCTGGTCATAGGGAATACTTGCTATGGAATACTTCAAGCTGTTGGTTCACTTGCAAATGTTTCCTTTAAGAAAAGGTTAAAGCTAATTTTGACCTTGTTTATTTTTTTTCTGTGAAAGTAAATGCTTGAAGAGGATAGTTACATATAATTGGTGACAGCAATTGCAGAGGATGTCTATCACTAGAATATGAAGTTATGAGTAAGAACATAAAGGTCTCAGCATGGTTTGTGCTTCCAGAAGAACTGATACTAAAGTAAGAAGGAAATACCTATGATGACTGAGTTTTATGGACTTGGGTTATGTATACATGAAAATATGCACTGCTGTAGAGTTCAAAATCTTAACCTGAAAAAACAGCAACACATCAGAACTCTCAGATAACTCTGAGAACTGTTTCTGGGTGAAGTGGGTGAACATTATATCTCTAGTTGTTGATGTAACTTTATAATTCCTCAGTTGCAGCAGCAATTAGATCTAAGCAGCACAAGTAAGAAGATGACCATAGCAGTACAGGCATGACTAGTTCTGAACCAATGGTGTGGAAGATTAACGTGTGAGGTGGCCACAGAAAGATGGACAAAGTGATTTGCATACTTTGTGCTAATAACATAACCAGTGAACATAGGCTTCCCTTTCCTGGAGATGAGCAGCACCAATGCCTTGTGACTGCAGAGGTCCAACAGGCCAGCAGCTGAGGGACAAAACCAGGCAAGGAAAATTATATACATTTTTTGGAATTACAAACATCAACAACAGTGGAAACAATAGGTGGAAAAGATAGGGAAATGTATTTACTTAGAAAGTTTTGGCACAAATTATTACAAATAGCGTGAAAATATTCATGTCCAACTGTAGGCCTCTCTGTAGCATCCCTACTGTATATCAGTGAGCACTTCCATCATTTTAGAAACTCAAGTTGGTTCTTGATCTGTAGCTGTTTTGAGATCTTGTCAGCTTTCTTGCATCTGACCATTCCCTTGCAATTGTGTTTTTGTCTATATATGCCATGTTTGTGAAACTTAGCTCTCCAGCTATCTGATGAAGGAGCAGCGCTCTGAAAGCCCGTGATTCCAAATAAACCTGTTGGACTTCAACCTGATATTGTGAGACTTCTTACCTTCTGCCCACTTCATTATTGTCAGCACAGGTTAGGCTTGTGACACCGACATGGCTCCTAGGTATGAATCAGGTGTATGTTTTGACATGAACTTCCATGACAAACTGACACCATTTCCATGGCTGTCACAGTTCACATTTCCACTTCCAGAAACAATGTAACTCCTGATGCTGAGGCTCATTTTTGCTCAGGTTTAGAAAACCATAATGACTTTTTTGTGATGCGGTCCAGTAATTTCATGTATTTGGTTTTACGCCCTCAGGTTGTCCTGCATGTTATTGCAATGGCCAGATTTACTTGTGTGTTATTCATCTGATTCACAATTCATTGCCAAGCCCTTTTCCAATTCAGCAATGTTACTACATACATGACGCTCACACTGCGAATCCCCTGCTGCCTGTACCTGCCTTGACTAGGTGAAAATTTCAAACAAAGCAGGTTACCTGGCCATCCTACCCCTTTGGACTACACATATTTTGCAATCTAGATGTAAACCAGAGCATTAACTGGTTTGCTGCCTTTGTGATTTCATTCACCTTGATTAACCACTTTGATTTGCTGTTCTGCTGGTTGATCTGTGGGAGGTGTTATTGCAACTGTTTGCAGATTGACCGTTGCAGGCGTCAAAATGACAGGAATTAAATTGTTCGTTGGAAATGTTGTTATTGCATAACAATTGTACACACCAACTGGACATCTCATCAGAAAATCAACATAATCTTTTGATCTCAATAATGGCTAGAAAACCTCTCCAGCAGAGGATAAGAATAGGCTCAACTGTGGTGCCTTCTCTTGTCAAATAGTCGACAGGCACCAATTGGCTGGATTGATACACTGAGACTAGCCATTTTGTAGAATTATAGAGTCTCTAAGTGTGGAAGGAAAACATTTGGTCCATCAAGCCTGCACTAATAATAATCCCACATAGAAGTTATTCCTGTAACAGCGTGCATTTACCCTGCTAGTTCCCTTGACACTAAGGGGCAATTGTGCATGGCCAATCAACCTAACCCATGTATCTTTGAAATGTGGGTGGAAACTAGAGCACCCGAAAGAAACCCATGGAGATATGGGAGAGCGTATAAACCCCACATAGAGAATCACTCAAGGCGGGAATCAAACCCAGGACACTGGTGCTTTGAGGCAACATTATGGGAAGCAGAGGGCTGCTGGCCTGTCTGGTACTGTTAACATTTGCAGGGGAGGAGGTGAAAAAGAATTAGAGGGGGACTTAGGTGTCCGTGATGTGAGGTAGCAGGCAGTTTCCCACAAATGTCCCTGATTAACAGCCTGAAAATAAAGTGGCCAGACATTTAGGAATGAGGTGAGGAGAAATATCTTCATTGAGCAAGTTGTGAGCCTTTGAAACCCTTGCGTCCAGAGAGCTGTGAATGTTGAATCGTGGAGCCTAATGAAGACAGAGACTGATAGTTTTCTGGGGTATTGAGGGAATTAAATGATCTGAGGATTCTGCAGGAAGATGGAGTTGAAATAAAAAATCAGCTGTGACGGTGCATGGTAGAACAGATTGTCTTCCTATTTCTTGTGTGCCAATGTTAATTTAGAATTGAGGATGTTACCGTGAGGGGCCATGACTTTAGCAGAGGCTTTCCTCGTTCTCTTGTCTTAGATTTGATGGGGGATCAGCAAAATTCCTGGAAGGAAAAACCTGAGAGGCCATTTCTCTGGAGGTCCCATTGATATCCCACTGGACAGCATCCATGCAAATTCAGGGCCACAGTAAGAAATGCATACGTTACACTGTGCAGCATGTAGACTGAGCCAGTCCATACATTAGTTATTCTTTTGATCAATCAGACTAATTGTTTTATTCCTGTCCAAATTGGTCAAATCGTAGACTGCTGGGGAAATTTTGTTTGATTTGTTAGTTTAGGCCAGGTTGTGGAGAGCTCTTTATTGCTGTCTTGAGCTATCAGGTCTCTTAGAAACAGTAGCTGTGGGACCAACGCTGCCTGCAGATAGATTTATCTGTGAGATGGATTGTGACAGGGAACTGACAACTTGCCAAATGCATTCCCCAGCAGGCTCTGAGCGGAAAAACATGGCTAATTGCCAACTGGCTACCAGCCAGTGTCAAAATCCGATTTACAGATAACTTCAGCTGCTACCTGTTCTTGGAGCACAACATTAACTCTTTCACTTCTGATTCTTTCAATGCTCTCTCTCTCTCTCACACACACACACTATATCTGGCTTAGAACAGGGCATGGTACACTGTATAGTGAATATAATACACATACATTGGTGACATTACAATGGGATTGATTGCCTTTTGTCTTGTAAGATGATGGTTTATGCCATGGTGGTAACCTTTTTTGAGAGCATCACCTGGTGGGCTCAGGAGCCCCAGTCTGGCATGGCAGACTCTGTCACATTTTGTTTCATTCATTCAAGGGATGTAGGTTTCACTGGCCAGTTAGAGGGAATGAATGTTTTCGGATGGGCTGCTTTGTCCTGGATGGTGTCAAGCTCCTTGAGTTTTGTTGGGAGTTGCACCCAGCCAGGTAAGTGGAAAGTATTCCATCAAACTTGTGCCTTGTAGATTATGGACAGGCTTTGGAGAGTAAAGGGGTGAGTTACTCATCACAGGATTCGAGCCACTGATCTGCTTTGGTAGCCACAGTGTTTATTTGGCTAGTCCAGTTCAGTTTCTGATCAACAGTAACCTCTAGGATGTTGGCAGGATTCAGTGATGGCAATGCAATTAAATATCAAGGGTGAGATTCTGCCTTGTTGGAGATGATCATTGTACTTGTGTGGCGTAACTTACCAATCCAAGCTGGTAGTGGAATGAAAAGGTGTCTGATTTGCTGCTCTCTGTTTTCCCTGAGCCCTCAGCCAGCTGAACTTTTCATTTTTGCTCGTCTCTTCCAATGCACTTCCAAATATCCTCCAAAGATCACAGCCGTCAGCGACTGTCTGCAGGTTGTCAGTGTCAGCTTCTGCCATCTTCATATCAGGCTTGCAGGTGTTCTTGCCATGGAGAAGAAGCTGCGAGATAATAACTGGAGCAGGCATGAGTCCAAACATCATAGAGACTGATATTACAATTCTGCTTTTTGTGACATTGTTGCCCAGTTTGATTACCTCACTTAATGGGTTAAAGATGAACTTAGATCAAGTGACTTAATTAATTGTTAATCATTGGGATTAGGAAATTTAACTACATACATCATTTAAAACAATGTTTTCACTCATTTTCCTTATGAGAGACAAAATATGTTACTGCTGCAAGAATCACCGCAACTTGATTAATCGTAACCTAACAGGTATTCTGAGGTATGTACTATAACAGGCAGACAGAGTGGCACAGTGGTTAGCACTGCTGCCTCACAGCGCCAAGGACCCGGGTTCGATTCTGGCCTTAGGTCACTGTGCGGAGTTTGCACATTCTCCCTGTGTCAGTGTGGGTTTCCTCCCACACTCCAAAAATGTGCAGATTACATTGATTGGCCATGGAAAATTGCCCCTTAGTGTCAGGAGGATTATGGTGTAAATATATGTGGTTACAGGAATAGTGCCTGGGTGGGATTGTGATCAGTGCAGACTCGATGGCCAAATGGCCTCTGTGTGCATTGTAGGGTTCCTAATGTTCTGGAGCAGAGAATCGTAGAGGTTTACAGCACAGAAATAGGCTCTTCAGCCCAACTTGTCCCTTTTTTTAACCCCAAAGCTGGTCCCAATTGCCCACGTATGGCACAGTTGGATGGCATAGTGGCACAGTGATTAGCACTGTTGCCTCACAGCCCCAGGGGCTTGGGTCACTCTGTGTGGAGTTTGCACTTTCTCCCCATTTCTATGTGGGTTTCATCTGGGTGCTCCAGTTTCCTCTCTCTGTCTAGAAGACGTGCTGGTCAGGTGCATTAACCTGAATAGACACCAGAACATGGCAACTAGGGGAATTTCACAGTAACTTCATTGCAGTTTTAATGTAAGCCTTACCTGTGACTAACAAATTAACTTTATCTTTAACTTTATCCCTCCATACCCATTTTATCCATGTAATTTTCTAAATGCTTTTTAAAAGACAAAATTGTATCCACCTCTACTGCTATCTCTGGCAGCTTCTTCTAAACACTCATCACCCCGTGTGTGAAAGAATTACCTCTCCAGACCCTTTTGTATCTCTTCCCTCTCACCTTAAACCTATGTCCTCTAGTTTTAGACTCCCCTATCTTTGGGAAAAGATATTGACTATCTCGCTGATCAATGCCCCTCATTGTTTTATAGACTTCTGTCAGACCACTCCTAAGCCTCCTGTGTTCCAGAGGCAAAAGTCCCAGTTTTTCCAGCCTCTCCTATAATTCAAACCAGCAATTCCCAGTAGTACTCTACAAAGTTTGTTCTGGATTAGGTGCAGCAAAGAGTTATTGCTATACTGCAACAAGAATTGATTGAAGATGAGGCTCACAGATTTAACTTTTGAAGAGGTTGTTAAAGATATATGGTAGGTTTAGTGTGGAATAATGCTCCTTCGGGCAACTAATAAAATGCAGCAGGAATTTAGCACTGTGACTTAAACTATATTCCCTTGCTGTACCAACACTTGTTGTACGAGTCATTCTTTCAGCTCTGAAATATAGGTTGGAATCTAGCAAGATGTGAAAGCTGGAAATCTATTACTTTTTCAGTGCTTTCCTCTCAAGATGAGAAATTTGGTCTGGATATGAATATGCAAAATCCTAGCCTTACCGTCGGCTTTGGTCAAAGTAGAGCTTTCTCTAATCTTTTACATAAAAGAGATGGCAAGTCCTAGGCAAGGTGGCCCACATTGCAAATTTCCATGCAGGGATCAATGAAGGCATACCCGGTACAATCAGATGTATCATGCTGCTAAATAGTGGAAGTGGGACCCTTCCCAATTTGTGGACCAGAATTATGCAATCACCCCCCAGGAAAATATCATTGAAAATAAGTATTATGAATGGCAACTTTGCCCCCTCCTCCAAGTCACTATCACTTCTTGTTGGGATCAATTTGCCTAAGTGCCAATCACTCTGCAGTACGATGCCACAGTGGACATGTGTGTCAGCAACCTATTTAAACGTGGGATGTATCATCATGACCCCAGTCCTGCCCTCAACCAACCTCCACTTTGCAATCTGATGTTTGCCCTTGCGTTAATCGCTGTACAGTGTCATTTTAAATAGTTACTGCTTTTCAGATGGCTTATCTTCTTCAAGCGTTTGGTCTTACTGCTCCCTGAATTGGGCCCCAACGTACGGCTTTTATCTGGAAACTTGATGAAATTTAACTTTTGAAAAGAAAAAGCTCCCACCCAATTGCCTTCGGAAAACCTTGGGCTTGTTCACACAGACTGAAGTTTGGCTACAGAAGCACCACACAATGCCAGCTCCTGAGGACAGGCTTAATCTTTAACACTGATTAGTTAAAGCTTTCCTTTATTTCAACTTAAGAGTAAAAAATCATTTCCAAACAGACATATGATCTTTACAGGGTTCTTGTGGGAGGAACATTGAAGGGAGGAGATGACTGGTTCCTCCAGGTCATAGGGAGACAAGGGGCCGCATTTTTGTGTAGCTTTGGAGGCTGGTTTCGGTTTGCGAAAGGCAAAACTTCAATTTTGTTTTGAGGAAGTCAGATTTTGCTCCATATTCCCAAAGTGTGCAATTTCTGTATACCTGTCCTGTGGGCAGGGAATGTCCACTGTGCAAAATCCATATCTGCTGCTGTAATCATCGTGTTTCCCACTGTTAGATGGGGGCAAAAGTAGAGAGAGTTTGTAACCTCCTTGTGGGTAGGCTGGAGGTTTGGGGTGAGGGATGATGCTTAGTTTGCTGAATCCTATCAAGATTGTTGCCATGGGTGTGATTGGATTGAAGGATGTAGCAGGTGAAGTGAAAATATTGTATAAATATGAGGTTATTCACTTTGGAAGCAAAAACAAGAAGACAGATTACTACCTGAATGAGAAAGGGGAGTGTGCAGCAGGATCTGGATGTCCTTGTGCGCCAGTCACTGAAGGTAACATGCAGGGTCGGCAGGCAGTAAAGAAGGCAAATAGTATGTTGGCCTTCATTGCAGATGTTTCAAGTACTGGAACAGAGGTGTGTTGTTGCAATTACACAGGGCCTTGGTGAGGCCACACTTGAATTTACTGATTCTTAAACATCGAGCTTCTAATTTTTAAGACCTAGGCCCTGAAATTTTGTCAAGATATCAAAAATATCAGTGCACTAGTGTGTAATCTCCTTTCCTGAGGAAGGCTGTTCTTGTTCCTAAGGGAGTGCAGGGAAGGTTACCATGCTGATTCCAGGGATGATGGGATTGATGTATGAGGACAGATTGACTAGGTTAGGATTATTTTCACTGGAATTCAGATGAATGAAGTTGAATCTCATAGAGACTTATAAAATTCTGCAGGACTAGTAGATGCAAGAAGGATGTTCCCGATGGTGCGAGAATCCAGAACAAGAAGTCACAGTCTGAGCGTTCAGGGTAGACCATTTAGGACAGACATGAGGAGACATATCTTCACCCAAAGAATAGTGAGCCTGTGGAATTCATTACCACAGGAAGCAGTTGATGCCAAAACATTGAATGTATTCGAGAGATGGCCAGATATAGTACTTGGGATGAATGGCATCAAAGGTTATGGAGAGAAAGCAGGATTAGGCTGTTGAGTTGGACATCAGTCATGATCGTGATGGATGGTAGGGCAGGCTTGAAGCACTACATGGTTGTCTCCTGCTTCTATCTTCTATGTTTCTCTGTTTCTATGTGATTTGCAGAGCTTTGCGAACTGTTGGTTCAAAAGACTAATGGGGATAGGAATCACAAGACTGATAAAATGGGGTGAAGTGCCTCAGTATAAATGGTGAACGCTTGAACAACAAGGGAATACAATCAATATGGCAGCTCGCAAATGACATTGTAGAAGCCAGCAAACAAATACGTAGGACTTAAGTGATTTATGGGATTGTTTACCAGGATGTTGCGTGGTCTGGAGGATATTAGCTATGAGGAGAGATTGGATATAGTTGGTTTGTTCTCAGTGGAATGATGGAGATTGAGAGGTGACTGATAGAAGTCTACAAGATTATGAATGGCATGGACAGAGTGGATAATCATATGCTCTTTCCTAGGGTCGAAAATTCAAATATTGGGGACATAGGTCAAAGGTGCATTGGAAAAAGTTTAGAGGAGATGTGCGAGGCAAGTATTTTGCACAGAGGATGGTGAATGTCTGGAATGCACCATCTGGGGAATAGGTACGATAGCTGAATTTAAGGGATAACTAAATAAATACAAAAATAGAATAGGAATGAAAGGATACAGACTCTAAGTTCATTTGGTTTTAGTTAAGGCAGGCATTATGATTGGTGCAGGCTTGAAAGGCCAAAGAGTCTGTTCATATGCTGTACCTTTCTTTGCTCCAAGCCAGCAGCCTGGGAGGGTATACCTCCAGCAGCACATCAGGACTATATCTGTGGGCACTGTGGAATTTGGTACTCTTTTATGAACATACAACAAGAGGAACCCAACTCCATCTTGGACACAGTCCTACCTCAAACACGAGCCCAGACCCAATCATGACTCTCAGTCTACACCCAGAATCTACCTCCTGTCCAAAATGATGGCTGAAGTCAGACTGTGCTCATGGCTGCAGTTCAGTCGTGGAATGACCTGACCCACATTTCATGGGTTGAAATTGAAAATTAGTCTCAAAATTGGCAGCAAGTTAGTTTTCTGTTGTTACCAATTGTGAGGCAGGCAGAATGCGGTAAAGACAGATATGCTATTTCATTGGAAATTATATACATCATGAAGGGGGAAAGAAATGAGAGAAAAATGGTCAGGGATTACTTGGTATGTAACTAGTGCGAAATTCAACTGGAACTAAAGAACAGCATCACCATTTAAAAGGCACTCGTCGCTCTGAATGCTTTCTGGCTTTGGTGCCATCAGTGAACTTACATTCAACTTACATTACAGTGAACGATTCAATTGGCTCGATGACTTGCTAGAATGGGTTTCACTACAATCAATTTTGTGTTTTTATAATGAAATAAAAGCACCAATCACTCATAAGGAATTGGGTAAATATACTGAGACTCAGTATGTGAGAACATATATGTGTAGGTAGAAAACTTGAAGACATTAGCAGCAGAGCTGTGTGGGCTGTGTCCTGTTCATGAAGCAAGTGAAACTGAGACTGGATCACGTGATACACTTCCCTTCAGATGGCGTATTGCTATTCCTTGATGATACATTACAACAACTTGGACTGTTGATACCCACTGGTGTGGATTCCATTAACATTGGGGCCATTGATTCAAACTGTGCTTACATGTGTAGACAAGGAATGTTGATACAGAGTGTACATAATCTGATCTTTGGGGAATTTTGTTATATGAATGATTTTACATGGGGAAAATGTGATTCTGAAGTTTGCTGTCCTGAACACTATATTGATCGTTTTCCTTCTGAACTGCAGGTTCACTGGCACTGTTTGGGACTTTGGCATGAGTTTGTGACAGAACCATTCCAGGCTATCAGGGACAGTAGTGCAGATTGTATGCAGATTAGATTCCAGTTGAGAATACCAAGAATACAATGTACATATTGATCTCCTTATTTAAGGAAAGATGTAGCTGCATTAGAAGCTGTTCAGAGAGGATTTGCTCGAATAATACCAGGAATGACTGGGTTGTCTCATGAAGGGAGGTTTGGCAGATTAGGCTTATATCCTGCAGGATGGTGTGCTGCACAATAGTTAGCACTGCTGGCCTCACAGCGCCAGGGACCCAGGTTGGATTCCCGACTTGGATCACTGTCTGTGTGGAGTTTGCACATTCTCCCTAAGTCTGCATGGGTTTCCTCTCTCAGTCCAAAGATGTACAAGTTAGGTGCATCGGTCATGCTAAATTCTCCCTCAGTGTACCCGAACAGCTGCAGGAGTGTGGCAACTAGGGGATTGTCACAGTACTTTCATTGCCGTGTGAAAGTAAACCTACTTGTGACTAATAAATAAACTTTATAAGCTTTACCTTTTACCCACTGGAGTTTAAAAAACTAAGGCAACTTGATTGAAATTTTTAAGATTCCGATTGAGTCTTGATAGGGTTGATGTGGAGAAGATGATTCCTCTTGTGGGAGAATCTAGAAATAGGGACCACTGTTTAAAAAGAAGGAATCACTCATTCAAAACAGCAAAATGTTTTTCTCACAGAGGGTAGGGTAACTTTTTGGAACTCTCCTCTTGAAAAGGCAATGGAAGCAGAGTCTTTAAGTATTTCTAAGACAGAGCTAGATAGATTTTTGATTAACAAGGTCTGAAAGATTATCAGGGTAGGCAGGGGTGTCGGACTGAGGTTGCAACCAGATCAGCCATGATTTTACTGTATAGTAGGGCAGACGTGAAGGGCAAAATTGCCTAACCCGGTCCTAATTCGTGTGTTTTTATTTACAGGTCAAGTGCAGCTTTCTTGGTAATTTGGGAGGCTGTAAATTAAAAGCCTAATTCTCGAGTACCTGCAAGAGGCCTGTTTTGTTTGTCCTTGGTGCAGTGATTCTGCATCTTATCCCTCATTCCAACCTTTCCTTCGCCTGCAGAAAAAACAAGTAAAAGTCATAGTCACCAAAATCTGGCAAAAAAGAAATCCTGAAAATAAACATGCTGCAGTCAACTCTCAGAAGTGAAAGCTAAAAATGGCTCCTGGGTATAATTTCCTACCTTAAATCCTGCACATCAAACACAGAATGTGCCTGGCTTAAACTGCCTATCTGATGTGACCACAGAGTATTCTAGTGAGAAAACTGAAGAATTGTGAATGGCTTTATTTATATTTCCGTAGATTTTCACATTAAAACAGAGTTCCCAGAATGTGCCTCAAGAGGCTGACCGCAAGTTTCAACTCGGTGAGCGATTTGAGCAGAGATCCAGGAATACGGATTCCCACCGGAACTCCCAGCCGTCACTCCCTATTCCGTGAATGATCAAGCCACATGAATGAATTAAAAGCAAAACACTGCAAGTGCTGGAAACCTGAAATAAAAACAGACAGTGCTGGAAATAGCCAGCTATAGGCAGCACCTGTGGGCAGAAGAACAGAGCTAGAATTTTAGCAAGATGACCTTTGATCAGAGCTAGAAGTTAACAATTAGACATTTTATAAGCAAGCACAGAGTCAGGCAAAATGGGGCAGGGAGAGAATTAAAGAACTAAAGGGGAGAAGCGAAATAATTCATGCTGGTTTTAAGCATCTATTTTGCTGGCAGTCCATTGCCAAATACAGACCATTGTTCATTTTTAGAATCATGGAATCCCTACAATGCAGAAGGAGGCCATTTGGCCCATCAAGTCTGTACTGACTCTCTGACAGAGCATCTCATCCAGGTTCTCTCCCCTGGCCTACCCCTTAACCTCAAACATTTTCTAAGGCTAATTCACCTAAACCTAAACATCTTTTGACACTAAGAGGAAATTTAGCATGGCTAATCCACCTAACTCACAATTTTTGGACTATGAGAGGAAACTAGGACACCAGGAAGAAACCCAGACAAATGCAGAAAGAAGGTGCAAATTGGATACAGACAGTTACCCAAGGCCAGTACTGAATCTGGTCTTTAGTGCTGTGAGGCAGCAATGCTGTGTCACTTCTTTTCTCATTCAAAAGTGAAAATGATGACTCCTATTGTTGGAGGAAGATTGCAGGCGGTTTTTCAAAGAATTTATTCTTCATGTCTCATGCAAGTCAAATGAAAAACTTTCAAGATGCTTTATTCGTCAACATCTTTATTCACAATAACCCAGTACAATCTGGCCAGGTCAGTGGAAAGAAAGTTGTCCCTTTCCAATCTGATACTGAATGGTTGTTGTATTACAGATCTTGATGAGTGTACAGGGGACAGGGCCGCTTGCCAACAGAGGTGTCAGAATGTGGTGGGCAGCTTTAAATGTTCCTGTCAGCCTGGATTCTACCTTCACAACAATGGCCATTCATGCACAGGTAGGAAACACCTCATTATTTCAAATGAATTGTATATGTTGGCATGATTGTCAAACATTGGGACAGGAGTTTTAATATTCATACTCACTTTCCCTGATACGTTTCTTGTTATTTTATTATATTTACTGTTGACTAAAGGCACTGTCTTTTGCTAGAATACAAAATCAGTGGTAGTGACTGTTTGCTAAGAAAATGCCCCTTTGTCATGTTGATCAATTGAAGAGCCAAGTTTGTCCAATTAAAATAAATGGAGAACCAGCAACTGTGGCTGTCACCTACTCACACTGTAACAAGCCCTGTCCTGGTATAACCCATGTTTAGAGAGCAAACCCACTTTCAGTGGTCTAAGCTCTGGTAACTAAGTTAGAAGTGTCAGGTTAATTTTTCAGAGACCCTTATGTTCTTGATGCAAGAGCAAGATACTAATCTGTATAAGAAAATCCATTCCTTTATTCTCAAGCAAGTATAAGCTCTTTGAAGCATCACTTTACTCACTCAGAACTGTGTTCTGAGCTTAGCCGAGTGATACTTCCTCGAACAGGAAGGGGGGTTCTCCCCCTTTATACTCTTTTTAGAGCAATTAATCACATACACACAGTCTAACTTCATCCAGATCACATGCTTAGCAACAGCAAAAGTAAGTACAAATACAGTATGTGAGTAAAAATATGTTGAAAACCCAGCCCACCCCCCGGTTGCCATTGAAACTGCACGTTCACTATTGCTCCAGTGTGAGATAGCAACTTTTCTCATATATATCTTGGGACATTACTTTGCCCATAAAGTGAATGTTATCTCCTTCAAACAAGGACAGCACTTAATAAAGCAAGAGTTTCATTATTTACAAGGCTAGAATAAGGGAGTATGTACTGATATCAGCACAGGTTGTTTCAAACAAGATGCAGTTAATCACAGCTTTAAGCTAATGGAAACCTTTCATTTTATCTTAGAATAATCAGCTGTGTTTGCAATTTTGCAGGATCTCAACTTGTAAAATCTTTTTTACAAATAGCCAAGATCATAGGAGATTCATGGGATGTTAAACCCTTAACATCTCATTCCCTCCTTTTATAATTTCATGATAACATTAACTTCTTTAGAGGGGAACTTGTGCTCTGTGACATGCTAGGCATTGGCAGACACCCTTCAATAAACCTAGCAGTAAGCAAACTTAAGCAGGACAATGATTCCCAGGTGCATCAGCATTTCTCCCCAGTCTCCAAAGAGGTTACAAAAAATCCCAGCCAAGAGTATTATAGTTCTTAACGTGTTGCCATTCAGCTCTAATTTTGTCAGATGGTCTTTTTAATATGCTCAGTAATATTGTCTGAGGAGTCTGCAATGTATGTACACCACTCAAAGTCTATTAGAGCACAGATGCCTCCTGTTGCTGCCAACAAGTAACCTAAAGCCATTCGATTTTGGAGTGCCACTGTCTGTATAACTAAGACCTCAGCTGAAACTTCAGAGATAGCGGTGCTCACATCCTCTAATCCATCCGCAGTATCATTAGCTGTTTTCTCAAGAGGTGATGCCATATTGATCAGCTTTCCCATGGGAAGGAAAGCTATCATCCAAAACCATTGAGCTTTGGTGATGGCCTGTTTAGATCTTAACAGATGTGTCTTGGGGTGAAGATGCAGGAGGTCATAATGTCGGACATAGGGGCGAGATAGAAAGAACCAGACAGTCCCAAGGAAGCCAAGGATAGGTATTATCTCCACAGACAAAATAGGTGCCATTATACAGTACCATATTGTTTAATAGGTTGGGATTTTTTGGGGAACTGTGGTCATTGGGGCATGTAATTTTTTTTCATTCCCAACCCCAACTTTCACATTCCTTTGATAAGAGGAAGGAGTTCTTTATGAACATCCCAATTTGTGTAGTGGAACAAGAAACCTTCTTTTCTTTCTGACTGGGACAGGTAATATTAAACTGTTGAATGCAGTAGCTATGGTCAACGGGTATGGTTCCATTTCTTATCAGGCAGATAGATCCTCTTTGTTGATTTTTTACAACAAAATGGGGTGGGGAGGGATCTGATCTATTGTATTTGGGGTGGTAATGGTTCTGAAAAGAATTTGTTATATTACACCTCTCTGCAAGTTAGCAATTTTTTTTTGCCTGAAGGTACCCATAGGGGGACGTCCTGTCTGTTAACTTTTATGAAGCCCATAGGCTTAAACACGACCCTCATTCCATTTTTAATCTCATTTTGATACAAAATCCATTCTGCCATTTCCTGGAGGTTGAGAGGAACAGGGAACAGAGGAATCCCTTCTTTAGTACGTAGCGGTATGTGTGAGCAGAACTAACACCCACTTGCATTAAACTTCACAGCATGCTCAGAAGACATGTATAAAAAGATGTTAGAGTGAAATCGTTCATTAGTCAGTCCATCTTTCAAACTCTTCTTCTGTATTGATTTGGAGGACAGAAAAAGGGCCAAGAGGCCAAGAATTAGGAAACATGCCTTCATGATGAATCACTTAGCTGTGCGAGTCCACTGCTTGCAATCAGCGATTCTGTCCTTTAACTGCCATCAGAGTTTGGAGAAGCACTTGAAACAGAGCTTTCTGCCTTGGTCCAAGTTTGGAGCAATCTCAATCTCGAATCAACATGAACCTTGGTACCGCTAATCTCGAGTCTTGTCTTGGAATACACATGGTTTTTGCCATGGGGTACACGGCATGATGAAATCTATAACTAAGAAGAAGAGGAATGAGAAGGATATGCAGCCTCTCCATAATATGATGATAAAGCAGCCAATGGTGCCATGCTGTCTTGGCATAGTAACTTAATTCATGGTGTAAAACTTTAATGCTGTACTGTCTGTGTTGTATCAGACTACCGCTGGATGCTATCAAAGGTTTTCTCAAAATCAATGAAGTTGTTAATAAGTGGCTTCTGATACTCCAGACTTTATACTTTCTTGCTCCTTAATGTAAAGCAATGATTCCATATTCTGAAATAGAAGAACACCATAGCATGGATTTGGCCTCATATTCAACAGATCCTCAGCACAAGTGTTAGTTGAGGGGAAGTTAGTAAACCAATCTTTTAAAGCCATTCTACACACAGTATGCATAGTTACTGTCATTCATTTTACACAACAACAAAAGCAGAACAGAAAATGAATAATTGCAGGACATGTTGGACAAGATACCCAGTTATGATATTAAAGTGCTGATTGAAGATGGCAACGCAAAGCTTGATGGCACTGAACTGTGTGATTGGGCCTCATGGGCCAATAATGTGCTCCACTCTGTGGACTGTGCCTTTAATCGTGATAAAATAGAAGAATGGAGAGGGTCATCTGACTGTTTCTGGACACACAAGCATAAGTGGCTCAGTTGCTTTATTGAGAAAATGATACAATGTAAAATGTAAACAATGATGTGAGTAATTGTGTTGTCACTAGCAGACTGTCACTATGGAGGTGTTAGATTTCACAAACAGTTATAATTTAAATTGTCTATTTAATTTCAAGCTAAAATGGAGTTAGATGGTCTAAAGGATACCTGATTAGCATTTCAGCCTAGATACAAGGCCCATGTAATTCATGTTGTCATAGAGATGGGGCTCAGAAGAGAAAAAGTTCATAGGAAGCATTACAGGATCAGTGCAGACTTTCCTAAAAAAAATGACTGAACTGCAATGAGAGGGTCAGAAAGCAAGGATTAAGAGAGAGAACAAAGAAATAGAGACAATGAGCCTCTATTGTTCATCATGCAAAATATAGATGGGAGCTCATGCTGATTGAAGAGACCAAGGTTATCTCCAGGATCATCAGAATCATGAAGGTCAATTTAAGAATCAGAAGTTAAGTTTTCACTTAGGCCTCTGTCCCATGACAACCAAATCACATAGGATTATCTGCAGATAGTATTCAATACAACCATTATCCTCCATTCTGGAACAATCTGTTTTAACTTAAACTCAGAACCAATTTAATACATACCCACCTTTTAAAGTTTCATATTTCTAACAAATGTTGTTAAATGACACTGTTTATGCTTAATACAAAAATCCTTCTACCTTTCTTCATCTGACATTATCAGCATAACCCTCGTGTTTTTACTTTGTTTCCCCTGAAATGTATCCTTGTCATTCGACTCAAATTTCTCCATGTGATTGTGAGTTCCACATTCTAATCACTCTTTCATTTCTCCTGAATTCCTTGTTGTAATTATTAATGATTCTCTTTTATTTATGCCCCTGGTGTTGATCTATCAAACAAGTGCTTTTGCTCATTGTAACTTACTCCGGGCATTTATGATTTTGACTATCAGAGATGCCCAGAAATGAAGTTGGCCAAGCATGTGAGAAGCCAGTTTGAGATTATTGCTGATACAGTCAATATATGTTTTTTTAAAAGATGAATATCAAAATGTTAATCGGTGAAATCCTTCATGATATCCAGGAATGCTGATCTTTTGGCTGAAGTCTTCTCTTACTCAAAGACATTGGTCCGACTCTCTTGCTGTCTAAGCTAGAGGAGGAAGTATGCAAGAAGACAAAGCGAAAGGCTAGAAAAAGTCCCAGAACTAAAACATGTAGAAGCAACAATCGCTGTATCCCAATCAATAGAGACTGGCGATTTGCTCTTGTAGCTGTGCGACCAGGCATAACCGAAACGACACTGATAACAACTCTTTCCATTCTCCAACTGCTGGGCTGGAAT
Organism: Sphyrna mokarran; assembly: GCA_024679065.1. Lineage (NCBI taxonomy): Eukaryota > Metazoa > Chordata > Chondrichthyes > Carcharhiniformes > Carcharhinidae > Sphyrna > Sphyrna mokarran. Next base: position 77,522,318 of record JAGIQG010000008.1, on the reverse strand, counting down.
CAAAGTTCCGTTCCAGTAAAAAAAATGCAGATACTGTGATGTTCAACTCTAATATATTTCAGCTTTAAGTAATAAAGCGAGGACCCACCGTGGCATTCATTCCAGAATTAAAATTCACTAAATAAAACCCAGAGGAGCTGGGTAATAGACGGACTGTCATAGTTGATTTGTCAGTGTGGATTAATAAGAAACAGAGGGTGTGATTGGCTGTGGCCCACCAGTCATTCTGCCTGTGTCAGTGAAGCCCAACAAAGCTTTCAGTGAAATGTGCCACATTGACAAGTTGAAAAAAATGAAAGGAGAGATCAGTTTATTTGACAATTTCATTATGGCTTACCTTGACTGGCAATTCTCTTATTAATTCCATCTCTTAGGCTTTTATTTTGGCTTTAAGCTTTATTCAGAACGTATGTGAAAATGCTTGGCTTCTATCCATAGAAAGCACATTTTCTATATCTTTCCTATTACATTCATCATTTGGAATTTTATTTCACTTTAATTACTCAGTGTAGCAAAATGGGAATGGATTTTGGACCGTGTTGGATACTGAGAGTGAATCTCACTGCCCTAACAAGTATTGGATATTGAGAGTGTAATTCCCTGTCTGCATCCGCCCCTCATGTCCCCAACTCCAATATTGAATATTGAGATTGTATCTCCCTGTCTCCTTCTGACCCTCCCCCTCCCCTCCTTCAGTATTGGATATTGAGAGTATCACCAGGATTTTATGACCTCGCTCATAAAATTCCACCGGAGTCACCGGCGGATTCCATTCGGGAATGAGCGAGGTAGTAAAATTCTGGCCTGCATCTTACTGTCTTTCACTTCCAGCGTTGGCTATTGTGAATGTATCTCACTAATTCCCACTCCAGCTTGGGATATTGGGAGTACGTCTCACAGTCTCAGTCTCCAGTGTTGGATACTAGGAGTATATCTCATTGTCTCCCACTCCAGTGTTGAATAGTGGGAGTGTATCTCATTGTCTTAGTTTCCAGTGTTGGATATTAGGAATGTATCTCACTGTCTCCCTCTCCAGTGTTGGATATTAGGAATGTATCTCACTGTATCCCTTTCCAGTGTTGGATATTAGGAATGTATCTCACTGTCTCCCTTGCTATCCAGTGTTAGATACTGGGAGTGTATCTCACTGTCTTAGTTTCCAGTGTTGGATATTAGGAATGTATCTCACTGTCTCCCTCTCCAGTGTCGGATATTGGGAGTGTATCTCACTGTCTTAGTTTCCAGTGTTGGATATTAGGAATGTATCTCACTGTATCCCTTTCCAGTGTTGGATATTAGGAATGTATCTCACTGTATCCCTTTCCAGTGTTGGATATTGGGAGTGTATCTCACTGTCTCAGTTTCCAGTGTTGGATATTAGGAATGTATCTCACTGTCTCCCTCTCCAGTGTCGGATATTGGGAGTGTATCTCACTGTCTTAGTTTCCAGTGTTGGATATTAGGAATGTATCTCACTGTCTCCCTCTCCAGTGTTGGATATTAGGAATGTATCTCACTGCCTCCCTTTCCAGTGTTGGATATTGGGAGTGTATCTCACTGTCTCAGTTTCCAGTGTTGGCTATTAGGAATGTAACTCACTGTCTCCCTTGCTATCCAGTGTTAGATACTGGGAGTGCATCTCACTGTCTTAGTTTCCAGTGTTGGATATTAGGAATGTATCTCACTGTCTCCCTCTCCAGTGTTGGATATTGGGAGTGTATCTCACTGTCTCAGTTTCCAGTGTTGGCTATTAGGAATGTAACTCACTGTCTCCCTTGCTATCCAGTGTTAGATACTGGGAGTGTATCTCACTGTCTTAGTTTCCAGTGTTGGATATTAGGAATGTATCTCACTGTCTCCCTCTCCAGTGTCGGATATTGGGAGTGTATCTCACTGTCTTAGTTTCCAGTGTTGGATATTAGGAATGTATCTCACTGTCTCCCTCTCCAGTGTCGGATATTGGGAGTGTATCTCACTGTCTTAGTTTCCAGTGTCGGATATTAGGAATGTATCTCACTGTCTCCCTCTCCAGTGTCGGATATTAGGAATGTATCTCACTGTATCCCTTTCCAGTGTTGGATATTAGGAATGTATCTCACTGTATCCCTTTCCAGTGTTGGATATTAGGAATGTATCTCACTGTATCCCTTTCCAGTGTTGGATATTAGGAATGTATCTCACTGTCTCCCTCTCCAGTGTTGGATATTGGGAGTGCATCTCACTGTCTTAGTTTCCAGTGTTGGATATTAGGAATGTATCTCACTGTCTCCCTCTCCAGTGTTGGATATTGGGAGTGTATCTCACTGTCTCAGTTTCCAGTGTTGGCTATTAGGAATGTAACTCACTGTCTCCCTTGCTATCCAGTGTTAGATACTGGGAGTGCATCTCACTGTCTTAGTTTCCAGTGTTGGATATTAGGAATGTATCTCACTGTCTCCCTCTCCAGTGTTGGATATTGGGAGTGTATCTCACTGTCTCAGTTTCCAGTGTTGGCTATTAGGAATGTAACTCACTGTCTCCCTTGCTATCCAGTGTTAGATACTGGGAGTGTATCTCACTGTCTTAGTTTCCAGTGTTGGATATTAGGAATGTATCTCACTGTCTCCCTCTCCAGTGTCGGATATTGGGAGTGTATCTCACTGTCTTAGTTTCCAGTGTTGGATATTAGGAATGTATCTCACTGTCTCCCTCTCCAGTGTCGGATATTGGGAGTGTATCTCACTGTCTTAGTTTCCAGTGTTGGATATTAGGAATGTATCTCACTGTCTCCCTCTCCAGTGTCGGATATTAGGAATGTATCTCACTGTCTCCCTCTCCAGTGTCGGATATTGGGAGTGTATCTCACTGTCTTAGTTTCCAGTGTTGGATATTAGGAATGTATCTCACTGTCTCCCTCTCCAGTGTTAGATACTGGGAGTGTATCTCACTATCTTAGTTTCCAGTGTTGGATATTAGGAATGTATCTCACTGTCTCCCTCTCCAGTGTCGGATACTGGGAATGTATCTCACTGTTTTACTGTAAGATTATCTACTTTCCAAATTGGGGAAGCAAGTGCGTGCTTCAGTGTGCTTTTAATATGATAAAGATGAAGGAGGGCTATTCACTGAATGTGTAATGGTTTTCTGTACTCTGACGCCACTGTCAAACACCTACTAATATTATCATTAGGAACAGTGAAACTAACTGCGAATTGATTTCAATTTGCGCAAAGATCAAATGATTTGAATCACATTTTTTTAACCTTATTTCAATTAGTTTTTGCAGTTTATATTTGAGAGTTATTCACATTCATACTTTTTTGAAAAAAAAAATAAAATCAAGCACTTTGCAACTTTTATGCACAAATATGTGAGGCGTTGAACTGGGGTGGACATAGTAAGAAGTCTCACAACACTAGGTTAAAGTCCAACAGGTTTATTTGGAATCATGAGCTTGAAGAACATTGCTGCTTCATCAGGTGAGTCAATACTGGAAAAGACACTTACCTGATGAAGGAGCAGCACTCTGCAAGCTCGTGATTCCAAATAAACAAGTTTATGCACGAAGTGATTGGAAATTGGATATTGTAGGCACATTTTAAGGGTGTATAATGGGCCAATGTCATGTTAATACCAACAGTATAGCTCTTTATTCCACACCCCTCCAACATTGCGTACTCTGAGTATAGCCAGGTCACTGCATCTTAGGCATTTGTCTTTGCAAGCAGAGTGGGTGAAGAAGCTAGACTAATCTGACAGTCTTTTAACAATGGAATTTGGAACTTGTTCTTGAGAAAAGAAGCACAGTCCATTCCTCGAAGGAATGTAACGTCATTTAGATTAGTCTCCCTTTGATGGTCTTTTGTCTAAATGCTGAGCAGAACAGTACAAATGAAAGCAAAGGATAAAAATGTCTTTTAGTCATCTGTTCACTGACTCACTCAGCCAAGAAGACTTCAGGTTTCCTGCTCTCAGGTTGAACTCAGTTGGGATAGAAGTTGTGTTCTTAATCTGGAAAATCACAAAAGTCACTTCAAGTTTGGGTTTGGGAAAATATGGCAGGGTTCCCTTATTTGCTGATTGTTATCCAAGTGACCTCCCTCGTCATGGAACACCAATTGGGAAGCAAACAGACACATTACTACCTCACTCATTGATTCTTGACTGTCAGTTAAACGACTTTTTCCACCACCATTCCTCCCACTCACACATCTCCAATCTTTCATAACTGTTGAGAAGAAGTATTTGGAGCAATTTGAAATTAAACACATTTCTTTTTCTAATATCTTGGGTATCTTTTTCTTTCCAGTTGTTTGCTTCCTGGAAATTAATTTTCAATTCCAGAGGTTCCAGGTCAATCCTGAACATCTGATAAATCTTCAAGCACAGGATCAAGCTTAGATGTATTGCCTCCTTTAGTTAAATATCCTGCTGAGACATTCTATCTTGGCCTGCATATGAGGAATTGGTGGTGGGGATCTGACCTTGCCCATGTCATATAGAGTCATTCCACCACATGAAGAGCCCATTCAGCCCATCCCCTACCTCCCAGGAATATTTAAAGCAAAAAACTGCCACCACCCATTGGTAGGTACCCTGGTGCCTTCAGGTGAGGAAGGGGAAAAGATTAGAGATTTAACTACCCAGAAAAATATCTGCCTACATATCAATCTGAGTTAGTGGGTTCAAACATGTGGAATGTTATGGCAAAGTAACATAGATCACTTCAAAACATCTGTTTTTCCTTTCTGTGGTCAGTGAAGAGAGGGAAAGCATGTAATCTGGCTTCTGGCCAGCACTCTTCTTGCAAAGACGATTTGCCAAATCCACTGCGAAACAATTCCACTTTGACATTAGCTATTAGTAATTCCATGCGGTATGTTTGTGTACCCATATTTTCCCGAGAGAGGACTTCAATAGCAATTGCTCTTCATTTGTTCGGTCTCCACATGCAGTTTAAGAATTGCTGTAATTCCAAGAGGAAAAATCATTGAAGGAATTGTCCCCATGAGAATATTTACACACAGGGCAGCAGATTGATCTTTTTGCATTCTGGCTCAACCTGAGGTGGGCCTCTGTTTATTTTCCTTTTGTTCAGGGAACTGACTCAAGGCTGTTATTCTCCACACTGGAGAAATTCATATTCGTTTGTCAGTTTCATTTTGATCTCTTTTTTAAATGTTTTCTCGTCGTTGCTTTGAAACCAAGGAGCCGACTTCCTCCGAGTTGCATGTGTTTTGAGTTCACAAGTCAGTCAGGACTGAGGCTAAGTCTAGTCTTGAATGGGCACTCATCAGACTGCAATCCGGGAAGTGCCAGGTCGAGGCTCCATTTCCCAGATTTTCCCACCTATCTCTGCCACCATCCGTCATTGCGTGACAATCCGACGTGCATCCGGACTCAAATCAACAGATCTACATGATTGACCCTATCACTGGATTAGCTCTAGTGTGTTCAGTGTCCATTTTCACAGTAACTTCATCGCAGTGTTAATGTATGCCTTCTTGTAACAATAATAAAATAAACTTTAAACAAATTGGGTGCCTGGGATGGTGCAGGGGCGATAAGGTAGAATGAAGATCCACTCAACCCTAGATCAGCTCCTGTTCATTCTGGTGTTCATATTTTGAGCACTATGTGTTACAACTTGGACTTTTCTGCCTGCACTTGAATGCTATTCATAGCCAAATTATAGCCTCCAGAAGCAATCTGAGCTCTGACTGAAATGAAATGTTCACCTTTATTGATCGTCAACTCTAAGTTAGCATCACCACGATTTAATGATGAACTCTGACTCACAGTAAGTCAATCGCTAAGGAACACATGGAAGGCCACTACATTCTAGCAACACCTCTGAAAGTGGAAACTGATGTGTTAGACCATTGAATTCATCATCAACTGCTATGTCAGACTTATTTATAGGGAGATGATGTGCAGCAATGAAAAGGCAGCAGGATATTGGGGCTGAAGTTCTATGTTCTTGCACACCCCGTTGCTGCTGTCAGCAAGAACGGAGAATCTGGTTCACTGCCAAATCTCCGTTCATTGCAACGGGACTGGAGAATCCCAGCTGCTGGCGAGGTCGGAGAATTGTGGTCTGAAACATCTGATGTAGAATCATTTCAACACGATTCCATATTTCTTTGTGAAATCTTCTTAATCTCAGCAAAAGTTAATTAGAATCTTAGCTGACTTGGGATTATTTAATTACACCCCCTTGCAAACTGTTTCCTGGCACTGCATACATTATTAGACTGTCCAGTAGTATTGTTAAACCCCACCCCCGCCCAACAAAACTGTTCGTTTCTGCAAATAATTCTGGTCATAATTAACTTTGAAATTCATCTTGCCTATTTTTAAACATGCCTGGTTGAGCTGATCAAATAACATTTAAATTAAATGAAACAAGGAGAAGGAAATAGCAGTAAAAAATATTAGTACCAGGCCTGAGAAAGTTATGGAATCCCAGCTTAGAATTAGTTGGTCTGGCAACGGATAAAAAGCTTGGAAGAATGTGCATTCCAGTTAGATGCGCTGAACTGGAGTCTACAAAGGAATAGGGCAGACAGAGTAAGAGGGAAGAAAAGAGGCTCAGAAGATGGTGAAAAAAGAACATTGCAAGTTCGTTGTCAAGACAGGAGGGAAGAAAAAGGGATTCAACATCAGCACATGGAATTTCTAGGCAGAGATTACATTAAAGAAAATGAGAAACAATGCTAAATACAATCCTGGAGCAACATCATGACCTCCAGCTAATAATCCAGATTAGTAAATGTAAAGAAAATCTCACACCTGACATATTACAATACAACTAAAAGATGTGTGGGTCAGGTTGATTGGCCACATTAAATTGCTCCACTCCTTAATGTCAAGGGATTACACGTAAATGTGTGGGGTTTACAGAGATAGGGCATAGGTGGGATTGTTGTCCGTGCAGGCTTAATGGGCCAAATGGCTTCCTTATGTACTGTAGGGATACTATGATTCTAAATCCAATCTTGTTCCACAATTTCATGATGATGACAGGAATGCAGATATATATTTAAAGCTGATAATTGGTGGTATCGTTGAGAGTAAGGCTGATAGCACCACTGGGTGGATAAGTCCTGATGACCATCTCCTATGTCAATCCTCAGTTACTTTGAAAATATAGTCAAATCTTTTGTCATTTTAATCTATAGCATATAGCCGTGTGTTCAGAATATTGTCGGTGTTTTTCACGCATGTTTATAAAGAACAAACTTGGAATTGTGTTAAGAGCAAGAATATTCAGACAAATAGGGTAAGAATAAAACTGAGACCAGCCGGCATTGACTTTGGAACTGAAGTTTCTGCATTATAGCAGTGACGACAGTTCAGTATGCTTGATTAGCTGTAAAAATCCTGAATTAATGAATGAACAATGCTACATAAATGCCAGTCTTTCTTCAAGTCATATGTGGAAATGTATTGCCAATCCTTCATTGTCACTGGGTGAAACATCTGGAATTTACCAGAAATGCCATAGTCCTGTGAATAATTTTTTTTTTAAACGGGACAATATTTTGCTGAAAGAGGCTGTTTCTGACTTGTGTTTACCAGACAGAAGAAAGGGATTGCTTAAGTCATGCAGTCTCATGAGCTTCAAGGAACTGTTAAGTGAGTGGGAGGCTGAGTTGGCCAACTGAAAGGTAGCCAGGAATTGTCTGCAACCTCAGATGATCTTGATGGGGTGACACCAGTCCTCCAGGGTTCGAAATGTGATGAGGCGGGGCACACGCAGAGCAATTCTTGGTCCAAGTGAGGATCTTGTCGTACGGCCAGAGAGATCGAATGCTGTTGTGGAGTCGTTGCCATCATGTTAATCACCCACCGTCCAAATCTTCAGTGCTTCACTGTGAAAAACCAGTTGGCACCTGGCTTGTGGGACCCAGGGTTTTTAGGAAGAAACTCCCATTGAAATGAGTCCACAAAAAGAGAAAACTGTGACATATTAAGAGAACAAATTAAATTAAAGGAGAGTGTCAGCTTGGTGAGTTCAAGTAAAAGTACAAAATCAAAAGTAGCTTAATACACAGCCCCAGCAGCTTGTGCAGTACAGAAGATTCTGAACTCGATACAGTACTGAAACTATCTGGGTAAAGAGATTGCTGACCTGTAATCCTGCTGCTTAATCACAATTCATCTCCATATTTGTTACAAGATTCACCCATCTTTGCATATATTGTGTGTCATATGGGCCAATATGGTAACCTGTTTACCAATAGTGGCACACATTGAAATCCTACTGCGCAACACTGCAGCAGGAGGTGCCAGTCCTCTGGTTAGTGACTGGGAGAACTGGGGATGCCCAGGATGCCCACTTGATTACTTTTTTAAGTTTGGAGGAGTGAACAAAGAACAAAACAGCATGGGAAACAGGTCCCTCGGCCCAACGAGCCCACGCCGCCACCCCGTTGTTCCCACCTCTACCCCTGATCCCTGTCTATGTTTATAGATCTATGGATTAAAAACCAAATTTGAGACAGTTTAGGGAGAATTTGTTTTGCCAATTAGCCTAAGGGCACATCTTTGGGATGTGGGAGGAAACCGGAGCACCCAGAGAAAACCCATGCAAGCACGGGGAGAATGTGCAAACTCCCACAGACACAGGCCCAAATCCATGTATCTGCACAGCACAGCGATAGTCACTGCGCTGTCGTGTTGCCCATCAAATGGTCCAGGTCAAGCATACACTAACGACGTGAAGCACTAGGATACTCTCGAAAAAAAAATCCAAGAGCAGCCCTGTCATGACCCATCGCGTGTATGCCCCTTGTTAGACACCAAGGTGGACCAAAGCACCTGTAGGATAAAAACAAGTGCATCAATATCATCGTCTATTTACACACTTCCCAGGGACTATTTTAAATCAGTTTTCTATACCCCTCCATTCCCATTCTGTTCATGTGCCCATCTAAGTATTTCTTAAATAACTCCCGAGTACCTGCCCCCACCACTTTACTTGGCAGCGCATTCCATACCCCCACCACCCTCTGTGTGAAAAAACTCCCTCTAGCATCCAAATTATACCTTACCCCCCTCACCTTAAGCCCGTGATCCTTTGTGATATTCGAGTCCATCCTAGGAAAAAGCTCCCCCTTTTGCACAGACCACAGATCACCCCATTCTAGACCCTTCCAACTTTATCCCCCTTATCAATGCTAGTGTGCTGGCAATCTTGAGGCAGGAGCTGGGGAATTGTGCAATCAAGCAAATGGGAATTTTTTTACCCCTTCCCCTTCTCCTGCCAGCAAGAAATTCTTCTGCACCCCCCCCCCCCCCCAACTGCAAAAGAGACCATAAACAAAGGAGGTTCAGACAAGAGAGACACTGACAGAAATTAAACAATCGTCCTTCAAGGAAGAGGGCGTGGGAAGGAAACAAGGGCTCCAAAAGGTAGCCTGGGCGATTATCTAACAGATGGAAGTGGTCCAGGGCTGGGTTCGAATGGTTTAAGGGTCGGATGGATGCTGATTGTACGCACCCCCCCTCCTCCCCCTGAGCGGCCATCACTTCCACAAGACTCACCCTGAAGAGAGGAGTGCTCGTTCTCTTCCTTCTTAAGGGAAAATATTTAAAAAGATTATCTTGATATTGTATTACTGTGCAAAGATAAGCTGTGCTGTGCTGATTGAACTGAATGCATCAAGTCATAACAGTTGCTGTGTATACTTACCTGTGATAACTAAAAGCATTTTAACTTGCTGATGTGATGGGACTTCTTTTAACATAATTTACACAATGAAAGTGATATTGCTAAAGAAACAGAATTTGCAAGTATCTTTGAGAAGAGTATATTTACACTGTAGATTACTACACATTACTAACCAGAACTTTTACGGATTATGTTTCTCGGTATTAACCTAGCTGCTACACAGTTGGGTCAGTAACACCTGTGTCAGCAATCCAGATTATCCCAGCAAGAAAATAATGTATCAGAGTGTGGAGAAAAGTTTATTTATTAGTGTCACAAGTAGGTTTACATTAACACTGCAATAAAGTTACTGTTAAAATCCTCTAGTTGCCATACTCTGGCACCTGTTCGGGTAAAATCAGAGAGAATTTAGCATGGCCAGTGCACCTAACTAGCATGTTTTTCAAACTGTAACAGGAAAACAGAACACCTGGAAAAAACACACACAAACATGGGGAGAGCATGCAAACTCCGCACAGACAGTGACCCAAGCCAGGAGTCAAACCCAAATCCTTGGTGCTGTGAGGCAGCAGTGCTAAGCAGTGTCTGTTGAAGCAGAAATGAAAGGGTTGACACAATCAAAGAAATATAAGCCCCAATTTTAAGCAAATTGGCCTATTCAACCATAGTTCAACCAAACCCATTTTTACTTCACATTGAGACAAATATGCGTGAAACAGGAATTCTGCCCAATCCAATGGATTTCCTGCCTGTAAGATCAATTAAAATTGAACCCGTAGAGTGTTGCAAATTCTAGACAGACTGACAAGTTTTGAAAAGATGATTGAATTCCTAATGACCAACTGAAAGACAACAAGATCTCACATTTTAAGATTTTACTATAACTAAAATTAACATTGACTAAAAAATATCTAGTGGGCAACTAATGCACTAAAAGACAGAACAGGTATCCTTGCTTTTAACCTCTTAACATGGTGGAAACCACCTTCCACACTAAGTTATATTTTGTACTGCATTCTCTGTAGGCGTGTTGTGTTGCAGAGGAATCTGGCTGATGTCATGTGATTGAATCACAAAATGCTGGTATGCAGGTACAGCAAGTTATTAGAAAAACTAATAGAATATAATAACTTATTGAGAAGGGGAATTGAATAGAGAAGAAGGGTGTTTATGCTTCAGCAGTATAGAGCACCACTGAGACCACATCTGGAGTACAGTGTTGGTCTCCTTATTTAAAGAAATATGTACATGCATTGGATGCAGTTCACAAAGATTTACCAGACTAGTATCCGGAATGAATGGGCTGAGGAAAGAAAAGAGGTAACTTGATGGAAATGTGTAAAATCCTGGGGGCTGTTGACAGGATGGATGTGGAGAGGATATTTCCTCTTACGGGAGAATCTAGAAGTAGGGGTCACTGTTTAAAAATAAAGTTTCAGTCATTTAATACTGGAATGCTGGGACATTTCTTCTCTCTGAGGGTTTTGCAATTTTAGAACTCTTCTGAAAAAATGGTGGAAGCAGAGTCCTAGAATATGTTTAAGGCAAAAATGGATAGATTCATGGTAAGCAAGGGGGTGAGACATTATTGGGGAGAGGCAGAATGCAGATTTGAGGTTACCATCAGATCAGCCATGATCGTGTTAAGTGGTGAAGCAGGCTTGAGAAGCCAAATTACCTATTCCTGCTCCTATTCCTGCTTCGTATGTTCACAGTCTTAGACTTAAAGTCCCACTCCTCCCCGCATTAACAGGCCATCATCTCCCTACTTTGTCAAGATGAATTCTCCAGTATCCTTTCAAATAAAGTCTTCATCACTTAATCCTTTAAGAATATTTCGGTGGATTCCACATTTTAAGATTCCATCTAATGATTTTGAGGCCTCTAAATATTTACAATCTTTGATTCTCAAACATGGGATCCGTACACATGCACGAGGTGATTAACCCAAAAGAGTCCTTTTCTTCATCTTCCATTGCAGCACTGTTGTGTGCTCTCTTCCCAGTTCTTTTGGTCTGACTGCTTCTGTGAGTCTGAGAGGCTTCAAATAGCAAGAATAGCTGTTTTTCCTTTTGAATCCGGTTGTAAAAGTTAGTACCTGTCCTGGACTTCCTGCCCCCATGACAATCAAAGGATATGGACCTGTCGCTAAGCGGAACTAGTATGAGATCACATACCCTTCTCTACTACTCCATTTTACCTTGAATTAAAGGAGGCAGATAAAACACAACCATTTTTATGAACCCTCACATTTATAACAATGGTACAAAGTCCAAGTTTAATTGATCTGATGGTGCTGCCTTTTATACACACACATGCACAAGCATATGCGCACACACGCTCATATATATATAATTCTGTCCAGGAATGTAATCTTTGCCAGCATTCATTGCCTATCCCTAATTGACCTTCAGATGGTGAGCTGCCTTCCTGAACAACTGCAATCCATGTGGTACAGCTATACCCACATTGCTGTCAGGGAAGATGTTGCAGGATTTTGAGCCAGTGATGGCGAAGGAATGAAGATATGTTTCCAAGTCAGGTTGGTGAGTGATTTGGAAGGAGCATCCAGGTGATGGTGTTGCCATGTTTCATGGGAGTCAATGTTTGTGGAAGCAGTGCCAGTCAAGCAAGTTGCTTTACCCTGAATGGTGTCAAGTTTCTAGAGTGTTTTTGGAGCTGCACTTCTCCACAGTGATAGTTTTATTCTGCTCTTACTGTCTCTTTCTCTTTCAGATGTGAATGAATGCAGATGGGAGAGCAGGGTTTGCCACCATTCTTGTCACAACACCTTTGGCAGCTACCTCTGTTCCTGCCGTGCAGGTTTCCGACTCCTGGCTGACAGGAGCACTTGTGAAGGTAAGAGTGAGGAAAAGGAGTATTGCCTTCCCTTAAATTCGGAGGGAAAGAGGAGGGGACTAGGGGCTGAATTTTGCCAACACCTATTAGGAGGGGGGGCTGGAAGAAAAAAAAAAGCAAATGGGACGTGATTCCACGATCATACTCCCATCTGTCATATGGTATTTTTAAAAACATGGGATAAGACATGACTCTGTATGCTGCAGTCTTGCACTGATTACTCCATCTTAGGGGTGGTGATTTCAGATACGCCACAATTTTCATGGAATTGAGATGGTTTTAACTCAGAAGTATCATGAACCATGGGAGAAAATTATCCTGGAGTCAGGAAGCTATTGACAGGTGAGTTCAAAAGATGTAACTAACTGCACATCATGCTGTATGATAAATTATGTATGTTTTTAATGCAGTGACTGTTGAAGGGGCTTTATTTATAAAAGTATATGAGCATTAAATTGACCAACATTGTGTAAGTGAAAAGTTTTCAGATGCATTATATCAATTTCTCCTGTGGATAATGTGCACATCTGCATTGAACAGTATCAGATTTTCCTGTGTCATCAGTTAGATTTTCTTAGTACAAGTTAAAGTTTGAATTCTCTCACAATGTTGAAGAATTTTGTAATCATCTCTCAAAACTCCAGTCTAATTTACACAACCTCTCACTATTGGACAATCCTGTCATCCCAGGGACCCAGGTGCTGAACCTTTGCTGTGCATCCTCCGCAATGCAAGTCTATCTTACGAGCATATTCTTTAAATATGGAAAACAAAACCTCGCACAATACATGTGTGGTCTTACCAAAACACTTCACAATTATAGCAAGACGTCTTTACTACTACCCCGCCTTGCAATAAAGTCCAACATTCCAAAAAAATTTGCCTTCCTAATTGCTTGTTGTGCCCACATATTAACTGTCCCCTGTTCTTTGTACGCAGACATCCAAGTCTCCTTGAACATCAACATTTTCAAATACCACATCTTTTAAAAAGTATTTTACTTTTCTGTTCTTGCTATCAAAGGTAATAACCTCACATTTTTTGACATTATACTTCATCCACTATCTTGCTCTCCATCCATTCAACACATTTATATCTCTTTATACTTTCTTTGTGTCCTTCTTTAAGCTAGCACGAGGGGACACAGCTTTAAATTAAGGGGTGATAGTTATAGGACAGATATCAGAGGCAGGTTCTTTACCCAAAGGGTGGTTCGGGAGTGGAATGCCCTGCCTGCAGCAGTTGTAGATGCGCCAAGTTTGGTGGCGTTTAAGAGGTTAGTTGATAAGTATATGGAAGAGAAGGGAATGGTTTAGTTTGGAGGGTCATTGCTTTTTATATTGGTCGGCGCAACATCGAAGGCCGAAGGGCCTGTTCTGTGCTGTAATGTTCTATTTCTATTTCTATTTCTCATAGCTTACATTCCCACCTAGTTTTTTTTATCAATGGCAAACTTTGATACATTATTCTCTATCTCTTTGTTCAAGTCATTAATATAGATTGTAAAAGCCCCACACTGACCCTTGTGACACTCCACTAGTCACAGCCTCAGAACTTGAAAATCCAGTTTTTTTTCCTACTTTTTGCTTCCAGTCCATTAACTAATGGACTAATAGTATACTCGCAAAAATACTTACACCATGGTAATAAGTCCATGAGCAAAGGTGAACATTTTATTCAATGTTAATTACTTTTCAATATTACGTGTTACTTTTACCAGAACTTTTTCAGTGGACAAATTAACTTCACAAACTGATTTTATTAATTAATTATTTTTTGAAAATTTTCCCCTTCACTTGTTTTTTTAGTTTATTTTAAGTGTGCCTGATTTCACTTGATCTACTTTTAGCTAATCTTGTCACTTTCTGCTCACACTTTCCCTTCTGAATGCCATTGGATATTTAAAATTACACAATTACTAAAGTGTGGCTGCTAAAGTTTATCAATATCAGCTCCAGATTATTAGCTTCACCTTCAGACATTAATCATCCACTATCTCTTTTTAAGCCTGTGCAGTCACTGGTGAGCACCGTCAATATGCCCCATTTCTGATATATTTATGAGATATGACAGTGCTGAATTTTATAATATTTTTACCCATTCCGAGCAATAACTATTGGACTAAGGCAACTTCCAGAGGTTTCTGTATAAACTACTTAGTTGTCTAGACTGCTGCTGAATTTGATTCCTGTTGGCCTTTGCTCACGTATTCTCCCACATGAGTGGCTCAGCATGACATACAAGATTTATGCAATATCAAAATGCTTGGGGCCAAGCAGATGATGATTGACGGGATAGGCAGCAAAAATAAACGACAGCAATTGATTCATACAGATAAAGCTAGAAATCTAGGTCCAGATGGCAAAACTGCTAGAAATCTACATTCGTATTGATAGGAGCTAGATGAATAATAGGATATCCTAATTAAAACACCGATTAAGGGTGGCATGTTGGCATGGACTTCACAGCACCAGGGACCTGGGTTTGATTCCGTCTTGGGTCACTTTTTGTGCGGGATCTGCACATTCTCCCCTTGGCTCTGTGGGTTTCCTCCTGTAGTGCAAAAGACATGCTGGTAAGGTGCATTGACATGCTAAATTCTCTCTGTATACCCAAACGGGCAACGAAGTGTGGCGATTTGGGAATTTTCAGAATAACTTAAGTGCAATGTTAATATAAGCCTACTTATGACAATAAATAAACTTTACAACAGTGATCACAATTCAGAGAAGTAAATAATTGGCTGCAAAGCACTTTGCAACTTCCCAGGGTCATGAAATGATTGATATTAATGTAAGATATAGATATTGATATTAATGTAAGATTTACCTATATCATATCTTTGCTGCCTGACCAGGAATCAAAGTGGGGATATCCCTGTTGTATGGTTAGGATGGCCATTGATGAAGCTCAGGAACACTGTACAGCAGACTTGCACAGAGCTCTTTCCAATTCTAAATGAGGGATAAGAAACGGGCCAGCCCCATAACCGATATCAGCTTGCCCAGCTAATTCAAAATGTTGTTCAAGTTCAAACATGAATCATAGATCAATGTCCTTTAAAGTTTCAGAAGATTGGGGTTTTGAGATATAGATCAGTTGGTGAGTGTTTTGATTTCAAGTGTTAGGAGGTTTTTCAAAGGATTGGACACCCCCGTGTTTACATGATTACAAAGTTGTCTTTAACCCAGATTAATTTATCTGTGGAGGTGGCTGACTCAAGTCAGTTATTATCCTGGGTTTAAACATTCCTCTGGGAAAAGCACTGAAAACCCTCTTCCTCCCAAGCCTGTTTGTCTCATGTTGACTGTTCTTGCTTGGGGCTTTGTTTACAGCATTAGGAGAGCACACAATTTATTACCATGACGACTGCTTGTACTTAGAAGGCCAACACTTTGAAAGCTAGGCATAGGGTTGCGCCGGCAGCTAGTGAGGCAAGCTTATCCAGATTTGTGAGCCAGCTTTGCAGTCTGGAACCATGCCTCTGTGGATTAGCGACCCCTAAATAAAAACACTGGATAAAAGGCAGTGGGGAACTCTAGGCAGGCAACTGACCAACTGGAAACGGGACTGTGTGGTATAAAGTCAGACATATGGCTACCCTATTTATGGTTTATCTACTCATGGCCTAAAGAGACGGATCAGCAGGTGAGTCTAGAATATTATAAAATAACCTGTTTATCAGAGTCTGTTTATCAGAATCTTATAATCATCATAGCCGCCGAACTGAATGGCCATATTGTTATATATCCCCTTTAATTATCACAAACTTTAAATGCAGTGCTTGATGTGATATTACTTTTTGTGTCTTTAACAGATTGGGATGAATGCTCAGAGAACAGTCAGAAGATCTGCCAGCAAACATGTACTAATACAATAGGGAGTTTCTTTTGTTCCTGTGACAATGGATATTCACTCGCTGCTGATGGTCTATCCTGTAAAGGTATGTTGCAAAACAGAGGCTTATGAACGAAGAGCCAGCAAAGTCCAATTTTTGGTGAGGTATACAGCTCAATAAAAACATTACCATGGAATCCCTACAGTGCAGAAAGAGGCCATTTGGCCCATTGAGTCTGCACTGGATTGCTAAAAGAGCATCCCATCCATGATCTCTCCTCCACCCTATTCCCGTAACCCTGTGCATTTACCAGGGCCAATCCACCTAACCTACACATCTTTGGACATTAGGGGAAAATTAGCATGGGCAATGCACCTAACCTGTGCATTAGGTTAGGACTATGTGCACATTGGACTGGATTACAATATAGTAATGTGTCTGGCACACATTTGGTGTCTGTCACACTTTTGCCATCACATTTTGTTAACTATGCACAAAATAAAACAACAACAATTCAAACTTGAAGATATGAGAATGTCCAAACTTAAACAAGGAAAACAATTATAAACCACAAGGCCTTTAAAATCAGCCAATCTGATTCATCAGTCAGAATTACATGTTAAAATGTTCTTCAAAAATGAGCAAGGAAATTATGCTAAACGTTTTGAAAATAGTTTTGCAAAAGCAGTTGAAATTTTAAATGAACAAACTGAAAATATAAAATGATGTATTTTACAATAACGTGACCATTTAACCATTGGGTTATTTTCTTATGTGGACATTAATAACTTCAACAAAATTCTTTCCTTAGTAGCTCCAACATTTTCCAAAGGTCTTGGCTAATTTGTGATATAATCATTTAGTGGTACAGAACTTGGATATTGCTAAAAAAAAAGGCAGATGGTTTTGAAGCTTTTCATTTTGCATTCATCAGAGCAATTTGTAAGATATACAAATTGTAAAAGAAACAATTTACGCTCCATGAATAGAGAATGCTAATGAATTGGCAAGTGGACTCTGATTGGTAGAGGTGTTGACATGGAAAATGCATCAGTTAACTGATGATTGACGGTTAACTGTCAAGCTTTGTTTAAATTTGAACTCAGCAGGTTGACCCTAGTCAAGGCATTTTCCTGTCTCTTATTTTATTTAGTTGAAAAAGGTGCAATGTGTACATATGTTCCTTCTGTTTGCAAAAGTTGGGGCCCTGTGTCTGAACATATGTAGCTTCTTGCATGTGTAAGTGCAAGTCCAACCATTAGTTGTGAAGACCACTCATGTTGTTAAAGCATAGTAGCAGCGTGAAACAGCTAGCCCCATCCTTTCCCTTTCAGGGTAATGTGGAATAGAGTGGACACTTCTCTTTGGCCCACTTATGAGTTTGCATGAACAATGATCTGATCAGAGTAGCTATCATCCCACTGGATGGTTTGAATGTGCTCTATAGGCAGTCAGGTCGAGAAGGTTGTTAGGAAGGCATATGGAGTCTTGGCTTTTATTGGTAGAGGGATTGAATTTCGGAGCCGCAACGTCATGTTGCAACTGTACAAAACTCTAGTGCGGCCGCACTTGGAGTATTGTGTGCAGTTCTGGTCCCCACATTATAAGAAAGATGTGGAGGCATTGGAGAGGGTACAGAGGAGGTTTACCAGGATGTTGCCTGGTATGGAGGGCAGGTCTTATGAAGAGAGGCTGAGGGATTTGAGGTTGTTTTCGTTAGAAAGGAGGCGGCTAAGAGGGGACCTTATCGAAACATATAAGATGATTAGAGGTTTAGATAGGGTGGACAGTGATAGCCTTTTTCCTAGGATGGAGAAAGCTAGCACGAGGGGACACAGCTTTAAATTAAGGGGTGATAGTTATAGGACGGATATCAGAGGTAGGTTCTTTACCCAAAGGGTGGTTCGGGAGTGGAATGCCCTGCCTGCAGCAGTTGTAGATGCGCCAAGTTTGGTGGCGTTTAAGAGGTTAGTTGATAAGTATATGGAAGAGAAGGGAATGGTTTAGTTTGGAGGGGCATTGCTTTTTATATTGGTCGGCGCAACATCGAAGGCCGAAGGGCCTGTTCTGTGCTGTAATGTTCTATGTTCTATGTTCTATGTTCTATTTCAGCAGCAAGCTAGTCCAGTGAGCAAATGGTTTAGATCCAATTTATCAGATTGCCAATAAGGCTAATCTTCTAGCACATGTAGGAATCCCAGTGCATATGAGGTAGGCTTGCAGTTGACAGTAATAAGGAACCCACTGACAGATTTCTCAACTCAGCGCACTGAAGAAAGGGAGCTCAACTGGGTGCTTCATTTAAAAGATAAATTTGAGTGCAGGATGGATTCCTATGTAAGGAAATTCTTACATGCAGCTGCAGATTCAAATATAGTGAACATATCATTTACATATCAGAAATATGCAATGGGTTTGGAGTCGTTTGTCATTCCGTAGAAGATAGCCTTCTCATGGAAGTCAACAAAGATGTTTGTGAGAGTTGGACCCAGAGGAGCTCCCATGGCAACACCATTTACTTGGCCATGCATAGTGCCACCAAAACTGAATTTAACTGCATGAGCCACATTCATCATTTCAATGAATTCTGATTCAGATAATGACAGTGGGTCTAGCTCGTCATGCCATGGTGCTGCGATGCAACTGTCCATGGTCCTTTGAACGGCACATTGGTGAATAGGCTAGCAGTGTTAAATGAACACGTAGACACAGCATCACTTTTGATATGCAAATCCTGCATGGTGTTTGCAGAAGTGAAGAAATACTCCACCATGTACATGGAAAACTTGTTTAAAACTAATTGTAGTGACTCACCCAATCATTTTGCCAATTCATATTATACAGAATTGGTCATAATTAAGACAGAGCATAAAGAGATATCTCTTTTATGTTGTGACCAGCTCATACAGGTACTGATGGACACAGTAAGCCATGAGAACGAATCCTATTAAACCTGACAGCTCTCTGCTCTTACACATGCCAGCGAATCTTTTTTTAACTTTGTATTCAAGCAAGACTGTCCGGTCTCTTCAAATGAATTTCTTGAGTCTGTGTACATACGTGTTGGACCGTTTAGACTTTTGGGGAAAATGCATGAATAAATAATACTCTTTATTTAAATCCGTAAAAGCTTGCTGCTGTTTTTCAAACTGACTGCACATTTAGGGGGGCTGATTAAGACACATCCATCTTCCTTTTCTAAAGCACACTAATTAAAGTTTAACATTTATTTATTAGCATCACAAATATTAGCACTGCAATGAAGTTACTGTGAAAATTTCCTAATTGCCACACTCCAGCACATGTTCGGGTGCTCTCGGAGAATTTAGCCGATGCATCTAACCAACACGTCTTTCAGACTGGTGGAGGAAACTGGAGCACCTGGAGGAAACCCATACAGACAGGGGGGACCATGTGCAAAATCCACACAGACAGTGACCCAAGTCAGGAATTGAACCAGGTCCCTGGTGCTGTGAGGCAGCAGTGCTAACCACTGTGCCATTGCGTCTCCCCTCATTATCTGGTTACAAATAGTGAGGGAAAGCCTCCAAGGGTTTCAGTCCTCTCTCCAGATTCTGTTCATAGCAGGAGCACTGCAAGGATCAGTACTTGGGTCTCAACTATTTACAGTCCATATGAATTGCTTAAATGAGGGGATCTGGTGCAACGTATCAAAATTTTCCGTTGATATAAAATTAGGTGGAAAAGTGAACATTGAGGAGGACACAAAGAGACTGGCTGAGGGATCATGGGGTTGATGGAATAAGATGTGATGAAGTGTGAAGTTATTTACTTTGGTAGGAAAATCCTTAAAAATTGGGTGGGATTTCCCCACCGTGCTTGCCCCAAAGCCAGAAATTCCCACCCAAAATCAATGGACTTTCACACGATCCATTCCGCATTCTGCAATTCCCTTGTTGGGCGGGATCGTGAAAATTCTGCCCAATATCTTTGAATGTTGAGAGCTTAGGAAATGTTTTCATTCAACAGTACGTATTTATGTAACCCACCGAAAGTTAACATGGAGATACAGTAAACAATTAAGAAGGCAAATGATATGCTGGATTTGATTATAGAAGTTAATGTTTAAGAATCAAAGAAGTCTTACTACAATTTTAAATAGTATTGGTGAGACCGTATCTAGAGTACTTTGCAGTTTTGATCACAAGGAAAGACGTTCTTATCCTGCAGGAAATGCAACAAAAGTACACTAGTCTTTTTCCTCAGATGAGACAATTATCCCATCAGGAGAATTTGAGTAGTCTAGGCCCATATTCTCCTCTGGTTACAAGAATGAGAGATAATTTCAAGATTTTTAAGGGGCTTGACTGAATGTCAAAATTGTTTTTGTTGACTTAAGAATCAAGAACTCGAAGTCTCTGGCTAAGAATAAATTTTTTCACTTGATTGGTTACAAATCTTTGAAATTCTCCACCCCAGAGCACTTAGCATGCTCAGTCATTGCGTTTATTTAAGAGAGAGGTCAATATGTTTTTGAGAGCTAAGAGATTATGGGGAAAGTATGGGAAGGTGGAATTGAGGTAGACATTGAGGTTGGCTGCACGATGGCGCACTGGTTAGCACTGCTCCGCACAGCGCCAGGACCCGGGTTCAATTCTGGCTTTAAGTGACTGTGTGGAGTTTCAACATTCTCCCTGTATCTGCATGGGTTTCACTTGTGTGTTCTGGTTTGTTCCCAGATTTCCAGATTCGGTGGACATGCTAAATCATCCAAAGATGCTGAATGCATGGAATTATGGGGATAGGATGGGGTGGTGGAGGGAGGTGGGTCATGGTAATGGTGGGCCTGGATAATATGCTCTTTCAGAGAGTTGGTGCGATCACAATGGGCCGAATGGCCTCCTGCTACACTGTAGGGACTCTATGATTCTAAGATGAGCCAAAATCTTGTTGAATTGCGGAGTGGACTTGAAGGGCCATATGGCCTATTCCTGCTCTTATTTCTTCAGTTCTTATAACATCAATCCTGTAAATTTTAATGATTGTTCTGGTAAATGTATTAATAATTATTACAGGTAGTTAAGGGTTACTATAGTCTCCTGTCTTCCCTATGTTACTGCAGTGACTTAACTTCAGAATAAGTGGAATCTCCTGAGATTGTGAAAGGTGCTACATTAATGGGTTTGAGTGATCATTGAAATAAATGTTGATAATTTGGACGTTGATTAGTGTTAGTGTTTGCAATGGCATGTGCAGACTAAAACTGTAAAAACAAATGATTATTTTCTACGTGTTAATTGCTGAAGCAAATGCCAATGCTTAGCATTTTAAATTATGAAGAATTGTGTGTTGTGTTATTCCACTAAATATTAATTTTTATTTATCAGTATATTAAGTCCTGGTGATTAATTTAACAAGACGTAATGGTTAGTGTGGTGAGTACTGATAATTAGCCTTATTAGAGTAATAAATGATGATAATATGTCGTAAATGCTAATTTTTGGTGTAGTCTGTACTGGGTGGTTCCATTTCTGAAAATAATGACATTTACTATGTTTCTCTCTGTGTTTTTAGATGTAGATGAGTGTGAAATACGTGGAGACACACTCTGTGAACACCAGTGCATTAATACAATGGGTAGTTTCAAGTGTGTATGCCCTCTCGGCTACGAGTTGCTCACCGATGGACAGAAGTGTGTAGGTATGTGTCTCCTCCTCCTATTTCCAATACATTGTGATACTACAATGTTCACTTTCATAAAATAACCAATAACCAGTCACATTAACCTCTTGCATTGACGCCATTGTGTATTGCTTGAATATAGTGCATTCAAATTGTTCACATGACCAACTCAAATCAAGAACTGGTATAATTAAAGTCCATCCTCCACGCTCTTGGGCAGGACTTCCCAGCCCTCGTTCCCAAGGTCAGAAAAATCCTGCTCAAGGTCAATGGAACTTTGTGTGGTTCGTGTCCCACCCGCGACAATTTCCGTGGAGGGTGGGATGGGAGAATTCCACCCTTGGACTTCTTCATACTCAGACCAGAAAAGCAGCTATTAGGTTCAACTCCAAAATGACAGTCTTGGGCCAATGAAACTCCAATTTGTAATCACAGAAATTAATGTTAAGATTTTCAGAGGAACAATTTGAAGGAACACTCATGCAATCCTTTAGTTCCGTGCCATTTGGGATCCTGACCCTGAATTTCCAGATAGCCAGGAGAAAAGACTTAGTTTGGTGCCCTTACCGATGAGAGTCTCTAACTATACTTGTCAGAAGATTCCTTATTACTGTTATTACTAGCAAGGATATCAGAAATTCTTGAAATTTAAAACAAAACTTGAGAATTGCAACTGGGCAAGCAAAATCTGAAGGAGTGAATAGTCATTATTTTATATAATTGTGATGAAGAGTTGCCAAGGTATTATACTACTCTCATAATATGGTGCTGTTTGCTGCCACTGTACGTTGTATTATGGATTCTTTTGACGTCTCAATGAGATTCAAAGACTTGTAGATTTAAATATGAATAGGTTATTGTTAATCTTTAATTATTCACAGATCTCAGGTTATTATGCATGGTACTGTTCACCATGCAGGCTAGCTGTTTACTGACAGTGTGTTGCAGCAGGCTGTTCTGTCCGTGTTGTCACTTACCATGTGCTTCTGTACATCATATTGTGAACGGTGCCATTCTTCAGTCCTGTGTTAACTGTTGCTCTGCTGAGCATCTTTACATTGCAATGGCACGCAGTATAATATTACAACAATTACCTTTCTTCCTAGATTCTGGTTGTCATGCTTTCAGCATTTCTTGCCTTTATTATGAATATTATTATATGACTTTTCCATCTCAACAGCTGTCAATATTTGATTTGATTTATTATTGTCACATGTATGAACATACAGTGAAAAGTATTGTTTCTTGCATGCTATACAGACAAAGCACGCAGTTCATAGAGGAGGAAAAGAGAGAGTACAGAATATAGTGTTACAGTCATAGCTAGGGTGTAAAGAAAGTTCAACTTAATGCAAGTTAAGTCCATTCAAAAGTCTGACAGCAGCAGGGAAGAAGCTGTTCTTGAGTTGGTTGGTATACAGCCTCAGACTTTTATATCTTTTTCCTAACAGAAGAACGTGGAAGAGAGTATGTCCAGGGTGTGTGTGGTCCTTATTTATGCTGGCTGCTTTGCTGAGACAGCAGGAAGTGTAGACAGAGTCAGTGGATGGGAGGCTGGTTTGTGATTCCTTGCAGTCTTGGGCAGAGCAGGAACCATACCAAACTGATACAATCATAAAGAATGCTTTCTATGGTGCGTCTGTAAAGTTGGTGAGAGTCGTAGCTGACATGCCAAATTTCCTTAATCTTCTGAGAAAGTAGAGGCATTGGTGGGCTTTCTTAACTATAGTGTCGGCATGGAGGGATCAGGACAGGTTGTTGCTGATCTGGATATCTAAAAAATTAAAGCTCTCGACTCTTATATATATCTGGCTGATATCAAATACTGGGGGAGCAAGATTTTTCAACATAGGGGATGCTGCAACTCTTTCAGTTATTAAAAAACTGGGTGCCTCACTCACTCGTACTGGCTCTGGTAAAGAGTCACTTGAACTGTTTCTCTGCCCACAAATGCTGTCAGGCCTGCTGGGAGTTTCCAGTCTTTCCTGTTTTCATTTTTTCACTGTGTGCTCATCTAGGCTGAACCTAAGCTCGTACAACCTCAGGATATTTATAGATTCCTTGTGATGCAGAAAAAGGCCACTCAGCCCATCAGCTCTGCACCGACTTTGACAGACCTTGGCCTTTTCCCCCTAACCCCACACATTTACCATGGCTAATCCATCTAACATACACATCTTGGAACACTAAGGGGCAATCTAGCATTGCCAGTCCACTTAAGCTATCCACCTTTCAACTGTGGGAGGAAACTGGAGCACCCAGACAAAACCCATGTCGACATAGGGAGAAAGTGCAAACTCCACACTCACAGTGACACAAGCTGGAATCGAACCTGAGTCCCTGGCACTGTGAGACAGCTAACCACTGTGCCGTCATGCCGCATTCCTTCGTTAGAGTTTCAGACCTTTAACATGCTCCATCACTAATGCTATCCAAATCAAGCTTTACAATTACAAGTATTGTTCAGGGAGATCTTACCAGAAATCTCATTTTGACTTCCCTGCTCCCCCATCACTGCCCATTCATCCATCCACTCTCATCATGTCCGACTTGCCCAACATCGCTGAGTCGCGGCTAGTTGATTTTCAGCCTTTCTAAATTTACTGTCTATAGCAGACTGCTCCATTTGGCACCTGCAAAATGGTTTAGGCCCCTTGATGGTGGTCTATTTGGGTCAAAGTTTAAAAAAATGACAGCCGACTGCTGGGCCTCTTCCGCTGCTGAAATGTCAGCTTATACTGATGTGGGTACAAATGATGAAAACTGCTTCTGACAACATAATAGCATTTTCATTAGAGTTCAAATGATGGATTAGGGTCTGCAAACCAAATTTAAAATAAAAGTACTGCAGCGAGAACTCTGGACCACCTCTATCCAATAACCGGTGCCAAAGACTGAAACTATTGAACAGCTTCAGTCATGCCAGATGTTTCCAGCCTCAGATGGTCTGAATGATCTTTAATCCTGTATTTTACTTGGCTTTTCAGTCTTTACTTAGTCAAAAATGAGAGCTTGGAATCAGACCACAACTCCACTTGTGCTATGGAAGCACAGTAGTAAGTTATTTCTTTGTGTGCCAGTCAGACATGCATCTCATTCCCCACTGAGTGTTTGCGAAGGTGGCAGACAGTGTCAGTGGTACATTTTGGTGAAATGCTGGGATAACCTTGCATTGCTTTATTTCATAGAATCCCTGCAGTGCAGAAGGAGGCTATTTGGCCCATCAAGTCTGCACCAACTCTCTGACAGAGCATTCTATCCTTCCCACATATTAACCTCCTTATCCCCTAACCAATACATCGGGGCACGTTAGCATGGCCAGAGTGCCTGACCTGCATTTCTTTAGCCTTCGGAAGGAGACCAAAGGGAACCCATGCTGACATGGGGAGAACATGCAAATTCTTTGCAGTTGTCCAAGGCCAAAATTGAACCCAGGTCCCTGGCACCATGAGGCAGCAATGCTAACCGTTGTGCCACTCTTAGGAATGAAGTAAGAAATGAAAGATAATGAACTGGATTTAATGCAGCTTATTGCTGTGGGTGATATGGCAGCTGGGACAAATTAGTCATTGGCGTGGCCTCCCATCAGTCTCCTCGTAGTGATAAAACCTCTCCCAATGAAATGGAAGGGCTGAAGTGGCATTTCAGCAGTTGCAGGTCATTGGCATCACTTACTGCTGAGCCCACGACTTTAGTGATGACTTGAGGATTAAAAGGGGCTGCATGCTTTTCCTCCCATATCCACCCAAAGGCTGTCCAGCAATTCCTTTTGACGTTTCCAAATTCAAAACATGGTGAGGCAGCTACTTGAGGGTATCTCTTGTTACTTCATGTGACTTTAATGAAATTAGCATTTTGGAGACAGACGTTTTTGTACTAATTTGCTGTACAAGCCATCTGAGTTTGTAGAAACCTTACAGTACAGAAAGAGGCCGCTCGGCCCATTGAATCTGCACCAACCACAATCCCACCCAGGCGCTACTCCCATATCCCTACATTTTTACCCACTAATCCCCCTAACCTACACATCTCAGCATACTAAGGGACAATTTTTTTTTTGTTGCATGGCCAATCAACCTAACCCACACATCTTTAGACTATGGGAGGAAACCGGAGCACCCGGAGGAACAAAGAACAAAACAGCATGGGAATCAGGCCCTTCGGCCCAACGAGCCCATGCCGCCACCGCAATGTTCCCACCTGTACCCGTGATCCCTGTCTATGTTTATAGATCTATGGATTACAGATCAAGTTCGAGACAATTTAGGGAGAATTTGTTTTGCCAATTAGTCTAAGAGCACATCTTTGGGATGTGGGAGGAAACCGGAGTACCTGGAGAAAACGTATGCAAGCACAGGGAGAATGCGCAAACTCCCACAGACACAGGCCCAAATCCATGTATCTGCACAGCACAGGAAACCCACACAAACACAAGGAGAATGTGCAAACTCCACACAGACAGTGACCCAAGCCAGGAATCAAACCCAGATCCCTGGAGCTGTGAAACAGCAGTGCTAACCATTACGCTACCCTGCCACCCAGTTGGCCTGACTTGTAGAGTAATGGGCAGTTCCAACATAGACATTCTGTGCATAATCATGGGAACTGCCATTGGATAGGGAATAGTAGCTAAAAGTTACCCCCTTGTCCTCGTGTAGAATTCTACCCCCCATCCTACCCTCCCTTACCTTTGGCGCAAGATTGTTTAAGTTTATTTATTAGTGTCACAAGTAAGCTTACGTTAACACTACAACGAAGTTACTGTGAAAATCCCCTAGTTGCTACACCTCTGCGCCTGTTAGGGCACTCTGAGGGAGAATTTAGCATGGCCAATTCACCTAACCAGCATGAAATTTTGGGCTGTGGGAGAAAACCGGAGCACCCAAGGGAAACCCACGCAGACACAGGGAGAATGTGCAGACTTCTGCACAGTCACCCAAGCTGGGAATCAAACCGAGTTCCTGGTGCTGTGAGGCAGCAGTGCTAATCACAGTGCTGACATGCTGCCTATTGCCACATTGAGAGTCTTTGGTGGATGCAATGCGTTCACCAGCTACCACTCCCTGGCAGCAAAAAAGGAGCTGCCAGCTTCTGACTGGGTGAGAGTTCTTAGTGAGTGGTATTTCCATCAATAAAGACCTCAACCAGCTTGGAAAGCTTGAAGATGACCATTTCAATGGCTGAAGATCGCACAATGCATGAAGTTTACTGGATCCTATTTGGGTGAAAGCTTCAGTGCAGCATTGTCTGGCAGCATATGCATAGCTGGCGGATGAATTAACATGTAACAATAATTTGATGTCAGCAGTTCCACTTTGGAACTCAACATTTCAGCCAATGTTCTCTCTTTACTTCACAGCTCACATACATTAAGCAGGAGAAATAATCCTCGTGCAGACCTTTCTAAAGGGATCATTAACTACTTACAGGTTAATTGCTAATTCACTTCTTTTGGTTGTTGCTATACTTCTACAAGTGTCTGGTGCTTTTATAGTTGCTTCAAGTTGCAAAACTCTACATGAAGTGTGACAGGTGCTTGTTGGATTTTTGGATGGGTTCCAGTTGGAATTAAACCAATACACCGGTAATTCATGTTAACTCTCAGGTTTCGACCAAGGCTTTAGACCCAGAAGGTAAGATGAGAATCTTCAGCTAGAGAACTCAAATACATCTTGCTTAAAGAAAAATATACCTAAGTACAGAGCTGTAATATAGAACCATGGAATTATAATATAGAATTAAATCAAAATATATAAGAATTGTACAGGCATATAATCAAATCTTCTCATAAGTGCTCATTCTCCATCCTCTTTCTACACTTAAAAGCAAATCTAAAATAATTAACCCAAAATAACATAAATATTCTCATCATATCCAAAGAACCCTCTTGTGTGTTTTGATGGGCTATCAGTTCCATGAAAGTGTGAACTTTCTTCCTTCTTTTGGAAAAATGTTTTAGTCAGAATGTGGCTAATTAAGAGTGTCCCTGAAAATGGGAATTTTAACTTTCAGGGAAGGTTCCAGATCCTCCCTCTCCAGGTGGCTGACATTTTCCTTAATTTAGTTTAATTGATCTTTTATGCATAATTACTCTTGATGATAGAACAATCAACTTGTTTGATGCGTTCGTAGAATCATAGATATCCCACAGTGCAGAAGAAGGACATTCAGCACATTGAATCTGCACTGACAACAATCCCACCTAGGCCCTATCCAAAAACCCCACTTTTTATCCCACTAATCCCTCTAACCTACGCACCCCAGGACACTATGGGACAATTTAGCATGGCCAATCAACCTAATCCTCATGTCTTTGGACACTTCTTTTAACCTTATTTCAGGCATGCAATTTTATACTTAGTATGATATTTTCTTTCTAAACTTTCTTCTAATCTAATGGTTTGAATACATTTTTTGCAACTATTTTATAAGAAAACTTTGTCTGGAATCTTATCACGGTTCGCACTGTTGGGATTTTCCCATCCCACCGTGGTGAAGTTGGCAGCAATAAGGAGCTGCCAGGGAGTGATGGCCACCAAATTCTCTGACTTCACTGCAGCAGGAGGGTGGTGGGAACGGCCAGTAAAATCTTGCCCATCAGTCTTTTTGGAAACATACCTAGTATTAAACTGTGTGAGTTTGAGGACCAATCTTATGGTAAATAATAACTGGGACTCAACCTTAGTTCCTGGGCTGGGTTCCAATTTTTTCCTACAGGTTGATGGATCATGGTCTCTGTCGCCAATGGTCCTTTTCTGTTGTTTGCACAACTGTGAACATTCCAAGATTGTAGATCTTTCTTGATTGCAAATACAAACATAATATAACAAGTTCATCTTAATTTAAATGTAAGAATAAAAATAACACAATGGGTTCTATGTTTATAAAAGATGAAAAAATAATACTCGTCCTCTTAATGATCAAGGGTTAAGTCTGTGAGTGTTGTTAAAAAAAATACTTAAAATATATTAAAAAGAGAGCTTGCAATTTGATATTATTGGCATACATTTCAACACACTGTAACCTATTGGCTGAATGGTTAGCACTGCTGCCTCATGGTGCCAGGGACCCTGGTTCGATTCCAGCCTTGGGTCACTGTCCGTGTGGAGTCTGCACATTTTCCCCCTGTCTGTATCGGTTTCCTCCGGGTGCTCTGCTTTCCTTCCACAGTCTAAAGATGTGCAGGTTAGGTGGATTGGCCAAGCTAAATTGCCCCTTAATGTCCCAAGATGTGTAGGTTAAATGGATTAGCAATGGTTAATGGGGTTGGTGTGGGCCTGGGTAAGATGCTCATTTGGAGAGTTGGTGCACTCTCAATGGGCCAAATGGCCTCCTTCTGCACTGTAGGGATTCTATGATTTTTGGCTGCATCTGACTCCCCATCAGGCTACAAGACATGATTCATGCCCTGATTGCCCAGGTACATTGAGTACTACAGCTTCAACCTGGGGCACTCTGATATCCCATGAGGGTTTCGAGGACCACTCCAGGATTCTGGGATGCTTATGGGGGAAGAGGGCTATCCTGCTGAAGTCAGGGCTAATGACATCATTGCGAAGGCCTGAGACTAAGGCAGAGACCTGCTATAATGAAGTCCACGCTTCACCCATTCTGTCATTGAGCAGTGCATTGGCCTGCTCAACATGCGGTTCCACTCTCTGGAACTGTTCTGACAGAGTTTTTCAGCAAGCCTCCAGAGGGTCTTCCGCATCGTGGAGGTCTGCTGTGCCCATCACAACCTTGATGAAGGAGCAGCGTTCCAAAAGCTTGTGATTCCAAATAAACTGTTGGACTTTAACCTGGTGTTGTAAGACGTCTAACCGTCCCCACAATCTCACGCAGGAGGATCACATGTGTTCCTCTATGGCAGAGGCAAACCAGGAGCGAAGAGGAAGAGCGTGCAAGGAGGACCCAGAGGATGGAAGACATGCAACAGCAAGGGTCCAGGGAAGCCCTCATTGCCACCAGATCACTATCTAAGCCCTCTAACATTTTGCTGACTTCAAGGGTTCTGCACAAATTAGCTGCTCCCAACCATGAACCCACTAGTAGACATTGCTCTTGAAATTGAGCATGACTGGGAGAATGAACAGAGGTCACACAGAATAGACAAGCTGCTGGAAGAAGGTGTAGGATGAGGGGAAATGGGGAGGAGGCTAAAACCCATCACTCATTTGAAAGCTATCTAGATCTGCAGTGGAGTGCTAAAACCTGCAAGATATTGGACTAGGTACTAGAAGGTGGGACTAGACTGGGCTGACACAATGGGCTGAATGATCTCTTTCTGTGCTGTAACTTTTCTCTGGGTTCCAGCAGGAGGTCGTATCTACCCATGAAATAATTTTCCTACCTGAAGCGGAGAGGAGCAATGTGTGAGATGTCTTTGATTCAGTGAGGCGTTTCTCAGTATCATCTGTCACTTATTGCAATCGCAGACCAGGGCAAGGACGGCATTATCAGTGGCTATGGAAGCATCCCAGGAAATGAATTTTGATGTATCAGCTTCCTTTCTCAGCTAAAGAGATTTGCAGTATTGCCATTTAATGATAATGCACTTGGGCAATCAGTGAACTGATGTTCCCTGTGAAAAGAGAGCAAAAATGTTTTTTCTTCTTTTGCCAGACACCAGCAGGGGGAACAAGCATGTGGCTTTGCTAGGATTGCAGGCTTTATTACTACTAGAGGTGTTGCATGCCAGCTCTGCTGTAGGCTCAGATCAAGAAGGATTTCACTCCCTTACTGTCTAAGTAGTGTGCGACTTAGACAGTACTTAGTCTAAGTACTGTCTATGCAGTACTTGCATATGCAGTAAATCATTCAGGTTGATGCCCATTAGGGTAGTAGCAGTTTCATTCTGCTGAAGCTTGCTTCATTAATGCCATGTTGGCAAAGGAGGTGGGTACTGTAATACAAAAGCTTGTCCCTGGCTCTTGTCTGCAAAGCACAATCCGCACATTTGTGGGTTGCATGCACAGACTGAATATTATACTGTCGCAGAAATGTGATAGAACAGATCAAAGGTATGTTGGAACAATGCTTCTGGTGTGTGGAAGAGCCATGCAGATTCCTGCAGCACTGTCGCTCCCCACTGTAGTCAAAATACACCTCCGCTCAAAAAGGGCATGCTGGTTTTAGACAATGAGGGCTAACGTTAAGTGCGGCTATAAAATTATGATGGTGGGCTCCCAGTGATGCTAAGCAGCCAATGAGGCATGATTGGCACTGACTGCAAACACAAACCATTATAATGAGCAGGCAGCTGGATTCCTGCTGGAATTTCAATCAGCGAATCCCACAAAGTGGTCCCAGTGCCTGTTTTTTTGGAGATTATCCAACTCAACCCCCTTATATATCAAGATGCTTCCAATTTTTTTCCTTGTGTGAAACGAAAAGGATATCTGTGGTTTTGAAAGGTGTTGATGGAGTCAGATCTTGGCTTGGTGAAAGATTAAAAAGCTCTCACTCCTGTGGGTGATGAGATTAATCTTGATTGCTCTGGTTCACTGAATGCACTGTGACAAATGAGAACTTTAGGGCTGGAATTTCTTTCAGAGCTGGTCTCGCTGCACTCTTGTAAGTTGGCCACAAATGTGGGCGTAAGTGGGAATTTCCAGTGCACTTCTGGAGAAAGCTATGACAGTGGAACTTGTGCAGCTCTGAGGAAATTCTAGGCCAATGTCCTTACTTCATCTGGAATTTCTTTTCTCGTGATCAAAATCTTTTCACTCTATTTCAAAACAGATGACAACAAATGGTTAGCCTGCTAGTGATGGAGTAATGCCAGTTTGGAAATCGAATTAGGATGAAGTTACTCTGGCAGCTGGAATGGCATGTTTGAAATGTTAATGCTTGTACAGTGTTGTGATTTCCCATTGATATTAGGTGTGAAGCACCACCTATTAATGTGCATTACAGGTTTGTATTTTGTATTGTGAATTTTTTTTAAAAAGCTTATTTATTAGTCACAAGTAGCTTACATTAACACTGCAATGAAGTTACTGTGAAAATCCCCTAATCCCTATTGGGGTGCACTGAGGGACAATTTAACATGACCAATTCACCTAACCAGCACATTTTTTGGACTGTGGGAGGAAACTGGAGCATCTGGAAGAAACCCACACAGAGACAGGGAGAACATGCAGACTCCGCAGACAGTGATATGAGCCGGGAATCAAACCAGATCCTTGGTGCTGTAAGGCAGCAGTGCTAACCACTGTGCCACCATGCTTGGCTGCTTAGTTGCTTCAAAGGAAATTTATGCACACAAAAAATATTATTGTTCTTGCAGCCTATTTTTAGCTTTGGTGTGATCACATACAAGTTGAAGAAGAGTGCATGATTCTGTTTTACCTTGGAACACTGAAGCAAGATAAACATGATTGATTCATTCAAAAGATTAGAGTGTCACGAGAGATTTGGTTCTCTTCTAATACCGGATTGAAAAGAAGTTCAGCAACTTTTCTGTTTCTCTATATGATTTTGTTTGTAAATAAGTCTGAACATGCTTTTCCACCCCATATGCAGTGGTCTAGTATTTAATTTTCTATTTCTGAAGGACCATTTAAAAAAGCTGGCTCTACACACTTAGGTTGGTGTACGTCTTGATCTAAAGATCCTTTTATCTCCTGCATTCTGTAAAGGTAAAGTATGAATTTAGCCAGCACCAGGGTAGAGTTGAGGGTGTGAACAGCGAACACGAGCGCAGGACAGTTTCCAGTGGAGAAATACTCTTCAGGCTTTTCCATTCCTTTTTAAATCTCCTCTTATGTCTCCTGGTGCTACAGGTGTGCTTTCATTGCAGGACAGTGGCAGGCTTCCCTCTGTGGCTGAATCCTATTCTGGGTTTGCTCCACATTGGAAATGATCCCCTGCCCAGGAAAATGAACCAGTGTTGTGATGCTGGCAGGGCAATAGGCAGAGATTCTGCCTGCACTGTTCACATAGCCTAACTGTATAGTGATGTACCTGGAAGTTCTTCACTCTGATTTTGGGTGGATCAATGTTGTTCTGTTCTTTGCAAACATTCCTCAATATTGTCAGGACAAAAGCCAGGCGATATCTAAAAAAGAATAATGATGAAGACTTGTGATTATGCCTTCTTATTCTGCACCCATGGAATACTATGTTTGTCTTCTGTTGGCAGATGTGAACGAATGTGAGAAGAGCAACTGCTCCCATCACTGTGTGAATACGGTGGGAAGCTTCCAGTGCCTCTGTCCACATGGATACACTCAGCACGTGAATGGGCGTGATTGTCAAGGTTGGCCACTACATTTTTTTTGAATGGATTCTTGGAGGAGTGGATCATGTTCCAGTGTTCAGTTTTGCATAATGTGGAGAAGATTTATTGCAGTGATACCAGGGATGTTGGACTCGAGTTATGTGGAGAGAAGTTGGGATTGCTCACCTTCAAGCAGAGACAGTTAAAGGGGGGTTTAATAGAAAGGTTCAAAAATTACATAGGGTAAATAGGGAGAAGCTGTTTCCTGTGACAGAAGAGTTAGTAATCAGAGTATGTAAATTCAATATCGGCAAAAGCTCTGCGTGGCTCATGGTACAGTGGTTAGCAGTGCTGCCTCACAGTGTCATGGACCCGGGTTCAATTCCAGCCTTGGGTGTCTGTCTGTGTGGAGTTTGTATGTTCTCCCCATCTTTCTGTGGGTTTCCCGGTGCTTTGGTTTCCTTCCACACTCCAAAGAAGTGCAGGTTAGGCAGATTGACTATGCTAAATTGTCCCTTAGTGTCGTGGGGATTAGCAAGGTAAATGCATGATATTACAGGGATAGCGCCTGTGTGGGACTGGAATCAGTGCAGGCTTATGGGCTGACTGGTCTCTTTTTGTTGGATTCTATGAAATAGGAAGGATTGAAAATTTACTTCTTAAATAGAGTTGTTGTTTTCCACCATGAACTGCTTGCAGACTTAATAGGAACCGTCAAAAGGGAGTTCAAAAACTTATGTGTCCTTGAAAAGGAAATATGTGCGTGGTGGTACATAAAAAAACACTCACAAAGGGCTGATACAGGTACAATGGAATAATTGACCTTTTCTGCATGTTTATTAATGAAAAGAGTAGAATTAATACTTCTTCACAGATTATATTTCACATGTGGCTGGAGATGCTGTAAGGATTGCTTATGGTTATGGTAGTGTCCTTATCTGTGCTGCCTTTTGCATTTGGTTCTAGATACTGATCATAGAATCACTGCATTACAAAGGAGGAGGCCACTTGGCTGTCAGTACCAACCACACAATCCCACCCAGGCTCTATCCCCCAAACCCTCGCATTTAATCTGCCAATCCCCCTGACACTAGAGTCAGTTTAGCATGGCCGGAATTGAATCTGGGATCCTGGCACTATGAGGCAGCAGTGCTAATCACTGTGCAGTCCTTACTCAGTTCTCATCATTACTTGTAGCTGCCTCACTGGCAGCTATTGCCACGGAGATTGTCTGAGATCAACCAAAAGCCAGATGAACATGGCATGCTGCTCTGCCATCAGTGGGCATAAGGGGAACACCTATGGGATATGTGCCCGGTTAAAGATCAGTGGTAGACATTGAGAAGTTTCTTGAAGTTGCAAATTCTCTGCAGCAACCTAACTAGATGCTGTGGAGAAGCTAGAATATTCACTCAGCAAGTGGACTCTTATCTATTCCAATGGTGTCACGTTGGTTTGAATTTGACTCTCCAGTGAATGCTGCCAAGTCAAATATCTCATGTTGCTGCATGATTGAGCCAAGCTCCGTGGCAAAGGCCACATGCTTTTTTGTTTGCAAGACTGATAGATCATTGAAGAGCTTGTGGGAGTAAATATATCATTCCAAGCTGTGATGTGATGTTATTGGCACTCTGACAGACAACTGATTACATCTCATTGTGTAGAGCGTGCTGTCCTTTTACATGGCTAATCTGCGTAAGCTCAGGACAAATCTGAGACTGATATTTCACACAATACTTTGGGCTATATTCAGTGATTGCAGGTAATGTATAGGAGCTCTGCCCACTTCCAGCATGTGGAGATCTCAGCAGAGACCAACGGGTCTTATTTAGAGAAATGGAACTGTTCCAGATGGAATCATCCATTTTGGGCTGGTCTTGTTCACTGTTACTTTGGAATGCCACAGGAGGGCTATTTTCAATTATGTTCTTTGTATGACATGCTTGAAAATCTCCCATTACATGCTTTTACAAAGAAACAACTTTTATATCTCATTTTACAACCATACGAGTGATTTGCTATGTAATACATGCTGGGCATGATGTTAACTGTCGGCATGTTTCCAGCAATGACAACAACAACCGAACTTGTTTTAGAGCCATTGATATAATAAAACATCCCAAGCTGCTTCACAGAGGGCATTATAAAACAAATATGATTCTGAGTGAGCCACATTGGGAGTTATTAGGGTAGATGAGTAAAAGCTTGGCTAAAGAGGTAGGTTTAAGGAGTGTCTTAAAGGAGGAGAGGTTGGGACTGGGGGGGCCACAGTGGTTAGTACTGCTGCCTCTCAATGCCAGGGACCCAGGTTCGATTTCTGGCTTAGGTCACTGTCTGTGCAAAGTCTCCATGTTCTCCCTGTGTCTGCGTGGCTTTCCTCAGGGTTGCTCTGGTTTCTTCCCACAGTCCGAAAGATGTGCTGGTTAGGTGCACTGGCTGTGCTAAATTCTCAGTGTAGCCAAACAGAAGCAACTAGGGGATTTTCACAGTAACTTCATTGCAGTGTTAATATAAGCCTAATTGTGACACTAACAAATAAATAGGTTTAAGGAGAGAATTCCAGAGCTTGGGGCCTAGGCAACTGAAGGCCTGGCCACCGATGGTGGAGCAGTTAAAATCAGGAATGATCAAGAGGCCAGAATTAAAATGTAGAGAAAATCATCAAGGTAGGGAAAGGCCAAGCCATGGAGCATGTGGACAAGAGTTTTAATATTGAAGGATTGTTTAACTGGCAGTGTAGGTCAACAAGCATAGAGGGATGGGGGGGGAGGTGAATGAGTTAGAACAGCAGAGTTTTGGAAGAATTCAGGTTTACAGAAGATGGAATGTGGTCAAAGCCAAAGCTAACAGGGGCATGGAGGAAGTTTCAGAAGCAGAACAGCTGAGGCAGAATGGGAGTGAGGTGAGGTGGTGGAGGTGGAAAAGGACACTCTTACTGGCATTTAATATGTCATCAGAGTTGAAGAGAGCCTGGTTTAGTCTCAGACAGGGAGATTATGCAGTCAGGGATGAGAGAGATGGGTTTATGGCAGAGACTGAGGAAAAAGCTACAGTTGTCTCAATGTTTAGTTAGAGGAAATTCTGCCCATCCCGTACCTGGAATTTGGATCAGTGGTCTCATAGTGGAGGGGTCAAGAGAGGTGATGGTGGGGTGGAGCTGAGTTCGGCAGCATATGTATGGAAACTGATACTGCACTTTTGGATGATGTCATGAAGCAGCAGGGTTTGAACGTGGAATAGAAGGACACCAAGGATAAATCCTTGGGGGGGGTCACCAAAACAGTGAGCAGAAAGTGAAACCATTGTAACTGATATACTAACTGCAATTAGATAGGTAAGAGTGGAACCAAGTGAGAGCAGTCTAACCCAGTGGAGGTGTTTTGGAAGAGAATGTTGTGGTCAGTTCTGTCAATTTGAGTTAATTTTACTCCATGGGTGATGGGATTACACGATGATGGTGAGAGGCACTGCATGAATGTGCTAATGCATCCATCTGCCTACATCCAGAGATAGAACTAAAAAGCTGAAGAACGGAACAAATGAACAAATGAAAAGAGACGATCGGGGGTAGTCAGTGACTGAGATAGAAATTTTCCAGCCCTTCCTGCCAGCAGGACCTTCCAGTCTCGCCAATGGCGATCCCCCATGAAGGGA
Organism: Sphyrna mokarran; assembly: GCA_024679065.1. Taxonomy (NCBI): domain Eukaryota; kingdom Metazoa; phylum Chordata; class Chondrichthyes; order Carcharhiniformes; family Carcharhinidae; genus Sphyrna; species Sphyrna mokarran. Next base: position 77,485,448 of record JAGIQG010000008.1, on the reverse strand, counting down.
GTGAGCAACAGTAAAAGCCGTTGACATCAGTAGACTGAAAGATCTGTTATTGGCCAATGGCAGGCAGTAAATGCCACCCTCTTTATCTGAAACCAAAGTTCCTCCAGAAAGTAGGAAGGGAAAGTGGCTGGGGGCTCAGCTGAGAAAATACATTTTGGAGGGAAACCCATTGGAAGGGAGGGAAAAAAAGAACAAACAAATTTAAATTTGAAATGTGTCCATATACAAGAAATAAATTGAAGTTGCTGGTCAAGAAAATAAGGTCAACTTGGAGAACATGGATGAAATGCACTATGTAGATATATGTATAGAGAGATATAAAAATTGCTATACAGAACAAGTGGAAGCCATACTGTGTCACATCACGCTAGAAAGTCATATTAAAAGAGTCACCTAATCAGAGACAAGGGGGTAGAACATATCTATCGGGCATTAATTACTCCTTTTGGTTCTCAGATAACAACGAATGTGCAACTTCTGGAGATGGTCACTGCGAGCATAACTGCATCAACACAGCGGGAAGCTACTACTGCGCTTGCCATCCCGGGTATCGGCTCCACTTTAACAGACACTCCTGCATTCGTAAGTCGCTCTCTCTCTTACGCGCGTTGTGCTGTTCTCGCAGATACGAGTCACAGGCGTCTACTTATACAGGCGAATTTTCCCGTTCTGCCTGCCATGGCAATTGTAGCAGGCAGGGGAGGGGGTGGGGGTGTGGGGGGCACAGGACCATGGAAAGGTCCATTGACCTCAGGCAGGATCTTCCGATTTTGGGGTGAGCATGGCTGGAAATTCCCGCCCAAAGCTCCTGACACTGCAGTGGGAAAAACTGTTTATCTGCAACCCTGTCTAAAGGCTCATGCTCAATGGAAGGATTTTAATTAAACATGATTGAGAAAGTCAAAGGTGGTTCAGCTAAACTCCACAACACTTAAACTTGTATTTTGCTTATTTCATCCTGAATATCTGTAAAACATATTTTCATGGATTCCACAGCAGGCATCTGTATTTCTGCTTACCACAAAATCACCAAATACTATAGTGCAGAAGAGGCCTTTCTGCCCATTAAGTCTGAACTGCCCACCTAATCTCACTTGCCAGCACTTGGCCAATAGTCTTGAATGTTATGTCATGCCAAGTACTCATCCAGGTATTTTTTAAAGGACATAAGGCAACATGCCTCCACCATCCTCCCAGACAATGCATTCCAGGCCATCATCACCCTCTGGGTAAAGAAATTTTTCCTCAAATCTGCACCCCCCCCCTCCAAACATCCTATCCCTCACTTTTAACTTGTGTCCCCTTCAGCTGAGCCTTCAAATAAGGGGAACAGCTGCTCCCTTTCCATCCTGTCAATGCTCCTCATAATCTTGAACACCTCAGTCCGGTCTCTGCTCCAATGAAAACAACCCAAACCTATCCAACCTCTCTTCCATTCCAGGCAGTACCTTGGTAAATCTCCTCTGTACCTCTTCCTTACCTTTGTTATCTTCAGGTGCATTCCTAACCATGAACTTATTGAGCTTTTTCTATCAAAGTCAGTGATCATATTAGCTAATGTTGTGAGGTTATATGCGAATGCCTTTAACTGTGCCCAATGTTGGGCAACACAAAAATACTTTTGGGTGAGGGTCAAAGCTTTTCTGTATTATTCATGTTCTACTTTTTCAGTTCTCTGTCGGGGGTGGGGGAGGGAGCTTCGCTTGAAATTTCAATGTAATACTCATGCCCGCTGCTTTAACAGCCCAAGTTAATGAATTAAATTGAATTTATATCTTGCGTTCTTCTTGGAATAACAAAGTTCTTGTTTATGCTCCCTTCATTTTCCTTTTCTGCAGGGAAAATATTTAATTTTATGACTTGTTTCTTAGACTGAGTAATTTAACCATCTTTGTTGCTTACCTATGAATTTTCTCCAGCCTGTCAATGTCTTCTAAACGTTCATAGAATCATAGAATCCTATAGTGCAGAAGGAAGCCATTTGGTCCATCCAATCTGCACTGACCACAATCTCACCCAGGCCGTATCCCTATAACCCCAGGCATTTACCTTGCTAGTCCCCCTTATGCTAAGGGGCAATTTAACATGGCCTATCCACCCAACGTGCACATATTTGAATTGTGGTAAGAAATCGGAGCACCCAGAGAAAAACCAAAGCATATATGGGGGGAATGTGCAAACTCCACATAGACAGTGACCCAAGCCAGGAATCGAGCTTGAGCTCCTGGCACTGTGAAATGGTGCGGGGTGCAGAATTGCTCACACAGTTCAGATGTGATCTCTCAAATAGCCAGTGTAGGTAAATAATTTTTGACTTGCAGTCAAGTGGTCATGAGATGACCCCGGGTACATGGTCTACTTATCCTAATTGAGTGTTTTCAGTGGTTTGTGATCATACCCAAACCTTTCTCTTTTCATCATTCCTAATGGACATGGTTTCGTGATGCATAGATGTTTTTTGTTTCCTGTTACACTTGGCATTACTTTCTGTTGATCTGCTACATTTAATATCCATCTGCTTTTCCTTAGCCTGCTTGTCATTAATCCCATGAGTCTTAATTTTGTGAAGCCTCACGTGTGGAATACTTCTGGTATCTTCTGAAAATGTCAGCAGATTCTATTCACTGTGCCGTCTCATCAAACTATTATGTAAAGTCTTTTATTTAGATTTACCATTTTGAAGAATTCCAGTTGATTTTTATGAATTCATCTTTAAAATTCTGAACCCATGCTGATTGTTACTTGTCATCTCTGTGCTTATATCAGCACTGAGAATAACCCACATGATTATCTTGAAGCTTTTCCCTGTTGCATCTATCAGTCCCTTGCTTGTTGATATTTGGGTAATATTTACTGTTGTTCAATCCCTGAATTAACTTATAGTCCTTGTGAAACTCAAACACAATCTTGAAGCAAAATTGAGGATATTTTACTCTACTGCACACCTGTGCTATTCCCAGTCTGGCATTGCTTGAGGGGACAATGTAGAGGTAATTTTAACCTGCAGTAAGACAGATAAAGAAGCGTTTTATTTTGCATAACAAACTTTTAATCTTACATTCCATCTGTTGTTACAGCTGATGGTGATTGCCAGTCTTGTCAAAGTGAATGCTCCCCTGGATTTAGCCTGCTACCCAATGGGGTTGATTGTACAGGTGAGCCTCCATTTTGCAGCAATTAGTGATGCCAGTACTCAGGTCATTATTCTGAATTGATCATAGATAACTATCCACAGTCCAATTGCTTCATCTCCCAAACCAGCCTTCATTTAAAGGTGTTGCGAAGCTGCTTACTATGTCCACCCCAGTCTAACGCCAGCATCTCCACCTCAAGTCTTCACTTATACTAAGCTTTTGTCAAGATCTCAATGTTGTATGTATTCTCTAGAGGTTTGAAGAGGTGACCCCATTGAAACCTACAAAATACTCAAAGGAATAGGCAGGTAGATGCAAGTAAGATGCCTAGAACCAGGGGACACAATTTCAAAACAAGGGAGATGCCATTTTGGATTGAGATGAGGAGAAGTTTCTTTGCAAAGAAGGTTGTGAATGTTTGGAATGCTTCACCTCGGTCGGGTGTGAGAGCTCAGTCATCGTGTATGTTTAAAGCAGAGATTGATAGATTACTGATTAATGACAATCATAAAATTCTGCAGTGCAGGAGGATGTCATTCAGCTCCTCAAATTTGCACTAACACCTTGAAAGACCATCCCACCCAAGCCCACAACCCCAGTCCTATCCTTGTAATCCCACACATTCACCACGATTAATCCACCTAACCCACACATCTTGGGACTTAACCAGCACATCTTTGGAGTGTCAGAGGAAAATGGGGCATTGGATGAAGCCAGTTCAACTTCACACTGACAGTCACCCAGGGCTGGAATTGAACCCAGATCCCTGGCGCTGTGAGGCAGCAATGCTATCCACTATGCCATTGTTCAGAAATCATGGACAAGATTTTTGCTGAAGCAGAGCAAGTCCTGCTGTAAGGATAATTTTCAGGTGGCCAGGAGGTGGGACTTTCTCTTTAATATTGCCAGGAAGACACAATTTAAATCCGCCAGGTGGTGAGGTGGCCAATTCTGATTGGTGGATGGGTCTTCCACACTTGCTGCCCAAATGGAGGGACAGCAGCTCTGGAGATTTAGCAGTGCTGCTGAGGCACTTGGGAGAGTGTAAGGTACCTTTGGAAAAGTAAGCATAAAAGGAACGCCCTCCAGGGGGCAGTGTAGGGACCATGGGAGGTGGAGGAATCAGGGGCATCATTTAATGCCAGTAGGCCCCTATGCCATACCTCCAGTGTTCATTCCACGAAACTCTGCAAGGCAAAATGCCAGTGGCCTTGGGAAGTTGCCCTTTGTTGGACAAATAATTATTCAAAATGGCTGCCATTCCTGCCTTGGAAAAATTCCCTGGTGAGGAGTCACCCTGATGCAACTCCTCAGCTTTTTGCTAGTCCTTTCACTTCAATTTCTTCAACTGGGAACTGATACAAGTCCATACATTAATCTCCTTTCATAACACTTGCTGTTACGATATGAGGAGAATATTCTACTCTACGTAGAACTTTAAAACTCTCGTAATTTCTAATTCCTGCTTTCCCCCTCTGAGTAGCCAGCTTATATTTTATTAAAGAGGTTCTTACACCCTTGTTGGTAATTTTCCTCATTACTTTATCTGCAACTTTTGCAGAATTTATTTTTCTTATGTTCATATCGCCTTATTATTTCATTTATATTCACATTATTTTACTCGATATCAATGAGTCCTTGGTTATATAGTTACCTACTATTCTCAACCATAATTCCTCAAGGCATTCTTTTTCCTCATTGACAATTGCTTGATTTTTGCACCTCCATGAATTTATTTGAGCTTTCGCTTGATTGGATTTATAGCTATAAGCCTGAAGTTTTGTTACTAAGTTTGTCAGTCGTTTATTTCTGAATATGATATAATTGAGGTTTAACTCGTATAATCCCTTATACTTGAGGTCAGAAGTTAAATAATACTCAGAAGTTCAAATTGGACAACACTTAGTATTTCCCATAAACAATGACACGCCAGTATGACTTTTCTGTCTGCACAGATCCATCTCATCGTAGACAAACCAAGTCCCCCTGTTCATGTTGTCCTTAATGTCTATAGAAAGAAGAGTTCATTAACTTCCTTTTGCACTATATTCTTCGAGCCCCATTATCTTGTTTCAATTTATTCTGCACCATCCATTTCCTTCCTCCGTAATCTGTTTTGTGCTTACCTCTCCCCATTTTGTTAAGTTAATTTAGACTCCATTGCTCTTATGTATTTCTATAAAAACTTTAGTGTCAATTTAATTTAGATAAAGCCCATGTCACTGAGAGAGCTTCACTCTGCCCCAGAAATTGCTTATGGTTTGCCTCCCTTCCAAACCATTTCTCAAATGTGAATTGATATACCTGAATTGTTTCTGCCTGACTGGTCCAAAATAGAGTCACGTTTATTTGATTTGATTTAGTATTGTCACATGTATTAGTATACAGTGAAAAATATTGTTTCTTGCAGCTATACAGACAAAACATACTGTACATAGAGAGGGAAAAGAGACGGTGCACAATGTACTGTTACAGTCATAGATAGTGTGTAGAGAAAGACCAACTTAACGCGAGGTAGGTCCATTCAAAAGTCTGGTGGCAGCAGGGAAGAAACTGTTCTTCAGTCAGTTGATACATATCCTCGGAATTTACATATTTTTCCCAGTGGAAGAAGTTTGAAGAGAAAATGTCCAGGGTGCGTGGAGTCCTTGATTATGCTGGCTGCTTTTCCTAGGCAGCATGGAATGTAGAGAGACTCAATGGATGGGAGACTGGTTTGAGTGATTGACTGGGCTTCGTTCACGACCCTTTGTAGTTTCTTGCGGTCTTGAACAGAGCAGGAGCCATTCCAAGTTGTGATAAAACCAGAACGAATCCTTTCTATGGTGCATCTGTAAACATTAGTGAGAGTTGTAGCAGACATGCCAAATTTCCTTAGTCTTCTGAGAAAGTAAAATTGTTAGTGGATTTTCTTAAAGATAGCATCAGCATGGAGGGACCAGGACAGGTTATTGCTGATCTGAACACCGAAAAATTTGAGGCTCTTGACAATTTCTGCTCTTCCCCATTGATGTAGACAGGGGCATGCTCTCCACTATGCTTCCTGAAGTTGATGACCCTTTCCTCGTTTTGTTGACGTTGAGGGAGAAATTATTGCCTTTGCACCAATTCACCAGATTCTCTTTCTGTTTCCTGAACTCTGCCTCATCATTGTTTGAGATCCCACCCACCGTGGTGGTGTCATCAGCAAACTGGAAAATCGAGTTGGAGGGGAATTTGGCTACACAGTCATAGGTGTATAAGGAGTATAGTACGGGATCGCGGACAGCCTTGTGGGGCACCAGTATTAAGGATGATCGTGGAGAGGTGTTATTGCTTATCCTTACTGATTGCGATCTCTAGGTTAGAAGCCTAAGATCTAGTCACAGAGGGAAAAGCCTAACCCCACCCCATGGAGTTTGGAGATGAGTTTTGAAAGAGTAATTGTGTTGAAAGCTTAGTATAGTCAATAAATAGGAGTCTGACATAGATGTCTTTGTTATCTTGGCGTTCCAGGGTACAGTGTAGTGCTAGGGAGAAGGTGTCTGCTGTGGATCTGTTGCAGCAATAGATGAATTCTAATGGATCCAGGCTACCTGGGAGACTAGAATTGATTCATGCCATGATTAACCTTTCAAAGCATTTCATAATGATGGATGTCAGAACCACCGGGTGATAATCATTAGGGCACGCTGTATGTTTAGTCCTCAGATTGTTACCAGCATATCCTAAATTTCAGTTTACATCTCAGCTATTCAAACTCCTTCAACAGGACCTCCATCCTAATCTCTCCATTGTAATTGATTTCCACTGAATTGTGACCCATAGAATCATGACTTCCTTCATTGAGGCTTTTCCCCTTTTGCCATTATATTCCTTACTTTACTTTGGTGCGTAACATACCATTGTAAGCTGCAGTGACTACACTTCAAAAATATTTCTTGGTTACAATCACTTCGGAATGTCTGTAGTAAGAACCTACAAAAGGTCATGAATGTAGCCCAATCCATCATGCAATCCAGCCTCCCATCCATTGACTCTGTCTATACTTCCTGCTGCCTCAGAAAATCAGCCAGCATAATTAAGGGCCCACGTATCCTGGACATTCTCTCTTCCACCTTTTTTCGGAAAAAGATACAAAAGAGGTCCCATACTAGATACAAAGCCTGAGGTAATATATCAGCCAACTCAAGAATAGTTTCCTCCCTCTTGCTGTCAGACTTTTGAATGGACCTATTTTGCATTAAGTTGATCTTTCTCTACACCCTAACTATGACTGTAATACTATATTCTGCACTCTCTCATTTCCTTCCCTATGTCTGTATAGCACACACTTCCAATTCTTTTCACTATACGTTAATATGTGTGACAATAGTAAATCAGATTAAATTAAATCAAAGTCATGACAGTTGAAACATGAATGCAAGTCTTTCTTCTTTCATCCTCCTTTCCTTCCTTCACTTTCCTGCTAATTCTCTTTTCCTTTCTCTTTTTCATTTCTCTTCATTTAAGTTTATTTATTAGTGTCGCAAGTAGGCTTACATTAACACTACAATGAAGTTACTGTGAAAATCCCCCTAGTCACCACACTCCAATGCCTGTTCGGGTACTCTGTGGGAGAATTCAGTAGTTTTTTGGACTGTGGGATAGAAACCAGAGCACCCGGAGGAAATCTATGCAGACAGTGGGAGAAAATGCAGACTCCGCACAGACAGTGACCCAAGCTGGGAATCAAACCTGGGCCCCTGGCATTGGGAGGTAGCAGTGCTAATCACTGTGCCAGCCTATTTCTTTCTTTCCTTTTCACTCATTCTTATATGTTTCTGTCTCCTTCCATGGGTAGTCATCCACTTTGTTAATTTAGACCAGAAGGTACAAGACTTCCCGCTCTGTTCCGACCAAGAAAATCTACCTGTGGGAAACAATCAGTCAGGGGGAGAGTGATACTGTTTGGGATTCAGAGCTATACTGCCGTGAATCAATTAACAATTGAGACAAAATAGTTGCATGTTGGACTCTGAAGGGCTTGGTGGGATAAAATAACCCTTCCTGACTCCTTTCTTTAAATTCTTCTATGGTTTGGGCGCAGATATTGAAGAATGCAGCAGTTAGCGTGGACCTCTTTACCAAGCAGATACAGTTTGTACTAGCAACTGTTTCAATAAAAAGCATGTACTGTAGCTGCCATTTAACAGCATGAAATTAATTTTATCGTTCTACTCAATTAACATTGGTGTGCACTGATGGTTAGGCATTGCATCATTTCACTGAACAGAAAAAGATACATCATTCACAAAGATCTGAATGCCTTTCGTGTGAAAGCACTTGTCACTTGTTAAACGGTCCATTGATTAATCATCTATTAATGGGATATTTTCTGACATCATCTTGCACATGTTTTACACCATGTCCCCAGGGCCTACTTCAAAAAGGGCGTCCTAATCATGGACAGCCTCCCTTGGCACCCTGCTTAGAACAATGAGTGTTAACCTTGGCATGTCAGTAATCCTATGGTGTCTGGCAGTCTACTAATTAGGATTTCACAGAGACATACCATGCCATAATAACCACGGTAGTTTGAATTTGTCACCCTGATTACTTTATTACTAGAAAATGACGGTCCTCTCTAAAAATTGTATCGACAGAGAGTGCCTGACAAGTATGTGCTCAGTATTCTCTTTAATTTTCTCTGTTTGCTCAAACGCTGATAAAGAGGTGCTCCCCGGGGAATCTGACCTGGCTTAGTTAATCATTAGTCTACATAAATTTGAAAACAACTGGCCTAGAAATCTAGAAATTACAGTGGACTTGCATTTTTGTTTTGTCTTCTGGTGATCTGTTACTTTTCAATCAATGCCTTCAGCTTTCCCCCTAGTCCTCAGTTTATGTTGGCTGCTGCTGTTTGGTTGAACCACAGATTCTGACCTTAGCTATAAGTATGCATTTCAGGCTAAACATATGCTTTGATTTGTAGTGCAATGTAAACATACCTCTGAGCTGAGGAACTGTGATATAAAATGATGGCTGGATTCATGAGCAAATAGGTTACAACAGCCATGTACTAAGTGCAATGCCACCACTGTACCTGTCTTGTAAATCTTGTACATTTGCCTGTCATCAAAAGGGAAAATAGTAGTCTCAATGGTGGCACCAATTTGTGCTGAAAAATAATGTATTAAGAATCAGTACCCCCACGTTGTGATGTTTAAGAATGCATCAAGAATGTGTCAAGAATCTTGTTCCATCTTCCTCCTAGTGAGAGAAAGCCAGATGGATATGGTAATCCATTTTTATTCTGCAGTCATTAGATCAGATACCCTTTGGTAACATTTATTTTCAATGTGGACTATATTAGGAGTCCTGGTAAATGTAATCCAAATATCAGCAGGAAGACTGGAGTAAAGGGGGCTGAAGCTTTTAGTTGGGGGATGGGGTGGTGGGAGGCATTGCTTTAATTGCTTGGCTTTTGGCCCAGACTTTAGTTTAAGTTCGCTGATTTAGGTTTGATCTTTGACATATTTCAGAAGCAAGATAACACAATGGCTGTAAATCTGGGACTAATGGATATGATGTGTTATTCTAAATAGTCTAGTCTTGGCAGGACAACAAAAGGGGCTGTAAATACCAACTGTTAAATACACCTTACAGTTAAGTATCACTATTAGATTTCTCTTGCATCATAAAGTGAACCCATTACACACAATTAAGCCTTGCCAGCATGTGAAAGTATTTGTGGAAGTGCCTGAAACATTCAGTGAATGTGCAGACAGAGATTCAGGTATCCACTTGCAGGACAGATTCTTTCTCTGCCAATAAATTGACTGATTTTTAGAATGACATTCACTACTTAAAGCTCCTTCTGTGTGGTGCCTTGTATCAATAATTAAATCTAGAGGGAAAGGTCACCTTGGGCCCAGGGAAGAGAGAGTTCCATAGTGAGTATGGGAGTAAGTGAGTGTGGGAGTAAGTGAGTGAGTGAAGGAGAGTGTGAGAGACTGAGTAAGTGTGTGTGGGTTAGTGCGAGAGACTAGGTGCATGAGATGTAGAGGTGAGGGTGAGTCTGCTTTATGCTCAATGTACGATTTCTTAATTGCCCTCACCAACACATACAAACATATACACACGCACCCACTCACACTTACCCATTCATATATATTCACCCTCTCACAATTTGGTGAATTTTAATGACATTTTATTTAACTTTATTTAAATCAATGACAATGCTGCACTTTTACTCAGCAAGTGTTTCTTTTGTTAAAATGACAACTTTTTAAAAAAATTCACTTTATTTTTGTGCCAAATCTTAACTTTCTGAATTTTGCTCATCAGCCAAAGGGATAGAAGAGTCAACTTGCCAACCAATCAACACTCTTTTCTATGGCAGTAAAAATTGTTGTGATAATTTGAAATTTGCCATTCTTATGTTTGTCCTGATGAGTGCAAGACCAAACGTTTTGGCAACATGTCTTTTTTCAGCAATATTAAGTTCTGTGTTACGAAATGACCTTTTAATCCCTACCTGACATCGACTGTTGGGAATTTAACTCCTGCACACACACAAATCCCTTGCCTGGGAAAATTGCACCCATCATTTTAGGCTGATGATCTTTTGTCAGAGGCATCTGCAGTATTTTGTTGCAGGAGTTCCCTCATGGTGTCTATACCATTGGTGCTTGTTCAACCTACAGTCAGAGCTGAGAAAAGGCAGTCACAATAATCTAATGAAAAGCTAAATAGAGTTTTCCATTGCCCACGTTCAGCTCTCCAAAGAAACGTGTTTGTTTTTGGAGAGCTGAACAAAATCCAGCAAAAGGAAATGATTAAAAAAAACCAACAAATTTCTAAATCCATTTTTAAAACTGATATCGATTGTAAAAAGTCCCTTTCTGCAACCCAGGCCAGTACAATAGTATTGTGCCCATTATAAATAGGCAAGTCTGCAACAGTGGCAGAATTGGCAGGAAAAGAAGTGAAATTAGGCATGCGACCAATTGACATAATCGTCATGTCTCTAAAGAGGTTTGCTCTAAGCTGTCAGTGAAGCCTCTTAAACACTATTCAAATATTTTCTTTATGAAATAGGATGCACTGTGCCATGCACGCACTTTTGTACCTTTTTGGCCAGAGGCTCTGTACTGTGGGTCTTCTGAGTTGAAGGTACATGGTTCCTAAATCAGGCAGGTAATTTTGCTGCTTATGAATTTACAGATCAAGAATTATACAGTCATAGATATTTACAGCATGGAAACAGGCCCTTCGGCCCAACTTGTCCGTGCCACCCTTTTTTTTAAAAACTCTAAGGTAATCCCAATTATCGGCATTTGGCCCATATTCTCTATATTCATTGTATCCATTTAACTGTCTAATTGCTTCTTAAAAGACAAAATTGTACCCATCTCTACTACTACTTCTGGCAGCTTGTTCCAAACACTCACCACCCTCTGTGAAAAATTGCCCCTCTGGACACTTTTGTATCTCTCCCCTCTCACCTTAAACTTATGCCCTCTAGTTTTAGACTGCCTTACCTCTGGGAAAATATATTGACTATCTAGCTTATCTGTGCCCCACATTATTTTATAAACCTCTATAAGATCACCCCTCAGCCTCCTATGCTCCAGCGAAAAAAGTCTCAGTCTATTCAGGCTCTCCTTATAACTTAATCCTTCAAGTCCTGGTAGCATCTTAGTAAATCATTTCTGCACTCTTTCTAGTTTAACAATGTCCTTTCTTTAATAGGGTGACCAAAAATGTACACAATATTCCAAGTATAGCCTTACCAATGTCTTGTCCAACTTCAACAAGATGTCTTAACTCCTGTATTCAATGTTCTGACCGATGAAACCAAGCATGCCGAATGCCTTCTTCACCACTCTGTCCACCTGTATCTCCGCTTTCAAGGAGCTATGAACATGTGCCCCTAGATCTCTTTGTTTTGTAATTCTCTGCAGTGCCCTACCATTAACATTAGGACCTAATGCATCACCTCACACTTGTCCAAATTAAAGTCCGTCTGCCATTCGCCAGCTCACTGGCCAACTGATAAAGATCCCGCTGCAATTGAAGATATCTTTCTTCACTGTCCTCTATGCCATCAATCTTGGTGTCATCTGAAAATTTACTAACAATGCCCCCTATATTCTCATCCAAATCATTAATATAAATGACAAATAACAGTGAGCCCGGCACTGATCACTGAGGCACACTGCTGGTGACAGGCCTTCAGTTTGAAAAACAACTCTCTACAACCACCCTCTGGCTTCTGTCATGAAGCCAATTTTGTGTCCATTTAGATATCTCACCATGAATCCCTTGAGATTTAATTTTATGCAACAACCTACCATGTGGTGTGTTGTCAAAGGCCTTTGTAAAGCCCATGTAGACAACATCAACTGCACTACCCTCATCAACTTTCTTGGTTACCCCTTCAAAAAACTCAATTAAATTTGTGAGACATGATTTTCCACTCACAAAGCCATGCTGATTGTCCCTAATCAGCCCTTGCATCTCTAAATGTCTCTCAAAATACCTTCCAACAATTTACCACCACAGATGTAAGGCTCACTGGCCTGTAATTCCTAGACTTTTCCCTGCAGTCCTCTTTAAACAAAGGCACATTTGCCACTCTTCAGGCACTTCACCTGTGATTATTGATTATTCAAATATCTTGGTTAGGGGACCCACAATTTCCTCCTAGCCTCCCACAATGTCCTGGGATACACTTCATCAGGTCCCAGAGATTTATCTACCTTGATGCCCTCTAAAACTTCCAGCACCATTGTCTCTGTAATATGTACACTCCTCAAGACATAACTATTTATTTCCCCAAGTTCCCTAACATCCATCTTTTGTCAACAGTAAATACTGATGAGAAATATCCATTTAGGATTTCCGCCACCTTTTGTGGATCTGCACACAGATGACCTTGTTGATCCTTAAGGGGTCCTACTCTCTCCCTTGTTACTCTTTTGCCCTTTATATATTTGTAGAAGCTCTTTGGATTCTCCTTTGCCTTATCTGCCAAAACAATTTCATGTTCCCTTTTTGCCTTCCTGATTTCTCTCTTAACTCTATTCCTACACCCCCTATACTCTTCAAGAGATTCCCTTGCTCCAAGCTGCCTAAGCATGTCATCTGTCTCTTTCTTCTTCTTGACGAGAGCCTTAATATCCCAAGTCATCCAGGGATCCCAACACATCCAGGGTTCCCTGACTTCTGCCAGCCTTGCCCTTCACTCTAAAAGGAATGTGTTTATCCTGAACCGTGGTTAACACAGTTTTGAAAGCATGCCACTTACCAGACGTCCCTTTGCCTTCTCACAGACTCCGAGGGACAGGGCAGATTGATGTGAGCGTTATTGAATTTGGTTTTATCAGACAGGAACTGTGAGGGTAAATATTTGGAAGGCTCCACTCCCATATTCATAGTTTCACTGTAAGGGATCACAGATCTGGGCTTGAACTCACTTTACCTCCAAATATTTGGTCATTAAAGTGAATAACTGAATAAAATCAGGAGTGCCTCAAATTGGATGCATCGACCTTTTGTGGTTATGTCCTCAGTGAGCAAGGCTACAAGCAAGAAATAGAGCTTCATAATATTCATCCTGCCACTTCTTGTTGTGTGTGAAAATAGTCTGAGAGAAAATTCCAGGAGAAAATGTGTCCATTATGTGCTTTTTGTCCAGTTGTCTGCTGAACAATGAGAACTTGTTACATTTTTGCTCGACTGTTTCAAAGGGAATGTATTAACATTGAGGAACTTAATTAGGCAAGATAAATATTGCAGTTTTGGCTGCTGGTCTTCAGTAAGAAGTTTCACAACATCAGGTTTATTTGGCAGCAAAAGCCACTAGCTTTCAGAGCGCTTGCTGTCTCTTTGTCAGGTGAGTGAGAGTTCTATTCACAAACAGGGCATATAAAAACACAAACTCAATTTACAAAATAATGAAGGGGCAGCAAGCATTCTGAAAACTAGTGGCTTTTGCTACCAAATAAACCTTTTGGACTTTAACCTGACGTTGTGAGATTGCTTACTGTGAGTACCCTTGTCCAATGCCAGCATCTCCATATCATGCTGGTCTTCAAGCCAGGTGAGAAAGCTTTCCATTAGCTTCCCAGGCTTTGTGTTTGCCTGAGGCTGAAATCATCTATGTGCCAAATTTTACCCCTAAAATGTGCGTCTAAGATTGTCGTCTGTGCTCCAAAGTGTCATTCCAAGGAATCTCCTGAGGAGAGTATACAAACCCATCTTAAGCAAATTCCAGGTCTCTTACACATGTATTGTGTAGTGCATTATTTTATCATAAGTTCTTTGCCTCCATGCCATTGTATTTGTAAATATACCCTGAATAATAAGGTAGCTGTATGACACTATGTTATTTTCTAATCCAGATTCACATTCTGCACAGTCTTGATGTGCAATTTACTGTGATTCAGTTTAATTGTTAGGCCAGGGATATGTTATCTTAACTAGAACAGAAAATAAAGTAGAGAACAATTTGTTTTTGCAAAAGTTCACTCAACATGGCAAGAAGGACACTCGAACAAATTTCAGTTTCCAAATGTTTGACAAGTTGAAGGTAGGTTGAAGGAGAAACACAAGAACAGACGCAATGTTGAAAAGTGTGTTTGTGGGGTTCAATGGAGCACAGTTGCTCCTCCCAGCCCTGCGAAAGTCTTCAGTAAACCTTTAAGAGGTTTCCAGTGGTCAGTATAATAACTACCCCATGGTTCCTGGAGAATGTGTTACTAACACGTGCCACGTGTGCTTCACTCATTCTTATTAAATACTTTAACAGATTCAGGTCCCCTATTTGCGTATTTAATAGGCACTGAGTTGGGAAAGGGGACAACAAATGCACTAGTTTCCCATTGGATTTTTAACCGCCTGTCGCTATTCTTCAGATAAGAACACAGTGGCCAATAGGGAAAAGTTTCCCCCGTGATATTTGAAAGTCTTGTTACCATTGAAAACTATTAAATAATTGAAATAGACGAAGTAAAATTGGGCAAGAGGGTCAAGAGATAGAAAATTTATGGTCCTATTCATGTCTCCTTATTTTCTTTGCACTTACATTTCGATTTCCACTTCTGCCACAGCATTGAATAGTCCAAATCTAAACCTCAAGTTATGTTTCATGTAAAATCATGGTGCACAATCCTTTTCAAACTGACTATAACCATTGACACAGTTGACCACAGCATCCTCCTCCATTGTCGAACAGTGTGGGATGATAACCTGGTGTTGTGATGCTGAGTGATTCTTACCGGGTTCCGTTCTTAACTCTCAAGTCATAGAATTGCTGCAGTACAGAAGGAGGCCTTTCAGCCCATCGAGGCTGTGCCCTATTCAGGCCCTATTCATGTAATCACACATTTATTCCCTGACGCTAGCATCAATTTTAGCATCACCATAACCTGCTCATCTTTGGACTAGAGGAGGAAACCAGAGTACCCCGAGGAAACCCATGCAAGGGAGAAAGTATAAACTTCAGACAGATAGTGACCAAGGCTGGAATTTAACCTGGGTCTCTAATGCTGTGAGGCAGCAGTGATAACCACTGTGCCACAGTGCCGCCCATCATAACCACTTCTAATGCCTGTGCTGCCACATCCGCATTGTTATCCTGGTGTCATCTGAAGATCTATCCACAGCCTCTTTATTACTTATTTCAATATCACCTAAAGATATAATGCAAACTCATTTCCAGTTCTATTTCACTCTTCAATCCCACCATTGTGTCTGTGTTGTTACACTGACATCCAGTCCTGGAGTGAGCTGGAATTTCCTCCAGTGAAATGTTAGGAAGGCCAAAGCCATTGCCTTCCAGTCCTTCTGGTTGACCCTTAACTGCTCTCTGAAATAGCCTGGTATGAACAGTCAGTTCAAGGAAAATTAGGGATGGACAACAAATACTGGCCTTGTGCATGACACCCACATCCCATCAAGGAACAAAATAAATCTCACCCTCTGCATGGCCACTCGCCACCCTCCTATAACTTCCTCCAGTCTTTCAATCCCATGAGAATTTTGAATTCCTTCACATCTTGCCTCAAACATGGCTCACTTCTTCTCATGCACCAGCTAAGTAGACCGAAGCCTTGAAAGTCCTTCATTAAAACTCTTTGCCGTACTCCCTCTGCACCACCAAGACACTGCTTAATATCTATTCTGGTCATCTGTTTTAACTTCTCCTCCTTTGATTTGATAATTTTTGCCTGATTATGCTTGGCATACATTACTACATCAAAGTTGCTATATAAATACACGTTATTATTCTTTCCTTTCCCCTTCTTTATCTCCTATTTCTTGTATTTTTGTCTCTTCACAATCCGTCTGGCTGTGAATTTTATGTTTTCTGTCAATTTCTGCCATGTTCTGGTAGAATAAAGCAAGAGACATGGCGGGGAGTCACCGCCACGCTGCATCCAGACAGGAGATCACAATCCTCTGGTGCTGGATAAAATACCAACAATGTCTCACTCTTGCCGAGCGTGGGCAAATAGGTAGCCTGTGTTAAACCGCCTTTATTCTCGTAGTGTAAGTATGACCTCACACCATTGTTCAATGGTGTCCAATATCAGCCACGTGTAGGCGTGTCATGTTCACAGACTATTGCACAAAATAGTAAACTCAATGAGGATATAAATCAATGCAGAGCTTTATGAATGGCAGCTTGACTGCATGTTCCACAAACTTGGATATGGATCTCTGGCAGAAAGTGACTCACTCCTGATGGTTTATGTCCACTTGAGCTTTGCCAAGTTTAATTGCCATGGTGATAAGCCAAGCACTGTATGTACTTTGTGTGTTAATTTGCTTCATTTCACACAGTTTTTCTTCTTTTGCTGCCAAGCACAGTGAGAGGGAGAGGTGTCCATGGCCTGGAATTTTATCAGTGAGCTATTAAGTACTTGGCTCAGATTGTACGGCTTCAAATCGTAAGGAGTGTCCTTTCAGAGAGGACAAGGAATGGCTTCAAGTGGCTGCCAAGTGGTTAACAGAGTGCTTTAAATTTGTGAATTATCAGCAAAGTTGTTGGTCTTTTTCCTCTCCTGAAAATGCTCATGCTGGGGATATGGACTGTCTTCAACTGCCTTAGACTAGTAGCCCATTCTCCATGTGTGAACATAGGCAGTGGGTGTCAGGATTCACAGCCAAATGTGCTTGTTAACAGTGTGTTGAAAGAGGCAGCTTGCAGTGGAGCTGTGTGAGAATCTGTAGCAAGAGGAGGAGGTGGAAGGTGGTGTTGAAAAAGTGCCAACATGTGTCAGACACTGTGAGCTGCCAGTGAGATGCGAGACAGAAAGACGTCGCCCACTGCTCTCAAAAGAGATGATATATACTTGTTTTCTCACTTGCACCTGTATGACTATGACTTTAGCTTTCCCTAAGGGCCTGCAAATTCCTTTCTGTTTTTGTATTGTCAAGTTCAACACTAACATAAGCTTTCTGAGTGTGAGGCGAAGCTATTAAAATAAGTGGGTTAACATTTCCATTACAATTTGTAAAATGTATCCCATGTTTCTTTATTGGTTAATCATAGAAATGAAAAGATGTGTTATTTTGATTTTGTCTGCTGCTAATGTTGCTGATAGTATATATATATATGTATACGTATATATGCCCCTCGATTTATGTATGACTCACTCAGTGCGATCTCTTAGTGTGCTGACATCTGGGACATGCACATCTAAGTATGAATTGTATGGCCAACTGTGAGCTATGTACTCCTCAAGATGAGGTGCCAGGAATTGGTACTCTTGACATTTGGTTCTCTGGCTCGAGGCATTGCCACTCCTGACGTGCATCCACTGATGCCAAGACAGTCTGTTCCAACATTGCTGGGATGGCCTCCATTGAGAAAACTCTCTTCAAGTCGTTTACATGAGGTCTGATGTTGGGAGGGGGCTGACAGCTTTGTTAGTTGCTGTCTGCTGCTGTGTGCCTGCTCTGATACTTCTGGTCACGTATTTATGGACTGCAGGACTAAGCAATCTTCATCTGAGCTTCCTCAGTCCTCACTAATAGATGTATTTTATACTTTTTCAATCAGCTCATCTCATGAAATATTGCAATGACAATTCATAGAATCCCTACAGTGCAGAAGGAGGCCATTCGGCCCATTGAGTCTGCACCAAGCACAATCCCTATTCCCGTAACCCCTTATGTTAATCCCCCTGACACCAGGGTCAATTTGGCATGGCCAATCAACCTAACTCACATATATTTGGACTGTGGGAGGAAACCAGAGCACTCAGTGGAAACCCATGCAGACACAGGGAGAACATGCAGACTCCATACAGACAATGACCAGATGCTGGAATTGAAACTGGTCCCTGGTTTGTCAGGCAGCAGTGCTAACTACTGTGCCACAATTGTCATTCAACATCTGAAATGTTGACATGTCTACGCTCTCTACAGATGCTGACTGACCTGTTGAGTGTTTCCAACACATTTTGTCTGAATTTCAGATTTTCGGTGTTTGCAGATTTTATTATTATTATTTTATCTCTGATTGGTGCTGGTTGTTCATCAATAGTAGATTGTGCAGTGGTTCAAAGAGCTTTCCTCCTGCAAGTTTCTCTGTGTCTGACAAGCTTATATTTGTCTGAGAGTTTGGGTGTCTTGATAGATTGTGGGTCGATTATTCCCTTGTGTGTCGTGTTTATTTTCGCAGATATTGACGAGTGCGTGTCCAGCCCATGCTCACATCATTGTGTTAACACCGAGGGAAGTTTCTACTGTACATGCCCAGAAGGATTTCACTTAAATGTGAACGACACCTGCACAGGTGAGTCTGGAGAAAGTGATAAGAGAGCAGGTATTGACAACTTTGCTTTAAACTCTGGGCAGAATATGTCAAGGAGTTCAGGCAGCTTTGTAAGTGGTGCCAAAAAAGCTCAGAGTAAATCTTCTGAACCTTGAGTTTGTTCTATCACTTTACATCTGCTAAGGAACGTCTCTTATTTTTTATAATGTATGCATTAAAAACCATGCCAATTCTTTTTCCCATCACATTTCCTCTTGCTGGAATTCAGTTCTGTGGGAGTCAAGTATTCTTAATGCCTTTGTACTTTCTTCAGTGTAAGCCTTTGCTATTCAAATATAGTGGGCAATGGCTATTTACACCAGTTATTTCAATTTCAACATTTTAATAATGCATTTTGTAGAATAATGGAATCCCCGCAGTGCAGTAGAGGCCATTCTGCCCATTGAGTCTGTACCGCCTTTCTGACCCAGGCCCTCTTCCCCCATCCTATCCTTGTAATCCTACATGTTTACCATGGCCTATCCATCTAACCTGCACATCTTTGGATAGCGGACGGAAACCGGAAACTCACACAGACACAGGGAGAATGTGCAAACTCCACACAGTCACCCAAGACTGGAATTGAAATTGGGTCTATGGAGATGTGAGGCAGCAGTGCTTAACCACTAAGCCACCGTGTTCATTACAAGGTGGTTTCACATTACTCTGAAAGCCCTCTCAACCAAACACAGCTTCTTTAAACAACCATGAAATGTGCATGTGCAGAATTAACAATGCCCCTCATTCTAAAAATAATTCATTAAAAGCCTTGCAGAATGCCTGGCCCACTTGAACACTCCCACATGGTATAGAATCATTATTAAACCAACACAAATAAGTTAAAACCATTCACAACATTTATTTGTTATTTGCAAGATAAATAGACAGAAGCTAAATGGTATACCAAGACAATTGAACTGTAAAATAAAGGGCAGAATTTTACCCCCTAAAAAGCTGGTGGGTTTGTGGCGGGTTCAACTGTTAAAAACCTGGATGAGATGTTGGCACTGTGGCACAATAGTTAGCACTGCTGCTAACAGTGCCAGAGCTTTGGGTTCGATTCCAGCCTTGGGTGATTGTCAATTTGGGTTTGTATATTTTCCCCGTGTCTGCATGTGTTTTTGCTGGGTACTTTCCACAGTCCAAAGATGTGCAGGTTAGGTGGATTGGCCATGCTAAATTGCACCTTCATGTCCCATGATGTGTGGGTAAGGGGGATTAGCCATGGTAAATGCATGAGGTTACAGTGATAAGACGAGAGTGTGGGCTTGGGTAAAATGTGAGTCAGTGCAAATCTGATGGACCAAATGGCCTCCTTCTGCACTCCATGGATTCTATGAAGTTTATGATTCCAACAAACCCCCAAAATGTCCACTTCCAGTTTTAGCAAGGGTTGAGATTCAGGCAGGCAGTAATTTTCATATTATAATCAAGCTGAGTGTATCATTTTTATGCACCATTTTAAAGTGAACTGTAGATGGTCAGCTTATCTAAAGCACTACAGAAATTAAAGGACTGTTAGGTCCAAGAGATAAAAATGCCAAAACCCTATGATTAGACATCAATTATCATCCCTTCTAATCTCCACCTAGCACTGCAATCTTGCTGCAGATCTCCAGTGCTCTGGCGTTAACCTGCACTCATCAACACTAACTCATCATCATCATGTCCCTACCCAGGATTCACAGACTGGTTCCCTACCCTGGATGGGACTCAGACTACCCGGCCCTGTAACCCATCCTCCAGCATTCACCACCCAGTTGGAAGCCAAGACTGCTAAGAGGCTGACTATCTGGAAGCTCATGTGAAGATGCAGGTCTTTACATGGAGGGAAACTCCACCTTCAGGGTTTCATTTATGTTATTGGGTCACACCCTTCTGGCAGATCAAAAGGTTATAATCCAATATGTCACAGAATCTTCGACAGAATAGAGTTACAACCAGGTGAGGAAGAATAAACTGACTCCCCTCTTTTTCTCAACTTCCTCAGCTGATTGCAACAATGGTTTGTTTAAGATCCTTTCACCGTGGATAACTTTTCCTAATCCAAATTTACTTACTTTTTATAGAGAGCCAATTTAGCCTGGAATAAGTTTAATAGTTACTCAAATGCAGGGAAAAATAATAACATGACGAAATAAGGAGAATCCAAATAAAAGTTCAAAAAATATACAATTGACTTGTCCCTGAGGTGTTGTTGGTGGTATGTTATGGCCTTTAAGTTCGCTGATTTTGGGAGAGTTGATTTTGTTGGATTCACTTTCTGTCGGAGAAACTTATTAGCTTGCCCACAAAGCGGAGAGATGACCTTGGTGTTTCTGCAAGGCTAACTGAAGTGACTTTCCTGTTACTTCCTGTTTTCTGCCTGTCTGCTAAAATACAGTTGCTTCCAACAAGAGAGAGAGAGAAAGAGAGATGTCCTTCTTGATTCTCTGTTCTTTGCTTCTGTCATTCTGCCAAGCCAATTTCCAACCCGTTTTCCCTGTGTATTCCCGAGAGAGAATCAACATTACCATCCATAGTTTGTGTTGGTTTTCCTCTCAAAACCTTTTATACATCCTGAGATACACATCAACAAATGGTGATTTTGTTTGTGTGCCTGAAGAGATGTAGTATACAGATATAGTATACAGTTTCCATTGTCCTCACAAACAAAGTCCAGCCTTTTGCATTTCTCAAGGCTCACTTTAAAAAGAAAGGCATGACATCTTTTCAGGTGTGAAATTCTATTTTCCCTCAGGAAGGTCTGCCAATACAATCCACAGAGGAATTTTCCAGAAAGTGTCCCTTTACATTATCGATCATCTTTTGAGCAGTGATTTTCCTTGTATTTCTTTAAAAAAAAAACACAGGTCTTCTCCAAATAGTTCAGTATGTCCATATTAGTTGGTCGTGGTCATCCTCACTCTGAATTTGTGTCAGCTGTATTGGCAACACATACAGGATCAGTGGGATACTTAATAAACAGCTGGAGTCCTCTTCCATTCCTGAAAATCTAGGGCTGGGAATTGGAGCTTAGGTGAAGTGATCAGACAAAGTTTACGAAGGTAACGTAAGTGTTAATCACTATTCTGATTTTCAGATGCACCTTGAATAAGGCAGCTAAATGCCATGAAGTTGTGAAGGATGTTCTTCTTGTATTTCATAGTTTTTGGCCAAATCAGATGACTGGAAAATGCTGTAAAATTTTCTCTGAACTTCTGAGGAGCTTTTGGCAACACACTTCTCCATGGGGGTCCTTCTGATAGGAAGAGAAGATAGTCATGATGTGGAGATGCCGGTGTTGGACTGGGGTAAACACAGTAAGAAGTCTTACAACACCAAGTTAAAATCCAACAGGTTTATTTGGTACCAAATGCCACTAGCTTCCAGAGCGCTTGCTGCTCCAAAAGGAGCAGCAAGCGTTCTAGTGTTAGTGACGGTTGCTACCAAATAAACCTGTTGGATTTTAACCTGGTGTTGTAAGACTTCTTACTATGAGCAAAAGAACTAGCATAACCCCACATATTCACCTTGTTGACACTAAGGGGCAATTTAACATGGCCAGTCCACCTAAGCTACACATCTTTGGACGTGGGAGGAAACCCACACAGACATGGGCGAACATGCAAATTCCACACCCCAAGACCGGAATTGAATCTGCGTCCCTGGCCCTATGAGGCAGCGGTGCTAACCACTGTGCCATGGTGCCATCTGTAACATCTGTCCTGGTATTGGTAACATCTATTCTGCATTACACAGATGTCTGAGGCCACGTTTGTTCGAGTCAACAGTTCCATTGCTTTCTCTGAGGACGTGTGCATGCAGCAGGATAGGGCTTCTTTCAGCTTCAGGGCATCATGGACTCCACTGCCATTGCCTTGCAGGCTCCTTCATACCATTTCACAGGCTATCTTTAATTTCAAGGACTTCCAGTCCATTTGTGTGCAAGTGGTGTCCGAATATAAATGGTATGTGGTAAAAGTATGTTCCTGTTTGCTCGGGAACAGCCTTTACATTTTTATGTTAGTCCATACCTCCCACTTCCTACTCTTCCTCTGCTAAACTAGTTTGGGAAGTAAAGTTTAAAGTTTATTCATTAGAGTCACAAGTAGGCTTATGAAGCCTGCAATGAAGTTACTGTGAAAATCCCCTCGTTGCCACCCTCTGGCACTTGTTCGGGTAAACTGAGGGAGAATTTAACATGGCTGTCATGTATTTCGGACTGTGGGAGGAAATCAGAGCACCCAGAGGAAACCCACACAGACATGGGGAGGACGTGTAAATTCCACACAGACGGTGACTCAAGCTGGAAATCGAACCTGGCTCCCTGATGCTTTAAGACAGCAGTGCTAACCACTATGCCACCCCATGATACCATATAATTAAGGAAGGATATGAACTTCACTGACATATTATACAAAGTAGACAAGCAAAGGAGTCGACTGCACTTCAGCCTTGTTCAAGGAGCAGTTAGCTAAGAGATAATAGCCTTGCCAAAAATGGTTAGAACCCCTTTCTTGATGCCAAGTGGACAGCAGGACATCATGGTAGGGAGTGGGAAACTTTATGTTATTGACTCGTTTCCCATTCCTTGTACATCTTCCTCAGGAGGTTGAACAAACGGTAGAGAATCTAAACTGAAGCAGATAGTTCAGGCTCTGCAGAGGAAGCAGTCTCCGTGAGCCTGTTCCTTGGAGATTTTTATATTCCTCTCTCTAGATACTTCAACTCACTTGCTGGACCTTGTTGCAGCACAGAACATTGCACAGAAGTTGCGATTAGCATGCTTAATGAAAAGTATTCTGCTCTGCAGATGTATTCTTACTGAGTTGTAATGTATTATTTCCCAGAAAATGTGTTGAAATCAGCTCCAGTAATGGAATCTCTCAAGCAGCCTTTGCCAGCTGCGATCTTCGCTACGCCCTGGATACCTCCAACATCCTGTTGGTACAATGAGACCTTGCGAGAGGACGGTGCCACTTGGTCAGTGTCTGAGTGCGTTGAATGTACTTGCCAGGTGAGGAGATCCCATTGTTTACCATTGTGTTCACTTACTGAATGATGTCTCAGCTTTGAGCCATCCTTCCTAAGACCCCTTTTCACCATTTGGATTGTTTAAATGTAATTTCACACAGCAAGAAGTTAAGGCCTACAAGGCATGTTCTGGGAATGTGATGGGAGTAGATTCAATTGATGCATTCAAGGTGAAATTGATTACCTGAGTAGGAAGAATGTTCAGGGTTAAGAGGAGAATGCAGGAGGACAGCATGAGGACATTCAGAGATCTGGTGCAGACATGATGGGCTGAATGGCCTCTTTCTGTACTGTAACAATTGTGTAAAATTGCAGAGCAACCTTTTTCTTTTAATTTAGAGAAATTCTTCATTGATTAGCTGAGGGAAAAAAAGTAATAAATGGGTTGAAGAAGCAGTAACGGAAAGTGTCTGAGTAAATCCTAGGTGTCTGACATACAAATTAGGTTTTCACTCCTTTATCCTTTGTATCCTGCCTGTTGAATCCTGCCACTATTATCCATGGCAAAGTCTAATGTTTGGAAGACTCATTGCACAGAGATGTCCTAACCTCCTGTGGTTCACCTCATGGTAAACCAGAGGGTAATGTTTTTTAATTATATTTAATTCTAATGGAGCCCTGGGTTATAAACCATGAAACAGAGAGGGGAGCTTTTGAAAAGATAAAGGAGTATAGGGAGGGGGAGGCGGACTATTCCAAGAGGGAAAGCCAGGAAGCAGGGTCATGGAATGAAACAGGAATTGAAGCAGTGATAGAGAAGGAGATTTTCCAGTTATTAGGGAAGTGAGAGCAGCAACATCTCTGGCCTGTTATGGATGGAAATATTCCTGGAGCTGAGAATGAGGCTAGAAGCAATCATAGGGATTGAATGAAACTGGAATGGATTTTGGTCTAATATATAAAAGATGTTACCATCTGATGCTGATTTCTTTGATAGCTTGTTTGACATCTACAGTAAGCTCTATCATAAACCCATACAGCGGGGCATATTGTATATGTGCATGGCCACTCCTTGCAGGTTTTGGCTGCTCTCTCCAGACCAATGGTATTGGCTTTTCCGGTTCATCCATTTTCCTAAACCAACCATTGAGAAATGTATTTAAAAGACAGAAGTATTTAAAAGATGTATTTAAAAGACATACAGATGTCCATCCAGGCCAAAGCAGTTTGCTTGATTGGCATGGCATCCACAAACATCCACTTCCTCCACCACTGACACTCAGTAGCAGCAGTGTGTACTATTTACAAAATGCACTGCAGCGATTCACCAAAGATTAGACAGCACCTTCCAAATCCATGACCCCTTCCATCTAGAAGGACAAGGACAACAGATGCATGGGAACACCACCACCTGCAAGTTCCCCTCCAAGCCATTCATTGTCCTGATTTGGAAATATATTGCCATTCTTTCACAGTCACTGGGTCAAAATCCTGGAATTCCCTCCTTAACAGCATTGTGGGTCAACCCACGGCTTGTAGACTGTAGCGATTCAAGAAAGCAGCTCACTACAAGCTTCTCAAGGACAGCTAGGGCTGGGCAATTAATGCTGGCCAGCCAGTGACGCCCATGTGCCATGAATGAATAAAAAAAAATTAAATAATGCAAGTAAATAGAGATAAATGGAGGTTTCGAGAAAGGCTGGTTCCCAGCAAGCTCACTCTTCAGGCTTCTGTCTTCCTTATCGTACCCTGCCCAAGCCTCCATCTGTTTACTTGTTCTGCAGTGCCATTAACAATATAGTAAATTTTACCTCACTTCCTCAGACCCCGATCTACTTGCCATTTCTCTGCTGAGCTCTCAGATCTGGGTGCCACAAGTGGTTTCCCTGGTAGATAGTTTACTCCACTCTCGATGCTCTCTGTCGTGCCCAGTGCAGCTCCTGACAGTACCAAGCCCTATCCACACTGCCTGATTGCATACCACAACACAAATCCTGTTCTTGTCTGAAAACAAATATGGAAGCATAAATTTTAGGTACCAGAGAGACCCGTTTTACCCCTGCATTTTTGGGGCTTCATTCTGCACAATCTTGTGATCTTGTTTCCTCTCAAAATAATCTAAATTTTATACTGGAAAATCATATCCTTCACACAATATGAACATCCTGAGGGGTTACCATCGAACAGAGATTTAACTGAATTATCCATTTATTACTGTTGCTACAGGAGCGGGTCAAAGACTCGAAATCTTGTGGCGAGTAGCTCACTTGTGAATCCCCAAGGGACTCTACAAAGCACAAGTCAGGAGGGTGATGAAATACTCTCCACTTGCTTGGATGGGTGCAGCTCCAACAACACTCAAGAAGCTCAATGCCATCCAGGCCAAAGCTGCCCTCCTTGATTGGCACCCCATCCACAAACATTCAAAGTTCAGAGATTTGTGGATGAGGCGGATTGGCCATGCTAAATTGCCTCTTCGGGCCAGGGGCCTACCTAGGGGAAATGCATGGGATTATGTGGATAGGGCTTGGGTGAGATTGTGGTTGGTGCAGCCTCTATGAGCCAAATGGCCTCTTTCTGCACTGTAGGGAAATAGTACCAAGTCTGGTTAGAGAGTGGGTATGGTGGGGGGAAAAGAGCATATTCCCTGTTTTAGAAAGAGGAAAAAGAAAAATTGTTCGCCAACCAGTCAATCTTTGCTGTTACATCAGGATTTAATTTTCTTTGGAATGCTCTGAACCCATAGATTCATCCCTCTAGCTTTTCAAACACATACCACTCTTTCTGGTATACGACCTATTTCTTCTGATCAAAATGAACGGTGGAGCAGGCTGGAAGGACTGAATAGCTTACTCCTGTTTCTATTTCCTATGTTTCTATGTTTTTGATAGCTGAGAAAAGATAGAACTTTCTTTTTCCCTTGGCACGAAATTTTCACCAACATACTCAGTCTTTGTCTCATTCCGACATTGTCTTCTCTCCAGGCACTCACTCACTCATTCTTTGTGGCTTGAAAACTTAACCTGTTCAGAGCGACTGACGATTAGTTAGCTCAGCTTCCTGCTTCAGAAATTAACACCTTTTGACGACAATTACTTCCAGCTGATTGACAGATAAATGCCACTGTCAGCCAGTTCCCTATTTAACAAGGCTTTTGAACACTGTAATGAAAGCTTATACAGGAGCCAGAAGGTTGTGAAGTCAAACATCACTTCAGTGGCTCAAGCACATAATCCAGGATTGCACTTTGGTGCTGTTCTGATGGAATG
Organism: Sphyrna mokarran; assembly: GCA_024679065.1. Taxonomy (NCBI): domain Eukaryota; kingdom Metazoa; phylum Chordata; class Chondrichthyes; order Carcharhiniformes; family Carcharhinidae; genus Sphyrna; species Sphyrna mokarran. The sequence continues at coordinate 77,458,299 of JAGIQG010000008.1, read as the reverse complement.
CCATCTTTCAGGTGAGATATTACACAGAAATATTTTCCTTTTCAGATGGTTGTTGTAAGATCTCACGGCACCATTTCAAAGAGTTCTCTCTATTGTCCTGCCAACATTTTATCCCTTAGGCAACCTCACTCAAACAGATTATCTAATTATGATCACAGTACAGTTGCTGTTTTCAAATTGGCTGATGCATTTCCTACACTACAATTATGACTACCCTATAAAAGTATTTAAATAGCTGTAAAATATTTTGAGACCTAGTGAAGTCATGAAAGGCAATATTTTTTTTCTTCTTTTCCTTTATTTTATCCCGCAATGGAACTGAATGGTGTCTTTTATATCTGTTTGTACCTGCCAGCTGGGAAGTGTCTCGTGTACCGTGTGCCCCTCACTGCCTTGTAGCAAGTTGGAACTGGTGCCTGGGGTTTGCTGCCCAGTTTGCAAGTGTAAGTAAATTCATGCAGCCTGAGGTAAGGTGCCAGATTAGAGCCATCAATGCCAAGAATCCTTCAGCCATCATTCACCTCCTCTTTACTCCCTTGAAATTATTGAATTTTACCTGAGTACTGCTTCTTGGGCATCGTGTGTCTTTGATCTATCGGTCAGCTGGCATTCATTTTGTGTAGGAGATATCACAGGCAGGCTCGGGTCTGTTCTGACCTACAGTCAGGTGTACAGATACCAGAAGGTTTAACTTGCTGTTTGGCTTTTCAACCTCCCATCTTTGATGTTCCACACATGCACTTCTAAACGGAAAGCTGGAACACGAACCCAGGCTGATTTTTCCTCCCTGAGCTCAGAGTTGCTAAAGCCAGTTGGATTACATGTGTTGCTATCCTGGATGAATAAGTATGGAGGAGACCTGTATGATTTTTGACTTATCTTCTTCCCACTCGGTGGTGACTCACTTTTTCAACAACATCAGCCAAATATCATATTTATTGGGAGATTGCTGACATGGGACCCATGCTCTGTCCAACATGTTGGAAAATCCCTCCCTAACCTTTGAGATTAGCCCAATCAACACTTGCATGCCATTTGACTTCACTAGATCTTTGAGATAAAACATTGACAGGCTCCATTTATTTCACCTCTATTGCATTGTCCCAATGTTGATGCTGTGTCTGTAAGGTTTCTGATGACTTTTCATCTATAAGAGAAAGCATTTTGGGTGTCTTTGGTAGATAGAGAGGAGAAATTCATCAGGGGAAAGAATTGTTGGTGAGAGGTGATTAGAAAGCCACTACATGGTGCAATTTCATTTCGTAATGAATCATAGAATAGTTACAGTCCAGACGGAGGCCATTTGGCCCATTGAGTCTGCACTGACTACAATCCCACCCAGACCCTAATCCCATAATCCCACATATTTACTCTATTAATCCTCCTGGCACCAGGATCGATTTAACAAGGCCAATCAACCTAATCCGTGTATCTTTGCTGTGTGGGAGGAAACCGAAGCACCCGGAAGAAATCCATGCAGACAAAGGGAAAATGTGCAAACTCCACATAGACAGTGACCTGAAGCCGGAATTGAACCGGGTCCCTGGTGCTGTGACGCAACAGCGCTAACTACAGTGCCACCATAGCACCCACAAAGTGATACCTGAATTGGGACGGAATCGGAACATTTCATGGGGAGCCTCGGGAAATTGGGGAGTTGTGGGAGGGCATAGGGAAGAATGGTGGTGCGATGGGGAAGGGGAAAGAATTGGGGAGGGTAGTGTATAGGGAGTGAGGGGAGGGAAAGTGTGGTGAGATGAAGCAACATCTTCCCAGGATTTCTTCATCTTTTTGACCGGAGTTGCAGTCGATGATTGTGAATTTCCAAGAGTTGTTATCCCAATCAGGGTCTCTGGGGGGAAGAGAGTTTTGTGCACAGTTGACTGTTCTCAAAGTAGTATTGTCAAGAGTTACGTATCACAGGAACAAAGCACAAAGTGAGAGTGTGCAGGTGTTTTTTATATATAACATTCAGGATTATGTGTTGGTTCTGATATACTGCATTACTTCATTGACAGTCTTCTGAATTTCTCCAGCTGGTTTAAAAGAATCTAAAGGACTTCAGTGAGATTTGTAAGGCAACTTCCTGAGCCACAAATTCTGTTTTCTGTGGAGCACATTAGCAAAATTGGAAATAAAGCCCAGAGTAGGTTCTAATTGTGAGAAAACTGTGATCTTTGCCGAATCGTACTGCCAAGAACTCTCTCTTGTGGGGGGATACCAACAAGAAACAGATTTTAAGTTTTGTCCCCTTGCCAAAACTGCACAAACCATTTGTTTCTGAATATCAAAGGCCCATTGGCCTGGATTGAAATGTAGCTCTACAGATGCTGAAACAGTCCTCACCAATATGTAGCAAAACCTAGACAACATTTAGGTTTGGGCTGATAAATGGCAAGTACTATAAGTGTCGGGCAATGATCAACTCTAACAGGAGAGAATCTAACATCTCACCTGATGTTCAATGGCATTACCGTCGCTAAATCCCCCAATATCAACATCCTTGGGTTACCATTGATCAGAAACTGAACTGGAGCAGCCATATATATATGGCTAATAGTGTAAGTCAGAGATTAGGAATTCTGAGAGTTATTTACCTACTGACTTTCAAAATCTGGCTGCAATTTATAAAGCACAAGTCAGCAGTGTGATAAAATGCTCTCCACTTTCTTGGATGAGTGCAGCTCCAATAACATTCAAAAAGCTTAACAGCGTTCAGGACAAAGCAGCCTGTTTGATGGCACTCCCTTCAACGTTCATTCCTTCCACCATTAATACAAAGTGGCAGCTGGTAAACCATCTGTAAGATGCAATGCAGTAACTTTTGGCCAAGAGGAGAGACTGATTGGCTCCGAGGTGAGGTTGAATAAATGAGGATTGTTTTCACTGAGGGGAAGGGAAATTTGATAGAGATCTATAAAATTATGAGAGGCGTCGACACAGTGGACAGACAGAGGCTTTTTCCCAGGGTGGAAGTGACAATTACAAGGGGGCGCAGGTTCGAGGTGAGAGGGGGGAAGTTTAAGGGAGATGTGAAGGGAAAGTTTTTCACGCAGAGAGTGGCGAGTACTGGAAAGTGCTGCCAGAGGAGGTGGTAAAAGCAGGCACATTCATAACTTTTAAGAGGCACCTGAATGGATACATGAATAGGGAGAGAATAAAGAATAATGGATTAAGGGCAGAAGGTTTTTTTTTAGTTCAGTTAGGGCATCATGAATGGCACGGGTTTGGAGAGCCAAAGGGCATGTTCCTGTTTCTTCCTTTGTTCTAATGCACCAAAGCTCTCTTAACAGCAAATTCCAAATTGACCTCCACTACCACCTAACAGGATAAAAGCAGCAGATGCATGGGAACAATATCACCTGAAAGTTCCCTTCCAAGGCACGCACCATACTGACTTCAAACTATATTGCTCTTCCTTTACCAAAATCCTGGAGCAGCCTGTCTAGCAGCACTGTGTGTGCACTGCAGTGGTTCAAAAAGCCAGCTCAGTGCTACTTTCCCAAGGACAGGTAGAGGTGGGACACAAAAATGCTGGCTCAGCCAGCAAAAACTCATGTCTTGTGAAAGAATCAGTAAAAAAGCAGATTGTGGAAGACTGAAGTCAGTTTTAGTCAGAATGGAGGCCTAAGAGCATGAAGCAATTGTAATGCCTCATTTCTGTACGGATCTGAGTGTTGGCACTTGAGAATGTTGGCAAACAAGGAGAGTATACTAACTAACGACAGAGATTGGGTTGAGAGAAACATTCAAATTTTCCATTTTGCAACAAATTGAAACAACCAAAGTATCTTTTGTTGCTCAGTCTATCGAAGCTCATTGTGCATGAAGCCAAGAAACACCAGGCGAGCATTAGATAGACAGTATCGAAACTGGCTTCTCACTGATGTGCAGTTGTCTGAAGAAGGCAGTCTTATTCAGAGCCAATAATCGAATGACTTCATTTGACCCCATTCTCGCCTCTGAGCTGAGATAGGAATTTATTATTTGTCAGTATTTTGGTACACAGCCAATCAGCAATAAGCAATTAAACCCCAGTTATATTTGGCACCACGTAAAATGTAATATTCCCTGACTGAGTTAGCAAAAGGACACCAACTTTGCTTCACCCCTTGAAGATAAATAAAAAAAAAGTCAAGTTCAAAAATTAAAATGAAAACAATTTTGCTGTGTGGATGTTGCGCAAGGACAGATGGACTTGTCAGTGCCAATTTTTGCCAATGTTACATCCTGACAGTGCAAGATATCTCAGTCCTAAAAGGTTGAGAGTTCTCACCCAAGTTTGGAATCCCAATAGTGCAGAAGGAGGCCATTCGGCTATCAAGTCTGCACTAACTCTCTAACAGAGCATCTTATTCAGGCCCGCCCCCTTCCAATCGCCGTAACCCCATGTATTTTCCCTACTAATCCCCCTAACTTTGGCACACTACAGGCAATTTAGAATGGCCAATCCATCTAACCTACACAAATTTGGAGTGTGGGAGGAAATCCACTCTGACGTGGGGTGAACGAGCAAACTCCACACAGCAAGTCACTCAAGGCTGGAATTGAACCCGGGTCCCTGACACTGTGAGGCAGCAGTCCTAACACTGTGCCATCGTACCACCCAAGCTTTACAGAAAGAACTAGATTATACTCAAAACTATTTGCTATTCTTGATAGTCAAGTGATAGTGTATGGAAATGTGGAAAGATTGACCATGTTAGGCCTTTACCGTTGAGATTTAGAAAAATGAGAGGTGATCTTATTCAAACATATAAGATTCTGAGGGGGCTTGGACAGAGTAAATGCTGAGAACATGTTTTCCCTCGTAAGGGATCTAGAACTCGGGGCCACATTTAAAAGATAAGAGGTCTGCCATTTAAGGTGACGATGAGGAGGAATTCTTTCTCTGAAAGTTGTTAGACTTTGGAATTGTCTTCTATGGAGACCAGTGGAATCTGGATCATTGAGTGAATCCAAAGCTGAGCTAGACAGGTTTCTGATCAACAAGAAAATCAAGGGTTATGGGAAGAAGGCAGGAAAGTGGAGTTAATACCAAACCTGATCTGATCAGTCATGATCTTATTGAATGGCAGCGCAGGCATCTTAGGCCAAATGGCCAACTCCAGCTCCTATTTGTTATCATCTTAGAAATAAGGGGCATAATTTTGTTCTAGTGATAGGGTAAGATCCCCCTTTTGCTTTTCTTTTGCTTCAATTGAAGTGCAGTCAGGAACATCACAAACCTGCACTATCAGACATCTAGAAGGCAAAAATCCATCTTGAACAGCTTCTATGTCGGGTTGTCCCACATTCCCCATTAAATTGGGGGCACTTTTCCTGATGCTGGGAATTGGAATCTGAAACAGTTACTCCTGTCTAAATCTTCTCTCCCCTACACCCATCCCCTGCCACCATGCCAGTTTTGGTACACTACATTAAACATTGGCCATTGTGTTGTAAGGAGCTGATATCTTCAAATCCCTCTAAATGGTCAGTTCAGAGTTGATTGTAGTTTTCTGTTGTTGACCAAATCAATTCTCCTCCTCTCTGTTGGTTACATCATTGAAACTGAAGAGTTATTGAGCGGGCTCTTACCAATTTGCCACGCTGGTAACATAAGGCGTGAGATGAAAAATCAAGTCCATGCTTAATTTCCCGCTTCTCGCGATCTTGACAGCCCCGTTCTGCTGATGAAAGCATGAGACTGACTTAAATATTAATGTAAGTCTCACAACACCAGGTTAAAGTCCACCAGGTTTATTTGGTAGCTTTTGGAGCGCTGCCCCTTCGTCAGATAAATGGGAGTTCTGTTCACAAACAGAGCATATAAAAAAAAACTCAATTTACAAAATAATGGTTGGAATGTGAGTCTTTACAGTAATCAAATCTTAAAGGTACAGACAACGTGATTGGGGAACAGGTTAAGAATAGGCTAAAGAGATGTGTATTGTCTCCAACCGGGACATTTAGGGAGATATTGCAAGCATAGTTAAGTCATGGGGGTTACAGATAGTATGACATGAACCCAAGATTCCAGTTGAGGCTGTCCCAGTTATGTACGGAACTTGGCTATCAGTTTTTTGCTTAGCAACTCTGCTGTCATGTGTTATGAAGGCCGCCTTGGAGGACACTTATCCGAAGATCAGAGGCCGAATGCCCGTGACTGTTAAAACAGGAAGAGACGACTCTTGCCTGGTGACTGTCAACTGGTGTTCATTCATCCGTTGTTGTTGTATCTGCATGGTCTCCCCAATGTACCGTGGAACATTCTTTCCTGCAGCGTATCAGGTAGACAACGTTGGCCGAGTTGCAAGACTGTGTACCGTGTACTTGGTGGATGGTGCTCACACGTGAGATGATGGCACCCGTGTCGATGATCCAGTATGTCTTGCAGAGGTTGCTGTGGCAGGATTGCGTGGTGTTGTGGTCATTGTTCTCCTGAAGGCTTGATAGTTCGCTGCAGACAATGGTCTGTTTGAGATTGTGTGGTTGTTTGAAGGCAAGAAGTGGGGGTGTGGGGATGGCCTTGGCGAGATGTTCATCTTCATTGATGACATGATGTCGTAACATCTCTACTCTGGAGAAGTACTGGACGACAGAGGGTACTCTGTCTGCTGTGAACCATGTTTGTCTTCTGAGGAGGGCGGTATGGTTTTTAGCTATGGCGCATCGGAACTGTCGATCAATGAGTCGAGCGCCATATCCTGTTCTCATAGCCCATCTTTCAGTATCTGAGATGTCTGTTCTCCAAGGTGGCCTTCACAACACACGATAACACAGAGTTGCTGAGCAGTGACTGATAGCCAAGTTCTGCATACATGAGGACAGCCTCAACTGGGATCTTGGATTCATGTCACACTATCTGTAACCCGCACAACTTAATTGGGCTTGCAAAATCTCACTAACTGTCCTGGCTGGAGACAATTTACATCTCTTTAAGCTGTGCTTAACCCTCTCTCCAGTCACATTGTCTATACCTTTAAGACTTGATTATCGGTAAAGACTTGCATTCCAACCATTATTTTGTAGATTGAGTTTGTGCTTTTGTGAACAGAAATCCCACTCATCTGATGAAGGGGCAGTGCCTTGAAAGCTAGTGGTTTGTGCTACCAAATAAACCTGTTGGACTTTAACCTGGTGTTGTGAGATTTCCACTTACCTGATGAAGGAGTAGCACTCCAAAAGCTAGTGGCTTGTGCTACCAAATAAACCCTGGAGTTGTGAGACTTCTTACTGTGTTTACCCCAGTCTGATGCCGGCTCTCTACATCTTAAATATTAATGACTTCCTTAGTTCCCTTACCGGTCGAGGTCCACATTGGCGAGGGTCACAGATCAAACATGATGGCCTTGCTGGTGGGAATGGAGGCCATGGGAGCCCCAGCACCCTGGCACTGTCACTAGGTGTACTATGTTGGGGATCCGCACTTTCTAGTATTCTTCAGCTAAATTTGATTCAGAGTGTCTGAATGGGCAACTTTTCAGATATGAAGCCTCTTTTATTTGTTGGCTAGTGATTAGTTGCATTTATCATGTCGAAAGGACACTGACTGACATGCGCATGGTTTTCCAGACCTTCAAATCTGGCTCAGTAACTTTTTAAATAACTCTTCTTTGATAACACTGACTTGCACATGGAAAAATTACTTCACAAAAACATCATATAGCCCAACAAGTTTGAGGAAAACAAGTTTCTTCACACCAACTCTGCTTCCAATGTTTCAAACCATGATGGTTGGTTTTTTAAGTAAAGCTTACACATTATATCATCATGGTTAGGTAACCTCCTCGAGGTCTCAAACATAACCTACACTTTTTTCTACAGATTAGATAATCACCAAGAGGTCACTGACACTCACAACTTGGAAAAGTGAACATAGGTCACTATTCTAGTGAAATTCTCCACTTGCATCTTCAGGAGAGGAAGAAAATTAGTAGAAAATAGATGAAAGCAAAAATAATGAATAATTTTAAAATCATATCTTTTAAATCAGGGTTTGAACAAAGAAAGTCTAATGATATACTTCAACCTCAATCACACAAGAGTCCCATCTGTACCAGTGAAGCCTTATTTCATTTGCTTCATTGGCCATGCAGTGACTGAGATTGAAAATTGTTTGCTAGTCAGCAAGAGATGGGTTTCCATTTCTTCCTAATACAATTCATACTGCCCTAATTTATATGAAACCTTATAGCCAGGAAATAATGAGGTGGCACGTAGCACAGTGTTTAAAACTGCTGCCTCCCAGCTCCAAGAACCTGGGTCTGATTCCCGGCCTGGGTTACTGCCTATGTGGAGTTTGCACATTCTCCCTGTGTCTGTGTGGATTTCCTCTGGATGCTCCAGTTTCATCCCACAGCCCAAAAATGTAGGAGTTAGGGTTGATTGGCTTTGCTAAATTGCCCCTTAGTGTCCCTGGATGCATAGATTAATGGGATTAACCAAGTAAATATGTGGGATGATGGAGATAGAGCCTGGGTAGGATTGTTGTCAGTATAGACTTGATGGGCTGAATGGCCTCCTTCTGCACTGTAGGCATTCTATGATTAAATCGAGGATCTAAATAGAGAACATTTTTATCCCATCTCTTGGGTTAAATTTGAGAGAATCTGTATTATCTAATTTCATTGAATCATCTGGTTATATCTCTGAAAGGATCTTTCTTAAAAAAAATAAAATGCCCTATGTGTTATGTGGCAAGCTCCTCTTTTTAAAACACGCTCCTGGTTTAGCAATTCTCTCTTTAATAAGGATCCAGATAACTGGCCCCCTTCCTTGTCCAATATGAGTCTTACTGTCAAAACCCCTTGTGAAATAACAGGCCATCGGAAATCTCTTTAAGGAAGTAATGTCACCAAGTTGACCCCTATTGAAAGGGGTACTGGTATCAGTATTCCCATCGAAAAGAAGGGAAACTCGTCAACAGAAAAAGACTTATAAAAAGGAATCAGATATTTCTGTTTTAACAAAGCCTAAAAGTGAAACAGTTGTCATTGTGAAATCTTCTTCACTAGATGTTCCAAAGCTAACACTTCTTTTAAGAAAGGGTCCACTTGGTAAGACTTCCTCTTCTTAAAGCTTCAGTTGGCTAAAATCTTCTTTCTAACGGGGTTTAATGATATAAGACTCCTCTAACGGGGGACTGGGTGATCACAGTCCTCTGCAGATGTTGTAATGCTGATGTAGAATTGGTTTCAAAACAATGTTGGGAAATTTTAGTCTTATAAAAACTGTCTCCTTAACAAGAGTTTAAGCAATGGACGTTAACTCGGCAGGATATCAGGACGGTTAATGTGATATATCACTCACAGTATGGAGTGCGAAGTGATTTTATTTTGCATGCTGTTTTTGGAAGAGGTGATGTGCAAATGCTTATTGCTCTGTGCCACGCTCAGAATGAGATTAGGAATCTGATATCATTAGAGTTTTTCTGCTTGGCTACACTCTGTAAATAATTTAATGCCACGCGTGAATGGAGAGAGGAACCCACTTATTCTTTGGAAAATGGCTCCGTCTGCCAGTTCTTTGCTCACCCCTGTGCAGGATTCTATGCCAGACATCTGAGTGCTTTGTGTTTTGTGCTATTGTCCAGAGAGACAGTGGGCTGCTCTGTTCACCTCAGAGTTGGGCTTCAATCCAGCCCAGTTTGATGGAAAATTTGATACAGCTGAGTTTAAACTGCCTGAATTGAGCTCCCAAATCATTAGTCTTCAGATCCAGTTAGCTTGAAGTAGCCAATCAGCATGAACACTGCTCAACCAGCTAATATAAGAGCCCATCCAATAACAACATCTGTTTGAGAAGTAGAGAGAAAGTGTAGTGGGCATGAAGCAAAGATTGTGGATCACAATCTCAGGGTAATATGAGAGCAACTGACTCAGTAATACTCAACACAGTGGTATAGTGATTAGTACAGATGCCTCACAGCGCCAGGGACCTGGGTTCGATTCCCGGTTTGGGTCTTGTGGAGTTTGCACGTTCTTCCCCTGTCTACCTGAGTTTCCTCCGGGTCCTTCGGTTTTTCCTCACTGTCCAAAGAAATGCGGGTTAGGTCGATTGGCCATGCTAAATTCCCCTTAGTGTTGGGGGAATTAGCAGGGTAAATATGTGGGATTATGGGCAAAGGGCCTGCATGGAATTGTTGTTGATGCAAACTCAATGAGCCAAATGATCTCCTTCTGCATTGTAGAGATGTTGGAATTCATCAGTAGAGTAAGCTTGAGAGGCCTTTGTCCTGGAGTCAATGTCACATCAGATATGTGGAAAATTGTATAATGGTGGGCAATTTCTGCAAGGAGGGGTCAAGCTGGAATATAAATGTCAAGATGATAGATAATAATTTAGCAGATTGGCTATGAAACCACCCCCCACTCCACACCCACCCTCATGGGCTGCCTACAATCATTTGGAGCTCAGATGCATATTAGGAAGCTCAGATTGATACTCACTCCCTCCATTGGGGAACAAGTCCCAGCTTTAAGAGCTATGACTAAGAGGAATGGGCAATATCTCTGTGCCCCTGTCAGTGATTCATAGCTTTTGATGAAATTGCACCAGCTCCCAGTTAACGAGAGCCCAGGAGGTGGATGACAGGTAAGTTGGAAGTTTCACAACAAGAGCAGAAGATGAAGCCCCAGGATTTGAGGAGATCGAGGAGTGTGCGGGACCTGGGTATTAGAGGCCGGAGGTGCAGTGAGGGGAGTACCTTTTGGTGGGGGTGGGGAGGGTGGAGTTGGGGTATCGGGGGCTCCAGGGTGGCAGATGTTGTGGGGTACCAATTAGAAAAGAGAGCCATGAAGGAGGCATCTCCCCTCTGCTGGCCTGAGATCCAGTAAAAAGTCTCCCAACACCAGGTTAAAGTCCAACAGGTTTATTTGATAGTAAATGCCACAAGCTTTTGGAATGCTGTTCCTTTGTCAGGTAAGTGAAAAGTTGTGATCAGAAACAGGGCATATGAGGGCATGTGAAGTCTCTGAGATCCAAGCAGGCTTTGCTGCTGGGCTTTCTACATAGTGTTGCATATCTCTCCCGCCAACTGGAAAATTGCTTCTGGGCAGGAAGTCAAGTGACCATTAATTCACCAATTCAAGGCTTCAATTGGTGCAAGAGTGGATAGGTCACTAGAGGCCTCGCATGCTACCCATTAAATCATAGCCAGTTTGGAAGAGAAGGGGAGGAGGGGGTGTGGATGGTTGGTCACGCAGTCACAAAGTGAAATGGTAGCTTTGTCAAATTTCTCCTGTTCAATCTATCACACAGTTTTAAGTAGGAAAGGAATGTATGGAATTTTGCGGGACCCTCTACCTGCAGACTCGCCTGCAGCCAACTATAAAATTGTGCCCTACATGTAAATAAATGTTTTCTGCCGTATAGACAAAACTGTCTTACATTCTGATATACCTGAAATGCATTAATTGAGTTTGCCTCAGTGCTTTTAACCTGAGCTGATCAGTAACCAGATGAGTGTAGAACAAAGTGAAGAAAAAGTTGGAGAATTGCATGGAGTGCCATTGAAGACATGATGTAGAGATGCCGGCGTTGGACTGGGGTAAACTCAGTAAGAGTCTGGCAACACCAATTTTAAATCATTTACATTACAGCAATCTGTAAACTGTCTGTGCTGATATGTGTGCTTTTGGAGACCAGAACACCTCATTCGCCTGACGAAGGCACAAACGCCGAAAGCTAGCAGATTTACTATCAAATAAATCGGTTGGATTTAAAATTGGTGTTGCCAGACTCTTACTGAGTGCCATTTGAAGAGTCAGAGGCCAGGTAAATTCCTTGATGGGACCAGGAGTGGGGGTTGGGGGTGGTGTTGGAGGAGGGGATTAAAGGGTGTGGGACCTGGGTGTGTAGGTTGATAGAGGAAGGGAAGCAGTCTAAAGGGAGGATTTAAAACAATGCCTGGTAAAGACCAGCTAATTATTCACAGACTCATTTGAAGAAGATTGAAAGTAGATGGCCAGCAATTAGCTTTCATTCACTTGACTATCAAACACTTGTTGCAAACAAGTTCATTATCACAGTTAGACTAAATACAAGGTCATTCAATAGAAATGAGACAGGAAATTCAATATTTATCTTTATTGATGGTGCATTGAAAGAAGGAAGTGTGAGCGTTAACATTCCAGGCTGATGACTGGAAACACTTAGCAGTTCAGACAACATTCCTGATGAAAGGAAGATAATATTCCAAGTCACTGAGCATTGATCAGAACCCAGTTCTGATATTCAGACTGCATCAAGATTCTCTACAGCATCCTGAGAAAGAAATATCCAGAGAATTTGATTATCAGTCTCATGGGTGAAAAAAAAACTAAGAAGTCCAACAACACCAGGTTAAAGTCCAACAGGTTTATTTGTCAGCACTAGCTTTCGGAGTCTGTCTTCTTCATTAGGTGAATGAGGACTTGTGCTCGCAAACAGGGCATATATAGATACAAACTCAATTTATGGTTGGAATGCGAGTCTTTAAAGATAATCAAGTCTTGAAAGATACACATAATGTGAGTGAGAGAGTGTTAATCACAGGTTAAAGAGATGTTTATTGTCTCCAGCCAGGACAGTTAGTGAGATCTTACAAACCCAGGCAAGTCATGGGGGTTACAGATAGTGTGACATGGAGCCAAGATCCCAGTTGAGGCCCTTCTCATGTGTACACAACTTGACTATCAGTTTCTACTCAGCCACTCTGCGCTGTCGTTTGTCATGAAGGCTGTCTTGGAGAACATTTAGCTGAAGATCAAAGGCTGAATGCCTGTGACTGCTGAAGTGTTCCCCAAAGGAAGAGACCACTCCTGCCTGGTGATTGTTGAGCGATGTTCATTCATCCATTGTTGTAGCGTCTGCATGGTTTCCCCAGTGGTACACTCAATAGATGAATGAACGCTACTCAATAATCACTGACCAATGGGAATTCCCATTGATAGCAGCGGGATCAGAGAATTGAAAGCAAACAATGTGCCACCGCCCATCGGCAAGAAATGTGCAGCTGGGAGGCTGCAGAATCTCTCCCATTGAGTTGAATTCATTGTTGGATAAATTGCCCACTGTCTGTGGGTGAATGGACTATATTTGCTTCATATTTTGTAATGTATTGAACCAAATCTTTTTGCTTTGTCTTTCCCAGCCTGCTTTTACAATGGCACCATTTACTCTCATAACAGTACATGGGTTTCTCTGTCCCAGCCCTGCTTGACTTGCTCCTGTCAGGTAAGGATTAGTGCTACAGGTTAAAGATATCCCTCCAACCACAGCCCATTCACCCAACCCAATTCAACTTATAATCCAATAATCATTACATTTCTCTTTCAAAATCTATGTTAACTTCTATTAGTGTTGGAATGTGACTTAGTCTAAAAACAAACTAAATTTAAGTTGCCATAGTTCCACATGACCATAGGTTACTGTCCCCTTTGAGTTGGTGATTTAACCTCAGCTGAGGGGCAAGGTTGAGAAGGCAAGGCTTTCACCTCAGCCAGTGCGGGAGTTGAACCTATGACCTTCGCGTTGCTCTGCATCACAAACCAACCATCCAAACAACTGCTCTAACTGAGTCCACTTAGTCTATTCTTGATCTGATGTTGTAATTGAGAAGCACAGTCAGCTGCTTACTAAGATAAAATCACAGGAGATCTTCTGATACAGTGGGCAGCATGCAAGCCTCTGAGCCAGAAGCTCGAGTTTCAAATCCCATTCCAGGACTTGACCAAGGAAGCTGTGTTCATAATGCGGTCAAACAGGTTGAATGTCAACCTGCAAATCCTTCCAAATGACCAGGTTTAGAGCAAGAGAGAATCCTGGTCGGCAATGCTGAGTACAGACAGGTGCCCGTCAAGCTATAAGCCCTTGCGACAGACTAGTTACTTGTTCCAGGAATTACTAGCTATGGAAACAGACAAAAGTCTGCCTTAGTGCACCATGAGGTGTGGAAAGAGAATTGGAATTGGACCTTAATCCACTGCATATTATAATAATCTGGAGAGTACAAAATTCTGCAAAACATAAGGAGGAATACATTTTCAGTAAAAGAATTTGAGGATGTGTATGTTTCTAAAGTATTAGCGTCCTAGACCAGAGCCCAAAATTATATTAGGGTGCCTGATTAGACCCCAACAATTTTTCTATTTATTATGTAAATGTGGAGATAGGCTATTTCTCTCCAAAAATCATTCCACTGATAAGGTAGGGATATCTCACAGTGAAACAAACGTTATTTAATAACACGGTTTAAATATAACTCTAACAAATGAAGCAGCTTAATTACTAATGGTTAAACAATATTTAAGAATGAAAATAAACAAATTTACTTTTTAACTTATGATGGTTCCAGCTGCAAATAAGCCTCATTCGTCCATAGATCAAACCCACTTTTAAATAAATACACTGAGCAAACCTAAGCGTACTTATTTTGACATATGTTAACAGTCTTGGAGCTTTCAGAGAGAAGTATTGTTCCAGAAGCCTGCAACATACTTCTTAGGCCAATAGGTTTTATCTGCAACTAACTACTTACTGCAAAAGCTGTCTTTCTCTGCTATCGACACAGTTGTGCACATAAACTACATCATCATATGACCTTGTCAGTCACTCTAATCAAAATTTCCAGGGGAACTAAAGTAAAGAAAAGCTCATTAACTCTACTTAACATAACTTACAAGGCTAAAATTAACAGTTATCCTGCTCTCCCAGACATTGAGTTGCATTCCCACCAGACATACCAACTGCCTATAGCATAAAGCTGAATTTTTTTTAACATTCCCTTTAAACAGAAATATATTATATCTCCATATTAATTATACTGCTGTCATCACAAAAGACAGATAAACCTGAACTACCATGTTTAAATTTGGTCATTGTCAAAACAAATGACACAGTGCAGAGATGATTTTGCCATTATACCATGTAAAATTTGCTCTGAAAAGAGCAGTTGTTACTTATAAGTTCACTACCTAACATCTGATGGAAAGGCTGGAGCTGATGACAAGATAGTTAAGTATAGTGGAGGATGGAAATAAGGATATTATCCATAGACAGCCTACCACAAGACTCAAGAAATATCAAGTCTGTGCCAAAAGGGACAACTCTGCTACCTGATAACCACCACATCCTGCAGTATGATCTGATCGTGACCAAGTACTTATTCTTAATGTTTGAAATAGTTCTGTGGTGTTAATTCTTTTTTACTAATACCTACAGTTCAGAAGTGGTCGTTCGGCCTACCAAGACTGCACTGATAATAATCCCACCCAAGCCCTATCCCATAACCCCACATATTTACCCTACTAATTCCTCTGACATCCCCATAACATAAGAGGAATTTAGCATGGCCAATCAACGTAACCAGTATATCTTTCAGACTGTGGGAGGAAACCAGAGCACCCAGGAGGAACCCCAGGCAGACACAGGGAGAATTTGCAGACTCCACACTAACAGTGACCCAAGTTGGGAATCGAACTCAGGTCCCTGGCACCGTGAGGCAGCAGTGCTAGCCTCTGTGCCACTTCTGTTAACAGGAGTTCTGATAATTAATTCTGATGATGATAATAAAATAAAAGATTTGGATTTTTGCTTCATGATTTTTGCTTCTTTCAGGAAGGGGAGGTGTTTTGCCAATCGATTGTCTGTGAAACTTCTTGTAGCCATCAGGTTCACGAGGAGGGACAGTGTTGTGGAACATGTGACAGTGAGTATCAATTGTGTTCTAGAGGTAGCTCTAGCAGTGAAAGGTTTCAACGACAAAGACAATTTGGAATGGACAACAAATGCTGGCCTTGTCAGTGACAACCACGTCCTGTGGAAAAAAAATTTAAAAAATAGTTTTAGCTTGTACAGTTTGATCTATAAAGACGGTCATCAGATGATTATCTTGGTAATTCTTAGTTCATTGAGACATTTTTTTTCCTTGAAGTGGACTAGTTTTCCTCAGGGTAGGGTTATGATGTATAATTTTCATAATCACATGGATTAGGATATTTAGATGGTAATATATGATGCTATTTGTGTTAATCAGAGTTCTATCATTCCAGTGAAATGTTTTAAATATGTTTCAGAGTGTCTCTATGAAGGCCTTATTGTGAACAATGAAGATGTATTCTCTCCCTCCAATGACAATTGTACCCTATGTGTTTGCATTGTAAGTAGAACATCCTGTTTGTAATAGGCTGTAAATGTGTAACAACAGTGAGGGCACATTATCTGAACAGGATTACTATCTTCCTGTTCATGAGAATACAATGCTGTGTTAAATACCATTCAGAGGCAGAAGAGCCCCAATTTTTCTTGATTTGGGAGTTGGGTATAATTCTTGCCCTTATTAAAATGAGGGAGAATGATAGAGTGGAAGAATCATTTCTATAATGGCTGAGATTTCCCAGTCCCGCTACAGTGGTTGGGCCTGCAGCAGATGCAGCAAATCATCCAAGCTTCCATTAACCATAGATGGGAGCTGAAGATCCTGCTGCCAAGAGTGGTGGAAATTTCCGGCCAATGTCTTTGGTTCAAAGCATTGTGTAGCCATTTAATTACTTTAATGAGCACTGTAACCACTGCTGTATGCAGATCAGCCCAGTGGCCAAAGATCCCACCAAAGACAATCGGATGCATCAACATTGATCAATTCTTAGCAAAAAGCAAAATACTGTGGCTGTTGACAAAACTGAAATAAAAGCAAAAAGTTCCGGATGAACTCAGAAGTTCTGGCAGCATCTGTGGAGAGAAAAGGAGATGCTGAAATCTTGTTGCCATTCAAGCCACTGGGACCTTATTGACCTGCTGGTGTCATACCCCCATTGTGGGTTTACCAGCACTGAGGGGTGCATTCAACGGCAAGTGACGCATCATCTCCCACTGCCTCAATACAAAATGGAGAGGGGGATAAATTTCACCCAGAGTTATCCTTTCAGGGCTGTGACCTTTCATAATTTATCTTTGGCATTGATTAACAGATGGATACTGGCCAAAATATAAGGAGGATTCCCTGCTGTTCTTTGAATATTGCCATGGATTTTAACATTTTGCATTGGAAATTGAACAGGCATGATATTTTAGCATATATCTGTCCTGATTTTTCTTTTTTCATTGCTCCTTTATTTTGCTTTTGCTCTATTACCAGTCCTTCAGTGTGTATACCTCTACTAGCCTCTCCCCCAATCTCGAGGCCATCAAATGGTCTGCCTTTACATTCACAACCCTTCAGTGTATCTATCCCTCAATCATCAACTTGTCAATGTAATGCTCTGTACAGAGCTTAAATATTGCTGAAGAAAGAAATATGTTGCTGAAGCTTTTCATCTTGCACTCATGAGATATCGTAGTTGATGAGGTTTAATTGAGACGCGATTATTGCTTATTGAAAACTTTTCCCAATACTCCGCTATGACAACTTGAAATATAGTTGTCAATGGCAATTTTTGATAGTCTCTGTGGAGACTGTGTTAATGTGCAAAAATAGGTCATGAGGATCAAATGTAAGAATATCAACTTTCAAATGACCACAGCAATTTAAAAACCTTAGCCAATCAGAGCAGAATTGCCAACCAATCAGCATCCTTTTCGCCTGTCGTATGAATTGTTGTGATGCAAAAAGCATTGGCAAGTTGTTTCTCTTTTCGACAATATTCAAGTAACTCCCAGTCTCCAATCCCTCAGTGTATCTCTATTCAAGTCTGTTTTGTATCTCCTCTTTGTTCCTGCCCTGCTGTGATCTTTCCTCTCCCTTTAAAATATTCTACCTGGGAATTCATTTTCTCAAATTGAAATGTAACAATTGTTTGTGAGTGGGAAGTTAATTTCCTGATGTGCTGTAGTGTTTCCAGGGCTGAGGCAAATAGCATTCTGCATACGCGTATGTTCTGACGCGTAAATAATTAATATTTATAGATAAAACATTTCATGCAGTAAAAAAATATATAGTTGAGAGATGGAATTTTTGAATGTCATTGTTTCCTGATGGTATTATATAAATGCCTTTATTTAAAACTGTAAGTTTATCTGGTCCCTTTGGTAGCAATGCTCAAAGCATCCATCATTCACTGGTCCGTGGCAAAAGAGATTCAATCTGTTCCCAATCTCTCTCTTTTGAAACCAACATAATTGGAGGAGTGTTTAAGAAATCTTCCTGCAATTTCCCATTCCTTTAATCATTGCTGCACTGAGGTATTTCCTTGCAATCTCCAATTCAGTTACAAAACTCCATCCAACCAGTCCACCATGTCATAGAAACAGCTCAAATGAATACCAAGGGTAAAGAATTTTATCATAGCAAAGTGCTTAATTTGAGTTTGCACTCGTGTTTTCTTACCTTTGACTGGCTAATAACTGACTATTTGTGCTTCTGCCAGTCTGGGAATGTGAAGTGCATCACTCCTGAATGCCCTCCTGTCACTTGCAAGATGCCCACCCTACTGGATTGTTGTCCTACTTGTCCAGGTTAGTGTATGATTTGGTAACCATTGTACTCCAGAGCTTCTCGTAATGACTCATGTTTGATTATGAGATCCAGATGCATCAATTTTAATTGCAATTGCCTGCAGCATTTAGGAAACCATTGCAAGTTACTTCAGATGAAATTTTTTGCTCTATATATTTGAGCTAGATATTTTGCCACAGATTTGCATGATACAACTTTGAGTTATGCAAACTCCAGCTGTTGGATTGCATGGGATTAGAACAGCAGGAAGCTGTATAATTTTCCAAGATGGGCTGCACTTGACTTCTCCTTGTCTTTATCTGAGAGCTGCCCATAACTGCGATCCAAATTCTTCAGCCAATTACAGGGAGTTTTGCCCATCACCAACACCATGGTGGCACAGTGGTTAGCACTGCTGCCTTAAGTGCCAGGGACTCGGGTTCAATTCCCAGCTTGGATTACTGTCTGTGTGGAGTCTGCACATTTTCCCCATGCCTGCATGGCTTTCCTCTGGTGCTTCGGTTTTCTCACACAATCCAAAAGATGTACTGGTTAGGTGTATTGGCCGCGCTAAATTCTCCCGCTGTGTACCCAAACAGGCGCCAGAGTGTGGCAACTAGGGGATTTTCACAGTAACTTCATTGCAGTGCTAATGTAAGCCTACTTGTGACACTAATAATAAACTCCAGGACCTTGCCTTCTCTTCAAATGTCACAGAGGTAGTTAGCAATAGAAGTTGCTATCTTGTTAGCTTGGATCTCATTTGTTTCCCTTGCGGGGACCATGAATTCTATTGGAATTTGAATTTGGTCTTTGGAGCAAGCAAGGAATGGATTCAGGTTTGTCTGGACCATTCTGAACATTGGCTTTGTAACTTTAAGGAAAGCGTAAAAACATGTTTTAAAAAGCTGTCAAACTTAGGCAAGGATCTATCCTTTGATGTATACCTTGGGAGTATATCTGTTTTTTATTCTGTGAATTGTATGTCTTGAATATCAAGATATCAGAATAGTTTTTCTGTGGTACAGTGTCATCCCCTCTCTCTGAACGTGTCTCAGATTGTAAACAACAATGTTCCCTCAGTCATATAATCACCCACTTACATATTTCTTCCTTTTCCAAGCTTCTGAGTTGCTCACTGCTGCTGGCAGTTCTACTTGTATAGTCTTGAATGTTATTCCTATGCAGCTGCAACAAAATCAAGGGAAGCAATGCTTCATTTTGCCAGACATTTCAACTAAGTTTCGGGAAAATTTCTTCAATCTCCTCTCCAAACGACTGTCTTAGAAACTGCTGGCCAAATCTTTCTTCATTCCTGATTGATCAAAAGGCAGGATGATTGGGAACATCATCCAACTCCTTCCCATGGAATCAATATCAGAATCATTTAAATACCCAAACGTTCCCGACAAGTATGGTCTTAACAAATAGGCATTGATGAATCATGCTCGTAGGTCAAGAGATTTGATTTAATGCCTGAAAGAAGAAATGGTATCAATATATTACGCACAATACAGCATAGTTTTATAGAGATTAATGATTCCATACTGTCAAAGTTTGTCACAATACACATCTTTGCAAATTGTATCCAACAGTGGTCAAATTGTGCATTAAACTGGCTACAAGATGAGGGCAGGTAAAATCACTTCTCTACTGCACTGTTCCCCAATAAGTTCAATGCATTCTATGCTCGTTTTGAGCAAGAGCTCAGTGAGAGTACACCCTCCATCCCAGAAGCCTTGCATGAACTTGCATCCGAGGTCACCATTGCCGACGTCAGAGCAACTTTCTCAAAAGTCAACCCACAGAAAGCAACCGCCCCAGATGCAATACCCAGATGTGCACTCAGATTCTGCACAGACCAGCTAGTGGAGATATTTGCAGATGTCCTCAACTTCTCTTTACAACAATCTGAGGTCCCTATCTGCTTCAAGAAGACAACCATCATCCCAGTACCAAAGAAAAGCTAAGCAGCGTGCCTTAATGACTATCATCTGGTGGCTTCTGACATCCATCATTGTGAAATGCTTCAAAATGTTATTCACTCAATTCCAGCCTCTCAGATTACCTGGATCCAGTGCAGTTCACTTATTGCCGCAACAGGTCCACAGCAGATGCCATTTCCCTGGCCCTACACTCAACCCTGGAACACCTAGATAACAGACACCCATGTCAGACTCCTATTCATAGATTGCAGCTCAGCTTTAATACCATTATTCCTATGAAACTCATCTCCAAACATCATGACCTGGGACTCAGCTCCTCCCGCTGCAACTGGATCCTAGACTTTTTAACCCACAGTCAGTAAGGATAAGCAACAACATCTCTTCCATGATCATCCTCAATACTGGTGCTCTGCAAGACTGTACCCTCAATCCCTCTACTATACTCCTTATACTCCTATGACTCTGTGGGCAAATTCCCTTCCAATTCAATTTTCAAGTTTGCTAATGATACCACCCTGGTGAGACAGATCTCAGACAATGACAAAACAGAGTACAGGAAAGAGAAAGAATCTGGTGAACTGGTGCAACAACAATAATCTCTCCATCAATGTCAACAAAACAAAGGAGATAGTCATCAACTTCAGGAAGCATAGGAGGGGGCATGTCCCTATCTACATCAATGGGGATCAAGCAGAAATGGTCAAGAGCTTCAAATTCTTAGGTGTCCAGATCACCAATAACCTGTACAAGTCCTTGAATATGAATGATATAGTTAAGAAAGCCTGTCAATACCTTTTATTTTCTCAGGGGACCAAGGAAATGTTGCATCTCCACCACACCTCTCACCAACATCTACAGATGCATCATGGAAGCATTCTTTCTGGTTATATCACAGCTTGGTATTGCCTCCTGCTCTGCCCAAGATCGCAAGAAACTACAAAGGATTTTGAATGAAGCCCAATCAATCGTTCGAACCAGCCTCCCATCCGTTGACACTATCTGCATTTCCCACTGCCTCAGAAAAGCAGTCAGCATCATCAAGGACCCCACACACTCTGGATAAAGCCTCTTCCACTTTCTTCCATTGGGGAAAAAAATAGGAAAGTCTGAGATCATCTACCAACCGACTCAAAAACAGCTTCTTCTCTGCTGCCATCAAAATTTTGAATGGACCTATCTCCATTTGACTGTAACACTACATTCTGCACCCCATCCTTTCCTTCTGTACGTACAATATACTTTGGTTCATAAGAAAATACTTTTGACTGTATACTAACTAATACATGTGACAATCAAATCAAAGATTATGAATGACAAAGCTATACGTAACCCAGCTCATCTCATCCATCCAGAATGATATATAAAACAAGCACATCAGGAACAGGATTCTGCAGCTTAACCCTCTCGGGCCTGTTCTATCATTTGATAACATTGTCCACGTCATACCAGTGATTACAATTTAAGTATTTATTTGGCTGCTAAGTGAGTTGGGATATCTTGAAAGTTTTTGTCTTCCTTTCATTACACCTGCATGCAGTAGGCAGAGTAACTGCACCAGTGGTGAAATTGGAGGCGAATGCTGATTTTCTAAGTATAATTAATCATAGAACAATCAGCTGATGTTAGGAAATTGGCTACAAAGAAATCATCACATTTCCAAAGCAATTCATCTCTATAGCTAATGCAACATTACCATTCTAATGTATCTGCCCACAATACACCATAAATAACATATTTTGCTTTTGCACTAATGACACTATCCCAAGGATTTGTCAATCAGACTACCAGCAGTTCAGGAAATTGTAGATTGAATTGTTGATCTGAAGTTTTCAAAGAAGAATAATACAAAAAATGGGTATGGCCTAACTGATTTGTTTCTGCTTCCTCAGAAGTAGTCATTTAAGGTTATCCACGGGTTTTTTATGATCTTTCATTATGTTTGTACTAAATAAAGGTGCTATTAATAGTTTTATATTCTAATTATTGTTTGAAATATGAGAGAGATGGGCAAATTAAATGGCAAAATGTAATAATTAAATGCTAACAGCAAATAAAGATTTGACAGCAATATCTTGGAAGAAATAATTTTGAGAAACGCTTAAGTGACAAGATTGGGCTTCCTATCAAGGCTGTTTCTGGTAAAAGTCCTTTATGCTATCCCTTTGGGATTTGAATGGTTTTTGATTGTCAAAGGTACAATAAATGATAGTGCATTTTCGTCCAAGAGATATTTTAGTCCCACAGTGTGACCACCTTCTGATAGATTTTAAACAGGATGGTGCAGGATGTGGAGAATCTACAACAGAGTAGAGATTTACAAAATCTTTCTTTAGGCAATGTTAGGGATGAATCAAGATTTCATTCACAGTCTTTCCAAGAATAATAAATGGGCAATAGTGCATCAAAGTGAGAATTGCTCCCTTTTTCTTTGCAGTAAATTTGAAAAAATCCAAGATTCCCAAGCCTCTCTCTGATACGTCAACACAGCACCTCATCAAAATTATGCTGACCTTAGCACATACTGAAAATTTAGACTTCTATTTGTATGCTTGTTTAAATTCAAAAGATAATTTTGAGTAGTGTAAGGGATTTAATTTTGTGGTACTGAACACTTAAATGTGGCACTTAAAACCCAGCTCCTAAGCTTCCCCCCAACTCCAGCACCTACTCGAGATCCCTTACCACCCTCCACCCCCCCCCCCAACCACTCCCCCCAACTTCCCTCATCTCCCAGTATCACATCCAATTGGCAGTAAGATAATTAGAGTTTTCACTTGCCATTTCCTAACTAAGGAATGCTGCTGTTTCCGACCTTCGGGTAATTTTGTGGTTTTATGGTGACCTTTCCAAAATAAAAATCAGAACCATAGAGTTGTCTAAACTGGGAAGCAGCCATGCAGTGCCAAACTTGAAAGACTTGCTTTTGTCAGATGGAGAGTTCCAATTTCTTGTTGAAAAGCTGGTATTTCAGGTCTGTAGCTCATCTGAACACTGACAAGAACATTGTTTAAAATACAGAGGACGGCAGTCCCAGGCCTTGATGTTTGGCATCACCTACACACACCACCTCCAACTGGACCTCAACATTTTGACCTTCAATGTGGCTATTGATGCAGGGTTAGTGTGTTAACTATGTTAGGACAGCGGACAAAGTTAGCATCACTATTAATTTTTACGCAAAGTATTATTGCACAATGCAGCATCAATGCATATGCCATCTCTAACCTCCAGAACAAATTAAACCCAAATAAGTTTTAAAATATGTTTGGTTAAGTTATGTAATAACTTCAGCCACGTTCTATCCCCCACAGGTTTCATTGTAAATGGGAAAGCACCATGGCTGAGTATAATGCTCATTCTTCTTTAAGCCCTGAATATCAGTTTTCCAAAGCCATGGCACTCTTGCAGTTTTAGGTGGGATTTTTATTTCCACTTTTTTTCCGAGCATTTTGATTTCTCCATTTTGGTCAGTCAAATGTGACCAAATAACTTTTTGATCTGCACTACTACATACCAGTGAAGCATTGCTGCCTCACAGCGTCAGGACCCTAGGTTCAATTCCATAAAATGAGAAGGGGTGATAGCCCTGGGTGAGGCACTGTAACTAAAGCAAGGCATCAAAAATAAACTTAACTTACTAAACCAAAACATCATTCCCAGGTGTGAATTTGGAGAATTACAGAGCTAGGACTGAGGAATGGGACTAGCTGGGTCACTCTTTTGGGGGCTGGTGCAGACATGATGGGCCAAATAGCCTCATTTTGTGCTGTAAAATTCTATGATTCTAACTTTGTGTTGTGATTTATTGTTCTTGTTTTGTGTCTTTAGCTGAGTGTATTGATGCGGGCATAGTGTATCCCCACGGGGCAGAATTCACTCGACCTGGTGTTGATTGCATCAACTGTGCATGTATGGTAAGTTGTTCAGATGCTGAGTTGTCTGGACCTGGTAGGTCATAACCAACTGTACAAAATGGTCCCAGTTTCTCTGTAGAAAATGCAAATGTTTTCAGCATAATTCAGTGTTTTATGTCTCTTGGCAAGATATTCTTTGAATTGTACTCTTTCTTCCTTTGCTCTGGTCGTGGCTTTTTTTTTAACTTTTAAGTTTAGAAATGGGAGTTCCCTGCAGAGGGCTACTGTTCTGTGTGGTCAAAAAGTCTTAACTTTACTGAGAGACAACAACTGTATCACACAGGTAGTTACAACCTTCAGCACTTCCATGTTTGGCTAATATTCGTGGCTGTTTGGAAGCAGTCCCGGGAAACATTGTATTCTCAACACAGGAGTTATGAGCCTCAAGTGTAAGATCCAAAGTGTTAAGACTGTCTTGTTGACCTGACATTGAATATTTGACAGAGAAATTTATAGCTATATTACAGCCTGCCTGATACAATTACAGACATAGATCTTGATCTCAATCAAATCACTGGCCAACATCAGCGGCTCTCTGCTATGAGAAAGGAAATCCCAGAAAGTATTGTCCCAGGATTATTCAGAAACCTTCAAGGGAGTTAGTAACAGGAGTCACAGTGATAGGGAATACTTGCATCAGAGGAGAGGGCATTGAAGAAGAAATAGATGCAGACTGATTTGAAAACAGGTTTTATGATAAAATAAGTTCAGTGCCCAACTGTGCAGCCCTTGTGCCACACTGGAAGATTGTTTATAGACTTATTAGATCACTGGTCACTGCAAAATAAATATATCTTGAGTTCAGTCTTTCAAGTAACCGTAACTCCTATACCATGGCACATTGCAGTTGAATAACATGCCAATTACTATGATTGCTTTCCCTGCTTTCACTCATCCTAATTTCTCATTTTAGAACCTGCCATTCCAATACATACCTTTGTAAATCACAGTCATGACAAACCATAAAAAGCTATCATTCTATCAGCAGCATCACAGCACTGCCAGCTCCTCCCATCTTTCTGACCCTGTGTAGTCATGTAGATAAAGTGTTAGATATTCCTTTCCAATTGTTATGAATGATCGTAAAATCTTCTAGTTGCAGAGGTTTTCAAGTAGGATTATACGCCAGCTTTTGTATACATAAAGGGAATTGTGTTCCGATCGTTTCTACAATACGGAACAAACCCTGGATGCGTATGCATGCTGTGTGAATCTGTGTCCCTTCCTCGATCAGGAATGGTGCTGGTTGTTGAGCAGTGCTGTGTTGAAGTTTACTTCTTTACAGTTAGCAGTTAGACGACTTGCAAATGAGGTGGTTGAAGAGTCTTTAAAAGATTACAATTTATTTGCAATAATCTTGGTTCAACATCATCAGTTTATCCCATAGCAGATCAGGAATTCCTCGTGTTTATAATATCTCTTTAGTATGTCTAGTCTTCACGACAGTACAGTGGTTAGCATTGCTGCCTCACACTGCCAGGGACTTCGGTTCCACTCCCAGCTTGGGTCACTGTCTGTGGAGTTTGCACATTCTCCCTCTGTCTTTCTGGGTTTCCTCCAGATGCTCTGGTTTCCTCCTACAGCCTAAAGATGTTTGGATTAGGTTGATTAGCCATGCTAAATTTCAGGAAGATTAGCAGGGTAAATATAAGGGGTGACAGGAATAGGGCGTGGGTTGGATTGTGATTGGTGCAGACTCGATGGGCCAAATGGCCTCCTTCTGCACTGTTGGGATTTTATGATTACAACAGTACAACCTTGAGATGGCCTGCAGGAGGAAGTAAATTGCCATAACAATGAAACGTAATATTCCAGGAACTGGACATGCTAATCCAACACATGCCAGCATTTCTGTAATCATGTGGGGGTTGGATGGCTTCATATTTCAGTAAGCTGAGGATAAGGCCCAGATTTGCACTCCCGCATTGGTCAAGAGAAGTCTCAGCTCTGCAAACCCTACCTTTTAAAAATGACCGTCCAAAGGTTGGATTTTCATTACGGCGGTTGGACTGGTTTAAAAGTCCAGTCCTACACCCCTGGAATGAAGGCAGAGGTCGCCATATGCACAGACGGGCTGAGCAGAACGCTTGCCCTGGTGTTCTGGCACTGTGCCGAGTTCAAGAAACAAAAGAATGGAATGAAAAAAAGCCCTCAACCCCCCGCCACGTACTTCCTAGGCCATCCTATGCCACTTCATGCTCCCAATTAACCATCATGGCCCTTAACCTTTCCATGCTAACCCCTGCCCCTCTACCCAACTCCCCCATCCTTATGGCTCTCTATAGACCATATGCCAACTTAGCACCAACTCATACCTTTTCACCATAACTGATAGTGAAATTTGAATTCAATAAAAAAGGTGGAATTAAAAGTCTTTGACCATTTGTCAAATTTTCATTTAAAAAAATCTTGTTTCACTAATGTCAGGAAAGGCATCCTTCCCTCCTTAACCAGTCTGTCCTATGTGTGACTCCAGATTTACAGCATTGTGGTTGATTTTTAAATACCCTTCAAAATGGCCACTCATTCAAGGGCAATCAGGAATGGACAATAAATGCTGGCTCAACCAGCGATACCTACACCCCATGAATGAATAAAAAGAATACAACACTCATTATCCTGTGTCCTCTGACAAGTCTTTGACTTTGATAGCTCCTTGACAGTTCCTGTTACACACTCCCAGCCTACCAAAATCACACTTCAGTGGAGGCAGTTCAATGATTTAAATGTTCTCTGTAGACTGAGTAAGCATGAAGACTGACCTGACTTCATTTCTGTCCTTTTAAAAATGGAACATCCCTGATTTTACAATCAGTAGGTGCTTATGCATTGCAAATGTCATCTGGTTCATTTTCTTGTGCCCCTTCTTAAAATCTACATCATACAGATCCATTTAGAGTCAATTTATGTTTTTGGCTGAAAAATACTCTGAAGCTGGCTGGCCTTACATTTTAAACCAGGGATTTTTTTTTCTCTCTGGGTTAGTTTCCTTATTTGATCTTCCACAACACTGCAGACTGCATGTTGCTTTGTTCTTTCATTACCTGGCTGAAAAGGTTTGCCGGATAGTTGACCTTTTCTGTGACTTGGCTTTCCCGATAAAGCAGTTACCCTACCCCAATTCCTGAACGTAATGCCAGCTGGTTGATTGGAATGGAACGATCCCAACACAACGAGTGTTGATGCTTACAAGGAATGTCGGAATGACTTCCATTGGTTCAAGCTGAAGTGGAACATTGGAGACAGTGCCTTAACAGTTAGTTCAGGTCAATCTGACCTACCACCCACCCCTTCCCATTCATTAGGTGCTCAATGGATTTATTTCATTGTAATTTAAGAGCATCAATTTCAGATTAACTACACTTAAATCTTCCCCAGTGAAAATGGGTGCAAGTACCTATGAAATATATCACTGAGCACAGAGTAGTACTGATACCGTTATCATAAATAGTTAAAATAAAATCAGAGCATCTCTTTGTTTTTGAAGATCTTTTCTCTTTTAATTGTTAACGCTGATTAATTGTGTCCGCAGAATGGTGAGGTGGAGTGTTCCTACAGCCCCTGCCCAGTGCTGGATTGTGCCAGAGAAAATTGGTTTCTGGAGCCAGGACAATGCTGCTTTACCTGCCGTCAGGATAAAACCATGAAAGGTGAGTGACGGTCTCATGTAATATGTAGAGCTTGCTTAATATTCTGAAATAAATACATACTGAACAAACACAATTATGAAGTAAACACAGAAATTTCTGCAGATACACAGCTCTGTCAAACTCAAATATTTACGATGTCTTAGCCACATACATATTCTGAACGTACCTTTCCATTCCCTGGTTTACTTGATCTTTTTTCATCAGTAATGGATTTTCATTAAGTAATTTGAAAATGCCATCAGTTTCCACTGTGACATATCTGTTGTTTCTCGATTACAGCTTCCAGTTTTACTAAAATGTGTAGATTCCCAGTCTTCAGATCTGACACAGGGTTATGTTTGAAATGCTGATCTTCCTTTTCTGCTGATCAATCGATGTCCTTTGAGTAATTTTATTTTGAGTTTCTGATTTCCAGCAGGATTTTGTTTTCCATTGAGAATATCTGGTTTCAGAAATTTTCATGTTTTAAGTTTATTTATTAGTGTCACAATTAAGCTTACAGTCACACTGCAATGAAGTTACTGTGAAAATCCCCTAGTCGCCACACTCTGGTGCCTGTTCAGCTAACACTGAGAGAGAGTTTAGCATGGCCAATGCACCTAACCAGCATGTCTTTTCGGACTGTGGAGGAAACCGAAACCGACACAGACAGAGAGAAGGTGCAGACTCTACACAGACAGTGACCCAAGTTAGGAATCGAACCTGGGTCCATGGCTCTGTGAGGCAGTACTGCTAATTGATGTGCCACCATGCCGCCCTGGAAAATTTAAGGATTACATTTAGTATGTTTCGGTTGATAAATTTGCAATAGTACTGAGTCATACAATTTGAACTTGAATCATTGCACCTCTGTATCGGTTGTACGTACTATCTTTTTCAGGAAACTTGGAGGAATCATCGAGGTTTACAGCATGGAAACAGGCCCTTCAGCCCAATCTATCCATGCCTCCCAGTTTTTACCACTAAGCCGGTCCCAATTGCCTGCATTTGGCTCATATCCCTTTAGACCCATCTTACCCATGTAACTGTCTAAATGCTTTTTAAAAGACAAAATTGTGCCTGCCTCTATTACTGCCTCGTTCCAGACACACACCACCATCTGAATGAAGAAATTGCCCTTCTGGACCCTTTTCTATCTCCCCTCTCTTACCTTAAACCTATGTCCTCTAGTTTTAGACTCCCTATCTTTGGGAAAAGATGTTGACTATCTACCTTTATTTATGCCCCTCATCATTTTATAGAGCCCCTCACTATTTTATACATTATTGTATAAGCTTCCTATGCTGCAGGGAAATAAGTCCCAGTCTATCCAGCATCTCATTAAAACTTAAGCCATCAAGTCCCAGTAGTATCCTACTAAAGGAACCAACTGTTAATAGCAAACATAGCAAAGAATTTCTCTCATTCGATTTTAAACCATTTCTCCTTGGCAGGCTGTTTTATAGACGACAATGGCATTGAGTTCCCAGTTGGGCAGATATGGTCACCAGGCGATCCTTGTGAAGTGTGTGTGTGTCAGGTGAGTCCAACTGGGAAAGAGAAACTAGAAATACCAACTGTGGGGGGGGGGGAAGCAAACTGTCCAAATAGAATATTAAATTTTGACGAATTGAATATCGTGTTAGGTTGATGATAGCACTTTGAGCAAAAATGTTGTACAGACTGGCACGGAAGCACACATCTGATGCCAAAGCCTCTCATGAGCAGGATATCTGTACACTTATTTGTGTGTCCCAGTCATTCCCTCTGGGCTATGCTGACACTGAATCATGCCTCTCAGTCCCCTCTGTGTGCTGTCTAGATACAGATTTGCACAATTTTGTGAGATCATAGGATCCCTACAATGCAGGTGGAGGCCTTTCAGCCCATTGAGTTTGCACCATCTCTCTGAAAGAGCATCTTAACCAGGCCAACCTGTTCAGCCCTTTCCCTGTAACACCATTCATTTAACATGGCTAATTCCCCCTAACCTACACAACTTTGGAAACTAACGGGCAATTTAGCAAGGTCAATCTGCCTAACCTGCACATCTTCAGATTGTCGAAGGAAACAGGAGCGCTGGAGGAAACCCATGTAGTCACTGGGAGAATGTGCAAACTCCATACAGACAGTCACCAAAAGCTGGAATTGAACCCCTGGTGCTGTAAGGCAGCAGTGTTTATCACTGGGTCACTGCGATGTTTGTACATCAATGGGTGTACCTCAATCACACCCTCAGGGCATTATCTGTACACTGTTTCTTGCAGTTTGTCACTCAGACTGACTTCTGCCTACTGACTGGTGTCTCTCAGATGGCTAGACACAAAATTCTTTGTGTCACTCGGGGAGACGTCAGTCACTCACTCACTCACTGCCGCGAGGATTGTTCATATGCACTGTTATTCTCTGTTCTTATTGTTTGTTTCATTTCAGGCAGACGGTTCAATTGTCTGTAAGAGGACAGAGTGTTTTGAGACCTGTGCACACCCTATACTGGTTCCTGGCCAGTGCTGCCCAGACTGTTCTGCAGGTGGTTTTCCAACTCCGTGTGTGTCTGTGCAGGTGTGGTTGCTTGTGTGGATAGTATGTGTGCATTTGTGTTTGTGAGTGTGTCTGAGAACACAGCTCTCCTCATCGCCTTGGATTTAGATCCAATAGATTTTAGTCCAATGGGCTGCAAAGTATCGATGATATTTTACTGTGTGCCCTCTTCTGAGTAGTTTCCTAAATGATTATGCACCTTCCCTAGAGATTCTCCAAGCGAGGGAGTGCCCAGATTAGAATGGGGAAAAAGAAAGTCGAAATGAACCAAATTAACTGGACTTCTCCTTTGTTGGCAAATCATTAACAATGGGTTAGCCAATGCTGAGTGGACAAGGGATCATTTTCCTCTTTGCTCACTGATAAAGTCTGATACTTTCTGTGAGAGTTACACAGGTGAAATTCTCACCTTATTCTTCCCTGTTTATCACCAGTTTTCATTTTAAGCCTTGACTGTTCCACCCATGACAAGGGTGGTTTGTTTTGGTGGTTCAGCGGCCAGGATGAAGAAAAGAAGGACTCTGGCAATCCTGATTGGCTTTTCACTGAAATAAGAATATCAGGCATCAAGAATGATAGCACAGATAGCAGAGTTGGTGTGGGCATTAGAGTTTCCGTGGATTGGTAATCCCAGTCAGATTGTCGCTCCTCTCCAAACTTCCTAACGCTGGCATGCAGCCGTGTCTTTCCTTCTTGAGGAGGAGTGGGGATGAGGCAGTTCCCCAGTGTATTAATGGGGTATTTGCCGGGTATGAAACCCCACATATTGAAAGTTTTGGGCTATTCCTTAACCAGTGCATTGCTGCTGCACTGATGTCTGCACAAGTACAATCTAAAGTGGCACAATGCATAGATACAGCCATGTGAGAGCAACAGCAGTGGTCAATGCCACCATTTTCCTCCTGGCTTTGATTGATGGGTGGTTGGGGTTGTTGGGGGGGGCGGTGGGTGGTGTTTGGATTTCAAGGAAATCAGGGGCAGCCAGCGGGTGGGGTTCCAGCTGGCAGTGGTACTCAGATATGAGTCTAGAGGATCAGGTCTCGCAAAGGTGCAGTGAGGATGGGAGGAGGTTATGAAGGGGATGGAAGGCATTGAGGTGGTGTATGAGGAATGGGTTCTTGGGGGTGGGTGGATGTTGGGGATAGTGGAGATAGTGGGGGGAGTTGTGGGAGATGGGGTTCTAGGGAGGCCGAGGTGCAGTGGGGTGGTCGGTAAGTTGAGCAGGCTGCTTTCCTGGCCTCGCAAAATTTTCACGTGCACCCGTCTTCTGAAATCTATTCTGCATCCCACCCTGTTCTCCTAGTGAAGCATCCCTTTTATTTCTTTTCCACGAAGAGTAGATCATCTTGCCAAGTAAACAACCTTAATGATGAAGGATAAAGACCCCTGAGAATGGCTGCAGGAGGTGCAAAGGGAGATGGGGGTGGGCTTGGATATTGGCATGGGTGGGTGGGCTCGGGCATTGGTGAGAGTGGTGGGTTTGGGTATTGGCGTGGGTGGATGGGCTCGTATTGGCGTGGGTGGTTGGTTTCTTGTTGTACGACTCCAGAAAATCCTGAAACAATTACCTCACCAAGCAGCTTGCCTTCAGCCGATTAAGTAGAGACTGACCAATGTTCTGTATTGGTGAGCTGCATCGCTCTTGCTGCTTCAGTGCTAGCAGTTTGCCTGTGCACTTGTCCTTAGGCTTTGCCCCTACCACCTTGCGGCTCTCTAGACTTAGGTGAGTGGGTGTCTTTGCAAGAGGAAACTATCCGTGCCTTAGCAGAAATTCACAGGAGTCTTTAAAACATGAGGGTGGATCTCCCCATATATCCTGTAACCAGCTGGTCAGAAACACTGAGCATGTGGATCAGGAAACCCAACTCCACAAAAGTTGAAATGTAAACACTGTTAAAGAATTGCCTCTGCTCTCGGTTGGACCTTGACCACTGTGTACATTTGTGTAAGAATCAACTCCATGAACTTCGTTCTAAAAAAATTGGTCTCAAAGCATCAGCTTTTACTTGACTTTATATGACAGTACTCTACGAACATGCAAACAAGCAGTAGGCTATTCAACCCCTTGAGCCTGCTCTACTTTCAATAACCTATTGCCCCCTTATTTACCAAAAATCTATCCACCCCGGCTTAAAAATATTCAAAGACTCCACCTTTTCAGGAGGAGAGTTGCAAAGACTCATGATTCTCTGAGAGAAAACAAAACTTCTCATCACCTCTGTTTCAGGACGATCCCTTATTTTTAAACAGTGGCCCCAACTCTAGATTGTCTCATAAGGGGAAACATCCATTCCACATCCACCCTATAAAGATCCTTCAATCAACTCACTCCTCTAAATTCCAGCAGATATAAGCCCAACCTCTATTCAAAATCCATCTATTCAAATTTACGTTTATTTATTAATATCGCAAGTCGGCTTACGTTAACACTACAATTAAGTTACCGTGAAAATCCCCTAGTTGCCACACTCAGGCTCCTATTTGGGTACGCTGAGGGAGAACTTTAGCACAGCCATTGCATCTAACCAGTATGTCTTTTGGACTGTGGAGAAAACTGGAACACTCGGATGAAACTCAGGCAGACACGTGTGCAAATTCCAAACAGACAGTGGCCCAAGTCAGGAGTGGAACCTGGGTTGCTGGAGCTATGAGATAGCGATGCTAACTACTGTGCCACCATGCCGCCCAAGGTATTAGTCCATTAAACCTTCTCCGAACTGCTTCCAATGCAGTTATATTTTTCCTTAAATAAGGAGACCAATATTGTACACAGTATTCCAAATGTGGTCTCACTTAATGTCTTGTACAACTGAGATATAACATCCCTACTTTTGTATCCAATTCCCTTCACAATGAATGATAATATTATGCTTCTAATTGCTCTCCAATTCCAGTTCAATTAAATAAGCCTATAAGATCTGCTCAATTTTCAGTCTTTCTCCTTTGTAAATAGTTTTGCTCCTCCGAGAGGTGATTGTAAAAAACACATAGATGTCCAATACAACATATGTTATCAATGGCATTGCAACCTTGTAATGGTGCTGCCTACTAAATATCTGTTATTCCCAGCTTCTCTGTGCCTGCAGGCGTTATGGTAGGCATGCATACTTACTGACTTCTTTGACCAATCGGTCGTGATGGTGTCAGGATTATATCTGGCACTAACATATTCATTCTTATTGAAGGTTGTGTCTATGATGGGGTGACCTATCAGAATAATGAGACCTTCCCATCAAGCATAGACTCCTGTCTCACCTGCATCTGTCTGGTAGGTGTGTATGGTTCTTGCATATTTCAGTCTTTAGCTCAGTTTGGTTAAGCTGGTCTCGGTAATTAATATTTTAACTGAAAGTCTGGGATTTTTATTTGGAGTAAGGTCAGTTGTGACCCTTGACTTCAGCTTGCTCATGGCAATGGCTTAGATTTGACTTGTTCTCTTTGTCTTATCACCATGTGACACACCGATGACAGAACGGACTGGATTGGACAGGACTTTGAGCTAAGCTGCCAAGGGTGATGGTGCAGCTTTATGCCAGCTATCCTCTGGGCAAGGCTTCTGATGAAATAGTTATGGCTAAAGAATTCCAAATAGAGAGGCCTTATTTCCTGATGAGAAGGTTATAACGGTTCCAGGACAGGGATTATAGAACTGGATTTTATAGTAACACCTCACTCATCTCCCCGACCCACTAAACCCCTAAATGTTTGAAGATCGGGGGGGCAGGGGGCTTGTGAGAAGCAGCATGTGGCCTCCTCACCACTTTGCCACCTGCCCTGACCCTGTTTTCCATTTTATGGGGGATGGTGGAGTGCCCAGCGACCTGCCTGCTTCTGGTTTATTTATCTTCCTGTCACTGTTTGCAAGTTGCAGGGGGAGTTTCTCACCAAGCAGATAGCCTGGCAGCTTTCACTGCTGAGGTGATATCAGGATAGGTGGGGGAACTCCTGAGGAGGTCCTCTGTGTCAGGAATGGAACCTGGATCCCTGGCGCTGTGAGATAGCAATGCTAACTACTGT
Source organism: Sphyrna mokarran (assembly GCA_024679065.1). Taxonomy (NCBI): domain Eukaryota; kingdom Metazoa; phylum Chordata; class Chondrichthyes; order Carcharhiniformes; family Carcharhinidae; genus Sphyrna; species Sphyrna mokarran. The sequence continues at coordinate 77,423,855 of JAGIQG010000008.1, read as the reverse complement.
GCCACCGTGCCGCCCAAGATATTAGTCCATTAAACCTTCTCTGAACTGCTTCCAATGCAGCTATATCTTTCCTTAAATAAGGACACCAATATTGTACACACTATTCCAAATGTGGTCTCACTTAATGTCCTATACAACTGAGATATACCATTCCTACTTTTGTATCCAACATGCATTCCCCGCCACCCCCACAACCACCACTCATCTACAATGTTACACTTGGCTACATCTTACAGAATTCCTAGTTCCACTTGTACTTTTTCACCAATAGCTTCATTTTGTCACAGGTATTGTCTAATAGAACTGCGGATCCTTCTAATATTTTGTCCTATTGATTTTTTACACAGTCTGGTTCTGCAGCCTGCTCCCCGGTGGAATGCAGAGTACGCTGCACTTATCCTTTCCATTCTGAAGGCGAGTGCTGCCCCCTTTGCATTGGTAAGTGCTTTGACCAACACAGGAACCCAACACAAGTCCTTCCCCTGTAGTTGGTAAAAATGCAGCAGTGAGTACTGAGTTCATGGTGCCAAAGTGTTTGATTTTAGTGAACACCATGTCCTTGTGTGGTGTCTGCAATTGGTTTCACTGATGAGTTTCTGAATAGCCAGGAAAGACTGTGCGCTTTCAACATTCTCCCACTCTCTACCTCTCTTACTGCGCTAATCACTCACCCGTTCTCTCTCTCTCACTGCGCTAATTACTCTCCCACTGTCTGTTTCACTGTGCATTAATCACACTCCCACTGTGTCTCATTGCACTAATCATTCTCCCATCGCCTCCCTCACTGCACTAAGCACTCTCCCACTGCACTAAGCACTCTCCCGCTGTGTCTGTCACTGCACTAAGCACTCTCCCGCTGTCTGTCTCTCTCTGTCTCACTATCCATCACTGTCTCCTGGTCTTTTTCCCCGTTCACTGCTCAGGTTATGCTCTTGGCACATTCCTGAGGGGCTGATATGGCATTTTGAAGTTCCTGAACTTTGGGCCTCACATTTATGCTTGCATTGGTCAAATATTTATTTGAACATGTGGCAGGAAAATATGGTGTCACAAAGAGACAGCAGCTGGCTGTGCTACGATTTCTTTTCCCATGTGAGTATTGTTTCTGAGGCACCACTGTGAAGAGGTTGGCTCACAGTGGGAAATCAGCAGCTGTTTTTATATTTGCCCCAGAATGAGGCCTGTCCTATTTCAGGTCACCCATTTCAGTTCCCTGTCAGAGCCGTGTGTGTGCAAATCTCCAAGAGAAGCTCAGACTCAACAAGGCATCAAAATCAATAGGCATTTTGTTTCAGCCTGAATCCACAATGATTTTGAATAGTATGTTTTGCAAGGTAGTATTAAAGTCATAGCATAGACTAATAGAATGTTTACAGCACAGAAAGAGGCCACTTGGCCTGTCATGTCTGTGATGACCAAAAAATAAGCCATCCAGCCTAATCCCATTTTCCAATACTGGGTCTGGCATTTAAGGTGCACACATCCAGACAGTTTTTAAGTAAATATATCCAGGTTGTGAATTCCAGAACCCCTCAATCCTCTAGGTGAAAACATTTTTCCTCATCTCCCCTCTCTAGTCTTTCTACCAATCACTTTAAACCTATGACCCCTGAGTAACTGAACTTTGTGAAGGTAAATAGTCCTTTGTACCCATTCTTTTCACACCTCTCACAATTTTAAACATCTCAATCAAATCTCCCCTCAGCCTCTCCTGTCCCAAGTAGAATAACTCCAGCCAATCCGTTCTTTTCTCATAGTTGCATTTTTCCAGTGCTGGCTACATACTCGGAAACCTCCCTCTCTTATACAATTGCATCTTTTGTAATTGAGGTGACTGGAACTGCACACAGTATTTAAGTTGTGGCCTAACTAATTAATGTGTTGTACTGTTCCATTATAACATCCTTGCTCTTGTATTCTATAATTTGTTTACTAAGTGAAGGGATTTTATTTGCATTCTTAACCATCTTATCAATCTTTCTTGCAACCTTCAGGGATCTGTGATTATTCATTCCAAGATCTCTCACTTCCTCTACATCCCTCAGATTTCTGCCATTTACTATCTAATCCTTTGCTTTGTTTGACTTTCTCAAACACATCACCTCACGTTTCTCTGAATTAAATTCTATTTGTCAGTTTTCTGGTACCTGACCAACTCATAGATTTCAAAGAAAGAAAGAACAAAGGAAAGTACAGAACAGAAACAGGCTCATTGCCCCCCTCCACTAAACCCATGCAGATACCTTGGTGCAGTTTATTGCAATCTTCAGTGCTAACAAGTGCACAGCTAATTTACATGTCATCTGCAAACTTCTTGATCGTATCTCTTTGATTTATATCCAAATCATTAACACATCCCACAAGATGTAGAGACTGTGTACTGAGCCCCATGGAACCCCACTAGGAAACATCCATGAACAGTTACCCTTTATTTCCTGACACTGAGCTAGTTTTGTATCCAGCTTTGCAACATTTCCTTGTGGTAAATTATTATTAATTATTTTGATTACTCAGTGGTGATCAGTTCCTGACTCTGTCATGACTGTTTCGAAAACGGCCTCATCTATATTGTGGCCCCATTCACTTATTCACGTGGACCTTTCCTTTCAGATTGCAACTACGAAGGAAGGAAGGTCACCAATGGTCAATCATTTCAGCCTGAAAATAGACCCTGTTACCGCTGCAAATGCCAAGTGAGTTTTATATCATGCGGTGACATTATCTGATTCTCATTGTGAGCAGGAAGTGAGACTTATTACAGTACACTGAGATTCTATATGTGGGGAATAAGAGGGTGAGTGGTGAGGGACACATTAAGCAGAAAAGGGCTGAATCACTGTAGACTAAGACTGCTATAGGTATGTAAAAATGAAGTGTTTGGCTGATAAATGTGGGTACATTACAGGCAGAATGAGGAGAATTCATAATGAGGAATAGAGAAGCTAAATTAGTGTTATTTTTCACTAATTAAGATGCAGAAAATTTCTCAGATGTCAAGCTCCAAGGGATCAGGGAGAATAAAGAGCTGAAGGAAATTAATATAAATAAAAAGGTTCTATTGGAGAAATTAACGAGACTGAAAGTTGCTTAGAACCTGATATTATGTATGCCAGAGTGTTGAAGAAGATTGCTATAGAGATAATTGGTGCATTGGGGATCATCTTCCAAAATTCTATAAATTCCGGAATGGTTCCTGAAGAATGGAAGATAGCAAATGTCACCTCGGTATTTAGGAAGGGAGGGAGAGAGAAAACGGAACTACAGACCTGTTAGCTTTTCATCAGTAGTAAATAAAATGGTAGAATCTATTATAAAGGATGTGGTAGATGGAGACTTGGATGATAATGACATAGATGGACATAGTCAGCATGGATTTATAAATGGGAAATCATATTTGATGAACTTGTTGGAGTTTTTTGAAGATGTTACTAACAAAATTGATAAAAGGAAATTCCATAAATGTAGTATATTTGAATTTTCAGAAAACTTTCGATAAAGTCCCTCACAGGAGATTGATTAACAAAATTAAAGCACATGGGACAGGAGGCAACATACTGTCATGGATTTAGGATTGGCTAACAGGTAGAAAACAAAGTAGAAATAACTGGATCATTCCCGTGTTGATGGGCAAGGGGCGGCACAATAGCACAGTGGTTAGCACTGCTGCATCACAGCGCCAGGAATCCGGGTTCAATTCCCTGCTTGGATCACTGCCTGTTGGAGTTTGCATGTTTTCCCCATATCTGTGTGGGTTTTCTCTTGGCGCTCCAGTTTCATCCCACATTACGAAAAATGTGTCCTTGTCCTTAGCTGGTTAGGTGCATTGACCAGAACAGGCCACAGACCTTGGCAACTTCACAGTAACTTCATTACAATATTAATGTAAGCTTTACTTGTGACTAATAAATATACTTTTAGGAGGATATGGCAAAGTTCAGTACTTGAGCCTCAGCTGTTCACAATACATATCAATAATTTGAATGTGGGGATTAAATATAGTATTTCCAAGTATGTAGATGATACAAAGCTAGACAGGAATGTGTTGTGAAGAAGATTTAAAGCAGCTACAGGAGGATTGGGACAGATTAATGAGTGGGCAAGAACATGACAGATGGAATATAATGTAGAAAAGTATGAGTGCTGAACTGGCAGGAAAACTGTTCTAAATCCCGATTTGTTTTGTCAGTTCAGCTTCTCCCCTGAATCTCCCCACTCTGTGCACTGAAGAAGTCCCAGTCGTGAATCTCATTAAAAACCCGAGGGGCTGGGCCTATTTGTGAGCAGTGATCCTGATCTGTTAGTCTTCCCGCTCAGCCTGGGAAACCTCGTGGTGCTGTCCCTCCAGCCTACCCCCCCTTTCCAAAGGCTCGATCGCAAGTCCCACAACAATTCCCGGGCCAGCCCTGACCGCCCCCTCCCTCCCATCCTGCAGTGCCCCAATGCACAGCCCACCTCACATAGTGATTTTCCCCCCTCAACCCCACCCCCAGTCCACTCACTGCCCTCCCTCCATCCCTGGCAGATCATGTGTACAGAGCACCAGCGGGACCCCACCAATTGCTCCTAGGCCCTGCCCGCAATAAGCCCTGTGGGCAATGCCAAGGACACTTTGCCTCTTGGCCAGTGCTGGGGGCACAGGCTGGCACTGCCAGGTTGCCCATATCGAGGGAGGGGGGGGTGAGAGGCACCATCTTTCCTACTGCCCAGCCCCTGGAAGGCCTCAATTATCTCCTTTCATTCCAGCAAGGTATCCTGCTAGTTCCCCGAATGTAGGGAACTAGTCTGAACCTTGCTAGGTTGAAGTACTGCTGGCAAGGTTGGGGGATTCGATCAGGATCCGAAAGTTCCCGATAATGAACAGCTAAGCATATTTAAAACATATTAAAAAAAGGTTTGAATTACTTACCTGCCTTCCCGCTGGTTTCCAGTGCACTTTGACTGGCGACTGTTTGCCAGCTATGGGAGATGCGCATGTGTTCCCGGCGCGTGTGCAAATCCCAGTATAAGAGCAGCGAGACGCATCCCATACCATGACCCGCCAGAAAAGTTGTGGGTCGTTACAGGAGAATCGCAGCCGTAATGTATTTCCAAATGATTAGAGATTAGAAAGTGTAGATGTATAAAGGGACCTGGATATCCTTGTCCTTAAGTCACTGAAGGCTAACGTGAGAAATAGGAGCAGGAGTAGGCCATCTAGCCCTTCGAGCCTGCCCCGCCATTCAATAAGATCATGGTTGATCTGAAGTGGATCAGTTCCACTTTCCCACTTTCTCCCCATAGTCCTTAATTCCCTTGTCTATCAGAAACCTATCTACCCATGACTTAAATACTTTCAATGAGGTAGCCTCCACCACTTCAATGAGCAGAGAATTCCAACGATTCACCACTCTTTTGAGAGAAGAAGTTCCTCTCAAATGCTTTCTGAACTGCCCCCCCTCACCTTATTTTGAGGCTGTGCCCTCTAGTTCTGGTTTCCTTTCTAAGCAGAAAGAATCTCTCTACCTCTACCCTATTTAGCCCCTTCACTATCTTGTAAATCTCTATAAGATCCTTCCTCAGCCTTCTAAACGAGTACAGGCCAGTCTATTTAATATCTCTTGATAAGCTAACGCCCTCATCTCTAGTATCAGCCTGGTGAACCTTCTCTGTACTCCCTCCAAGGCCAATATATCCTTTCACAAATAAGGAACCAAAACTGCACACAGTACTCCAATTGCGGCTTCACTAGTGCCTTGTACTGTTGCAGCAAGACATCCTTTTTTTTATATTCTATCCATCTCATTATAAAGGCCAATATTCCATTCGCCTTTTTGATCACGTACTGCATCTGCAGACTGAGTTTTTGCGATTCGTGCACAAGGACCCCCAGGTCCTCATGCAGGTACAACAAGCTATTAGGAAGACTAATGGAATATTAGCGTTTATAGCAAGAGGATTTGAATACAGGAGCAGTGAAGTTTTGCTTCAACTGTATTGAAGGTTAGTCAAACTGCAACTGGAGTACTGTATACAGTTTTAGTCCCCTTCAGAAAGGATATTATTGTTATAGAGAGAGTGCAATGAAGATTTGTCTTACAAAGAGAGATTGAGCAAACTGGGCTTGTATTCCAAGAGTTTCCAAGAATCAAAGGTGATTCATAAACAGGGTAGATGCATGTAAGGTGTTTTTCTTGGTTAAGAAAGTATAGAACCAGGGGTACAATTTCAAAATAAGGCGAATGCCACTTTGGACCAAGCTGAGGAGAAATTTCTTTACACACAGGGTCGTAAAGGTTCAGAATTCTCTATCCCTGAGGGCTGTGGAAGCTCAATCATTGCGTATATTTGAAGCAGAAATTGATAGGCGCCTGGTTAACAATAATGTGAAATGTTATGGACATGGTGTAGGTAAGAGGCATGGAAATGTCTGATTTAACCATGATCGTATTAAATGGTAGAGCAGGCTTGACAGGCTGAATGCCTACTCCTGTTCCTGTGAATGTTGCTGTAAGCTGCGTGGTGATTGTTGCTTTTGGTGCAAGCTTTACTCTGCAGCTAACCTGTGCTGTAGCAGAGTGTATTATTGGAGAGATTCATTGCAAATTACTATTTTGTCTCTAGTTAATAATCACCAGTATTCACATATTTTATTGTTGCTATCTGAATTTAATGTAATTATTTGAATAATAAGGAGTAAGGAGTAGCATTCAGGTCCATGTTAGTAGAATGTTAGGTGATATTATAGGCCCCATAATTTTTTTTTTCAATATTTCCTATGATTTCTGCAAAATGCTATTTTGTGATTTTTTTTTTCCCGCCCAAACTTTTCATTATCTGTCTCTTTATCTCTCTGCCTCTATCTGTCTGTGTTTATTAATCTGACTCCCTCGGAAGCCATAAAGTTCAAGCTCATCAGAATAGGATTGGGAGATTGGGATGGGTTGACGGGGATTAGTGGGAAGCAAGGGTGGGGGAGGGGAGTGTCGCGGGGAGAAGCCCAAAATTGAGCTGAGGAATCCCTCTTGGAACTTCGCAGAAGTGCAAACTTCCTCTGGGCAATTCCTCTCCATTGGGAACCATCAGAAAATGTAAATTGAATCGTAAAGTTTGAATGGTTACAACTATATTTCACTGATAATCACCTACAGAAAGGATTAAAACCTCTCCTTTCTTCTGGCTAACAATTGTAAAGATCCAGACCTCCTACTCCATCCATCCAGCAGACATCCCCCTCACCACCTGACTAGACTCTCCCCTCCCCCCCACAGCATTCCCTCCTTCACACCCCACTCCCATTGTGGAATTCGCCCCCCCATCCAACCTCAGCACATATCCTACAGGCCTGAACCCCTCCTCCCACCCCCACTTCTACCATGATCCAACTTCCCCTTACCCAACCCCCGACTTCCCATGTCCCCCCCCTTACCACCTCTAAATCTACTTACATCAGACACTTACCTCCTCTTTCATTTGCATGCTTTATAGCAGTTAATGCCCTAAAAATGGGGCATGTCCCCGTTCAGTCTGATGAAGCACGATTCCAATGCTGGGTGCCAAGAATAGCAGTGCTACTTGGATCTTGCCTGTCATGAGTCAGAAGATCAGGCAAGATGGGGCATGGAAGAAAATCCGCAAAACTAGCTGTGATAGAGTGGCAAACTGATGCTCGTTGCAACTCTGAGAAAGTATTGGCCCCCTCTCCCCTTCTCTCTCTAACCCTTGCTCTCTCTCGCTCTGTTTCTCCATGCCACATTTCTCTTACTCTGACCATCTCTCTCAAACAGTTTGGTGAAGTGAGCTGTGAAGTTCTGACGTGTGAGCCGCCTTCCTGTGAGAAGCCCCATCGTGTGCCTGGTCAATGCTGCCCAGCTTGCTCAGGTAAGGTCATCATCTCGGTTTTATCATGAACTTTATTTGCAGACCATATGTTGGTGCTGCATTTCTGAAAAGCCGCAAGGAGATCCATCACTGAATCACCGAGTCAGCCCAGCCCTCTATGAACTTTACAGTGAGTGCATGACCACAAAGACTCTGCAAGTTGAACAACAGTCTCTGAATATACAAAGCAGTTGTCACCGCACACTCCTGCACTCTATCAGCAGCACAGAACACAGCTCAAGACATTTCATCAGCAATGCTTCCACCGTGTCCTCCAGATTCAATGGGACGAGTTTTGAACAAACATTAGTGTCCTTTTTTGAAGCCAGCTCCACAAGCAATCAGACAAAACTCCTGAGAAGCAACAATGATAGAATGGACGCGTTTTACCATTTTTGATTTTACATGCTGGGCGCACTTGAAACTGGGAGTGTTTCAGATCTGACTTTTAGGTCCATTTTGGGGCATTATGAGACACCCATTCCTATGCACTCTGCCTGAAAAAATATCAGTGTGTCCGAATCGTGCTGCGCAAGCCTGTGCACCCGAGGACTTAATGCACCCGAAACCCTGCAGCTCTCATTGGTGCCTCCTACTGTGCATCTGTGGAAAAAGATGATAGAATGCTGCCCCCCTGCCACATCACTCTGGACTGGATAATGCCTCCCCCTGCCCCCCACAGACATTGTCCCACCCTCACAACATTACTGACCCCCTTATCCCACCAATGCCCTGCCACACACACCGATTGCAGGGCTCCCCCTCCCTTGCCCTCTACTAATCACAGGCAGAGTGGCAGCTAACCCCCTCTCTCCACCACCACCAATCTCAAACAAGGAGCTGTCGGACTCTTGGCACATGCATCCTCACTAACCCTTACTGATGGAGTGTCCAAATCGGATTTTTGTGGAACGTGTCTGTTTTGCGCTGATTCCGGATGGGTGAACGCGGTGCTAAAGCGGGAAGTGCTGGTAAAGTTAGGTATGCAGCAAATGCATTTAAATGGCCATTACGTCTGCTTCAGGCGCAATCCTGATTGTGGCCATTTTCAGGCCTTGATAAAGGGGTACGAAGGTGGTGTGGATCACACTGCTCACCTCGCATCCGTCTTTACCAAGTTTCAGGCCTGAAAGTGGACGCAATGTGATTGTAAAATTGGGCCCAGTCTGCAGGTGGCTGAAAAGTGCCTCTCCCACCGTTAGGTCCCATTTTCTCAACTTTCAAATATTCCAGGGGTAGACAATGAAAACTCTGCAAAGACTTGCTGGAACTCTCCATGAAGCATTGCCATTAGACCATGAGGAGCTGAGAATGGCAACGACTTGTCCATCAAGCTGCACTAAGCTTCAGTTCACAGCACCTTAATGATGAGGCAGAGCAATGGCAGAGACTGACAGGAAAGGAAGCAAATTCTATACTCCACAGCCTATTACCTCATCGAACGTCCTATTGCATCCGCCCAAAGATCTGTGGGCCAAGGGCTTGGCCTGTTCAGTCACCTGAAGACCCGTGGCAAAAGCTCACACCCCTGAGCCGATGCCATCCTCAAATCCAGGGACATCGGTGAACGGCAAACCTCCGTTGTCGACAGTGAGGCCAATTCAATTCATGAGAGAATTGTGGTGATCAGCTAATACGTTGCACAGCATCATCACATTTGGAATTCATTTCTTGTCACTCTTTGCCACACGGTTTGTAACATATTCAAGTGTTAACTTGTTTGGGAGTCCTGATATAAATATTTCAAGCCAATTTTGTGACTGTCTAGTTATTAGGGTCTCTTTTGAGTTCGAATTCTCCAATGAATGTTACACGCCATCACCATTGAGGAGATTTTTCAAGGTGGTGATTAGTTGGTATTGATCTCTGCTTCAGGAATGCACAGTGCTGTCCTGTAGCAGGGTTAATGTATGTGATTCAGCACAAACTGTGTTCCTGAAATCACAAGGAGGGATTTTTAATTCCTTCTGCCTGATGCAAAGTGGAATGAACCTGCAAGCTATTCTTTTACCACCCCACATCCATTTTAATGCTCAATTGTGTTGTGTACACCCCCACTCAGACAACCTCATTAATAAATATAAATCAGATTCCTATGACACAGACAATGCAGCAAAGCCATTGGGTTATGTCAAAGACGTCTTGCTGAGTTAAACCTGACATAGAGGAAACAGTGACTTTAACGGTTAAGCATCAGTTGTATTTTTGTGAGAGCAAGGGGAACAGGAACACTCTGCCTGGTCTAAAAGGAGATTTCCAACCCCTGCTGCTTCATTTTGCAAATTCTGTTATGGTCCCTCTTCACCAATGTCACTGAATGCCAGCAGATAGACTTTGGGCAAGCTGCCCATTATCGATCAGTCGTCATCCCCAGAAAAGCTACCTCTGGACTGTCGTTGTGGGCAGGCTATTTGTTACGCAGGCCAAGTTATCAAAATGATCTGTTCATAGTATCTTTCAGAAGATCGGCCCAAAGTCTCCATTACTGACTGATTAACCAATCCTCTAATCCTCTCCATCCAATGACCCCCACACTCCTCCAATTACACACACCCCCCAAAAATACACACTTAGCATCGTAGGATGTTACTGATACATCATTAAGCCTGGTTTTAAATCTGGTGTGTGACTGGTTAAATATTTTATAATTTGATTTGTGATGATGTGAGTTAGCTGTTGTGTGGCTGGTTTGGTGTGAGTTATCTTGGTGAGTGACTGAAGTTTAATCTGGTGTCTTTCTTGAGTTTTTTAAAATCTGGCTTGTGATAGTCAGTTATCGTATTTTCTAGCCTCTTTGTTTGTTCTTCTTTCCATAGTGTGTTTCTATGATGGTCAGGTTCTGGAAGATGGAGGATATTATGTTTCAGCAACTGACCCCTGTGTGGTCTGTCTCTGTACGGTAGGTGCTATTACAGTCAATGCAGACAGACTTTTTTTCTTCAGCTGTCAGTGCACAATTTGAAGACAAAGCTTCAAAGTTCTGCAACAAAATTTTCTCAGAAAAATTTCTAACTATTGAATGGGTGTGAAAATAGAAGGTTTTCTCGCCTGTTTTCCTGCAAGGGAGGTTACGCAAGTTTACGACACTCTGTGCAATCCAAGTTGTAATCTGATCCCTGCCAGTAGGGGGAATGGGCGAAGCCCAGTCACACCTGGAAACCAGCTACAGACAGCCAGGAGCACTATTGCACATGCGCCCTGATCTCCCACTATGCTGTATACAAGTGTACACAGTTTAGTGGGAGATCTGTCACTCCCTCCATACTCTCGTGGACATCAGCTTCGTCTACCCGCCACCCCCCCCCTTCTTCCGAGTGTCAGCCTCCTGATTGCTTGCCCCAATCCCTGAGCATTGGCACCAACCTCTGATAGCTGGTCCCTCCAACAAGTCTCACCCTCCCCCCCCTCAAAGCAGAATCCCCTGCTTTGCTCCCCTCCTATGGACCTTCTTCACCCCAGCCTCTCCTATCTGTCCCTGTCCCTGTCAGATCCTGCCCCTTGACACTGCTGGTACCTCGTGGACAGTGCCAGGGTGTAAGGCAGGCACTGCTAGTGTTCACTAATGATATTAAAATAAATATTTAAGTCAACCTCACGTCCAGAACAGAGCCAGCAATATCAGGAGAGGCGACAAACCTGATCTTGATATTGCCTTTTGCTGATACTTCCTGCCCTGCTATGCTACTCAACCAGTGCAGTGCGACAAAAAAAATCCCACCTCCAATCTTTTTGTGATGCAAACAATAGAAAGAACTCTATCTCTCCAGGATGGTAGTCCTGCAAAAAAAAACTGACAGGAAAACAGTTGCAACTGAAACAATTAACATAGATTAAAAAAAATACTGGCTGAATCCCCAGCAGAAAATAGGATTAGTAGTGATGATCGGTACTACAATGTAGATCAAATACTCCTAAGCACTTGCTCCTTCCTACACTATTGCTTGGGGCTGAATTGTGGGATTGTGAGGATGGATGAAGAGGCTTTGCTTTTAGTTGCAGAATGAAGGATCATTCAGATAGAAGGTTTTAGCCTCCAGTATCAGGACAGAGTTCACGATAGGTGGTCTGTGGAGCAGAAGGTTTATTGGGGCAAATCGCCACTTTTCATTCCTTGGGGTTTCTCAGAATCTTCCACAACATGGGCACCACGTGTTGGATCACAGAGTGGTTTAAGGAGATGGAAGGTGCTGAATACTGTGTCCAAGTACCCAGAGAACATTGAAGAACTGGAAACATTAACTTTGTTTCTCTCTCCGCAGACGCTGCCAGACCAGCTGGATTTTTAGAGCATTTTCTATTTTTATTTACACAAAGATCTTGCTTCCCATCACCCCTTCCTTTAGTGAGCTGGGTGCCATTCAATGGTTGTTTTAGATCAGCCCACTACGTTCTGGTTTGTCTGGTATCTCTCAGGCTGCATATAGCTGAAGTGTGACTCCATGAAGCACGTTCAATTATGAGGCTGCCTCATTCTCTGCCTGCATGAAAGAAACTGACCATCAGTGATGTGCACACGTGGCGAATGTTCTCCCAGGTCAGCTACAGGCCTTCGTCAGCAATCATAAGAGGAATTGAAGCTATTCTGGCCTCGGTCCTATCACTGAGAAAAACCTGGGAACTGGGGAGCTCCAAACTTGGAGGCAGAGCGATGAAGAAACAATTATAGACAGAAAAAAAACGCAGCAGGTCTGCCAACATGTATCAGGGGAGAAACAGAGTTAATGTTTTGAGTTCATAGACTCTGTCAGAACATTCCAGCATCCCCAGTATTTTGCTTATCATCAACTAGTCTTTACTCAACAATGAGCCTTTATCCTGCTTATAGTTAGAAAGTCAGAGGGTTATTGCTATTTCTGATGATTATTCATAACAGCAATCAAACTTAATGAATGTTCAGCCTTTTATTCATCCTTAAATAAGGTGATTATTGGCTCTTGAGGCTCAGATGTAGTTACGTAGATCAGCTTTCATTTTGAGAAAACTTTGTCGAGGGAAAGTTAATTTTAAATACATCACTCTGAATCCTTGAGAAAATATAGTGAGAAATGATGTTTCATATGGTGGGTTTGACAGAGTGCCTGTCAGTATTTGTCAGCAAAAATCAGTGCCCCACTGGATACCAAGTTTACAGAATAAGTTTCCTTCAAGTGCATTCTTTCTTTATAATTCCCATGGAGGGAAACATGTCACAATGTCATGTGTACCCTCTATAACTCCAAATTTAGTTGGGATTTGATCAGGCTACATATCGGGATAACTTCCATTGCAAAGTTGGAAGATCAGAAATCCCACTTGGTGGCTGTGTGGTTGGTGTGGGTGGGGTGGGGGTGGGGAAGTGGAATGGAATGGAATGGAGGTACCCAGCGTGCAGTTTGGGAGTTCACACATCAGATGCTAAGTCACAACTTCATGCCCAACATTTGTTCGGTGCCATTGCTTTTGTGAGATGGAGATAATTTTGCAATAAGGCGGCTCTCTATTTCTCTTTCCCCAGGAAGGCAATGTGGAGTGTGATTGGAAAGGAGACAGTTGCACAGAGCTGGAGTGTGAAGAACCTTTGCTTCATGTCCCTGGCAGCTGTTGCCCCATGTGCCCTCACTGTAAGTACCTTAAAACTGGACAGGGACTGACTTTGAAAATCATTAGCTACACCTATAACTAGAATGGGGATTTTACCAGGGGGGGGAACACAGAAGACTTGAAAAGTAAATTTACCTCTGGAATAATCTATCTAACCCTCGGATTACTTTCTCATTGATTGAGATAGGATCTTACCAGAGGTATCTGAGATCCTGAGTGCAATTGGAAACATAATCCAGAGGCTCACTTCAAGGAGGTAACTGTGAGATAGTGGAATTCCTTGGCTCTGCTCCCCATTCATTAGTGAAACTTCTCTGGAAGTGTAGCTGGAAATTTATTGAACTGCGTATGCAAAATTTGCATGTGTATCCCAGGGTATTCATCCACTGATGAAACAGGAGCAACTCTGGAGAAATTCTTAGTCTTAGTATGAACTGCAACTCCAGCAGTAAAGCCAGGAAGTACTTTCTCACCCAAACAAAGACTCAGTTACTTCATCTTAGAACACTACAGACAAAAATGCTGGAATCATTCTGGAGACAGATTCTATGACGTGAAATCATGGTTTTGAAGAAAAATATCTGGATGAGGGAATGATTCTCTTTATTTTTAATATTAATCTTTGATGTGGAATTGCTAGTGTTGGACTGGGGTAAGCTCAGTAAGAAGTCTCCTAACATCAGATTAAAGTCCAACATGTTTATTTGGTATCACAAGCTTTCAGAACGCTTCTTCTTTATCAGGTAAGTGAGATCAAGTGGTCAATCATCTGATGAAGGAGCAGTGCTCTGAAAGCTTGTGATACCAAATAAACCTGTTGGACTTTAATCTGATGTTGTGAGACTTCTTACATTATCTTTGTCAGTAAAAAATGCTTAATCTTTGGACCTTGGTTCTATTTCATAAATTTCCTTTTGTTTTTTTCCAGTACCACTGCTCTCATCTGCTACTGAGAGCTCAGTGCTGTACCCACCCATCACAGACAACATGATCCCTGAGAAACCAGCACCTACACGGTTCCCCCGAGGCCCACGGAGAGCAACTGTTCAACCTCTTCCCTCTGACCCCAAGATCAGGCTGATGTTATTGTCTCCTTCAGTCCAACCAGCATCCAGGAAGTCCATCCTGCAGAGAATTTTGCAGTGGAGTATGAGGAACAAATTCACACAAGGCTTAACTGCATCACCTGAGAGTCGAGGGATTGTCACTACAGAACAACCGATGGGGGAACCTCCTGCAGAAACGGACACCAGCACAAAGCGTATCCCCCAGGACAGTTCCCAGCTACAAACTGTGCTTCCATCTCCACCAACAGCCACCTTCCTTGACATTGTCAGGATTAAAGGCAAGATTACCCAGGAAGATTTAAGTAAGTTCACAGGGAGAGTATCAAAAAAAGATTTCCAGGTTTAGTGGTACATGATCAATGAGGACCTGACTGAAGTCAGATGAGCAGAGAGTCAAAGGCTACTGTAAACCTGCCAATGCTGTTAGTATCCTGTGAGGTGTCTACAAAATGAAGTTAGCAAGTGAATTAGAACATAGGTTTTCAATTTATTGAACTGCAGCAAATTAGGATTACAATTACATTTCCAATCAATTCATAAATGTGATTTTATATTTTATCTGGTGATAAGATCAGGGAATTGGTGATTCCATTGATCTGTATTGCACTTATTCTACCCATTGGGTTGTCGCACAGCTCATTGCAGCTAATAGTACAGCAGCCTTAATAGAACATCGCACTGCTGCAGTCTCAGCAGGACATGGCATACAACAGTGAGAACAAAATTGGAAACCAAAAGTAATCGTTTATTTAAAAAAAACACATGCAGCGACGATAAATGTTAAAATTGGCTAAGTGACACACTCCGAGAGACTCGCACTTCCTGCAGACATACAGGCACTTGTTCAAATTATATTCTCTCAGAATCTCATCGGCAACTTGTCACAGTTGCTTCTCCACTCTGCGATATCGTATTCCCAGCACTCCTTGGTGTTGTGATCTCTTCAGGTAGAGTAAATCATCTGCTTCTTGGCATTGTTTTGATATCACTTCCTGTCTACCTCTTGATGCTGAATCTTACATATTTGATACCGATGCTTCTATTTTTTTGTTATTTGTTTCTTCAGGCTGCATTGATGAAAATGGAGTTGCGTTCAGCCACGGGGAGGAAGTTCCAAGCAGTGATCCCTGTACCAGCTGCCTGTGTTTGGTAAGTTCCAAGGTTTGAAATATATTTGCGTGGAGCGCACGAGGAGAGTGCCATAGATTTAGAACATAGAACATAGAACATTACAGCACAGAACAGGCCCTTCGGCCTTCGATGTTGCGCCGACCAATATAAAAAGCAATGCCCCTCCAAACTAAACCATTCCCTTCTCTTCCATATACTTATCAACTAACCTCTTAAACGCCACCAAACTTGGCGCATCTACAACTGCTGCAGGCAGGGCATTCCACTCCCGAACCACCCTTTGGGTAAAGAACCTACCTCTGATATCCGTCCTATAACTATCACCCCTTAATTTAAAGCTGTGTCCCCTCGTGCTAGCTTTCTCCATCCTAGGAAAAAGGCTATCACTGTCCACCCTATCTAAACCTCTAATCATCTTATATGTTTCGATAAGGTCCCCTCTTAGCCGCCTCCTTTCTAACGAAAACAACCTCAAATCCCTCAGCCTCTCTTCATAAGACCTGCCCTCCATACCAGGCAACATCCTGGTAAACCTCCTCTGTACCCTCTCCAATGCCTCCACATCTTTCTTATAATGCGGGGACCAGAACTGCACACAATACTCCAAGTGCGGCCGCACTAGAGTTTTGTACAGTTGCAACATGACGTTGCGGCTCCGAAATTCAATCCCCCTACCAATAAAAGCTAAGACTCCATATGCCTTCTTAACAACCTTATCGACTTGACTGCCTACTTTCAGGGATCTATGCACAAATACACCAAGATCCCTCTGTTCATCAACACATTGGACCAAAGGGAATGACACCTTTTATACAACCCCAGTTTGTCAGCTACAAATTACATTATTGTATTTCAGACTGCTTGGTGCAAGCTATATACTTGAATGGATCTTTATTTTCTCCCTCTACGTTATCACGGATGATGGGGAAACTTCGGCAACAGTATTCTACTGAGTCTTTGCCAAAACTGCCTTAAGCAATCATGCTGAAGTATTTTGAACTCCAGTCACTAAGTGCTAAGCCATCACTCTAAAAACACATCAAGTGAACACTATTCTCATTTGCTGTTAGTGGGCTGCGTTCAACATTCCTCTGGCTGTTCAGGCAAGTGCCATGTAAGGGCAAATAGGCTGTGCGCAAGCTGCTATCCCTCTCAGGGGTGCTCTTGTGTAGCTGCACCTTCAAGAGAATAAATGGGTGGTATACAGTAAAGGGAAATTAGAGAGAATATTGGATTCCATGTTTACCCAAATAACAATCCTGAGGTGGCGATGTCTGCACTGGACTATGGCAGGTACAGTAAGAAGTCTCACAACACCAGGTTAAAATCAAAAAGGTTTATTTGGAATGCGAGCTTTCAGAGTGCTGCTCCTTCATCAGGTGAGCACAAATAGCAATCATGAGTAGACGTAAACCTCATTGTTTTTTAAATATTTTGCGATGGCCTGAGGATGTGATAGAATCCCTACAATACAGAAGGAGACCATTTGGCCCATTGAATCTGTACTGACCACAATATGTGATGAGGCATTTTATATGTATAAGTTCATTTTCACTGATTTTTCCTCCTCTTGCTTGACGTAACAGTATTGTCTGTGCCTGTCACCATAACAGAAAATAGAATAAGATATTGCAGTGGAGATATGAGAGGAGCATGTGGCCATTCCTGACCCTAGCAGAATGAAGCTGCTAACAGGCAGTAACTATATCTCCCTCCAAAATGGAATTTGCAAAAGGAACCAAGAATGGATATAACTGAAAGAGATGGGATAAAGGAAATTCCTTAAAGGATTTAAACAGCGATTATTGAAGTCATCTACAAAACCCTGCCCTTAGAGACAGAAGGAATGTTGACCATCTATCATCACAGGCTCTAATCTAATGATCTACTTTTTAAAATTCTTGTACAGGACACGGTGATACGCTGCAGTTTCATCAGCTGCTCTACCCGGGGGGAATGTACCAATCCAGTAAAAGTGGAGGGTCAGTGCTGCCCCTTCTGTCAAGGTAAAAGGCATTAAGCGAAATCATTTTGGAGAGGCATGTTGTGATAGGGAGTGATATCCATATCTGCTCATAATGGGGTGAGACCTTAAGATATGTGGTCCGTGCTTTGGCAGCCATGAGAAAGTGTGACTGTGACAGGAGAATGAGGCACCTTCTTGCAGACAAGTGGTGATTCAGTAAATGTAAAATAAATATATTGTCTAAGGCGACTGTATGCGTTGTGGACAAATAGGCCATCTTTTCATATCCATGACCTACACTGAATCCTAGATTCATACAATGTATCCATATCTGAGTACATGGATACTCAGGCCACATGTGTAATGACCAATGATCCCAATGACTGTATTTGTGTTTCTGTTGGAAATGCCAAAAAGTTGTCAAGATACTTTCCAGCAGAGAATTAGTATGGCTTCATGTGTACACCGGTCAAGAGGAAATAGAAGGATTGATTGAAAATTCCGAGCTTAAATTCATTATTAATGCCAAAGTACCTAACATGCTGTCACAAAGCAAGTGACAGTAAAGAAGGCAAATGGTATTTGGCCTTTATAGTGAGAGGATTTGAATATAGGGATAGGGATGTTTTACTGCAATTGCATAGGGCGTTAGTGAGGCCACACCTGAGTATTGTTTGCAGTTTTGGTGTCCTTATCTGAGGAAGGATGCCCTTGCTTTAGAGGGAGTACAGTGAAGATTTACTAGGCTGATTCCTGGGATGGCAGGTCTGTTGTACGAGGAGAAACTAAGTCAGTTAGGATTATATTTACTGGAGTTCAGAAGAGTGAGAGGGGATCTCATAGAAAGTTATAAAATTCTAACAAAATTAAACAGGATAGATTCAGAAAGAATGTTCCCAACAGTGGGGGAGTCCAGAGTTAGGGGATCATAGTTTGAGGATAAAGGATAAACCTTTCAGGACTGAGATGAGGAGAAATTTCTTCACCCAGAGGTTGGTGAACATGTGGAATTCACTCCCACAGAAAGTAGTTGAGGATAAACATTATCTGATTTCAAGAAGAAATTAGATATAGCTTTTGGAGCTAAAGCATCAAGGGATATGGGAGGAAAAGAGGAAACAGTATATTGAATCCACTGATTAGCTATGATCAAAATGAATGGCGGTGCAGGCTTGAAAGGGCAATTGGCCTACTCCTGCTTCTAGTTTCTATGTTTTTGTATTTCTATGACATTTATCCCTTGAACAGAACCAAATCACTGTACAAAAAAAACTACTTTAATGGGATTAACATGGACTCTATACACTGCACCTCAGACTGATTCGGGAGGAAGATGAGATTGTAATATTTTAAGGAGTTATTAAATGCTTGCATCCCGTTTGTTCTTCGTAGGCTGCATATTTAATGGCATGAACTACACCAATGGATCTCAGTTCATTCCACAGGATAGTCCCTGTCTGCGGTGCCACTGCTCAGTAAGTAAACTCGGTAAGCTCCCAGTTGATGGGGAACAGATTTTGGAAAGCATTAACGTGCAAAGAAAAACATCTCACTAATCCAGTAGAACCATTTTCATTGTCTTCATTCGTGACATCAACTACAATCAGCTCTCTCCTTCAAGTGATGACCCTTACCCTGCCCATGAACATAAGGGATATGACTAAGGTGCTCTATGTTCTACTCCATTCTGTGCAGCGGGAACAAGTCAGTTTTTAAAGGATCAGTGTGAGTCAGAATCGGGATTTTGGGCACGATCCGACGAAAGGCCATTGATTTGAACTCTGTTTCTCTCTGCAGATGCTGACCTGCTGAGTATTTCCAGCAATTTTGTGCTTTTTATTTCAGATTTCCAGCATTTTTTTTGGTATTTATTAAGAGCTTCAGAGCATTCCGGTCAGGAGGGCGACCAGTACAGTGAGTGAATGTTTGTAATATAATCTGGTCACCTGAGAATTAGGGATCAGAAAAGAAATAGCTGGAAATCTAAAGAAGCAGAAAATGCTGGAGGCACTCGGTCCACATCACCAAGACCTCAGGGTCAGTGGCCACCAGTGATTAGAAATACAGCACTGGCAGATAGGGGAGTTTGTGATGTTATGCTCCCATCTAATGGTAAGAAGTAGACACTGCATCAATGCTGTTCATCTCTTTAGTCTGGCATCATTTTGCAGGTTGTAAATTGGAGGAGATTGATTTTGAGGAGGGTGTGAATAATGGGTTTTTGAATTATAAATGAAATAACTCTCATACAAAAAACAGAGGACAATTTTGTTCCAACTCTTGTTTTGTCTTCTGTTTACAGGAAGGTTCAGTTACGTGCAGGTCACAGAAGGAGAAATGCCCATTCCTGCAGTGCAGCTTATTGCAGCAGGAAACCCCAGAGGGCCAGTGCTGCCCAGTGTGTATCGATTCACTCTGCGTGCACCAGCATCAAATACATGAGGTGAAGCTCTCTGACCTTTCCCAAGAGATGTGAGAAACTAATTTTCCCATCACGTCAGCATTCATTGTAACAGATAACTACTATCCGCCTCCAGTGTGCTAACAGACTGACTGAAAATGTTGGGAGTGAGCCTACACTGGGTGGCAGAATGGAGCAATACCTGGCTCCTTGGTGCTAATTTCTGCTTATTATCTGAACATAGCAGGAGGCCATTCTGCAGCTTCAGCCTGCTCTGATCACATTCAGTTAAATATTGGCTTATCGGTCATAAGAAAGACAGTGATAGACCCTGCAAAGTGACGATCATTACTCTGGGTTCTCCCAGCGGTGGGAGAGGGCTCTGTAGTTGCATTCTTTCCCTCCAGACCATCCGCCCTTCACGGTTTTGTATAGGCTTCAAAGGCCTAACAGGGATCAAAGTTAATTTGTAGACCGTTTCACCGTCTGGCAGCTTCTCAGTCATCTACAGTGTCAAAGTTCCCTCTACATTGTGCATTAGGTCTTCTCTGGTCATGTTCAATGTGGGTTTGGTGCAGAGTACCAGATGCATGATTCCTGTGGATATATTCCTCAACATGAGTCAGTGTGTTTCATATATATTACACAAAAAATAAAGTTCAACAGTTCTGAGCTAGCTCATTAAAACCAGCATCCTGCTGTGTTGGACGCATCAGCACAAATTCTACCACCTTTCCCGCTCTGGAATTGGCACAGGCGAAGATCCCACAACGGAAATCTTCATTGACCTCGGACAGGCTCTTACAGTCCTGCCAAGAGAGGCCATAAAATTCCCACCCATTGTGTCATACTCATGATTAAAATTTCCTCCTTCCTTTAATGCGTGGATACCAGTTTGTTCAGCTGTGGACCCTAGTCGTATGCCCCCATCTCTGAGGTCCATGGCTCTTTTGATCCTTCAGCTGTTGTTTATGGGCTGCTGCTGAATTGAGTACACTGCTGTTCAGTGATGCACACTCTCTCTTTCTCTCTGCTCCGTCTGTGACAGGCTCAGTCCCAGTGGCTACATGGTTGTGATCTCTGTCATTGTAACAATGGAACTGTGGAATGTCATCCCAAGCCCTGCTCTCCTCCCACTTCCTGCCCGGCACAGTCCATCTGGTCCTGGCCTGATGGAGAATGCTGTATGAGCTGTGTGCCCAAACCAAAACCAAGTAAGTCCTTGTCAGATATATCAAACTGATTCTTTGAGGCTGGAATATTGGTGCATTAAATAGGCACCAATTCTCCTTGTACCCGAGTGTTGCTGGTCTGTTTGTTTATTTAGCAAATGCAAATCCCTGAATCTAAGTAATTGTTTCCTCATTTGCTGAGTTGAAGGTGAATACTCTGCCATCTAATCTGCAGGAAGACTCCTTGGTAATATGCAATGTTCTTTGTATCTTTTGAAAGTGGGGTTTGTACCGAGGCCCCAGCAATGGATGTTGTTGCACACAGTCTGTGACCTGTCCTGAATCTATTTAGCAAGGACTGCTGTCGCCACGGCAACTCAAAGCCTGTCATTCGACAAAGTCACAAAGAACTTGCCTTCCTGTGTATCCAGAGGATGTCTGCTGGGAGATCTTGGGGGTGCTCCATATGAGGGACTGAGATTATGGGGGGAGCGGGCAAATGGTGGGTTGAACAGGTCATCATGAAGTGGGTTTTTGCTCACATGGGGCTGTGGCTCAGATGGGACTCTACTCTGTGAAGGTGCTGGCCTGCTTTTTGTTTTACTCATTCGAAGCACATGGGCATTGCTGGCTGGCCAACATTTATTGCCCGTGAACTGAGTGGCTTGCTAGGCTTTTTCAGAGGGCATTTGAGAGTCAACCATATTGCTGTGAGTCTGGAGTCCAGACCCACAGGATGGCCGATTTCCTTCCCTAAAGACATCAGTGAACCAGATGGGTTTTTCTCCGACAATCGGCAATAGTTTTATAGCATCAGTAGATTCGTAATTCCAGATTTTTTTTACTGAATTCAAATTCCACCATCTGCCATGGTGGTATTCAAACTTAGGTCCTCAGAATGTTAGCTGAGTTTCTGGATTAATAATCTCGCGATAATACCCCTAGGCCATCATCTCCCCTCATGGTTGCTGCTGTCATTATTTAAGGTATTTGAGTGATTCATTAGAATGCTGGGCTGTTGAGAATTAGCCAGATTCCCTGTAAGTAGTGATCTGATCCTGATGAGGTGCGTTGTCCTGGTTCTGTTCAGATGTAAAATCTAGTTCTTGCTGAGGTCATGAGTTAGTCATATTGTAGTGCTGTTTTGTTCTGGTCTGTTGCTGTATGTGATAATCCACTTTTGTTGCGATAAAGGTTCTGGCTCTGTTTAGGGTGGTCCTATTGGGCATTTTTCTGGTTCTGTTTGAGCACCATGTTAGCTCTGTTGAACAATGGATTAATCCTGTTGATAAATGGGCCTTGGTTTGTTGGTTTGGAGTCTAGTTTTATTGATGTGATGCATGTACTCGATGTTTGGTAATGTGGATATTTGGTACCCAGACGTATTATTTATGATCTGGCTGCACTTCTAAGATGTGGAGATGCCAGCATTGGACTCTAAGGCACATTGGTTGTCCTTTATATGGAGACAGTTGTGTGAGCCTGCTCCAATATCCTTGTCATTGAGTGAAATTTTCAAGGTGAGCAGGTGAGCATTTTCTACAACTCTATAATGAAAAGAAGTCTGTTCGCAAAGAACAGACACTACAAATAAAAACAGAAAATGCAGGAAAAACTCAGTTTGGCAGCATTTGTTTTGAGTGCAATTTGATTCTTCAAAACCACAGAGAGATACTAATATACAGAAAACTGGCTGGGGCTATCTCATGACTTCACAAAGTGAAAATGGGATTGAATGTGGTGCCTACAAACAAGAAAGTTCATGTTTACGAGGAGTTAAATGTCAGCTTCAGCACCGCTGATCCAGGGAAGGTTAAAAGCAGCAGGGCTTTCTGCTCCAAATCACTATCCAATGATTCTGCCGGCAATTGCCCATCCAGACATTTAATAAAGGCAGGATTGAGTTTGTATCAGTTCTCCCTTTGGGTGAATATCCTACTCGCAGAGGTCCCGCCCTGAAGAATGACCATTTATCAAGGTTGCTGGTCTTGTATGTATCAACAAAGGCTGACATCTCCAAGAGCGATAGATAAACAGTGATGATTTGATAAATGTTCCATTACCATGAGATGCCGGTCTAGAATACATTCGATACCAATAGAAAATTGTAGGAACGTACTGTGATTTCTCCACAAATGTTCCCAGCATTTGAGACTTCCAGTCAACAGTGAAGCCATAAATTTAGCCTTGAGGTTTAACCTAGCTCCATGGTAGTTCTTTCAGCTAAGTCAGAAATGAATGTTTGAAGCCCCAGTGCAGATTTGAGTACATAATCCAAGCTGTCATTTCCATGTAGTACTAAGACCGTACATACACTGTTGTGGTGCCATCTTTCAAGTGGGATGCTAAACTAGTACCCTGTTTTATGGATGTAAAAAAAAGGATCCCACCATTCCAGTGATCTGGCCAAAATTTCACAAACAAATTTAACTGGTCTTTTATCTCATTTGCCTAAATGACTACACCAAATATGTAACAGTAAATCATTGGTGTGAAATGTTCCCTGAAAATACTGTAAAGTGAATAGCATAAATATAAAATTATGCTGTGTGGCACAGTGCTTAGCATTGCTGTCTCCCAGCTCCAGAGACCTGGGTTCAATGCTTGTCTTGGGTAACTGTCTGTGTGGAGTTTGCATATTCTACCAGTGTCTGCATGGTTTCCTCCAGGTGCTCCGCCCATTTTCCAAGGACATGCAGATTAGGTGGATAGGTAGATGTGTAGGTTAGATCATCTATCCATGATAAATGTACAAGGTTGTGGGGAGATAAGATGGGGGAGAGGGCCTGGGTAAGATACTCTGTCAGGGAGCCTATGCAGATTCGATGGGCTGAATGGTCATCTTCTGCAATGTAGGGATTCAATTCATTCTCTTTATATAGTGTTCCTGAATTGCTCATTGTGCTGCTGTCTTCCTGCAGAGGGAGCATCCTGCACTGTGTTTGGAGAGTCGCACCATGTGACCTTTGATGGGCTTTTCTATGACTTCAGTGGAACCTGTGCCTATCTGTTAGCCCAGGATTGTGAGTCAAATCGTTTCAATGTAAGTACTGGTTTCATGGTGGTTGAGCTGTGTTTTGATTCAGTCAATCTTGACCTATCCAAATTGACTGAAGGGGTGGGGAAAATGATTTTCGTTCCTCTTTGAGCTTACAATGAGGATGATGCAATACGTTCCAGTAATGAGGGGACTCTGCCATCTGTGGTTGGCTTCAGTCCCACAAAATTAGATGCTGGTGTCAACAAACCAGCAGAAGACAGAGATTCCAATATCACTTCTCAAGAGGGAGTAACAATGTTCTTCATTAATCCATCATTCTTTGGTCAATGAGGGCGAATGAAAGGGAGAGGCTGTATACCATTCTTGCCAGATATCAGAAATTCAGCTGCATGTGGATCGCAGACACATTACTCCTGGCAAGGCACGAGAAAACAGCTCAAAATTATAAAATCACCCAGAAAATCTTCAAAATTTTCAAATAGTGATTTGAAAACTTTTACTTTTGTTGGACTAATAATCCAGAAGGCCAGGCTAATGATCTGCTGACACGGGTCAAATCCCACCATGGCAGCCATGGAGATTTAAATTGAATTAGTATAATCTGGAATTAAAAGCTGGTCTTAGTAATAGTGATGATAATAGTGTTGGAATAGTCTAACAAATAAACCTATTGGACTTTAACATGGTGTTGTAAAACTTTTCATTTAGTAGTAGTTGCCATGAAACTATTGCTGATTGCCATAAAAACCCATTTTGTTCACTCATGCTATTCAGGGAAGGAAAGCTACCCATCCTTACCAGGTCTGGCCTATATGTGACTCCAGACCCACAGCAATGTGGTTGACCCTTCACTGCCCTCTGAAGTAGTCTGGCAAACAACTGAAATTAAGGGCTATTAGGGATGGCCTTGCCAGCAAAGCCCAATCCCATGGAAGAACAAATTTTAAGAATGGACATGGCAGCATCTACAATATCTATCAACAGCGTACCTACACATTTCCATCAACCTCCCTGGGGGGTGTAGTTAATACAGAAGAGAACAGTGAGAAAATACAGGAAAACATTAGTAAACTTACAAAATGTACCTGCAATTGGCAAATCAATTTAAAGACAAGTTATATATTTTGGTTGGAAGATTAAGTAGGCCACACATTCCTTGGAAAATGAGGAGCGAAATGGGTTTGAGAACAGAGAGATCTAAAGCACAGGTGCACACATCGATTAAAGTGATAAGATTATATTTTAAAAAGCAAACAAAAACATTGAGATTTACTTCAAGAAGAGTAGAATTAACAGCAGAGAGGATATGCTAATCTTGGTTAGGTTGCCTGGAGTCATGTGACGAGTTCAGATCTCCATGTTATAATGATACTGTGATAACATTGGAGAAGGGCCAAAGAAAGTTGTTTGGAATGACAGCTGAAGTGAGAAGTATCTTTTCTGGTAAGACTGAACTGGTGGGCCCCTCTTCTCTGAAAAAGAGAAGGTATAGATAAAGAACACATCATTGTTATGAAAAAGACAGAGGAGATAAACATGGAAAAGATGCTTCCACTTGCATAGAAGGCCAGTAGTAAGGGCCATCAGTATATAACAGCCCTAATATCTCCAATGGGGAATTTAGAAGAAATTTTTCACCCAGAGAGTGATTAGAATGTGGGATTTCCTACCAGAGAATGTAGCTGAGGCAAAGAGTGTAGATGCATTTATACAGGAACACCACAACGTGATTTAACACGAGATGGGAGAAAGGAACAGGAGGATCATTTGGGAAGCATGAAATAAAAAAAGAGTGGAAGATGCTCCTGTGGGATATAAATATGGATCTGCTGGGCTGAATGCCTGTTTATGTGCTTTGAATACTATGTGACATTATTATAACTTGCAGATGAACCTGCTTGACTTCAAATGGAGCTTTTTCCCCACATCCATTGTGTTGCCTAACAAATCCTTGCCCCACTGTGGTCAAAATCTTTGTCCAGGCTGGTTCTCCTATCAAGCCCACCTCCAGCTTCCACAGTAAAAATACATTCAGAATATTATGGCAAACATCCTTCCTGACACAAAGTCCTGAATGCTAATTATTCTGTCCTTATCAAGCTTTACTAGATACTTGTGCTCAACTGAATTACTAAAAAAAATCTTTATCCTCTTTTCCGAACCTCTTACCCACTTCTCCAGCCGTGTGAATCCTATCCATGGATCTGAATGCTGAAACAAAACATCAAAGATTAAGGATTTGATTTGGATTTATTTGATTTATTTTTGTCAAGTGTGTTGGTATATGTGCTAACCAGTCAAAGGATTTCATCCATAGAGAAGGAAAGGAGAGGGTGTAGAATATAGTGTTACAGTCACTGCTAAGGTGTAGAGAAAGGTCAACTTAATATAAGGTAGGTCCATTCAAAAGTCAGCAGGGAAGAAGCTGTTCTCAAGTTGGTTGGTAAGTGAGCTCAAGCTTCTGTATGACTAGTGTGACATTGATTACCCATTATACCCTATTGCAGTTAGTGGATTCTAAATCAGGTAGAATGTGGAAGAGCTGGCAAATAAAATATTTCCCTTTTGCATTAAGAGCCAAGCTGAATTTCAACTCCAGGTATCTGGAAGTATTTTGTTTGTGTTGTGAAAAGTGAGGGCCGAGATTTTCGTGGTTTGATTTGGTCCAATATATCAATGCAATCATGAGAAGCAGACTTGAAGTCATCATTAGTTATTATTGTCAGGCATCTTTGGACACATTGCCCACCTCAAAGACGACATCTCTGTACACTGGGCCTTGGAGATTGTAATTGATATAAGGAAGGGATACCTACCTGCTCCAAATTAGAGGCTGTAATATGGTTGTATTCTATTACACCCAAAGATAGTGGAATACTCTGACGCTTTGTATGAAGCCATACATTGTGTTTTGATCAGGTGATATTCCGGCAACATGGTGACACAGTGATTAGCACTTCTGCCTCACAATACCAGGAATCCGGGTTCCATTTTGGCCTCTGGTTACTGCTTGCATTGAGTTTGCATATTCTCCCTCTGTCTGCGTGGGTTTCCCCGTAGTGCTCGAGTTTCCTCCCATAGTCCAAAGATGTGTGGGTCAGGTTGATTGGCCATGCTAAATTGCCACTAAGTGTCAGGAAGATTAACAGGGTAAAATACGTGGCATTCCAGCGATAGAGCCTGGATGGGATTGTTGTTGGTGCAGGCTCAATGGGCCGAATGACCTCTTTCTGTACTATAGGATTTCTGTGATTCTATTCTACGATTGGAACAGTACAGATCTCTATTGTCATGAGTACAGTTACTTGCTTAGTGGTTGCCCCTCCAAGAATAGTTCCATTTCAAACTTTTCCAATCCTCTCACCATGAGCTCCTTCACCCAACCTTACCACCTTTCCTTGGCCAACCTTTCCAGGCACGAACCCAGGCCCTAGCTCTGGCTCCACTCCCAATAACTGCATCCACATCAGACTCAGAGGCCTGTCCTTGCACTGAACCTCAGTTCCAAATCACCTTCAAATGGATGGAACAGCCAAAAACTGACTCAACCCCAGTGCAGAAATACACCATTATTTCAGTTGATTTCCAGTGATAAGCATACGTGTAAATGAAATTTGATAACCCACACAGAGTAAGTCCTGGTTGAATTCTAATAGCAATTTGTTTTCCTCAGGTAGTTTACCAGACTAACTGGAATGACAATTCCACTGAGCCTGGGACAAAGGCCCTAATTGTACAGATTGAAAATACAACCTTTGAGCTTTCAGATAGGAGTGGAGTTCGAGTGAACAACACGGATATGGACCTTCCTTACTTTGATGCAGCAGACATCTCTGTTCAGCATTCAGGTATGCAGCTTCCTCAGTGGAGGAATAAGTGCGGTTAGAATGGTGGCAGCTCTCGGATATCTTGTTCAACTCATCTTAAATCTTATCCGATGCAGCGTGGGAAAGGGAAGTCGTCCAAAGATGTGCGGATTAGGTTGTTTGGCCATGCTAAATTGACTCTAGTGTCAGGGGAATTAGCAGGGTAAATATGTGGAGTTATGGGAATAGGGCCTGGATGAGATTGTGGTCAGTGCAGTCTCGATGGGCTGAATGGCCTCTTTCTGCGCTGTGGGGACTCTATGATGAAATATGAGAGAATGAAATTATGGGAATGGGGTGTGGGGTGGGGACTTGTGTAAGTCTTTTTTGTAGAGTTGGTGCAAGCTGAATGGGCCAAATGGCCTCCTTCTGCACTTTAGGGATTCTATGAATCTTCCACCTCCTGCTGTTATCAGTGAGCAACTTCAGTGTATCAATTGTATCACACATTTGGTGGCAGCTGTTGACCAGTCATCCGTTTTAACACATTCTGGCTCTTTTGAATGTAAGTACTGTCGTGGTGAAGGAAAGCTGACAGCCAATTAGTGCTCAGCTGCCATAAAGAGCAATGTGATAACGCTGAGACAGCCTAGATTTGTGCTGGTGATTGAGGGATGAATAATAACCTAGTCAGTAAGAGAAACCCCCGCTGCTCTAAGCACCATGGGATTATTCACATCCACCAGAGAGGACAGGTGGACCGTTGGTTTAACATTCCATTTGAGTGAGAGAGCACCTCTGACAGTGTAGCCCTCACTCAGTGCTGCACCGAACTGTCAGCTTTGAGTTTTGTGCTCAAAGGTCCTGGGGTGGGACTTGAACCCAAAATCTTCTGGCCCAGTGGGAAGTGTGCACCCAATTGAGCCAGGGTTGATACTTAGCTCAGATTCAAATTCTATTCCACGTACTCGAGCACAGAACCCAGGCTGAGTACCGAGAGAATGCTGCCAAACATAAAATAAAGAATGGTTTACATTTCTGTAGTGCCCAGATATCCCGGAATGCTTTATAATGGATCAAGTATTCCTGAAGTATATTTACTTTTATGATGAAGAATGGGGGAGGTGGGCTTCTGGCACGTTGGTAGCCTATCTGACTCCAAATCAGGAGGTTGCATGTTCAAACCACGTCAGGCTTGCAAAGATGTTTTTGCAGCTCTGATTCCTGAATTTTAATAGTGACATAGTGGTTAGCACTGCTGTCTCACAGCCTCAGGGACTCGGGTTCGATTGTAGCTTTGGCTGACTGTCTGTGTAGAGGCTGTACATTCTCCCCATATCTGCGTGGGTTTTCTCTGGGTGCTCCAGTTTCCTCCCAGAGTCCAAGGATGTGCAGAGAAGCAGGTTACTTGGATAGGGTGTGTGAGAGTCAGTGCAAAGAGCTTCCATCTGCACTGCAGGGATTCTGAGATTCTATGGAGATGTTAATTGAGGTCCTATTTGCGCCCTTATGTGTACATAAAACATTCAATGGTACAATTAGATAAAGAGTAGAACAGTTTCTCTCAATGGTCTGCCCCAAATAAATCCTTCAAGCAACTCATGAAACAGATTATCTGTGCATTAATACACTGGATGCTTTCAGTGGGAGCTTTCTGCACTCAAAATGGCTGCTATGTTTCTTACAGCACAACAATGATTACACTTCAAATGTACTCTATTGATTTTGAAGCACTTTGGGACTTCCTGGAGAAGTGAAAGGTGCTATATAAATGCACGTCTCTTTGTCCTTCTTTCCAGCACCCACTCTGTATTGCAATTGTTGATGCTCTAATCCACATTTGCATCACTTAAGGACTGATTTCTCAAGTGCCTCCTTGATGGCTTTTCTGGCTCCACATTGCATGATTCATACTTGCAAATCTTCCATGGAACATCCATCACCTCCAACTTTACTATCCTCTGCTTCCCTCTGCCCAGCATATTGATTTCTAAGAAAAGTTCTTCTAATTTTCAAATCCCTTTCAACCTGACTGTACCCCATCCAAGTGATCTTCACATATTCCAGTCTGAGTTCCCAATTCCTCCTCAGATCTTCTGTTTATTTTGTGAAGGTAACTATGAGCTGTACTGATTTTGGTTCTTGACATTTATGTTCACTTCTGAATGTGAATAAACAGTACAATTTTCTTTTACTTGAACCTCACTGAGTAGAACTGTAATGGCTTGTTTGAAAAGCCATTTTCAGCCGTGAACAACCCTGTACTAAGCCTTTTAAATTTTCTAATAATTTTATCAGTCAGTATCCAGCCCTAAACAATATATTATTTAATTGCTAATTTTCATGCTTCTATGCCATCATTTGTCTGAGCAAAACTAAATCTCACACAAATAGTTGGCACACCCACAAAGCAGGGATCTAGATCCTTGCAGAGCTAGTTTGTTGTTGATGTTGGAGATGTTTCCAACTGATTTGGTGGGGTATGGATAACAGGGTGCAGCATTAAATAAGCTGCAAAAAAGGACTGGGAAAGATAACTAGCACTAAGATACTAAATGGGTGCTTTGCATCTGTTTTTACCAAGGAAGAATATGCTGCCAAAATTATAGTGAAAGAAGAGATATTACAATGACTGACATGGATAAGATATCAGGATTAATTGGAGGATGCTGAGGGCAGTGAGGCTGAAAGTTGCAGTGATATTAGCCATAATCTTCCAGTCGTCCATAAATACATGAGTAATGACAGAAGGCATTCAACAAGATGCCGCACAAAAGGTTGCTGCATAAAACAAAGGTGCACTGTGTTAAGACTAATGTATTAGCATGGATAGAGGATTGGTTAACTAACAGAAAGCAAAGAGTGAGGGTAAATGGGTGTTTTTCTAATTGGCAATCAGTGACTAGAGGTGTGCCTCAGGGATCAGTGTTAGGACCACAATTGTTTATGATTTACATAGATGATTTGGCGTTGGGGACCAAGTGTAGTGTGTCAAACTTTGCAGATAACAGTAAAATGAGTGGTAGAGCAAAATGTGCAGAGGCAATATCCTGCTGAGGGATACAGATTGTCATGAGAACATAAGTACACAAGAAATAGAAGCAGGAGTAGACCATCCAGCCCCTTGAGCCTGTCCCACCATTCAATAAGATCATGGCTGATCTGCAATGGTTCAGTATCACTTTCCCGCTTTCTCCCTGTAATCCTTAATTTCCTCATCAATCAAAAACCTATCCACTCTTGACTTAAATATATTCAGCGAGGAAGCCTCCACCACTTCAACAGGCAGAGAATTCCAAAGATTCATCACTCTTTGCGTGAAGAAATTCCTCCTCAACTGTAAACTGACATTTATCTGTAATCTGGCATTTGGTGTACAATGTTGGTAAATGTGAGGTAATCCATTTTGTCAGGAATAAGATTAAAATGGACTATTACTTAAAGGGTAAAAATTTGCAGCACACTGCTGTACAGAGAGACCTCCTTGTGCATGAATCACAAAATGGTTTGCAAGTATAGCAGATAATTAAGAAGGCAAATGGAATTTTGTCCTTCATTCAGTGGGGTTTAAAAACAAGGAGGTTATGTTGCAGCTGTATAAGGTGCTGGTGAGGCCACATCTGGAGTACTGTGTACAGTTTTGGTCTGTACACAGGATGTACAGGCACTGGACGGGGCGCAGAGGAGATTCACTAGGTCAATTCTGGAGTTGAGAGCGTTGGCTTATGAGCAAAGTCTGAGTGGACAGGGACTATACTCACTGAATTTAAATGAATGAGAAGGGATCTTACAGAAACATATAAAATTGTGAAGAGAATAGATAAGAAAGAAGTAGCGAGATTGTTTTCACTGGCGGGTGAAACTAGAACTAGGGAGTATAGCCTCAAAATAAGGGGGAGTGGATTTAAAACTGAATGGAAGAGGAACTTCTTCACACAAAGGGATATGAATCTCTGCCTAATGAAGCAGTTGATGGTACCTCATTGAATGTTTTTAAGGTAAAGATAGATTTTTGAACAATAAAGGAATTAAGGGTTATGGTGGGCAGAGAGTAAGTGGAGCTGAGTTCACGAAAAGATTAGCCACGAACTTATTATTGGGGGAGCATGCTCGAGGGGCTAGATGGCTTACTCCTGCTCCTAGTTCTTATGTTCTTACTTATTCAATAACATATGGGTAGCAGGCAATGAGAAAATGAGACAAATCAGTCATGATCAGATTGAATAGTAGAGCAAAAATGAGGGGCAATATGACCTATTCCTGTTCCTGTCCTTTATGTTCCCACTAACTTAACATGGGAAGCATAACCAAGTATTCCCTGCCTTTGGAAAGCCTTGCAGATTTGCTATATTTACCAATCCTCTGCTCCCTACACTGTGAGAGAGTTTACAAGGTGACAGCAATATCCTGCTAAATTACTCTTGGTTAATGGTTTCTGATGTTTCTTTTCAACAGGACTTTATGCAATTTTGAAGTTGCCAGAAGGTCTTAGCATCACCTGGGATGGGAAAGGTTTTGTCGAAATCAATGTTCCTGAATCGTTGCAATCAAGAATGTGTGGACTTTGTGGCAATTTTAATGGAAACTCGTCAGATGATTTTGTGTAAGTGCTGGAATGCATGTTCATGTCTCAGAGCAGTGCAGCTGAGACATTTGAACATTGGGTAATTCTAACCAAATTTGACTGAACAGAATCCCATAGGATCTGTGGAATGCTGGTTTTACATCCCGTTCAATATTGCTGTCCGTTGCCATCAATGCAGAGTAATAACAGACTGGGTGGTGTGTTGCTTTAAAACTCAATGTTGTCAGTTCCAGATGGGTGGCTTTAATTGAAATTGTTCTCCCAGTCCCTGAGATAATTCAAGTCCTGTGCCACTTTTTCTCATAACTCAGTCTCTTGGTGCTGTTGTCTTCTGCTGTAACTTACGGGAAGTGCTTACTTTGCATCAGTTGCTTACTTTGATCATCCCAGAGCAGCTCACATTTTTGTTTCGTCCATTGTTAACTTGGTGCAGGCCAGTGCATTGACACACTAGTATTTGGACCTGACACAACAGAGAGCTCCTACCCAAAGCTGTCCCCACTGGCCATCATTCACTACCTGGTCTTCTCTATTTTTTTGGAAAAGAAAAGAACTGGCTGTCCAAAGTAAAAAAAAAATCTAAACATGTATTAGCACCCAATCCAGCAAAGCTGACAGGACAGTGTACAGGGAGCTTTATTCTGCATCGACCTTCTGTTACATCTGACCTGCTATAGCTGGTTTGAAATGAATAAGTGCAATCCACTGCCATATTGCTTTCCTTCTGTAAAAATGTAAAAATTCCCCAAAAGGCAGAATAACAACACAACGACAATATTAACATTCCTTTCACTGGAAACGGTATTTTCATGAAATTTGTAATTTAAATTAGAAATTGCCAAGTCCATACGGTGAAGTTGCATGAGTTAAATGTCACTAACGGTGGATTGCTTCTCTGTGACAGGTTGCCAGATGGCGAAGAGGTTTTGTCACCCATTGAGTTTGGAAATAATTGGCTTGTCAGAACAAATAAAGACAGCCCGTGCAGTGTTAAAGATACTGAGGAGCCATGCAATGGTACAACACTTGCTGACATCCAATCAGCAAACAACACTTGCAGCATTATCATGGTAAATTTGTTGGAATTAATTGTTATTGTGATTTTAAGACTAGAGGTTTGCTTTCGGAGCTTGGTCTTCCCAAAGTGTAAGGGAATCTGTGCCCAATCTCCCAATACTTGGGGGCTCATTCCTTTTCGACAGCTAAGCTTGCTAATGTTCTGAGATTGTCCCAGAGGGGGAAGGGGGAGGGAAAGAGAGTGTGCGAGTAGGTGTACACATGAATGTGTGTGTGTGTCTCTCTCTCTGAGAGTCAGAAAGAGGTCCCACTGAGATTGGGGTGCCATTTTTAGAGGTGCTCTGATCAAAACAGAAACCTTACTCACGACCCTCCATTATCATCCACGCCATCCTCATTCCTCTCTATCATCACCATCCCCATCTTTTCATCATCATTGACATTCACATATCCCTTCATTGCCTACTTTCCCTTCTCTACCACTATAAATAAATGAAGCTCTCCCAAGGGTTCATCCCTTGAATTGCCCAACTGCCGTCTGGCATAAGATGACACTGCCAGGTTGGCTCAAAACTATTAGAGCCAAACTGGCAGAGGCAGCCTTTGCCGGGGGCACTGCCAAGATACTGCCTGGCCATGTTCCTTTTCCCCAGGGGGCTATTCTCACCCTTGCTCCACTGGGAGGGATCCCCTTGACAGGTTCATCTCTGGGTGACCCCGTTGTAAACCATCCTGATGTGACATCATATTGGCGAGGTATTTTAGTGAGGGAGGGGGGGATTAATTTAGTAAGGGGAGTGGATAAATAGATGCTAATTTATTCAAATCATTATGGGCATGAACCTGATTACATCACCGATGAAGGGATGGGGGAAATTGGTAATTGTCATCTCGCTGGCTAGATTTGCAACTTATGGTTTTTGCTGGATATTGAGAACACGCACATTCTCCGGTGACATCACATGCGGGAGAGTGCGGGCTCAAGATCCTGGCTGAAGAGTGTATAGGGGGGAGAGAGGGAGTGTGTGCGTATGTGTTTAGGAGAGAATAAGTGTTTTAGAGAGTGGTGGAGTGAGGGACAGTCTGTCTTTCTGTCAGTCTCAGGTTTCTCACTCTCTCTCTTTGCCACACATCAACACTTAAACACACCCACTCATAGTGGATGAGTGAATGAGTATCCTGAGACTGAGAATGAGCCTGATGCGTGTGCACACACACACTGACCCTCTCACACTCTAGTCATTTTCATTAATTTTTTTTAAACTTAACTATTTATTGCTCTGACACTGCTTTATCATTACTCGGCAATTGTGTATTTTCATAATACCTCAATTTTCAATAAAATCAGTGTAATGTTGTACAAAATCTAGTATTTCCAAAATTTGCTTTTGACCCCTTGAATGAGAAACAAAAGATCTAAATGTGCCCCTTCACCACAACACTCCCCTTGCGGTGGTGTCTTTGCACTTGGCTCTGAGTCATCAGCCTGATTTAAATGATCTACACTATACTTGCTTAATTATCAGACTAATTAGATTCATGTTCTAATCAGTAATCTGTAAACTGTCTGTGCTGTTTATATGTGCTGCCTGAGACCAGAACACCTCATTCACCTGACGAAGAGAGTAACCTCGAAAGCTTGTGAGTTTACTATCAAATAAATCGGTTGGACTTAAACCTGGTGCTGTCAGACTTCTTATTGTGCAAGAAGTTTCTCAGGGTAGGGGCCTAGGACCAACAATCTTCAATCACTTCACCAATGGTCTTCCTTCCATCTTACGTGCAGAAGTGAGAATTGTGAAAACTTCAACGAGGCCATTGAAGTTGGCCTCTTATTGCTTGCCCAATCAGGGAGCCTTTATGGTAGATATAACTGGGAGTGTCAGGTCTCCTGGCACTCCGATTGCTAACTCGAAGCTTGTAACATTCTGTGAACTTAAATAGAGTTTGCGCAATAAAAGGGAATCTGGTGAAAGGATACCAAACTCCGCTGATTTATTTCAAGGATGTCCACAAATGATTACACCGTTGGTAACTGCTTAGATATTGAAGCAGTCCATATCTATTCTGCCTGCTTTCAGACTTGTACTGTGACATGTTGAGAGAAATGGAGGGACCTATTTTACCATTTTGATTTTAAGTGCTGGCAGACTTGAACCTGGGAGTGTTTCAGATCCGACTTTTAGACCCATTTGCACTCTGTCTGAAAAAATGTCAGTGATTCCAAATCACGCTGCACAAGTCTGTGGACAGGGCTTAACAGACCCGAAATCCTGCAGCTCTGAT
Source organism: Sphyrna mokarran (assembly GCA_024679065.1). Lineage (NCBI taxonomy): Eukaryota > Metazoa > Chordata > Chondrichthyes > Carcharhiniformes > Carcharhinidae > Sphyrna > Sphyrna mokarran. The sequence goes on along the minus strand of JAGIQG010000008.1, from coordinate 77,387,986 downwards.
CAGTGTCTTCAACCATGCATGCACAGATTTAAAAAAAAGATAGAATGTGGCTCCCCATGACAGATCTCTCCTGGGTCAGATAATGCCTCCCCCTGACCCCCACAGACATTGCCCCATCCCCACAATATGACTGACTCCCTTATCCTCCCACTGCCCCCCATCACACAGATCGATTGCAGCCCCCTTTCCCACTTTCCCCTCACTGATCTCAGGCAGAGTGACAGTGGCTGCTCCCAACCCCTCCCCCCCCCACCAATCTCAAACAGAGAGCCGTCGAAAACTTGGCACATACCTCCTCGCTGACTGGAAGCGCTCGAGTTGGACTTTTGTGAAGTATGTATGTTTCGCGCTAAAACTGGATGGGAGAATGCGGTGGTAAAGAGGGAAGTGCCAATAAGGTTGGATATGCAGCCTTTTAAATGCATACAAATACACTTAAATAATCGTCATGCCTGTTTTTGGGCACGGTCTTGATCGTGGCCATTTTTGGGCCTTGGTAAAGGGGGAACTGGCATGGCTGAAGTTGCAAATCGCACCACTCGCCTCATGCTTGACTTTACCAAGTTTTCATGTCTGAAGATGGGCGCAACGCAATGGTAAAATTGGGCCCGGAGTGTTCCAATCCATAAAACTAATTCCAAAAACAATTACCAAAAAACAAAATTTAAATGTCATGGCTACTAATTTACCCTGAACTTTTGATAATATTCGTAACTATATGAGTTGTACTGTTAGAAGTACTCTATTGGTGATCGCTCCCTCTGTCCTATTGTTCTCAGGGTCCATTATTTCAGGCAGCACATGGGAGCATCGACCCTCAGCCTTATTACCGGGCATGTGTGGCTCAGCTGTGTAGCTGCGTGGAGAAGGTATCGTGTCTGTGCAGCTTACTGTCAGCCTATTCCTTCCGTGCCCTGAGGAATGGAGTCATCTTAAACTGGAGAAATGAAACACTATGTGGTGAGTGTCTGGGCATCATCCTAAGCTGGCTGATCAGGTGGACCAGGTATCTGAGAATGGTCAGTTTTCCTGCACCATCAACTTTTTAACTTACAAGCACTTTGAAGGATAATCAAACAAAATATGACACTGAGCCTCACAAAGAGACATTGGGACAGATGACTAACGGCTTGGTCAAAGAGTTAGAATTTAAGAAGTGTCTTACAGGAGGAAATGGGAAGTAGAGAGGCCACGTTTTGGGTAGAAAATTCCAGAACTGCGGCACAGCCACTGGTAGTCAGCTTGAATTACAGACCAGCTGGGAACTGAACTCTGCCTTATATCAGAGATTAGAAATGCTGAATCAGTTTTCCAGCAGTAATGTTTTACTCTTTTCACCTAACTCTACTTCAGTCGCTCCTCCTGTCCAATAACAGGGGTGATCAGCAGCAGCTAATAGGCGGTGCTGATCCGAGGCTGAGATAACAAGTCTGGAGAAGTTGCAGCAAGTGTGTAGCTGCTATTTTCTTTCTGACCTGCACTCATCTTTCAGCAGCATGTAGAATTATAGTATCCCTATAGTGCGTAAGGAAGTCATTCAGCCCATTATGTCTGCACTGACTCTGATAGAGCATCTTATTCAGCCCCACCTCATCCCCGTAACTCGATATATTTATCCTGCTAATTCCCCAAACCTTCACATCTTTGGACACTAAGGGGCAATTTAGCATGGCCAATTCACCTAACCTGCACATCTTTGGGCTAAGAGGGGAAACTGAAGGAAATCTACGCAAACGTGGGGAAGATGTGCAAACAGACAGTCACCCAGAGTTGGAATTGAACCCAGGTCTCTGGTGCTGTGAGGCAGCAATGCTAAGCATTATGCCACCCAATATAGGATCACAATTTCAAATGCTTTGGGAGTTACAGCTAGCATCCCGCAAACACCCTGCATCAGCATAACAGCTCCAGTGTGAGTTATAATCACCAGTCAACAATAGATAGTCAAGGTGAGGGGTTGAACAGCACTTCTGTAAAGCCCTGCCATTTTAACTCTTCATTGTCCTTCTACACTTTTTCTCATGCACACACTTTTTCTCCTCTCTTTGTTTCCCACTTTGTATCATAACTCCGTCTATTCATTGTGTTAAAATCAGTATAATCCAATTGAATGGTGACATAGGGGCTGGAAAGGCCTACTCCTGTCCCATGTCTCCTGAAGCTGTTGAAACTTGCTGAGATATTTCTATCCATTAACCAAGTGCCCGTTGTTTGCTGCAGATGGTGACGTTGACAAAGGTCATTCCCCAAGAGATGGCATTATTGTGACTCAGCTCGTTCCTTATCTCATCCCATTCCAGTACATGTTTTTCAGTGAGGCGACTGTTAAGGTTCAGGATCAGGAACTCTGTTTTCTTTTTGTTTACTTCCCATTTCCTGACACACTCAGTCAAATTGCAACACACCAGTTGGATGTCTTCAGCTAATTAAGTACAGGACCTATGATCTTTGGATCTGTACAGCTCATGATCACCGTTGCAATGCATTTATTCACTGAGCCAGTGGAGCACCAATTTCAAGAATAATGTTCTGTGATTGTGTGATATTAGAATCTATTTAGGTCTGTATCTGAGAGAGTTTTTCCCCAGGGAACTCTTGCTCTATAAATAATGCTTTGAATTCTGTGTTCTCTTTCTCAGATGTAAGTTGCAATGGTGGCTCGAGTTATAGTGAATGCAGCTGTCCTAAGACCTGTTCTACCTCCCAACAGCCAGACACCCAGTGCTTCACTACTGACTGCGTGCCAGGTTGCCAGTGCCCTGCAGGTAACAAAGAGAAATATACACAATATAAGATTGGTTCCCATGTTGGAATATACGTCTACCTATCATAGAATCAAAACCACATCAGAATAACAGAAATATTCTTAACCTCATCAAATCTCTTTCAATCCCCACCCAACCCTGCCTCTGTCCCGCTTCTCTAACTAAACCACAATTCAGTTTTCAACCAGTTGCCATGTATTGCGTTGTATGGCAGTGCATGCCACCAATCCAGATTTACTGCAGTTGATACCAATAGCCTCAATTCACTGTTAAGATTCTGTGCCAACTGTCCCCATTCGTTGTGTTCTGTGGCAGTCTATGACTGATGGATCAAAGGCTGTACCAATGAAATATTCTGTACCCACTACCACTGCATTGACAGGTGCTCTATACTAATTGAGGAGTATTTGGCAGTACTGCTGGCAAATTAATTGTAACTAAGTATAGGTGACACAGCACTGGAGACGTGGGTTCAATTCCAGCCTGGAGTGACTGTCCGTGGGAAGTTTGCATATTCTCCCCATGGCTGCATGGGTTTCCTCTGAGTTTTCCAGTTTCTTTTCACAATTCAAAAATCTGCAGGTTTGGAGGACTGGCCACACTAGATTGCCCCTTAGTATCCCAAGATATGTAAGTTGGATAGATTAGCATGCTAAATTGATGAGTCTGTAGATTTCCACCTTAATACCTCCTTTGGCTCAGCAACAATCGATTCCTTGAGGGAAACTTGAAATCCTGGTAAAATATCAAATTTTGCACCCCAGCATCTATGGAAAAGCTTCTTACTGTCAACAGAAGAAAATGAGAATTCACATTTTGTATTCACTGTATGAAACTATTTTTAGTTTGCTTTCACTTGTCCTGAATAAGATCTGAGTATTATCATTTAAAAAAATAATCTTAGTACAAAGTTGATTTGAAAACCATTTGGGTTAATAAATTTAACTCTTGGCTTACTAGCTATCAAAAAATGAATGACAGCATTGAGCTGTACTTTTAAAATGCTTTGCGCCTGGTTACCAAAATAATAGGACAGTAGCTCCGGTAACTCAGGTTAAAAATCATGAAAGTAGTTCAGTTCCTGCCCACAGCCTCTAAGCTACAACGGGATTCAGCTTAAGATATCAAAATAACTCTCTGTTTAGTTTTGAGAGCAACAGAACATGCAGGAAGTTGTTCTGCGTTCCCCCACCTCAAGTACAAGTCAAAAGAAACTCCAAAGCAAAATCTATTGAAACAGGCCTCAACTTGCTTGCATTTCTGGGGTTAGGCATTTAGTATCAGAGCTTGGGTTAGAGGGAAGAAATTTGAATGTTTAAGAGATTATTACTTGCTTTTTGTGCAAATCACTGCACATTTTCCCAACTGCTTTGTGTGACGGAAAACAACAAATACTTGCATTCATGTAGCACCTTTAACCTAGTTAAACATCCCTAGGTGCATCAGGGATTCAAAGGGGCAGGGGGAGAATAAAATGGAGAAATAAGAATCCTAGTTTTGTATACTTTCAAATGGAACACCAGTAAAATGGTGAAATAAGAATACTCGCCTGAATTTTTTTATTTCTGGGGACACACAGGGAAAAAATGGATGCTAAGAAGCAGGAGATTAGGAGAGGTAGCCAAAAGGTCAGTGAAAGAGGTAAATTTTAAGGACGGTCTAAAGGAGGGAAGAGATTTAAGAAGGGATTTACACAAACTGTGACTGAAAGTTTGGCCACCAATGGGTGGGGTAAAGGGAGAGAGGTGTTTTACAAAAAACTGGAGTCTTAGGGACAAGAATTGGGGCAAGGCTTCTCATGTTGAAGGAGGTTACAAACATAGGAAATGTGACCACAATAATGTTTCTAGCTTCGGTTAATCTAAAGTTGGATCTCCTGAAATTAAAGAGGGAAATTTGTCAGCAAACCTGTTGTACTTGTGTCAATATAATGAGAGAATTTTATGCTCCCCTCAGGTGAGTTCTGCGGTGGGGGATGAGTGTAAAATTGTATGAATGGGATTTCCTGTGGGATTGCGCCCATTCTGACCCAGGGCTAATTTCATGGTGGGATGGGCAGGGCCTTGGTGGGGGGAGATGGTGGAACTTGTCCTTCATCCTAGTGAAGACCTTTAAATGGCCACTTTATGTATACTTAAGGGCCTTTTTCAATCCAGCCTCAATTTTCAGGTTGGCAGGCATAGGTCAGAGGAAGGTGGGAAACCAAAAAAGAAACAATTCTCCAACTGGGCGAGAAGTAGTGGGGGAGTCGCCTCAATCAGAAGACCGCTTTCCTCCAGAACCTGGATGTGCTCTAGTCTACCCCCCAATGGCACAATTACCCCTTCCCCAACTCCCATCCCCCCCAGGGAACCCTGACCCTCCTGCCTCTGGTTGGAACGTGTTATGCACCAACTCTCAGGATAGCATGTAAAGATTCTGCCCAAAGTGTAATCCATTTTCTTTGGCTGTAAGGTGTTTTGGAACATCTTGTGGATGTGAAAGGTGATATATCCTGGTCAATGGTCATTTTTTTTGGTTATCAAAATGGTTTATTTTAAGTCTGCAGTATTGCAGAAAGGCTTATGGTCCTTTTGCTCTAGAAATTATTAGGCAAATTTAAATTCTCTTCTACTTCAATCTGATTCCATTGGTCTCTGCAAAGTTGTGACATTTAGGTTAGATCTTCAGCCAATTATTCGTGATCAAGTGTTGATCCTAGTTCCTCAGACATCTTTCCTAAGTTTTGTTGAATGAAGTGATGCCAATACTGCTCCTTGTCTCATTGACTCAACTGAAGCATCTTTCTTTTGTTGGCTGCATAAGTTTCTTTCAGTTTCCATTTGGTTCACTGCTACTAGCCATGAAACTGTCTCCTACATTAGAACATCAAAGGAATGTTGTTTATCCCTACCAAAGTATGCGTCACCTTTTATTTCTATAAAAATGCTTCGAGGTCTTCAATGTGTTCATTATCATGTGATCTTGCAGCTCATAATTTTACCAGAAGTTGGCAACTGCTGGACAGTAAGGCAATCCTTAAGCTCTTTCCAGAAACTGTTCTGAAATGTGGATGTTGAAATGTTTTATAATTATCATAAACGGAGTACGTAGCAGTCTTGTTAGCCTATTTTATTACCTCCGTAATTTGGACTTTTTCATTCATTTTAAAATGGATCCCTTGAAACTCATGCCAGTCAAAATCCTGCCAATCCAAAAAACAAATACACATTCAACTTTCTATTTTCTGTCTCATAGTCACTTCTCTATCTTTGCAGCTACATTCCTTACAATAACACATACTTTAATTTTTGTATCAAACCTCTGACAAATGCTTTTTGAAATGTATCATATGGATCTTCTAGTGGTGATGGTGTGTTACAGTTCACTCGGAGTTCCTGTCGTAACATACACTTCCACATGCATGTCGTGCAGCCTGGAGTTAGGAATAGTGATGGTAGAAGCTCCACCTTTCTTCCCGTCCCTTGGCTGACCAGGAATCTCTCCCATCATGATTGCCTGCCATTGATTTGTGTTGGAAGGATTTCAACAGAGGTTGGATAGGCTTGGATTGTTTTTGTTGGAGCAGAGAAGACTGAGGGGTGATCAGATTGAGCTGCACAAGGTTATGAGGGACATTGACAGAATGGATAAGAAGCAGCTGTTTCCCTTGGTTGAAGGATCAGTCATGAGGGGACATAGATTCAAGATGAGGGGCAGGAGATTTGGAGGGATGTGAGGAGAAGCCTTTTTACCCAGCGGGTGGAAATGGTTTGGAATGTGCTGCCTAGGAGGGTGATGGAGGCGGATTGCCTTACTTGGCTATGAGCTAAGTGCTGATAAATGGGATTAGGTGGGAAGTCAGGTGTTTCTCACGTGCTGCTGCAGACTCAATGAGCCTGTTCTGCATTGTTCGATTCTATGATTTGTAAATTGTTACTCAATCTGGTTGGCTGCCTTTATGACCATACCTTCCTTGGCAATAAAGTCCTTGGACCCAGAGTTTCTGACTATGGCCAATTGTGCAATATGTCCTGCTCATGAAATCACCTACCGTCATTCCTAAAATTTTTGAGCTTTGGAAAATTTCAGGTTTTCTCATCTATTCCTTTTAATATTCTCAGCTGGATGGAGGGTAGAATATTTATCTTGCGTTAGTCCACTGTTTTATTCATCACCACTCTCATTTTTGGACTGAAAACATTTCCAGTGTTTAACTTTTTCTGTAACTCTGGCATTGTCCAATTTTTCTGACTAAGTTCTGTGGTTCCATTTCCTCATCCTCTCTCACTGTCACACCTCAATGTGTTTTTAATGGGCATGTCTGCTGATCCTTTCAAAGTTAGCTATTGTTTGTGATGCTCTGTCCTCCCCTTTTAGGCTTGACATTGCAGTTACTCACATTATTATTCCCAAGATATTATTCCCCAGATAATTATTCCCAAGATAGTCCTTGCTTATCATGTCACCATTTCCGGTTTATTACTCATAACTGTTTTAAAGAAAGATGTATATGGGAACCCTGGCATTGGGTACAAAAAAATGAAATTAGGCTAAATCTGTATGAATGGATGGGTAGTCTCAATTCTATTAATGCATCCAATTGTGTGGGGCAACAAATTAGAAAGAATAACGGTACAGAGGTGATTTTCCAGATTTTGGCGACATGGGAATTTTAGATTTGTAGAAAACAGCTGGGATTGTTCAAGAAGGTTAGGAGGAGATTTAGCTAAAAGTTATGAGAGAGGCATCCTTTCCTAGCTCAATATCCCCCATGCTCTCACTTCTCAGCAGGGAATAATGGGTGCTGGGATCTTAACTTTACACTTCCTAACTGAGAGTGCTTTATAGTGTTCCTCTTCCTATTTTCTAGGTCTCTTCATGCATCAGTCAAATTGTTTGCTACCTTCACTGTGTCCAGTGGAATCAGCTTACAGCCAGAGAGGGACTTCCCCCCTTCCAAGTTTGTGATGGCGCACAGCAGTGGTCTGCTTATACTCACATGTTGATTAACTTTACTATGAATCATCATGGTTTGGTGATGGGAGGGTTGGTAAGCCTTCACTGAGTGGATTTGGACATATAGCTGGCCTGAAACTGGAGAACATACACTGGAGGATGGATGACAGCTTTTAAGACCTGTGACTTTGCGAAGTACTTTGTTAGATACCAAAACTGTGAACTACTGACTGACAGATTATTGAACAGAACTTTATTTATTCAGATGGTACAGCTCCCATATTATTACCTCATTAGAATTGAGAACTACTCTGTACAGTATTGTATAAATCATATTATTCCTTTAAACAAAACCTTTCTATGGAATGTACTATTTGAGTTCTTACTGTTTTTGTACATGAAATGAGAGACTGGATTTTCATTAAAATACTGTTATTAGTAAGAGTTTAAATGATATCAACTGTTCATTCCTTTCTGTCTTTATTCTGTGAAGATTGTTTTTGCTCAGTTGGTGTAGCACCATTATTTATGTGTTTGTAAAAGATTATTTCAATTCACTATTTCTAGCGATATTATTTTGTGAGGTGCCTATCCTAAACCAGGTGGAATTATTTGAATGAGATGGTGAGGTAGGACTGATTTGCAAAGGTAATGCAACCGATTTTACTCATTTCAATTTAACTGATGCTGTATAATAATCACCCTCCTCAACTTTACCTTTTAGTTTAGTCAATTTTCTTTTCGATTTGATTTATTATTATCACATGTATTAGTGTACAGTAAAACGTATTGTTTCTCGCATGCTATGCAAAGCTTACCATTCATAGAGAAGGAGAGAGTGCAGAATGTAGTGATATAGTCATAGCTAGAGTGTAGAGAAAGATCAACTTAACGCAAGGTAGGTCCATTCAAAAGTCTGATGGCAGAAGGGAAGAAACTGTTCTTGAGTTGGTTGGTATTCTGGCCTTTCTGCCATCCATTGCATTGCCCAAACCCCCTATCCCAATCGGACAGAGCAAAATGTGTGTTTCCCACGGTGAGTTCCCCAGCATCTTTGCTTCTTGGAAGAAAAAAAATGGGAAAAATGAGGAGTTTGAACTGGCCACTCAATGCGACATGCATATCTCAGAATACAGGCAGAGGTCTGCCAATCTGCATTTCCATCAGTAACATTCTGAAAGGGAGGAAAAACCATTCTTTATTGTGAAGAACGTTTGTGTCATGTTCTATCGGAGATCTTTTTAATATAACCTCAAGCCGTAGTATTTTATACATTCTAGATTCCTGATTTGTAAGAGCTGTCAAATGGGAAACTCCTGCAATTATCTCACATTTTACTGCCATCATATGCATGACTTTCACAATGGTTGTCTATATATACAACCTCTAAAAGCCATTTTTATTGGCCCAGATTTTTGCACCTAGTTCAAGTTCGCAAAGATGGGAAAATGCCTTGGTCCACCAACCTGATTTTTCTTAAAAAAAAGTTCACCCTGATATCAGCTTTTCATAGTTATACAATCAAGGGGTTACCATTTAGCCCATTGAGTCTGCAATCCCAACTAGGCCCTATCCCCATAACCCCCCATGCATTTAACCTAGCTGGTCCCCATGACACAAAGGGGAAATTTAGCATGGTCAATGTGCCTAACCGGCACATCTTTGGACTGTGGGAGGAAACTGAAGCATCCAAAGGAAACCCACGCAGGCATGAGGAGAATGTACAAACTCCAAACAGTGACCCAAGCTGGGAATCAAACTTGGGTCTCAGGTGCTGAGGCAGCAGTGCTAATCTCTGTGCTGGCCTATCCAGGGAGAAAACAGACTGAGCAGTTTCATTGACAGCTTCAAGCGGTTGCAGGACATAAAGATTTGTTTTCCAAAGATGACTTGGGAGCATATCTAAATGGTTACCTTACTTCTCCAAAAGTATCTAAACAGATGCACCAAGTTCAGACCAGCTCTTTCTGGTTGAATCTACACACATTGGGTTTCATGCACCTGAATTACAAAAATCCTATTTCAGTGAAGGCAGCTGATGATTTAAGTGGCCAGCTCCCACCCTTAGATGTGTGTGTGTGTGAACCACTCCCCAACTCTATTCCTGTGCCCATTGAATACAATGCCGTGTATGGGGGCAGCACTTGGAATTTTTGATCATTTCTGCTATTTTCAGCATGACAAAGAGCCTCTTTGTCCTCCTCTCTGTCATAGTGAGATTCTGTGTCACACAGGGCTTTTCTATGATAAATATTGTATGTTTCATTGTTTAAAAATAAGGAATCACTCCCTTAAGACACATGACTCTCTGGAACTTTCACCCTCAAAAGGCAGTGGAAACAGAGGCCAGAGTTTTATCACCTCGCCTGCTTCAGAATTGGAGCGGGTGAGACTCTCAGAATGGCATTTTCCATTGGCTTTGGGCGGGCTCTTACAAGCCTTGGGCAGGCACACAGGACAATAAAATTCCGGCAAGTGTCTTTGAATATTTCTAAGGCAGGGCTAGATAGATTCCTGATTAGCAAGAAGGTGAAAGATTATTGGAAGTTGGCAGGAATGTAGGGTTAAGGTTACAATCAGATCAGCTATGATTTTATTGATTGGTGGGTCAAGCTCGAGGGATCGAGTGGCCTGATTCTGCTCCTAATTTATATTCTCAAATGTGTTTGTGTGCAACGAAATTTAAAGGGACTATTGTTGAAACAATTGGGATATGCACAATAACTAAATTATTGCCTCCCAACCTCTATTTGGATATTCCTTTGTTGCTCCAAGTCAGAAGGCTTCTATTGATTTCCATATTATAGACAATGCACAAGCAGGCATGCCAACTGGAAAAATATCTTCAGTGATGGACACTTTCCTGCATATCAATTCATACCGCTCCAAATTCATACACTGTCTAAACATATAATAGTATTAGCCTGGTGCTTCTCCTTGCTGCAAGTTTAGGATTTGGGAAGTCTTGAAGCTAAATCTATGTTCTTGCCGTGTGTCAACTCTACAGCCAGAGATTGATAAATGGCTGCTTATTTATTCATATGTGAGGCTTCTTGTGAAGTTCGTTGTTTGGTGGTGGTGGGTTGACTCAGGGAATCCATGTTGCTGTGGCAGTGTGCACTATTACATGCATGTTGTTTGGAGCTATAGATAGTGACAATAGAGGCTCCACCATTCATGGTGCCCTTGTTTAACATATACTTAACTCTGGCTTCTGCAATATCTCCCTGTGCCAAGGCCTTTATGGCCACATGTACAGGCATTATCTACGTTCGTGGCGGATTCATGCAGATCTGCTAAGAGCTGCCATATCCATAAAGGTACTGCAAATGCAGATAAATAGACTCTGTTACTTACTTCACAATCTGTAGCACATGATCTGCCATAGTCCCCAGTCACATATAGAAACTTAACCTCACCACAAGCACAATTTCTTTTGAAAGCAGCATCCACGAAGAGTGGAAGACAAAGGAATGGAATATCAAAATCATTGAGGTTAACAGTGCTGGAAAATAAACAGAACTCACTATAGAATTTTAACCTGATCTACTGAACAGATGGCTAGACCATTTGGCTGAAGTCATCATTGGACCTGATGACCTGAGCGAGGAAATATTATTGATGGCCTAAGCGAGGAAGCCACTGGCCTGAATTCTCTCATCCTGCCCATCACTGGAATTCTAGCGGGCAAACCATGTCAATGACCATTGAAGCTGAATAGGAATTTTTGGTTTTCAAACAAGCACGACCAGAGAATCTCACCCATTGTGTTTTTCACACCAAGAAGAAACAGTAAGAAGAAGAGTCAAGACCAGGTAAGTCTAAACAGATACGTTTTGTTTACTATCATTCTAGGACATGAGGAATGGAACAATGGTATTAGACATGCTCTGATGCTGGGCTATTTTACATTGTAATTTATATACGGCACTCATTGCTCAGATCAGATCCTGACCTGATGTGCTGCAAATTTTCATTTCTTTGCACTGATCAATATTTCTCTCCATTGAATGAGTTAGAATTATGTTATTATATGACACAGAAGGTGGTCACTAGCCTGTCTTAATGTTGTAGGGTAGTGATTACAATTCATTAGGTCTGGAGAAGACTAAACAGTCATAAATATGTTAGTTGCAAGTCTTTATTGACTTTTAGAACCATTTAGACATATACAGTACAAACTAGGAACTGTCTCTGTGTTTGCTAGCACACACAGCTCTGTCCAACACTAAATGGACCATATGTGAGGATCATATGTTGTCTTACATCACTCTATGGGCAGCACTGTACTCAGTCCCACTTTCGCCCCAGATGTGCCAGACTCTTATACTACATTTCTACAGTTACTCACAGAGGAGTGTCCGCTTAGTTGCACTTTCCTTGCCTCATTTTGTATTTTCCATTTTAAATATTTATCTATTTCCTTTTAAAAGCCAAAGTTCTACCAAAGTTTTAGTAATGCATTCCATGTCCTAACAACCCAGCGTATAAAAGGTTTTCAACCTACATGTTCTTAAATCTCTTCCTCCAAATTAACTAATTCACCAACTGTTTTCCTTCCATTCATTTTCTTAAAACCCTTCAGAATTCTTGACAACTCTCTCTTTTGCTCCCCTACTCTTTGTAATCCTATTAGAAAGTTCCCTGGTTTCTCTGATATCTCTCTATAACTGAAATATCTTATCATTGGTATCATCATGAAGTTCAATTTAAAGAAACCCTTCTTCAACTTTGCCTTTACATTTTCTGAAGTAAAATGTCAAAATGGCACACAATACTTGGCTTAGATAAAGTCATAGAGATATATAACACGGAAACAGACCCTTCAGCCCAATCAATCTATGCCACTCAGTTTTCCTACACTAAATTAGGCCCACTTTGTTTGGTCCTTATCCGTCTATACCTTTCCCATCCATGTATCTGTTCAAATTACTTTTAAATATTGTAACTGTATCAGCCACTACCACTTCCTCTGTCAGCTCATTCCACATACACACCACCCTCTGTGTGAAAAAGTTACCCCTCAAGTCCTTTTTAAATCTTCCCCCCTCACAGTAAACCTATGCCTTCTAGTTTTGGATCTTATCAATGAGGTTTGGAATTATCTCTTTGTTTCAATAGGTTATCCCCCTATTTATAAAATCTGTACTTACATTCTTTAAATTGAACTTATAAATTTGTCTTCCTAATTTTAAAGAGTTGAGTATGCAGCTCTTAAATCTATCCTCTCCCTATTCTTTTTGAGATTTTACAAGTTAGCCCATATTTTGGGACTCAGTTCCAGGCATCATTAACATTTTGGAAAGAGGAAAACTGAGTTCTGTGTCTCCTTTTAAAGTGCTACACTCCTTCAAACTCATGCAGCAGCATCTTAATTTCCATTAATTGATGAAAAGCTTTCTCAACTATGATGAGACCCTGCCTATTTATTGGTAGATGGATTATAAATCATGATCCGTGATTTTTCTAATTGAAATTTCATCCAGTTGAAAACACTAGTTTGTTCTGCTGATGGTACAGAGTTAAGTGGTGCAAAATTACCTGGCATTGTGTATACTTGCTGTAATGGGTGGCACAGTAGTTAGCACTGTTGCCTCATAGAACCAGGGATCAATTCCAGCCCTGGGTCACTGACTGCATGGAGTTTGCATGTTCTCCCTATGTTTGCGTGAGTTTGCTCTGATTTTCTTCCAGTCACAAAGATGTACACGTGAGGGAGATTGACTGTGCTAAATTAATCTTTGGGCCAGAGGATTAACAGGGTAAATATGTGGGGTAGTGGGAATAGGGCCTGGGTGAGATTGTGGTAGGTGCTGATTCAATGGGCTAAATAGCTGCCTTCTGCACTGTAGGGATTCTATTCAAAAACGTGTGTATTAATGGAACAGCGCATGAGGTGTTGGATGTATTGATTGTACTGTATACTGGGTTTGGGAATAGTATAGTCTATCTTGGGTTGTGCCTAACGTATAAAATAGCTCCTCAGTGTTTAAATGATGCAGCTGGTGTGAGGTGACATACTTTGATTGTAATATCTCTGTGTAAAATGCCATTAAAAAAGGACAATTATTCATTGCATGGCGTGCTCTCATATTCACTACATGTTTGCCTTTAATTGTGAATTTGTCTTGGGACTACTTGTTTTCCCAATCGAGAAGGAAGACTACTAGAGACAATAGACATTCATACAAAATACCTTTATTTATTTCACTATTTACAAGGTTTAGAGCTAAAGGACATAGCTACAGCTTCTTCCTAAGGTGCTTCGCACTCTTCTCTCATTGAGTCATTATTATGATATACGTACAAACACAGTAGCTACTATTTGAATTTAAGTTCCAACAACCAAAATACACTCCCCAGGCTTTCATTCCTGTATTTTGTGCACATCCACCTCCAGTTTGCTGCAAGCTTCAGTTCATAGCAGGCTCACTGATGAAAATTTTTTATTTTTGATGGGCTCATCCAGAGGACACCTTGATTGCAACAGTGATTTTTTAAAAAATTATTCATCCATGGGATGTGGGTGTCTTTGGCTATACCTAATTGCTTCTGAACTGAGTGGCTTGCCAGTTATTTAAGAGTCAACCACATTGCAGTAGATGTGGAATGACACACAGGCTTGACTGAGTAAGAATGATAAATTTCTTTCTAAAAGACATAAGTGAACCAGATGAGTTTCCAACCACAGTCGAGAATGGTTTCATGGTTTCTTTTAATTCCAGATATTTATTGAATACGTAATGGGATTCATAACTGGGTCCCCAGAGCATTACCCTGGGTCTCTGGATTACCAGTCCAGCTCCAATAACACCTTGGCATTGCCTTCCCATTGTGTGCTTTCATTAAAATTAAATGTAAGTATACTACAATTGTGTGGATATAGGTAATTAGTCTGTGATGTTTGTGCAAGTAGTTCAGTTTGTCTGTGATTGAGCATTTTTTTTGTTCGTTCATGGAACGTGAGCATTGCTGTTGTTGTTAGTATTTATTACCCATTCATTATTGCCCTTGAGAACATAATCATAAGAAATTGGAGTAAGCCATTCAGATTAAATCTGCTCCACCATTTGATAAGATCATGGCTATCTGATTCCGCCCTTGACTCCATTTTCCTGCCTGTCTCCCATGACCTTAAGTTCTCTGGTGATTAAAAATATCTCAGCTTTGAATATATTCTTTGAGTCAACCTGCACACCATGTCAAAACATGTGCTAGCCTCTCTGAGGCCTGGTCTGGACAGTCCTCTGCTCCAAGGCTCACTCGGGATGGCCTTCCAGTGTAGCTACTGTTAGGAGGCCCATAGAATTCATATAGTGCAGAAGGAGGCCATTCGGCTTAATGAGTTGAATCGACAACAATCCCTCCCATGCCCTATCCCCTGTAATCCCACATATTTACGCTGCTAATCCTTAACACAAAGGGACAATTTAGTTTGGCCAATCAACCTAACTCACTCAGCTTTGGAGCATGGGAGAAAACCGGAGTACCCAAAGAAAACCCATGAGACACAGAGAGAATACGTAAACTCCGCACAGTCACCCAAGGCTGGAATTGAACCTGGGTCTCTAGCATTGTGAGGCAGCAGTGCTTACCACAATGCCATGTGATGCCTATAAATCACTCCCACCAGTGAATTCTTTCTTTTGTTATTTATTATCTTTACTCAAACTGATTCTACATCTTGATGGTCAGAACCAAGATTATTTTTCACTATCAGACAATAAGATATAGGAACAGAATTAGGCTATTAGGCATATCAAATCTGCTCTGCCATTTGATCATAATGGATCTATTTCTCAACCCCATTCTCTAACCTTTTCTCTGTGACCTTTGATCGCCTTATCAGTCAAGAACTTATCTGTCTATGTCTTGAATACATGCAATGACCCTGGCCTCCAGGGCTTTCTGCAACAATAAATTCCATAGATTCGATGTCTTTTGGTTTAATCTCAGTTCCATAGGATGGTCCTTTTATGCTGAGCTGTATCTTTGGATTCTAGTCTCTCCTATTAATGGAAACATCTTCTCTATGTCCACTCGACCCAGGCCTTTCAGTGTCCTGTAAGTTTCAATGAGATCCCCATTTATCCTTCTACACTCCATCAAGTATGGTCCCAGAGTCCTCAAACACTCCTTATATATCAAGCCTTTAATTCTCAGGATCATTCTCATGAACCTCCTCTGGACCCTGGTGAGCCTTAGATACACTGGCCAAAATTGTTCACAATATTCCAAATATGGCCTTATAAAGCCTTAGCAGTACAACCCTGTTTTTGTATTCTATTGTACTGATCTCATCTTTTTTTAACAGAGACACCCATGTCCTTTTCCTTTCTTCCTGTCCTTTCAAAATGTCAAATATTCTGGAATATTCCATTCCCATTTATCGTCACTTAGCAACCATTTATCAGTAGGGGCTTTCACACCATGCTTCTTTCTCTCTATTGGTGCTATCAATTTATCCGTCTTGTTATGAATGCTGTGAACATTCAGATGTAGAACCTTCAAATCTGTCTTTTTCCCCTACTCTGACCTTATTTGCTGCATTTGCCTGAGGAAGACACAGAGTGTTGAAAGCTCGCTTTTTTACTATCAAATAAATCGGTTGGATTATAAATTGGTGTTGCTAAATTCTTACTGAGTTCTTATTTGCTGGTGCATTCGCACACTTTGTCCTTTTGTGTCGTGCTTTGGTTAACATTGCCCTATTTGCTATTCTATAGCCTTGTCCGTTTTCTTTAACTTTCCAAATCTCCCCTCATATGAACTCTCCCCACTTTTCAGTTTAAAACCTTCCCTACAGTGCTGGTTGTGTGGTTCACCAGTTCACTGGTCTCAGTTGCGTTCAGGTGAAGCTGATCCGAGACCCCATCTTACTCCAAGTACTGGTGCCAGTGCCCCATGAATCAAAACTCATATCCAACTTTGTGCAGCATATTCAACTCTCTGATCTTACTTACCAATTTGCTTGTGGTTCCATAGAGATTTATCTAGAGAATATTACCTTTGATCTAGAGATTTTTTCCTTTTCTGGTTCTGTTTATTGACTTAGTACCCCCTTGTTCTCACTCACTTAGCAGAACTTGCTTCTTAGTCCTTACCCAGGACATAACCTCAGTAATTTTCAACATTTTCAGGTAGCTAGTATCACAGCTTGGCTAGGGATACAACGAGTTCTGAGGCATGATTACAGCACTGTAAACTGGGATGTTGTTGGGGTGCATAGTGTACTCAGCCATTCCTTGATATTACTTGGAATTTACTGAATTGGCAGAAGACTGGCATCTGTGATGGTGGGGATGGCGGGAGCTGGCTGAGATGGATAATTTACTCAGCACTTCTGGCTGAATATCATTTCATTTGATTTATTATTGTCACATGTATTAACATACAATGAAACATATTGCTTCTTGCACGCTATACAAACATATACCATTCATGAAGAAGGAAACAAGAGATTGCAGAATGTAGTGTTACAGTTATAGATAGGGTGTAGAGAAAAATCAATGCAAAATATATCTTTTCAAAAGTCTGACAACAGCAGGGAAGAAGCTGTTCTTGAGGCACTTGGCATGTGACCTCAGACTTTTGTATCTTTTTCCTGATGGAAGAAGGTGGAAGAGAGAATGTCAATGGTGCATATGGTCCTTAATTATGCTGGCTGCTTTGTCAAGCAGCGGAAAGTGTAGACAGAGTCAATGGATCAGAGGGTGGTTTGCGTGATAGATTAGGCTACATTCATGATCCTTTGTTGTTCCTTGTGGTCTTGGGCAGAGCAGGAGTCATACCAAGTTGTGATGCAACCAGAAAGAAAACTTTCAATGGTGCATCTGTGAAAGTTGGTGACGATGTAGAGATGCTGGCGTTGGACTGGGGTAAACTCAGTAAGAATCTGGCAACACCAATTTTAAATCCAACCGATTTATTTGATAGTAAATCTGCGAGCTTTCGACTTTTTTGTCTTCGTCAGGCAAATGCAGTGTTCTAGTCTGCAATAGCACACATATCAGCACAGACAGTCACAGATTGCTGATTAGAATGCGAATCCTTACACCTAACCTGCTATTCAAGTGTTAAAGTGGCTAACAATGTGTGTGAAGGGAACCCTGAGCATCGGTTAGAGAAATGTGTATTTTCTCCAGACAGCACAGTAAGTGAGGTTTTTTGCTAACCCAGGCAAGTCACGGGGGTTACAGATAGTGTGACATGAAGCCAAAATCCCTACTAAGACCATCCTCGTGTGCAGAACTTGGCTATCAGTCTCTGCTCAGCGACTCTGCGCTGTCGTGTGTCACGAAGGCCCCCTTGAAGAACATTTACCCGAAGGTCGGAGGCCTGTGACTGCTGAAGTGTTCGTCCACAGGAAGGGAACTGTTTTGCCTGGTGATTGTTGAGCGATGTTCATTCATCCACTGTCGTAGTGTCTGCATGGTCTTCCCAATGTACCATGCTTCGGGACATCCTTTCTTGCAACGTATTAGGTAGACAACGTTGGCTGAGTTGCAAGGGTATATACCGTGTACCTGGTAAATGGTATCCTAATGTTTGATGATGTCGTCCATGTCTATGGTCCAGCATGTCTTGCAGAGGTTGCTGTGGCAGAGTTGTGTGGTATTGTGTGTATTGACTGAA
The DNA here is from genome assembly GCA_024679065.1 of Sphyrna mokarran. Taxonomy (NCBI): domain Eukaryota; kingdom Metazoa; phylum Chordata; class Chondrichthyes; order Carcharhiniformes; family Carcharhinidae; genus Sphyrna; species Sphyrna mokarran. The sequence continues at coordinate 77,369,648 of JAGIQG010000008.1, read as the reverse complement.
ATTTATGAGCCCTAGCAAAACTGAATTCAGTAAAATTTTTAGGTTGGAGTTGTGCATAGCTCAAAGGAAAATGGATGTATTTGTTGGAGGTCAATCATTGTAGCCCAGGACATTAGTGCGGGTAGTGTCCTCAAACATTACCCTTCAGGTCCAAACATCTTCAGCTGCTTCATCAATGACCTTTCTTCAAACATGAACTCAGCAATGAGGATGTTGGCTGATGATTGCCTGTTAAGTAGCATTTGTGATTCCACAAATACTAAAGTTGTTCATGCCCACATGCAACAAAAGGTGCACAATGTTCTGGCAGGCAATAACATAGCTAACAATAGAGAAAATTATAACCATTCTCACTTGAATGTTCAATAGCATTACCACTATTGAAAGCCTGATAATCAGCATCCAGGGGGTCAACTTTGATCAGAAACTGAACTGGACCAGCCATGTAAATAAAAGCAAAATGCTGAGGATGCTGGAAACTGAAACAAAAGCAGAAAGTGTTGGAAAATCTCAGCAGATCTGACAGCCTCTGAAGCCAATGCTTCGGGTCAGGAACACCTTTTGTCAGAGCCATGTACATATTGCAGCTACAAGAGCAGGTTGGGGACTATGATTTCTTTGACAAGGAAATCACCTCCTGACTCCCCAAAATTTATCCACCTGGCACAAGTCAGGACTGTGAATGAATACTCTCCATCTGCCTGGATGAATCCAGCTTCAACATTCAAGAAGCTTGGCACAATCTAGGACAAAACAACCTGCTCAGTATTCCATGCAGCATCTTAACCATTCACTCCCTGCACCACCAATGCACAGTAACTGTATCAACTACAGAACACACTGCAGCATTTTGCTAAGCCTTCTTTGACAGTACTTTCCAAATCTGAGACATCAACCACCTCGACAGCAAGGCAGAACATGCATGGGAATGAAAGTCCAGAAGATGTGCTGGTTAGGTGCATTGGCCATGCTAAATTCTTCCTCAGTGTACTTGAACAAGCACCGGAGTGTGGCAACTATGGGATTTTCACAGTAGCTTCATTGCATTGTTAACGTAAGCCTACTTGTAACACTAATAAGTAAACTTCAACACACCATGTGCAAGTTCTCTTCCAATGTCACAGACCAGCTAGACTTGGAACTTTACCCAGCATTCCTTCACTGTCACCAGTGCAAAATCTGGGAACTCTTGTCACTGCATGGATTACAGTGGTTCAAGAGGGCAGCATACCATTATCTTCTCAAGGGCAACTAGTGGTGGGCAATAAATGTTGGTCTGGCCAGTGATAACTATATCCCATGAAGAAGTGTATAAATGTATGGAACATGCATGATGGTTCATGGGATGTTGGATAATTTGTATTGTTTACAATTTAGTAATCAATATGTTTAAATATAGGGTTGTATGGAATGGGGTGAATTGAGTATAATTCACAATGGATGTTGTGAGGGTGGATGAAGACTTTTGAATGGATCTATCTCACATTAAGTTGATTTTTCTTGATACCCTAGCTATGAAATCACACTACATCTGCAGTCTCTCCACTTTGTTTTGCTATGTACGGTATACTTTGTCTGTATAGCACAAGAATATTACTTTTCACTAATATATGTGACAATAAAAATCAAATTGAAACATTTACCTGGCCTTGTGCAAAGGGAAGGTTTGCACCTGGAATAGAGAGAAGGTTTGGAGAGGAAGAAAGCGGCACAGGGAAGATTTGGAGAGGAAGAGAGTGGCACAGGGAAGATTTGGAGAGGAAGAGAGTGGCACAGGGGAGGTTTGGAGAGGAAGAGAGTGGCACAGGGAAGATTTGGAGAGGAAGAGAGTGGCACAGGGAAGATTTGGAGGTGGAGAGAGGCAAAGGAAGGTGTGGACCAGGTTTGGACCATGTGTTGGGAAGGTTTGGAGGGGGTAGGTGGAGGCCCTGAGTGTGGAGGGAGAGAGGGAAGCTGCAAACCCTGTGTTTAGAGGGGGACCCTGTGTGTAGATGGAGAGAGGGGAAGGCAGACTGTGTAGAAAGTGTGTGTGTGTACGGGGAGAGGGAGGTGCAAACCCTGTGCGTGGAGGGGGAGAAAGGAAGAGCAGAACCTGTGTGTGGAGGGGAAGTGTGGAGGTGAAGCCCCTGTGGAAGGTGTGTGTGGAGGTGCAGCTCCTGTGGACGGTGTGTGTGTGTGTGGAGGTGCAGCCCCTGTGGAAGGTGTGTGTGGAGGTGCAGATCCTGAGGAAGGTGTGTGTGGAGGTGCAGCCCCTGTGGAAGGTGTGTGTGGAGGTGCAGCCCCTGTGGAAGGTGTGTGTGGAGGTGCAGATCCTGTGGAAGGTGTGTGTGGAGGTGCAGCCCTGTGGAAGGTGTGTGTGGAGGTGCAGATCCTGTGGAAGGTGTGTGTGGAGGTGCAGATCCTGTGGAAGGTGTGTGTGTGTGGAGGTGCAGCCCTGTGGAAGGGTGTGTGTGTGGAGGTGCAGCCCCTGTGGAAGGTGTGTGTGGAGGTGCAGCCCCTGTGGAAGGTGTGTGTGTGTGGAGGTGCAGACCCTGTGGAAGGTGTGTGTGGAGGTGCAGACCCTGTGGAAGGTGTGTGTGGAGGTGCAGATCCTGTGGAAGGTGTGTGTGGAGGTGCAGATCCTGTGGAAGGTGTGTGTGGAGGTGCAGATCCTGTGGAAGGTGTGTGTGGAGGTGCAGATCCTGTGGAAGGTGTGTGTGGAGGTGCAGATCCTGTGGAAGGTGTGTGTGGAGGTGCAGATCCTGTGGAAGGTGTGTGTGGAGGTGCAGATCCTGTGGAAGGTGTGTGTGGAGGTGCAGATCCTGTGGAAGTGTGTGTGGAGGTGCAGATCCTGTGGAAGGTGTGTGTGGAGGTGCAGATCCTGTGGAAGGTGTGTGTGGAGGTGCAGATCCTGTGGAAGGTGTGTGTGGGGGTGCAGATCCTGTGGAAGGTGGGTGTGGAGGTGCAGACCCTGTGGAAGGTGTGTGTGGAGGTGAGGTGCAGCCCCTGTGGAAGGTGTGTGTGTGTGTGGAGGTGAGCCCCTGTGGAGGTGTGTGTGTGTGGAGGTGCAGCCCCTGTGGAAGGTGTGTGTGTGTGGAGGTGCAGCCCCTGTGGAAGGTGTGTGTGTGTGGAGGTGCAGTGCGCCGGGCGGTGTGTAGGTGGCGCAGTCATTGCCCGCTGTCAGTGTTGGAGCGGCGGGGCTGGGCTGCAGTGAGGAGCGGGGGGGTGTAGATGGCGCAGGGCGGTGAGCCGGGAGGCTGCAGCTCGGATTGCGGGCACTCCCGGCTGAGTGCACGGGAAGATGGCGGCGGAGGATCGGGAGAGGGACCAGGCCCGCAGTGATAATGCCAAACACAAGCGAAAGGAGCAGCTGAAGCGCTGGCTGGGCTCCGACACTGACCGGGAGTCCGATCGGCCCCGCACACAGCATCTGCGGGTCAAGTTCGCCGAGGGAGCCGTGTTCCTGGCGGCCTGCTCCAGCGGCGACCGAGATGAGGTGGAGAAGATGCTGCTGAAAGGAGCTGACATCAACTACACCAATGTGGATGGACTGACCGCCCTGCACCAGGTAAACCGCCAGAGACCGGGGGCACAGAGAGCGTTGACAGGCACACTGTCCAGGGAGAGTGACCCGCTGCCCAGGGAGGGAGGGAGGGTGACCCGCTGCCCAGGGAGGGAGGGAGAGTGCCCGCTGCCCAGGGAGGGAGGGAGGGTGACCCGCTGCCCAGGGGGAGGGAGGGAAGGTGACCCGCTGCCAGGGAGGGAGGGGGGTGACCGCTGCCCCAGGGAGGGTGACCCGCTGCCCAGGGAGGGAGGGAGGGTGACCCCCTGCCCAGGGAGGAGGGAGGTGACCCGCTGCCCAGGGAGGGAGGGTGACCCGCTGCCCAAGGAGGGAGGGAGACCCGCTGCCCAGGGAGGGAGGGAGGGTGACCCGCTGCCCCAGGGAGGGAGGGTGACCCGCTGCCCAGGGGGAGGGTGACGCTCCCAGGGAGAGTGATGATGTAGAGAGAGTGACCCGTTGTCCAGAAGAGTGACCCACAGAAGTGACCCCCTGCCAGGGAGAGTGACCCGCTGCCCAGGGAGGAGGGAGAGTGACCCGCTGCCCAGGGAGGGAGGGAGAGTGACCCGCTGCCCAGGGAGGGAGGGAGAGTGACCCGCTGCCCAGGGAGGGAGGGAGAGTGACCCGCTGCCCAGGGAGGGAGGGAGAGTGACCCGCTGCCCAGGGAGGGAGGGAGAGTGACCCGCTGCCCAGGGAGGGAGGGAGAGTGACCCGCTGCCCAGGGAGGGAGGGAGAGTGACCCGCTGCCCAGGGAGGAGGGAGAGTGACCCGCTGCCCAGGGAGGGAGGGAGAGTGACCCGCGCCCAGGGAGGGAGGGAGAGTGACCCGCTGCCCAGGGAGGGAGGGAGAGTGACCCGCTGCCCAGGGAGGAGGGAGGGTGACCGCTGCCCAGGGGGAGGTGACCCTCCCAAGGAGGGAGGTGACCCGCTGCCCAGGAGAGGAGGGTGACCCGCTGCCCAGGGAGGGAGGGAGAGTGACCCGCTGCCCAGGGAGGGAGGGAGAGTGACCCGCTGCCCAGGGAGGGAGGGAGGGTGACCCGCTGCCCAGGGAGGGAGGGAGAGTGACCCGCTGCCCAGGGAGGGAGGGAGGGTGACCCGCTGCCCGGGAGGGGGGAGGGTGACCCGCTGCCCAGGGAGGGAGGGAGGGTGACCCGCTGCCCAGGGAGGGAGGGAGGGTGACCCGCTGCCCAGGGAGGTGACCCGCTGCCCAGGGAGGGAGGAGGTGACCCTGCCAGGGAGGGAGGGTGACCCGCTGCCCAGGGAGGGGGGTGACCCGCTGCCCAGGGAGGGAGGGTGACCCGCTGCCCAGAGAGTGATGATGTAGAGAGAGTGACCCGTTGTCCAGAGAGAGTGACCCACAGAAGTGACCCGCTGCCCAGGGAGAGTGACCCGCTGCCCAGGGAGGGAGGGAGAGTGACCCGCTGCCCAGGGAGAGTGACCCGCTGCCCAGGGAGGGAGGGAGAGTGACCTGCTGCCCAGGGAGAGTGATGATGTAGAGAGAGTGACCCGTTGTCCAGAGAGAGTGACCCACAGAAGTGACCCGCTGCCCAGGGAGAGTGATGATGTAGAGAGAGTGACCCGTTGTCCAGAGAGAGTGACCCACAGAAGTGACCCGCTGCCCAGGGAGAGAAAGTGAGTGACTCACTATATAGAGAGTGACCCGCTGCCCGGAGAGGGAGAGTGACCCGCTGCCCAGAGAGGGAGAGTGACCGGCTGCCCAGGGAGGGAGGGAGGGTGACCGGCTGCCCAGGGAGGGAGGGAGGGTGACCCGCTGCCCAGGGAGGGAGGGAGGGTGACCGGCTGCCCAGAGAGGGAGGGTGACCCGCTGCCCAGGGAGGGAGAGTGATGATGTAGAGAGAGTGACCCGTTGTCCAGAGAGAGTGACCCACAGAAGTGACCCGCTGCCCAGGGAGGGAAAGTGAGTGACTCACTATATAGAGAGTGACCCGCTGCCCATGGAGGGGGGTGACCCGCTGCCCAGGGAGGGAGAGTGACCGGCTGCCCAGGGAGGGAGGAGGGTGACCGGCTGCCCAGGGAGGGAGGAGGGTGACCGGCTGCCCAGGGGGGGGGGGAGGTGAACGCTGCCCAGGGAGGGGGGAGGGTGACCGGCTGCCCAGGGAGGGGGGGAGGGTGACCGGCTGCCCAGGGAGGGGGGGAGGGTGACCGGCTGCCCAGGGGGAGAGGGAAAGTGAGTGATTCACTATAGAAAGAGAGAGTGACCCGCTGCCCAAGGAGGGGGAGAGAGGGAGACCCACTGCCCAAGGAGGGGGAGAGAGGGAGACCCACTGCCCAAGGAGGGGGAGAGAGGGAGACCCGATGCCCACAGAGAGCGTCCTGGTGCCCAGAGACCCGCTGTCCAGAGACAGTGAGTGACCCGCTGCCAGAGACAGTGAGTGACCCGCTGCCCAGAGGTGGGGAGAGAGAGAGAGAGTGTGACCCTAACCAGGGGTGGGATGGCAGGGACCGCAGAATGATCTCATTCCCTGACTTGTCAACTCTCACCCTAGGGGGAAATATGGTCAATGAGTAACTTCCAATTAGCCCAACGAGAGAGGGAGAGCCGCTCAGCTGGCTGGCGAGAGAGGGAGACCACTGCCCAGGGGTGGGGTGGTAAGGAGTACGGAGTAAGGTCACTCCCTGACTTGTATACTTTCACCCTCGGGGAACACGGGGAATGAGCAGCTTCCAGTTAACTCAGAATCCAGGGAAACTCATTTGCAACCTTTATATCAAACAGGGAAAGGACCAATGGAAGGAATGGCTGAAAAGTTATCGAGACCATCTCAAATGGGAAAGGGACTAGCAATAACTTTCTCCAGTGTTTCTGTGCACTTTTTAAAAGTTACTGTGTCTGAATTGGGCAGAGAATCCTGGTTTGGCTGTTTTGTTCCTGGTCCCAACTCTAGCTGTAGGCTCGTGCTTCAGCATCTGGTTCCTGGTCAAGTTGCTCTGCTGTCCACTCCTGTACTTGTGTGTCTATCTATGTGTTACCTCTGCCTGAGAGCAGCCCCAGGCCAGAACGCACAGAATAATTTGGAATCGAATTTAGTGAACGGAAAATGTCCTTTTCAAGAGTCCGATCCACGTCCCGAGTCTTACAGTGATATGAATGCTTGGGGGGGGGGGGGGGAGGCAGTGCTGCTGTCACAATATTTCAATTATCAACAGTCACTCCTGGTGAGAGGCAGGTGATTTAGAATGACAGGATAAGGTTTAGAGTTAAGACCCTAGGATTGACTGCAGCTTCTGTCCTATAGCTGACTGTTATCCGATTTACTGATGTCAACCTTTGGTAAAGATCAGCATTTCTGTCGTTGTCACCCTAGAAGCTGCCAATACAGAAGGATGAAGTCCATTCGGCCCGTATGTGCCAACTTCTATCAACTTAAAAGCTAACCACCCCCATCAAACGTGCACTTTCTGCTGCGTATCATCACTTACTTCAAATATTTATACACTTATTGTTTAAAAGATGCAATGTTTTCAGCCTAAACCCAACTACTTCCTAGCGAAAAATGTTTCAGTGCTCTGCAAATAAAATTATCTGAACAAATTTAAGGAATGCTTGGGAAAACAGGAGTGTTTTTGTTAGAACAGAGATTATTCAGGTTGATTTGACATCGGCGTTTCAAACTAATGATGCAGTGGAACAAATTAGGTACAGAGAGGTGGGTTTTGAAGCAGTTGAGAGGAGAAAAGTTTTACAGTGAGGGGATGCAGTATTTATGTAAAGGGTTGTGAGACGGTGGAATGCAACATTGAAGGAAAGCGGAATAAAAGGATATGGTCACATGAGATTATGGCAGCTGGTGTTGTGGAGGATAATCTCCCAACAAGGCCAAGTAACAGATTTCCTTGTAAATTCTATCTGAGTCCATGTAACTCTCCTTGCTTAGTCTTTGAACAGATAAACCTCTTGTCTGATTCTCCAACACAAGACAACAGATAATAAATCAGCTCAGCTGCCAATTTGCGGAGTTTCTCAATCAAACTGTTTGCTCAAGCTTGAGAAAGCCACCAGATTTTAAAACTCTCCCATTATGTTAGGAGTGTTTTTAAAACACAAAAAGATAACAAACTCTAAAGGTTAGCCTTTGTTGTATTGGACAGTAAAAGAAAAAGTAATAACTCGCGTCAGTACCATGCCTATAATTATCACAGGACATTTCAAAACACTTTACAACCAAATTTTAAAGTCCAGTCATTGATGTGATAAGAAATAGGATCACAAGGAAGCCATTTGACAGTTGCAATCTATTTTGTCATTCAACAAAATCATAACTACCTCAATTACATCTTCCCTCACAATCCCCATTTTTTCTAATTCTTTTCATATCTAGAAATCTATCTTTCTCTGCCTTGCATGTACTCAAAAACTGAACATTTCAACCTTTCCAGGAGAGAATTTACAAGTGAAGAGATTTTTCTACTCTCAGCCCGAAAATGGTCAACCCCTTATTCTGACGCTAAGGTACCGTGCTCTAGACTTTCCAATCAGAGTAAACATTTTCTTTGCAGCTATACACTCATATTCCTTAATATTCTTTTCAGAATATTAAGATTTCTTCCAAATTTTAGGGATCATAAGCCTAGTCTGCGCACACTGTCCTCATAGAGCAATCTCTAATCCCCATGAACCTTCTTTGCTCTTTCTATCTCTCTGTAAGGCAAGTATATCCTTCCTTTGGTAATGAAACCAAGACTGTGTCAGCACTGCAGGTGTGGTCTCACCAATGCTCTATATACTTTCAGGAAGACTCCTTTATTCATATCTTTCCATTAAGGTTAACATAGCTCTTTCCTGATTTCTTGCTGTACTTGCCTGTTAACTTTCTGTGATTCATGCACAAGAACACCCAGGTCCCTCTGAATGTCATCATTTCCCAATCAAATTACTGTTGAAGAAATATTTTGCTTTTCTTGTCTTAACAAGGTAGATAAGTGCATGCTGCTTCACCTTGTATGCCATCTGCTATGTTTTTGCTCACACCCCACACTTTCAACCTAGCAATTTACCATCAGCAAATTTGGATACATTGTACTTGGTCCCCTTCTGATAATCACTGATGTAGTTGTAGAAAGCTTCTTGTAGTGCCCCATATTTACAGTGTGGCAACCTAACAGTTTGGTCATTTTGACTCCCTGTTTTCTGTCAATTTATCACTCTTCTATCCATGTTTATATATTACCTCCAATTTCAGAGATTTACAACATGGAAACGGGCGCTTCAGCCAATCTGTCCATGCTGCACTTTTTTTAACGACTAAGCTAGTCCCAATTGTCCGTGGTTGACCCATGTAACTGTCTAAATGCTTTTTAAAAAACAAAATTGTACCCGCTTTTATTACTATTTCTGGCAGCTTGTTCCAGACACTCACCTCCTCTATGTGAAAAAATTGCCACTCTGGACCTTTTTGTATCTCTCCCCTCTCATCTTAAATCTATGTCCTGTCATTTTAGATTCCCCTACCTTTGGGAAAAGATATTGACTATCTACCTTGTCTATTCCCCTTACGATTTTACAGACCTCTATAAGATTACCTCTAAGCTTTCTACGCTCCAGAGAAAAATGTCCCAGATAATCCAGCCTCTCCTTATATATCAATGTACCAAGTTCCGTTAGCATCCTCATCAATCTTTTCTGCATGCTTTTTAGTTTAATAATATTCTTTCTATAATAGGATGACTAGAACTGTACATAATATTCCAAGTGTGGCTTTACTAATGTCTTGTACAACTTCAACAAAATGTCCCAAGTCCTGTATTCAATGTTCATGAGCCTAACTTTCTGTCCATTAGCCAATACTGATTTATGCTAATATATTACCCTATTCCCTGAGCCCTAATCTTCTGTAATAAATTTGTTATCAAGCATCTTTTATTGAAAATCCAGATACACTACAACCACTGGATTTCCTCTTGCTTTGCTCTCCAGGCACCCATCTCAAAAAAATTCTAAACTGATTTGTCAAAAATGATTTTCTTTTCATAAATCTATGTTCACGGCGCCCTATCATTATGATTTTTGAAAGTGCTCTGGTGCTAATCCTCAATAGTAGATTTTAGCATTTTCTCATTTGACAGTAAGATCTTTAATATCCAGCATGCGGGGTGAAGAGCAATGCGGGTTGATCAGAAATATTGGATAACAACGAGTTTCATTTACCAGTGAAAGATGGTGCAATACTTGTAATGTGAAATAATATACAAATATTCAGGAAGTGAAGACCAGTATTTTATTTTACTTCTAACCTTCAGTAATACATTGAGGCATAGATTAAAATATGAAATAATACAGTATATAGATAAGGGTTCTGGATAACTTTGGCATTGTCTCCAGTTGGTTGGCATGGTGGTACACTGCTGCCTCATAGCGCCAGGGACCTGGTTCAGTTCTAGCCCTGAGTCACGGTCTGTGTGGAGTCCACACTTTCTCCCCGTGTCTGCTTGGGTTTCCCCTGGATGCTCTGATTTCTTCCCACACCCCAAAAATATGAGGATTAGGTTGATTGTCAGGGAGAGTAGCAGGTAAATGTGTGGGATTACGGGAATAGGGCCTGGGTGGGATTGTAGTTGGTACAGACTCGATGGGCTGAATGACTCCCTTTTGTACTGCAGGAATTCTATGATTATTTGGGTTAGGGAAAGTCAGCAATTTCAGTTAGTTCAGAATTCTAGTTGGTAGAGTGCTGGATAACACCAGCATTTCTGATGTCTGCTTAATTGGCTAATATTAACTCCCTCATTTTAGAATAGAGTGGTCACAGCTCCCGTCTGGTGCCACTTGGACGGCTGGTAACTCTCTGAGAAATCCTGCTTCCAGCCTATTAATGGCCAATTATATAAATGATAATGGGCAACCACGATAGTCTTGGGCAGGCTTCCCACTGGCTTTAAACTGGGAGGTGGCTGGGGAAGGGTGTTGCAACTGGGGACCACAGTGTCCCATATAATCCAGCCCAGGTTTCTGTCTTGGCTATACATCAAATGAATCCATATCTGTGCTATTAATTCATATCTTTTGTCATTGTGAATTATTTGTGATTTTAAATTAGTTTATTTTTCTGATGTCAGTTTAGTCTCTTATGCTCGATTATCTTAGCGTTCTTACTTTCCTGACTTACTGTGCTTGTTTTCACTCGAACAGTCGTGCTGTTTAACACAAGCTTGACATCTTTCTTGCTGCTTTTGAATTTACCCTTTCCTGACTCTTCTATCCCTGCTCCTTTGTGTGTTTAAAGCCCTCTCTGCAGCTCGAATGATTCAATTTGCCAGGACATTTAGGGTAACTGTCCAATAGAACAGTTTGCTCTTTTCCCAGCACTGGTGCCAGAATTAAAACCTCTGCTTCCCACGCACTTAACCTTTTAATCTGTTTATCCCAATATCAATTTGCATATAGTTTGGTAACAAGAGATTATTGCCTGTGTTTGGAGGCCTCCTTGAGCTCAGAGGTTAGACATGGACTATGATGGCGCTATCTTTTTTTTTAACTGTGTTTTCTCTTACTGTCTGAATTTCTGTAGATTGCACCAGGATTGGTGCACTCAAGCCAGTGATACCTAAATTTAAACTCTTCGCTAATTTCAAAACTAATTCCTGTCAGCGTGCTGAGCGTTTTATTTTATTTTTGGTAGGGCAATGGAATTCGGGTCTGGTGACAGGGAATTTGATTTAGTGCCTAATGAAAGCCTATATTGCTAACAGATTAAACAATCATACAGTGATACAGCACAGATGCAGACCTTTTAGCTTGTGTTTTTGGCCAGTCTTTTGAATGAGATATTTAATTCGTCTGCTCTCCTGCCCTTTCCTCACAGTCTGGCAAAGTTTTTCCTTTGAATATATACCCATTTTCTTTTTGAAAGTTAATATTGAACCTGCTTCTAATGGTCTTACTGGCAGTACATTCCAGATCCCTGCAACTCAAAAAGTGTTGTCTTGTACTGCCCCTGGTGCTTTTGCCAATGATCTGAAATTGGTGTTCATTGACCCTTCTGCCACAGTTGCTCCTTTGTTACTGTAACAAAATCCCTCATCATTTTGAACATCACTCAAGGCGGCAGAATGGTTGGCACTGTTGCCTCACAGAGCAAGGGTCCCGGGTTTGATTCCTAACTTGTGTCACTGTCTGTGCGGAGTTTGCACACTCCCCCAATGCCTGCCTGGGTTCCCACTGGTGCTGTATTTCCTCCCACAGTTTGAAAGGATTGCTGGTTAAGTGCATTGGCCATGCTAAATTCTCCCTCAGTGTACCCAAAGAGGCGCCGGAATGTGGTGACTTGGGATTTTTATAGTAACTTCACTGTCGTGTTAATGTAAGCCTACTTTAACACTAATAAATAAATAAACTTTAATCTCCTTCAGCTTTCTGTGCTGTAAGGTGAACAAACCCATCTTTTCCACATTCCCTGGGACTTTTTTTGTAAATCTTTTGCACTCTTTCCAAGTCCTTAACATCCTTTCAAAATGTGGTGCCCAGAATTAGCTGAAGTGTAACCAGACTTGTTTTTACATAAGGGTCTAATGGAACTTTCTTACTTTTGTACTGTATGTCTTTTCAATGAAGAATCCCCTTTCAATGAAGAATCCTAACATACAAATCACACTCAACCCAATTTTGTGCCTGTTGAGTAGTGTGCTCTATTCTGGTTCAGAGGACAGTATGTTTATATCTACATTAATTTGCACTGTTATGTCATAAATGAAGTGGATAGTTACAGATTGACCCTGAGTCAGGAGTGCGGCTTGTTATAAAAGGAGCTCAGATGCAAAAAAAAGTCCAAAGCAAGAATGTATGGCTTGTTTTTCAAATTGATCTGAGTCTGGTAAGCTCTATAAATGGCAGTGTGCCTATGGTCATGTTTCTGCAGCTGGGTTTAGAGCTGTGATGATAATCAGTTACCCTTTCCATCTCCTCTTCTCGTTTCCTTGGAGAAAGTAAACCACTCGTATGTTTGGAGACGGGAGTTGAGAGTTATTAAAACAGAAAATGCTGCATAAATTCAGCATCTGTGGAGAGAATTGTAGTTAACATTTCAAGGTCTAAATGACACTTCAACAGAGTTAATGGCTTGGGTCATTTTGACCCAAAACATTAACTCTGTTTCTCTCTCCACAGATACTGCCAGACCTGCTGAGTTTTTCCTGCATTTTCTGTTTTTATTGCCAATTGCCAGCATCTGCAGTATTTTACTTTTAGTTGAGAGTTATTGTTGGGGAGAACATAAGACACAGGATTAGTTTAGGTTCATAGGGTAAGTGCGTGATGGGTCACAGAGTTATTGTGGAGCCCGCATGTTGGGTCAAGGGATTGCAGGTTTGGCATGTTGAGCCATGGCAGGATCAGCAAGTTGGGTCAAATAGTTATTGAGGGTTCTGCATGTTGGATCAAGGGGTTATTGAGAGGCCTGCATGCTGAATCAGCTGGTCATTGCAGGACCAGTATGTTGGGTCAAGGGGCTATTACTGGGCCAGTGTGTTTGACCATATGCTTATTGAGGGTTGGATGACAGGTGTACTGCGGGTCAGTGTGACAGGTTATTGGATTATTCCACGGTTGGTGTACGGCCAAGTGTTATTCTGGGGTCAGCATGATAGCTCACTGGGTTTATTAGAATCAGCATGTCTGCTCACAGTTTTTGGAAGGTTAGTGTGTTGGATCGTTGGATCATGGGATCACTGGGAGGTCGGTGCATTGGGTCATGGGATCATTGGGAGGTCAGTGCATTGGATCCTGGAGTTATTGGGAGGTCCGTGCATTGGATCATGGGATTATTAGGAGGTCCGTGCATTGGATCATGGGATTATTGGGCGGTCCGTGCATATGATCATGGGATTATTGGGAGGTCCGTGCATTGGATCACGGGGTTATTGGGAGGTCAGTGTGTTGGGTCACGGAGTTATTGGGAGGTCAGTGTGTTGGGTCACGGGGTTATTGGGAGGTCAGTGTGTTGGGTCACGGGGTTATTGGGAGGTCAGTGTGTTGGTCACGGGGTTATTGGGAGGCCAGTGTGTTGGGTCACGGGGTTATTGGGAGGCCAGTGTGTTGGGTCACGGGGTTATTGGGAGGCCAGTGTGTTGGGTCACGGGGTTATTGGGAGGCCAGTGTGTTGGGTCACGGGGTTATTGGGAGGCCAGTGTGTTGGGTCACGGGGTTATTGGGAGGCCAGTGTGTTGGGTCACGGGGTTATTGGGAGGCCAGTGTGTTGGGTCACGGGGTTATTGGGAGGCCAGTGTGTTGGGTCACGGGGTTATTGGGAGGCCAGTGTGTTGGGTCACGGGGTTATTGGGAGGCCAGTGTGTTGGGTCACGGGGTTATTGGGAGGCCAGTGTGTTGGGTCACGGGGTTATTGGGAGGCCAGTGTGTTGGGTCACGGGGTTATTGGGAGGCCAGTGTGTTGGGTCACGGGGTTATTGGGAGGCCAGTGTGTTGGGTCACGGGGTTATTGGGAGGCCAGTGTGTTGGGTCACGGGGTTATTGGGAGGCCAGTGTGTTGGGTCACGGGGTTTTGGGAGGCCAGTGTGTTGGGTCACGGGGTTATTGGGAGGCCAGTGTGTTGGGTCACGGGGTTATTGGGAGGCCAGTGTGTTGGGTCACGGGGTTATTGGGAGGCCAGTGTGTTGGGTCACGGGGTTATTGGGAGGCCAGTGTGTTGGGTCACGGGGTTATTGGGAGGCCAGTGTGTTGGGTCACGGGGTTATTGGGAGGCCAGTGTGTTGGGTCACGGGGTTATTGGGAGGCCAGTGTGTTGGGTCACGGGGTTATTGGGAGGCCAGTGCGTTGGGTCACGGGGTTATTGGGAGGCCAGTGCGTTGGGTCACGGGGTTATTGGGAGGCCAGTGCGTTGGATCACGAGGTTATTGGGAGGTCAGTGCGTTGGATCACACGGTTACTGGGAGGTCAGTGCGTTGGATCACACGGTTACTGGGAAGTCTGTTGGATCATGGGGTCATTGGGAGGTCAGTGTGTTGGATCACGAGGTTACTGGGAAGTTTGTGCATTGGGTGATAGGATTACTGGGAGATCAGTATGTTGAATCACGGGGTTACTGGGAGGTCAGTACATTGGGTTATGGGGTTACTGGGAGGTCAGTGCATTGGGTCACAGGGTTATTAGGTGGTCAGTGTGTTGAGTCACAAGGTTATTGAGAGGTCAGTCTGTTGGGTCACGGACTTATTGGAAGGTCAGTGTGTTTGATGGCGGAGTTATGGTATTGGGATGCTGCGTGCTATTATATGGACATGTTTTCTTCCATTCTGTGGTTTTGTGATGGAACAATAAAAAATATCTTCTGTTTTTAATGAAAGCAATTCTTCTAAAGAGACCAAACACATACATTTTCACTTATGTTGTGACAGGTGATGTCTGCTTGAGTTCCTGCAGGCACCGGTAATACCAACATAGTAATCTTCTGTGTTTTACCCTTCTGTTTACTTCCTGCACTTTCAGTCCTGAAGGTGATGAATCTTGCTGAGGTGGGGCAACTGGAGACTTTAGCTGCTGCAGTAGTCTCACTTACTCTTCATGAGGCTGGCCGTCGGGCTGCAAGGATTGTCATTCATGAAACCTGGCTGACTGCATGTGCCCACCTTTCAACACCATCTCCCTTTCGAATCAGTGATACTTAGGCCAATTATGTTACCAATGCCTGACTGACTGCATTGCAGTTGAGGGAGTAGTGGGAAAGCATAAGGTTTTCCAAGCCTGTGAGTCAGAGACTGCCTCAATGGGCTGAGTTGTTAGTGGAATGTCTGTTGGAAATTTTCCATTGGATCAGCTGTCTTCCTCAGCCACTTACGTTGGGTTGCCATTCTCTGCCTTGGCATTTTCTGTGTCGAGGTGGAAAACTGGAATTTTTAAATAATATTTAGCCCAATGTCAAACATTGATTGGTTTTGCAAACCCGATGTGTTGGATAAGCTCGTAAAGATAATGACAGGGAAGCTGGGCTGAAGGTCGCTGAAATGTTCAGTGTCTTTTTTTCTGGGAAATAAGATAATTGAAGAACATTTACCATCTTTCAAAGGATGTGCAGCCATTTGTGATTAAAGCAGTGGGATTGTCGACTAATCCTCACTCCCTAATGACTCTGCTAAGTTAAGCATCTCCTGAATCCCAGGATCAGTCTTGCCAGATATTTCCTGAGTGCTTTTATTTTATCTCAAAATTAACATTAACCTAGTTTTGATATGAGTTTATCCACTGTCTACTTAGTTGCGTTTGTGCATTTTGTTTTTATTTTGTGTGGGTCCCTACACCATGAATATCTTCAAAGCACAGTGTGGGGAGCTCTGCTGTGAGAGGGCTGAACTTAGACAAAGCCTCTCATTGATTTGTAACCTCTATCTCTGGTGGTAGCATTTCAGAGCCATGTCCAATGGTCCTAACACACCTCCTGACTTCAATTCATGGTGATTATTCTTATTTTGTTAGCTTAACTGAATATTATAAATATATGTGGCAGTTATGGTACCATCATGTGAGTTATTAAGGTCTTGTTAGTAACTCGAAAGTGTGTTTATAATGAAATAGAAGATTTGCGAGGCAGTGAGGAAAGAATTGTTTCACAAGCAGCTTGAGTTAGGTGGAGCTCTCCCTTCTTCATTCCCAGCATTCATCCTGAAATCCAGTTGCAATAATGCTGAAATGTTTTCAGATGTAAATGGGCTAGAGGTTCCTCTCAGTTTCTCTCACACTTCTGTTGTCTCCTCTCACTTTCTCTCCTTTCCCCCTCTCTTGTTTCCTCTCCTATCGCTATCTTTCTCTTCTTGTCCTTTTTCTCTCTCTCCTGCTTTCTCTTCCCCTTTCCTTGGCTTTCTCTCTCTCTCTTTTTTTCCCTAGGTTTTTCTGTCTTCCCTTTTCCCTCACTGTCTTTGTCTCTCCCCTTTCCCTTATTTTCTCACTCTCCTTTTTCTTGCTTTTTTGCTCCTTTTTTTCACTTTCTCTCTTCCATTTTCATTTGTTTTCCACCTCACTCCCCCTTTTCTCACTTCCCCCTCTCTCTCTCTCTCTCCTCTCACTTTCTCCTTCTTTCATTATCTCCCCCTTCTCTCACATTTTGCACTCTCCTTCTCCTCACGCTCTTACTCTAGTGTACAGGATTCTTTCTTGGCCTTTGCTCTCCCTCTGTTGCACATACTCTCTCTTTCATTGGATGCCTCCACCGGATGTTGATTGATGGCACTGTGCCGAAGGAGTTCTTTTGGCCAAAATCAATTTGAAATATCCAATGAGAAAAACAACATGGTCTGACCAGTTTGTGTATAATATCTTTCAAAAAAATCAATGTGAATCTTTTCCATTTCATTGACAGATCTGACTTTGTGCTTCATTTTACAGAGAGTAGCATTTCTGGATTGAAGTGCTTGTTTCATTCTGTTTAGCTCATCTTTCACTTTAGGAAGTGGTAGGAATGGAATTAATTAGAGATATATGCTAAGTGCACACATTTCTTAAATATGGTTTGAATCTGCTCACCTGTCAACATCCCAATATTGGTATTAATATTGAATTCTCATTTTAGCTCCCTAATCACTGCACCATTATACTCTGCATACACTTTCTAATTCTATATAGACTCTGTTTCTGACAGCTATTACATTTTTAACATTTCCTTGTATTAAGTCACAACTTTTGAGCAACTGTCTCTTGTTTCTGTGACCAGTCACCTGGCATTTGACCAGATCTGAATGTTAGACCATTTGAATGATTTGGTCGAGGACTGGATTTGACCTCAGTTGCAGCTTTTATGACTGCTCTTTGTCAGAGAAGACATTTACTATTTTGTACCGAAATTACTCGACGGTTAGCCAAATGTAGTTTCCGGAGATTCCAGATAAATGATTCTATAGTTTCTGCTCTGTGCTGGGGTTGGAGGGCATGTGCAGCAGCAGAGCTGTCTTTTTGTACATCAACTCATGCGCTGGAATGAAGCTTGTAATTTTGCATCTTTGTTTATTTGGATTTTTCAGCTGTTAGTTTGTAAGAAAGAATGGAAATGTGTTTATTATACAGCACTGTTCAGCATCTCTGGGCTTCGCAGAACACTTTACAGCCAGTGAAGCATTTTGTAGTCACTGTTTCTGTATGGGAGCCCTGGTCAGCTACTAGGAAACAAAAGTTTTCGGTATGGGAGAAAGTGAACAGCTCATCTGTTTTACTAATGTTGGTTGAGGAATGAATATTGGTGAGGTCACTGGGCAGAAGTTGCCTCCATGCCCAAGGATCTTTTGTGTTGCATCTGAATGAGACAGACATAGTCTTGGGCATAACATCCCATAGATAGACGATGTCACCAGCAGTGACCCTGCCCTTTGGTCGGTATTACATTGGAGTGTCATACTAGATTTTACTTTTGAGATTCCGCAGCGGGGCTTTTTAAATAAGCTCTGCTTCTTGCTCCACTACCTTAATCAAGTATCATAATTGATGTGGCTGAGGAAATTTGGCATGTACACCACAACCTACCAACCTTTACAAATGCACTATAGAAAGCATTCTTTTTGGTATGGCTCCTGCTCTGCCCAAGACTGCAAGGAACTATAAAAGATTGTGAATGCAGCCTCCCATCCATTGACTTTGCCTACATTTCCTACTGTCTCGGAAAAGCAACCAGCATAATTAAGAACCCCACACACCCTGAACATACTCTCTTTCATCTTCTTCCATTGGGAAAAAGATACAAAAGCCTGAGGTCGTGTATCAATCGACTCAAGAACAGCTTCTTTCTTCTGCCATCAGATTTTTGAATGGATCTACCATGTATTAAGTTGATTTTTCTCTACGCCCTAGCTATGATTGTAACACTACGTTCTGCACCTTCTCCTTTCCTTCTCCCCTGTATACTTTATGAATGGTATGCTTTGTATTTTGCTCAAGTACATTTCACTGTATACCAATACCTCTGACAATAATTTTGATTTGAGGCTTTGATGCAACACTAAAAGATGAAAATCTTCCAAAGCACAACAAGAATTGGCAGAAGTTTAAACTTTATGATAGATCAGACCTTGAGCTACCGAGAAATTTTGCTCTTGGATCGCATACAGTTTATTTTACTTTGGACACTGGATCATTACAGTTAGGCTAAGGCTTGTCTAAGTTTTTAAACAAATTTATTTATAGGAAGAAAATAGCGAGGGTTTACGTTTACTTTTGCAGCGTACGTCTGGCAGATAATTTAGTAACATCTTGAGTAACTGGTACACATTCCATGTCAGTCACCTGATTGTGTCTTAAAGAAGAAATGTCAGTGCATTTGACTGTAGCTAGAATAATGATATTTATTAGACTAAAAAGGAAGGGATGTTTTAATGATGTAGTCAAAATTATGTATTGTGAGCTCAAGCGGTGGGGGGGAAGGAGGCAATTTCTGTGATTGACAGATTGCATTCAGTCTGGAGCATAAGAACAGTCAACAAAGCTCAATCCATTAATTTCAGCTAAGTATTCAAGATTAATTATTGGGCTTTCATAAAGGGAAAAAAACCCTTTCAAAGGATTTTAAATATGAGTAAGAATTATTTTATGTTGCCAGTGATGTTTCTAATCATTAACATGGGAATGGAGTAACTAATTTTTGATGGTGGCTCAAGCAAACAAACAGAATTTTTGGAGTCATGGAGGTTTACAGCGTGGAAGCAGGCTCTTCAGCCCAACCTGTCCATGCTACCCAGTTTTTACCATTAAACTAGTCCCAATTGCCCATGTTTGGCCCATGTCCCTCTATACCCATCTTACCCATGTAATTGAGTAAATGTTTTTAAAAGACAAAATTGTATCCACCTTTACCGCTACCTCTGGCAGCATCTTGGAAACACTCACTATCCTCCGTGTGAAAAAATTGCCCCACTTTTGTATCTCTCCCCTCTCACCTTAAACTTGTGCCCTCGAGACTCCCCAATTTTGTGAAAAGATGTTGGCCATCTACCTTATGTATGCACCTCATTATTTTATTGACCTCTATAAGATGACCCCATAGTCTCCTGTGCTCCAGGGGAAAAAAATCCCAATCTATCCACCCTCTCCTTATAACTCAAACCATCAAATCCCAGTAGCTTCTTAGTAAATCTTTTCTGCACTCTTTCTAGCTTAATAATATCCTTTCTATAATAGAGTGACCAGAACTGTACACATTATTCCAAGTGTGGCCTTCCCAATGTCTTGTATAACTTCAACAAGATGTCTCAACTCCTGTATTCAATATTCTGGCCAGTGAAACCAAGCATGTCGAATGCTTTCACTATTCTGTCCACCTATGATTCCACTTCCAAGGAGCTATGAACCTGTACCCTTAGATCTCTCTGTTCTATAACTCTTCTCCAATGCCCTACCATTAGCTGAGTAATTCCTGCCTTGGTTCAATCTTCTAAAATGTATCACCCCACATTTATCTAAATTGATCTCCATCTGCCTTTCATCAGCCCATTGGCCTAATCGATCAAGATCCAGTTGCAATCCTAGATAACCTTCTTCACTGTCCACTTCACTGTCCACTCTGCCACTGATTGATTGATCACTCATTGCTTGACAATTTGGAATTGGCCACTTTTTAAGAAAAGGATTGATTTGATTGTGCAGTTGTTAGTCGCTTATTTATTTTCCACCTCCAAGTAAATGAAACTTCTTTAGCGTTGTTCATATCTGTTGTTTAAGCTGAAAAGTTGTTCTTTTGGCCAGTTATTAATTTTTTTTTTCCCCAGAAACCAAGCGTTTTCAGGTGAATGTATGATGTCTGATGCAAAACTTGTTTTGATAGAAGATGCAGCCCATGTGTCTAACTTCTGCAGAGGCAACACCAAGTCTCACAAAGAGAGAGACTGGTGCTCATTACTTTAGAGAAAATCTGAGAGGTGACCTAAAGGATGATCGCTAAATTATAGAAGAGTTTAACAGGGTAGATGAAGAGAAGCTATTTCTCTTGGAAATTCATGCATTGACGCCCCTATATATGGTACTGAATAAAAACCCAATGTGAAAATCAGGAGAAGTGATGAGAGGCTAATGAAAAGTTGGAACTCATTACTGTATGGATTGGTTGAGATGATTAAACTACATGACCTCATTCTCACCAGTCTAACAATTGTAGGTTGATCTGCCATTGATAGTATTGGTGGAAATGGCCACCATGTGTTTTTTTTATAGTGATAAAATCCTGTTTTCACATGGAGGACACTATCCATCCTATTTATTTATTTTACATGGGATGTGAGCATTGCTTGCAAGGCCAATGTTTATTGCTCATTCCTAACTGTCTTTGAGAAGGTGATGGCGAGCCACTACCTTGAACCATTGCAGTCCATGTTATGAGGTAGGTCCATAGTGCTGTTAAGAAGGGAGTTCCCAGATTTAGCCCCAGCAAAAATGAAGCAGCAGTAACATTTCCATTTGGACAAGGAAATATCCTGCTGGTTACTACCTACCACCATCTCTTAGCTGACAAATCACCATTTCTCCATGTAGAATACCACTTTGAAGAAGCGCTGTAAGTAGCCAGGGCATAAAATATGCTCTGATTAATGTACATCTGAAGAATGGATTCTCTAATGACCAAACTAGTTGAGTCTTGAAGAAGTCACCTGTCAGACTTGCCCCGCAGCAGGTAGTGAGAAACCAACACATAGGAAGAAAGTTGCACTTGACCTCGCCCTCACTAGTATATCTATTGCAGATGCATTAGAAGTGACTACCACACAGCAACTAGCAAGCCTCAGCTTCATGTTAAGGACACCCTCCATTGCATTGTCTGGAACTATCACTGTGTTAAATGGCATAAGTTGCAGATCTAGCAGCGCAGAGCTTGACATCACTGAGGCCTGTGTGCTAAGAGCAATAGCAAAATTGTACACCGCCAGAATCGATAAACTGTTGGCCCAATTGTTTTCACAGTCTATGATTACTACCAAACCATAGGACTAATTCTGGTTCAGTGAGAAGTATAGGAGAGCATGCCAGGGGCAGCACCAGACACGTCTAAAAATGAGGTTTCCACCTCATGAAACTATAACCTAAATCTGCATGAAACTGCATGTCATCTTCCAAGCTAAGCAGCTTCCTCAACCAACAGGTCAGATCAAAGTTCTGCAGCCCTGCCACATTCAGTTATGAATGGTGGTGGACAATTAAACAATTCACTGGAGGAGGAGGCTCCAGAAACAGTTTATGGAGGACCCCAGCATATCAGTGCAAAAGATAAGGTTAAGGCATTCATAGCAATCTTCAGTCAGAACTATTGAATGAATGATTTATCTGGCCTCCTCCTGAAATCCCCACCGCCACAGATGCCAGTCTTCAACTAATTTGATACACCCAGTAAAATGTCAGGAAACTGCTGAAGCCACTACATACTGCAAAGACTATTGGACCTGACAACATCCTGGCTGTAGTATTCAAGACTTGTTCTTCATAACTAGCTATACCCTTCATAACAAGCTAAGCTCTTCAAGCATAGCTTCAACACAGGCATCTAAACTGGAAGATATGCCCTGTCCACAGAATGGGATAAATCCAACCAAGGCAATTACTTTCCTGTCAAAGTACTGTTGATAATCAGCAAAGTGAGATAGTGTTGACAGTGCTATCAAATAGCATTTGCACAACAATAATTTTCACACTGGTCAGTTTGAGTTTCTCCTGGAATAACTCAATACAATCTTGGTCCAAATCTGGAAAAAGAACTGGCTTCCATATGTGAAGTGATCATGACTTTGTTTAACATCAAGGCAATATTTGCAGTGTGGCATCAAGGGGCCCTGGCAGAATTGAAGTCAGTGTTCTCATGGTGGTGGGAGGGGAGACTCTTACTGGCATCGTATCTGGCATACAGGAAAATGGCTGTGATTGTTGGAAGTCACCATGGTTGATTTGTGCCGCAACAGTGACCTGGCATTGCTGTGGTAGCACCTGAACCATGGGTCTTGTGTTTCAGCAACAGAGTCTTTACTGGCTGACAACAAACCAACTCCATCGTCACATTGACTAGGTTACATACAAAAATTATGTTCCTTTGTTAGAATCTTGTGCTGCAAGTATCAAGTTCGTAAATCATATGTTGTAGAATATAGCTTCTAGTTTTTGAAACTTTGGGTGGCACAGTAGTTTAGCACTGTGCCTCATAGTGCCAGGGACCACGGCTTAGGTCACTGTCTGTGCAGAGCCTGTGCATTCTCTCCTTGTCTGCGTAGGTTTCCCCTCTCGGTCCAAAAGACTTCCTGGTTTGGTGCATTGATGATACTAATGTGTGGCGTCTAGAGAGTTTTTACAGTAACTTTATTGCAGTGTTAATGTAAGCCTACTTGTGACACTAATAATTAAACTAACTAAAATTTTAACTGTTGGAAAATCTAATTGAGAAACTGATAAACAACACTGAAGAAAATGCAATTCAAGCAAGCTTAAGAGTTACTTAAGTGAAAACTAGCTTACGCTTTGCACGGACAGAGGTAATAGTGAAAATCTTTAACAATGAACGATATATCTCTAAGTTTTTAATAGAGCTAATGAGATTGAAGAAAGAACAGTTGCGTCTAATTGAGATGTATTATTCATCCATGCTACATAATCAAAGAGTTGTGTTTAAAATAAAATAAATTTACATTTTTGTTTGAAGACATCCCAAAAAAAAGTCACAATTATATAGAGACAGTGATTGAGGGTAGAACCTCAGTTAGATGGTTCTTTTGTTTAATTCATCCTTGCGTTTGCTGCCAGCAGCATGCAGGTCAGTTTGAGTTTCAAGGGAAAACCAGCTGGAAGATTTGTTCAGTGTTTTAGCTAATGGAAGAAATCTGTAGTGGTCCTCACAAAGCGTTTTGTCAGAAAGTAGTCAACATGGGTTGTTAGTTTGAAAACAGCTATCCAAAAGCAGACTGAGAAGAAGCAGTCCATTTATGTCCATAGCTGAAGCATCCATAGTCATGACATCCGAAGAGAAAATTGGAAGATCCTTTAGCCAGAAACTAAATTTGTATTTGTATCCTGAAAATTGGTTGGAAAACTAAGGAGAATTTAAGTAAATTTTGGAGGGTTTTGGCATATATTTTGAGTTGGTCTCTGAAGGAGTGAGTGAACGTTCAAGATTGTTGCAATATATCAAGGAGTTCTTGGTGGGGCAAGTAAAAAGTAGAAATGAGTTCATAACCTGGTACTAAGTTAAATTCATTTTTGATCAATAATAACATTTATTTTAAACCGTGAAATCCAATGGTGTAGTTCCGTTGTTTAACTGCTAGGTGTTTGAATTTCTTCCCTAAATGTTAACTGTCTCTCATAGGACCATAATATTGGTGGAATGATTGCGAATTGGTTAACGGAGTTAAATGTGAGAGGATATAAATGATCACTCCAGTGAAGCAATCGAAAGACATGAGAAGAACAAAAGATCCTGGTGAAAAAGCTTGGATGAGGCCCACACAAAGAAAAATGGGAGATAATAAAGACAGATTTGCAGCTGAGGCACAAAATCATCATGGCAATGCAAGAAGGAGGAAATGAGTAAGGCAAGGTGGCTATGAATGAGTAGTACTGAGTATATAGAATACTGGGTAGATAAGGAAACGATACAGGCTGACAGCTTGGACCTAACTGCGGGCTACTGATTCCTAGCTCCAACAATGCAGTTAATATTTGTTCAAATGAGCAAAGTAACTTTATTTCAAATATTTCTAAAATGCATAATGGGGAAGGCATTTTTATGTTTAAATGCTGCTTTTGGTTTTGTGACAGCTTCGGGGTAACTCTGCTGCACTGTCATACCAGAGTGACATTCTCTGAGCTCCTCAACATGCTGTTGCAGGAGGAGGTTTATTGGAAAATTAATTAGCACAGAATTCCATAACGGAATTGTGTGCATGGGCAGCATCAGAGGGTTGGTTTTTTTGGCAGGCCGGATCAGGTTATCTTGCATACTTTGTGTATGTTATGAAAGGATAATTGATTTCTATAAAAGGCAGTGCAGAATGAGGCTGTGACAGCAGCATACGCTGGTCTGGTACCCAGCATATGCCATTTAGGAGCTGGTCCGTTCTCTAATTTACAACTACAGCAAGCCATTGTTTTTTGGTTTGTGCCATTAATCTTTTCTAATGTAATCAAATGTATTTTATCATAATGTGCTGTGTAAATGTACCATAAACAGTGTTAATATTGCAAGCTGCATTCTGTTATCACTTTGCCTCGTAATCCCCTACCCAGTTTGACTTGAAGTTGCTTGAACTTACTGGAGTACAGTTCCTCAGCAGCAGGCCTTCAGTCTCTTAAATGGGCTAATCTAATAGTGGGAGGCAGCACACCTCTGACTCTTTTCTCCTCCCACCCCCTCCCTTTTATTTATTAAGCAAAGAGCCGTGAGGTAAATTGTAACCCTTTCCCCATCCCCACATATCATTAGCTAATATAGCACAGAACAAAGATCAACCCTGGTGGCCTTTTGGCATGCGAGATTCATTCTGCAATGGGCTTTGCCTTTGAGGTTTTTTGCATTCAGGTCCAACTCCAGGACTTAAACACACAATTGAAACTGACTCTTCAGTACAGATTAAGCAAGTGCTGCATTATCGAAGAGATGTTGTCCTTTAGATAAGACGAGAAACCAAAATCTATTGGCTCAAGTGAATGCTAAACAGTTATATTTGATGTGGGGACACAAATATTTCCTGATGTTCTGGCCAACATTGCATTCTCAAAAATCATTGCCAAAACGAAAGATGAATTGTTCACTGGTTTCATTGCAGTTGTGTGATCTTGCTGTGTTTCTGTTCACCATATTTGACTACATAACTGTAAGGATACTTAAGCGTAATTTATTCTTCTTAGAAGCAACCTGGAATGTCTCTGAAAGAATTGATGACAGTGAATACAAGCAAAAGTTTTCTTTCTTTCTTTATCTCTCATTGCATGAAAAGAGGGTGGTTATGAAGCAAATGTGAGAGGCCTGGAAATATGCTCCACTGGAACTGATTGATAGAACAGTCAATGAATTGGAGAAAAGATTTGGGATTGACAGCCTAAGAGGATTGGATTACATTGAAAAAGTGTTCTTAATTTTTAAGTAAGGCAATTAAGAGGAGCTGGTAGAGGTTACCAAAAGCAAGGCCCTGTCTTTCTAACAAATGAACAATGGGCACAGTTCTGTAGAGAGAAGCTCCTAAAGAACTGTACTTGAGCATAGTCTCCTTGTGAACATTCACATGCACAGTATGCATTTGACATATACTGGAACTGCTAAGCATTATGCCATAAATTGCAGTGATTACATATAAACAGTCAAGGTAGAGAAAGACCAAATAATTAATCAAAATCAAGCCTCCCAATGCTCCCTGTTACATACGTGAAGCCCCGCCCCCATGTCTGAGACCATTCTCTTACCAGATATATTATTCCAAACATTATTGTGATTCGAGAATTTTTAGATGCTATTTTACATTGATTTTCTAT
Organism: Sphyrna mokarran; assembly: GCA_024679065.1. NCBI lineage: Eukaryota > Metazoa > Chordata > Chondrichthyes > Carcharhiniformes > Carcharhinidae > Sphyrna > Sphyrna mokarran. The sequence goes on along the minus strand of JAGIQG010000008.1, from coordinate 77,343,676 downwards.
CCAATTGTGCTACTTTTCTGCCTCATTTATTAAGTAGTCATTCCAAAATGTTACTTATTTTAGTACATGAATGTAGTTTTTTCTGAATTCCCACTTGTCCAAATGGCAAAATGTCAGCTTCTGTAAAGTTTCTTTGTAGTTTGAGATGATACTCTTTACGTCGGGATTATTCTTTTTGCTCCAGCACATGCATAATCTTTTTGTGTCACCGTAAACGTGAACTGTTCAGTGCAGACGCTGTTGTGCGTCAGAATTGCCGAGGAGTTGTCAATTTCTGTGTGTCCTCCATGTTGGTCTTCATTTATAGCGAAGTGATCTGAAGCAGAATCATTTCTTCCTCTGCAAGATCTATACACGTATGTGTGCATATGCGTGTGTGCCCACGTTCACATCCATGATCAAGTCTGATCCAGTGTTGGAATCTTTTCTGAGGAACAGGAACTACTGAGCTAGGCTCTGCAATTCTCTCTCTGAATTCTCTCTAAGCAGATCTCCCTAAAGCTTAACAATTTTATGAAGCTTTTAATGTTGCCTTCTTTGACTTGGTGCCAATCTTTCTCTGATTATTCTCTTGCGCAGTGTCTTGGGAAATTTTATTATGTTAATGGCACTATATATAACAAGTTGTTTTTGGTTGTATAAATTTGTGCAGGAAATATGTTTGAAGTTGTATAACAATTCTAGTCAGAGATAGGCCCAATATGTAAATATTACAGACTGAGGGAAGGAAGCAGCCATTTTGTATGAACATGCTCCAAACGTTCCCCCGAGAGTTGTTATTGAAATAGACTGGAAAGCATTGCATGAGGTCATATCTGAGATTACAGTGGAAGACTTGAAACTATTTTAGAAGCGCACAGATTGCAAAGGAAATATTGAAGAACTGTCAAGAAATCAAATCATTTTTCTTTTGTTATTTATGCAGCAACAATGCATCTCGGAGAAACAAAGCCACAGACCATTAGTTTGCTGTCTGTAGCTCATGGAGAGCAGTGGTATTTTTTCTTAATTGTGATCATGTATGCAAAGGGAATGGCTAAATAGAATTTGAAGGTGTTACATTTGAGAAATATTGCAAACCTCAGAAGAATATTCTGTATGAAAGATATGTTTAACACCAATTCGTAAACTTAAAGGGAATAATAAATAGATTGCTACACACAGCAGCAATTCTTGAGTACTGAGTACTCTTAGTAAAGCTTACTAATGGCAGCTTCGTAGTCATTACAATTGTTCACTGAGAGATTTCTGTTCCATATGTAGTGTCACTGTCAAGAGTAGTATCTAATTCCATCCCTCAACTGTTGATTATGTCAATAACAGATTCCATCACTTCTCTCATGTTTGAATGGGCACTAATGGGCGGATTGAATTTGTTCTGCTTTTTGTGCACAGGAATTGCTGGGCAATTTCCATTTTGTCGTGTAGCTGAAGTCATACAATGTGGTTAAGGGTAAGGCCAGTTCTGGAGCACCAAATTTCAGCAGTACAGCTAGCATTCTGTCAGGGCCCAGAGCCTTTTCTGTGTCCACTCCCTCCAGTCATTTCTGTATATCACATGGAGTGAATTGAATTGGCTGAAGACAGACATCTGTGGTGGTGGAAACCTCATGCTGAGGTCAAGATGGGTCATCCAATTGGCACTAATGGCTAAAAGTGATCACAAATATTTCAGCCTTGTATTTTGCGCTGATGTGCTAAGCTCCCCCACCATTGTGGCCTCCTCCTCCTCCTTCCATTGATTATTTCCTTGTCCACCACCATTCATGACTGTATGTGGCAGGACTGCAGAACTTGGACCTGATTGTTGGTTGTGAGATTGCTTAGCTCGATCCATCATCTGCTGATTTTGGTACTTAGCATGTATATAGCCCTGTGTTGTATTTTAGCAGGTTGCCACCTCACTTTTAGGTCGGTCTGGATATGTTCTTGGTATCATGTGGTACAGTTCTAGTTGAACCATGGTTGATCCACTGGCTTAATGCTAATGGCAAAGTGAAGAATGTATCGGAACATGCGGTTACAGATTGTCGGAATATCATTCAGCTGTGGATGGCCCACAACATCTTATGGGTTCCCAGAGCTGTCAGATCTGTTCTGAAACTAACTGATTTAATATTTGGTACACAACATGATGCAGGATGCCGTCATTGTGAATGTTGAACTTTTTCTTCACAAGGGCTGTGCAGTGGTCACTTTGACCAATATTGTTGTTGGCATGTGCATTTGTAGCAGATAGATTGGTGAGGATGAGATCAGATAGCTTTATTTTTGTATTGGTTCTCTCACTGCCTGCGGCAGGCCCAATCTAGTTGGTATGTCCTTCAGACATGTCCAGCTATTTCAGTAGAGGTCTCTGAGCCAGTCTTGGTGATGGATATTGATGCTCCCTGAGTAGAGTACAATCTGTCCCCTTGTTGACCTGAGTGCTTCATCCAGGTGGTGCTCGGTATTGAGGAGTATGAGTTGAGCTGAACTGAAGGACGGTGGTAGGTGGCAATCAGCAGTTTTATCTCATATGAGCTTCACGTGATTCAGAGTCAATGCTGAGAAGTCTCTCACACATTCTCTTTGGACTTTAGGCCATTGTGCTGCTACTTCCAGTGAGTCTGCTGGCAAAGCGACAGTAAACCCAGGAATATTATGGAAGAAGAGCTGAATGGCTTGATTATTTTGAGATTGGCTATGTTGGGCTTTTGTTTGAATTGTCTGTGGGACAGCTCTGAATATATTGACTCAAGTACCCAGATATTAGCCAGGCAGACTGTGCAGAGTTGTCTGATCTGTGTGTGACTTTGTTATGATCAAATCTGGTGCCTAGGTTGTTTTGGATGGTCTGTCGTTTAGTAAAATGGAGTGGCTTACTATGACATTTCAGAGGGCAGCTTAGGATGTTGCTGTGGCTCCAGAGTCATTTATAGACAACTCCTGCTCTGACAGATGTGTTTTTCAAAAATCTGGTTGTTTGTGGTCACCGCTGCAGACAGTAGCTTCTTCTTACAGATTTATTTCATTCACTGAATTTAAGTCCCGAGCTATCATGATGGAATTTGAACTTACCTGTCTGGACCATTAATCCAAGTTTCTAACAACATGTGTTACCATACTCCCTGAGATGGGTCCAGATATTCAGAAAGCAATTAATATTTCCAGAAAAATCCATATGATAACCGCAGGGAGGTAAGAAATGTAAGTAGAGGAGATTTATTATACTTGGGTGAAGATTCAGATTTAATGGAAATTGCAGAGCAAATTGCAGAGGGTAGCAGTGGTAGGGTGTATTTCTGAATGGAGAGCTATGACAAGTGACGTTTCTCGGGGATCAGTGCTGGGAACTTTGCTGTTTGTAATATACGTAAATGATTTGGAGGAAAATGTAATTGGATTGATTAGTAAGTTTGCAGATGACAAAGATTGTTGGATTTGCGGAAAGCGATGAGGACTGTCAGAGGATGCAGCAGGATATAGATCAGTTGGAGACTTGGGCGGAGAGATGGCAGGTGGAGTTTAATCCGGACAAATGTGAGGTAATGCATTTTGGAAGGTCAAACACAGATAGGAAATATTCAGTAAATGGCAGAACCCTTAAGAGTATTGATAGGCAAAGGGATCTGGATATACAGATACACAGGTCACCGAAAGTGGCAATACAGGTGGAGAAGATAGTCAAGAAGACATACAGCATGCTTACCTTCATCGGCCAGAGTATTGAGTTTAAAAATTAGCAAGTCATGTTGCAGCTTTATCGAACCTTAGTGAGGCTACACTTGGAATATTGTGTTCTATTCTGGTCGCCACATTATCAGAAGGGTGTGGAGGCTTGGAGAGGGCACAGAGAATATTTACCTTGATGTTGTCTGGTATAGAGGGCATTAGCTATGAGGAGAGATTGGGGAAACTTGCTTTGTTCTCATTGGAGCAATGGAGGTTGAGGAGAGACCTGATAGAAATCTACAAGATTGTGAAAGGCATGGACAGAGTGGATAGTCAGAAATTTTGTACCAGGGTGGAAGAGTCAGTTACTAGCGGGCATAGGTTTAAGGTGTGAGGGCAAGTTTTAAAACAGATGTACAAGGCAGATTTTTTATACAGATAGTGGTGGCTGCGTGGAACTCATTGCTGGGGGAAGTAGTGAAAGCAGGTATGGTAGTGACATTTAAGGGGTGTCTTGACAAGTACATGAATAGGGTGGGAATAGAAGGGTAAGGTCTTAGGAAGGGTAGGGGTTTTAGTTCAGTCAGGCAGCATGATCTGTGCAGACTTGAAGGACTGAAGAGCCTGTTCCTATGCTGTAATTTTCTTCATTCTTTGTTCTAAAGGTTTATTTATTTGTGTTGCAAGTAGGCTTGTGGTGATAATGCAATGAAGTTAAAGTGAAAATCTCCTAGTTGCCACACTCCGGCGCCTGTTCAGGTGCACTGAGGGAGAATTTAGCATGGCCAAAGCACCTAACCTGTATATCTTTCGGGCTATGGGAGGAAACCAGAAGCCCCGGAGGAAACCCACGCAGACACGGGAGAACATGCAGACTCAGCACAGACAGTAATCCAGGCTGGGAATCAAACCCTGCTTCCTGGCACTGTGAGCCAGCAGTGCTAACCACTGTATCACCATGCCACCAAAGGATGATTAAATTATAAGGGAACCCACAAGAGGAAACATTGCCAATATTTGATCCAACCTTTATTTGATTTTTTTTTTAAATGGTTCAGTTCAGAAAGCAAATCCATTCTCATTACATTAGCAATGAATAAATAGAAAGTTCACAGGTAGAAGAGCAATCTGGGCGTTAAAAGACTTCTGAATGTAATTGAGATTGGAGATGATGTGAATGAGCAAATCGACCACGGTATAATTGTCAGATTATTTCCTTTAAACTAGACTCCAGTGTTCAGTGTGCTGTTGGATCTCAGCTGGTTTACAAACAGCTGCATACATAGTTAAGCAAAGCTAATGTGTGTTTGATAATGTACTTTGGCCACAACATCAAACCTGTTGGAAAAATATAACATGGAGCGTGAAAGACAAATACCCAAGTCTGAAATTTCAATTTGTGGAACACTGAATACACCCAACTCTTGGACTGTGAGGATTCCAACACTAAGGGCAGATCAAAATAATTGATGCAAGCACTTACAGTGAATGCAAGTAACTGGACCAACTCACATACAGAGATGTATTTTAAAGACTTGAATATATAGCAGTGTATACAATAAAACCAACATCTGAACGTCTCTTTCCTCCATTTAGCAAACTGCCAATTATACTTGGCATCAAAGTTTGCAGTGAACAAGAGAATAGAAGAGCTTAATGTCAGAAATGAGGTCAAAGAATGAAGCCAGAAATGAGGTCAACATTAGAATAATGGTCATTAAGTCAGACTCTAAATAAGCAATGTACTATGATCTTAAAGATTTAAGTGATCCTAAGGAGTTAAATGAAGTGACAGAAAGAGAATGTTACCCAGTGCAGAAAATAGATGGAGCATGGTCATTGATTCTGTACTTGTTGGAGTTTAGAAGGATGAGGCAGGAACTGATTGAAACTTACTCAATACTGAAGGCCTCGATATAGTGGACGTGGGGAAGATGTTTCCATCAGTGGGAGAGGCTAAGATCTGAGGACGCAGCCTCAGAGTATAGACATGACCCTTCAGAACTGCGGTGAGGGGGAGTTTCTTCAGCCAGAGGGTGGTGAATCTTTGGAATTCATTATCACAGAAGACCAGTCCATTGAATGTTTTCAAAACAAAAATAGATAGGTTCTTGATTTGTAAGGAGATCAAAGATTATAAGGAAAAAGTGGGACAATGGCGTTGAGAAACTTATTAGCCATGATTGATGGTGGAGCAGATGCTTAATGGGCTGAATGGCCTAATTCTGCTCCTATATCTTATGGTCTTATGATTCCAAAATTTTCTGTCTCTGAATTATGGCTTATGTCAAAAGGTTGTTTTGTGCATGTCTCACTGTCCATTGGGCAGATATGACTTTTGGGGTCACCTCAGTCCCTGAAATCTTTCAGTGCATCATATTGGAGATACTAGCTGCAGTGCAGATGTGAAAATTACATCACTGAAGGTCAGAAGTCGTCCCATCATGAGTGCAACATGTATAAAGTTATCTGAAAATATTTATGTAGGTTCAAAACACAAGGAGACCTGGCGTACACTGAAAGCCAAGCAGAAACAAAAATGGAAAGGATCAAACATGTATGACAATTTATGCAAGAACAAAGGCAGCACCTTGGTGTGTTAACGTTGAAAAAAGATTCTTTCGAAATTCACCTGTTGAGACTGGTTAAAATATCTGTGTGAAAAGGATTGCTCGAGATTGGACTGCTGAGTATAATGGAAGTTTTCAAGAGTTACTGCACTGAGTGACAGAATAATCAGGACTGAATTAATCCAATGTGACTAGACAATAACAATATCTGGCACCTTTAATGTTGTAAAATGCCCCACAAATTATCACAAATTCTTACCCTGAACCACACCAGTTGTTAGAATAGACGAACAGAAACTTGATCGAAGTAATTTCTCAAGCAGATCATGAAGGTGAAGAAAAAGGATCAGTAGATGCATTTTAACTCAGGCAGCTGGACGCGCTGCTGCTAGTGACACAACAATTAAAATCGGGGAAAAGAATTCAATATGTGCAGCAACCTCTGAGCATTGTAGGTTCCAAGGAGGTTGCAGAGATCTAGAGAGGTGAGACAGTGGAGGGATTTATTAACCAGGGTGAGAATTTTAACTTCAAAGCATTGTTGGATCAGAGTCAGTGAAGGTCAGTGAACCCCAGGGGTGATGGGTGAACTGGATTGGTATAAGTTATGATATGGGGAGCAGAGTTTGAATCAGCTCGTGTTGTGGCAGGTGGGTTGGTCAAAGGAGCATTGGCGTAGTTTAGTCTGGACATGGATTAGGCCATTGAGGATTAACACTGTGAAGAGAATTTCTAAATAACTAATAAGGTTTATAGGCAGAGTGCGGTCTTTCAGAGGACAAGCAATCAGTAAAGAGTTACATGATTATTGGGCAAGCTAAAACAAACAGCTTACGCATATGTGGATGCAGTAAATGAGTTAAAACAAATACTTATAATTTTAAAATATATATGCTGATATCTTAAATATTTCAAATGCATTGTTCACTTTAGTCAAGCTAAGTTAACAAAAGGCATGGCAGTGGATGTCAATAGTTTAAAGCCAGAGACCTGGGAACAGGTCAACCAGCAAGTCTTATCAGGTAGTATGCTTAAGAGGGGACGTATTATGCATCGTTATGAATACATGTATTCATTGCCCACACACAGAATAGATATGAACCTGGATGCAGAAACACATGTCTGTTCCACTTAGCAATGAGCCAGAGGGAATGTCCATTTTAACTTTGTCTCTGCCATTACCAAATGACAGGGAGTTCGTTAGTGCCAAAAGGGGAGACAACATCCGGAATCATTTGGACGAATAAGACATCACTATGCTATGAAGTATTTTATGATTGGCCGAGGTATTTGATAAAGATTTATGTTGATATATAGCTGTTAAATGGAATTGATTTTAAACTAATGAAAGACAGAATTATTGATTTTAAAAAAGTGTAATTGATTTGTATTTGACTCCATAATTCACTTCTTTTGGAGAGGTTCTGTCACTCTGTTCGTAGAGCTTTTTAACCCTTTGTGAGACTTCAGTTGGCTGTACATTTGTATTGTCTTGTATTTTCATATTTTATGTTAAGTAAATTTGTAACATCTTTTGCACAGAAATGTTGCCTTATAAGTTTTGAATTGTCTTATTTTAAGACATAGTTGGCCACCTCTTGAAATTTCCCCACAACAAACACTTTAGGAATAAGTGTAGTGATACAGCTGACAGCATAGATGTGTGGTGCCTTGTAAGCGTTTGTATCAATTCAATACAAAAATGCAGCTTTTTGTCCATTTGGGCAACGATTAGGTGCAGAAAGTTCCACCAAAATGTCAAAAGTAATTGATATTATAGTCTAGAGTGATTGAGTCTGTGGATGAGAGTATGAAATGCCAGTGTATGAAAATCAAATTGCAGAAATGCTGTCTGATCAAATACAATAAAGGTTTTGAGCTGTACGTAATGTGGCATTGAGCCAAATTATCTCTATAAATGGTAGGGAAGACCTTAGTGTCCAAAAACACCACAACAATTTGCATTTATGTAGTATCTTTAACATAGTAAAATGTCCCAGGGTATTTCACAGGAGTACTTTTATCAAACAAAATTTAACATGGAATCACATTTTAGGAGAGGTGACTAAAAGCGGGATTAAAGTGGTAGATTTTAAGAAGAGTCTTACAAGAAAGAAGTGAGTGAAAAGGTTTAGACACAAATTTCCAAGGCGTAAGATTTCAGCAGCTAAAAACATGCCTGCCAAAGATAAAATGATTATCGATGAGGAGCTGCAAACTGGAAGGACAGAGATACTTTGGAGAGTTTTCAGACTGGAGAATATTACAGAAGTGGGGAAAGACAAAACCATAGAGGCATTTGAAAATAGGATTAGAATTTTAGAATTTCTAATAAAATTGCTGGTGGGAGAAGCAGTGTAAGATGAGCTCAAGTTTCTGGATTGTGAAAGATGGGACGCCAGCCAGGAAAGTGCTGGAATAAGACATGGATCGGGGAATCAGTGATTGGGCTCTATTGCTGAGGTGCAGAAAGATGGTCTTGTCACTGACCCAGTTAGGTGATCAAAAACCAACCCAGGCCCAAATGTGACACTCTGGTCGTCAATGGTCAGGTTTGGTGTCAGAGTTACCAAGAAAGTCAGTGGTAAGGGAACAGAGTTAGTGATGAGAATTGAAGAATAATAGGGCAGTTCTCTCAGCACGCTGTGCTGCTCTAGTAGTGCAGCGGACCGGGAGACATAAGCAAAGGCTGTTTAGCAGGCTTCCCATTTGGTGCCATGTTTTCCACACGTCTCCGGCTGCCAGATTTCTTGCGTTGTCAGCTCCGGGCCAGAAATTGGCATGGAGTCGATTTAAATACATCAATTATTTTTTCAATCTCTAGTCTCTCCCTCCCACCAGTAATGTTTCAGTCCAGAGAGGTTTACAACAGCTGCTCACTAACAGGGAGCTGGCGGCCCAATCCCTCTGGCGTGTAGTGGGGCCAAGGAGGGGCCCCCCCCCCCCCCCAACCCACCCAGGAGGTTGGGGATAATGGTACCAGGCTGGCCAAGCCCAGATGGAACTGTAGCAATGCCAACGGGCTATAGGAGGCTGAGAGGGAGTGGGGAGTTTGGGACTGGCTGGACACATCTGGGAAGCCAGCAGTTGGGGGTAGGATGTCAGAGGCACAGTGATTGAGCTGGCTGGCAGTCGGATGGCCAGCAATGCAGAACTACTGTGCGTGCATCGTTCTCGGTGGTGACAGACTGGCACACGTGCAGTGGCCCACTCAGCGCTATGCTGCCGGCTTCTCCAGCAGGAATAGGCTCTTCCAACTGCCTTTTGATGAGATTCACGCTCATGATCTCTGATAGGTGGAGTGTGGGAGATTCACTTTGAAAATCCCACTGAAAAAGCAGTTTTGATGTAAATTTGGCAGTTAAAGCCATTGGATGGAATTTTCCCCCCAAAATTTTATTTGTTCATCCGTATTTAGTTGGACATTTCTACAGAGCCAGAGTGTGACAGCTTAGAAATGGGTTGTGGTAAGGTAAAACTGGCTTTATTGGAAATCTGTGGAACCTGGAGTTGTGCTTTTGGATAATGTTGCCAAGATGCGTAGCAGAAAACAAAGATTGCTTTCTTATGAGAGTCAAGAGCTAGCAGTGCAGAAGCAGTAAGAAATGCCATTCTTTGGCTGACTGAAAAGATGAGATTGGACTAATGTGACCCAGAGGAAAAGCATTGAAGACAAATGATGCAGTTACCCATGTCAAAAGCAACAGACACAAATCCTTAGAGCTAACATCAAGCTAGTAAGTTGGTTAAAACATTGTAGACAGATATTCCCAGCATTTTTTGTTTTTATTTCAGATGTCCAGAATTTGTTCAATTCTACTTTTGCTTTGATTGAAAACGCATTTGGGTTACTTGTGCTTATAGACAGAGGCATAGAATACAAACGCAGAGATCACACCAAAACTTTACAATGTATTTGTTGGCCACAGCTGGAATATTGTGAATAATTCGTGAAACCACACCTCAAAGATGTGCAAAGAGGAAGTTCCCCAGCCTGTTACCCAGGGATGAAGGATTCCAATTACGTGGAGAACTTCGAAAGGTTCATACCATTCTCCTTGTAACAGAGAAATAAAGAGATGACCAATTGGAGGTTTTCAAGATGATGTTTTTTGAGGTTTGGTTAGAAGAGAGATAGGAAAAACTCCACTTCTGCTCAGTGTTTCAATAACCAGAGGCCATAGATCGAAATTCATCAGTAAAAACTCCACAGAGGAGATGGAAATTCTTTTTTATTCCATTGTCAGCATTTGGAACACTCTACCTGAAAAAATAATGGAAGTCAATTCTAAAAGTAATTTTAAAGGGGAGCTGGCAGGTACTTGAGGAGAGGAATTTTGACAAAGTTGAGACCAAAACAGCAGTTCTATGGGACTAAAAACAACTGTTCTTTCAAAGAGACAGCACAGGTACGATGGGCCAAATAATTGCCTGCTATGCTGCGAGTTCCATCGATTCCAAATGACAAAGATGATCAAATAACTGTGTGCATGATAGCATGTCCCTCAATATTGCACGCAAACTTGGTGAGATTGTTAACATCCAAACACCCATTGTGATCCTGAAGTGTATTGGAGCTTCTAGGGGTGAGTGGATTGTTAAAGAGAAGCTGTCTTCAAAAGTCAGTGCTCATGGCTGGCTGACTGACTGACAGAACGTTTGTCCTGTTAAAAGTAACCAGAATCTCTGAGGATAGTGAGGAGCATTGTCAGGCGATGCAGCAGGACATAGATAGGCTGGTAGCTTGGGCAGACAGATGGCAGATGGAATTCAATCCTGATAAATGCAAGGTGATGCATTTTGGGAGAAAGAATGTAGGGGGGAGGTAAATGATAAAGGGTAGACCTATTAAGAGTATAGAAACGCAGAGGGACCTGGGGGTGCAGGTGAACAAGTCTCTGAAGGTGGCAGAGCAGGTGGAGAAGGTTGTGAAGAAAGCATATGGTATGTTAGCCTTTACAGGAAGGGGTATAGAGTACAAAGGCTGGCCTTTAATATTGCAGTTGTATAAAACGCTGGTTAGACCTCATTTGGAATACTGCGTCCAGTTCTGCTCACCTTACTACCGGAAGGACGTGGAGACTCTGGAGAGAGTGCAGAGGATGTTTACCAGGATGCTGCCTGGTATGGAAGGTCTGAGTTACGAGGAGAGATTAGGCAAATTGGGACTGTTTTCCTTAGAAAGACGTAGACTTAGAGGAGATCTGATAGAGGTGTACAAGATTTTGAAGGGGATAGATACAGTAAACAGGGTTAAGCTTTTTCCTAGGATGGACTCAAATAGCACGAGAGGTCACAGGCTTAGGGTGAGGGGGGTAAGGTATAATTTGGATGCTAGAGGGAGTTTTTTCACACAGAGGGTGGTGGGGGTATGGAATGCGCTGCCAAGTAAAGTGGTGGAGGCAGGTACTCGAGTTATTTAAGAAATACTTAGATGGGCACATGAACAGAATGGGAATGGAGGGGTATAGAAAACTGATTTAAAATAGGGATCATGAGCCTTTGGAGTCCCTGGGAAGTGTGTAAATAGATGATATTGATGTACTTGTTGTTATCCTACAGGTGCTTTGGTCCACCTTGTTGTCTAACGAGGGGCATACACGCGATGGGTCGTGAGAGGACTGCTCTTGGATCTTTTTCAAGAGTATCCTAGTGCTTCACGTCGTTAGTGTACGCTTGACCTGGACTATTTGATGGGCAACATGATAGCTCAGTGACTATCGCTGTGCTGTGCAGATACATGGATTTGGGCCAGTATCTGTGGGAGTTTGCGCATTCTTCCCGTACTTGCGTGAGTTTTCTCTGGGCCCTCCAGTTTCCTCCCATATCCCAAAGATGTGCTCTTAGGCTAATTGGCAAAACAAATTCTCCTTAAATTGTCTCAAATTTGGTTTTTAATCCATAGATCTATAAACATAGATCGCGGGTAGAGGTGGGAACATCGGGGTGGCGGCGCGGGCTTGTTGGGCCGAAGGGCCTGTTTCCTGTGCTGTTTTGTTCTTTGCTCTAAATTGAAATAGTTAGAAGGTTAGCAAACAATGACTTATTCTGGTCTAGTAGGTCAGGGATGTGGTGCAGAAAGATTGTGGACAAAGGCCAAACAAAGTTGAAACCAGTATGTTTTGAATATACTTTTACCAACATTTAATCATCAATGTTGTCCAGTAGAAATGCCTGCGAACCCACAGCGACAGAGGTTTCAGTTGCAGGTCCTTATTTTACAAGGAAATGCTTTGCATATAGCCATTGATTGAGCTAATATTATTTCGTGTGTATTTTTACTGAAGAAAATCTGCCACCTTTAATAACCAAATCAGCAAAGCACTGGGTGACTGAAATGTATCCTGTGCTTTCTGCTTTTCATCTTACCATTTTGTCAGTAGACATGCATATGAATATTGAAACCAGATATTTAATGACAGTGACCTTCACTCTTTTTTAACCAATCAGAAATGCAACTGGCAGAAGAGGTAACCTATGGACAGCACTGTCACAGGTTACTTTCATTTTTTTTCTTTAATCCAGTAAGATCGTCATAAAGTTAAAAGAATGTGCCCATTGTGATATGGCATCATGGGTGAAGCAGTTTTTTAAAATTCATTTGAGGGGCATTGGTGTCACTAGCTGGCCAGCATTTATTGCTCATCCGAAGAGAATCACCACATTGCTGTGTCTCTGGAGTCATGGGTCAGGATGGCAGATTTCCTTCCCTAAAGGGCAATATGAACCAAATGGGTTTTTCCAACAGTCAACGGTGGTTTCACGGTCATTTGAAATAATGATTCCCAAATTGTTAGCGTCGAAGTTGAGCAATACTAATGCCTGGAAATGGGATAGTGTTGTCAATTTTATTAGCAATGGGCTGTCACATGAGAACAACACTTCCCAGCCTCGGACAGCTGCAGAAATCAGAAAATTCCAACAACTTTCACAACAAGTCAAGTTCAACCAGTAGTTGGGAACAAAATCAGATCATTTAACATGATGGCTGCTACCAGGAGGTAATGGAAGAGTGCAGGAACAAAGTGAAATAATTAAGGATCTGTCCATTGTGGTGCATTGGAAGAAGATTTAAGATTTATGCTGTTGGAACAGGTAATCAAACATTGAGAAGTTGCATCAGAATGTTTAGGTTTTTACAAGAACAGGTTTGGGAAGAAAATAAAGACACTCGAACGAGAAACCTAAAAAATTAGTTACACTGATCTAGATTTAACCGAAGTCAAGATCAATTGGATTGAATGGAGATACTCAATCGAGAAGCCATGTCATTTTATGTAATGCCATTCGATAGTTTTTGTGCATGGTGCAGAATTGCCTGAATTTGAATTCCTGAAAGAAAAGATGTAGTGAACTGTTTAAAGTTCTGCAGAACTGAGTAGTAGTTACAAATATATGATTTTTAAATGCTGTATGCTCAGAGAAACAGATGATTTAAATAAAACTGTTGACAGTTTTATGTCTAAACAGCCAACAAACCATCACAGGAAGTCTTTCCGCTGGATGTGCAGCCTTTGTCAGACAATTTTTTATCTGTATTTCTCTCCAAGTATCTACCAGGATGGGAAACAGCATTAATGTGCCACTACTGAGCATTGTGTCCTAATAGACTTAGCTCCAGAAGTGTTATTTACCAAGAATCTGGCCATGTGGAATTTCCCAGTTTCTATCACAGATGTTACAGAAGCTAGTAATAGTCAAAGATCGTTCATGTCAGTCAATCTGATTAAACAAAATGTCAGATGAGGAATATGATCTTGATTCAAATAAACCCCTTACTAGTGAGAAGTCTCACAACTCCAGGTTAAAATCCAACAAGTATCACAGTGATACCAAATAAACTTGTCAGACTTTAACCTGGTGTTGTGAGGCTTATTACTGTGCCCGCCCCAGTTCAACGCCCGTATCTCCACATAATGGCTACCCCTTATTAGTGATAGTCTTTTAATGATTTCAGTAGCAGACCAGTGTTTGTGTTACAAGAAATATGGGAACCTCAAATGCAATATGTAGCCAAGAGGGAATAGAGCAGAAAATATAATAGAAGGTTTCAAGATTATAATTAAAACAAAGTGGAAAAAGAAGATAATATTTGATCTGGTGATTAGAGTATGCCAGTACAGAGGATAGAATCTGATTTCTGATTATAGGATGTTGGGTGAAACGGTAATATTTTATATTGTGATTCAAGTATAGCAGAGTGAGAGTTTATATTTAGCAATCCTGTAATTGAGGCAGACTGGAGTTTCATAGATCCTTGATCCTATAATTGGAGTACACTGGAGTTTCATAGGATCCTTGATCCTGTAATTAGAGCTACACTGGAATTTGATGGGATCCTTGATCCTATAATTACAGCTCACTGCAGTTTAACAGGATTGTTGATCCTTGTACTAACTGTGTTAGGGGTTGTGGGTTTTAAACAAAAAGAAAAGCAGGTGGTTTTCACACGTAGCAGTTTCAAATTAGCAGCAACAGATTTACTCTGGGTGGTCTTGACTGCACAGAGTACAAACTGAAATTAAAACAGCAACCTCTGCAATAGCTCAGCACATCATGTGACCAGCTCTTAAAGCAGTAATGCAACCATTATTATGTATCATCCCTTCCCCTTTACCTCTGTGGTCATGACAAATTACTATAATGTTATACATAGGATCAATAATACTCAAAACACAGCAGTATGCATCATTAATCGTTGTTGACAGTCAGTAGGAAAGTCGATCAAGAGGACGTCTTTTCCTCCTTGTTTGTATATGACATTCTGAAATTTGGCAGTTCTTGACCCGAGAAGTATGATTTGGACCTTCAGTAAACACTTGTTTTCTCAGAAGTAATTCTGTGTCGTTCACACTTAGTATAGCAGCAGAGACATAAGCATCAGGCAGTGCAGATACAACTAAGTCTTCCATGGTAGCATTCACGACACTAGGACTAAAGACGTTTGTACTTCTGCATATGACATTTCACGATGACAACAATTGGTTAGCATAGTGTTGTCAAACTCATTCATCTTCGGTTTGAACCATGTAAAAATTGGACCTATTTTTGCCAAAATCATGGTTGATAACCATTTCTCACTTGTAGAAAATTATGCTCTAATGCTCAGTCTTATTGAAATGAGCGTTGTTTTGCCCTCACTTCACGATAAGCAACTTGAGATTGTTGCTGATGCACTACTATCTTTGAAGTTTCTGGAAGTAATAACAAATCAAATGTGGTTCTCCACTTTCTCTTTAAGAGTAGTGATGCAGGTGAACTTTGGAAAGTTGCATGAGTAGTGTTTCTATAAGATGTCAAAAAGTTATTCACACGACATGGTAATGAACCTTGCTGTCTTGAAGCTTTTAAAGACTGTTTCAAGGATTGTACAAATGCCATTATCTCCTTCATGTATAGTTCAAAAACTCTTCCATGCAGACTAGGAGGAAAAATCACTTGGATTCCCTACAAGACACCCATTTTGGATGGTTAACTCAGGCTTACTTGAGTAATTTACTAAATTATGCAATGGCTTCAGTAATGTGAAATCAGAATGCGAACAATGCGTTCAAGTTATCATTCCTTTCATTACCATGTCCATCACCTTCCCCATTGTGAGATCATTTCTAATATGCATTTGAACATGAAAAATTGTCACAGGCAAATGATCCAAAGTCCAAAGAAGTGTAGATTAGGTGATTAGACATACCAAGTTGACCCTAATGTCAAGGGGATTAAGAGGCTAAATATGTGGGGTTATGGGCTTAGGCTCCAGGTGGTTTTGTGTTTGATACATACTCGCTGGGCTGAACAGTCTCCTTCTCTACTGTAGGGATTCTGTGATTCTATCTGCCAGTGAAAAATAAAAAATATTAGAAAACTATTTGGTGACATCTGTTTAATGGGTAAAAGTAAGCGTGTTAAAGCAGTAGCATTAGCATGGCACTCTGATTGAAGATACTTTATTTCACAAAAATGTGCAGATGAGGTCAGAGCAATCGATTAGCAGCTAATGATGGTATGTCTTTATATGGCCCAAAAATAGCGATTAAGGGTCGATGTTCAGACAATAATGTGAGATGACAACCATATAATGCTTCTTTTTCTAGCTGAGCATAGTTAGATTCAGCACTAAATAGAGGATGCAAAGTAAAAGCAATTTGTTGTTCTTCTCCTGAAGGCATAATATTGTGAAACTACTGCTCCTGCTCCATAAGGTGAAGCATTACAAGTAGGAAAATTAGTTTAGGATTAAAATGAACCAATACTTCAGACTTTGGCAAATCATCTCACATTTCCAGTTTGCCATTTAATGATTGTTTCACATTATTGAAGCCATTGCATAATTTAGTAAATTAGGAACAAATTTCCTTCAATAATTTATTAATCTTTGACAGGACTTCAATTGTGTCACGTTAAAATAGCATCTGTCTTTTTTGGTGCTTTATAAAGGTCTTCGCTATCAGTAATGTGACCCAAATACTGGACTAATGTCTGGAAAATGTCACACACTTCTTTCTTAATATTGCAGACCATGAGGATGTTCCAGTGTTGCTGCCAAATTATTCAAATGCTCCTGTCCATAGCATCCTGTAATTAGAATATTATCAAGCATGCTCAGTAAGCAATCTTCTTTGGATGGCCTCATTTTGAAGACCAGAAACTTGACAATCGCGAAGAATATCTTCTAATAACTGACCCAACTCATAGTGTCGTGCTAGTCTTTTTAAGATTGCCACAAACTGCAGTGGTTTCGCCTTCAACTTGATTCCTTCAGTGGAACTTGAGCTATTCTGTGATGATTATTGGTTTTGAAGATTAATGCTCTTCAAGCATCTTTATCAAACCATTGTTAGTTTTAGTTTCTGGTTTTGCAAATTGATGGTTTTACTCGCTTCTTTTTGTCCTGCGAAAAGCTGGTATAAGCAGTTTGTTTGCAGTTTTACTTGTTTGTAAATAGTACTGAAAATGCTCTGCATAGGAATTCCATGATTCATTTTTTTCGTTGAAAAAGCCCATGGATCCTAATTGACCTGCCATTTTTCTTGCAGGCCCTTGTGACTCAAGATTGCTCGGTATATTTTTTCTATTGTCTTCCCAGTATTCCTCTTGTTAATCTGGAAGCTGTTGAGTTGATGTATTTTTTTCAAACAACTCCCACTGTTCAACAAAGAATCCCTTATTTTCAAACATGCCGGGTAACTGCCTGGAGTTTCATTATTCTATAATAAGAAAAATCCTCTCTTTTAAAACTATACGCAAGAGTTTTTTTCTATTTAGTCTGCCTTCACTGGCACATCGGTCTTTAATCCTATTGTGGCTTCTTCCCTGCTCTCTAATATTTGAAGGCTATAATAATATTAGAAGGCTAATATTCTGTAATTACAAGATCAATTTTTTTCTTCATGGGATCATTTCTCAGTGGTCTCAATGAAACAAAATCCCAACGCATTGCCAATTTTCTTTTTGTAATGTACAAAACTAACTATATTAGCAGTTTTGCGTTTCAAACAAAAGTAAAAGAATGTAGTTTTCACATGCAAGTTCAAACAACAAGATTTATTCTAGGAAGTCTTGTCTGTACAGATTATGAATTTGAAAGCAAAACAGCAGCCTCTGCAACACCCTAATGACATCGCCATCAATTGATACAAACAGCTCTTAAAGCATTGTGCAACCATTTAAATATGTAACAGTCCTGTAATTGGAGCTTGCTGAAGTTTGGCAGGATCCTTGATCCTTGATCCTGTAATTGGGCTCATTGGAATAAGACAGGATTCTTGATCCTGTAATTGGAGTTCACTGGAGTTTGACAGATCCTTGATCCTGTAATTAGGTTCATTGAAGTTTGACGGGATTGTTGATCCTATAGTTAGAGCTACACTGGAATTTGATGGGATCCTTATCCTGTAATTGGAGTTCACTGAAGATTGACAGGATTGTTGATCCTGTAATTGGAGCACATTGTGTTTAGATTTGGTGATTTAACCTGTAGATCCATCATGCTGAGATTCGAAAGTGATATTTGATGCTATAATGAGAGCATGCTTGACTATGACTAGAAACTTGAACTTGTAATTGCTGCATATTAGGTGAGAAAGGGATATTTAATAGTGTAACTAGAGTACACTGGAGTTAAGTGGGATACTTTGAAGCTGTAGTTACAGCATGCTGAGGTTAGAAAGGGAATATTTCAGTCTCTAATTACAGCACGCTGCATTAAGAAAGGAATATTTGACTCTGTACCACATGCCAAGGTGAAAACAAAATATTTCGGTCTATAATTACAGCACACTAGGGTTGAGAAGAATGTTAAACTCTAACCTCATGTTGAGATTTATATTTGTCATCAACCCTGTTAGATGGATTCACACACATCTGCTAATATAATAAATTTGAAAGTTTCTTAAGTTGCTGAAACTATCATTTGGAAGTTAGCACAATACTTATCATATTTATTGAGTGTCCCTGGGAGTGTCAGAGACTTTTCTGGGTATGTGCTATAATTTGCAAGTAGCCCCAGGATTGTATTAATATTCGCGGGATTCTCCTGAGAAATGTGCTGATGTCAGCTGGGCGTCCTAAGGACTGGGACAGTGAAACCTCTCACAGAAAAGCTAATGAGCAATTTCTGATCCTGTTTAAATGGGCATGTTCTCAAAATGATCTCATTGTGCTTTTCGAAGTCTTTGATGTGGTGTTACTTTTTAATACATGGCCTTGCTAGAATGATTGTTCTTGCTCAATATACTGCTTTTGTTGGAGATGTAATGGTTCAGGTCTGTGGAAAATGAGCTGTTTATAAAACGGATGGAAAACTATTGAGCTAAAGAGCATGCTCAATTGTTGAGTTTTGCACACTGTGCAGAGTGTGGGTTTTCAAGTGCTCTCTCTGTGTCTTGGCCTGAAATCTGTCATAGCTTGAGACTTTCTTGGAGGATATCTTGCACGCAAGTACTCCCATTTTGGGATGTAACTGAGAAAATGCTTGGGGCCAAACACTTGAATTTGGGCATATGGGGATATTCCACCTTGAGTTGAAATGGTACGTTGTCCGGTGATACTACACTCTGATCCATCAAATGCCACATACCAGATCCAAATTTCATTTAATTCAACTATTGGGATCAAGATTAAGAGATGAAATTTAAAAAAAAATTGATGGGATGTGGATGTCTATTGCCCACCCCTAGTTGTCTTTCAGGGTATGGTGGTGAGCTGCCTTCTCAAACCGCTTCAGACCCTGAGGTGTCAGTACACCCATAGTGCTGTTAGGGAAGAAATTATGGGATTTTAATCCAGCAACAGTGAAAGAATGGCAATATATTTCCAAGTCAGAAAGGTGAATGATTTGGAGGGGAACCTCCAGGTGGTGGTGTTTCCAGGTAACTGTTTCTCTTGTCCTTTTAGATGGCAGTGGTCATGGGTTTGGAAGGTGCTGTCTGAACCTTGATGAGCTCCTGCAGTAAATGAGGCACACGATTGTCATTGTTTGTTGTTGATGGAGGAATTGGATATTTGTGGAAGGGATAGCAATGAAGCAGATTGTCCTGCATGGTGTTGAGCTTCTTGAGTGTTGTTGGAGCTGCACTCATCCAGAAAAGGGAGGAGCATTCCATTACATTCCTGACTTGTGCCTTGTAGATAGTGGACACGCTTTGGGCAATCAGAAGGTGATGGATGCACCACCAGATTCCAAGCTTTTCACCTAATTGGGTAGCCATAATATTTATTTGGCTTAGTCCAATTCGGTTTCTGGTCAATGGTAATCCTCCCCACGTTATTGATAGTGGGGGGATCAGAGATGATAATGCCATCAAATGTCAAGTGGCAATGGTTAGATCCTCCCTTGTTTGAGGTAGTTATTGCTTGCTACTTGTGTGGCTTGAATGTTACTTGCCAGTATTAACCCAGGCTTAGATATTGTCTAGGTCTTGCTGCATTTGGGCAACATGAACTGTAAACATATGTATCAATAGTTGTTAGTGGTAAATGTATGGCAATATCACCCCGTCTCGATCATTTCTCTAGAGTTCTCTAGTAACCTTTCAAGTCTGAAGTGCTTGGGAACAATTCTTTTCTGGATTTTGGAATGTTATGGAATATAGAGTGATGTTACAGTGCCCAACACCTAATACGTGTTAATGCCTAATAAATGTGAACCAGAAAATAGCACTGATGTAAATATTTACCTGAAGCATTAGAACACCATAAAGCTGTGATAAGAATTGTTTTACTTTCCCAAATACTACACCTTTCATGTTTCTACTCCCAAAGTACCGTCCTAAAATGATAGTGTGAGTTGCTTGGTTTTGTTAAAAGACTTCCAGACAATTGGTGTCTCTTAACAGTAGATTTCCAGACTGGAGAGGTTACATTGTATATACTTCCCATGTGTATGTTGACAACACCAAGATTGATTTATCTCTATACCTCATGATCTCTTTCTCATGGCCTGTTATCAGCCTGTTTGCCCAAAGTTCAATTGCAATTTCCTCCACTTCAACATTTGTAAGATCAAAGCTTTCATCTTTAGGCCTCTCCACCAATTCTTTTCCTTCCTCCAGTCATTGTTGGGTGGCATAGTGGTTAGCACTACTGTCTCACAACACCAGGGTCCCAGTTCAATTCCAGCATCGGGTCACTGTGTGGAATTTGCACTTGTCCCCATTTTTCCTCTGGGTGGTCCAGTTTCCTCCACAGACCAAAGATGTGCAAGTTAGGTTGATTGGCCGGATAAATTGACCCTAATATCAGGGTTTTAGCAGAGTAAATGAGGGTTATGGGAATAGGGCCTGGGTGGGATTGTGGTCAGTCTCAGGGTTTTAGCAGAATAAATGAGGGTTATGAGAATAAGGCCTGGGTGGGATTGTGGTCAGTACTCGATGGGCCAAATGGCTTCCTGTAGGCTAGGGATTCTATGATTATTTTGCGTTGAATCAGACTGCTTATAACCTTGTTGTTCTGCTCACCCCCTAGCTGCACTTGCAACCGCCTGTGCTGTCCATCACAAGGGGAACCTATATTTCCACCTCTGTAACAACACATGACTATTCCTCCATCTCAACCCTGCCACTGCTGAAACTCGTATCTTCCTACGGTCACTTTCAGGTGTGATTATTTCAGTGCTCTGCTAAATGGCTTCCCATACACCACCTTCCTTCAATTTTGGCTCTTCCAAAAACTTTGCTAACTTATACCTTAACCTACATTGAATCCCCATCCATCCACTACCCTTGCCTTTGTGACCTATATTGCCTCTGCATCTCCTTTTCATGTTTAAATCCCTTCCGGCCTTGCCCTTCTAATCTCTGCAACTTCTTCTGCCAATACCATCCACCAAAGACTCTGGATCAGACAGTCTTCCTGCCATCCCTAAAAACCTTCACATTGGTCTCCATGTCCCCATTAAGATCCTTGTTAAAAACATCCTCTTACACCAT
This sequence comes from Sphyrna mokarran, assembly GCA_024679065.1. NCBI lineage: Eukaryota > Metazoa > Chordata > Chondrichthyes > Carcharhiniformes > Carcharhinidae > Sphyrna > Sphyrna mokarran. The sequence goes on along the minus strand of JAGIQG010000008.1, from coordinate 77,322,027 downwards.
AGTTTCATTATGATTTGCCCTCTTTCACTTAGCATCAGTTTGATAGATAATGCCTCTGTGAAGTGCCTTAATATATCTTCCTGCATTAATCAAGCAGAGTAAATGCATATTATTGTTCCAAAAAAGAAAGCGATGATTGGAGATTGGTCCATTTTATTTAACCATAGTGTTGAAAACTTCTTTAGGAAATTAATGTCTGTGATGAGCTATTGTGCTTGGAAGTGTGAGAAACTGGATTAAAGTTCTCTGATGATAACAGTCTGGTAATGGAACTCTGATTTCCATGATTGTGTTAGATGCTCAGTCCCTTCTAAAAGAAAAAAACTTATATTTATGCACCCCCTTTCATGTGTTTGCAAACCAAAGCAATTTGTAGTGAATGCTGGCTACTGTTATATTATAGGAAATGAGTAAACCAATTTGAACAGATATTCTGTTGTTTTTTTTCGGAGTTGGTTCATAGACTCTTAGAATCCCTACAGTACAGGAGGAGGCCCATCAAGTCTGTACGCGACAACAATCCCACCCAGGCCCTATCTCCGTAACCCCATGTATTTACCCTACTGTTCACCCTGGCAATTTACCAGGGCCAGTCCACCTAGCCTGCACGTCTTTGGAGTCTGGGAGGAAACCGGAGCACCTGGAGGAAACCCACAGAAGTAGAGAACATACCAACTCCGCACATTTAGCCAAGGCTGGAATTGAACTCAGGCCCATGGCGCTGTGTGGCAGCAATGTTAGTGATTGTGCCACTGTGCTGCCCACTAAATATTGATTCTGGACATTTTATGTTCTGCTGGTCATGAAATAGAATCTTTTGCTTACACCTGAGAGGGCAAATGATGCCTTGGATAACGTCAAGATGGCATTTTATGATATTGAATCACTTCCTCAGTTTTGAACAGAGATTATGTGTTTAAATCCTCGGAATGGAATTTGACAACCTTCTGCCTCAGATGAGCGTAATACCATAAACCATAGCTGGCATTTGTGACCAAAAAGTCTTGTATTAAAATCTCTGTGGGATTTGAGGAAGATTGAATTATGAGGGCAGGAATTATTGGATAGGACTATGGCGATATTGTCTAATATTCTTGTACAGAATTGCATGTAGGGCACAGGATCATACGCAGGGTGCAGGATCACATTAGGATATATCACTGAGAACTGATTTCTCTTTGCACATCCTCCGTGTGGTAATTAGAAAAGAGCAGCAATGGTCTCAATTGGTACCAATTAGCAGTGAATTGTGGATTTGAAATCTCACGCATAGATAAGAGGAATGTTTATTTTTTAACCAGTTGACCAATAGAGTGACAGGGCTCCCGGCCCCTGACATTATCTATGGCGACAGATATAAGGCACTACTGCCCACCCACCCAACCCCTTCCTGCACTGTCCTTGTTGTAGAATGCCATCGGCTGGAAGCTGAAACGGGCTTATGCTTAAGTGGTCTAAGTGACCAGGGCAGAGGAAGTAATTTAAAATAATCCTTAAAACAGTATATATTGTAGCGTATGAACCTGAGTATATAAATAGAGTGTGAATGTATGGAACAGGTATGTATTTGTTTCTCTGGATGGGTTAGTCAGTTGAGCAAATTTCAAATGGGAGGATAAGCTTTTGAATCTTAAAATAAGCACTATGGAATGGATCTTGAGTATTATAAACAGGACAATACGAGAAGAAAGCAGAGAGCAAAGGAGCTCATAACCTAAATCGTGTGTCCCCTCCATATATGTACACAGTAGTTTAGGGAGGATGTCAAGGCCTTGGCAAGCTGCAGAAGATGATGCCAAGGGGTTTACCAATGAGGGAGTTGGCTGTCCTCATTGGGCTTCAAAGCTCTGAGGAGATCTGACTTGAGGTGCTTACAGAAATGCGATTTAAGATGCAAGAGGATCAGTAAACATTTTTGAACACTGCGTTATTGGGATGTTAAGTGTCTTACATAAAATAGTGATGGAATAGAATCCAGAATTAAAGAGGTAATGGGCTGTGACTATGCGGTAATGCTTTCAGAGAGGGTCATTTGGCCAGCTCCTTTACTACACAGGGCTAGAATTTTTGAAACAGTTCTGTGTTAAATATGATTGTAAGATTAAGATTGAACCACAAAGTTGGAGAGATCTCACTGATTTTCATGAGTTTGTTTTTGGGTTGGAATTACATCCCAGGCATTTGTTTTCATTACATGGTTACATCTTGTAAAGCTAATCATAAAATAAATTGCTGGAGTTCTGGAAGCCCGTTGGTTCTTTGCCTATCTCCCTGACAATGGTACACGTTCAGAAATGAAGAAACAAACTTGGGAAATTTTAGTCCTTTTCATAGATGCAAGTATTCTGCATAAAATATTACTATGGAGGTGTTTGTGTTCAGTCTTTTATTTGTGAAATATAAAAAGATATTTATTGTCATAGATATGGTAAACCCAGACTATTACTTGAAGATGATTATTACTTGAAACTGTCCATATCCAGATGCAATCCTTTAACACAGCCTCTTCATCCTGGACCGTAATGTCTTTGCCTTCAACAGCCACTTCTTCACCCAGACACATGGAACAGCTATGGGGACCAAATTCACACCTCAATATGCCAAGATCTTCATGCACAGGTTCGAAGAAGACCTCTTCACCGCACAGAGCATTCAACCAATAGCTAGATACATCGATGACATTTTTTTCCTTTTGGATTCATGGCGAACAATCACTGAAACAACCATATGATGACATCAACAAGTTCCATCCCATCATCAGATTCCCATTGACTACTCTTCAAAATCGGTTGCATTCGTGGACACACGCACCTCCATCAAGGATGGCTACCTCAGCACTTCGCTGTATTGGAAGCCCAGGATAACCTCACGATTCTTCACTTCTCCAGCTTCCACTCTAAACACGTTAAAGAAGCCATCCCCAATAGACAAGCTGCCTATATACACAAGATTTGCTCAGATGAGAAGGATTGCAGCAGATACCTACTTGCCCGGGCTTGTAAAATCTCACTAACTGTCCTGGTTTGAGACAATTCACATTTCTTTAACCTGTGCTTAACCCTCTGTCCACTAGCATTGTCTACATCTGTAAATACTTGATTATCTGTTAAGATTCACATTCTAACCATTATCTTGAAATTGAATTTGTGTCTATATATGTCCTGTTTGTGAAACAAATCCTGCATATACCTGATGAAGGAGCAGTGCTCCGTAAGCTCGTACTACCAAATAAATCTGTTGGACTTTAACTTGGTGTTGTGAGACCACTTACTGTCCTGTCCCAGTCCAATGCCAGCAATTCCACAACTTGAAGATGAATAGAGGAATGTGCAGGACTTGTATTGTTGGCTGTCCGTTCCACACATTCACTGGTGTATGGGCATCCGTTTTTGCAATACAAGCTCCACTGGGTTGAACACGCCTGATACCTGACTTCAGAGCAGCTGTTCTGCTCAGGGCTCAGTTGTGGTGGGAAACCCCCAGGAGGGTAGCAGAAATGCTCCAGGCATTCTTGAAGCAATCAAACATCCCCGCTGATTATTGGGAGACCCAGACTTGAGGCAACCAAAATGGAGAAGGTTTATTGGGGAAGGTAACAGACAAAAACCAGAGACTTAAGGAACAAGCAGAGGCAAAATTAAGACTGGAGGGAAATACACAAACCTCCAAACAATTCAACACCCAACCCTATTAAGCATCACTATCCCCCCCATGTGACTGAGTCTGCAGGTTGCACATTGGACCACAGTCATCCTGGAACCCCTTGAATCAGAGTGGCAGAAAGTCATCCTGAAACCCTAGGGACTGCGAAAGATGAAGAACAGTGTGTATTTGTCTGTGCGTCATTCTCTTTAAGTGCCCGAATTAAATCAATTAATGCTAAGCCATGAAGCCTTTTTAAATCTTCCATTCCAGAAATGGAGGTGGGTGACTGAGGAGTTAAGATATATGTTATACATTTTATGTACAGAGGAATTGAATGTAAAACCAGCAAAATAATGTTGAATTTATATCAGATACCACTAGATTGGAGTTGGAATATTTGCAGTTTGGGACAATATGAGGAATATTGATGGCACTAAAAGGTGTAGCTCTGAAAAGAGTGTCTGAAATATTTGTGTCCACTGGAATGAAACCAGTTAAAGGGGCTTAGGGCTGGAGGGATACAAATGGAGGTTTTCACAGTTTTCCAGGGGGTGCATAGTGAAGAGGTTGATTGATTTGTAACAAAGAGATCTTAACTTGGTCATCACAGAAACACAGGGAAAAGCCACAGGAATTGCTTCTTCCACATATTTTATCACAAGTGGCTATTGCAACAGAAGGAGACTATAAATGGAAGGACAAAAAGGGATGAAGATATGTAGATCAAATTGAAGAGTTACCACTGCCACATGCATGATGCAACACCTGCACTGCTAGTTTTATAGATTTCTACTTGGAGCCCAGGACCCACACTAAACCCCACTGCCTCTGCTCTCTGCTATCTGCATTGCTCACAATTTGGACTCTAGTTAGCACTGCCTGAGGAAATGTGGCACATACTGGGGGAGAAATAGGCACCTATAGGTGAAGAAAATGAGAGGGCACTGCCTTTATCCCGTTTAGATTAGTGTTGCTTTAATGTAGCTAGAGAGGTACAAGCAGAAACAATAGATGATTTTGCTTTTAAAAAAAGGTTATATGGTTTTGTTTTAACTCTGTTTGAACTCTATGGGACTCTTAAATCGGCCTTGCAGGTGGAGGATGTGGTTAAAAAGGTGTACGGTGTGCTGTAAACAGGATGTGGAAGCTATTGAAAGGATGCAGAGGAGATTTACAAGGATGTTGCCTGGATTGTCTGGCATGCCTTATGTGGATAGGTTTGGGGAGCTTGGTCCTCTCTCCTGAGAGAGACGAAGGATGAGAGCTGACCTGATAGAAGTGTACAAGATGTTGAGAGGTTATAGATTGGGTGGATTCTCAGAGGCTTTTTCTAAGGGCTGGAATGGTTGCTATGGTTTAAGGTGCTGGGGAGTAGGTACAGAGGAGATATCAGGGCTAAGTTTTTCACTCAGAGAGTGGTGGGTAAGTGGAATTGGCTGCCATCGGTGGTAGTGGAGACAAATTCGATAGGGTCTTTCAAGAGACTTCTGGATGAGTACGTGGAACTTAATAGAATTGAGGGTTATAAGGTAAGCCTAGTAGGTATGGATGTCATCGGTGCAATTTATGGGCGAAGGACCTGTTTGTGCTGTAGTTTTTCTATATTCTATTAACTATCTCAGTAATAAAACACCTTCTCCATCAGCCAAGTTCTCCCTTCCTCTTGGCTGTTTTTTTTTCTGCTTCACCTTTTCTCTCTCTCTCTCTCTTTCTCTGTTCCCTGTTCTCACTTTCTCACATGTCTGCTTGCTTTCTCCTTCTCAGTTCCCCATAATTCTGCTTTGGATCAGCAACCCCTACGTATTATGTAGTGCAGTGTGTCCTTTGTCAAACAGCTGACAGCACTGGCAGCACCTTCCAGAACATTCCCAGAAAACAAACACCCGATTCCTGAGCTGATGTTTTTCTGGCACTCTGTAGCATGCCTCGACAGTGTAACGTCACAGTTTCCTCTGCGCATTTGGAATTAAAACTCTCTCTCTCTCTGGTGAGCAGGTAATGTCAATGAGGGGAGTAATAGGAACATTCTCTGCAATCAGAAACCTGTTTGCTCAAAAGGAATTGGGACTTGGGGACTGTTATTTATTAATTCATGGAATGTGGTCATCTTTGGCAAAGCCAGTCTTTATTGCCTATCTGTAATTGCCCTTGAACTGAATGGCTTGCTTGACTATTTCAAACGGCATTTAAGAGTCAGCCACATGTAAGCCAGACCAGGTAAAGACTGCAGATTTCCATCCGTAAGGGACATTAGTGAATGTACCCTGAGCTATGGTGGTTTGTCTGCACCACGGTGAAATGGGCATTAATATACAGTCATAGAATCAGTCATACATTACAGAAAAGGCCCTTCAGCCTATTGAGTCTGCACCAACAATAACTTCCATTAAAGGTGCTAATCCTATTTTCCTGCATTTGTTCCATATCCTTGAATGTTATGATGTTTCAAGTGCTCATCCAAATATTTTCAAAGTTATAAGGCTTCCGACCCCCACCACCTTGCCAGGCAGTGCATTTCAGACTGCCCTCTGATTGAAAAAATATTTTCTCAGATCCCGTCTGAATTTCTTATCCTCATCCTAAAACTATGCCCCCTTGTGATGGACCCCTCAACCAAGTGGAACAGCTGATCCCTACCCACGCTTGCCCTTACCCCTCATAATCTTGTATCCCGCAATCATGTGCTCCCCGAGCCTTCTCTGCGCTGGAGGAAACAACCTAAGCCTATCCATTCTCTCCTTATAGCTCAAATGCTGCGTCTTAGGCACTATTGGATATGAACATGATTGCAGAATCTCATCAGAAGACATGGTTTACACTTGTACATCCAGAGGAGGCCTCCGACATTGCGCACAATATTCCAGCTAAGAGTTGGGCTGTGAATGTACAGATTTCTTCCCTCCTGCTCTTCCTGTAGGTTCTGAATAATGCTGGATTCAGCTCAGTGATGGCAGTAAGCCTTCTGATAGCTCCACAAACTACTTTTCTTCATATTGGAGACTTGCAAGTGAGCATTGGTAGTATTTTTAACAGTCAAAGTATAGTCCTGTTACTAGCTTGAGGTGAGCTAACGTAGCATAGGCCAAAGATCAAGCCCAGAACCATCGTAAGCTAAATGGTTTATATGTACGGCAGGCAGTGCATTTAGCGCAGTGAGTCAGTGCTTAGGGTTGTTATCCCAACAACTCAATATTTTGCTCAGTCTGATTGAGAATCTGGCACAAATATTTTTTAAGCTTGGTTTTGCTCCAATAAATATTCATCCTGGGACTGAGTTCCAGCAGTTGATGAAAACAATGCTAGTTTGAGCTTGAGCAGCTATCCATTATCTATCAACTCCCACAGGGAATCCCTCCAGATTCTCAGACACTGATGTGCCTTGCTGAGTGCAGTGACTACATCTTTTCACGCTCACTTTGTATACAGTTTCAGACCCTGTCCTAATGGAGAGCAGACATCACATTACCCACTCTATTAATGAGTGTCATGACTTTTACTTGAGTGTCACTGGGACAAAGGGTTACAGTGCAGGAGTGTCGCTGAGACAGTGGTGATAGTATGTAAGAGTCATTGGGACAGTGGGTTATAGCATGTGAGAGTCACTGCGACTGTGGGTTACAGTGCGTGTGTGTCACTGGAACAGTGGGTTACAGTGCGACTGTCACTGGGACACTGGGTTAAGGTGCGACTGTCACTGGGACACTGGGTTACGGTGTATGGTAGTCACAGGAACGGTGAGTCATGGTGTGTGTATGTGTCACTGGGACAGTGGGTTACAGTTTGTGTGTGTGTGTGTCTCACTGGGACAGTGGGAGCAATGTGTGTGTATCAGTGGGACAGTGGGTACAGTGGGTGTGTATGTATGTAATTGGTGCAGTGGGAACAGTGTGTGTCACTGGGACAGTGAGAACATATGTGTGTGTGTGTCACTGGGACAGTGGGTACAGTGTATGTGTATGTATGTAATTGGGACAGTGGGAACAGTGTGTGTGTGTCACTGGGACAGTGAGAATTGTGTGTCTGTGTCACTGGGACAGTGGGAACAGTGTGTGTGTGTGTGTGTGTGTGTCATTGGGACAGTGAGAACTGTGTGTGTGTCACTGGGACCGTGGGTATAGTGTGTGTGTATGTATAACACCGGGACTGTGGGAACAGTGTGTGTGTGTCACTAGGACGGTGGGTACAGTGTGTGTGTGTCACTGGGACAGTGGGTGCAATGTATGGGAGTCACTGGCACAGTGGGTTATGGTGTGTGGGAGTCACTGGAACAGTGGGTTGCAATGTGTGTGTCACTGGGACAGTGAGTTATAGTGTGTGAGTATCACTTGGACAATGGGTGACAGTGTGAGTGTCACTGGGACGGTGGGTTATAGTGCATGAGAGTCATTGGGACAGTGGGTTACAGTATATGGGAGTCACTGAGACAGTGGGTTACAGTGTGGAAGTATCATTGGGAAAGTGGGTTACAGTGTGAGAGCCACTGGGACAATGGATTACAGTGTATGGGAGTCACTGGGACAATGGGTTACAGTGTGTGTGTGTCTGATTGGGATAATGGGTTACAGTGCATGAGAGTCACTGGGGCAGTGGGTTACAATGTATGGAAATCATTAGGATAGTGGGTTACAGTGTGAGAGAATCACTGGACAGTGGGTTACAATGTGAGAGAATCACTGGAACAGTGAGTTACAGTGTGAGAGTGTCACTGGGAAAGTGGGTTACAGAGCAGGAATGTCACTGGAACAGTGGGTTACAATGCAGGAGTGTCATTGGAACAGTGGGTTACAGTCTGTGTCAGTAGGACAGTGGGTTATAGTGTGGGAGTGTCATTGGGTCAGTGGGTTACAGTGTGTGAATGTCACTGGAATAGTGGATTACAGTGTGCGTGTCAATGGGATAGTGGGTTACAGTATATGAGTATCACTAAGACAGTAGGTATAGTGTATGAGTGTCACTGGGACAGTGGGTTATAATGTATGAGTGTCACTGGGACAGTGGGTTATAGTGTGGGAATATTACTAGAACACTGCATTACAGTTGGATCAATTCTATGTTGATCTCTGGCTTCCATGGATCTCTGGCTGCTGTCAAACACATAGACAATAGATGAAACAACAATAACTTGTCACTTCCTCCTTTGTCTTGCTTTGCTGGTGTTCTCAGACGACAGTGTGGCTGTTCATTTGGTGTTCTGCAAGAGACAAAAGATGGTCAAAACAAGTACACACTGTGACTGGGGCAGTTCTTAGAGGCTTAAAGTAAGAGAACCCCTGATATTGGTTGAAAGTTACATCTTTGGCCCAAGTTGTTTTAATTACCGAAACATCCTGATGATGAGAATTGTATTCTTGTCAGCATCAGTGTGCTTTGATTAGTTGCCCCATGCTTGAGACATAAACACAGCTAGAGGCAGCAAGTTGTCTGTCAGATGGCCTGCAGGGTCTGACCAAGTGGTATTCATACAAACAAAAATTCACACTTATTAATAATGCCTTTCATGACCTGGGGATGATCCAAAGTGCCTTATTCCACAAATTGACCAAACAGTTGTAATGTCAGAAATGTGGCAGTCAGTTTGTGCACTGCAGTGTCTTACAAACAGCAATGAACTAATGATCAAATGAGGGTTTTAGTTATTTTTTGAAATAAGTATTGACCAGAAAAGCAGGAGAATTTCTTCCTCTACTTCAAATGGGAAAGATAACAGACCCAATAATGCAGCAATCTTTCAGTACTGCATTGAACTGCTGGCCACAGTTGCATAGTCGAGATTTGGGAGTGAGGTTTGAGCTTGCAAACTGGTAATGCAGTGTGTTCATTGAGCCTCTTCTTCCCAACTGCCTTTCCTGATTCACTAAGCTCCTCTTCAGGAAGACAATAATACAGTGCAATTTCTGGTCACTTCTAGTCACTTAACTGTGCACTCATAGGGTGCTGGAATTAAAATGCCACTTCATTACTGAGAGATCACTGCGAATGTCACATTGGCCATCACAGCAGCATGGCATCAACATTGGTATGCTCACTGAGATTGTGGCACTGTGACTTTCCCTGCAGAGATGGTCCAGGAGCTGTCAAGCCTATCTGTAATTAGACTAGTCAACTTTCCTTGGGACATTGTGAAGCTATTTTTTAAATGCCAGCACATCAGGCTAATGATAGCGATGCATTGTATCTGATGATTCCTTTAATAGCATTCAAAGGACTTTTGGATAGACACATGAAGAACAGAGGAATAGAGTGGTATAGACAATGGGCAGGCAGAGGGATCAGTTCAATTTGGTGTCATGTTTGGCACAACATCCTGGGCTGAAGGGCCTGTTCCTGAGCTGTACTGGTCTGTGTTTTATCTAAGAAAAAGACAAGGAGTTGGTTGTCTATTGTAGAAAATGCCCAATTCTTATTTCTGTACTATGTTACAATTTTCTTTATTGCCCTCAGCATTGGATAAGTGTAAATGAAGTTAGTTCAACAGTGGCTGGCTGCAGCATGTGTTTGTCTTAGTGCAAAATTGGCAATAATGTTAGCAAAGAAGTATGCTTCTTATATGGCATTTGAATGAGCAGTATGATAAAAAGAGCACATTGTAAGGTTCAATAACATCTGAGAACTTCAAACATGGCCCCAAAGCTAAAAAGCACAAGTATTGTCTCATGCCAAGTGTAACATCTGGGTCACCACATCGATGATGAAGACATCCATCCAGTGCAGGAGAAGGTTCGTGGTATTTTGAAAATAGAGACCAATTAATAAAGAACTTAAAACGTTCACAGAAATTATTGTGTATTCTTCTTAGTTCACCCCCAACTTAGCTAATACATTTGCTCCATTGCATCGACTGCTGAAATTGGTTGCGAGTGGTTCAAAGAGTGTCAGGAAGCATTTGAATAAATGAAGAAAGAACTGACTATTGTTTCCGATTTGATCCACTATGATCCTAAGCAACAATTGATTTTCATATGCGATGCCTCACCACAGGTCTTAAGTATGGCATTATCTCAATGGAAGACAGTGTGGAGAAGTCTAAGCGTAAGCTTCATGGACCTTAATGAAACCAGAGCAAAGTTACTCAAGTTGAGAAAGAGGCATTCACAATCATATGTGTGATACTATTAAATTCCACAAATACTTGCAGTTAGAAATCCACTTTGTTAACTGATCACAAAGCAGGTACAATCATATTTGGTTCAATGAAAGAAGTACCGTCTGTAGCGACAGAACAACTTCAGAAATGGATGTTGATTTTGAAAGCCCAATATTAAATATTGTAAATCAGCAAATTCTGCAAATGCAAGTGTTCTTTTGAATTTGAAGACCAATCATTTTTAGCCATCAAGTCACCTGTAAATTGCTTTGCACATGTAAATGACATGCTGGTGCCTGCAAGAGAAATAATGAAGAAACTTGCAAGGATGTGCTGCTTAGTAAAGTGCTCAATTATATCATGAACGGATGGCCTAACATGTGAGAAATTGCAAGTATGTTTCACATGTTCAAATGAACTGAATGTAGATCAGGACTGTCTCCTATGGGATATAAGAGTCATTATTGCACCAAAGTTTAGAGAGAGATTGTTGGAGGAATTTCATCAAGAACGCACAAGGACAGTCCGTATGAAAACAGGAACAAGGAGCCAACTTTTGTATCAAAGGTAGATGGAGAAACTGAAGAGTTGGGATAATGTTGTGGTGTGTCTCAGAGTGAGAGATGATCCAAGCAAGGTTCCTTTCATTATATTCATGTCAAACATAAGAAAACTGTAGGAATGAATATATGTTGATTCCTTTATTGTGGAATTTTATTGATCAGTAGCCAAAGTAGGTAGATTGTGTCCAGTACCACAAATGCTCAAACTATCAGGGTTTTGAGAAGTTGGTTTGCAATTTGAGTTTCCAATTGGCATTCAAATAATGACACACAGTTTACATCAGAAGAATTTGAAATATATCAAAGTAAGATTGTCAAACAGACTCTAATACCACCATTGAATGATGTTGCAGAATGAAGTCTATAGATTGTGAAGAGGTCTTTGCAGAAGTATTTACTAGGTAACAAACTGGACAGCAATTTTCATATTTCTCCAACACAGGCTAGAAATTTGCTGTTCTACAGAGTAACCCCACAGTTTACAGCATATTGCTCATCTTACAGCTTAGAGTTTAACACTTTACTAGGACAAGTTTAGTTTTAGCCAAGGTCTTGGCTATTTTATTAAGAAAAACAAAATAAAGTGAAGAAAAGTCATGATACACCAGGCATGAAACTTAGTTGAAAGGCCATACAGACTTGAAAAGTTTGTTCTATTCTCTCTCCACAGGTGCTGTCAGACCTGCTGAGATTTTTCAGTGTTTTTTGTTTTTGTTTCGATTCCAGCGTCCGCAGTATTTTGCTTTTATGAAACCTAGAGAGTCATTGTTGGTCAGATGATCACGGTGAAAACCACTGAAGTGATGCGGAAAAATTGTAATGAGACTGGATGTGTTCACATATCCAATGAAGGTTGATGAGAGATTCCACCTATGTCATGAAGGCTTGTAAGAGGAAATGTGACAAAGGGAGAAATGAGAAATCTCCGATCATCCAAATTCCTCTTCCTGTTCCAAGTGAAAGTCAGAAAGAAACTGAAGTTTGCTAATATCATGGAATCCAACAATGGAGCAAAGTAATTCAGGATGTCTAAGAAAGATAATTTTATAAAGCCACAAGCAGGAGACAATCAGTAGCAGTAATTCATTCCTGTTGTGCAATGGGTACAATGCCTTTCCCAGTTACAATACCCACTGTACTGATGTGCAGATTGTATCAGTCAAAAGAATGCCAACATTGAATAGTATGTAGAGTTTCAAAGCAAATTGGTCCATGAATCTTTCCTCTCTCTCTAGCTTTGTATTTCAGGATTTCCCCTTTATGCAGAGAATGAATTCTGTCTCTTTTATGGTTTATCTGGAAAAGAGGGACAACAGATTGAGCTCTTGGAACTGTCCCAAAATTTTGACCTGGTCTCATGCATTGAGCATTTTGACCTTAGATATTATTACTTTCCTGTGTCTGAGCTACTTGAACAGTGGGAATACAGGATGTAATAATGGAGAATAGTTTTCTGAGGGCAATGACGAAACAGCCATCCAGTCGTTCTTACAATTGCTTCCTTTATAATGTGCACAGAGCAATCTGTGCAACATTAAATCACTATCCCTAGATAGCAACTGAAGTGTCTGACTAGGATGGAATGAGATTGGCAAGGTAACTGAATTATCATTCTTTGCAAGAAAAATGGAAAATTCTGCAAGTGTCTCAGCCTTGTGGAGAGATCAGACAACTTTGTAATTCAGGAGCAATTGGCAAAATTTTCTACCAGCATTTGTAATATTTTCCATTGATTTTAGCCATCCTGCTCAAATAGGACCTTGGAGCTTCTCTCATTAAGAAGAACTCATTGACACAAATAGTCCAAAATTGCAGTGTCAGCAAAAGGAGTTACAGGGATTTGGGGTAAGAGTTTTCAGTATCAGATCTTGGATATTCAGGACCAACCCTCTCTGAATTGAGTGGTGTGGTTCAGCCTTCGTGTGTTAAGTTTTTAAGCTTACTTATTAGTGTCACAAGTAGGCTTACATAAAAAATAGGAGCCGGAGTAGGCCATCTAGCCCTTCGAGCCTGCCCCGCCATTCAGTAAGATTATGGCTGATCTGAAATGGATCAGTTCCACTTACCCATTTTCTCCCCATAACCCTTAATTCCTTTGTCTATCAGAAACCTATCTACCTAATTAATAGGAACATTACATTACATTAACACTGCAAAGAAATTACTGTAAAAATCCCCGGTACACTGAGAGAGAATTTATTATGGCCAATACACCTAACTAACATGTCTTTTGGATTACTAAGGGAGAATCATAGAAACCCTACAGTGTAGGAGATGGCTATTCAGCCCATCAAGTCACCATCAACAACAATCCCACTTAGACCCTATCCCTGTAATCCCACATATTTGCCATGCTAATCTGTCTAACCAACACATCCCAGGACACTAAGGGTCAATTTAGCATGACCAGTGCACTAACCTGCACATCTTTGGACTGGGAGGAAACCCATGCAGACCAAAGGGACAATGTTCAAACTCCACGCAGACAATGATCCAACCCAAGAATCGAACCCAGGTCCCTGGAGCTGTGAGGCAGCAATGCTAACCACTGTGCCACTGTACCACTGTTAGATTAGATTAATTTAACATTATCAGCTCTTGATTCTCATTTGACGATCAAACCTATTAAGGTCTGGAAGTATCAGTGCCAGCAGGCTACATTTCCAACAGTATATATGCAATTGTTGTTGTTCCTCGTTTGATGTCAAGAATCCTTTATGATATAATACATTAACAAGCAACATTGGTGCAGGACACATCTTGAGCAGTCTGTAGCATGTGTGCACAATTCGAGGAAACCCCCCCCCCAATTGTGTAAGTGCAAGGGACAAAGCTTAAAATGTATTCATCCGTATGTAAGGTTAGATGGATGGATGCATTTAATCTTTCCAAGGAGTCATAATTGTCTCTTCCAACTTATTTTGCTGGTTATGTTCATTTTTTTCTCCAATTATGAACAATTTGACATCAACTGGGATCTGCTCAAAGTTGATTTTGTCAAATTTGTTGTTGTCTGAATTCAAGTGAGTCAATCTTGAAGCAAACTGCAGCTCATAAAGAGGGCCGCTTGGCATTGTGATGCTCAACCAGCTTGCAGTCCAGTCACAGATAATTTATTCCAGATTCCATTTTGGCAATTTTCCAAGCACTGCAGTATTGAAATGAAACTACAGCATTCAACAATAGCAGCAGTGGCAAAAGGAGAGTGTGGGGAGATGGAAGGACATGTGGACCAAGGGAGAAGGAAGGAATGTGGAGCATTAGCTGAAAGGCCCATCAAGAACATAGAAAGGAAAAGCAGTGTTCAGGGTCAGCAAGGTAGAGTTGTGGGCACTATCTGGAGCATGGAGAGAATATAAGGGGTGGACGGGGGTGTATTTAACGTGGGGCACTAACCAGAATGGTGGAGGAGAAGAAAGCTGTGTCTTTTTTGGGTATATTCTGCAGGTGATTGGCTGCAGGAAAATTCTTGAAGAAGGAGATTAGTTCTGGTTGGCAGTGTTCATATCCCAGCTGGTGCACGGTCTAATTTTCCCTGCAATGCATTCCTTTCCAGTCTGTTGTGAACACTTTCCAAGTCACTGCAGCCAGTTCACTCAAAGGAATTAGTTTCTTTTCCATTTGTTGAGCATTTTTTTCCCCTTGGAGGAGGGCTCTTGCCTGCTTGGGGGCCTACACTGAGACTAATGTTTCCAGCGAGCTGCACAGGTCACATTAAGTTCAAAATCGTTTGCTGCACAGAATCAGTCTTCTGTCCCATTTTTTATCATCCACATTGGAGAAAGCAAAACCAGAGCCCTCTGATGGGCAGCAGCTTCATGATAATGCTGATTTAAATAGGGGCCACACGGTGACAGATTGAATTTGCCCATTTTCCCATCCCCCCTCTCCATCCAGTCAACTTTACCTCTTTTTAATGCTTTACATTGTCAACCCTTTGCACATAGAACAGAATGCAAAGCATTGCATTGGCTTGAGGTTAGAATGAGTGCTTTAGCTTGTGGAAGACTGAGCCTGGAGGTGTGAAGGAACAGGAGTATCATGTAGAGTGGATTTTTAAAATATTTTAAGATCGGCTGATTAGATGCATTGGCCATGCTAAATTCTCCTTAGTGTACCCGAATGGACACTGGAGTGTGGCAACCAGGGTATTTTCATAGTAACTTCATTGCAGTGTTAATGTAAGCCTACTGATGAGACTAATAAATAAACTTGGCGATGATTGCTGCTTGAATCTGATTATTTTTTAATGAAGATTATGGAGATCTGATTCTGCAGTTTTGCATGCTTACATTTAGGGGTGCGGGGAGGATCTTCGGGGGTTTGTACAATGGCAGCTTGCATCTATATTAGCACTTTTTCAGCAAAATCCGCTGAACTTCTTATTTATACTAACCTTCCCTCATGATTAATTGTGTGGAGTGGAACTCACCATGTTGTGTATTGGAGCAGCAATGAACGCTGAGGTAGATGGTTTCTCCACTTTCCTTAACTTCTTGCATTAGTCATTAGTGCCAAACTTTTTTAGTTTTTTTTCCTCTTCACTGGTTGGGAAGAATCTGGGTTGTAAGTTTGCAAGAATCAGATTGCCAACCCTCCAGGATTAGCCTGGAGTCTCCAAGAATTGAAGTCCAATCCAATATAGATAGTATTGGAATAGTGTAGGTTAGATGGGCTTTAGATTGGTTTCACAGGTCAGCGCTGAAGGGCTTATATTGCGCTGTAATGTTCTATGTTTTAGGGTACTGATGTACAACGCTGATGAAAAATCATCAGAACATTAAGAAAATGTATATTTTTATCATTTTCTGTAAATATTTCTCTTTCCCAGATATCAAAATATTGAAAATGGGGGAAAAAGAAATGCTGACAGCCTGGCATCATCCAGTTGGATAATGAGTCTTTACATTCCAATTGGTGTAGGAAGGCTGTATGCCACAGGGATGGGAGTGTTGGCCAACTAATGGCTGGAGCTTGGGCACAAGTCATGTGATGAAACCTCCAGGAATACATTTAATCACAGTTTGCAACGCTGCTTCAGGAACTGGAGACTTCTGTGCCCTCTAGTTGCAAAAATGATTGTCAGGAAGACAGGATGTGGCGGCCGCAATGACAGACTGTGGTTGAACAGTGGTTAGTTAACTGAGAAATGGACACCATAGAATTGAAGGGATGTGGTTTAATGTCAGAACCAGTGAGTAAAGGGGTTTTTTTGTTGATCCAGTGACTTGATGGAAACCTAGCCAAAAACATTTGTTATTCTTGATTTAGTAGGCCAGAGGGCACTTGTGGGAAAAATCCTGGATCCCACGACCCCTCAGTTCTATATATAACTAATTTGTACTGTTTTTAGTTATTAATGTTGTACAAGCTCCTGTCAGCTGCTCTTGTGAGGTATATGTTCTGAAGTGTTCCATTCCCTCCTTCATTGATGGATTGGCCAGGATTTTCTCTGTATTGACATATTCCTATGATGTACTCTAAGCAGAGAGAAGTGTGACTGAGAGAATGACTGACTCTCAGCCCCGGGTCTGGGATATTAACGTGTCCCAGAGCTGCAGACACCACAATCATGGGAGTTAAGGCTGTCAGCCAATTGTTTGGGACTGAGTAGCCTGGCTTTTGAGCTGGTTGTTCATAAATTTCTAATATTTAACTTGAACACCAATTTCGATATGAAATATGTCTTTTGGGGAGCTTTAATTTGGAGACTTCTGTGCACTTTGAATTTTGGCACTAAGAATTTTGATTTTTTGAGAAAAAAAATGTACAGGTTAGATTGATTGGCCATGCTAAATTGCTCCTTGGGGGATTAGTAGGGTAAATACGGGGATAGGACCTGGATTGTTGTCAGTGCAGGCTGTATGATCCTCTTCTGCATTTAGTGATTCTAGGATTTTAATCTTTCAGATTGGCTGTTTCTTTGAAAAGCTTATTTGTTTTATTGGCCAAAGGTTTCCAATCTGTGGAACTTTCCAGTAACGCCTCCTTTTCCAGAGAGTGAGAGTGGAGAGTCAGAGAGTGAAGCTGATTTTTATCTGTGGCGATTTTTTTTCCCCTATTCTTATAAAATCACATGCTCCATGTCTCCTTTGGACTGCTGCCACATGCAAGTTTGTAAATTGGGGAATGCTAGTCTGTGAATTCCTCATTATAATGGTTACATGGGGGTCAATGCAGACTTCTGCTCCTCTGATAAATATACCATTTACCTGCCTTATCCTGGATGAGTACAGTATAACATGCTTTGGCTCTTGAAGGAGTTTGAGCTTCTGCTGATGAACCTATCAGAGGAGGGAAGATGTGCAGACTGCATTGCTGTACGATAGTGGCATTGCAACAGCTGTAAGGAATGAGATCAGGAAAAAGCTGTTTGATGTCTCTAACCAATTCCACAAAACGCCATTCAGGGACTACAAATCACTTCCCTCTTGGTTGACTGAGTTTCAAAGGTCTTGCCTAACCCTAGCAAAGCTGGGCACTGATTGTACACAGCCATAACTGAGATCTAACATTGAAATGAGGGAAATTGAGATAAATGACTTCGCTCCATCATTGCATTCCTCTTGCCTTTCTTGGGCAATTCTTCTTATTTCTAGCAGACATAATGGTGCAATATTAAAAACAAGGATAAGGAAAGGCCATTTTTCCCATCAAGCTTGTCCGGCTCTTCTAGTTCATTCAGCTGAATGTTCACTGACACCTTGAATTCCCCTAATGCTTCAAATTCCTCCACGTTATCTGGTAGAGTATTCCAAACATATACAGTATCAACTTTTTTGACTGAAGATTTTTTTTCCAAGAACCATTTTGAATGTGCTTATCACCTTGAAGTAATATTCTGGATTAATTAATCTATCCATTCACTTAAGTGCATTTATTTAAGACTGTAGAGTGTGACTTTTCCTCATCTTTCCTTTAAGTTCATTACTTGCCTTCTATGTGGACTTATCCAGTATTGCCTCAGATTGAATTATCTATGGTAAGGATTGCATTGAGGGATAATGTTGTGCATGTGCACCCTTATCTCAGGATCTCCTGCTGATCCTGAAACATTCCCTCTGCATGTTCCACTGCCCATCTGATCAATGCTGAGCTTTTGGTCCAGACTTAGAGAACATTGGAAATAGAAGCAGCAGTAGACTCAATCATTCAGCTAGATCATGGGTGATCTAAGTCAACACCATTTTCCGGTACTATCTCCATATTTCTTGATATCCTGAATATCTAGAAGTTTGTGAATCTCCTTCATTGATAAAGTCAATGATTGAATCTCCAGAGTCCTGTTGGATTGAGAATTCTGAAGATTCGTCATCTTCTGAAGAAATTTTTCCTCATCTCAGTTCTAAATGGCCTACCTCTAGCCTACCTGTGTCCCTTAATTCAAGACTTTCACTAAAGCAAATATGCTTCCTGTGTCTTCCTTGTTGGGCTATAAGAATTTTAAATTCTTCAATGAGATCATTTCTCATTTTTCTAAACTCTGGAGAATACAAGGTCACCAGGCTCCTCAACCTCTCTGCATATGACACCCCACCATCCACAGGAAACAGTCTGATGAATCTTTGTTTCACTTTTATGACAACAATATTATTTCTTCGGGTAAAGAGACCAAAACTGTACAGAATATTTCAGCTGTGGTATATACATCTTCCTAATCTCTTACCACTGAAGCAATACTTTACATTTCTATTTTTCCTCCCAAAGTGAATAACTTCACATTTTCTGCATTATATTCCATATAATGCCATCATTTTGATAATGAATTTCTCACCATTCTTCTCATCATCTGCACCTTTCAAAATCTTCAATTAATCTTCAGCCTTCTATGTGATCTTCAATCCATCTCACGTGAATGACCTTTTGCAGTCGCGTGTTGGCCTGTACTGTCTGATTCTGGATTACTGCATTTCCATTTCTCCCATTATCAGAGATTAATGATATGGCTGCTGCTTGCTCTGTGGCTTGTTGTCACTCTTTTTCTGTCTTGAGATGGCCCAATAAACCTTACCTGTTTTGTCTCCATTTTTCATTTCCCCAGATTTGAGTTCTTTTATTGAATTAAGAGGGTTGATCAGTGTGATATGGTTGATGTTGTGTGTATATATAGACTGTCAAAGACTTTCGGTTAAATATATTGATAATATATTGATTAAATATATTGGTTATAAAGTTTACAAGTAGCACAGAACTCAAGAAATAGAATAAATGTTGAGTATAGTAACAAACTTAAGGAGGATATAAACAGAGCAGTGGAACGGGCAATATAGGACAGATGATGCCATGATTATCATGTCTGCCTTTCCTCTAGAGAAGACACAGATTCTTGCTGCATTAGAGATTCAGAGTGGAATTGATTTTTATCCTTATAGTCCTCTTAAGTAATGTTTGAACAGTCTTCTCAAGGTTGCCAAGTTCTGAAATCTCTATCTGCTCAAACTGCAGTGTTCCTACAGACCTTGCCCAGGATGCATATTGGCAACAGCTGGACATTTAATGCAGAGAACTGTGAAGGAATTCATTTAAATAGGAGGAATGAAGAGAAGCAATGAAAACAGAAATGTATGATTTCAATTGGAGACCTGTGGATTTACGTCAGTAAATCCTTGAAGCCAGCAGCATAAACAAAATGGCTTAAAAATGGACAGAATATTACCTCTACAAACTGAGGCAAACAGTACAAAAGCAAGGAGGCTATGCTAAATCTTTATAAATCACAGAGGGAGTAATGTGTCTAGTTCTGGGCACTCCAGTTTAGGAACGATGTCAAGGCCTTAGAGAGGATGCAGAGAAGATTTGGGAGAAGTGGACCAGATTTGAAAAAAAACTATATATGCTGGGGTTGCTTCCTTAGGATAGAGAAGGTTGAGGGGAGATTTAATAAAAGTGTTAAAATTAGTGAAGGCTTTTTTGATGAAGTAAAAGGTTTTCAATGGCAGAAGTGTTGATGACCATAGGATGTAGGGTTAAGGTAATTGGTAAATGAAACTGAGGTGAGATGAAGAGAATTTCTTCTGTATTACTGAAAAAAAAATTTTTGTTGAAGCTTTTCATTTTGAACACATGATGACAATTCACAATGTAAGGGAAATCAACAAATTAGACTGTATGAGAGGAGAGTGCTGATTGAATGGTAAGAGGATGCTGATTGATAGAGGTGTCACTATGGACAATTAATTGTAAGTAAATAATTGAATAGCTTTACAAATCTCTGAGGAAAGAAATCTCTCCTTTTCTCATACTTAACTGGCTGACCCTTGATTCTGAGACTATGAGCCTTAGTTCTGGAATCTCTAACTGGAGGAAACAAACGATCCACGCAAATCCTTCAAGAATTTTACACATTTCAGTGAGGTCACCTGTCCTAACCTGCAGGGAATATGGGTTCATTCTGTTTAACTTCTCCTCAGTGGACAGTCCTCTTGCCTGAGAAATGAGCCTAGCGATCTTTCGTTGCGGTCCCTCGTGGCTTGTATATCCTCTCCTCTTTGGGTGAGGAGACCAAAATGGCGTGCAGTACTCCAGTGTGATCTCACTAAAGCCTTATGTCATACCAACAAATGTTCCTTACCTTTGTAGTTGTGCTGTCTTGCAACAAAGGCTAGCATATTATTTGCTTTCCTAAGTGCTTGGTGTACCTGTACATCAATTTCTGAAGCCAACCAGTGAAGACAGCTTTAAAACTTTAAGAGCTTGCCCTCTTTCACTTGGACTGGCCCTCACTGCTGAGCTCATTGTGTTTCCGGCCGTAGGGAGCCTGTTGTTTCAGCAATCCTGTTGACACCATTGCCACTCTTTCAGTGAGGAGGCTGGTACTGTTTCCCTCCCAGCCCTGCTCTCCACCCACACTCAAAAAAACAGACAAACAAAGGCACACTCACAGCCACTTGAAGAAAATGGAATTGTTGTGATTTTTCCAGATGCATATCTATTTTGGGGATCCTGTTCAGATGGAGCTTCCTGATAAGGGGGTTTATGTTTGCTTTGTTGATTGCCTTGGTTACCGCTCATAATTTGTGGACTTCCTTGTTGCTTTTACAGTTCAATAGCAGTATCTCTGAGTCAGTTCTCCCCTTCTCCACCCCAGTATGTTTCCCTTCACCGTATCACCCCTCCCAATCTCCTCCATCAAGCTATGCAAACATATACCTCATCATTTTTATAGGATTTCTACCCTAACGGTTCACTTGCCTTTCAAACAAAGTGACTTGCAGAATTGTGTTGGACAAACCAGACAGGATTCAGATTTCCCCTTGTACTGAGCTAGAGTTGCATATGAACATTATCAATTTGTGGGGTACAGAAGGGTGCCTCTGTCAGTGAAGTTTCATCATAACAATAATCAGCACTTTTAGCAGAGTAAGGGGTAATGGAGGAATTAAAAGTCAATGTAATGTAGTAGAAATCTTGTGGCTATAACATTATCCCTACTGTATAGCTACTTTGGGTAAACATTTTATATTAGGATTTATAATGGAATATTTATATGTAAACTTCTTGTTTGCCATGCTGAAATTGCAAATTTCTGGCTACCAGACAATGCTGTTCCCTTTTTACTCCCTCTTTCCAGTTTCTGCTTTCCACAAATGGGGTTGCCAACTCTCGTTAAATGTATGAATATATTCCTGAAGGATTCATTGTATGATCTGCCTTCCTCATAGTCCCGCAGTTGGTAAAGCTGTAAGCTACTTTTAAAATTGTATTTCAAATCTCCATGCATTTCCAGCTGTCCTGATTCCTGATCCCAATTCCAAAGGTGTGCTGCCTTAATTTAAACTGTAAGTGAGGTCCTGGTTCTGTTCTGCTACTGTTGGACCAGAATGACATTCGCCTATCAAGTATGCCTGCAGCTGGCAATTCGAGGATATGGTCCACCTGTGCTGTGCTTCTTCTATGCACAGCACAGTGGCTACTGTGGCTTAACAACAAAACCTATGCTATCTCAGTTCTGCTGGTCTCCCCAGCATTAGAAACATACTACTGTATTGCACATTGTGAGCCTGAGGGAACTGGGATCAACTGGAACCTCCGTGGGATCAAAAAGAGTGATGAGGAGGGGAGATAAAGAAATACACATACTGAGGGACTGAGAAAGAGCAAGACACTGGGAGTAGAATGGAGGGAGAAACAAACTGGAGAGAGAGAGAAAGAGAGTGAAAAACATTAAACCTATTTCTCTGTCAATAGATGCTGTCTGACCTGTTGAACTTGTCCATCATTTTCTGTTTTTTAATATACTGAGTCTTTCCTGTTGTACATCTTTTCTTGTGTATCCTGCAAATCAAAATGAATAGTGCTACAGGAGATTATTGAATAATTAATTTCATTAGTTTGACACTGACTCTGTTGGAGTAAGAGCGATGGTATTGTGTGGGGACAGCAATGCAAAACTGTTCGTTGATTACTGTCTTCTCTCTAACAGGCCTGCATCGATGAAAACTTGGACATGGTCACTTTCCTGCTGGAACATGGGGCGAATGTTAACCAGCCTGACAATGAAGGCTGGACAGCTTTACATGCAGCAGCTTCCTGTGGGTTCATGGAGATCACACAGTGAGTGTGGATACAGCAAATGCATTGAAACTGATACATTCTCATTGTTACACCGTCAGGAGGTCTTTGAGTACCAGAATAGGCATTCAGTTAACCTCATGTCTCCCAATATTCAACTTTGGCTCATAAACCCAAGACCAAATAAGCAATAGTTGGCTGGAAGTTTCAAAAACTCCAAAACAAGGAATTGCTTTGAAAGTGTAGTGTGACTACATACTTGTGACATTAGCTGTAGATGTTTGACTATTCCTTCACTCATATGTAAGCATAAAAAAACCAGAAGTATTGTCGTAGAAATTCAAGGTGTATCATTAATTTTCTCATTCTCTGGAGGCATGGCTCTCAGTAAAAGAAAAATGACTTTGGGAACTCTTTGATGCATTTCCAATACCTCCAAATCTTCATTTGATATTGATTACAGTTTTTGTTTTAGCTAACCAAAAAGAAACTTAATCAATTCTGTTCAAAACCATTGTCTGTCATTACGAAATGAATTTTTTAATATTTCAAAAGGTTGCCTCCAGGAATAGTGTTTATTTGCTTTAAACATTAAAGGGTAATTTAGTGTCATCTGTTTCTGCTTTCTCAGGGTTGCACAAAGTCTCATACCCAAGTTTGTCTTGTAAATTAAAACAATGGAACATTGCTTCCAGCCACGTCTGAGGATTCCTGTAAATTCCATTTATAGCAGCAATAGCACAGGAGTTGGGCCGGGTCTTTACATGATAGTATTAACTGGGTACATGGATGTGGCCACCAAAGCAATTTGAATTTATCACTGACTTGTTACCCTGTAGACAACAATAGCGAGACTGCTTGCCCTAATCTCCCACCATAGGGATACAGGAATATGCAGTACTAGAAAGATCACTGTAAAACTATCTATAGTTCCCAAGTTTGAAAATATCCATTATTGTTTCATCTCTCTTCTTGATCGCTTTATCTGTCAAATATCTTCCTCACTCCCTCTTCAATCTACCTTCACTGTCTCCTTGAATGTATGTTCATTTAACCCCTTTGTATAGAGTAGCTAAATTTAAATTAACTAATCACCTTGCCTCTTTTGAGCTTTTTTAATATTTTGTACAACCAAATATTATTAGGAATCAACTTATGCATATCTCTTAGAATATTAGATACTTAAATGAAGTAAATTCTTAGCCATCATACATCAGCGTATTGAGAGAATCGTTAGCCAGGAATATGGAATCTTAAGTTGCATAAGCAGAATGATTGAGTACAAAAGTTGTGTGAAACAGCATGGTGGCACAGTGGCTAACATTGCTGCTTTACCACACCAGGGACCTGGGCTCAATTCTGTCCTTGAGGAACTGTTAGCGTGGAGTTTGCACATTCACCCATGTTTGCATTGCCTTCCTCCAGGCGCTCCGGTTTCCTCCCATCGTCCAAAGAAGTGTGGGTTAGGTGGATTGGCCATGCCAAATTGTTCCTTGGTGTCAGGGATTAGCAAGATAAATATGTGGGATTATGGAGATAGGTGAGATTGTTGTTGCTGCAGGCTTGATGGGCGGAATGGCCTTGTCCTGAACTGTGGGATTCTATGGTTCTGCATAAATGCTGGTTAGGCCAGAACTAGAAGATTGTATCCAGTTCTAGTCCCAACAACTTTGAAAGCATATGAGTATCTTTAGAGGGTATAGAGGAGAGTTATCAGAATAGTTTCAGGAATGGAAGACTTCAGTGTCAAGGTAAGTTTGGAGAAGTTGACTTCTTTCTAGATCTTTGAGAAGATAACAGACCCAGGAGATAGTTGCCGTCTATTTTCTGGATCTGCTATCTTCTCAAAGAGTTAGGTTTGTCATGAACTTTCTTCCCACTGACTCTCCCACATTGAGCCATATTTCTTGAAGTGTTTTATTCTCCTCTTTCTCCTCGTCCTCCCTCTCCTCTTCCTCCCTCCCCCCCGTGTGCGCGTGCACACACACACACACACACACATGCAAACCAGAAATTATCAAATAGTTGCCTTTTACAGTTGTCTCGTTCACCAGCATGTATGTTGGGCAGTTATCCTTTTGTTTCTCTTTATAAATTGCTGTTTTATGCATATTTTTCTAATCCTTTAGTATTGCTGTATTGTGATTGTTTCTAACCATATCTCTTGTCCTACGTTGCAATTATGAGGTTTTATAAGATTGTTAAGCTTCACAGAATCCCTACAGTGCAGAAGGAGGCCATTCAACCCATCAGGTCTTTACTGACCCATCCAGTCTCTTTTGCTGCTGTAACCCCACACATTTACCCCAACGTTATAGATCAATTTAGCATGGCCAATCAACTTAACATCTTTTAACTGTGGGAGAAAACCGAAGCACCTGGAAGAAACGCACGGAGACGTGGAGAGAAAGTGCAGACTCCACACAGACAGTGACCTGAGGCTGGAATTGAGCCTGGGTCCCTGGCAGTGTGAGGCAGCAGTGCTAACTGTGCAACCATGCTGTTTTGAGACTTTATTTTTAGTTTCAGGTAAAATGAAAGAGTTCACATGCCCTAGTCAGCAGTTTGTTAGAAAGTCAGGATGACATGGTTTAAAAGGAGGCCTAGATTGTTCATCTGGGAAGAAGGTGTAAGGTATTCATGTTTGGAGACAATGGCAGCAACATCTAGTCTCTAAAGCCCAACAAAGGTGTCAAGAATGTCTGGTTGTAAACAATTATGTTTTAAACTGTCCATTTATTTCGAAGAAAGAAGAGAATTTGGCTTGAAAGGATATTTAATTAGCATTTCTACATGGATACATGACCAATGTGATTCATATTGCAGTGGAGATATGCTTTGAGTGAGGAAGTTAAGAAAATCCTGAAATTTTCAGACATAGCTACTTTGCCACTCTCTGGGAGAGAGAGCAGTTGGAGGCGAAAAACCTGTATACTTCACTGTGCAGGAATGCGAATGGGAACTTGTGCTTGTATTGAAAAGGTTTAAATTAGTGTGAAAGATTCATCCAGCTCTATCTGTTAGTAGGAATCTCCAGGGAAAAAGCCTTCATCATGAAAAATGGTTCTGGGATTAAAAATTTCCAGACTGGAAAAGGGAGATAAAATAATAAGCCCACAGGAGAGAATAATCTCTTTAGATTGCGTTTGGTGAAAATCCAATGGCTACTTAAAAGACAATGTAAAGTGTAACTATGAAGCTGTATCATCTGATGGTCCTCATTGCTATCTGCATTTGGATAGCGATGAGGATGCAGCAGGATATAAATCAGTTGGAGACTTGAGTGGAAAATTGGCAGATGGAGTTTAAACTGGACAAAATCCAAACTAGCATTTTGGAAGATTTAATATAGATAGGAAATATACAGTAAATGGCAGAATCCTTAAGAGTATTGATAGGCAAAAGGATCTGAGTGTACAGGTACATAGGTCACTGAAAGTGGCAATGCAGGTGGAGAAGGTAGTCAAGAAGGCATATGCATGCTTGCCTCCATCAGCCAGGACACTTGTGTTTAAAAATGGGCAAGTCATGTTGCAACTTTATAGAAGCTTAGTTAGACCACCTCTGGAATATAGTGTTCAATTTTGGTCACCGCAGTACCAAATGGATGTGGGGGCTTTGGAGAGGGTTCAGAAAAAATTTACCAGGATGTTGCCTGGTATGGAGGGCATTAGCTATGAGGAGAGGTTGGAGAAACTTAGTTTGTTCTCACTGGAATGACAGAGGTTGAGGGGTGACCTGATAGAAGTTTACAAGATTATGAGAGGCATGGAGAGAGTGAATAGTCAGAAGCTTTTTCCCTAGGATGGAAGAGTCAATTACTAGGGAGCACAGGTTTATGGTCCAAGGGGCAAGGTTTAAAGGCGAAGTATGAGGCAAATTTTTTACACACAGAGTGGGGGGTAACTGGAATTTGTTGCTGGGGGAAGTAGTAGAAGTGGATACAGTAGTGACTTTTAAGGGGCGTCTTGACAAGTACATGGGTAGGATGGGAAATAGAGGGATATTATCCTTGGAAGAGTAGGGGGTTTTAGTTAATTCGGGCAGTATGATCGGCGCAGGCTTGGAGGGTCAAAGAGCCCGTTCCTATGCCGTAACTTTCTTTGTTCTTCTTTTCAGTTGTATTAAAAGTCAAAGGGGGAATTCAGTTCTGTGGATTAAAGCAGAAGTGTACTTTAAACATATGGTTTAGTCAGTCATACTTCTGGTAAATGTCTTCAATTGTGATCTATTGTAGCGCTCTCTTCTCAGCTATTAACTGAAAGTTTGAAATTTTTTTTAAAAAATTAACAGTCTCTACAGAGATCATAATGAGAATCTGGCTGAGGTTCATTGCTGCCCTTCCCCTTCAACCTGATCTAAACTTTGCCGTGGCTGCTGTATTGGGCATCTTCCCTATTGCCGCTGCAGATGGATGTCTGTTAGTGAGGAGCAGTGATGTTTTACAGCTTTTGAATCCTGCAATGTAGTATTGCATTGCATCCATCTCAAGAACGCAATCTAACTGGAATAACAGAATTTCACAGATGCAGCTCTCTGTGAATATATTCACAGCAGTATATTTGGTGCTCTTTTTATTGCTGATGTCATTTTGATGTCTTTTGAAAGAAAGTTCATATACATCAGCCTTTGTGGTTTTTAGCCTGTCATCAGTATTAAGCTATTTGAAAACTGTGGCCTCAGTGAAATATAAGAACTGTGCCCTGTAAAGAAGGGACTGATAGTGTCAGAACCTTGTAAAAATTCACCTGCTATCAGAACCTCGATAAATAGGTAGGGATGTATTTGAGATTCCTTTTCTTGGGAGTGTTGAGTTGAAATGTCAGAGCAGCTTCTTTGAATTATCAATTAGTTGGCAATAAAATCTGTTGTTATATCTCAGATCCAGCTAAACCTTTTCACCCTTCCATTCTTAACATTCCAGAGCCAATGCTCAGAATGGAGCGGGCAAATTCAAATCCATTCATTGCTTGCTTCAAAAATCAAATTCAAAATCTAATTGAATCCAATTTAAGGTCCTCTAAGTGAGACAGACAAGATTCAAACTGATAAGATAAGGC
The DNA here is from genome assembly GCA_024679065.1 of Sphyrna mokarran. Classification (NCBI taxonomy): domain Eukaryota; kingdom Metazoa; phylum Chordata; class Chondrichthyes; order Carcharhiniformes; family Carcharhinidae; genus Sphyrna; species Sphyrna mokarran. Next base: position 77,294,164 of record JAGIQG010000008.1, on the reverse strand, counting down.
ATCACACCCCATCTTGGATTTGATCTGACACTCTGGCACAGTAGTTAGCACTGCTGCTTTTCAGTACCAGGGACCGGGGTTCCCAGCTTGGGTCACTGACTGTGTGGAATTTGCACGTTCTCCCGCTATCTGTGTGGGTTTCCTCTGAGTGTCCGTTTTCTTCCCACAGTCGAAAGATATGCAGATTTGGTGAATTGGCCATTCTAAATTTTCTTAGTGTCAGGAGACTAGGTAGGGTAAATGCAATGGGGTTATGGGGATAGGGCCTGAGTGGGATTGTGGTCGGTGCAAACTCGATGGGCCGAATGGCCTCCTTCTGCGCTGTAAGATTCTATAATTCTATGATCATTTAACAACAGCTTAACCAAGCTCTTAAAAGCTGATTTGTGACCAGTATGTGATGTGACTGAACCCAACCAAGGTTTAGTTCAAGCCAAACCCAGGGAAATGCACGGAGTTTAGGCAGACAGTTAGCTATTAACCTGTTGAATCTGAACGTGCCTGCTTTCTCCTCCTTTAGGTATCTAATTAAACAGCGAGCCAATGTTGCTGCCGTGAACAGTGAGGGGGAGCTTCCGATTGACATTGCCCAAGGCGAAGCTATGGAGAAGCTGCTGAAGGAGGTCATTAAGAAGCAAGGTAAGAGCCCTGACTAACCAGGCAATTATGTTGTGAAATGTTGTCACTTTATTCTTACAAGTATTTAAAAGTGAACTTGGAAGCGCACACTCCGAACTAGAGGGTAAAAGATCTACTTTCAAACTGACTGGTGTCAAAAAAACAATAAAAGCTCTTCAGAACCAATGCAGTAGAATGTTATAGTGATAATTTCAAATATTAAGAATCATTCCAAAGTACTGGGTTGATTAATTATTTGAATAAAATGGGAAAAGATGCTGATCTCACCAGGACATTGATGTCAAACAGGGAAAATGGCAGCCATCTTTCTTTTCCACATATTTATTATCATTACTGCGTTCCCTTAATCAATTTCGTCCTTTTTCCTCTTTAAAACATTGATCCCTGTTGGTGACTGTCCTTTAGTAACTTGACCATGTAACTATTCTCCATTTGTGAGCCTCAAGAGTGAATGTTTGTGAGACTTCAGCTGTACAAAGGCATCACTGAATTTTCTCCAATCCTCACTCAACTTGGCAGTTGACCAGTTTTTCCCTTCTCAAATCAAGGTTGTTGAGTCCTTGCTAGCATCCCCATGACCAACATTGCACAGATCAGATGTTCAACACAAGCTCAGGATTGAAACCAGAACTTTTTGTGGTCTGTTTGACGCAGCCACTCAGAGTTTTATATCAGCCGAGATCTCGGGCGAGCAGTCAATTGGCATTCATCCAAATCCTCGCTGCTCTTGCACTCAGCCACTGTTCCAAGCTGCAGCTTGTCATCCTCAGTACACCCTGATGGCTCTCACCTGGAATATCACAGATCCAGACAGCATCTTCAATAAAACGAGTCCTGGGCAAGTCAACTCATAGTTTCTCAATGATAGTGATGACTGGATGCCTTTGACTCAAAGAGCAGCTACACATTAAGTGAATGAAAGAAAGAAAAATGCTGTCATCACTATAAATCTTTTACTTTCTGTGCCTTTTCAGAATGCTTTATATATACACAGTGAATAAATATAAAGCTCAGTTGAATGTTTTGGTAGCTAAAATAGTGAACTGAGAATTTCTAACTGTATTGATTTCTAGTGTTGCTGAGTTGAGTGTCTCAGCAATATGCATCAATATGTCGACCTCTACTATGTCATTGTTCCTTCTAACCTAATACTCATTCTCCAGATTTTGATCATGCTTGGTGGCTTCCTCATATAATGTGAATTAAAATCTCTAACTCGAGAGTTCTACCAATTTTTCTTTTCTCTGTAGCTGGTAAAGTGAGATAGGAATATTAATTATCCTTCTTAACAATCTGTTCATTAACACATCTTCTGGCAGTTTGGAAGAGCTGCACCCTTTCACCTCTGGGTGATATGTTTGCAGACCTAACATTTACTGTACACATTTAAGCCCCAGTTAATGATCATCATCCAAATACAAGCAACACAGTGGTTAGCACTACTGACTCTCAGCACCAGGAACTGAAGTTCAGTTCCAGCCTTGGGTCACTATCTGTGTGAAGTTTGCACTTTCTCCCCATTTCTGCATGGGTTTCCTCCCGTTTCCTCCCACAGTCCAAAGATGTGTAGGTTATGTTGATTCACCATGCTAAATTGAACCTAGTATCAGGAAAATTAACAGGGTAAATGTGTGGGATTGCGGGAATGAGGCCTGAGTGGGATTGTGCTCGGTACTGACTCGATGGACCAAATGGCCTCTTTCTGTACAGTAGGAGTTCCATGATTCTAGGAATATAAAGTCTATCCAGTTGATATACAGTTGACATCATGGCTGGGTTGAATGTGACTGAGCATATGCTAGCCTGTATCTCCATTTCTACCAAATGCAGCACATTATTTAAAGCACAAACCAGTGAGGAGTGAACTTCACATGTGTTAATGGTATGTTAATCATATTGTTAGCATTCATGGGTAAAGAGCATTGTTTAATGAAGTACTCTGAGTACATCAAAATAGCAGTAATTCATTCAGTACCAAGTGGCCCTGGAAATGGAATACACTGAAACACCTGGCAGACTTCAGGCCTTTCTTGACTGATGTATGTAGTGGGGGCTGGGATGCATCATCAACTCTGGGAATTCCATTCTCCTTTAATGGTTTGAGTTTCCTTTTGACATTTTATTTGAGTTAGAGTGCCCCACCAAGGGTTGTATCATCCATGTCACTTTTGTTTAAGTTATTGATTATTGTTTTCTTAAAATAGTATGAATAAGAGTTGGGCAGCAGAGAAGCATTGTTGACTCCAAAACCTCATTTTGATTAATTTATTTACTTGTTCATTTACCCTCAAGGTACTCGAGAGTATAAGTAAGGGTTGGGCTGGAATGCTTCATCAGCCCTCACAATATCATCTTTATTAAGTTTGATAAATTTTCTTTAATTATTTATTACTGTGTCTCTTTGAGGGGCTATTACTTTAATTTGTTAATTGTGTTTTCCCTTTGATAATTCACTTATTGATACAAACGATTATAGATAGGGGATAGCTAGGACACTGGACCTGAGAGAGGAGAGCTGTGAGCCTGAACAAAGTCAATAAACTCTCTCAATAAGGGATAGCTCCGAGTCTTGGTTTCAATTGCACCAACCATCTTGGATCCTGTTAATATCAAACAACATGTGGTTGACAGCACATCATTCACTCAGCTCCTGAAAAAAACAGTGGACTTGGTCAGAATCACTGTTTACTGTGAATGCAGAATCCAATGGAGCAGGGAAAAGTTAGCCAGGCTACTGGCGTAATAACTTCAAAAAAAAACTTATTTCGCAATAACTTGGTTAAATTTACCAGTCGAGTTGTATTTTCTGCCTTTTTTACTGCGTTCACTAGAGGCCTGGGCTTGATCACAATATTTTTTTCTGTTCATTGAACATCAATGGCTATATACAGCCAACGTTGTTTGAACAGTGTGCTCAATCTCCCAATCATTCTTAAGTATGAATCTGTACCCATTTAGTCTGCTAAGCTGCTGAAATGGTTCTTCAATTGCTGGAAGGTACTGTTATTCAAAATTATTTGGAAAAGAATCCTAGGAGACAAAACAAAAATGCTTTTTAAGGAAATGTTTATATTAGATGTTCATTAAAAAAATATACAGAGACTGTGTGCAGCATACATATGGGTCCTGAGATTCCTTTCGAAGAGAATAGGGTGTCCTCATGACAAACATTTTGTAATAATTGATTTGCATTCTGTAAATTTTAGAAAGCACTTTAGGGTGAGACACCTGCATTTCCCAAGCTGGTGATTTCATTTCAAAAGAGAGTTGTCTTTTTTAAGTAGAGAGTAAACTTTTGTCCCCTGTGTTTCATTGGCTGTTATGAAATGTAAAACTCTTGTTCCTGACATCTGTGAGAGAAAGGTTGATGGTTAGAAAATGTAAGGATTTCTAATTACTGACACCCGAGATATCTAGGATGAGAACGCATGAATGAGCAATAGGCAAAGAATGACTTCCATCATCTTGTATTGAGTTATTTTATTCTACAGGGAGAGGTACCAAATGAGGGAATCTCTGGGCACTTGACCTTTGAGAGTGCGAGGGGGAGTGTAGATTAATGGTGAAGAGGAATGACGGAATGGTGAGGTTTTAGGGGTCGAGCAGTAGTTCAAAGATAAAAGTAACAATGGAAGTGAGTAGCTATCATGATGGAGGGAGCGGTAGTAAGTGAGGGAGTAATGCTGTGGTGAAAGGACACAATCAGTGTGAGGGACCGCATGGGAGCACAAGAAATGGAGGATATGAACATGAGTGGAGGTATCTGCAGACCACATTTTCTGAGCAGAACTCCGCCAGGAAATGCTCTCTTTTGTCATTAATGGCCCTTTCTCCAACTATGCCCCAACCCAAACAATAGTTAAAAAGAAAATGAAAACACAGAGGGGAAAAGCAGATTAGGACAGAGGAACAAATAAAGTCCCGAGACGAATGAAGCAGATGAGAAGAGAATGTGGCAGAAACAAAAGAGATGAAATAATGTCTGGCACAACAAAATAAAGAGATAGGCAAGGGAAAAAGAAGCTTTGACTTGTCTCGTGTGTTATATCATTGGAGATCCTTCAGTGGCTATTATGATTAAAGTAATAGAAGGTGGGAAAGCTCCTTTTGCAGTTTGACAATCGCAACCATGCAACCCCAACTCCCCACTTCTCTCCTCACCTGCCTCTCCCCCTCCCTACCCCTTCTCTTTCTCTTTCTCTTTTTCTCTCTCTCTCTCTCTCTCTCTCCACTCCCTCCTCCCACCAAAAAAACCAGAAATATAGACTGGCTGACTTTCTTTTATGTAAAGCCTTTCACAATTTCAAATCATCTCAAAGCACATTGAAGAAGGTGAATTGTAGTTGGTGTTGCATTGTAAGAAATATACACAAACAGAATTGAGTTAATACCAGTTAATCTGTTCTGATATTGACTGTGGGATAAATTTAGTTAATAATCACAAGTAGATGTACATTAACTCTGCATTGAAGTTACTGTGAAAATCCCCTATATTATCCAAAACACTGACTCTAATGCTCTTTGAATTGTCAACCTAAAGAAAATAGAGTGGGCTTTGATTTAGGGCCAAATGTTCGCTGCTGAGACTGGTGCGCAGCTGAGAAAACTCACGATTTTGGGGAAACTTCCCTGAATGGTTTGATTTTCCTTTCAGGGGGTGAGGCGGAGTTGGTGATGGATACCAACTGGAGTCAGGTCCTGCACCCCCAGAAAATGTGTAGCAGCAACCTCACGGACTGCCAATTCTGAGGTGGGCTACTTAAAAGGCCTTGGAGCTTTATCCCAGTCCGGATGAAAAGAGCAAAGTCTCAACCTTACATCCCCTCACCATCCATATGAATTCAAATTAACTAAATGCCACTGGCTATAGTTCACCACACTCTCTAAACTTCTTAGGAAGTTACTTGAAATTGGGGATCACTTGCTTCTGCACTAAAAATGAATTCTGAGGTGACTGTGCAACCTGTCCAATATGGAATCTGTGGGATCTCTGTCACAGATGGGCAGATGGTGGTTGGAGGAGTGAGTAGATGAGTGGGGTGCCTGGGTTGCCATGTGCTCCTGTTGATGCTTGGTTTCAGTTTGCCCATGATAATGACATTTGAGATTTTTAGCCCCTTTCCAATTGCTTTTCCTTAGGTGGTCTTGGGGCTGGGTCTCTTAGTTTTCAGACTTCATTTTAAGGGGTGGAAGATGCCTGTGCGTGAGTTCTTCCAACATGTAACAGCAGCTACCTCAGGGAAAAGGCCTCAGTCCAGTGGCATAGGGGTCCAAGGTGATTGAAGACCAGGCTCCGTTATTTGGGCCTAGGATGTAACAAGTGCTCATACTCCTATTGTCTTTCTTTATCCTTCCCACAGGATTGTTATTCCTGGGATTCATGAAGTGCAGTGGCGGTGTCATAAGGGTGGCACTGGCCTCTTGCTATTGATGATTGCGCTGTGCATGTCTTGCTGTGAATGGTCCCGCTGCTCCCTTCCCACTCTTCTAGGTGATTCTTGACTCCTCGTCCTCTTTTCATTCGTAGATGTCATGTATTTGGATCTCCAAATGGCACCTGATAAGATTCCACATAAAAAGTTATAGCATAAGATAAGCACTCTCAGGATTAGGGATGATATATATTAGCACTGATAGAGAATTGGCTAACTAACTGGAAACAAGTGTTGGAACTAATGTATCATTTTCAATTTGGCAAGCTGCAATGGTGGTCTCAGCATGAACCCTTATGCAGCAGTCTTTCTGCCTTCCTCAGAGTCACAGAATAACAAAAAATAAGCAATTCAGCCCATCAGGTCCACACTTCTTAGGTAGTCCTACTCTCTTGCCTTTTCCCTCCAACCTTGAAAATATATCTATTATCCAAGTCTCTTGCAACAGCCAGATCCTCAGGCAGTGGATTCCTGATCTTAAACACTCACTGTGAAAGAAAAGTATTCCCTCCTGCAGCATTTGTTCTTCTGCCAGATCACCCTGAATCCATGCCCCACAAGGTTCAATGCTAACCTTTGCCCCTCTAGCTACCCTTCATGGATATACATACCAACATTTGCACAATTATGCCAACCCATGACTCTCCCACTCATCCGCATCACCCTTTATACCCAATGGCAACTTTGAGCCCACTCATGACACTCCCACCAACCACACTTTGCCCTGACATCCTCAATGCCAACTCACCCAGTATCCACAATGTGCAGATCTTAGAAGCCATGTTGAGATGAAATAAAAGCTCTATTACAGATATTGCTATACTTTTTAAAAAGTCTAATATTTCATAATTCCTTCAAGCACTTAATTTCTTCTAGAAACAAACATTTGTTTTCAAAGTGCCACATTAAAGATAGCTGACTCCTTTCCAGCCACTTAGAGCTGTCAATCAAACACTGATAACAATAAGTTGTGGAAGTAGTTAAGCAGCACTAACCCTATCATGGTAACATTCAGGCTTATAACAACAAGGATATGTTGAAATTATGTGCACCAATTTTGTTTTATCAATTCGGAATACCAGCATTGTGTCACAGATTATGCTATTTTTTGAATGTTGGTGCTACCCACTGATAAGCCTTTGCTAAACCAAAAGGTGTCTTATTTTCAAATCAGATACATTATTTTAAACTGTTCAGTCACCATTGCAAAGTTAAGGTTTCATTTTTACGCTTGTCATTCAGTCAGTAGAACTGAGGGAACAAGTGCATTAAGGAAAAGTTGTTGACGGGGAAGTCAATCAAATTGCAAATGAAGAGGATTATTCTTCCCACTATTTAAATATGGACAGCCATTCCTCAACTATTTAAAGAGTGTGATCAATTGCTTCATAAATAGAGGGATTCATTAGCCCACAATTATTACTTTTGACTCTCCAATATTTTTAAATGATTCTCTCACAAACTCAAAACATGAATCAGCTATGAAAACAGTGATTGTCTGACAGAAAAATAACTGATCACTAGGACATGTGATATGATATGGCAGTCGAGCAATGGTATTGTCACAGGACTAGTAATCCAGAGACCCAGGGTAATGCTCTGGGGACCTGGGTTCAAATGCCACTATGGCAGATGGTGAAATTTGAATATAATAAAAACCTGGAATTAAAGTCTAATGTTGACCATGAAACCATTGTCGATTGTTGTAAAAACCCATCTGGTTCAATAATGTGCTTCAGGAAAGAAAATCAATTGTCCTTACCTAATTTGGCCTACATGTGACTTCAGATGCACAGCAATGTGGGTGGTTCTTGAATGTCCAGCCAGTGACGCTCAAATCTCAGGAACAAATTTGTTAAAAATGTGAGATTCTGCTGTATGGAACAGCGTTAATAAATCTGAGCAGATCTGGCAATACCTTCACCAATAAGCCAGCAGCAAAGCAAAATTTATTCACATGAAGCCTGGCTTCCAGGGAGAATGATTGGAATAGCATGAAGCCTGTTAATTGAGAGAAAATTTCCATGCAAAATCCTTGCTTTTTTTCCCAATAGAAGATTATTTAGAATTGTTTCAAGTTTTCAGTTCAGGTGTATTGGTCACAAATTGTGCATGATTGTGTGTGTATGTGTGCGCGCACACGCGCGCAGCCACATGTATGTGTGCATGCAGCGTATATGTGCGTGTGTGCATGCGTGCATATGTTTGTTCTATTGTTAATGCTTGTCAAAACAGAACATCTCTTTCCAGTCAACTTTGGTGCCCTGGCCACAACCGTGAGCCACAATTGACACTTAAAACAAGATAAATTCTGACAGTTCTCTCCTTCACTCCAGTCTTCAAGTAACCTTTGCTACCTGACAGCTTCTTGGCATTCAGTTAACAGGTGAGTGCGCTACCACCAAACCAATGCTGACACCTCCGTGAATCTCTTTTGCTGTGATAGTATGCTGTGCTTTGGGATTCTCACCCTGAATATGCTATGTGTGTTGCAATTTAAATGGCAAAGGGAAAGCTGAAAGAAAGTGTTGAGGGAAAAAAATTACAGTTTTAATAATGGCAGCATATGCCACAAAATAATCAAGCACACAGAGCAAGGTATATTTAGAATGTGCCAGTTGTTGCGCTGATATGACAATGACAGATTTTTTGCTTTTCTTTATTTCAGGGATTGATGTGGAAGTAGCCAGGAAGGAGGAAGAACAACGAATGGTCCAGGATGCCAGACAGTGGCTAAATCGAGGGAAAGTGCAAGATATCCGACACCCAAAAACAGGAGCAAGTGCCCTTCATGTTGCTGCAGCCAAAGGCTACTTGGAGGTTATAAAGTATGTACACCGGGCTTGTGCAAAAATTAATTGTGTTTCTAGTGTTAAGTGAACACATTAAACCGTGGCTATCCACTTACCCAGTTTTATAGAGGGTTTTTTTTCAAAGCAGTGTTAGAATCTTTAATATTTGGTGCCTAGTTAACATTGTTTGTCTACAAAAAGTTCACTGCTTTGTGCACTAAGGAACAAGAGGAACAGCAGGGACATTTCTGTGACATAAGGAGGAAGCTTAGAATGATTTTATGAAGATTCTTCGAGCTGTACCAGGCTAAGAAAAAGATAGGGCAGAATAACAGTTTGGAGAATTCTCAAGATTTAAATTTGAGTTACTACTTGCTACTTTGGGTTAGCAGTTGAGATTGTAAGACAGAGCAATCAGGAGAGTGCAGCACACCAATATCAGAGCATCCAAGCAGATTGTCCAGAATGGGGTCTAGCCCTGGTGGGTGATGGGAAGGAGTGCGTTAATAAGAAGATAGTCTGTGGCATTTTGATTCTTGGCCAATAATCCTCTGATCAGTGGCATTTTCCTGAAGATCTCTGGAGAACTGCAATATTGCTTGAATCAGGAAGTGAAAGGGAATAGGCAGGATGGCCTCCAGCTGTATTCTTGAATTTTTCTTGGCTCTAATAATAGTTTCTAACTCCTGGGACATGGCCAGTGGAATCTGGGTTCCAAATAAGCCAACAATGCTGACATTGTAGCAGTCTGCCCGCTCTGATGGCAAAATAGATCCTGAGAATTTCAGTCTTGACTCACTTGCTAGGGGATCAAAAGTATGAAACTGCTGTTAACACAGTGCTAACGGGCATTGAACATAATAAGATTGGCTGATGATGTGGTTAATGTATATCGTTGGGACTGTATGGAAGAGATTTACTGTTAGTACAGCCTGTTATGGACCTGACCTGAGAGACCTTGATCAGTCAGTGTGAAGCTTTATTTATGTTGCACTTTTCTGGAGAATGCTTCATTTTGACGTTGAATATAACATGTGGAAAGGCACTGATTACCTTACTTTCAGTTTCAAAATTTGCCAAAATGTTTCAGAAAATAAATTCACTTAATCTTGCGATCTTCACTTCTTCCTCCCTCTATTCTTACTGGCAAAACTCCATAATCTTTCTGTTTCGGCTCCAAAAGTTCAATAAACAGGACTATTCATCTAGAGAAAACATTGAAGGTGCTTTCTCTTGTGCATGCCTTTACTCAAGATGTCTTTATGTATCACATCTCTGTTGCTGCAGGTTGTTAATTCAGGCTGGCTTTGATGTCAACTGCCTAGACAATGATGGTTGGACTCCATTGCATGCAGCGTCACACTGGGGCAAAGAGGAGGTTTGCAAACTGCTAGTGGAGAACTTGTGCAACATGCAGGCCATCAATAAAGTGGTGAGTCCTCCCAGAGTTAACAAGCTCTTACACTGATGATGCTAATTTCACAATGAGAGTGGAGATCAGTTGTTGACTTGGGCTCCTTTGTGTTGATTTGAGTTGGTTAATGTGCCTTTATGGTATGATATCAAAATTTACAGACATGGAAGATCTAAGATTTCATCCCAATATATCTTCAGGCAACAGCTAATCTGTTACAGATAGCCTCGATCTCTCTAGGCTACAAAGGGGAGGAATCAACCATGGTTCCCAATCTTGCTTCTCAGCCAGTCACTCCTGGACAAGACCGAATTGGCCACAGCCTATTTTTAACCAGTCCCTCATACTATTGTGCACAATGGTTGTCCTGTAACATCCTGAATTTTTGAGTGCATCTTTACTTATGATAATCCAATTCCTTACACTTGCAGGCTTCAGAACATTTTAGTCTTATTAGTTGTATCACTATGAATGTGAATTTGGTTCCAATGCAGAATTAATGTAAAGCTTTTCACCATCTGGATAAACTTGATGCCAAGGACGATTATCTGAATAGTGCACTATATTTTGCCATCTTATACAAAGATAATTTTAAACGAAATTACCCTCCACTATTATTAGACCAAAGCTTGCTGGTGTGGGGCAATGATAGGTGTTGTTGAACCTTATTTCCTGCACCTTTCTGCTCACGTTTAATTTGCCCAATAAAATGCAAGTTGATAGTAGTGTCTTGAGGTGATGGGGCAATGTATCTCCTAACAACGAGAGTTAAGAATTGAAAAAGAAACAAAGGGAAAACAGAAGGATGGTGAATTGGAATCAGATTGGGAGTTGGAAGAGAAATAGAAAGAGTGAAAGAAAGATTGGATTAAGGGTGACAGAAAATAAGAAACAAAAGAAAAATCAAAAAATGTAATTTTAGTTTTTGTAGGATTTGCTCTGGGATTAAAGTAGGGCATCAAGAGTAAGCGGTGATGGTAAAGAGAAGAAAACTGATTGATGGATAGAAGATTCAGGATACCTTGGTTTTGGGTGGAATGGGTTGAAGGGTTCATTGGCTTTTCTAATTCTTTACCAACTTAGCTTCATATTGTGCTGCATTTTGCTGTACCACAAGCCAAATATGACACTTCATGTTCATGTTGAAGAAGGAATAGAGTTAGAGGTTCACAGAATGGAAATAGGACCCCTGTCCATGCTGTCCAATTTTACCCATGAAGCTACTCCAAATTGCTCCATACCAATCTTACCCAGTGTCTTAAGTGCTTTTTAAAAGACAAAATTGTATCCGCCTCTACTCCTATCTCTGACAGCTCATTCCAGACACTCACCACCCTCTGTGTGGAAATTTTGCCCTTTTGGACCCTTTTGTATCTCTCCCCTCTCACCTTAAACTTATGTCCCCTAGCTTTTGATTTTCCAACCATTGGGAATAGACGTTGACTATCTGTCTTATCTATGCCCCTTATTATTTTATAGGCCTCCTGTGCTCCAGGGGAAAAAGTCCCAGTCCATCCAGTCCAGTCCTTATAACTCAAACCACCAAATCCTGGTAGCATTCTATAAATATTTTCTGCACTCTTTCTAATTTAATAATATCCTTTTTGGAACATGTTGAACATTTCTTTTTCTTAAAAGGCCATCTTTGCCTAGGAGAACCAGCATTGGATCAGCTGTACCAGGTGAACTTTCTGTAAACTCTAGCAGCAAGTGTTTGACAACAAAAACCTCTGCAAGACTTAGTGTAGGGGTAACTGTCACTACACTCGAGTATGGCAGTGAGACGGGGATTGTGTGTGAATGTCACAGAGAACGTTAGAAAAATTCCAGAAATGCTTGTGCCGCATCCTCCAGATTCAAAGGAAGAATCTTCAAACATATACTAGTGTTCTTTCTGAAGTCTGCTCCGTAGGAATTCCAGCAAAACTGCAAAATCAACTTCAATGGACTAGGCGCTGTGTTTGGATGGCTGAAAGCTTTTCCCCATTAGGTCCTGTTTTCTCAATTCAAAGTAGCCAATGCTCCAGGGGAGGGCAAAGAAAACACTTCAAAGAAACTCTGAAGCTCTCCATGAAAGGCAGCAGCATTAATATGATCAAATGGGAAGATTGTTCAAAATGATGGCAACTTGGCTAGCTGCATCATGTTTTGAGTCACAATCTTAATGATGAAGCAGAGTGAAGGAAGAGAAGAAATAAACAGGAAGTAAATTCTGTGCTCTGAATCTGAGTACTCAAAAGGACATCTTGCCTCATGTGCAGACCTAAACATAAGATCTACAGGTTGAGAATTGATTTGTTCAGTTAGATGAAGATCCAGGGCAAAAACTTAAGATCCTGAATGAATAGATGTAATCATTAAATCGAGAGACAGCCTTGGCTGATGACACTGTACTACGTGGCCTATTGTTGTACAGTACGCTATGACTTTACATTGCACTGCATTAGCCTACATTGTAAAATAAACCATGCATATTCCTGCCTATCATCAAATTGTAGCTAGAGAATTACCTGCAGTGGCTTCTCTTCCTGCTATTTCACCATTTGTTCTGGCATTCCCCCATGATCTAACGTTGGCCTCACAGTTTCCCCATGTACATTGATCATGCTGAGCTTTACCTCAGCATGGTAGCACAGTGGTTAGCACTGCTGTCTCACAGCTCCATGGGCCTCGGTTGAATTCTAGCTTGGGTCATTTTCTGTGTGGAGTTTGCACATTCTCCTCATGTTTGCTTGGGTGTTGCGCTTTCCTCTCACACTCTAAAGTTGTACAGGTTAGGTTGATTGACTATGCTAAATTACCCCTGAGTATCCAGGGATGCTTGGGTTAGAGGGAAATATATGGGGTTACAGAGATAGGGCCTGGGTGGGTTTGTTGTCAGTGCAGACTCGATGGGCCAGATGGCCTATTTCTGCTCTGTAGGATTCTATGATATTCTATTTTCAGCTCTCACATTCAGTACTGAAGCAGCAGAAATTTCCTCTATCATCTTTGGTTCCAACCACAAACTGTCTTCCTTCGCCATTAAGTCCATCCCTGTCTATGGAAATGATCTGAGGCTGACCCAGTCCATATGCAACTTTGGCATCATTTTAGACCAAGCAGTGAACTTCCCACCATAATTCTGCATCATTACTAACACTGCTTTGTCTCACCTCAGCAACATTGCCAGACTCCATCCATGGCTCAACTTTTTAAAAATTCATTTACAGGATGTGAGTGTCACTAACTAGACCAGCATTTATTGCTGAGTTGAGGTGGTAGTGGGCTGCCTTCTTGAACCGCTGCTGTCCTTGAGGTGTAGGTACACCCAAAATGGTGTTCGGGAGGGAATTCCAGCAACAGTGAAGGAACATCAATATATTTTCAAACCCAGTTGATGAGTGACTTGGAGGGAATTTGCAAGTAGTGGTGTTCCCAGGTATCTGCAGTCATTGTCCTTTTAGATGATAATAGTCATGGATTTGGAAGGTGCTGTCTAAGCAGCTGTGGTGAATTAGTTTTTTTAAATAAATGGCAGCAATGCCTTCATCTGCCAAGGTCTTAAGATCAAAAAATTCGTCCCTTAAACATTTGCACTTTTCTCCTTCTTTTTCTTACTTCACGACAGCACTTAAAAACTAGTGCTTTGGCCAAGATTTTGGCCTTGCTCTATAATCTCCTTAACTGGCTTGGTGATAAGTTTTGTTTTACAATTCTCTAGTGACGTGCCTGGGACTTTAAGATGTTAATATGCTACATAAACACAAGTAGTTGTTGTTTTTGGATAATGTGCATCCTCAGCCAAGAGAAACAAAAATATTAATTAGTGATTTCTTGCTTTACTGTTTGGAATTTGCAAACGGACTCTCCGTTGCTGACTTGCCAACAATCGTCATATGTCAATTTTGAGAAGATTTTGCTTCATGTTCCATTATGTTGCTCTGTATTGCTGTATACGCAGTGTGACATTCCATGTTATTCTGTGTTGTTGTTCGATATTGCTGTGGTGTTACAATATTTACCTACATTTCAGCATTTGTTCTAGTATTCAGTTTTGTACCATAATCATCTATGTTAATTGTACTGTGCTTTATTTCTCAAGACTATTGTGTTGCTTTATACTGTACTGTATCCTTTGCAAATTTTTTTTAGTAATTCATTTATAGGATGTGGGCATTGCTGGCCAGATCCACACTTATTGCACGTTCCTAGTTGCCCTTCAGAAGGTGGCAGTGAGCTGCCTCCTTGAATTGCTGCAATCTCTGAAGTATAGGTACACCCACAATGACAGGGAGGGAGTTCCAGGATTTTGACCCAGCAACAGTGAAGGAATGATGATATATTTCCAAGTCGGACTGGTGAGTGACGTGGAAGAGAATTTCCAGGTAGTGGTGTTCCCAAGTATCTGCTGCTTTTGTCCTTCTAGATTGTAGTGGTTATGGGTTTGGAAGATGCTATCGAAAGGAGGGTTGGTGAGTTCCAGCCTAATGTTCAGCAACCGATTCAGTAGTGAGATTAAATACTGAGTATTCAGATCAATGTTACACTGAATTTTATATTTCTCACTGAATTCTGTATTGTGCTATCTGCTTTATCTGTATTGGTGTGTGCTGCTTCATATTGCACCAAGTTGCTCTGTTTGATTTTGTTGCATGAAGTGATATTATTCGTTTATTATGAATTTGATTTACACTGTACTGCTCTGCTTTGCATTATATATTTTAAACCAGAAAATGCAAATTAGAGTACTGATGTTGCAGATAAAAACCTCTTGGAACTGTTGCAATCAATAGTTTCACAATGGAAGCTGTTCAAAATGTAAGGCTGATGTGAGTGCAATGTAGTAAAGAGGATGGACGTCAATGAAACATTTACAAAAGCAGTAATTCCAAGATTGATATGGTTAAACCTTTTGGAAGGGATGCAGAATTAAAGCATATTATTTTGCACTTGGTAAAGTTAATCTTGTGGGCTTTTTTTTCTGTTGAACTTGCACTGTAGATTTTTATTTCATCATTTCAACATGATGCAAAATCTGAGATGTTTCATTGATTTGAATCATTTGGGACCCCTGCAATTTGCGGAAATATAATATTTCTTTTTAGTGGTGGGCTGTAGGGAATTGATAAAGCTTTAATCAAAAGAACCAGAATCCAATCTCCCTAGTCATAAAGACCATATGGATAGTGAACTCAGTGGAGTTTAGAAGGATGAGGGAAGATCTCATTGTAACTTCCACAGCCTCAGAGTAAAGAAATGACCCTTCAGAACTGAGATGAGGAGGAATTTCTTCAGCCAGAGGATGGTGAATCTATGGAATTCATTGCCACAGAAGTCTGTGGAGGCCAAGCCATTGAGTATATTTAAGACAGAGATAGATAGGTTCTTAATTGGTAAGGGGATCAAAGGTCATAGCGAAAAGACAGGTGAATGCGGTTGAGAAACATATCAGTCATGATTAAATGGTGGAGCAATGGGCTGAATGACCTAATTCAGCTCCTACATCTTATGGCCTTATGGAAAATGATTACTGCCCATAATGATTCCACCCTCCCCACCCCAGGCTAATGTATAATGTATATAGTGGGCGCAAGCACATTCGAACGATTGCAATCAATGGTTCCACAATGGAAGCCTTTCAAAATGTAAGGCTGATGTGGGTGCCATGTAGTAAAAAGGATAGACATCAATGAAGCATTTATAAAAGCAATAAGATGATCAATTCCAAGATAAAAGCATAGCAAAGATCAAGTATGCACTCAACAAGTATCAAAACTGCACTTGAGAATGGCATCTTTGGGACTTTTTTTTTTAAAAAAGGTTTTTGCTCCAATTTCTCAGCCGGAAACAGTCATTCTCAGATTTGAGTGTGCCAGTTGCCCAATGTATCCGGGAGTCTAGACTTGGTTAAACCGGAAATGGTACAGGAATTCAGATGCTGTCTGCTCTCTGGTTTCCTGAGAATTGAGCCTGACAACATTTCCAGGATATATTGGGAGACTGGCACACTCCAATCCAAGAATGACTGTTTCCTGCTGAAGAATTGGAGCAAAAACCTTTTTAAAAGAAATTCAGTCCCAAAGACGCCATTCTCAAGTGCCGTTTTGATACTTGTTGAGTGGATACTTGACCTTTGCAGTACTTTTCATGGTCAAGCAGTGAGGGATTAGGGTTCAGATACAAGGTGGTAATAATTACACAATGGCAAATATTTTGTTTGCTCAGGTATATTCTGTAGATAGGCAGGTGACAAATGTGTTTTACTGCGTTTGAAGTGAAATGGAGAATATCAATTATTTGCTATCAGGGAACATGGTTATTGACAGCTTTTTCCTGAATTGTAGGGTCAAACGGCATTTGATGTTGCAGATGAAAACCTCTTGGAACTGTTGGAGGAGCTGCAGAAGAAACAGGCCATTGTAAGTATCCAACAAAGAGATGTACTGACAGCTGTTTCAGGCCAGCCTGCTCTCTCACTGCCAAATATGATGAAAAGTTAGAAAGTCCATTGATATCCCTTTAAACGTTGGTTTGAGAGGGACTGGTGAGGGTGTAATCAGTTTGAATTTTATTCGATGAAAATTACGATGACCCACTTCCGAACACTGCCACCTATCTAGAGTTAATAGAAGGAAACTATTGCGAGCACCACTAATGTTATAGGAAAGCCCCTTCCAAGGACTGTCTTCATGATCTGAAAACAACATGGGGAAAATCCACACCACCATCCCACTCCCCACCAACATAGTTCCTAAACCTGTTCAGGGTTACTGTAAAATCCAACATTTTAGACATGAGTTAATGTTGAGCAGATATTTATTTAATATAAATTTCTTTGAAAAAGAACTATGTCCTTTGAGTTCATGACTAATTTATTTCAAGTTGTTAAAGGGATTTTAGGCATTCATTGTAATTATTCTATTTCAAGGCCCTTATAGAATCATACAGAGCAGAAGAGGGGCCTTAGGCCCATTGCATCTGCATGGACATAATAGAGACATCTGAACTTCCATCTGACTTCATCTGCCAGCACTTGGTCCGAAGCCCTGAATGTTATGATGTGCCAAATGCTCATCCAGATACATTTTAAAGGATGTGAGGCAACCGGCTTCCGTCATCATCCCAGGCATTGTATTCCAAACTGTCACCAACTTCTGCATAAAAACATTTTTCCTCACATCCCCATTAAAGCTCATGCCCCTCATCTCGAACGTATGTCCCTTCATGGCTGACGCTTCACCTAAGGGGAACAGCTGTTTCTTATCCACTCTGTCCATGTCTCTCATAATCTTGTATAGCTTGATCAGGTCACCCCTCAGTCTTTGCTCCAATGAAAACAATCCAAGCCATCCAACCTCTCTCCATAACTATTAATCCTTGTAGCCTTTTCCTGTTCCTGTTTTTTCCTGGTTGCTGTGGGGATGTAATTTTTCCCGTCAAATTAGGCAATTATTGGCTGTTACTTGTGGAAGCAAGAAAAAAATCAAAATCTCTTTTGTAATGGGATTTTCTTTTTGTCAAACTTTGGGCCGATTGTACAGTTTAAATATATGACCTGTAAGTACAACAGAAGATTGACTTTGTAGCTAACTTGGGCTGTATTTGACTTGAGGCTGCTTAATAGAACTTTGAAATCAGGAGTGATTCTCCACAATTAATATACTATGTACCTCTCACATCTGAGTCAGAGGCCTGTGCATTCAAATCCCATTACAGAGATTTAAGCACATAATCTAGGCTGGCACTTCTATGCACTACTACAGAGAGTGCTGCACTGTCTGAGGTACCAGCTTTCAGATGAAACATTAAAGCAAAGGCTCTATCAGTGGTTTCAGGTAGACATAAAAGATCCTATGACACTACATGAAAGACAGCAGTGGAATCCTAACAAGTATTTGTTATTCAACCAATGCCTAACGTAGACAATCTGGCCGTTACCTTGTTTTTTTTTGATGGGACCTTACTGAACAAAAATCCTACATTAAAATGATGACACTTCAAAACTATTTCATTGGATCAAAAGTGCTTTTGGACCAACTGACGTCATGAAGAGTGCTGTATGAATGAATGAGGTCACCTTTTGTTTAGCTGATTTGGGAGTGATTAGTTTGATGCCATAGGTGTTTGCTCTATTTTGATGTAAATTGGTGGTATTTCTGTACATGTATTGTACTGCAAAGGTAACTAGGGCAGGATAAGGTATGTCACTGACTTTGTGACAGCAGCACCACCAGCAATTACAATTTTAACAGTATCAGATTGGAGGCACAAGATCAATAGAAAATGGGGCACAATGGTTAGCCCTGCTGCTCACAGCACTAAGGACCCAGATTCAATTCTGGCCTTGGGTGACTGGGTTGCACATTCTCCCTGTGTCTGGGTGGATTTCCTCCAGGTGCTCCATAGATGTGTGGGTTAGGTGGATTGGTTATATTGACCTTGGTAAAATTCCTGGCTTGGTTCACAGTCTTTGTGGAGTCTGCAGGTTCTCCCTGTGTCTGCATGGTTTCCTCTGGGTGGAACGTGGAAAATACTTCTTTAGATCACATCCCTCACTACTCAATATGGGGTATCCTTGTTAGTAATCCAGGTTTATCCATCTCCTGCTGTCTGGAAGAATACTGCTTGGGGCTGAATTACACTTTCTTTCTGATATTGGCTGGGATCTGGCAACAGGCATCTTGCTCAACACTTTGATGTCAAATAAGCACAGTGCAGTGTCATGGGTTGATCTTTCCAGTCTTCACCAAGGGAAACCACTGAGGGCTCAGCATCTCCTCACGATTTATATGAGAAGATGATGAACAATAAGGTATGAAGTGCAGCCTGTTTTTGTCAGCTTAGGCTTATTAGTTTGAGGTTCCCTTCTTCCTGTGGGAGAGGCTACTTCTGATCGCCAAATCCATTATAGCATGTAGTCCACCTTAGCCAGCAGTTACAGATGCCTTACGATTCAGCCAGATGTAAACAGTCAGGAGGAGAGCAATAGGAACAGTTCTAGCATTTACAGCAAATGGAGTAAGCCTCTGCCAAAAAAACACATTGTGAAGGATGGGAAACAATTCAAGATAAGTGGATGATTCATTCATTTCCTCATTATTTGGTATTACCGCACAGACTCATATGACATTTTAAAATATTTATCTTTTTTATCTTTCCTACTTTCTGGTTTCTCTACTAAACAGTTGAATGGGCAAGTTGCTTCCAGACACTGCTGATGCACAAATAATGTCCCGTTTGTTCTTTCTCCAAGTCGATAATAAACAATTTAAGTGGAGTGGCCGTGCTGAATTGACCCTAGTGTCAGGGGGATTAGCAGGGTAAATAATGTGGAGTTACATGGATGGGCCTCTGTGGTATTATGTTCTGTGCAGACTCAATGGGCCATGTGGCATCCTTCTGCATTGTAGGGATTCTATCTATTCTATGTTGTAAGTGCTTATTGCCTCACCTGGCACTAATTCCAGTCACTTGGCACAAGGGTATCATTCTGAGATGCCAGGAGGATTCAGGTCGTTCCTGGCTATGGGAGATCAGGACTTGTTTGTTCAAAGGAGTTAGTAGTGGAGAAGAGCCCTCACAGGTATCTGCGTCAGCATAGATCTTGCAAGAATTATTAGAGTGTTTCGGGAGAACAGTTACTAAAAATGTTACTGCTTGATTGATTTCCACGTTCATCCAGGTTGCTTGCGAGTCTTCGGATCTTCTATTCAACTGGTCCAATTTACACAGGTTTCTGTCATTGGGGCTTAGTATTGATGTCTCATTAACCAATATTAATGATATCTTAATGATTCAAAAAAGATTCTGACATCCAAATTCAGAGCTTGGTGATCAGTTTTCTTCTCAATTGCAGAGGTCAGAGTCGTTGGGTTGGAGCTGAGAGGCCATCTTGAATTGAGGCCATCAGAATTCACTGACGAAGGGTCATCCTGATTCAAAATGTTGGCTCTGTTCTCTCTCCAGCGATGCAGTAGGACCTACTGAGATTTTCCAACATTTTCTGTTTTTATTTCAGATTCCAGCATCAGTGGTATTTTACCTCATCTTGAATTCTTGTTCTTTCCGTTTCTTTCCCTCTGAGTTGAGCATGTATCAGCATAGGAATTCAGTTGTGTGAATTCATTTGGTTATTCTATCTCCTTTCCTCTTGTGCTAAAAAAACAGATAAAGATTGAGAAGGAGAAGCAAGCCAAGGCCTCTCTAATTGAATTGCCAAATGCCTCGCAACAGCTTCCGCCCAGGACCAGGAGGTTAGTTCATAATCAGTTTGTATCCATGATTCTACTTCAGCATGTAGACTTGTTTGATGAGGGGCCCACACCCACCGTAACACCACTGGATTACCTTTTAACTGTGGACACAATATTCACCAGTCGAGAAACTGAGCTAATGCTTATCAACACTCCTCATTTCCACCCCACCCCACCTTCCCCTCTTCTCTCCCCACTGGAAAGTGGAAGCATTAGTACAATTGAAAATCATTTTCAGAAACAATGGTTTGTTTTGTCTTTTCAGTTTGTTGGCTGAGGTGTCTTTGTGGAATAAGAATGTAAAATGTGATTGTCTGAGAGAAAGGTGACAATCCAAATGCGCCCCAGCTCAGTATGATGGCTGACTCCCATCCATTTGTGCTCAGTTAAGAAATTTTGAATGAAACTACATCAAATAAAACTGTAATAACTTTGACCTACTTGTTAAAGTGGCAGGGGAAATAGTGGAGGATGGCTGATGAAGAGATAACATTGGATTTCAAACCATAGGGAAGTGCTGACAATTATGGTGACAGATATTGAAGGCTCACAGGCTTTTAATTTTCATTTTAAATCTATTTTGAGTTATTTTACCATATTTCATATTCTAATTATTCCAATTTTTTTTGTATTGTTTTAAATTGGTTGAGATTTGCTGATTAGTTTGCACTCTTCCAGAGGGATGTGTGAGATCCACTGGTTTCTTCTTAAGGTTTTCCCTGTCCCCTTGTCCCTGCTGTGATATTGATCATTGATTTGTGAGGGAATCATTGAAACAAACAGAGCAAAAACACACTTACGCTGTCTAATTGTGAGGATTCCCTTCTTTTTAGATACCAAGTCATAATTCTTATCTAACTTGTGCACACAGCTGACCACCTCTCCTGTCAGCATCTTGTAATGGAGCTGTGGGAAAATCAGCTGATGCCCTTTCCATGCACCATCTGGTAACCACTTTTGAGTCTGTAGTGTCCACAGACTGGAAGGGTATGTTTCCATCTCACCAGTGGTCTACGAGTGGATTGTGTTATTGCTGGAAGGGGGGGGGAGGTGGGGTTGGAATTTGCAAAGCAAAGAAAATAAAGAAGAAAAAAGTTGTTCTTGATAATAAGTGGCAGCAATCTTGATGGATTAGGGGTGTTTTTAAATTTTTCTCTGATCTATACGGATGAAGCCAGTTTCCTGTGCTGCCTGTTAAGTGGCAGCTGCCAGATCCAGCAAGAGTGTGGAGCTGAAGATGTGCTGGGCGTCGTGTGTGTGGTGCTGTTCTAATATACAGAGTACAATGCAGCCCTCTTTCAATTGAGATTGTACCAGATTCTTTGTTTCAGAGAACACAAAATCAAGAAAATAAAGCAGCTTGTTGTTGCAGCTCTGAAAATGCAGGAAAAATGAAATGCCACAGCTCCCCTTTTCTCCCACGAGATAATGCTTTAACTGCAGTTTTTAAAAAGTAAGCTATAACCTCCAGTGGTAGTTTGATGTACTGCAGTGATCTCTCAATCCAAGCTCTGTGCAGAATCAGCTGCATCAGTGACAGCTTGGCACTGAGTCTGAACGTTCTGTGTTCAAACCTCACTCTCGGACTCAAAAGTATGATTTCAGCTGACGGTAATGTGCATTATTGAGGAAGTCCTGCACTGTAAGAATTACTGCCCCTCAGGATGGGTATTTTAAACTGAGCTCCTTTCTGCCTGTCCCACTGATGCCAAGTTATTTTCATTGTATAGAATTTTAGAATGATTCATTGTATACAAAATTCACCGAGAATGCATTCAAGAGCTGTAAGTGAACAAGTGCAAACCTTTTCCTTTAGCCATGGGTTCTGCCCAAGTACTTTAACCTCTTTAGGAAATAATCTGCTCATTATTTCCTTCTCATTTCCCTGCAAGTCTGCCAAAATACCAGAATGTCCTCCAAACTTCCCATCCGATATTATGCTTGACATGAGATTTCTGTGCACTGGCTGACTCTGAAACCTATGCAGTCTTGTGTTCTTCGATCCTCATTTGTGTTCTTAAAACTCCTTCAGCAATGTTCTCTCTACTTCAACTATGTATCTCCTTAACCAGCTGAGCTATTGGATTGAACCGTACCTTTTTTTTTGTCAGTGGTATCTGTAGAAACACGCTAATAATCAATTCTGAATCTTTGTTACTCTGATATGAAAATGAAAATCCCTTTGAATCTGGACACTTGGCTTATACCTGGTTAACGATTTCCTTCGTTCTGTCCTCATGGAGTATGTAACCTGACCTGGTTACATTCATATTATCTGTCCTTCTTAATATTTTAAAGTAGTGATTCTTAATTCAGTTTTTTCCAGTGAAACTTAGCTAAAATCTGCCCTGAAACTTAAAATTCCTGAGCCCATTGCTATTTTTTTTTTATATTTAGTTTTCTAATATACTGTGTCCTTCTGAACATGGTGTTTAAACTAGAACATAGTCAAAATATCAGCTCACCAGCAAAAATTGACCAAAGATCCTCAGATAGCACCTTCCAAACCCACACCACGGTAGCACAGTGGTTTGCACTGCTGCCTCACGGCTCCAGGATCCTGGGTTCGATTCCCGGCTCGTGTCACTGTCTGTGTGGAGTTTGCGCATTCTCCTCATGTCTGTGTGGGTTTCCTCCAGTGCTCCGGTTTCCTCCCACAATCCAAAAATGTGCAGATTAGGTTGATTGCTAAGAAATTGCCTCTTGTCCAGGGATGTGTAGGTTAGAGGGACTAGTGAGTATGAAATGTAGGGATATGGGGATGGGGCCTGGGTGGGATTGTGTTTAGTGTAGACTCGATGGGCCAAAGGACCTCTTTCTGCACTGTAGGGTTCTATGAAAAACTACTTCTATCTGGAAGGAAGAACAGCAAACATATGGAAACACCGCCACCTGCATTATCTCCTCCAAGGTACTCACCATCCTGACTTGGAAATATATCGCCATTCCTTCACAGTCAGTGGGTCAAAATCCTGGAATTCCCTCCCAAACATCGTTGTGGGTCAACCCACTGCACATGGACTGCGATTCTAGTAGGCAGCTCACCACCATCTTCTCAAGGCCCAATAGGAATAGGCAATAAATGCTGGCCACCTGTGATACCCATGTCCCATGAATAAATTTTAAAAAATCTATACATAGGTAAAATAACCTATTTAAACCTGGAACCATGTACTGTTGAAATAGATCCCAGTACCTAATCATTATGTTTTAAAATTGAGAGAGAATTGTTGAAGGACTATTGTTGAAAAAGATTAGCACAAAGTTAAGGTTAATCAGGAAGCCATGGTTAAAGGACACGAACATTTTCTTTCAGCTTTAGAAATGTGAAAGGGTGGAATAGCTACAAGATATAACAGTTTCACAGTTTAGAGGTTTTAGGAAGCAATAAATTAGAGAAGATCATGTGATGAATCTTGACTTGAACGCAATGGACTGTAAGGGGAGAAAAATTGTAGAGCACCCTGTATCAAAGCACAGGAAGAACAAAAGTGGAAAGTTGACAGAATCCCACACCACAATTGTGAGAGTAAACTAAAGGCAAACATCATATCTCCAAATGAAAGTATGTTCAGGGACTGGCAGTGAAAAATGCAGCTGTCATTGAACTCTGTCAATAGGTGCTGAAAAGGATAGAGTGATCACGTGTTTGTACTGTAAGGAGAAGAAACAATGAGCACTGAGACAGTGTAATCTGAAGGACATTGTTAGATTGGCATGGATTAGGAGCGTCATGGTGGCAGAGTAGTTAGCACTGCTGCTTCACAGTGCCAGGGAGTCGGGTTCAATTCCAGCCTTGGGTCACTGTCTATGTGGAGTTTGCACATTCTCCCCATGTCTGCATGGGTTTCTTCCAGGTACTCTGATTTCCTCCTGCATTCTAAAGATGGACAGGTTAGATTAATTGGCTATGCTAAATTGACCCTATTTTCAGGGGATTATAATAAATGTAGGACTACGGGATTCCTGAGTGAAATTGTGGTTGGTGCAGACTGAATGGGTGGAATAACCTCCTTCTGCTCTGTCGGGATTCTTATGGATTCTAGAAGAGGCCACAGTTGCTTTGAAGAAGACAGACCACCTGGGACAATGGAAATAAGTGTGATGATAAGGTGCCAACTGTAGCACATATGGAGCCATTTAAAAGCTGTAAACTAGTTGGCAATGAGCATGAGGTTGGTGCCGAATATTTGATGATGAGTTGTTTTAAAGGTGCCAGACCCTATCAAAAAAGTCCAAGGAGACATTTAGGTGAGAGTAGTGTGTGATTTTATAATGATATATTCATAAGGGAGAGTGCAAAATGTGGATGGTGGCTTAATTTATTAATCCTAGGCACATGTGAATAGAAAGCTTAAGGAGATCAGAATTGTAGAGCTGTCTGTCTGTGCTCTGCTCCAGGCTGAAGTGGAACTGAGCCTGTACAACATGGCACATTTCCCTTAAAGTGATGGCATGCTGCTATTTCTTAAAAGTATATACAGCAAGCAGTACAGACAACCAGATCACCAGCAGAATAACTTCGAAAACCAAGTCAGTGAGTGAGTATAGCTGATGGAAAGGTAACAGCAGCACCAAAAGCCTTATTGGACTGCAGTGTTAGAAGCTCCAAATAAGTCCACAGGGGAAAAAACTTAGTAATCAATATGGTTCAATAGAATTGAGCAATTAGGGAAAGTTCCTTCTAAAGATTGGAAACTTTTGCTGAACAGCCATTAGTCTTGCCCAGATCCTTGCCCGTCTTTGCCGATGGATGTGTGTGCATGTTTCACATCACTGAGTGTACATTGTGCGAAATTTATTTAACATTAAAAGCAATCTACTAAATTGAACCAGATCAATTTAATCTCATCAATATTCTCCCTGGTAATCACTGAACCATTCAGTGGAGTCTGTTAATTATTCAGTTTTAATTGAAGCTCTATATTATTTAAAAATGTGAACAGACAGTAGCAATTCTAAAGTAACCTTTGCACAACTCCAATCATGAGCTCCCCTGGGATCTTCTCCATTCATCATCTCCCGTCCCTGCTTCTTGGCTGACTTCTGATCCAGCTAATTTATCCATCAATTGTTCAGCATGACTTAATCTTCTTCACAAACTTCTGATGTGAAACGTTCTTAAAATATCCCATTACTTACCTCCACAAAGAATTCAGTAGGTCTATGAGCCATCACATTGTTGCTGCTTCTAAATCCTTGCTGCTCATTGATGTAACCTGCACAGATGATTTTCTACCTCTGTGCTCTGTTGTTTCTGATAGATTCATTCCTTGGATGAGCGATCCACCTTTTCACCAGCTATGCAGAGCCCATTCTGCTCCTTATTCCAAACCTCATTGCTAATTCTTCCTTGTATCTTTTAAAATATTTTGCATATTGATTTTCACAACTGCAACATCATATTGTGTGATGACCAAGCTACAAAGCAAAGTAAATGAACCTTGGATTAATTTCCATATCCCTGTCTTACAGTGTTAAGAATGATTCAAAAAAAGTGAGAGTCACTAAATTTCAGCTCCAAACATGTTGAGCTTTAGGTCCTTGGCGGGAAAGGTAAATGCTGTGAAGCAGGGATGACTGCAGTAACCATGCATTAATGAAGAATGTAATGTGTGCTGAGGTCTGGCCTCGTACAAGTTGATTGGAAGACGGCTGCACTGTATTGGCTTCATCACTGGACAAAGAGAGTGATGCCTCACCCAGTAAAATGTTATGCGAGAACTGACCTCTGGGCCTTTTTGGCAGGGGCTCAGTAATTGTTTTGTGCTTTGAGATCCAACAGGGTGCAAAAGAACACCTCCAGCATTCCCCCAAAAGTAGATTCCCAACATTGATTCAGCAGGTGTTGTTCCCACTTGACGTTGCAAAGAAAAGCCATTCATTTTCTTAAATCAGGATAGAATGTGACTAATAAATGAGCTAAACTAGGAATGAAAGTGAGCATGAGAGACTATTCCAATGCAATAGGGATCTGGGAGAATGTTACAAGACACTGGAAGGCATTACATAGGAATTCAAAATTGTGAGTTGTCTCCATCGAGCTGGGGTAGCATACCAGAGAGTTAGGGGTGTATTACACATAATATCAGAGAGCAGCAGACAATCAGTCCTCAGAATATGTTACATATATGATAACAACAAACCAAGTTTGTGCATTTCATGTGAGCCAGGGACAAAAATGCACATTGGATCAGAGCGTTCTGGGAATATATTGCACACAAGACACCTTCAAATACATGCACAGGATGATGCAGCTGGGAATACATTACTCATGTCTATCGAGTAGGTAAGAGTGTCTCACAGAATAACAGAACATGGCGTCACATGAGAAAGTAGAGAGCTGGGAGAGAATTGTTTCAAAAGCTGGATGCAACATTGGAACAAAGCTGGTCAGCCTTGGAGATCAGCACCCCCTAATTTGTATAGTGCACTGGAGAGTGGTTCCTTTATACCCTGCTTGAGTTTTATGTCTAACCCTGAGAAATGGAACTTGCTGACCTTGTCCTGGGCTGCACGCACCACACTAACAGCCAACCAGAGCTAATCCGTTATCCCACCAGGACTTCTATTTCCCGTATGAGCAGCAAAGATAAAATTTCAATGCATGAGAAGGAGCGCAAGACATTAGAGTCTGTGATGTTGGAGCATGTCAATGATGAGGAAGTCAGGAAGAAGTTGAATGGCTCAAGTTCGGAAGAGGAGATGCCAAATGAAGCTGAATCAGAAGCTGGTAAGTCAAAGGGCACTGACATCTGATTTCATTGGTTATCTTTGAGATGGGGGGAGGGCTAGGTGTTTAAATGTTTTTTCTGGAGATGAGCATGGAGGGGCTGGCATTCAATAATTTTCTGTTATTAAATGGGGCTGACTTTCAATTCCAGAATTTCAACCATTTTAAGATCCTCTACCCATTAGCTTCCCTGAAGAAGGAACATATTGGAATTCCAGTAAAGAGTAAAAAGTAAAAGCTAAGAACATAAGGAATTGAAGGAGGAGGTGTCGCATTGAGTCTGCTCTGCCATGCAATAAAGATATGATTGAATTACTACTTCAGCTCCACTGTACATATCCCTTGATTACATTGCTGCACAAAAATCTATTGATGCCTGTCTTGAGTTGTGGTAAGACCACATTTTGAGTCATGATATCTCATAGAATCTCTACATTGCAGAAGAAGGCCGTTCAGCTCATCAAATCTGCACCGACTGTCTGACAGTGTATCTTATCTAGATCCTCTCCCTGCCCTGTCTCTGTAACCCCACACATTTTCCATGGGTAATCCCTCTAACCTACACATCTTGGGGCACTGAAGGGCAATTTAACGTATCCAGTCCATCTAACCCGCATATTTTTGGACTGTGGGGGGAAACCAGAGCACCTGGAGGAAATCCATGCAGACGTGGAAAGGACGTGCAAACTCCACACAGACAGTTAGCCTTGGCCAGAATTGAACCTGGGTTTTGGAGCTGTGAGGCAACAGTACTAACCACTGTGCCACCATGCAGTGTGCAGTTTTGGACTCCATATTTAAGAAAGGATTCATTTGCATTGAGGGAGGTAGAGCGAAGGTTCACAAGATTGGTCCCTGTGATGTCCTTTGAGGAAAGAAGCCTTGTTTCATGAGAAGAGACGGAGTAAATTGGTTTTATATTCTCTGGAATTCAGAAGAATGAGAGGCGATTCCATTGAAACCTACAGAATTCTGAAGGGGCTTGATAGGGTTGACCCTGAGAGACTATTTCCGCTGGTTGGGGAGCTTAACACAGGGGACAGTCTCAGGATGAAAAGTCGATCATTTAGGATTGAAATGAGGAGAAGTTACTTAAAAGAGTTGTAAGTCTTTGGAAATTTTCTATACCAGAATGTTGTGGATACTCCATCATTGAACACATTAAAAAATGGGACAGATAGATTTCAATCTCTCAAGGAATTAAGGGATATTGGGAGTTGAAGCCCAAGATTAGCCGTGATCATATTGAATGGTAGAGCTAGCTTAATGGCCTGTCTGGTCCACTCCTCCTTTTTCTTGGGTTTCATATATTCGTAGACTGAGCATCCACAACCCTCTGAGGTGGAGAATTCCAAAAATATGAAATTTCTCCTCATTTCAGTCCAAAATTGCCGACCCCTTCTCCTGAGACTATGGGGAGGCTATAGCAAAATGGTATTGAATCATAGAAACCCCACAGTGCAGAAAGGTTATTCAGCCCATCAAGTCTGCACCAACAAAAATCCCACCCTGGGCTCTATCTCCTATAACCCCACACATTTACTCACTAATCTCTCAAACCTCTATATTCTGGGACACTAAGGGCAGTTTAGCAAGGCCAATCAACCTAACCTGCACAACTTTCGACTGTTGGAGGAAACCGAGCATCTGGAGGAAACCCATGCAGACAGACGGAGAACGTGCAAACTTGATACAGACAGTGACCCAAGCCAAGAATCAAACTCAGGTCCCTGGAGCTGTGAGGCAGCATTGCTAACCACTGTGCCACTGAACTGCCCATTAAAATAGTAATCCAGAGACCAAGGGTAACCCTGTGGGACATGGATTTGAATCCAGATGGTGAAATTAAAATCTGGAATTAAAAGTTTAAGGATGACTATGAAATGATTGCCATAGAAACCTATCTGGTTCACTAATGTTCTTTAAGGAAGGAAAGTTGTGTCCTTATCTGGCCCAAATGTGACTCCAAATCCACAATCAATGTGTTTGATTCTTAAATGCCCTCTGAAATGGCTGTTAGAAAGTTAATACCATCTGGCATTGACCAAAGCTTCAGAAACAACAACGGAAAACTTGGCCGTGTCGACAAAGCGAAGTCTTCATACTGTCCGAGCAACAACTTGACGTAGTCATACTCATGGAGATAATACCTTAGAGATAATGTCCCAAACCCCCTCACCATTCCTGGGAAAGTCCTGTCCCACTGAGTTGTCTTGGGAATCCTTAACATTAACTCTGGATCCCATAAAGTCTCATGACACCAATCAAACATGGACAAGGAAACCTCCTGCTGATTACCACGTATCATACCCCTTCAGCTGATGAATCAGAACTCCTCCATGTTGAAGAAACTTGGAGGAAGCATTGAGAGTAGCAGGGACACAGAATGTACTCTGGGTGGTAAACTTCAATGGCCATCAGCAAGGGGTGATGTAGTGCCACCAGAGACCACGCCATAGAGATCATAGCTGCTAGATTCTGTCAGCTGCAGGTGGTGAGAGAATCAACAAGAGGGAAAAACATACTCATCCTTACCAACCCACCTACCATATGTATCTATCCGTAACAGTATTAGTAGGAGTGACAATCACACACTCCTTGTGGATACAAAGTTCTGTCTCCACTTTGAGGATACCATGGTGTGTGGCTACCACCATGTTAAATGAAAAATACTTTGAACAAATTGAGCAACTAGATATCCATGAGGCACTGTAGGCTATCAGCAGCAGCAGGATTGTATACAACCACAATCTGTAACTTATGGCCTGGAATATCCCCTTTAGCATTTCCACAAGCCTCGGGATCAAGCCTGGTTTAATGAAGAGTGCAAGAGGGCACACCAGGAGCAGCACCAGGCATACCTAAAAATATGGTGTCAACCTGTAAAAGTTACAACGCAGAGCTACTTGTGTGCCAAATAGCACAAGCAGCAAATAATAGGCAGAGCAAAGTGATTCCACCTAAACAGATCAGATCTAAGCTCTACAGTCCGTCACATTCAGCCTTGAATGGTGGTGGAGAATTAAACAATTCAGTGGGGGACAAGGCTCCACAAACATCCCATCAGTAATGGAGGAGACCAGCACAGCAGTGCAAAAGACAAGGCTGAAATATTGGCAGAACTTTTCAGCCAGAAATGTTGAGTGGATGATCCATCTCGGCCATCCCAGAGGGCCCCCAGCATCACAAATGCCAGTCTTCAGCCAAGTCAGTTTACTCCATATGATAATAAAAAATCGCTGAAGGCACAGCATATTTCACAAATTACACAAGTATAAGCCTTGACTTTGATGACTGGGGATAATCCACTGTTTTGGGATAGCGCAGTACTGCATGATAACTGTCCTTAAAAAGATACACTGATAGTGGAAACTGCCATTGAGTACATGATAATACTCGAGATGCAAAATACGAACATGCAACAAATGTGTTGCTTCTATATTGCAGATATTATTGTATGATAGATCCAGTCACTCCTAAGGGGCTTCAGTGATAAATAATTTGATACTTTTGTTTGGGCTGCAAAGGAGAAACTTAAACTTATCTTTTGGTTTGACAGAGAAAACAAAAGCCCGACTCAACATGAATAACCTCAGCACCAAACTGAGCATGACAGACTCCAACCTTTCAACCTCTGCTGCATCCGGTGGAACCAACAAGAGGGTAAGTTACATTGAGATGGAAAAGTGATTGGAATTTATGTTTGGCTTCTTGCGCACCAACTCCTGATCCAATGTTTGTTTACCGGAATGGAGCCAGGATCTGGTGGGATTGAAACTTGTTTGTCTGTTCCTTGCTTGACATTTGACTTTTTTTTTCAATTAAAGATTAAACAGGAATTCTAGAATTCTTCTGATCTTCCTGTGAGGAATGTTACTTACCTGTGCTGGAAATAATGCTGTGAAGTTACTTGCTGCAGTGGATACTGCACAGTTTCTGTTTGAGGAGAGCTACTCTGTTACCTGTTTGGTTGGATTGTGCAATGTTCCCCTTGTGTAAGTTGTTGCATTTCATTACAAGAAATACTGCACTGCTTATGGCACTGCAGTTCCCTTTGAGATATGCCCCACTGCTTCTTAATGCAAGGGGTGCTATAAATTGCAAGAAACTACATTGTTTCACAAGAGCTTGTTGCATTGTTCCTTTTTGCAAAGGATGTAACACAGTTTCATGTTCTGAGTGTCTGTACAATTTGTGAGAGATGTTGCATTGCTTGCACTTCTAAGGGATATGAACGTTGCTGAAAAGAAAGACATATTGCCCAAATTTTTCATCTTGCACTCATCAGAACAAATGCAAGAATGCCAAATTTCAAATACCAGAGGGGAAAGGTGAGTTGATTTAATTGGTCAAAGTGTTGTCATAGAGAAAGCAATGGCAGTACTATAGCTCCTCATATTTCTGGGTAATTCAAAGAATGCATTCCTTTTGCTTGTAAGGAGCTTGCTTCTGGCAAGCATAAACAAACTTGGCTGATTATCTTAAATTGGTTGTTAGTGCTGCTGTTAGTGTACTCGGGATTATTCAGCAAGTGCTGTCTAATTGTGGAATTACAATAAATGTTTTGTGTTTTGCATGTATGGACTGGTCGAGTATAGTCTGTACTCTGTATCTGCCTCAGCAAATCATTGGGATGTACGACCTGCGTACTGTCATCACACAAACGCTAAATATCATTCACAGTGCAGATCAGTTGTGTAGTAAGTGCACATCTTTTTGTTTTGCCAGATACTCAGTATCTCTTTCCTCCTGTGGCATGGAGTATTGTGATCGTTTGAAATTTGGCATACTTGTGTTTATCCTGGTGAGAGCAAAGACAAAAAAACTTCAGTAACATGTTCTTTTTCAGCAAATTCAACTAAGCGAATATTTCTGAGGAATAACTCCTTTTGCAAGAATTACATCCTGATGCGTCAACGTTACAGTGATTCTTGTTGTGAGGGACACTGCCTAGTCTCTGCATTGGTGGTGAGGGATGGTGTGATTTATTCACTGTGCAGGAATGCTACAAATCTTCCTGCTGCAATCAGTGCTGCATTGTTTAATTCTGTAGGACAATATTGCTTTTTCCATGAGATGTACTGCAATGTTTCATTTTGGAAACTGCCTCAGGCTTGTTGTGCTGAGGGATAGTGAGAAATGACTCATTGGCCAAGAATTTCTTAATTGCCTGTCCTTAAAACTTTTCTGAAGAAATTCCCAGCCATTGTTTTCTTGTGGTGAGGTGTGCTGCAGTGATCTGATTTTGTTTTTGAATGTCGCCCTCTCTCCAGTGCTGTTTTGTTGTTGAAAAGGGCACAGTTGTTCCCTTATGTCATGACATTGCATTGTTTCATGTTAAATGTCATGCTGCGACATATATAAATTCTTGTGATGAGAGCAGGACAATGTTTCCTCTTACAAGGCATTGTTTCTTGCTATGATGGAGCTCACACTTGTTTACTGCGAGATGCTCTGCATTGTTTCATTGTAATATACCTCATGGTTTCCACTTATGGGGGACTGCTGCAATATTTCCATTTTAGGCTGCTCATTGTTTTGTGTGAGGCCTCTTTTTATCTTCTGTGGGATGCAGCATACAGATGCTGCATTAATTCGTATTGCACCCAGGCTGCATTAGTTGAGATTTCAGATGATGCTTGTTTCCTGTCGAGAAGTTCCTTTGTTTCTTGTTTGTTTTATTGTGCTGTTTAATTTCCTGTTTGGGTTGCTGCATTAGTTTTAGCCACAGGTGAAACGCCATCAGTGTTTAGAACTGATGCATTGTATCAATCCATTGTTATTGATCTGCCTAATAAAGTCTCAGCCCCTTGTCACTGTTGCAGACCTCTTGTCTGTGGTATTCAGTAATTTGTCTGTGCTGCCCAATTTTCAGTTAGTACAATGGCATAATTTAAGGATGTAAAATATGAACTCTTTTGTAATCGTTATAAATACTTATATGTGCTTTTCCAACCTGCTAGTAGCTGAGACTGATGAGCATTCTGAGACACAGTGAAGTCAAAAAGCTGATCCACCTTGTCAGACCTGACTGTGTTAAGATCAGGTCTGAGACTCCAAAATGTTTTATGAAGTTAGCCTAGACCCTAGGTTTTACATTTGATTTTGGCACTAGTGAGCGTAAGATGTTTCTCTCCAGGCATGATTCAAGTGATCCACTAGGAAGCTTTTATCAAACAAAATTTATTTAAGAACACTGTTAGAATGTTACAAAAAGAATTAGCATAACTTTTCCAATTACAGGACTTAAACATGACACAGTATGACTCTTAACTATCTCTGTTCTAAATTAAAGCAAGACTCTACAGGCATACACCCTTTTTAGTTAGCACAGACACAAGTATCCTCACACGATGCTAGATTTCCAGCTTTGTGACACCTTGTAACAGAAATCCAAGCCAGCAGTTTTCAGAGAAGGATATATCCTCAAAACAGCTTCCTATCTCCAGACTTCAGAGAAAAGAGAGAGTTTTCTCTCCCTTAACGCAAAAGCAGTTTCTAAACAACACTTAGACAGCAAAAACACTAACTCCAGAGAAGGGAAAAGAGATTGGTGTTTCTCTCAGCTCAGGCAACTTCTGAAAAGGAAACTGAGCTGGAATTCTCTCTGAAAAGTATAGCTGGTCCTCAGCCAGGTGGTCTGACCTGTCAGTAACCCCCAAATCAAGGTCTACTGTGCCATCCCAGGGAACACTGAAACAAGAACACTGCATTAGTTCAGATATTATAAAGGAGACTGGCTACAGACAACACAGTGCCGAGAAAAATGCCAGGGACTGTTAAAACATCCTGCAAAGAAAGGTGGTTAAAATACAATTCATAAAAGGTACAGTAGGTCAAACTGGTCAGCATTTTTAAACTTTGTTAAGAACTACTATGCTTCCTTTAAATTATGAAACAACAATCATGTGTTAGCATTCCCAAATGAGCAGAATGCTTACTCTTAATTTTCCCTTTCGCTAGTGGTAAAAATCGACTTGCTGAATGCTCAGTTTTCAATTCTGCCCAACATCTGTGTCATGCAATCTTTGTTGAACTGACTGACCACGTGCCTTGGAACTGACTGACTATACTGTGGCATTGACTGACCACGTGCATTAGAATTGACTGACCACATGATGTCCTTTCATTCCTTCTGATGTCCACGGCTTAGATCACTAGGCTGTGCAACAAGTCTGCTCCCCTTGTCTCAAAGGACATACATTCACCATGTCATCTTACCAATTGACCTCTGCTGTGTTCAGATTAATAGGGGCATAGCAATAAGAACTCAGAGAAAACAAGGCCTCAGAGAGAAAAGAAGGCCACCTTTGTTTTCCCAGAGGGTAGGGAATAGAACTTTAATAGTTTGGCTTACCTGCCTTGACTTAGCTACAAGCTGAATAAATGTTTGAATCACTTCAATCTAAATGCATTCATTTCAAGAAAATGCATATCAAAATCCTTTCCATCCAAAAAATAAATTCCAAAACTTGACAAGTTTGGCTGTCACAATAAATGTCGCATTGTGTTCTTTTTGTTGGTTGTTGCATTATATTTTCTTGCATTGTTGCTGCAGAGTTTCTGGCTCGAAATGCTGTCCTTGCCCAATTGCTTCTGCATGATTGCCCCTATGGAATGTTGGGTGATTTCCTCTCAAGGTGAGCCCAGTTTGCCCTGTGCAAGTGCAGGTGCATTGTTTGCTGTAAGAAATATCCTGTTCATTCCTGTCAGCAGCACTGTTTTTTGTACTGTAAGATGAATTCGGCTGCATTACTTCCTCTGGTGAGATTGCTGAATTGCTTCAACACAAGGGTGTTGCATTGTTTTCTGGTGTGAACACCTGTGGCATTGTTTCCTGTTGCATAGGATGCTGCGTTGTTTTGTGTGAAGGTTGGCAAATTCTACTGAACATTCAAGAAGCTGCATTCTTTCCTCGTCCCAGCAACATGGTTAAGTCATCTTCAGTGACAGATGTTGGTCTTTTTTCCTTCTTGCAAGCAATTTTACATGGATTCCTTTACTGGGAGAGCCCTGTTGTAGGATAACTTGCAAACGTTGCTGAGGGAAAAAGAACTGCATTGTTCACTGTTGCATTTGATGCTCCATTTAGTTTTCTCTGGAGTACAAATATGTCGCAGAAATTCCTGCAGGGACTTCTCACATGTGCTGCATTGTGACTAATATGGAAAGTTTCTTTTCCCCCTTTTGTGAGTATAAAGTAATGTTTTATTTAAGTCTGATGATGTGTTTTATCTGCTGCAAGAGACCCCATATTTATCGTGTACTAGTGAAAGTGATGCAGTTTTGATTCCAGTTGAGAAGGTTTTGAAGTTGAATAGTGGAAAGATCAGGGTGTTACACTAATATGAAGAGCAGTAGTGCAGTGTTATTGTTGCTGAACTAGTGATCCAAAGACTGAGGGTAATGGTCTGAGAACCTGAATTCAAAACCCACCATGGCAAAT
This sequence comes from Sphyrna mokarran, assembly GCA_024679065.1. NCBI lineage: Eukaryota > Metazoa > Chordata > Chondrichthyes > Carcharhiniformes > Carcharhinidae > Sphyrna > Sphyrna mokarran. The sequence continues at coordinate 77,258,473 of JAGIQG010000008.1, read as the reverse complement.
GGTGAGATTTGAATTCTATTATTAAAAATCCAGAATTAAACAGTTTGATGATAACCATGAAACCATTGTTGATTGTCCTAAAAGTCCATCTGGTTCATTAACGTCCTTTAGAGAAGGAAATCTGCTGTCCTTGCCCAGTCTGGCCTATTTGTGATTCCAGATCCACAGCAATCTGGCTATTATGTGCTGTCAGGGGATGGGCAATAAATGCTGACTAACATCCCATGAACAAATTTTTAAAAATACACATTTTGTGCCTCCGTGAGCCAAGGTCCCCACCTGTCTTCCTCACCTGGGGCACAAGACCCAGCCCCCTTTCCACTTCCCTGTCTCCCATCTCCCAATGTCCAGCAGAAGTTCCCCAGTTAGAAATGGGAACAAGTTCCTAGAACTTGTAATAATTGCTGATGAAAAAAGAATAAAACATGTAAAAGGAGCCAAATTTTCACTAGTGTTTGTTCCACTGATAACTGCTCTCATATATTTAATGTCTGGTGAAGGACTACAGGGGGGTTCACAATATTTAGTTCACATGGTGTGTTTTGAGGATTGAATTGATCAAGATATTATGTTAAGATATACTGTTACCAGCAGAATGAGGATGTGGTCTTCCACTGTGTTCTTTCTTGCCTTCCTTACTGCCCCTCACTCTTTTACTCTCATCCATGCCTCACCTGCCTTTCTCTTTCTCTCCTTTTGCTCTCCTTCTGACTGCAGTTTGACTTCATTCCTCCTTTCCTACCTTTTTGTCAGCCAAGTGACCCAACGTCATGGCGACAGAGCCTGCGCAAAACTGGCATCGTCTTGGTGCCCCAGAGAGGTCAAAGAGCAGCGGTGAGCTTCTTGCACATTGAGGTTTCCCATGTCGGTAGAGTTTTTGGTTTGCTGCATGTATCTGTAGTTTGTCTTGCATTTCTCTCTTTCTTTCTTGCTCTCTCTTTAAACCTTTGGCATTTTAGGCTGATATGCTCCTGCAAATTGATGTCTGATTTCCCAGTGAGAGCACCAGAAACTGGAAATCCACAAGCTGATCTATTGTGCATTTTCTGTCTTTCTCCTTCATCCCAAAAATTCCTGAAATCCATGATCTGGAAATTATTCTGCAACTCCCAATCTCTCCTGACTCTCATAGGTAGTATATTGGGCTTTGAATGTTTTGTCCCTTTCCATCTCTCTCAGCCTCCTTCACCTGAAAAGATTTGGATTATTGAAAAGAGGGAATGTGGCCTCATTGAAAGCAGTTGTTGCTTAGTTATTGCATACTGAGATTAGATGAGTTATTAATGTCACTTTGGTTGCCTTTTTGAGATAGATTGAGGAGATAGGGCCTACTGTGTCACATAAGAACATAAAAGTGGATGGAATGATAACATCACCTGGCTACCCTCAAGATTCAGAAATTGCCAGACACAATTTAATTTCCCGTGCCTTTAGCTCACTTTCTGTGCCAGCTCTTTCCTCATTGTTCACCTCCATGCCTTCTCTGGTTTATATTGTCACTATACTCTTTGTAAAGTTGTTAAGTCTAAACTGTTCACTTTCCTGATTTCAGGAATGAGTTTCTGTCCCTATGTCGTAAAATTAGTGATTTCCAAAGAGGTTCCCAAGCTTCAGTTTGTCTGAACAACTTAGAATCTCTTATTAGTCATTTTATACCACTTTCTCCTCCAATGTGGATATTTCCAAATTCTGTCATCTCTCCATTCTCAGTGTAGTCCAATATATAGGTTCTTCCTCTTTAAGCTGTCCATGAGGGAAGAACTGGCAGAGAAAATAAGCGAAAGGTGCAGGAGATTAAATTGTGTTTGGCAATTTCTGAATCTTGAGGATAGCCAAATGATGCAGCCAAATAATGAGTACTCCCGGTGGGGCCAGGCCAGTGTTTTGTACAAGTTTAGTATTAGTTCCCAAGACCTGTTTTTTTTTTACTACTGTACAAGCAGTTTCAACAGAGTATAGACTGGAACGCTCATCCCTCCTGCCTCTCCTCTATTGTGTCCTGCAAAATAATACTGTGCATCCTATACTCCGTCATTTATTTCTTTCAAGGTCTCATGATTTTACACACATCCACTTCAGACATTGCCATTTTTGGGCCTATCTTCAAGACTGTCCATACCTCTGCATTTGGCCCTTCATTTGATTGTTTGCTCTTACTCTTTCCCATGTCTCCCCCCACCCCAAAGGTTTCAGCAAACCTCTGCAGCTATAATTCCATACCAAATGTCTCTAATCCATGTGAACATTATGAACAGCACTGAGGCAAATCACAAATGATCCACCTGTGGAAACAACCCAGGCACTTGAAAGGTAACAAAACATAGATATATCAGAGATCAGGAAGCTGTCCACAACTATAAGAAACTGCAGTTTTCCAGCTAATGTTTAAAATCTGTTTGAATCTAAGAATAGCTGTGGTCTTTTACTATCATCAATATGCACAAGATTTAACAACATTGCTTTTTACATGCCTTTTGGGTCCCCATCTGGCTGTGTGCTCCCTCTCCATCCCCTGCTTGCTGTGAACTTACTTTGTGGTTATTGTTCAAATACTTCCGTACTCAGACATTTGCACAAATTTTTCACCCGGACCATCCCTGTGACTCCGCTACTTCTGCAGTTAAAGCACCAGTAAGTAGTTACTGTACCCGGAATGGTTCAGGCGAAGCAAGATTCTGAGGAATGAATGCTCATTAGCGGGGAAGGCTTCCTCTGGCAACCACTGAGAACAAAATGCTGAATGTCTTCCAACAGAACTCCATTTTGTCACAATGTTGTCAGCCCACGGTGTCCGGGGGAAAGCTTCCACCGTGTAGTTGGTGCTTTGTTTTGTGGTTTAAAGTGTGTTTTTGTTTGGGAGGGCTGCTGCAGACTGCTGCCAATGCTTACCTTTCCAAGAGTTAGTTCTTGAAGTTACCACATGTCAAAGAGCCGTTTTCTCTGACTTCTGCTGTACTGGAAGGGGGCAATGAATTGTTGACCAGCGCTGCCTCTGATGCCAGGCTGAAGGTAAGGCTCTCCTATCTTTTCCAGCTTTTCTTTTCATTTGGCTGTGCTTCTGGTTGACCAGGCTGTATTTGTTCCCATTGTCCTGAGATAGTTTGGTAAGGACAGAGTGACATGAGACAAACTAAGGGAGGCAAACGTACTTCCTGTGGGAAATGAGCCATTGCCTTGTGTGATGTAGTGGTAAGTTCCTCCCACTCCTGATGTTATTAGCTGTTATCTGAAGCAACTTAGTCTCTCCTGTACTTTGATGTCACTGGGAGGTAAGTCCCCTCCTACTGGCTTCTTTTATTTTTTGTCTGGGCTTCAGCAGTTTGTTTCCTGCTTCCCTTGGTCAGTCCTTTGGCCTGAGGTAGTTTATAACAGGCAGCTACCTTCACTCAATAAACTGTCTTCCTTGTGCACCCAGTTTACAGGTTCTGCAGCCAAAACGGTTGCCCAAGATGAAGAGAAGAAGGAGCAGCAGTCCCCTGCTGCTTGGCGCACTGCTCTTCGCAAAACTGGCAGCTATGGAGCCCTCAATAACATGCAACCACCACAGGAGGAGCAGAAGGGAAAAGAGATGGGCCTCATCCGGTCAGCCTCAAGTCCCAAACTGACTCTGGCAGAATCCAAGGAGAAGGTAAGCGTGAGGAATGTTTGTGACTATTGGTTGAGAGAGAGGTTTCAGTCTGTCCTATTCCTGGTCAGTTCCTTGCTGGGTTATATATTGGCCTGGCGTAAACCTAATAGTGAAAGAACCAGTTGGGAGTTCTTTTTTCATGCAGTGAATTGTTACAATCTGGAGTGCATGACCTGAAAAAATGGTAGAAGCAATTTCAGTGCAAACTTTCAAAAAGAGATGGAATATATTTGAAAAGGTAACATTTGATGATGCCAAGAGGAGAGAGTAGGAGTGTGGAACATGTTTATCCTTTCAGAGAACTGACACAACTATGATGGGCTGAATTTTTTTATTATTATTCATTTGTGGGACGCGCCCATCGTTGGTTGGCCAGCATTTATTGCCCACACCTAACTGCCCATGGAGGACAATTGAGAGTCAACCACACTGCTGTGGCTCTGGAGTCAAGTATAGGCCAGCCCAGGTAAAGATTGCAGGTTTCCTTCCCTAAAGACCATGAATGAACCAGATAGATTTTTTGGACAATCGACAACTATTTCATGGTCACCAGCAGATTTTTAATTCAGGATTTTATTTTATTGAATTCAAATTTCGCCATCTGCCGAACCCAGAACCTTAGCTGAATTTCTGGATTAGTAGTCTAATGATAACACCACTAGGCCACTGCATCCCATAAATGGCTGCTTTCTACGCATTATAGCTCTTTAATTATTGCTGCAATGCGATTCCATCAATGCTGCGTCTTCTCTGTGCCTTCTACCATCAGGGCAGGCCTCTGGGTAATGATCAGATTCAGAGACCAGAGAAATAACCTCCTTTAACCCTCCCACAAGCCAGAGCACTGAAGCCAGTTGTAGCATTGCTATTGGTGCTGCACCAAGCATTATTTTATTTAGCACACTGAGCACTAATTCCTTCTCCGAGAAAGAGAAAAGAGGCCAAACCCTTCTATATGGAGAGAGAAATCATGTGTTCAGAGTTCAGGTTTCCCCCTCCTAGCTTAGAGCTGGCACAAAAGTCAGCCACACCTTGAGAGTTCAGAGAGCAGCCGCTCCCTTACAGGGAGAGTTACAGAAATCAGTTGCTCTGCAATGTAGAGACAAAGAGCAAAGGCTAGATTTGTTTTCTCACATGAGAGAAAGAACAGAGGTTCCCACAGAAAAAGAGAGCATGTATTCGGAGAGGGCGAGGCCAATCTGTGTGCTTATCTCTGTCTGTGTGAAAAGGAGTGAGAATAGGAAGGGAGGTAGAAGCAGGGCATACATAGGGAGCCAGACACTTCCCCTTTTACAGGAAGTAGGAGTACAGACAAATAAAGTGCTTAGAGGGAGGACACAGCCTTACATTCCTACACACAGAGAGATGGTTCTCTAAGGTTCCTACACTCTAAGTACATACCCGTGGGGATTGTCCATATTGCAAGTGTTCCTAATGAACCAGTTAACAATCTCAATCTCACTCAGGCCAGAAAATGGCCTGTGTAGAAAGAGAAAAATGTTACACTTGTGAAAAAGACATATTATATTGTGATTTGCTTTATCTTTTGAATGTAGTTCTTAGAATTTTGTAGAAATTAATTCTGCATTGAACCTCAGGCTTACTTAAACCAGGTGTTTTTGATGAGAAAGTATGGAGTAGTTAACTGTGCATCAAAACCCTGCTCTGTTTATTCTGGGAGAACCTAATGGAACAGCGTAGATAAAAATTGCTTGAACCGCTGACTTAAGCTACACCTTGCCAGTGAGTATTGATTGGGCACTGTGAATGGATCTTTGCAATGAACCTGTGCTGTACCTCATTTTGGAGTTCTTCATGGAACAGCACTGATGGAGTATAGCTCTCCCTCTAATTACTGTATCTTTACTGGAGATACTTGTCACAGCAGTGTAGATGAATTTTTAGTTCTGAAGTTTGTTGTACCTCACCCTGGGAGATTTTCATTGAATGATTTAAAGGGAACTTTATCTTTTATCTCGTCCACATACTTTACCTCACTGAAGATTGTTTGATGGGAATGTGTTGAAGAAATTCAGTCTAATCCCTAATGTGCTGCAGGTGCTTTGTGGGATAGCATAGAGATTGCTGTTCTCAGCATCCAGCCTATACTATGCATGACTTTGAAGTTCTTCTTTGTACAACATGATGGGAGCTTTACTTTCCATTTAACCCATGCTGTACCTGACTAGAGTGTAGCTAATGGAACATACTAAAGGGGCTTTTGCTCAGCATACTGCTGTGTGTACTTGGAGATGCTTCATGGCCAGTATTGAAGGAATTATGCTGTGTCTTCCATTTGTACTGCGAAAGAGCTCAGTCAACAGTTTAGAAGAACCTGTGCATAATCTGTGGTGTATCTTGCCTAGGAGTCTTTTGTGGCCACTGTGAAAGAAGCTTTATTCTGCAGCCGAACTGTACTGTACCTCGCCTCAGGTTGCCTGAGTGGAAGTGTGTGGAGAAGGTACTCCTCTGCATGTAAGCTGTGTCACAACTGAGCTTGGTGGTATTGTGGATAAAGTTTTACTTAATATCTAATCTTTATTGTAGCTGTTCAGATACAGCATGGTAGAGCATAGAGGGAGCTTTATTCTGCCGATAATCTGTGTTCGATTTTATCTGAAAGTGAAAGTGATTCACGAGGCTGTTTGAAATGAATTTAGTTTTGTATCCAGTCAATCTGTCTGATTTGGAACTCCTCGATGGGAGGGTGTGGAACGAGCTTCATGAAACTACGGCACTACAGATCTGAATTAAAAGCAGAAAATGCTGGAAAACACTCAGGTGTTCAGGCAGCATCTGTGAAAAGAAGGGGCTAATGTTTTCACTCACCATTCTTTGGTCTGAATGAGATTGGGATTGTCAACTGGGTTCCTTAGGGGGACTTGCCATGTGGACAATCCAGTCACAGACGTATTTAAACTGTACATCCTTGGATAGCCCTCTCTCTGTGTGTAGGAATGTGAGGCTGTCTGCTCCCTCTGAGCACTGACATTACATTAATGAAAGTGCTAATGCACTTTGATCTGAAATAATAGCTCTGTTTCTTTCTCTGCAGATGCTACCTGACTTGCTGAGTGTTTGCAGCACTTTTTTTACTTTGGATTTAAGCTGTGTTATACTCAACTAACTGACACTAAAATGAAATGGTCTTGTGTGTAACCTGTGCTGCACTTTACCTGTGTGTTTAGAAAAATAATGCAAAGAAGTTTTTACTGTACATGTAACATGTTTTATATGACCTGGGAGTGCTAGATGTGGCCTGTGTAGGACCTGATTTGGGACTAATTGTTGTGACAGTGTAGATCATTATAGTGGGCGCTTCCCCCTCTAACCCATGCTAAACTTAAGATACTGTAGAATGTATGTTACTTTGTGCTTGTGCTCTACATGATGTGAAAGTACTTGAAATGCACTCTATGTGAAGCTTTCTCAAACATAACACAGAATAATTGGTGTGAAAATGTGAAATACCACATGTAACTTTCTGCATTAGGTGTTTTAGGAAGCATTAAGATAGACAAATCCATAGGGCCATCTGATTGGCATCTGCCCTAGATACTAAGGGAGACAAGAAATGAAATGTGGGCCTCTAGAGAAATGTTGTTTCTTCATTGGACACGGGTGAGATCCCAGAGGATGGGAGGATCGCAAATCGTCCGGTTTATTCGGAAGGATAACAAGGGCAACTCTGTGTTCCCTGCCCGCCCCCCCCCCCCACTGCGTTCTCTGCCTCCCCCACCGCGTTCTCTGCCCTCCACCCCACGTTCCCTGCCCTCCCCCCCGCGGTTCCCGGCCCTCCCCCCCCGCCGCTGCCGGACCTTCCCCCGGCGTTCCCCACCTACGAACTCCCTCCCCCCTTACACCATCGTGCCCTCTCCCCCCTCGTGCCCCCTACCCCCTTGCGCTCTATCTAGATGCTCACTCAGGTCCCAGTGGGCTGTGCTCTCACTGCGTCACACTCACTCTGGGTGCTAGAACATCAATTCCCTGTCCCTCCCGTCCCCCATCTCTTTCCAACCTTTGGGCTTACACTGTGGGCCCCACTCCCCATGTCTCGGTCTTCAGCTGATTGGCACTCGTCTCTCCTGACCTGGACCCCCTGTTGCAAGTGAATGCTGTGCCTCCAATTTCAGCCTGTTCTGCAACATTTGATGCTGATAAACTCAGCAGTGAGCCGAACAGCATCAAACGGTGAGAGAAATGGTCCGTGGTTGCAGGAGGATCTCCCTGCAGGACCTGCAGTTCAAACCTCCCTGTTTAGCTGCCATTGTGAAGGCTGGTGCCCAGACTTTGTGGGCCACATCTGGCCCATGGATTATACTTGGACAACATGGTCAAGAGGGACATTTAAATTTGGATCAAAACCATTCCTTATTTTGCCCAGTTTTATGAGAGAGTGTAAAAAGAAAATAGCTCTGCATTTAGCCTGTTTTGTACCAGACATGGAAGTACTTGACAGTCCATTTAGAAAGATCGCTGATTAAAAACGCTCAATGAGGTAACATAGCGGCAGTTTCATACTGCTTGTAATGCTTTCTAGCTGTGACTTGGAAGCACTTCAATGGGAGACAGCAGGGGCTTTACTCTGCATCAACAAATCACAAATTGTGTGACACACGGATGTTTAATGGAGAAGCATTGAAGCACATTTACCGTGTAGTGCGTGTGACTTCAGAGCACAGTGTACAGGGGAGAAGCTTCCTCTATCTAGCGTGTATTGTACATGGTGCTCTGTGCCTAATTGGGATTGTTTTGTTGCTCTCATTTTCAGTGCAGATGGTATTGATTATGAGTTTATCCTTTGATCCTGTGTCTTCCAGGAGAAGGAACCCCGACTAGCTCGTGTGCCACCCACTCCGACAAGGAAGCTCTTCACCATTGGAGATACCAATGAAGACAAACCTAGGTGGGTAGATTAGCTGAGGCGGCCAGTTCATTATGATTTCTCTCTGAAAGGCTGGTTAGCCAACTACTCAATGTAGATACCCAGACAATGATCTTTCAATCATGTTACTACCATGAGAACAGTGGGCTCAGAAAATTTGGACTCAGCATCAGTATAAAGTTGAGTATGTTTCATCCTGCACTCCATAGATTATTAAAATGTGCTTTGACAACACAAGCAATCGAGGACAATAAAAAGCTTTGAAGAATGGGCAGCAGTAGCCACAGCCACTACGTAGCTGTGCTACAGTAGCTAGCACTGCTGTCTCACAGCACCAGAAATCCGGGTTTAATTCCCAGCTTGGATTATTGTCTGTGTGGCACATTCTCCCACTGTGTGCATCAGTTTCCTCATGGTGCTCCTGTTTCCTCCCACAGTCCAAAGATGTGTGGGTTAGGTGGATTGGCCATGCTAAATTGCCCCTTAGTGTCAGGGGGACTTAGCTAGGGTAAATGCATAGAGTTATAGAGGTAGGGCCTGAGTGGGATTGTGGTCGGTACAGACTCGATGGACCAAATGATATCCTTTTGCACTGAATGATTCTTTGATTCTGTATGACTCCCTTTCTCCCAGATAGGAAGGTTTAAAACATTAGTTTGAATTGTCCCATTTTAATTAAGAAAGATCTATGAAAATAGGAATGTGAGACGAGGTTACATATTAAGAGGAAACCAATGATGGGTGGGTATCTATTTAGGCTCATTATTTAACTATTTGAGTTAAGAAGTATCAATAGAACATTCTACTTCCTGGGGTAATCATAAATCTGATTATGTCAATGTTGGAAAAGACCTAAATTGAATGTTCTGATAGCTTGCAAGAATAAGGCTTGAAGCCAGTGGACTCTTTCATAGTTGATCAAGGCTGTTGGGAGCAATGATCCATAGATGAAAACATGAGAATAAATACATGTTATATATAGTCCCAAATTAGATTCTGTGCTGACTTGCAAGTTCTTTGACAAGGCTGGAAGTGGAGTACCACAATTGATTTTCTATCATTTCAGATAAGAAAGGGGAAAATCAACCCTAATTCTCTCTGTCTCAATGGTTACAGATAAAAAGTATGTAGTTTGGGACTCTGAGTGAGAACTGACTTTCAGGAATTAAGAAATATAGTAATATGAACAAGAGTAGGCCAAATTGTCTTCGAGCTTGCTCTTCCATTCAGTGGGATCATGGCTGAACTTTGACCTGGATTTTACTTTCACACCTGATCCCCATCTGCCTTGATCTCCCTAGAGACCAAAAATTGATTGATCTCAGCTTTGAATATACTTAGTGACTGAAGTCATTGCTCTCTGAGGTAGAGAATTCCAAATTTACAACCCCTTATCCTGAGACCATGCCCCCTGACACTAGACTCTCCAGTCAGGGGGAAAACGTCCTCTCAGCATCTAGCCTGTTAAACCCCTCAGAACCTTGTACTTTTCCATGAGATCACCTCTCATTCTTCTAAACTTGAGAGAGTATCACTCAATTTACTCAGCCTCCCATCATAGGGCAACTTTCTCATGTCAGGAAGGCTATCAGCCAGTGAATCTTCACTGAAGTACTTTCAAGACAAGCATTTCCATCAGATAAAAGCAAAATACTGCAATTGCTGAAATCTGAAACAAAAGCAGAAAATGCTGGAAAATCTCAGCAGGTCTGACAGCATCTGTGGGGAGAGAATAGAGCCAGTGTTCCACATCTAGATCACCCTTCGTCAGTGCTCTCACTCTTCTGACTTTGAGTCTTGCTGAGTTCATGGTAATGTTCAATTAGCTCCTGGGGTTTAGTATCTCTGCATCCTTTAAAATAATTTATATGGTCCTCATAGCGAGAAGGTTTGAGTTTAGGTATAGGAGTGTTTTAATGCTATTGTACAGGGCATTGGTGATGACACACCTGAAGTATTGTGTACAGTTTTGGTGTCCTTATCTGAGGAAGGATGTCCTTGCTATCAAGGGAGTACAGCAAAGGTTTACCAGGCTGATTCCTGGGATGGCAGGTCTGTCATATGAGGAGAGACTAAGTCAGTTAAGATTATATTCACTGGTGTTTAAAAGAGTGAGAGGGAACCTCATAGTAACTTTAAAATTCTAACAGGGTTGGACAGGGTAGATTCAGAAAGAATGTTCCCAATAGCAGGGGAGTCCAAGATCTAGGGTCATCATTTGAGAATAAGGGATAAACCGTTTCAAACTGAGGTGAGGAGAAATTTCTTGATGCAGGGGGTGGTGAATCTGTGGAATTCACAGCTGTAGAATGTAGTTCAGGCCAAGACATTGTCTGATTTCAAGAAGAAATTAGATTTATGTCTTGAGACTGAAGAGCTATGGGGGAGAAGAGAGGATCAGGATGTTGAATTTGATAATCAGCCATGATCAAAATGAATAGCAGAGCAGTCTTGAAGTGCCAAATGGCCTACACTTGCTTCTATTTTCTGTGTTTCTCCTGAAAACTTCTTGTGGTGGACATGTCCTGACTACTTCAGCTTTAAAATGGAAATGTTTAAGAAGTGTAGCTAAGTTGGATGTCATTGCCTACCTTTTGCTATTTGTGATCCTTGTTTTTCCACGCAGTGACTCCGCCGTCCCGTTAGCTCGCAGTGCCTCTTATACACGGCAGCGAGAGGATGACACTGGCAACCCATTGACCAGCCTGACCCGGGGCTCATCCTACACACGCAGACAGATGGAGCTGGAGAGCAACAAAAAAGATAAAGACTTGAATAACACGACTCCAAGTAGCATCTCCACTGCAGCAGTGGCAGGTTATCCCAAGAGGTTTGTGACCAGAGTATAGAGAGCTCTTTAGTTGTCTTGATAACATCATGAGGATGGGCTTCCATTTCCTGTCGGAATTCTTTAAAGGAGATTGAATCCTGGAGTTGGTATCGTTTCTGTATATCTCATCTTTCCCTTTGTTTGATTCTTATGACATTTCTATCAACTGTTCCCTTTGTCTCTAGGTACAACAAACTGTTCTCACTTATTGAGGCTGGCTCGATTCCTATGATGAATTCACAGAAGTAATTGTGGATTGTTGAGGTCCTAGCTGATATTCCTCCCTTCAACAAACCACTAAATAAAACAGAGCTATCCAGCACCATACTATATTTGGGATTTTGAAAATTAGACACTGTGGGGCAAATTTTGTGGTGGGCAAGGGGTGGACTATGGAAAGGTCTGTCGACCTCGAGCAGGATTTTCCGGTTTCGGCACAAGCGCGGCTGGAAAATCCTGTCCTGTGTCTGCTTCCAGGGGTGACATTACCTGTCTATTGCATGTGGGCACTTTGGCATGTCCTTAATAAAATATAATGCAAGTCCTTTCCTTAACGTATAACAGCTACAACACAAAACTGTAGTGGAATGTACTGGAGATAATAGTCCAGTGCACTGAAAATATGCTTGTATCATATTGCTCATACTATGGAGTGATATTGGGCTTCTTGATGAAGTACTGTGTGACTGCGTGATGGAATTTAAGGAAGAGTTTCCTCTGAGGACAATCCTAGTTCTGGATGACTGCTCCAGTAAAAAGTGCCATGAAGTAGTAAATTAACATTTTCCAACTGTGATTAAGTCAGATAATCATGTGCAGTTCATAAGACCACAAGATATAGGAGCTATTTGACCCATCGATTCTGTTCTGCCTTTCAATCAGGCTGATAAGTTTCTCAGCCCCATTCTCCTGCCTTTTCCCTCTATCCTTTGATCCCCTTACAAATCAAGTTCATGTTGAAAGCAGAGTAGTGTATGGAGAGGCAATGGGGGAAGACTGCAGAAAGCAGACTCAGCCTGAACAACCTGGTTAAAGGTTTTATGTGACATGATACCAAACACAGACATCAGATCATCCACTGGAAAGGGGAGTATGGTTGTGATCTGGGAGAATGTGATCCCTGGAATGCACCTGGTTGCACTGATATTCCTGTAGATTTTACTTTATCACCTTTATGAACCCTGGATCAACTACACAGAGCACGCAGTGGCTAGTAACCAACTTTGGGTATTCAGTAAATTGAGACAATGATGCTAAGGCTATATGATCTGGAAAATTTGATGCAGCAAGAAAGAGCTTGACTATTCATGCAATAGGTTCTGCCTGCTCTAGAAGTACTTGTGCCAGTAATGACCATGCTTTACTCTGTATCTACCCTCTATTGTATCTGACATTTTATGGTAGATGACTGCAGAAGGGGCGATGTGATCGGACAGCTGCCTAGTAACTTCTATCCTTTTTATTACCAGCTCTCAGTTTTTATTGTTTAGCATAGTCCCAATTCCCTGACTTCCTGCATTGTCTACCATGCTTCTGAAACTCCGCTATCCCATGTGTAACACAGTTCCATGGGCAGCACTCAGTGCACTTATATTTCCCCAAGAGGGGAGTAAATGCACAATCAGAGGCCATTGAAGTCCTTGAGGCAGAATTTTCTCAAAAGTACCCATGGAGCAATCTTTGCCCCTATACAAGGGTTCCACCAATCAGAAGGGCTCCTACTTCCATTGGTCAAGTGGTCAGTGATCAGCTGTACCAAGGAAGTAGTCAATCGTTAAGGAAGTGATCAATTTCCACTTCCTTGACAATGGTCAAAATCCTTTGTTGTTAAAGGAAATCTTTGATTTGAAGGAGAAAACAGTTTGGAAAGAGATTCAGAGGCCAAGGCTGTTCTCATCAGTAGTGGCTACTGAGCCCATTGTGTGAGCCGCAGGCAGAATGTGAACACAGATATATTGAAGCTTGTGGATTTGCCAGGCAAACTGTGAGCACCCTGCAGTAATGCTCAATGTGCTTTGACTGATCAAGGACTGACTTGCAGCCCTGTTACATCCTTTGTAATCAGCTGCTTGTTCCACAATATACATAATTTGGAGGAGAAGGAGGCCCACTTGTAATTAACACTAGATCAGAGTACTGGCAGTGAACAGAAGATGTTTGCGCCATTATAATCTACAAGGCTAGTACAGTAGCTTATCAGAGTGCACCTATTCTGTCCTTTTCACTAACACTGTGTTCTTGTGCAGCATTTGCTATTCTTTCAGCAACATTGTCTTCTACACCATCATTATAGGCATCTTTTGATTTGCTGCTAATGTACACTATTGGAAGTAAATTTTCTGGACAAAGTTGAAGTAAGCATCCTATGTATGCAATTTTTGTGCTTAACATGTTTGATATTTCTAGCACTGTTCTAGTGTATCTTATATGTGTTTCTTGAAAGGGAAGACTCAGTGATGTCACTTTGGTATTAATAGTAAGTACTTGGGGTTGAGTAAGTACTGTGATACCTTTCCTAAGTGACAAGTAGGTACTGTCGATGTTTCACCATGTCTGATGGTAAGCTGCCTGAGTACTGTTTGTCTCATGGCGCATCATCGTCTGTCCTTTGGATTGATGGTTAGTTGGGCAGATGTGGCATTGCCTAAAAAGGCAGCAGCCTTATCTGAGCTTGCTTCAGATGTGTCATTACTGCAAGACATTGCGTCAGCATTACCACTGATCTGTGGAAGGGTAGACTTGAGGGTAGCAATGAGTTCCGGAAAGCCAGTGTAATGGTTCCTTCCATCTGATCTCCAGTGTTTTCAAGCTGATTAGAGACCTTGCTGTTCAGTTCAGTATCTAAAGCAGCAGTTCAATTCTTAAAAATCTCTAACCCTGCTTAGAACGACTTTCACTGGAGGCCAACCTTATCAAAATATGTCATCTACTGGGAGAGGTTAATAAAAGATAAAAATCCACAGCCAATTGTGAGAGGGTAAATCTGAGAAAATGCTCTCCCCCTTGCTTCAACGATCAACATTAAACCAGGCGATGACTCTGATCATGATTCACGCTATATGGTACTTACCTCTTGATTGAGGCAATCATTTGAGGGATGCAGGCATTGTGAGCAAAGTCAGCATTCATTGCCCGTCCCTATTTGCTTTTGTGAAGGTGGTGGTGAGCTGTAGGTACATCCACAGTGCTGTTAGGGAGGCAGTTCCAGGATTTTGACCCAGGAATGGTGATGTGTTTCCAGTTGCTCTGCAATCTGTAAATACCACCAGACTTTGCAGAGCTTTGCATTCGTTGTCAAGCAACTCCAGAAGGTGATCATGTTCCACTAACCAGTTTTTTATATACTGATGTATGAAGTTTGTGTGGATGCTGCAGCTGGAGAAGCACTTGGACTGAATCTGGATTCCTGAATGGCCACTATCACATGTCCCTTCTTACTTCTGTCTGTCCCTTACTAGTTGCTGCTTCTTAAAAGGGCTGCATGTATTTGTGCAAGGTTGCTGTGAGGTGCCTAGCTGCTTTGTGGCACTGAGAATGGTGGCTGAGACTTGTAGACCTCTATAGAAACATCTATAACGTATGACATTGCTTCAACTGGTATTTGCATGGAAACATGCCAAGTTGTCTTGCATATTCTTATTCTAAAATGAGAACAAAAACAAGCAAACCATCATTGTACGTAGAAATAGCACTTTTAATCAAAGATCTGGTCAAGGAGAACATATGTTGTTTTTGTTTAAACTGCAAGAAATAATTCCTACAATCACCCTTGAAGAGACCCTTAGAGATCCCTCTTCCAGCTCCTGATGTTTCTCCCCAATAAAATCCAATCCCAGGTTCTGTCCTAAATACAATCCCAGGACAGTGTCCTGTCCTATTATCATCTCATCCCACTCTTGAAATATGGGGAATGGATTTGATGGATTATTATTCCTGGCACAGATTTACCACAACAGGAATGTTTCAGGAATTCTGCTGCAACATTTACTTAGCTCCACAGATAATGCTGTGGGCCCACTTCATAGACTGAGGAGCTATTCTTGCAGAATCCCAACCACCTTTAACCCCCAGCTAAGGAGTTCAAACACCTTCTGTTAAACCAAGCCAATCTACAAACTTGCACAGAAAGGAAAGCACTCATTGACATACTTTCTTAGAAGGGAGCGCTCCTAAAGAACACGATCTGCCATTTGTTTTTATCTTTACAGCATTCTCTAATTCTCTATCCCTTACAAAGATTTTGAATAGTAAATACCCATGATGCAGTGCTGTTCTTGCTTGTGTTAAGTTCTGACGACAAAATAATTTTCCCAATTCCAGAAAACTTGCACTTTTTCAGTCCTTGCCACAAACATGCTTGCTTTCTGATATTTCTAGATGATTCCAATCATGGTAAACTAATTTTAACCAATAGATTTTTTTACATTGAATATTTTAACTATTTTTTTCCAGATAAACATTCAATACCGTAGCCACAGTCAGTTGGCCTTTATCATTGTGTGTTCCTTTAAACTAAAACTCAAGCCCGTAATATTCCAAAATGTGCCTTAAAAACATGAGCAGAAAATCTCACTCCTTTAATGATAAAAGGAAAAGCTTTATGTATGAGGGGGACGAATGGTTCCTTTCTACTCTTGCCAAATGCAGTAATATCTTTCAAAATCAAAGGAAAGAAAATCCTTTGAAAAGGAAAAAAAATGCATATGCTGGAAATCTGAAACAAAAACAGAATACTATACACAGGGCCAAATTGTACCAGTGAACAGATTAGCATAACTACTGTAAGCTTATGTCAGAACATTTGCTAGTTCTTTTGTAAAGATGGCACTTTCAAGCTCTAGAGTCCTTGGAGGGTGAAATTTGATTGCCTTCAAAATAGGCCAGAGACCACAATCTGCTATTAATCTACACCAGTAGCCATTGCATGCAAACTTTATGCTGTCTGGTTACTGATAGAGTTTTACAGCACAGAAAGCGGCCCTTTGGCCCATCATGTCCATGTTGGCCATCAAACATCTTGCTATTCTAATTCCATTTTCCAGCACTTGATCCATTAACCTGTATACTGTATACAACGCCATTACAAGTGTTCATTTTAAATGCTTCTTAAATGTTGTGCGGACTCCTACCCTTAGGTGGTACTTGCTGTAACCCTGTCAGTGATGGATATAGGCATCAAGGGATCCGGTTTGCGCAAATCTAGCACATTTAAACTAGCCTACATGTCTTAAAGGGGGAGGAGCATTCTGGTTCCAGTTAACGTTGGAAGTGTTTGGTGAAGAGAACCTGACGTGCAGGAATATAGTGCAGTAGGGCAGAGGTGGCCTTTGAGATGCTTTGACACAGCACTGGTGTCTTGGTACAAGAGTTGGACAAAAAGAGAGATGTTCTCTATCCACAAGGTGCAAACATTTCTTCACGTAGCCTTTACAAAGACAGTGGGAGCACAGAGCCATTTCCAGCAATGCAGGCTGCCGAGGCCTGACAACTTAGACAAAGTACAGGATAAAGTTTAATTGTTTAAACAACTGCTCAAGGTTAGCCACTAATCCTCAAATGCCATGTCCTTGTGACTAAGTCATTAGTTTCAAACATGGCTGTGTTCCCCAGACCTTTTCTGCTCTCGATCCAATAACCTCTGTCAGCCATGACGGATACCTCACATTCACACTTTCACTTCATCCTCACGCTTAGAAGTGCTGCAAGACTCACAGCCGCATCTCACAGTGGGTTTTTAAGTCTGATAACCACTACTACTGTGAAGGATTATGTTAGATTCTGGCACCAATTTTTCCAGTGTGAACGTGTGAGCCATTGCCACGAGAACACTTGTGGATTGATGTTTCTGCCTCCATTACAGCACAAGCAGAGACCAGACAGCCTCTGAGTACCAGAGTGGAATCTCAGTCTGAAGTTGCACAGGTTTGGCTTGTTGCTAAGCCAGCTCAATCTGTTGCCTTCCTGACTGTGGATGCCAGTGCTCAAAGAAGATTGAAAGCTCTCGCAACAGCCCCACAATCTGTACTCCAACAGATTACCAGGAATTGTGAGATATCTTCCTGAGAGGAGTGGCAGTCTTTCTGTGAGGTACGCAAACTTGCTGTCCACCCTCGAAATTTGACTTCCAACCATTGTCACTCTGCCTGTGCCCTTGCTGTTGTCTGTAGTTTGCAAGCTCAGATTGCTGCCAGTCATGCCAATGTGTTTCAATCCAGTCTTGGGCTTTTTAAGTTTTGAGATGTACCTGTGGTAACAAACTCCCGCCTGCCCACTGGCCCCAAACACAATGTTACAGCCATTGGCTGTAGTAAGAAGGATCAAGACACATTAAGCCAGACAATAAAGGAATGCAAAAAGATGATTAGTTTACTTTAATATAAAGTGTGAGGTGATTTGATAAAGTTGGTTAGAAATGTTTGTGTTGACTTTTGACTTAATTTTGTGATAATTAGTGACAGAGGGAAGGGGAGGTGTAAGACTGATGCTGAAATAACCATTCGGGTTACATGCACTGATAGATGAGTCAATTGCTGACTGACTGGCAGAAAAGGGAATGTGTTGGGCACGTCCTCAGCTTTATGTCAGGGGCAAGGGTACTGCCCTCATGATCCATTACATGTATGAGTTGTGGACTGGGGTCATGAGTCAGGTGATCAGCAGATAGTCCTTATTGCCCATTAGCATCCCTCTTGCCCTTCCTGGTGGCACTGCAGAGTCAAAGGTATCATGATTGCTACTAAGATGATGGGCATTGATGCAAACATTTCCTAGTATCAATGAAATGATATCTGTTTGGAGTGTGTTTCTGTAAAAATGTTTCTTAACATCAGTCCCGAATTTACCTTTCATTGGTTAGCCCCTCGGTGTCCCTGTTCTGGTGTTGTAATTGAATAAAACAAAAGTTTATCATTAACTTTTTCCACTCGGTTTGGTATCTCTTGTCACATTGGCTCTTTTGCTTGTTTACACGAATAGTCCAAAGTTTTTTGAAGATTTTCTTATAATTTAGTATCTTCTCATTAGGAATTAGCCTCATGGACTTTTTCTCCAGGATTTGAATATTTCGCTTGTCCTTCGGTGATCAGCCTGGACAGAGCTCCAAGGCTTTGAAATTATAGTTCATCATGTTAACTGGTGTTCTGCAGTGACGCAGTATGGTCAATGTTGATCAAAACAGAAAGTGTGGGAAAATCTCGGCAGGTCTGATAACATCTGTGGAGCAAGAATAGAGCTAACGTTTCATTTGAAATGTTGACTTTATTCTCTCTCCACTGTCAGACCTGCTGAGATGCTTCAGCATTTTCTGTTTTTGTTTCAGATTCCAGCTTCTGCAGTATTTTGCCTTTACCTTAATGGTCAGTGTTGAGTTTAATACCACAATTTGCAGCCACTTCCCCAGATACTTCAACATTACTCATTTAAGCAAGTACGTCTCCTCTTCTGACTTTGTGCGTAACAGCCTGTACTCCAGTGCATTAGATTGAAGTACATTACCGCACAGGTCCCACGCTTTGTTTAAGGGACAGAAACTGAAATATTATTTGGAGGATGCTTGACAAATCCTGATCACTCGGAATGAGGCCTGAACTAAACTTAATAACCAGAGATAGGATGTATAGGCACTTAGAGCGTTGCGATCTGATTAGGGATACGCAGCATGGCTTTGTTAAGGGGAAGTCATGCCTTACAAATCTGGTAGAATTTTTTGAGGAGGTGACGAAAACGGTCAACGAAGGGCAAGCCGTTGATGTCGTTTATATGGATTTCAGTAAGGCATTTGACAAAGCCCCTCATGGGAGGTTAGTTGAGAAGGTCAAGGCTAATGGGATACAAGGATAGGTAGCTAGATGGATAAGTAACTGGCTTAGTAATAGGAGACAGAGAGTAATAGTGAAGGGTGTTTTTCTAGCTGGAGGTCGGTCACTAGTGGTGTGCCGCAGGGCTCTGTACTGGGACCTCTTCTATTTGTAATATATATAGATGACTTGGAAGAGGGAGTAAGTGGAGAGATCAGCAAGTTTGCAGACAATACAGAGATGGCTGGACTTGTGGATAGTGAGGAGCATTGTCAGGCTATGCAGCAGGACATAGGCTGGTAGCTTGGGCAGACAGATGGCAGATGGAATTAATCCTGATAAATGCGAGGTGATGCATTTTGGGAGAAAGAATGTAGAGGGGAGGTATATGATAAAGGGTAGACCTATCAAGAGTATAGAAACGCAGAGGGACCTGGGAGTGCAGGTCCACAAGTCTATGAAGGTGGCAGAGCAAGTAGAGAAGGTTGTGAAGAACGCATATGGTATGCTAGCCTTTATTGGAAGGGGTATAGAGTACAAGAGCTGGCCTTTAATGTTGCAGTTGTATAAGACGTTGGTTAGATCTCATTTGGAATACTGCGTCCAGTTCTGGTCGCCTTACTACCGGAAGGACGTGGAGACTCTGGAGACAGTGCAGAGGATGTTTACCAGGATGCTGCCTGGTATGGAAGGTCTGAGTTATGAGGAGAGGTTAGGTAAATTGGGGCTGTTTTCCTTAGGAAGACGTAGACTTAGAGGAGATCTAATAGAGGTGTACAAGATTATGAGAGGTATAGATAGAGTAAACAGGGTTAAGCTTTTTCCTAGGATGGACTCAAATAGCACGAGGGGTCACAGGCTTAGGGTGAAGAGGATAAGGTATAATTTGAATGCTAGAGGGAGTTTTTTCACACAGAGGGTGGTGGGGGTATGGAACGTGCTGCCAAGTAAAGTGGTGGAGGCAGGCACTCTGGAGTTATTTAAGAAATACTTAGATGGGCACATGAACAGAATGGGAATGGAGGGTATAGAAAACTGATTTAAAATAGGGATCATGAGCCTTGGGAGTCCCTGGGAAGTGTGTAAATAGATGATGATATTGATGTACTTGTTATTATCTACAGGTGCTTTGGTCCACCTTGTTGTCTAACGAGGGGCATACACGCGATGGGTCGTGAGAGGGCTGCTCTTGGATTTTTTTCGAGAGTATCCTAGTGTTTCATGTCGTTAGTGTACGCTTGACCTGGACCATTTGATGGGCAACACGACAGCTCAGTGACTATCGCTGTGCTGTGCAGATACATGGATTTGGGCTGTGTCTGTGGGAGTTTGCGCATTCTCCCCATGCTTGCGTGGGTTTTCTCCGGGTGCTCCGGTTTCCTCCCACATCCCAAAGATGTGCTCTTAAATTAATTGTCAAAACAAATTCTCCCTAAATTGTCTCAAATTTGGTTTTTAATCCACAGATCTATAAACAGAGACAGGGATCACGGGTAGAGGTGGGAACATCAGGGTGGAGATGCTGGCTGAAGGCTTGTTTCCCATGCTGTTTTGTTCTTTGTATAATTGAACTGTTTATCAACCCATTTTAAACTCTGGACATATAACAGCCTTTCATACTGGTACAATGAGATGATATCATGTTTGCCATGTTTCAATAGTCATGCTCAACATCACTGTACAGCTGTAACTTTTGTTTACCTATCTAATACTTTCTCCCATGCGTCCAATGATTCCTTGAGCTCTCCACATGAAACTAGTCCCAAAAGACCAGCAGCAGCTGATTATTCTTAAAACTCACTCAAAAACTGTTCTTCTCACCCAGAGCAAAACTCTGCCATTTTCAAATAGTACAGCTCAAAGCCAAATGATTTTTCCAGAATCTATCTCTTAATGTTAAGCCTGAGATGCTCCTCACACTCTATTCTGCCTGATTATTTCTCTTTTCCTCTTATTCTTCCCTGTTGCCTTTCCTTCCACTCTGTGAAATATACCTGAGAAAAGAGCAAATGTTTTTCTCATGTGCAACCTCCAGGCCATCATTTGGAACTACAGTTTTCATGGTAAACTGTTTCTTGAACACGAGGTGTATCAGAGAGCAGCACCTTGTATTCTCCATCACTGAGTTTTGCGGTACTGCTGAGTTTCTGGATTGGACAGATTCTGAGCCCTCTGTCAGTCAGGTTCTAATCTCATACAAAAGCAAAACACTGAAGATGCTAAAAATCTGAAATAAAAAAAGTGCTGGATAAACTTAGCAGCTCTGACAGAATCTGTGGGGAAAGAAACAATTTCAGATCCATGCGCAGGGACTCAAAACATTTAGGGGTAGAACAGTGGTTAACACTGCTGCTTCACAATGCCAAGGACATGGATTCAATTTCTGGCTTAGGTCACACTCTGTGTGGAGTTTGCCTATTCTTTCCGTGTCTGCATGGGCTTCTTATGGGCCTTCCGGTTTCTTCCCATCGTCCAAAGATATGCAGATTAAGTGGATTGGCCATGCTAAATTGCCTCATCATATCAGAGGGACTAGCTAGGGGGAATGCATGGGGTTATGGGGATTGTGGTCGATGATTGGCTGCCTTCTGCACTCTAGGATTCTATGATTGGCTCTGTTTCTATCTCCTTGGGTGCTGTCAGAGCTGCTGAATTTATCCAGCATTTTCTGTTTTTATTTCAGATTGTAATCTCACTTGATTCAAGTAAAATAACGAAAAGCTTGCATTTCTGTGGTTAGGTGGATTGGCCTTGCTAAATTATTCCTACTAAATTGTCCCTTAGTGTCCCAAATTGTGTAGGTCCAGTAGGTTAGGGGTTATGGGGATTGGGTGACGAGGGTGGGTGGGCCTGGGTAAGATGCAGAGTCAGTGCAGTCTTGATGGGCCAAATGGCCCCTTCCTTCACTGAAGGGATTCTATGGTGCTTCTTCACATTGTCCGGACACACCAAGACACTTTCTCATCAAGGATTTACTTTTGATGTTCTGTCACTGTTGTTAAAGATATGAATATAGCGATCAATTTGCACAAGATCTTTGAAATAAGTAATTTTTAAAAAATATTCTTTCATGGAATGTGGGCATTGTTAGTAAGGCAACATCTGTTGCCCATCCCCATTTGCTGTTGAGGGTACAATTAAGAGTCAGCCACATTGCTGTGGATCTGGAGTCATGTGTAGTCCAGACCAGGTAAGGATGGAAGATTTGATTGCCTAATGGACATTTGTGAACCAAATGGATTTTTATGACAATTGATTCATAGTGAATAGTAGACTTTTAATTCCAGATTTATATTCAGTTCAGATTCCACCATCTGCCATGAAGGGATTTGAACCCAGGTTCCCAGAGCATTACCTCAGGTTTCTAAATTACTAGTTCAGCAACAATACCACAGCACTGTCTCCCCAAATGAGTGACTAGATGATTTGTTTTAATGATGTTGCATGAGGGAAGAACGTTGATCTGCACTTTTTTTTAAATGGTAGTTGTGATTTCTTTTTGCTTCCACTCATTGTATGTTGCAATTAGTCCAGATGTCTCTCACTGTCATGCTGTAACTCATTTTCTCTCTCTTTCTCTCTCTCTCTCTCTTCCCCCCACCCTCCTTCACCCCAGGCTAATTCTGATTGTATCTTCAATACTGCTGCTGTTCCTCAATGTCAACCTCTCTCAATTGATGCTTTAATAGTATGTTGTATGTTGATTTCTCAGTACTTTGGTAATCTAACTAAAACAGTCGTTAACCTATTGAGAACAAGGTGAATATAACAACGTGTGGTGATGATAATGTGATTATCTGCATTATATTTTTCTATCAATGAACTTTTAACATTTTGGTAAGAAAAATATTGTGAATTCAGAACTTTGCTGTTTATTCCTATGATGCACCCAGGCAAAAATATCAGATGCATACTTACCTAGAGAGCAGATCTGACATTGCATGTCCTTCAGAAACAGTCCGTCCAATGAGTGCTTGCCATATATTGCCGGCCTGCTCCTCACCCTAGTTGTGTTACTGATGTGGGAGATACGTTAACCACTCACGTATTGTCTGTGTCTCATTATTGTCTGCGTATTGTGTCTTAGAGCTTACTTGCCCCTTAGTTTTGAGTCTGTTAATGCAGCACATGGTAATGTACTTAATTGCAGTATGCGGCCTCATTCAGTGATAACCCCTTCACTCTGCATTGATGGTGCCTTTGTCTTTATTACAATTTCTCTTTATTCTGCGTTAGCCAATGCATTTGCAGTATCTGCCAGTCTATTCAGTAACAGTGTCAGTCTGTATAATTACTCACTTTATGAGTCAGTTTATTTCTTTAGTGTGAAAAGCCATCTCTGTATGTGTGGCATGTCCCATCTGTCGGCCTAATACGTGGAACTTGTCAGACTCTGCTTCAACACTCAGCTTGTGTGCGCGCGGATTGTCCTGTGTATATACCGCTTCAGTCCATGTACACAGGACTGTGCTTCTGTTCTTGTGGTCTGTCTGACTCCGTGCATATAACCTGTGAGTTCACGTATTTATTATGCTGTTCTCTTCCTGCATGTTTGTACACTTTCTGCCGCTTCACTAGTCACTTCTACCTGAGAGTGATAGGCCGCAGTTATAGCGCACAAGACTTCACAGCTCGTTCCAGATTAATATCAAGTGTGGCCTCAAACCATAAAGTTGCTAACACTGACTCTGCTTCTGCCAACATCATCGCATTTAAAAGGTACTGGTCACATTGGTTTCTCGCAATCTTTTGTACTGTATGTCAGGAGATGAACTACTGCATTGTTAATAGTGTATGCTGCTTAGATTAGCATTAGTTTGAATTTCTGGTCAAATTTCCTTCTGGTGACAGTGGGCTAAAATCAGTCAGTATATTGGAGAAGGAGAAGTCATTGTTTTGGAGCAATCCTTCCCAACATTCTTATGAACTTACAGTTAGATAGAATCATGTCTTGCTAGGTAGCCTGCACTGAGGATTAGCTGAGGTGTAGGAGCTAACAGCATTCGCAGCTCTGAACACAGGCCTTAACTCAGCCTAGTGGATCTTGCTGTGCTGTATAATATAGCAATGGCTGAATTATTTGCCTTGTTTATTTGTTTAATGGAGGGATTGGGGATTGTAAGAATGGGTTAGAAGTTGTTTTGTTACACAGATGGTATTTTGAAAGCTGCTACTTTATAGCTTGGCCCGAAGGCAGTGAAATGCTGAGGCAAATCCCTTTGCTACTATGAGAGAACCATATTAACTGAATGAAAGTCAGATGCAACACAGAAAGGGAAGATGGATAAAGTTGGTGAGATCAACTTATTGACACCCACATTGAGGGGATTAGGGTCTCAGATTTAACTTGACTGAAAAGTTCAAGTGGGATCAGAAATTGGTGCATTGTTTCCTGCCAGGTCTCAGAGTGAAAATGCAGCATCTAACCTACTGCATCAGTCAGCCATTTTCTGTTATCCCAGTGAGATTCATTGTTATTATTTATCTGCTATGTGCCCCATTGGAATTTACCTCTTTCTAAAAGAATTCTTTTTCCATCATCATCCTCCCTTGCAGCTCATCCTTTGGAAGGAGGCAGGAAAGTCTTGTCAGCAGTTCTGCTCCAGGCTCTGTCACCACGCTGTCCAGCTCAAGCTCTTCCACCAACCCTGCCAGTAGCCGGGCCCTGACCACTAGCGTCTCAGCAACATCTACAGCTGGCACTCACACAGGCCGGTAAGACTGACTCGGCACCATGTTAATCTGATCCTTTCCTGTTCTGTGGTCTGGTCACCAAATATCCCTGGAGGAAAGTAACTGGAATAGATCCCTGCAATGTTGCTCATTCCTGTCTTTGATTGTAGCTTCTCTTCATGCATGTTAACATTGCAACATAGTGAACACTGAGCATTTACAACAGTCTTTGTTTTACTCTTTGTTCTACCAGAGCTCTGACAAAGATCATCTAGACTTGAATCTTTGGCTCTATTCTCTTCACAGATGCTGTCAGATCTGCGGAGATTTTCCAGCATTTTCTGTTTTTGTTTCAAATTCCAGCATCTTCAGTATTTTGCTTTTCAAGAAGATCTTCAAATTAGCCATGATCTTCTTGAATGGTTCGAGGGATCTTTCTCTGCTTATGTTCTTATGCCCATTTGTTGAATATCTTCACCTTGCCCTTGTTATTTTTAGACTTGATTCTTCTAATGCTTTTCTAATCAGCCTCATGCATTGTGCAATCCACAAATTGAAGACTATTAGAGTCTGCTGCCATTGTCCTTACTCACTCCATGAGTCCCTTTCATGTGTAACCTCTGTGCGTGCTGATCTATATTGGCTTCCCATTAAGTTTCACCTCCATTTTAAGATTCCAGTATTTAAGCCTGTCCATTGTCTCATCCTTTCCTATCCCTATAGACTCTTCCAACTGTACTGTCCTCAGATATCTATGCTTCTCTAATTCTGGTCTGTTGAATATCCCCTCTTTTAATAGCACCACAATTGATGACAACACCTGCAGCTGCTTGAGTGGGCAGCACGGTGGCACAGTGGTAGCTCTGCCTCCTTTCAGCACCACAGACCCGAGTTCAATTCCAGTCTTGGGTGACTGTGTGGAGTTTGCATGCTCTCCCTGTGTCTACGTGAGTTTCCTCCGAGTGCTACAGTTTCCTTCCACACTTCAAAGATGCAATTTGGCCTCGTATTCTGTAAGAAGGAATCCCAGTGAACCATTTGGAATAAAACGGCTGGAAACAATAAATCTGGAATATTGCTTCAATCAGAACTGTGGGAGGGCTGCAAGAAACTAAAGGAAAATTTAGGATGAATGTCAGGAAGTTAGATGAATTGGCCATACTAAAAACTGCCCCTTAGTATCCCAAGATGACTGGGCTAGATGGATTAGCCATGATAAATGTGTGAGGTTATGGGAATTGGGCTGGAGGGGAAGACCTCTTATCATAGAATCAGTACAAATCTGATGAGCCAAATGGTCTCCTTCTGTACTGTAGGCATTCTAAGCTATGAAATTCCCCAAATCTCTTTGCCTAGTTTACTTTACTTTAAATCTGTGCCCTGTCATTCTTGATTGTTACGAGTAGTAGCAGTTCTTCCTTATCTACTCTGTCTGGACCTTCATAATTTTGATTGCCTCTATCAAATCTTCTCTCAACCTTGTTTTCTCCAAGGTAAACAGTCCTAACTTCTGCCATTTATCCTCAAAACTGAAGTTCCTTACCATTCAAGCGTTTCTTGTGAATCTTTTCTGCATTCTCTCTAATACCTTCATATCCTTCCTAACATGCGGTGCCCAGAACTGGACACAGTACTCCAGCTGAGGCCAAACTAGTATTTTCTCCCAATTCAACATAACCTCATGACTCTTACACTCTTTGCCCCTATTAATATATAGAATTAATAATTAGAATACTGTATGCTTTATTAATTATCTCTGAATATGATCAGTCACTTGTACTGACTTACGTATCCAGACGTTCCTGCTCCTGCACATCTTTTAAAATTGTGCCCTTTATTTGATATTGTCTCTCCATGTCCTTCCTACCAAAATGAATCATTTCACATTTCCCTGCACTGCACTTCATGTTGAGGGCATTGGATAGGATAGATGTTGTGAGGGTGTTTCCATTTGTGCAAGAGACACAGCTTAAGAATAAGATACCATTGAAGACAGAGCTGAACAGAGCTTCTTTCTCCCAAAGGGTCAATAGTACATGGAATTTCTCTTCTCCAGAAAGCATTGGAGGTTCAGTCATTAAACTTATTGAAGGCCCAGTTAGATAGGTTTTGATAGACATGGGAGACAAGGGTTAGGGAGAGCAGATGGCAAAGTGGAATTGAGATTAGAGTCAATTTAGCCAAGATCTTACCGAATGGCAAAGCAGACTTGAAGGGTTGAATGGCCCATCCCTGCTCCAAGTCCTGTGTTACTATGTTCATCCGCCACTTGTCTGCCCATTCCACCAATTTACTTGTGTCCTTCTGACCTTTTACACTATCCTCCTCATTGTTACGAAATATGGGGGGGAGGTGGATTCTTCCAAAAGCACTGAATTGGTGGGAAAACTGTTCCAGACCATGACTGTTTTCTCAATTCAACTTCTCATTCAAATCTCCGCACTTTGTGCACTGCAGAGGTCCCAGTCGTGAATCTCATTAAAAACTCAGGGGATGGGTCTATTCGCACCACGTCTGACAGTTCTGGAACTCTGTGCATGTGCATTGGCCCCAATCTGTCAGTCACTGGCCAACCCAGGAACCCCGTAATGCTGCCCTTCCAGACCCCATAACAATTCCTGGGCCAGCCTTCACCCCTCCTCACCTGCCCCGGAGTTCCCCGATGTCCAGCCCCCTTCCTGCCTCCCGCAATGGCGATCCCCCTCACTTCAGCAGACCCCCCCCCCCCAATCCGCTGAACCCCTCACCCCGCTCTGGAATGCCCCAATCCCCAATGTACAATCCTCCACCCCTCTCCCGCCCAGCAATGGAGACCCTCCCACCCTCCCTCCAGCAGATAACCACCCCTCCCCCACCACTTCCCCCTGCCAACTTGGCAGGCCATTTCCCCTTCCATTCCAGACTGATTGCCATGCAGAGTGGCAGTGGGATTCCCTCACCCCTGATTGTCCATTGGCCTGGCCTGCATATAAATGCCCGATAGGCAGGCCAATGTGTCCCCTGGGCATGGACACTTTGTCCCTTGGACAGTGCCAGGGAAACAGGCTGGTAATGTCAGTGTGCCCATGCTCAGAGGGCACCACCTCCCTACTGCATGACCCCTGAGGAGTCCCCAGTTGCTCCGTTCTGGCGGGGTCTCCCACTAATTCCCCAAGCGTGTGGAGTTAGTCTGAACCCCAGCAGGGCGGTAAGTTCCCAATAATGACATTTAAAATACATTTAAAACATATTTTAAAAAGATTCAAATTACTTAGCTGCCTTCCCGCTGGTTTCTAGCATGGTCTGGTCTCTGAAGGTTCTCTGGCTCTGGGAGATGCGTATGTGTTCTGGCGCTTGCGCAAATCCCGGAACATGGCCGATGACACACATCTCCCGCCACGACCAGCCAGAAAAGTCACGGGTCACTATGTGAGAATCGCAACCGTGATTTCAGTACTGGGTTTTAGGTAGAGTTCTTGGGGTTCCATCATTCTGCAGTTGTAAACTTTGCTGTCAAAATTCCCTCCAGCTGTTACTCTAAAAGAGGATACATTGAAGTAATTCAGTTGGTTGCACTTGTTGGCAGCATTATGCATGCACCGTTCTAGTGTTTTATTCCATTGTGAGCGAATGCCGACAGCGGCCATAAATAAACATGGTGGCCTATTACTCGGCTTAGTTAGGGAAAGGAATGGCCTCCTCTCTTCATCCTTTTTGTGGAAAAGCTTCTGCCTCCCTCCACCTTGTGGGCCTTTAACATCATCCATCCCAGAATGAAGTTCATCTAAAAGCCTCAACTGACCTGTTTATAGGGGTAGAGTGGGAGGCGGCGCCATAGGCACAAACACCCTGAACTCTGGTTTAGGCCACGCACATCAGCGTCTTTTCACAAAGGAAATCTTTGTTTGGATGAAATTTATGACCAAGACTGAACTTGAGAGCTTGAGTCCTGCTCCTGCCCATTGACCAACCAACATGCCTGTCAATCTAACTGTCTCCATTAGCATTTTGTCCCATGTCAAGAAAAGCTTTCTGACAGGTTAGGCACAGCAGAGTAACATCACCAGATTTCTGTACATAGTGTGGGCCGCTGCACATGTGCAGATGGTTAATGGCAGCCATCTTGTATTTTCAGAGACACAGTGGATGCAGTTGAGAGTTTGAAAATTATTTAAAAAGCTCATAAAATTTATTGAGACAGATGGTTAAATGTAGTGGAGGGTCCAAATGGAGACCACGAGTTACAGCAGTGAATAAAGGCTCTATCCAATTCAGTCAGCGCTTTTAGTAGGCAAAAGTGGCTGGATCAACCTGATTTACAACCTGGACTTTAACTCAAAACGAGACATTAATATTTTGTCAGGTTTAACCAAAGAATGATATTGCACAGATCATACTTGTAGTAATGTGTGTCATGGAATTGTGATCAAGAGTCTGAAGTGGCTCAAGTTATGTGGTGCAGAATACTCATTCATGTGTCATTACTTTGTTTCATCAAACCGGCAGCTCCTTGACTCGAAACCAAGCTGGAAATGGAGCAGAAAAAGAGAGTAATCCTATCACACAGGGTAATACCTCTGGCACTGAAAATCGCGAGAGACGCAGGTTAGTGCTAGAAGTCAAATTACGGAGTGATATGTGCTTGTAAATAAGTCAAATGCTCAAGCATGGTTATTTTGTGTATGTTATATATACTGTAATATACACTGGTAGTTGTTTAACTGATTTTGCACTGTTTAACTTAGCTGCAGTTTTGCTGAAACAAAGGATTTCGATTGATAATAGTGTTGCATCACCAGTGGAATCCTTGTAAGAGTGAAATTTGGTATTATTCTGACTCCTATTGTGCAGAAGATTACCTAATCTCCACCCAATTCCTCATGGACATTAACTCTCAACAAAAAATTATCTTTACATTTAATTGTTTGGAATCACATTGGAAGGTGCCTGCAGAACTACGCTTTCTTCATTAAACTGTGCTATTGGAAGTTAAATGTCCAAGAGAATAAAAAGATCTATTTTAAAGTACAGTCTTTGAAATGATGGTCTGAGATAACTGTAGTAAGAAGTCTGATAACATCAGGTTTAAGTCCAACCAGCTTATTTGATAGTAAACTCACAAGCTTTCAGGGTTTGCCCCTTTGTCAGGTGAACATCCTGAGACAACTGTACAGAGGTGCTCCTCATATTTATGACCTGTGGGGAAATTTGCCCGTATGATTACCCAGTATTTTTGGAATCGATCATGTTCCATCCCATTGAAAGACAAACATTTTCTATTACCACCCATTTAGTGAAGATGAAAACTACCCCCTTTATTTTTCATTGCAATACAAGTTTGTTTTAATGAGAATGCCACAACTTTTTTGCGCTATTCAGCAACATCCATTTGGATAGGTCATGAGTTTTAGACTATGTTGGGTGTAGGGGTAGGAAGTGCAGGAGCAATAAAATGAATGGGGGAGGCAAAGTTACATGAAGAATGGAAATCTCAAACTTAAGGCTCCTTTCCCCTGGCTAATTATGTCGTCCTTGTGAACCAAGCATTATTGTCTCTCCCACTCGCTATCTTGTGAATGAGTTTGTTCCACCATGTTTCATTGTTTCCAGATCCTACCTCACCCCGGTCCGTGATGAGGAAGCTGAGGCGCAGAGAAAGGCGCGCTCACGACATGCCCGCCAGTCTCGCAGATCCACGCAGGTGAGCACAAGAGAGTTCTGCTTCAGTTTTGACATTGCTTCAAGCTTCCATTTGCCTTTGCACCATTCTCATCTGTCCTGGTAGTCAGCTGGACTCCAGGAATATTGAACATGGAATTTGCTTGCCATAAACAGGAACTTGAAAATTGAAGCCATTTTTCTACCTGAAAGGATATGGAATCTGTGCTTTACAGATTGAATACAAAAATGTGGATGACAACGTAGACATCATTCATCACTCATTGATGTCTTCATTTGTTCTCTGAACCATTCCACACATACAGGAAACTGTGCTTGTTCAATTACACCTCATCATGCACCATGATGTTCTCCGCACTGCATCCCAGTGCTCCTCAATACATACATTCTTGCCCCTTAATAAGTAGCTCGCCTTTGTTCTTCATTTTTTGGTGCAGGGTGTCACGCTGACTGACCTACAGGAGGCGGAGAAAACAATTGGATTGAAGCGGGAGCAGAAAGTTCCAGAACAGGAGAAAGGCAAAGAAAAGGAAGAGAAGGAAGCAGAAGCTAAAGATGTGGCGTCAAAATACAAGTACAGCAAGACCAGTCAAGATGAGGTAAACCAAGTGGCTGGATACACACATATTTTACTATAATTCTCCCAAAAGCGTTAACAGTGCCTTTGTTACCTGTGGATTTCACTATGTTGTTTTAACCAGCTTCGCATTTTCTCACTTCAAGCCCTGTCATTTCCATGTTCATATTAGTTTTTCATGTGGAAATGCTTCAATTTTCAAATTCTCGTCTTTGTTTTCAGATCCCTCCGTGATCTCACTCTTCCCTATTTCTATATTCTCTTCCAGTCCCACAATGCTCTGAGTTATTTACAACCCTCCAATTCTGGCTCTTTGGGCATCCCTGATTTTAATTGTCCCACCCTTGTTAACCATTCTTCCAGCTACCCCAGGAATACCAGCCTAAGTCTCTCAGCCTCTATTCTTAAGACATTCCTTAAAATTTGCCTTTCATGTATTTTAATATCTTCTTAAGCATCCTGGTATGAAACATTGTTTCGTAACCTTCCTGTGAAGCACTCGGAATGTTTCACATCAAAGGTGTTAGGTCATTCATTTTGTAATGACTTAAGATTATAACTGGATTTTGCGTGGAGAAGTAATTTTGAAAAGATGTTTGTCCACTGATGTGTGACTGTGCCTCTACTTAATTCCTACTCTCTTTCTCCTATTTTATTTTGTACCATACTTTTCCTATAGAGTCATAGAGGTTTACAGCATGGAAACAGGCCCTTCAGCTCAACTTGTCAATGCTGCTCTTTTTTTAAAAAAAAACTTCTAATCCCTATTGCCCACATTTGGCCCACATCTCTCTATACCCATTGGATCCATATAACCATTTAAACGACAAAATTTTACCCGCCTCTACTACTACCTCTGGCAGCTTTTCCAGACATTTACCACCCTCTGTGCGAAAAAATTGGCCCTCTGGACACTTTTGTATCTCTCCCCTCTCACCTTAAACCTATGCCCTATAGTTTTGGACTCCCTACCTTTGGGAAAAGATATTGATCTTGTCTGTGCCCTCATTATTTTATAGACCACTATAAGGTCACCCCTCAGCCTCCTACACTCCAGAGAAAAAAGTCCCTGTCTATTCAGCCTATCTTTATAACTTAATCTATCAGTGTTAGTAGCATCCTAGTAAATCTTTTCTGCACGCTTTCCAGTTTAATAATATCCTCCCTATAATAGGGTGAGCAGAATTGCACACAGTATTCCAAGTGTGGCCTTGCCAATGTCTTGTATAACTTCAACAAGACGTCCCGACTTTTGTATTCAGCGTTCTAACCGATGAAACTAAGCATGCCCAAGCACACTGTCCACCTGTGACTCCACTTTCAAAGAACTATGAACATGTACTCCTAGATCTGTTTGTTCTATAACTCTCCCCAGTGTCCTATCATTAACTGAATAAGTCCAGCCCTGGTTCAATCTACTAAAATGCATTACCTTGTATTTGTCTAAATTAAACTCCATCAGCCTTCATCAGCTCACTGGCCCAATTGATCAAGATCTCACTGCAGTTGGAGATAACTTTCTTCACTGTCCACTATGCCACCAGTCTTGGTGTTATTTGCAAACTTAATAACCATGTCCCCTATATTCTCATCCAAATCATTAATATAAATGACAAATGACAGTGAGCCCAGCACTGATACCTGAGGCACATCACTGTCAGAGGCCTTCAGTTTGAAAAACAACTCTCTATAACCACACAGGAGCCAATTTTGTATCCATTTAGATGCCTTACCCTGGATCCCGTGAGATTTAACTTTATGCAACAACTTACCATGTGGTACTTTGTCAAAACCATTTTAAAGAACTTCATCCCTGACGCTCCTTCTGTAATTCTAATTTTGTCTCCTCTACAACTTTCCCAAAGCGTATTGATAATTTGTGAGGTAAAAGTATCAAGTTGCAGGATCAAAGGCAGGTAGAGTTCAGGTACAATTTGGCCATGATCTGAGGGAACACTTAAGAGGGCTACAATGGCCTACTCATCTTGCTGTGCTTTTTCAGAAAAGTTGAAAACAAACAAGGAGTTGAATTCACATCACTTTAATTCAGACAAGTTTTACAATGAAAATGTTAACAACTTTTTATTACAAGAAACTATTTAATTCCATTTTTGTTCCTTCAGCTTGAATCAAATCCATGTTGGTCTTCACTACTCATCTCTTGCCATAAGTGCACTGACTTTATTTCCAAGTTTACTTATTTTCCCTTTCACTTATCCATTAGTTCTGACCCATATCTCTGCCTTTAGTGTTTTTAAATGTAAGCCAAGTTCCAAATGATTAATCACAAAGTTACCCTCTGTGTTCTTGCCCAATACAGGAAAAGAACTGGCGGTCAAGATTAGCCAACCTACAGAAAGCAGACCTGCTGGGCCTTACTTCCTACTCCACTGATTCCAATCGATCGAATGTTCCTGGTTGTACCTACCAAAATGCTGTGCAGCCACTGGACAACAAAGGTATCTCCGAATTTCTCAAATGCAGGATGTGCTCATTAGCGGCTTGATGACTCTCCAAAACTTTGTACTTCATAGAAGAATCATAGAATCCCTACAGTGCAGAGGAGGCCATTTGGCCCATCGAGCCTGCATTGTCAACAATCCCACCCATCCCCTATCCCCAGAACCCCACATATTTCTCTGGCTAGGTAATTTTGCATGGCCATTTGACCTAACTTGTACATCTTTGAAATGTGGGAAAAACCGGAGCAACTGGAGGAAACTCACGCAGACATGGGGAGAGCATGCAAACTCCACACAGACAATCACCTGAGCAGAATTGAACCCAGGTCCCTAGCTCAGTGAGGCAGCAGTATTAACCCTTCATCAAGTTATCATTGCTGTAGCATTTCAGAGCAGTGGAAAGAAACCAGTTTTGACAACACAGTGAGGTAAGGCAAATCTAACGTGGTCCCAACCTTCCTGACAAGGAAGTCCCTGAGGTGGTTTGTGTTGTTGCTTGATCTCATCCAGGTTATCAGTAGGGGTGTTATAAACATTTGTTTATGGTTCCCCTTTGGCCTCTACTGCCGAATGAGGTCCTTGTGGCCGAATACAGTCGTAGTAGTCAAATGCAGCCCCTGCTCAGAATTGCCTCTTTATGAGTATTCCAACAGGTGACTTAACACCTGGTGTTCTCCATGATTAAATAGTCTACAGACATATAAAGAATGACCATTGAGGTAAAGTATTGATTAGTGCTCAGTGCATTTGGAACGTTATCTCAGTGGGATTCAGCACCCCTCAGAAAGAGAGGTGGATTCATAAAATGAGGGCTCAAACTCCTGAAGATTTCTCATGGTGCTGAAGGCCTTCTTACACATGCTAAAAAAAAAATTGTTTCACTTTTTACATATCATCTTCAGATTGTGAACATGCAGCCTGAAGCAAGAGAAGGCCCTTTATCTGATCCAGACAGTTTCATCCAGAATCCACATATAATATCTCTGAATCTCCGAAGTCGGATGTTATTGAATAAAAACTAAGAGGCGTCTGATGTTCCATAATAACGTTCAGTTAAGGGCTCTGGTGTGTCGTCAAGAGTTTTAACAAACGGCTCGCATTCCCCAGTGCCTCAGCAATATTTTTCAGTGCCATACAGACCAAAAAATTCCAGTTCCAGCCTCCAGCCGACACTGAATTAAGTAGGTTGATCTCAGTATAGGTGATAATGCAGGTAAAATAATCAGCATCAATCTTGCTGGATTGAGCCAGGCTGTTTCCGGCCTCAATCTAATGACTCAGGCTGGAAAATTTGAGCAGTATCAGTTGAAAAATATCATCAGGTTCTGCTGTGACTTTTCCACAGTGGAATACCCATTTGACAGTCATAGAAGACCTACGATGCAGAAGAGGCCATCTGGCCCATTTGTCTGCACTAATTATACGACAGCCTATTTTACCCAGGCCCTATCTCTGTAATCCCACATATTTACCTTGCTAATCAAACTAAGCTACACATCTTTGGACACTAAGGAGCAATTTAGTGTGGTCAGTCCACTTAATGTGCACATCTTTGGATTGTGGGAGGATACCAGAAAGACAAACACGCACGCACACACACACTCTCTCTTTCTCAATTTGGGTCCCTGGTGCTGTGAGATAGTAATGCTAACCGTTGTGCCATGCCACTTTCTCTGAAAGCTGGCACGTGAAGGTTGAGCGCTTAGTCAGACTGTCAAAGCCATCATACACTACCTGAGCACATATACCTGAGCCAAAATCTCTACCTTTAAATGCTGACTATTGTTATTTGTGTGTGGATTGGTCTGAGTTTCACCCCTAGCCTCTGTGCAGCAGTTCAGGATGCTGAACCTTATATCTGGGTTCTACCATTCATTGCTAGATGCTGCTTTATTTCTGGGTAGCTTGAGCAGTGAGTCAAGGCTGTTTTTCTCTGGATCCCTCCTGACCCTTGACACGCTGGGTGTAGTTTATCTCTGAGACTGAGTGTTACTGCTGTTTTGTTATTAGTCTCCAGTTAACGCGTGATGTCTCAGAACAGTTGGTAACTACAGGCTGAATGTTGACACTTGGCCGTGTTTCTCCGGGAGAGTAGCATCTGCGTAATGTTATTGAAAACCTTGACAACAATTCCGGATCTCTCTCACAGAATTGGAGAAGGCTAAAGAGGAGGAGAAGGAATCGGATGACTCATCCTTCAGAAAGTCTGGCACCAGGGACCGGAGACGACCCAGGGGGAAAAGAAGATCAACAGGTGTGCATTCCATATCACAAGATGTAAGTATTTGAAAGAATCTTAAAGCTGTTCAGGAACACTGACAGCCCTCTTCCATAAAACCCATACAAACTATTGCAATCCTTCACACTGAAATCAAACATACTCAATCTCTGGTGCTGGTGCAAAGCCATCATTATAAGAAGTCTCACAACACCAGTTTAAAGTCCAACAGTTTATTTGGTAGCAAAAGCCATTAGCTTTTGGAACATTGCTCCTTCATTAGGTGAATGGGAGAACACTCACTTGACAAAGGGGCAGCACTTTGAAAGCTCATGACTTTTGCTACCAAATAAACCTGTTGGATTTTAACCTGGTGTTGTGAGACTTCTTACTGTGTTTAGTCCAATCCAATGCCGCATCTCTACATCAGAGCCATTATTTAGGGAAGCAGATTTAACCTTTTTCGTTTATTTGTTCATGGGATGTGAGCATCACATTTATAGCCCATCCTTAACTTCTCTCAAGAAGGTGGTGTGAGCTGCCTTTTTGAATGCTGCAGTATATGTGTTGTAGGAACATCCACAATGCTGTTAGGGAGAGAACTACAGGTTTTTGACCCAGAGACTGTGAAGGAATTGCAGCACATTTCCAAGTCAGGATGCGTGTGCCATGGAGGGGAGCTTGCAAATAGCGGTGCTCCCATGCTTTTATGTCTGGGACAGTGTATTAGGGCATCTTTGCTCTTGTCCTTCTATGTTGTAGACGTCACAGTTTTGGAAGGTGCTCTTGAAGGAGCCTTGATGAGTAGGAGCAGTGCATTTTATAGATAGTACACACTACATTTGAACATACGTACAAACGTAGAAAATACTAGCAGTAGCCATTTGACCCCTTGAGTCTGCTCCACCATTTATTAAGTTTGTGGCTGATCTGTTTGCCTTAAGTTCCACATTGCCATCTACCACTATAACCTTTGATTTGATTCCATTGCTTAGCAAAAATCTATCTACCTCTGTTCTAAAAATATTCAGTTACCTTGCCTTCACAGAGAAAAATATTCTCCTCAGCTCTGTCATATAAGGTGATCCCTAATTTTAAAGCAGTGTTCCTAGTTTCCACATATATCTTGTCAATGCAAGAATGGTGTAGTCACGCTGAAGAGTGCGGCAATCACACCGAAGGTTGGTGTAGTCCTGAGCAGATCCCTCAACTAGTATGTCAAGGAAAGGGAATTAATTTAACTGCTCCATTTTGAACATGAGCACAAGATGGAGCCCATTGAGAATGTGAGGAAATGATTACATGCAGCTTTGGATTAAAACATTGGAAATTAATCATCCACTTAAGGGAAATATGCAAGGGTTGGAGGTTAGGTATCATTCCATTGAAGGCATGTTTCTCATGTGTCATAGAATTCTACAGTACAGAAAGAGAGGTCATTCAGCCCATCGACTATGCGCCTACCACAATCCTACCCAGACCCTAGCCTCATTACCCCATGCATTTACCCTAGTTAGTCCCTCTGACATTAAGGGGCAATTTAGCACGGCCAGTCTACCTAACCTACACATCTCTGGGCTGTGAGAGGAAACTGGAGCACCCGGAAGAAACTCACATAGACACGGGGAATATGTGCAATCTCCACACAGATATTGGCCCAAGCCAGGAATTGAATCTGGACCCTTGGTGCTGTGAGGCAGCAGTGCTAACCACAGTGCCACCAGGCCAGCCCATTCCCCATGTGTCCTGATGAGACAAGACAAAAAGTTATCATTATATCTCTTCGGGAGGACTTAAACTAATTTGTTAGGGGGATGGGAAAATGAGCTGTAATCCAGAAGCCAGTGTGCGTGTAGTGAGATACTGAGGAGGGTATCAAGGTAACTGGAGTGTACTGGCAGACAGGAAGGTGGGTTGAAATGTGTCTACTTCAATGCAAGGAGCACCTGGAATAAGGTAAGTGAACTTGAACATGGATTGGTACTTGGAACTGCGATGTTCTGGCTATTATGGAGATATGGTTAGAAAAGGGACAGGAATGGTGGTTGGAAATTCCAGGATATAGATGTTTCAGTAAGAGCAGGGAAGGTGGTAAAAGAGATGGAGCATTGTTAATCAAGGATAGATTAATGGCTACTGAATGGTATTTTGAGGGGGATCTGCCTACTGAGGTAATATGGGCTGAAGTTAGGAATAGAAATGAAGTTAGAAAAAGTTAGAAGTTAGAGCGGTCATGTTGTTAGGAGTTTTCTATAGGACCCCAAATAGTAAAAGAGATGTGGAAGAGGAAATGGCAAAGCAGATTATGGATAGGTGTGGAGGTCATAGGGTAGTTATTATGGATGACTTTAGCTTTCGAAATATTAATTAGAAACTTGATAAATCAAATAGTTTGGATGGGGCAGTTTTATACAGTGTGTGCAGGAGAGTTTCCTGACCCAATATGTGGATAGGTCAACAAGAGATGGGGCCACATTGAACTTAGTACTGGATAATGAACTGGGCCAAGTGTTAGATTTATTTGTGGGAGAGTGGATGAGGTGGAGGGCTGTTGTAGGCTGCAAAGAGACGTTGATAGAATGCAGAGCTGGGCCGAAAAGTGGCAAATGGAGTTTAATTCTGATAAGTGCGAGGTGATTCATTTTGGTAGGATAAATTTGAATGCGGATTACAAGGTTAACTGCAGGGTTCTGAGAAAAGTGGAGGAATAGAGAGATCTTGGGGTTCTTTTTCGCAGATCTCTGAGATTTGCAACTCAAGTGGATAGAACATATCAAGAGTAAGGTAAGCAGCTACAGAACTACTGATGAGCATTTCAAAACACTGAGGGAAAAGCAGCTAATTCTGAAATAACATTCAGGAGGATCTGCCGTTAGGAAAGGAAATATGAACCCAATGAATCAGTCAATCATTAATTAAAACTTCAAAGATCTAAAGCAAAATTTTGAACAAAAAGAAATTAAAATGACAAATTTCAAAAGGCATGATTAATTTTAGCCAATTTTTTGCACCTATTATATCAAAATGCCAAAGCTGATAACATAGTCAGTTTTGAACCAGAAGGTAATGCATTTGAGAAGCTATTTAGTCCAATACTGAGAGACTGTATGTTATCATATTGTGGATGAGATGTTAAATGATTGTTTTGCCTGTGTGCTCATGTGGAGATAAAAGCTTCAATTGCACTATTTCTGGTGTCCTGGGTAATATTTCTCCTTCAACTGATCTAGAATCAGAGAGGTTTACAGCATGGAAACAGGCCCTTCAGCCTAACTTCTCCATGCTACCCTTTTTGTTGAAAACCTCTGAGCTAATCCCAATTGTCCACTTTTGGCCCATATTCCTCTATCCCCATTTTACCCATGTAACTATCTAAATGTTTTTTAAAAGATAAAATTGTACTCGCCTCTACTACTACCTCTAATAGCTTGTTCCAGACACTCACCACCCTTTGTGTGAAAAGATTGTATCTCTGGATACTTTTGTATCTCCCCCCTCTCACCTTAAACCTATGCCTTCTAGTTTTAGATTCCCTACCTTTGGGAAAAGGTGTTGACTATCTACCTTGTCTATGCCCTTCATTATTTTATAAATCTCTATAAAGTCACCCCTCAGCCTCCTACATGCCGCAGAGAAGTCTCCAAAGATCAGTCATTGTTTCATTTACTTCCTATTCATACAATTTACTCATGCATTTATAATTGCTACGTTCACCTGTGCAATAACGAGGATCTCTTCAGAAGTAATTTGCTGGTTGTAAACCATTTTGAAATTCCCTGAGGCCTTACTTAGTTCCTTCATAAATGCTAATTATCCTTTCTATTTTCGGTTTGTCTTTACCTGAAAGCTTCAGCCCCTCCCAAGGATCTGGCCTTAGATTTTAGCATTTTCTGTCACAAGCTGTAATTATCCAGCCGAAGGCAGGCTTGACAGTCTGAGCATTTATGCTTTTCTGTTGCCCACAATGCATCTATAGCAGTAAGTACGATGACCA
Organism: Sphyrna mokarran; assembly: GCA_024679065.1. Taxonomy (NCBI): domain Eukaryota; kingdom Metazoa; phylum Chordata; class Chondrichthyes; order Carcharhiniformes; family Carcharhinidae; genus Sphyrna; species Sphyrna mokarran. Next base: position 77,218,752 of record JAGIQG010000008.1, on the reverse strand, counting down.
GGTGAAATACTTCTCTTCAATTTCTTTATCTATTTTTTCAAAACTATTTGAAGGAAGTTTTATTCAGGTGATGTTTGTCTAAAGTTTATCTTTTAATACGAAAATTACTGCCTTTCTGTAAGAGGGAAGAAAATGTATTTCAAATATGATGAACTCTGGAAAGTGCACACATGTTGCAATTTTTGCTCATTCCTGAATTATAATCACTGTACGTAGTCCAAGCTGAAAGAAATTGTAGGCTTGATTTTACTCTCTCCAGCCTGGCAGCAATGTGATATGTTTGAGTTGGATGCCTGCTTTACATCACCACAATGACACATCGGTCAGCACTGCTGCCTCACAGTATCAGAGATCTGGGTTCAGTTCCCAGTTTGGGTCACAGTCTGTGTGGGGTTCATGCATTTTTCCTGTGCCTATGTGGGTTTCCTTCAGGTACTCTGTTTTCTTCCCACAGTCCAAAGATATGCAGTTTAGGTAGAGTGGCCTTGCTAAATTGCTCCTTAGTGTCAGGGGAATTGGCTACGGTAAATGCATGGGGTAATGAGATAATGGGGATAGGGCCTGGGTGGGATTGTGGTTGGTGCAGACTTGATGGGCTGAATGTTATCCTTCTGCACTTTAGAGATTTATAATTCTACACCCCTTCTGGTTTCTTCGATTTGTAGTTTTTTACTTCTGCCATCAACCCTCCCAACATTCAGGAGCAACTTCACACATTTACAGGCTGTTTTTCAGTATTTGTGATGGAAAATTATACATCTAAAGGGACTTATTTCTAGGCAGTAGAGAATTGAAAAGCAGGGAAGTTGCATCTAGATCTGTTAATGTTTTGTTGGACCACAGCCCACGGTTCTGACCTCTGTATTATAAAAAGGATATACAGGCTTTAGAGAAGAGACAAAAATATTCACAAGGATGATCTGCATCTATAACAATCAGGACAGATAGAACAGTTTGGGAAATCTGAGAGAAGGGCCCAGTAAAGGCCTTCAAGAAAATGAAAGGGTTCAATAGGCTAGAAGTGGAGAATACGTTTCTACTTATGGTAAACATCAAAACTAGAGGTCATAATTATAGGGTAGTCACGAACAGATCCAGAAGGAATTCAGGGGAAAATTTTTCACTCTGAGTGGTAAGGATGTGGAACTTGCTACAACATGGGGTAGTTGAGACGAATAAGATAGATATATTTAAGGCGAGGCAAATGAAGGAATAAGTAATTGAAGAGTGTGCTGTATGCTGAGAGAAAATGGAGTGGAGGGAGGCTCATGTAGCACATAAATGCCAAAGATGATTAATGGGCAATATGGCCTGTTCTTATGTTGTAAACTAATCAAGGCATAAACATTCCCTTTTTTCACAGAAATCTCTTTTACCATTATACGGATTCCAAAAGTATTATTGCAGAAATGAAAACAAATGCTGAATAACTCAGCAGCTCTGACAGCGTCTGTGGAGAGAGAAACAGAGTTAACATTTCAAGTCCGTATGAGGCTTTTACAGAGCTATTATCACAGACTTTCTCATTGAATATTGCTGCCAGTTTCGAACGAAAATAATTTAACTAAGTCAACCATGGAACTCTTTCACTTTATTGCTCACACCACTCAGAAACTGGAGTGAGCAAACACTGCCCTGGCAAATCAGCTCATGGATGGGGGAAAAGGGAACTGATTGGTGTCTCCTTGTTTACAAGATTGCTGTTTTCTTCCAGGATGACAATGACCAGGATCAGTCTGATGGCGAGGACATGGTAGAATCACGGAAGAAGCAGGTATGGATCAAGCAGCCATTTTGGCTGCCCAACTCTGCAGGACAAGATTAACATAAAATATCTGTCACTTGTGTGTGTGAATGGGTGTGTTGGCACTGTATGGGAAGAAATCCCTCTCATACTTTTCATGTCTTCTTATCTATCAGCTTCTGTCTAGTATAATGGTTATTTTACTGCAACTAGGAATCTGGACTCTTGAGTTCAAATCCTAACACAGCAGCTGGGGAATTTAAATGCATCAGATATATAAATTTAGAATAAATGCCTGATTATCATAAAATCCAGCGAATGATTGATGCCCTGTAGACAAGGAAATCCACTCTCCTTGTTTGTCTGGTTTATATGTGATTCCAGCTCCACATTGTGATTAATTGCTTTCCGAAGTGACAGAGCAAACTATTCTGTTTTTATTTTAAGCGGTCAAAAGTCACTAAGAATGAAACCAGAATGGCCACTTGACATTGGCTGGGGTTCCAGACATGACAGTGGTACAAACCCAGCCAACCCTCCACATATCTCCTCATTAACATCTGGGAATTTGTGCCAACATTGGCAGATGTTCCCACGGCTAGTCAAGCAATGGCCTGGCTTAGTCATACTCACTGAATCATATCTGTCAGCTTTTATCCCAGATTTCTCCACAGGCCATCCCTGAATATTTCCTATCCTATCAGCAGGACCGACCCACCAGAGGGACTACACAGCAGTATACAATTGGGAGGAAGTGGTCCCGCGAGTCCTCAGCTTTGATTCCAGACTCCCTTAAAATCTCATGGTGTCGGGTCAAGCCTGGGCCAGGAAATTTTTCAGTTATAGCCGACCATCCCACCCTCAGTAATGAATTAGCCTTGCAGGATGAACATCATTTGGAAGAAGCAGTATGCTGAATAAAGACAGTGAATGTGCTCTGGTGGTGGATTCAATGCCCATAATCAGGTGTGACTTGGAAGCAACATGACTGACAAGTCCAGAATGATCTACCATCCAGCGGATGATTAAGGAATGAATCTGAAGAGAAAACCTTCATCTTGACCTCAGTAATCGACTTGTTATTGATGCATCTGTCCATGACAGTATTGGTAGGAATTTCCACCGCACAGTTCTTGTGGCAATGAAACTCCATCTTCACGATGAAGATACTGCCCCTTGTGATGTGTGCCTCCACCAAGCTGCTAAATGCAATCAATTCAGAAATGATCTAGCAGCTCAAAACTGGGTGTTATGTGGGCCATAAGGTGACATAATGGCACAGGGGTCAGCACTGCTGCCTCACAGCGCCAGGGAACAGGGTCCAATTCCTGGCTTGGGTCACTGTCTGTGTGGAATTTGCATGTTCTCCCCGTGTCTGTGTGGGTTTCCTCCAAATGCTCCAGTTTCCTCCCACAGTGCAAAGATGTGCATGTTAGGTTGATTGGCCATGCTAAATTCTCCCTCAGTGTACCCGAACAGGTGGTGGAGTGTGGTGACCAGGGGAGTTTCACAGTATCTTCATTGCAGTGTGAATGTAAGCCTGCTTGTGATTAATAAATAAATAAAGTTTAAGTAAATAAACTTTAGTGTTGTATCCCACTACAATCAATCAACCATTATCTAACATATCCACCAACTGTTACAGTCAAACCATGGCACCCACAGTGGTTGACCTGGCACCATACATAAAAAGGAGGAGGCCATTTGGCGCATCGAGTCTGCATTGATAACAATCTCATCCAGGCCTTACTGCCATAACCATGTGTACATCCTGCTAATCTCCTGGCACTAAGGGGCAATTTAGTATGGCCAATCCACCTAACTCATATGTCTTTGGATTGTGGGAGGAAACAAGAGCACCTGGAGGAAACCGACACAGACACGGGGAGAACATGCAAAAACAGTGACCCAAGCTGGGAATTGAACCCAAGTCCCTGGTACTGTGAGGTGGCTGTATCACCCACTTTCTGTTTTGCTTTCTGATTTCCAGTGTATCCAGTAATTTGCTTTGATATTGTAATTTGGTTGGGAGTTAATGGTGGGTTAGCAAGGTTGGCTACAGGATGGAACATTGATATTGGTTCTGAATTGATTGTGGTTAATGGAGGATGGGGTTTGGAGGGGAGGCGAGAGAATATTGGGATAATTAAGACAGAAGGTGAGATAGACCTGAAGGAGAATTCACGTGATAGATTGGTTGGATCAGGAATGGAGGCAGGAACTGATGCAGTGGGAATATATGCACCTTGTATTACAAACAGCCTTGGCCAAGAGTTAGATAAAAGTGTGGCAAGAATGAATGAGTTTTTAAAGTATCTGAAATTTGAATAGCCTGCTAACAATGAGAAATCCTTGTCCCATAAATTCACATCACTTCACTGCCTTTAGGCTAAGATCAAGCCCAAGGTGGGGTGGTAATGCCTTATCTTGTCAGCTTGAATCTTGTTTGTCTCTCTTGTGGGGATATGAATTGGATTTAATTGGATTTTGAATTTGGTTTTTGGAGCAAGGAAGGAATGGATTTGGGTTTGCCTGGTCCACTCTGAGCATTGGTTTTATAATGTTAAAGATGGAGTAAAGAAATTCAGTTCACATGGAGGCTTTATCCGCCTGGTTATCAATGTATTGTTTCCTGTTCTCAATTTATTTTCAGTGTTCTATTTATTTCTGATTTTGGTCTCATTATTTCTTTCTTTTTCATTTTTCAGACTGAATATCTAACCAGGTAAGGATTCTGCCTCTTCCCTTTCTCACCCTATCATAGCTCAGATTGATTCTGTCCTCATCTAATACCAAGGGATATTCTTCCTGACGGGGTTCATAGGCTCATTTTTCCCTTTTCCTTTCCAGTGCAGGATCTGTAAAATCCCAGCTGCTGCAATGGATGAGATCCATGGCTTTTCATATTAAACTGGATGAGCTAATAGGCACTGAATACTCTCAATTTTCATTATCTTGTGACAGGTTCTTCTCAGTCTGTACTGTTAGGGTCACATTGGATGATATACTTATCACTCAGGAGCCCTTCTGACAGAACCAAATTAAAGATTTTAATGTTGGTGACTATTAAGTCTTTATATCAGCACTCAATGAGGGCAAGTCCTAGAGAAACCTCAACTGAAGCCTTGAGTTCAGATAATTTTCTAAGCGGCAAGGGACTATTCAGTGGTAGAGCAACGAGCCCTCACTGAGATCCTAATTTTTACAATGCGGTAGAATTATGGCATGTTCAGAATCAGATGGCTCTTTATCAAGTTAAACAAAAAAATGGGTAGAGCAGTCAAGTCCATAATATGATCATGGGCTTGAGAATTTGACAATTGCCTATATGTAGCATGTGATGGAGGTGCCAATGTAAATGGCAGCAAAAGTGGTGTTTGAAGGCCTATGTTAAAAGGAAAAAGATTTGTGGATGGAATTGGAATACCTTGTGCTTTGTCCATCTTGCTACAATGAGTTGCTTACCTTGGCAAAGTTTGAGAAACTGTTATTGTACTTTGTACCTGGTGATTGTACTTGCTATTATTTAGCATTGGTCAAAGTGGACTTGAAAGTTAGGTTGAAACAGTACAATTTATATCTGCTACTTTATTTTTGTCTGTGTTGCTGTCACATACAGAGGAGATACCACAGGTAGCAGCCAAAGAAACCTGTCAAACAAAGAAGTGAGTTCGTATCTGGATACTGGCCTACATTCTACTCAAGAACATCAGGCAGAAATTGAAACAGATAGAAGACGCTACAGAAAGGTAAATTTGGATCTCTAACCAGAATTTTCATTCAAGATCTAATGTTTATGCCCCTTCATATCCTTGTCTGTGCTTACCTCTGTAAAGTCCTGCACCTTAATAGATCCTTCCAGAACACACACTTCCTCTGACTGGTGAAGTTAATAACTCAGTAAGAATTTAGCAACACCAATTTTTAATCCAACCGATTTATTTGATAGTAAAATTGCGAGCTTTCAACACTCCGTGTCTTCCTCAGGCAAATGCAGTGTTCTGGTCTGCAATAGCACACATCAGCACAGACAGTCAGAGATTGCTGATTAGAATGCGAATCCTTACATCTAACCTGCTATTCAAGTGTTAAAGTGGCTAACAATGTATGTGAAGGGAATCCTGAGCATTGATTAGAGAATTGTGTATTTTCTCCAGACAGCACAGTAAGTGAGGTTTTTTGCTAAGGTGAAGTTAATCCCATAGATTAACGTTTGAAAAAAAAATTGGATTTCCAGTGACCACCTTCTAGAAATTGCATGACAAGATTTCAAGTTGTAAGATCTTTACTGTATCAAACAAAAAAAAGAAACATACCCTATAAGCAATTAATATTTTTACTACAAGAAGGTAAACTTATGAATATTTTCATGTGACCAATAACTCCTCACCGCATACATATACCATACAGCAAGTCACCACAGATTAATAGGAAAGCTTAAAAGTTAAAAATAATAGGAATAGTTCATAGTCACTCTCCCAGCTTCAAATTGGTTCACGTTTCCCTGTTTCATCGAGTCATAATGTCAAGTGATTGTTGAAATGTGCTTTGCTTAATTTTTGGAAAATTCCTGAATAGACTAACGGAAGTAAGGTCCACTTCAGTGCTCTCCTGGCCTTGACAACAAAAAGTTTCCCAAGTATTTAGATCACCAGGGGATGTGTCTCTTCCACCAGAGACCATCCTCATAGCTCAAAGAGGAAGCATATTCTTCCTCTCGTTGCTGACCACACAAGCTACAATCTTTTGAGCCTTTGAGACCTCTTCCCTTTCTCCCTTTGTCTAATTAGAGACAGAAGGCCCAATTTTACCATCACGTTGTGCCCATTTTTGGGCATGAAAACTTGGTAAATTTGGGCGTGAGGCAAGTAGCACAATCTGCGCCCGCCTTCGTGGCAGTTTACCCTTCACCAACGCCCAAAAATGGCCGCAATTGGGACCGTGCGCAAGATGGGCACGACAACCATTTAAACGCATTAGCATGCATTTAAAATTAATTTAATGGGCTGTACATCCAGTCTTACCAGCACTTCCCCCTTTGCAACTGTGTTCGCCCATCCAGAATCGGCACGAAACAGACATTCTCCTGTTAGTGAGGAAGTAAGTGCTGAGTGGCCATTGGCTCTCTGCTTGAGAGTGGGTGTGGTTCAGTGGAGGGGAATAGCCTGCAATAGGTCTGGCTGGCAGGAGGGTGGAGGAGAATAAGGGGGTCAGTAATGTTCTGGGGTTGAGGTATTGTTTATGGGGGCCAGCGGAGACATTATCTGGTCTGGGAGTGATGTGATGTAGAGATGCCAGCGTTGGACTTGGGTAAACTCAGTAAGAAGTCTAACAACACCACTTTTAAATCCAACTGATTTATTTGACAGTAAACTTGCAAGCTTTTGGCCTTTGTAGCCTTCCTCAGGCGAATGAGGTGTTCTGGTCTTTGGTCTGGTGTTCTGGACCAGAACACCTCATTCACCTGAGGAAGGCTACAAAGGCCAAAAGCTTGCAAGTTTACTGTCAAATAAATCAGTTGGATTTAAAAGTGGTGTTATCAGACCTCTTACTGGGAGTGATGTACCAAGGGAGCCGCATTCTAACATTTTTTTTCTGCATGTGCGCAATTGAATGCACTAATCGGAGCTGCAGGATTTTGGGCATATTATGATCCGCCCACAGGCTTCTGCAGCACTATTTGGAATTGCTGATACTTTTTCAGGCAGAGTGCATATGGGGGTGCCTGAGAACAGGCCTAAAAGTCAGATCTGAAACACTCCCAGTTTCAAGTCTGTCCAGCATTAGAATCAAAATGCTAAAATTGGGTCCAGAAAGTCTGTCCACAGTCAGCATAGCTGCTCTTGCCTTTGCTTTTGGATATAAAATATGGCACATGCACACTGATAGCTTTTGACCTGATCCCCTCAGCCTGGCACATGGTACTGAAGCCACAAGAGGCTTGTTCTGCAGAATGCAGAACAAGTTTCACGACTCTCCTCATTCCTCCATTTTATCTTGCGGTAAAAAGACATCCAAAGCATAATCATACTCCAAAATCTCACATTCATAACAGTGGCCTTTTTATTTATTAATCCTGTTGTGCTGAGCCTCCCCATCCTGGAGGATAGGAATATTTGTGGAGCCACTGCCTCCTGTTTGTTATTTAATTGCCCACCACCACTCATGACTATATGTGGTAGAACTTTAATCTGAACCATTGGCTGTGGGATCACTTTGTCATTTCTGCTGTTTAGCATGTAGCTTCACCAGGTTGACATCTTGTTTTTAGGTCTGCCTCGTGATGTTCCTAGCATGGTCTTCCTGCATCTTCATTGTGCCAGGTTTGATCTCCAACTTTAAACTAGATGCTGAAGAAAATGTAATGACTTTATCAGAGAGTGAATTGTAATTACCAACACAATTCTGGAAGAAAGGTTACAGGCAACACTCCAGTACAAAGTTTAACCTTTCCCAGGTTAAGTGTTTCTTGTACAGTTTTCTTTTCCATCATAAGTCTAACTTAATCTCCATATGATGATCACTGTTACCAAGGTATATTCTGACTCTGTTCTGGCCCATCAGTTCCTGTTGTCAATATCGGTTTTTCTAGGATTTCTGTTTGGGTGAATTTTTTGACATTTTGAGCAGTGTTGCTGATCAGAGATGTTGTCAGGAAAGTGCTGAAGCTATTGTCTCTCTCCTCCTCATAATAGCTGTACGAAGAGCTTCAAAGAAAGAATGTCCAATTGAGAGACCAGCTGCAGGAGGTGCAACTGCAAATCACACAGACAAAGTTGGAGTTGGAGAAGGCCACACAAGTAAGTAGCGTTTGAAAGATACTCTGAGGATGCAGCCTTTTGAGCACTCAGTCAAGTTAATTGTTAAATTAATGCAGCAGTAGTTGGATTAGAGAAAAATTGAGAAAATTGTAGAGTTCTCACAATTAGAGATAATTAGTTTGCAGCACCATTTGCAATTATTCTATGGCTGTTTACACAGTTTTGATGTTTCTTGTGCAAGTTCATAATTTATGTTCAACCTCTTCCATTTGAAGGGCGTACAACATTTGCACCGTGTGTTCATAAGCAGCTTCCTTTTCTGAGAGCGTTCCAGTAGCAGAGTTGTGGGAGGTGATCAAGAGAAGGTGTGCTATTTTTAACGGAGGACTTGCTGTCCAGACTCTTTGGGGAAAGTTGGCTAAACAGGAGATTGCAATTTCTTTAATTAAAAAGGTCAACCTGCCAGATGTGGAAGAAATTCAGCGCATGATATCTATATTACTTACATTAGGTGATACACTCATCCCCACAGTATTTTGCTGCTGTATATCCACATTCACGGACTGTCTCGAATCAATATGCCTTGTATGAAAAAAAAAATGTCCTTTTTTTACTCTTGGAATGTGCATCATAAGGTAAACAATTCAGCAGCAATCTTTCGTGAGTTTAAAATAAAGGACGTTATTTATTCCCACACACTTACCCCAAATTGGCATCATGCTACACACGCGCATACGCAGTACAGAAAAAGACCATGCATTTTCACAGATTGCAGTTAATTCAGTCTTTGATTTATGATTTTTGTTGTCTCTCAGGCTTGTAGCTTGTTAAATGGATTTGATGATCTAAAGCTGAAATGAGAGTGTGTTGTTTTAAAAAAAAAGGGTTCACAGTAGGTTATGAAATTTTCTAGAATGAAATATGTAGGAGATTGCTTCTCAGGTTAACTCTGAAACTGAAAGAGGTTAAGTATTTGAATTGCATGATTACTTGCTAAGGGATGACCACTCTGAAGGAAGATAATAGAGCAGGAAGCAAGGGGTGAGCTACAGCACAAATGAGCATAAGGACTAGGAGCAGGGGTAGGCCATCTGACCCCTCGAGCCTGCTCTGCCATTCATTAAGATCATGGCTGAACTTTTCGTGGACTTAGCTCCACTTATCTACCCGCTCACCATAACCCTTAATTCCTTTACTATTCAAAAATGTATTTATCCTTGCCTTAAAAACATTCAATGAGGTAGCCTCAACTGCTTCAGTGGGTAGGGAATTCCACAGATTCACAACCCTTTGTGTGAAGAAGCTCTTCAGTCCTAAATCTGCTTCCCCTTATTTTGAGGCTATGCCCCCTGGTTCTAGTTTCACCTGCTAGTGGATACAACTTCCCTGCTTATATTTTACCTGTTCCTTCACAATCTTATATGTTTCTAATAGATCTTCCCTCATTCTTCTGAATCCAATGAGTATAGACCCAGTCTACTCAGTCTCGTCTCATAAGCCAAACCTCTCAACTCTGGAATCAATCTAGTGAATCTCTTCTGTACCCCTCCAATGTCAGTATATCCTTTCTCAAGTAAGGAGACCAAAACTTTACACGCTACTCCAGGTGTGGCCGCACCAGCACCTTATACAGCCGCAATATAATCTCACTGTTTTTAAACTCCATCCCTCTAGTAATAAAGGACAAAATTCCATTTGCCTTCTTAATTACCTGTTGCACCTGCAAACCAACTCCTTGAGATTCCTGCACAGGAACATCCAGGTCCCTCTGTATAGCAGCATGCTGCAATTTTTTACCATTTAAATAATAGTCCATTTTGCTGTTATTCGTACCAAAATGGATCATAACACATTTATCAACATTGTACTCCATCTGCCAGACCCAAGCCCACTCACTTAGACGATCTATATCCCTTTGCAGATTTTCAGCCTCCTCTGCACATTTTGCTCTGTTATGCATCTTGTGTCATCTGCGAATTTTGATACACTACACTTGGTTCCCAACTCCAAATCGTCGATGTCAATTGTAAACAATTGCAGTCCCAACACTGATCCCTGAGGCACACCACTAGTTGCTGATTGCCAACCAGAAAAACACCCATTTACACCCACTCTTTGTTTTCTGTTAGTTAACCAATCCTCTATCCATGCTAAAACATTACCAGCAATTCCATGCACCTTTATCTTATGCAGCAGTCTTTGATGCAGCACCTTGTCAAATGCCTTCTGGAAATCCAGATACCCACATCCACAGGTTCCCCATTGTCCACTGCACATGTAATTGTTCTCAAAGAATTCCACCAAATTAGTCAAACATGACCTTCCCTTCATGAACTGAAGAGGAGTAGAAAGTAGAATGGAATGATTGCTCAAAGATGGCCTTATACTGTTCCAGAATTTCTGTCACCCAGCAATATAGGAGAGTTGTTTTGTGAGCACCATTAGTTCACTGAGACCTTTACATAGAATCATGCAAAGTCTGACAACTACATTGGTGAATTCCCCTATAAACTAGTGGATTACTTTCATCATGGAATTGCAATCTACTCTGGGATGTATGGAATCTCTAGAATTTTAAGAAATCATAAGGTACTATCAGGAGTGATGTAACCTTGGAGATATCTAATTTTTTTGAAATATTCTTATCTGATTCCAAAACTGAGGTTTAACTTGGACATCACCTTAACATAATTCTGAATGTATTCTTAGCCCATAACCATTCCACTTTGAGGTGGTCACAGTTTCTGAAGACGAGCAAAACTAGTGTTGCTTACCATTACTTGGATATGTAACCCTCCTGAGGGAAGTAACAAAGTCAGGAGCCCTTAAGGAAAGATAGCAGAATTATTAAGAGACCCACTTCATACATTGTCACCAAGAGGAGACACTGGAAAAACGAATGCCTGCAAAACTGGGAAGTCTTCTGATCTCCGCCCTCAAACCTGGGGAGTCAACCAGCCCCTCCCTCAAGCCCAGGGAGTTCTCCAGCCCCATCTCCTTGCCTAGGGAGTCCTCCAGACTCGCCAGTCAGCCTGGGGAATCTTCCAAACTCACGATTCCAGCTCAGAAAGTCGTCCAGCTCCACCCACCCCCAGAAAGTCCTCAAACTCCACCCTCAAGTCAGGAAAGTCTTCAAGCCATACCCTCCCAACTCAGGGAGTCCTCCAGCCCCATTCTTGATATTGGAATTTCATTTAAACCTATAACCAAATATACTCTTATGGTGAATGCTGTATAGTTTGGAATCACCATATATTGTTCTGATACGAAAGTTCAAGGAAGTTTTGTTCACAACAGTTACGATGGGGCAATGGGTAAGGAACTTGAAAATTTTAACTGAATTGTTCTTTAGTCATCACTGATGAATTTCCCAAGCAGACTTAGTTAGAATCAGAAAATCCATAGGATCTGGTACATCTCTCTGTCCTCTTTGGATCCTCTCTTATTCTCATGACTTTTCTCATAGGGCCAAATTATGCAGAAAATGACTATAACTGTATCGAGCTTTCTGACCTGCCCAGAAGCACCCTTTCTCAGATTCGTAGAAAATGTTGGATTGATTGATTGAGCAGACCAGTTGTGTGTTCTGTTCGACTCCTGGCACAGTTACATGATTTGTTCTATTTTCTCTGTGTTACTGTCCTGCTTTGAACGTTGGTGTCATTAGCCAAGGATCACAAGCTGCCTTGGATACATCCATCTATCGACAAACCATTTGGAAGTAATATCAAAATACTATGGATGCTAGAAATCTGAAATAAAAACAGAAACTGCTTCAAATGCTCAGCAGGTGAGGCAGCATCTGTAGAGAGAGAAACAGTTAAGATTTCAGTTTGATGACATTTCGTCAGGACACTGATGAACTCAATTCTGATGAAAATTCAATAACCTGAAATGTTAACTTTCTTTTTCTCTCCTGCTATGAACCTGCTGAATATTTCCTGCATTTTCAATTTCTGTTTTAAACCTTGAAATAAGAATGGGCCTGGCACGTACTGATGTAGAGTGATACATAACTTAGCATCCGTCAACATGACCCAGTTCTAATGAAACCTGTGTGTTAATAAATGCGATGCTTTCCTTTTCCTAGAAACTATTGGAATGAGTTCATGTAGGTGGAATCTGTCACTTTTTGCTGAATTTAAAGTTAATTTATTAGTCACAGGTAAGGCTTACATTAACACTGCAATGAGGTGACTGTGAAATTCCCCTAGCTGCCACACTCCAGTGCCTGTTCGGATCAGTGCCCCTAGCCAGCATTTCTTTCGGACTGTGGGAGTACCTGTGGGAAACTCACACAAACACGGGGAGAACATGCAAACTCCACACCGTGACACAAGCCAGAAATCGAACCTTGGTCTCTGGCGCAGTGAGGCAGCAGTGCTTGCCACTATGCCACCCAGTTTTTGATGCTTGCGGGAGCTTCCAGTGCTTCAGTTGGCTGTTGCAACAATTGCTACTTTAATTGATTTTGGGACATCCTGACATCATGAAAGGTGCTAAATAAATAGTTAGCTTTTTTTTTCCCCTTTTCTGTTCATGTTTGTCTCCTTTGGACAAGTTATGAAGTCAAACAATGTCCTTTCACATGTTGGGTGTAGCATTGCTCCTTGTGTACAGAGTATAAGTCAAGTAGACCTGATGAAGGCCTCTACACATTGGTTTCCTCTCTTGTACACCTATCCCATGCATATCTGTCGGAGAACCGACAACACTCTTTGCCTTCACACACACACACGTACACACACACACACACCTCCACCCCGCCTTCATGTATTAAAAAGAGTTGATTCTGCTGTCATACTGAGATTGTCTAGTGGTGTTGTCACTGGGCCAGTAATCCAGCGACCTGGAATAATGTGGTTCTAATCCCACGACACCAGATGGTGAAATTTGAATTCAATAAAAAAAAAACTCTGGAATTAAAAGTCAAATGTTGATTATGAAACCTTTGTCAATTGTTGTAAAAATTCTCTGCCCTTTTGGGGAAGGGAATCTGTCATCTTTACCTGGTCTGGCCTACATGTGACTCTAGACCCACATCAGTGTGGTGGTTGACTCTTAAACAGTCTCTGAAAATGGCTTAGTAAGCCATTCAGTTCAAGGGCAACTAGGGATGAGCAATAAACACTGGTCCAGCCAGTGATGCCCACACCCCCTGAACAATTTTTTTTAAACTGCAACATTTGTCTGACTGTTTGTGTTTTATTTTGATAGATGCAAGAAAGATTTGCAGACAGGACTGCTCACCTGGAGATGGAGAAGAAAGTAAGTACAAGCTCTCCAAATTAATTCTGGGATGGGTATAAGGCATAAATAATTCCGGGAATGGGCACAGGGTGATGGATAATATCAGCATTTAGTCATTCTGTGAACAATATAAGAGTTTAAGGTTGTGTCAAGAATGAGAATAGAGAAACAAAAACAAAATATTATTTATGCTGGAAATCTAAAATTGAAACAAAATGCTGGAAATACTCTGCAACACAGGTAGCATCTGTGGAGAGAGTGAAACATTTCAGGTTGATAATCTTTCATCAAAACTATTCTATGAGAATAGAGAATGTTGACTGTGAGTTAGTTTCCAATCCATGTTAGAAACTAAACTGAAACAGCTGTATAAATACTATTGCAGTAAGAAGTCTCACAACACCAGATTAAAGTCCAACCAGTTTATTTGATAGTAAACTCACAGGCTTTCAGAAACGCTGTTCTTACTGTGTTTACCCCAGTCCAACACCAGCATCTCACATCATAAATACTATTGCTACAGGTGCAGAGGTTGGAAATTCTGCAGGGAGTAACTTACTTTTTGTCTCCCCAAAGCCTGTCCACTATCTAGTTAAGAGTGTGGTGGAATACCCTCCACTTGCCTGAATAAGTGCAACTCAAACAACACTCAAGAAACCATCCAGGGCAAAGCAGCCCGTTCGATCAGCAATCTTTTCACCATCTTACACATTCACTCTCTCCTCCACCAGCCCAAAGTAGAAGTTGTGTACACCATCTCCAAGATGCACTAAATAATTCACCAAGACTTCTTCGACATCGTCTTCCAAACCTGCAATTCTACCAATAAAAGGACAAAGATGGTAGCCATTTGGGAATACCACCAGTTGCATATTCCACACTAAGTTACACACTATCCTTCATTATATCTCCATTCCTTCATTACAGCCAGGTCAAAACACTGGAACTCCCTCCCAACAGCTCTTTGGGTGCACCTACACCACATGGACTGCAGTAGTTCAGGAAGGTGATTTCACCATCACCTTCTCAAGGACAATTCGGAATGGACAATAATTTCTCACTTTGCTAGTAACACTCGCATCCCAAGAAAGAATGAAAAAGGACAGGCAGGCTGAAAGAGTGTCTGCTGAAGAATTTTAGACTAAAAAGATAATGGGAGATGTTATTTTTCATTGAGACAGGCTAAGAAGTTACTTATTGATTGGAGTGTTTGGGCAAACATCAAATTTGCCATTTTAATTCCTGAGGAGCTTTTTTTAAATGTTGGCAAATTCACAGCCTTTAAATCCATCAAAACCTTTACTGCGAAGAGAAATGGTTAAAAGATTCTGAAACAAGCATTATGGTTGAGGAACTTGAAGGATAGGTCAGAGAGGAGGTGGAAGTTTTTTAGATTTGCATGTTGTAATGGATGGTGTACCTCATTCTTCATATACTTAAATGATTTGGACATGGGAATAATCTATAAACTGGCAAATTACTCTAAGTTAGGAAACCTAGCAAAAGACAGTGGAAAAATGCACAAGGGAATAGATAAGTGAGAAGTGCAATTCAACGAAGAAAAATGTGAAGCAGAGCATTTTGAGAGAATAAGTATATCTTGATTGGTAATGTTCTGAGAGTGGAGAAACAAAGTAATGTAAAGTCTGGAGTCACATGTAGGCCAGAGTAGGCAAGAATAACAGATTTTCTCCCTTGAAACTAGCTTTTCATTTCTAGATTTATTAATTGAATTTAAATTCCGCCAGCTGCCCTGATAGGATATGAACCCATGTCCCCAAAGGTTTAGCGTGGACCTCTGGATTACGAATGCAATGGCATCACCGCTACGCCACTGTCTTCCCCCAGTTTATATGTTGAGGATCTAAACATCAAAGTGAAGGATTAATGTTGAATTTGTACAAGGAATTGAGTAAGGCTACAATTAAGTGTAATGTGTGCAGTTCTGGGCATCCTGTTATGGAACGAAATTGTAGAAAAGGAACACCAAAGATTCACCACAATAATAATCAAAAGAGGTGTTTTGATATAAAGAGGGAGTGGAAGATATCTTGGTGGAAACCCTGTTGGGTGATCAAGATGATCAAGCACAAACCAGGAAAGTTCTTTTCCATTGGTTGTTACGGGGGGGTTTAGATTAAGGATTATTAATAGATGAATGAAGGGAGATGTTAGAAATATCAATACTGATCACAGGTGGCTGTCAAGACAGAAACTGGAGGCAGTTTGGAGGGAAATTGGGTAAGTATTTGAAAGAAATGTATAAATGTTATAGGCAGAAGAATGGCAATCGAATAGATAATGCCAATTAAAGAACTGGCATCACAGAAAGATGCAATGAACTTGGAGAGCTTTTATTTCTACAATGCTGCATTTTGACTCTAAACAATTCATGCCTCTGTATTGATTCAGACTTCTCTTAACAGGAGCAGAAGGCTTTAGAAAGAAGAATTTCGGAACTTGAGGAAGAATTAAAGGTTTGAGGCTTTTCTTCCTGTCGTATGTTTGCTCTGAAACAATAGACGTCCTATTAATATTCAATATCCTAAACATTTTAACCTCAATTCAGGTTTTAACAGATCTGCGAGCTGACAATCAGAGACTGAAAGATGAGAATGGCGCACTGATCCGTGTCATCAGCAAACTCTCCAAGTAACTGGCCTTCACTTCAACACTTGCACAAAGCTTTCTGGAGTGATGGGATGTACTGCCACTGGTCTCCATGCCTAGACGCTTGCCTCACTCTCTCTATTTGGAGGGTATGCTAATCAAGCCACGCCTATTGCTGTTACAGTAGCGCCAGGACGACTGCCCCTGGGTGATTTGAAAAGGCATGTTCATTGAACTGCATAAACCTTGCTTGTAACTGGTACCTGTATAGACACGCAGCTGAGGAACAGCACTGCTGTGAGGAATGGTTATAATGGGAGCCCATGATGACTACAACTCAACACATAAGGCCACTCTTCATTCACGTGACTTTGATGATGAGGGCACTTCGCTGCGCCCTTGTGGTTCATTGAAAAAAATGGATGCTTCACTGATTTGTTGGAGAGACAGAGTAATCCAGTTTGCTTGGCAACTCTTCATCTTGGATTGCTTTAGAAGGGAACACAACAGAACGCATCCTGAAGCCACTTTTTTAATGACTCCAGTATTCATTTGATCATCTGCCAAAATGACATTTAGCAAAAGCTTCATCAATTCCTACATAGCACGCGCCACTTAAGATTCCCATTTCAACATTCTCTTTTGCAGGTTGTTTTATCAGAATGATGAACTGACAAAGGGCGGTTAAGACCTCACACTCTTGCCTGGCACTCTTTGCCTCCCAAAAATGCGATGTGCGTAGATTCATGACCCAGTCTGCAAAGAATTTACCTAGTTCTTAGCACTGCTACATTCAAGAGGGGCAGTAAAGAAAGAGAAAGACAGCTATAGAGGATTACTGTTCAACATGAAGGGATAGAATGCAGGTACTTGTAACATATATAGAGGTATAGTTAAAAATAGCTGGAACATCAGAGTCATTGTTTTGAGTTTGGTATGTGGGTGTTAGCTAACACTGGCTTGTCTGAGCAGCAACTGCTGAAGGAACCATCCTAACATGGAGAGATTGTGAAGTATGTCACACTGTCATCACAGACAGGCAGAGCTGCTGCTGCTCATCAAGACTAGCTAATTTTTGAGGGGAGATAGAAAGGGTTAAAAGCTGTACGTATGGTGTACAGGGAGAGTTTTTTTTACTGAGCTCAGCTTGCAAACTCTGCGGGTTAGAATTGCACTAATTTTTTTCTGCCTCCCCTCAGCAGTACTTTTTGGTGTCTAATCTCTTCCCCCTTTCTAATGTAGCTGCCCCCTCCTTCCCCCATTTTCAAATCTCTCTTCTACCCCTCTCTTGCCAAAATTAAATCTTCTCAGGTCTTTCCTGTACCCCCTCTCCCAAATAAAGCAATTATATACAATCAGCACTTTCCACTTTCCTTGCCAAGGGAAAATAAAATAGTAGTATGAGCAATATAAACATAGCAGTCAGAATGTAAAGTGCTGCAATACCAAAGAAGTATCTATGTTTACAATGAGGGAGTATGTCTTACAGATCCTCTTAAAATACAGCCGACCATTATTGGTGCTGACATAAAAACTCTGACATGTGGTGCTTTTTTTCAAACAAATTTTTAGATCATTACGGCTAGTAAGATAGACGAGCTTTCTATAGCACCTTTCCACTTTCCTCAAGAACAGCTGAAAATACAATAATTATTGTTGAAGGCACAGGAAGATCCCAAAAGCATTAAGCAGAGAATTGACCAGCTAATCTGCTTATCGTGTTGGCCGAGGAAAGAACAATCAAGCAGGGCACCAGAAAGAAGTAATACCTTGTTCCTCTTTGATAAATACCATGGGATCTTAATCTTTGCCAGATCAAGTGGAATGAGCAACAACGTGCTTGATTGAACCTCTCGCGCTGAGCATGGCTCCTTGACAGTGCAGCAGTCCACCAGTACTGCATCAGACTGGCAGCTTGTATCCTCCAGGGCTAGCCCTCAAAATCTTCTCACTCAGACAACGCTCTCAATTGAGCTAAGCTGGCGCTTGAGAAGTAGAACAAAGCGAGACAATTTTCTTTAAATACATAAATATCCGTGATAGCAGTTTAGTTGTTTGTTATCCAAATTGATGGCTGAGTTTCTGCAATACTAGGCCTCACTTCTGCTGGAGGTTTCAACCTAACTGGTATGGTGATTTGATTAGAATGGTCATGAATTCCAGTCAAAAGATTGACGTTAAAATCTGGTCAAGGACATAATTGTCTAAATCCTTCCTTTTGAAGATGTGTAGACCATAGGTTGCATCATTCTTAAACCCCAGCCAAACTACGTAGCCAGCAGATCTTTTTAGTAGATTAGTGCAGGCGTTCCAGAGAACAAATATTTAGACCCCGGCTGTTATGTTCTGCACTTTAGAAACCTGTAAGCACTCGCTGACATTCCCTTCAGTTGAACATGATCTTCCCTCGTCTATCTGATATGAGTATCCAAGCAAGCTCTCACTGTTACACTGAGGAATCTCATTGCAAAATAGCATGGTAAGCATTCTATGCAACTTAGTGACCAAGCATACCATGGCACTTCTGTGAACTTCTGTCTTTTGGCTAATTAGATTGCAGTCTCTTCATTTCTGAGGATCAAGCTTAGATTACAACCCGAGGACAAGACTGGACATTGCTGCCCTAATGTAACAGCTATGCATTTGCACCACCTGTTTATCCACAGCACTCCCACTTTGAGGACTTCCTCACAGTTTCCTATGATGTCTCCTCATCCTTTGTTCAGTCATTGGCTGCTGTCTTTTCACAGTAAGATGGAAGACTTGTGGATTGGAATTTTCCAGTCTCCTCCCACCCTCAGTGGAATCTCTGTTCATATTGGCTGGACTGGAAGATCTTGGTGTGAAGGGCTGGAAAATTCCGGCTATAGTCTTTTTACATGGTGTGTGATCACCAGGTAGATGTCAGCAGCCAAGAGTTTAGGTTTAGCTTGGCTGAGAGATCTCACCATTCAAGAGGTGCTTGAATTCGGGAAAATGTTCTGAATTTGCCTACTGTTGGCTAAGTACAGCAAACTTTTATTCCTCCCCCCCCCTCCCCCCAGTATATCATTTTTGTACACATATTTGAAACTGTCTGAATCTGTGAAGATAGATTATTGGGGAGGTGTTTCATTAAAGAAAGAGCGCATGATCATTGCATGGCATATTTAGAGGGTGCAGAGAGGGGCAATGAATCATTTAGTATCATAGTCTTAATGAATCAGTGCAAAGGAACAAAGTGTGACTAAATTCCAGAGTTCTGCAAAAGGGTCACCTTAACTATGACCTTGCTAATCTTTTATTTATACAGCTGGAAAAATGACTGTCTTCATGTACTTGCCAAGTAACAATGAAAAGTGCAAATTGGCACTATCTTAGTAAAGTGCTGAGAGATTAAATGTCCCAAGAATTGGATGGAAATATTTTTTCCCCTGTCTATTCGGATTAGTTTGTGCATGTATAGCTCTTGGTGTTTACCTGTTTATAGCCATTTGCCTCTTGAAGGTGGAGTGTAGATCCATATATTTAGGGAAGGGGAACGGGGCAGGGACTTCCTTCACGCTGTGTGTACCTGATGGGTAAACACAGTATACACACTCCATCACTTGTGCAATAATGCTGTGTTTAATTTTTAATGCAATAATGTATAAGTTACTTTTCTATATGCTTGCCTACAAATTGCACAATGTCTTATTGTATAAAAGCCACAGATGTGTTTGAAACCAGTTCTATATATTTCACCTTCCTTTCAAATGTAAACTTTATATTCTTGTACATTTGTATGTTAATATTTAAAAGAAGATTGTTGCTCACCAATCCACATCAACCAATAGTTAAAAGTTGATTTGCTGTTGGTAAATATGAAGCGAGACAAGCTTCGTCTGTAAAGTGTCTTGGTGACTTTCTCTCAGTTTTCTAGAGCTGTTTGGCTCTTGGACTTGACCATCAGATTGATCCTCACCATCAAACATGGCCTTCACTTTGACTCACCCTTCACTTTTGCACCCAGCCTTCACTCTTGGGCCTCTGAATTTTCACTCACAGTCCTTGTTAAGACACAGTGTTCACTGTCTCCACCTGCCCTCCCTCTCAGACCTGTTTCTCAGTTTTGGATTGAAGCTCCCAATCCTCAATTTTAAACCTTAGCCCTCACTTTACCTCACTCTTCGATATAAAAAAGAAATCTGAATTTCCAGTTAACGGCAGAAATGATGACATGATAAGATTTCATGTTTTAAGACTTATACTATAGCAAAAGGCTAAAACACTATTGAATTATATACTATATAAGAAATGTGTACTTTAAACCGCAAAACAGTAAATTTTTTTTAGCACATCCACAAACTTCACATCATCTTTTACACTGTCCTTTAAGTAAACATTCAATTTTACTGGAACCAGTCCAGGGATTCTTTCTCCAGCATGAATTATATAAATCTCCTGCTTCATTTTAAGTCCCGTGAATTTGGTCTTCTCAATCCAAGCTTGAGCTCCCACCCACAACACAGTACCTTATTGACTAAAGCTACACTCCCTCTCCTGAATCCTGGCAGATCCTTGTCAGAATTTTTAGGGATATGTTAGACCCTACCCCTCTCAGAGAGCATTTATTATCCCTGAGACCCCAACTCTCTCATCTTGGAAGTAAATGGACAGTGTTAAAGCACAGCTGTCTACAACCTGATATTCTTATCACTTCTGGGATTTGAGAGACTCAATTCATCAACTGTTAGTATGCAGGCTGTTGCCATTATCTCCAAGTGTAAACAGTTTACACCCCTTACCCAGTAAAACCATGCGGACTCCCCTTAATTTCTAACAATCAAACCACCCTGGCTTGCTGTCACATGGTCCCTTTCAGCTTAACTTCAGTCAAAGAGATAGTCCAAACACACAACAATTGTCTAAACCTCATTACTGTAACAGTGGGCATTGTCACTCTGAGATGGCTGATGTGGAAAATAGAAATGTTAGAAATACTTTGCGTGAGGGGGAGAAGGTTCATTAGGGTAGGTTGAGAGAGTTTATCCTGTGTTTGATTCGGGAATGCATTATATTGATACTGGGTGTAAAAGTGAAAATATATTCAGATCTTAGCACTGACATCCCTCATATTGATGAGCACAATATGCACCAAAAATAAAAATATATATTTTACAAAAAAATAAATAAGTGAAACAGACTTCTTATCCTGTTGCCTGTCTTGTTGTTTCTAGTCCCTGTGTGTACGTGTGTGTATCTATGTTTCAGTCCCATCTGGAATCTTGGAAGTGTTTTTAAGTGTTTTGATTGAATCAGATTTGAGTTCTACCAAAGACAGGTCTATTAGGTAGGACTGCGTTGTTGAATGATGTAGCATTTTTTTAGGATATTTTAAAATATTTTGTTGACTTAATATTTTTTGGTGGAGTGGCATGAACATGCTCCCTATAAACTCAGATTTTAATCCAGTCGAGGTGGGATTTGTCTCTGCTCCCTGGCTGTAAGAATCTGATGCCAAATGAGTTTGTGCTGTCTTGCTCCAGCTCCACGATACGGCTGTTCAGTATACAAGTCTCCTTGCTGCAGTGTTAATTGTTAGATTCATGGAGAAACTGTAATAAGGTTACTTAAAAAATGAGGATGAGATTGTGCAAAAGAGAGACTTGGATTTACGTTGTGGCTTGCCATGATGGTCAAGAAGGTGTGGAAGTGCTTCGCACAGCGAATTACTTTGAAATGAAATTGTTTTTGGATATTTCTGGTCCATACAGTAGATGGAGCAGCAAATGTTTGGGATGGAGGTGCAGGGAAGCTTTCAGTCTACTGACCATCAGAAATGATTCATCAAGAAAATATCTTGTGGTGCACCAGGTTTGAGTGACATGAGCATAGATAGCAATTGTGGCAGACTGGATAACAACTAAACCTGATCCTGCCCCTGCCCCAAGTGCTCATGGCTGTGAACAATTGTCTGAACCTATAAACCTGAACTAACCGATCTGTAAATGCTATCTGGGACATGAGTAGTAGAACGATGGCTACAATGCTCTGGAAAGTTATGTATTAGAACATAGAACACTACAGCACAAACAGGCCCTTCGGCCCACAAGTTGTGCCGAACATATCAAAAACCTACCCAGCCATAGACCTATCTATAACCCCCAATCCCATTGGATCCCATATACTCATCCAGAAGTCTTTTAAAAGACCCCAGCGAGTTCGCCTCGACCACCACCGACGGCAGCCGATTCCATTCACTCACCACCCTCTGAGTGAAAAACTTTCCCCTAGCATCCCCTCTGTACTTGCTTCCCTGCACCTTAAATCTGTGCCCTCTCGTCGCGACCATTTCAGCCCTGGGAAATAGTCTCCGAGAGTCCACCCTATCTATTCCTCTCAACATCTTGTAAACCTCTATCAGGTCGCCTCTCAACCTTCGTCTCTCCAGGGAGAACAGTCCCAGCTCCCTCAACCTGTCTTCATAAGGCATGCCTCCCAATCCAGGCAACATCCTTGTAAATCTCCTCTGCACCCTTTCAATAGCTTCCACGTCCTTCCTATAGTGAGGCGACCAGAACTGCGCACAGTACTCCAAGTGTGGTCTGACAAGGGTCCTATAAAGCTGCAGCATTACCTCCTGACTCCTGAACTCAATCCCTCGATGAATGAAGGCCAGTACACCGTAAGCTTTCTTAACCACATCCTCCACCTGGGAGGCCGATTTGAGAGTCTTATGGACCCGGACCCCAAGATCCCTCTGCTCTTCCACACAGCTAAGACTCCTACCTTTGATAGTGTACTCATTCATCCCGTTGGATCTGCCAAAATGGACCACAACACATTTATCCGCGTTGAAGTCCATCTGCCACTTCTCCGCCCAGTCTTGCATCCTGTCGATGTCCTGCTGCAACTTCTGACATCCCTCCAGACCATCCACAACACCACCGACCTTCGTGTCATCGGCAAACTTACTCACCCATCCCTCCACTTCCTCATCCAGGTCATTTATGAAAATGACAAACAGCAAGGGTCCTAGAACAGATCCCTGGGGCACTCCACTGGTGACCGACCTCCATGCAGAAAAAGAGCCATCCACAACCACCCTCTGCCTTCTGCAGGCAAGCCAGTTCTGGATCCACAAGGCCAAAGCCCCTTGGATCCCATGTCCTCTCACCTTCTCAAGAAGTTTTGCATGGGGGACCTTGTCAAATGCCTTGCTGAAGTCCATGTACACCACGTCCACTGCTCTTCCTTCGTCAATGTGTTCAGTCACATTTTCGAAGAACTCAATTAAGCTCATAAGGCATGACCTGCCTTTTACAAAACCATGCTGACTATTTCTAATCAACCTAAACTTCTCCAAATGCTCGTAAATCTTGTCCCTCAGAAGCCTCTCCATCAGCTTACCAACCACTGAGGTCAGACTCACCGGTCAGTTTTTTCCAGGACTATCCCTGTTCCCTTTCTTGAAAATAGGGACCATATCCGCAATCCTCCGGAACCTCTCCTGTCTCCATCAACGACGCAAAGATCATCGCCAGGGGCTCTGCAATGACATCCCTCACTTCCCACAATAACCTGGGGTACATCCCATCTGGTCCCGGAGACTTGTCTATCTTGATAGCATTTAAAAGTTCTAACACATCCGCTTCCTTAATATCTACATACTCAATCTTTTCAGTCTGTCGCAAACTTGTAGTGCATCCTCCCAGATCACTTTCCACCTGAGGCAAAGTACTCATACTGAGGCAAAGTACTCAGTAATATTACAATATTATCACAAAGGTTGTTTTTCAGTTATGTATAGACAGTGGTTGGGGGAGGGATGATGGGTTGGTTTCAACTTTACTAGTATTATCTTGTCCTGTTCATTTCAGTAGAAGACCATTGAATTTGCAAAGAACAGACCAATTTGGTTTGGAAATTAATTAGGATGCAGAGATTTAATTTTTCGCAGTGCATTTCTTTGTCAAAATATTAATAGAATTTACAAGCTTTAAAGTTCATCCTGGAAAGGTGAATTTTTAATATGACATGATTTGATTGATGGTTCTCAAGGTTTTATGGTGAGGAAATATAGTCTTCAAGCTGTTGGCCATTTTGTGTATTCTACCTGTTTATTTTCCACAAAAGATGGTGGATAGAGAATTCTGTGAAAATTGCTTTTTCTAATTGGAAATTGAAAAAAAAAACCCTCCAGTTTCAAGATTCTGGTAATGGTGTAGTAGTAATAATGTCCTGATAGTAACGAATGACATAAGGACAGTAGTGAGAGAGGATTATGTCTTAGAAAGATAAGGAAATAGAATCATTATGGGTAGAGATCAGGAATGCCAGGATTTAGGAAGGGACAAGTCAAATGTGCGGTTATACTGTGGAAGATGAGTTTATAAAATGCTTCTGCAGCAATTTCCAACAATCAAAAGAGATAAAGCTATTTTAGATGTTATATTGTGTATTGAGCCAGGTTTAATTAGTACATTCATTGTAAAGATCTTCTGGGAAAAAGTAATCAAAATACAATCAAATTCCATATTACATTTGAAAGCAACAGAGTCCAGTCCCAAACATGAATCTTTAAATGTAAAATAAATTATGAGAGAAGAGTTGGGTAAATGGGCTGAAAGGTATGGTGATAAATAAAAATTGAGAAAGAATACATTCGAATGAAAATCAAAAACTCACCAAGAAAGATCCAGCCCCTTATTAGGGAATTAGGGATAGTATTAGATTAAAATTACAAAGAATAATAGTGAGCCTGAGGATTGGAGAGTATTAGAAACCAGCAAGGAGTTTCCAAAAATTTGAGAAAATGGAAAAGGCAGAATGAGCCAGGCACATAAAAATAAATGGAAGAGTTTAGAAGGGTACGAGGATAGGACCTGGGTAGGATTGTTGTGTGTATAGGCTCGATGGGCCAAATGGCCTCCTGCTTCTACGATAAGAGCTTTTTTAAGTATATAAACAAGGGGAATAGCTGAAATAAACATTGGTCCCTTAGGGTCAAGGCACAGTAGTTAGCACTCAACGCCAGAGACCTGGGTTTGATTCCCAGCTTGAGTGACAGTAGAGTCTGGGTTTCCTCTGGATGCTCCAGTTTCACCCTGTAGTCTGAAAGATGTGCTAGTAGCTGCATTGCCTATGCTGAATTCTCCCTCAGTGTACCCAAGCAGGCACTGGAGTGTGGCAACTAGGCGATTTTCACAGTAACTTCATTGTAGTGTTAATATAAACCTATTTGCAACACGAATAAATAAACTTTAACTTGTGGAATGAGGAAATTGCAAAGGTATCAAACCGATATTTTGGGAGGAATTTTAATAGTTTAGATATCTTTCCTGACAATGGACCCAGACCTCTGTGCCATTCCACTGGTTTAATATTTCTTATTCTCTATGTAATTCTATTAAAATGCTGGCAGCACACATAAGAAATACATCCAATCACATGATGGGGGATGATTTTCATTGATTAAAAAAAACCATCAGTTGACAATGCAGCACCTACACGCAAGCTATGAAAGAGCCTTGCTGAATAAAAAAGGGAGGCTGTGTATCATAGTCGCAACGTTGGTGCCAAACTCGAGTGTCCGTCTTCCATAATGCCTTCCCTGACTAGCTTCCTCTTTGGATGCTGGGATTGAAGCCTCTGTTGTTGACCATTGGATCCCTCTTTTTTCACATCCTCTCCATCTGCTCCTAACATTAAGGAGACATTGAGTGTGGGTGATCTAAAGGTATAGCAGCAATTGAATACAGTGAAGAAGGTCAATATTGAGATGAGAATAGTGAATCCCCGTGCATTTCATCCATCAGGTTGATGAGCTGTAAGATTTCCAACTTCCATTGTCTCCAAATAAAACTGCACCCTACATACTTGATCAGCAATCCTGGCACAACACTTGCTTTTGGAGACAAAGTGAATCTGGTTGTTGTAAGGTTTGTACTCTAAGCTGTTAACTCTCCACTGTCCTAATGTCATCTTCACATTTGTTGCCATTACCCTTAACTCTTCCAGCTTCACTTTGCATTTTTCATTTACAACACTTCAATCTTTCCACAACTCTCTCCATCCCATTACCCTGGATCCCGTTGCTGACCAATTGTACATGCCGGGTGGGAAAAAATTCTAAGTGCTGAATTTGCAAAAAAACTGGACTTTTTTACAATAGGACTTCCAAAATGAATCTCCCACACTGTGCACTGCAGCGTACACTATTGTGAATATTATTAATCATTAATGGACGAGGCCCATTCCCACTGGGTAGGCCAGCAGTATAGCGCTGAGCAGGTCACTGCTTATATGCCGATCTGTCAGAGTGGAGATCCATGCATGTGCAGTAGCCCCATACTGCCAATCTCCTGATCACTGGCTGTGCGGCCTACTCCCCTCCCCCACGCCCTGATTGTTAGCCCCCCTCCACAAGCATATCTAGGCAAGCCCCTCCCCCTAGACTGCTTCAATCTTCCTGCTCTCCCCCAACTGGTGATCCCAATTAACCCCCACGGCCCTGACGCCCCAGCACTGACCCTCCCTCCCCCCCACCTCGATGGCCAGCCCTGATTGTTGGCTTCCCTTTTTCTGGTGGTGACAGCAAACCTCCACTGATCTACCTCCCCCCCCCCCCACCAAGGCCCTTCAACCCTGCTCTGAATCTGTCCACTTGGCACTGCTTGATGCCTAGTGGGCAGTGCCAAGATTCCTCCAGACACTGGTAATTTGCCCCTTGGGCAGTGCCAAGTGACTAGGCTGGCCCTGCCAAGCTAGCAATGGCCAGGGGGCATCCCTCACTTCGTCCTCCTGTGGGAGCCTCAATAGCCCTTCTCCACTCCAGCAGGGTCAGGCGACCAGCTCCCTGCTAGTGGGAAGCTATTGGAAACTCCCTTGGATGAAACACTCCAATGGAGGGAAACAATTTAAATCAGCGCGTAAATAACTTATGCCAATTTCTGGTGAGGAACTGACAACGACAGAAATCCGGCAGCCAGAGATATGCGGCACCTGTGGCACCCAGCATGAAGCCCATACACCACTTCTGCTTGAGTCTTCCACCCAAGAAAGAAGCACAGCTTGGCCCTGCCCATAAACCACATCATACTTGTGGGTTGATCCATGAGCTGTCATTTGAGACATTTGGTTATCCCACACTCAGCCCATCCCTTCCCCTGCTGTCCACTCCAGTCCCTGACTAGATTATCCTCCTTACTGTGACTATGAATGTTCTCTCTGACGGCAAACACTCTCGGGTGGACCCACGTGTGGACGATACTGACCCTGCCCTTTAAACACATAATTTTCCTGACTGACCCCATCACCATCCACCACATACAGGGGCCAATCCCCTCTGTCTCCCATTCCTCTATGTTCCTTACTCATGAAAGCCCTCCCACACCTGACTCACCTTCACTTCCAAGTCCCCCTTGCTACATGCCATTCTCCGACTCCTCTCCAAATTCACCAAAGAAAACTATTGGCTGCACAAAGCTGACTGATGCACACCACATTTAAATAAACATGAGCCAGGTGCCATGGGATTATGTGCAGCTGACATTGTCTTGAAGGTAGGACATAATTGAAAATGGTTTTGTGCAGATGCGTACTCATGGTATACAAATGGATTGCAAGTCAGAATCTGCCACAGGATAATATGAGGCCTGAGATGCCACAAAATAATGCAGATTTAACCTCCACATTTCAACCCACTCACCATCAGGAAATCAAAATTTTCATCCAATTTTCATCTATTTCCACCATCCTGCATTCCACATTTCCCATTCTTGCAGATCCCATGAAATCCCCCAATTTGTATCGTTCTTCACATTGTAAGGCACAAAGGGCTAGAATCCGTAACTTTAGGTCATTAATATGAGTGGAAAACAAGAATTAAGAAACATAATTAAAAATAAATTGCTGTTGTTTCTCTTGTGGGATGTAAACATCACCAGTGCCATGTGTTTTTCATTCCAATCACCCTTAAACTAAGCTAGGCCATTTCAGAGTTAACCACATTGGATCTGGAGCCACATGTTGTCAGACCAGGCCAGGGTAGCAAATTTCTAACTACTAAATGACATTGGTGAACCAGATGGATTTTTATAACAATCATCATTAGACTTTTATTTCCAGTTTTTTTTTAATTGATTTCAAATTTTGCCATTGTGGTTTTCAAATCCAGGTTCCCAGACCATTACCCTAGCTTTCTGAATCACAAATCCAATGACAATACCACATTGCTACCTCCTTCCTTTATATTTAGATATATTTATATATCACGCCTTTGCTTTTAACGTAATGAAACGCCAGGAACATTATAAAGCAAAGTATGATATTGAACTACAAGAGGTATTAGGTCAGATGACCAAAAGTATGGTCAAAGAGTGTCTTAAGGAAGCAAACTTGGCAAAGACATGTGGCAAGAATATTCTAGAACTTGAGGCATAGGCAACCGAAGGCATGGCAGACAATTCAACTTGGTGATGCACGAGAGGCCAGAATTAGGGGAGCAGAATTGTCAAAGAAGATTGTGTGTTCTAGAAGTTACAGATGTAAGGGGTGAAGACGTAGAGAGATTTAAAAACAAGGATGAGAATGTTTAAATCAAAACAGTGCTTGATTGGGAGCTAATGTAGCTCAATGAGCAGAGAGGCGATAGGGAATGGGATTTACTGTAATTAAGACAAAGCAGTATTTTAAATGACCTCCAGCTTTATGAAGAACGAAATGTAGGCGACTAACCAGTAATGCATTGGAATAGTTGAATCTGGAGGCGAGAAAAAGCACAAAGGAGGATTTCAGCTGCAGATGAGCTGAGATAGGAGCAAAGATGGATGATGCTATGGAGGTGGAAATAGGCAATCATAGCAATGGTGCAAATATGAAGTTCAAAGCTCACATTGGGATCAAATGTGACACTAAGATTGTGAAAGGCTGGTTTAAAGCTAGACTGTTGTCAAGGGAAAGAATGGAGTCAGTAGCTAGGAAACAGTTTGGAGCAGGGACTAAAATCAGTGGCTTCAGTCTTCCTAACATTTAATTAGACAAATGTCTGCTCATCCAGTACTGGATGTGAGATTAGTATCTGATCATTTAGCAATAGTGGAGGAGTCAAAAGAGAAGAGGATGAAATAGTACTGGGCATCATCAGTGTATACATGAAAACTAATGCTCAACCTTTGGATGATTTCTCAAGTAGATGAGTGCAAGGAGGTGGCACCAAGGATAGATCCTTAAGGGAGATTAGAAAAGGGAGAGAAGCTATTGCAAATGATTCTTTGGCTCCAATTCATTAGATAAGAATAGAACCAGATAGAGTGTTTCCACCCATTTGAAGAACAGAGGAGAAGCATTGAAGGAGATCAATGTGGCCAACTGTGTCAAAAGTTACAGGCTGTCAGGAAGGATGAGAAAAGACAGCTTGCTTTTGTGACAGTCACATTTAAAGTTTAAAGTTTATTTTATCAGACTTACATTAACATGGCAATGATGTTACTGTGAAAATACTATTGTTGCCATACTCCGGCATCTGTTTGGGTACACTAACGGAGAATTTATTGTGGCTAATGCGCCAATCAGACTGTGTGAGGAAACCCACACAGACACAGGGAGAATGTGCAGACTTTGCACAAACAGTGATTCAAGCTGGGAGTCGAATCCAGGTTCTTGGCGTTGTGAGGCATCTGTGCTAACCTCTGTCCCTGGATGGGGAATGGAGAGGGATAAGAGTGGTGAATCTTGTCAAGGGAATGATCAACGATGGTTTCACCTGTAATTGATGTGATTGGCTAATGAATCCCCAAAAACTGATCATCTACAGCCTAAAAGAAATAGCAATAGTGGATGCACTGATTACGTCTTTCCAGAATTCCCTAGGTTCCTACTTGCTTCTACAATGGGTAGAGAGTTAGCAAATGTAACACTGTTGTTCATGAAAGAAAAGAAAATAGGGAATTATTGGCCAGTTGACCAATCAGTGCAAACGTTGGAATCAGTTATTAAGGAAGAGCTTAAATCATAAAGAGACACATTGAGGAGAACAAGCAACAATGATAAAGCAGACAGAAGGAAACTATAGAACATTGCCAAACAGAACGCAAAGGAAAGGAACGTGAAAGGGAAGAGGCTCAGTGCAAAAATGTGGAATCAACAGGTACTTGAACTGACCCATGAAGGTTGACCAGTTACATAGTCATTAAATGAGGATTTAACAAAATATTTTGGAAAATTTTGCTGAAATCCAATCAATTTTTAAGATTGGCTCACAGGTGTTTCCTCAGATCTTT
This sequence comes from Sphyrna mokarran, assembly GCA_024679065.1. Lineage (NCBI taxonomy): Eukaryota > Metazoa > Chordata > Chondrichthyes > Carcharhiniformes > Carcharhinidae > Sphyrna > Sphyrna mokarran. The sequence goes on along the minus strand of JAGIQG010000008.1, from coordinate 77,188,144 downwards.
GAATGTAAGCGAACCATCAAAAATGGGGAATATGTGCACAAAAACTGAGAAACATTGTTTAACAATAAAATACAGATGCTTAATGAAAAGTTCTGATCATGGTAAGTGAGCATTTATTAATAGAACCATAGAGAATAGAAGCAGGAGTAGATTACTCAATTATTCAGCTCTACAAGTCTTACCATTCAATCTGATCGTGGCTAATCCCCTATCTCAATGACATACTCTTGCTCTCTCTCCATATCTCTTGTCCCCTTTAGCCTTGAACGACAGATTTTCTGGCCGCGCTCGCCCAAGATTGGAAAATCCAGTGCGAGGTCAATGGACCTTTACATGGTCCATGTCCCACTACTATTCCCGTAGTAGGCAGAACAGGAAAATTCCACCCAAGAAGTCAATCTATTTCTTTCTTAAGTATATTCAGTTTCTTGGCTTCCACAGCCTTCTAAAGTAGGGAATTTCATAGATTCACACGCACTTTGAGTGACAAAGTTTCTCCTCATCTCAATGGTCTACTCTGTATCCTAAGACAGTTACTCCTTGCTCTAGCCCCCTGCCTCCCCAAGCAGGGACAACATCACCCCTGGATCTAGTCTCACCAGTCCTGTAAGAATTTTATACGTTTCAAAAGATCCCTTCTTGTTCTTCTAAACTCCAAGTCGACCTAATTTGTCCTCAAACGACAATCCTGCCATCCTAGATTTCAGTCTGGTGAAACTTGGCAGCAATCCCTCCATGAAAAGAATTATCCATTCTTAGGTACGGAGACCAAATCTGCACACAGTACTCCAAGGGTGGTCTCACCAAGGCTCTGTACAGATGCAGCGAGATATACTTCCTCCATTATTCAAGTCCTCTTGCAATGAAAAGCATACCATTTGCCTTCCTAACTGTTTGCTGCAACTGCATCTTGCTTAATGCTTTTGATATGCAAAATATTATGGAAAGTTCAGGTCATCACTGAAAGAGAACTGGCAATAGAAACATGCATTGCAAAGAGGGTGTAGTTGGAGAGAAAAATATGACATCTAGTATTTTGTTTCATTCCTTTAAGACATAGGACTCTATTAATCACAGCCCACCCAAAATGATGGGCTGAAATGTTTGGGTTAAAGAATTAAAGATATGAACCTGTCCCCAGTACATCAGTTAGCTTTTTTTATGATGTTAATATCAGAGCAGCTGCATGTCCTGAAGTGAGAGTTTAGATGTACGATAATATATTTAAATAGAGTTCTTCCAGTACAATTGGGTTTCCAATTTAAATTTATCCTTGACACTGCTGTGAAGCAACATACTTGAGGAGCTCTAAGAATAATGTCCATCATTAATTTCAACATAACCTGCCAAGCTGACTCTGCAGGTATGGTTAGGTATTTTGTTGCTTGTTCAGCTTTCATCTAAATTTATACTGAAAGAGTTCTTATCGTGTTTAATATGAAATTAATGTACAACATACAATTCTAAACATCTTGGGACATCAACTGTTGAATAATAAATGCTATCCATTTGTGCAATTTATGCAGTAATAAATCAGCTTGGCTTGTATTAAGCATAACAAGCACACAATGATGTAGATTATATACAACAATGGCACTGGATGCTACAAATACATAGTAATAATTACCACAAAATATAGGTAATATCAATACTGAAAAAACAGGCTATAATATTAGATGTTTGTGTTACATTTTACAAAAAACAGCACTTACATGTATTATACAATACTGCAGTGGAATTTTCCAAATATTTGGCAGAGTGTGACAGTGAGCAGATAGGCGACATTTAGCAAGCCCCTGGCAATAGGATGTTTTCATGCCATTTTTTAGGGAAAATTTCAGCATGGGTTTCACGCCACCTCTGTGGCAGGCAGACTCTGATTTCCCTGTCCTGCCTAGAGCTGAGTGCTTCAATCAGAGTTCCATTTAAAAGCAGCCTCAACACTCCCCAGCCATTTCTTCTAGGTTCAAGAATGAGGATGGCAACAAAGAAATCAGTCTCAGAGACTTCCCTCATCAGAATGCTTGATGCCATGGAATTATGTTGTGACAATCTGTACCCACATACAGGGAGGAGACCAGCTAACAGTGATGCCAACTCAGCATGGAGGCGATGGCAGTGATGGCCAATATCAAGTTCTCGCAAAGGAAGAAAAGGTTGAATGATTTCCTCCATTCTGCCAGGGTAAGTCACTCTTTTCATCACTTTCAACTCACAAACCCAGTATACACCCATCACTCACTCCCACCTTGAGGGACATCACCACTCCTTCTCTCATGCATATCTTCATCTGCCCTGTAGGTCAACTCTTCCTCACCTCCCTGCTCCCTGCTCCCAATCTCCTTCCACACATGCCAGGCTTTATCATCTGCTCTAGCATGTTCCTGCTCACGTTCTCTCCATTTGTCTTCATGTAGGACAAGCTAGTACCTAATAAAAAGGAGAGATTCCAGATGGTGGAAGGTGCCTGAATTAAAAATGTTCACTAAGTTTGAGGAGAGAAGCCTTCAGCTGGCCAGGGAGAAACTTGATCGCATTTGCATTGAGGGTGAGGTGAGGTTACTGGCAACAAGGCAAATGAGGATCCAGTATGGCATCATCCAGCACACCAACCTGATGTGAGTTATGTCTCCCGTATCTGAAGACCGCTGCCTTGCATGGTGGAAATCTCCTTTCCCCGGACATCTACCAGCCAGGCATGAAACCCCATCACAGAGACCAGCAATGAGGATTTCTCAAAGTGGAAGTGGAAAATCCATCACAACTTTCACCCATACCTTGCACAAGCACAGACATACACACCTCTATGAAACTTGGTTATAGAAAGGCCACGGGATCGCACTCTGCTGCGTATCTCACTCTCTCTAATCCACAGCAGGCAGGGCAGGGATATTCAATGGTGCCGGCACTTGAAGGATTGCTGGAGGCCAGGAATTTGCTGAAGCTTAGATGTGGCCCAGTCAGTTGCTTGAGCTCCAAAGGCAATTTGGAGAACATTTGGAAGGGATAATAGCTACACTGCCTGGATTGAAAGGCAGCAGTGCTAACCATGCTGCCCCAGAATGAAGCAATACCAATGGGATGGCATGATGGCACAGTGGTTAATACTGCTGTCTCACAGTATCAGGAACCCAGATTCAATTCTGGCTTTGCATCACTGGCTGTGTGGAGTCTGCACATTCTCCTTGTGTCTGCATGAGTTTCCTCTAGGGATACTCCGGTTTTCTCCCAAATCTGTGCGGGTTAGGTGAATTGGCCATGCTAAATTAATCCTGATGTCAAGGGATTAGGGTGGGGTTACAGGAATAAGGCCTGAAGAAGGGTGAGACTGTAGTTGGTGCAGACTCGATGGGCCAAATGGCCTCCTTCTGCACTGTAGGGATTCTATTCTATTCTGTGATGCTGAGGTGATAGTGCCAACACTCGAAAGCAACTACATTAACACAGTGAGAGTGGTAGCTGCAATGAAGACCTTGTTCCAAGACTTCTGTGCTGCATTGGTGCAGGACATTCTTCCATGGTGCAGGCACTCATGATTGCCCATGAGTGTCAACACAAGTGGGCATGGGGCTTCTCAAGGTCACTCCAGCTGCCCCTCTATCCCATTGAGTAAACCAGGGCTCTTGGAATACCCATATGGAGGAGGGGAAGCCGAAGACCATCCACACAGGTGACACTGGGAGTGTTCCACCCATCTGATCCTCTCTTCTTCCATCTGCTTCAGCTTCAGTTCCATACAGCGAGGAGAGAATGGCACCCACACACTGCAGGGCCCCTAAAGAAGGCCAGGACCCTCAAGGTCTCAGCCCTCCAGAGGACATCTGCTAAGGTCACCCCAGGTAGCAGGATGTGGCAGATGGCAGGCTGCCCCAACTACTGCTGTGAATCCTTGCTGGTGGCCTCACTCTGCTCTGAGTCAGCGGTGTCCCATGATAAACAGCACACTTTGCTCTGAACTCCCCTCAGAAGTGAGTTCACAGGTTCCCGTCTTTTCAAAGCTGTTGTACATGGCACCATCATGATGTCACATTTGAAGATGGAGACCATGGGAATGTCTGAAAATGATCTGTGAATGGAAATGAGGTTACCCAGTTGCGTGGCAAGTAACTGTTACATCACTGGCAGGAGGTAGCAACTAGTGCAATGAGACTTCTCACCACTTAAAACGCGATTTGGGTCTCTCACGAGGACTTCCAATCCTGTCGCTATTCCTGCCTGAGGAAAAAAGCTAACAGTTTGATCAGCATGAACCAAATGAGAAAAGTTAGAAAGAGTGGCTTTAGAGTTGCTGATTTCTTGCTCACATATGTCCTATTTCTGTTACCTAGTTATCCTTCAATATAATACGTCTTAATGTTCAGAGCATAAATTTTACATTGGATCATGAAAAATGCCTACAAAAAATCCATGTATACAGCAAATAAATAAAAACTCCTCACATCCACTACCCCCCACCCTTCTCAATTTCTAATTTACATGACGTCCTTTGGCAACATCAGCCAAACGTACAAAGGGATGGCACAGTGGCATGGTAGGCAGCATGTTGGCACAGTGGTTAACACGGTTACCTCACAGCGCCAAGGACCCAGGTTCAATTCAAGCCTTGAGTCCCTGTCTATGCAGAGTTTGCATGTTCTCCCTGGTTCTGCATGGGTTTTCTCCAGGTGGTCCGGTTTCCTCCCACAGTCCAAAGATATGTGGGTTAGCCATGCTAATTTGACTTTAATTTCAGGGGATTAGTGGAATAAATATGTGGGGTTATCGGGATAGGGCCTGAATGGGATTGTTGGTACAGATTCGATAGGCCGAATGGCTCCTTCTGAGCTGTAGGGATTCTATGATTCTACAGCATGCATTCTCACTGACAGTACCCAGCTTTACCTTATCACCACCTCTCTAAACCCTTCCATTGTTTCTGCATTGTTAACTTACTTGTTCGAAATCCAATACTGGATGAGCAGAGTTTTCTTCCAACATGAAATTGGGAAGACCAAAGCCAGTGCCTCCATTTCCTAGCCATTAACTTCATCCATCTCCCTGGTAACAGTTTGACATTGAAGTCAGCACATTTGTACCTTAAGATGAGCTTGAGGCCGTGGGTGGGATTTTAGCCTCCCCTCAACCCAAAAACATAAAATTCCACCCGAGATCAATGGACCTTCCCATTGGCTGCCCTTTCCTCATTCCGATTTCCATGGTGGGCAGGGCAGTAAAATTCCAGCCCACGTGTCTAGGTCATCACTGAGACTACCCTTATGAATGGTGAGCAATCAGCCAAGACAGTGTTGGAATAATTAGGTAGCAAAATTATGGATAGAAAAGTGACAATCATTATTGTTTAATTTGCATTAAGTGCCGCTTATTGTATAATCTAATATAAACATCCAATATTATATCCTGTCTTTTCACTATTGGTTTTACTCACATTTTATGGTAATTATTATTGTGAATTTGTGGTATCCAAATCGCAATTCAGTCCTCGGCTTAACTCATCTGAAGCTGGTATCCAATATTGTTGCTAACTTGAAGTTTTATTATTCCAATTCATTACTGGCTGGCCTCCCAACATCCAGCATTAGTAAATTTCCAATCATTCAAAATGTTGCACTACCTGCGTCCTAACTCACTCCAAGTCTCACTCAGCCATCATTACTGCACTCATCGATCAACATTTTATTGCTGGTTAAGTATTGCCTCCGTTTGCAAATTCTCATCCTTAATTTCAAAATCCTTCCATGTCTTTTGCCCCCTCCATACCTTTGTGATTAGCCTTACAATCTTGTGAGATATCTGCAATCTTCTGGCCTCTTGCATATGCCTGAGTTTAATCATTTCACCATTGACAGTCATGTCTTCAACAGGACTGGTATTTCCTTACTAAACTTGCCAGTCTCTCTTTTGCCCTTCGAACACTCCTTAAAACCTACCTCTTTGATCAAGCTATTGATCAGCTATCTGGTAGCACCTTACATGTCTCAATACTGAACTTTGATTAATAATCCTCCTGTGAAGTCCATATGTTAAAGGCAATTTTTAGAACATAGAACATAGAACATTACAGCACAGAACAGGCCCTTCGGCCTTCGATGTTGCGCCGACCAATTAGGAAAAAGCCATGACCCTCCAAACTAAACCATTCCCTTTTCGTCCATAAACTTATCTACTAATGTCTTAAACGCCACCAAACTTGGCGCATCTACAACTGCCGCAGGCAGGGCATTCCATACCCTAACCACCCTCTGGGTAAAGAACCTACCTCTGATACCCATCCTATAACTACCACCCCTTAATTTAAAGCTATGTCCCCTCGTGCTAGCTTTCACCATCCTAAGAAAAAGGCTATCACTGTCCACCCTATCTAAACCTCTAATCATCTTATATGTTTCAATAAGGTCTCCTCTTAGCCGCCTTCTTTCTAACGAAAACAACCTCAAATCCCTCAGCCTCTCTTCATAAGACCTGCCCTCCATACCAGGCAACATCCTGGTAAACCTCCTCTGTACCCTCTCCAATGCCTCCACATCTTTCTTATAATGTGGGGACCAGAACTGCACACAATACTCCAAGTGCGGCCGCACTAGAGTTTTGTACAGTTGCAACATGACGTTGCGGCTCCGAAATTCAATCCCCCTACCAATAAAAGCTAAGACTCCATATGCCTTCTTAACAACCTTATCGACTTGATTGCCAACTTTCAGGGATCTATGCACATATACACCAAGATCCCTCTGTTCATCAACACTATTAAGAGTCCTACCATTAGCCCTATACTCTACACATTTGTTATTCCTGCCAAAGTGCATTACCTCACACTTTTCCACATTAAACTCCATTTGCCACCTCTCGGCCCAGCTCTGCAACTTGTCCAAGTCTCTCTGCAAACTATAACACCCCTCTTCACTATCTACCACTCCACCGACTTTAGTGTCATCTGCAAATTTACTAATCCATCCTTCAATACCCTCATCCAGATCATTTATAAAAATTACAAACAGCAGGGGCCCCAAAACAGATCCCTGAGGTACACCACTTGTAACCGAACTCCACGATGAATATCTCCCATCAACCACCACCCTCTGTCTTCTATCTGCTAGCCAATTCCTAATCCAATTAGCTAAATCACCCTCAATCCCATACATCTGCATTTTCTGCAGAAGCCTTCCATGGGCCACCTTATTGAACGCCTTACTAACGTCCATATGTACCATATAAATATAAGATTATATATATACCATATGTACTAAATAAAAGTTTTGCAGATTGTTTACTATATTTACTACAGAAGGTGTAGCAATATCATAGAACCCCTACAATGTAGAAGGAGGCCATTCAGCCCACTGAGTCTGCACTGACTCTCTGACAGAATATTTTATTTATTATTTATTTGTCACAAGTAGGCTTACATTAATACTGCAATGAATTTACTGTGAAAATCCCCGAGTCCCCATACTCTGACACCTGTTTGGATACACTGAGGGAGAACTTAGCATGGCCTATGAATCTAACCAGCACTTTTGGACTGAGGGAGGAAACCTGCACTCGGAGGAAACCCACACAGATATAGGGAGAATGTGCAAATTCTACGCAGACTGTCACCCAAGCTGGGAATCGAACACGGGTCCCTGGGACTATGAGGCAGCAGTGTTAGTCACCGTGCCATCCTATCCCTGTAACTCCATCAGATAGAATTATATAAGATCATATAAAGCTTCTTCTAAAGTTTCTAATAATCTATTGAGATTATTTTATTCATGTAGGTGTCGCTGACTGGGCCAGCATTTATTGTTCAACCCTAACTGTCTTTGAGAAGGAGATGGTGATCTGCCTTTTTGAACTGCTCAGTAAGAATTTAGCAACACCAATTTATAATCCAACCGATTTATTTGATAGTAAAAAAGCGAGCTTTCAACTCCTGTGTCTTCTTCAGGCAAATGCAGTGTTCTGGTCTGCAATAGCACACATCAGCACAGACAGTTAGAGATTGCTGATTAGAATGCGAATCCTTACATCTAACCTGCTATTCAAGTGTTAAAGTGGCTAACAATGTGTGTGAAGGGAATCCTGAGCATTGGTTAGAGAATTGTGTATTTTCTCCAGACAGCACAGTAAGTGAGGTTTTTTGCTAACCCAGGCAAGTTACGGGGGTTACAGATAGTGTGTCATGAAGCCAAGATCCCTGTTAAGACCGTCCTCATGTGTGCGGAGCTTGGCTATCAGTCTCTGTTCAGCGACTCTGCGCTGTCGTGTATCACGAAAGCCCCCTTGAAGAACATTTGAACTGCTGCAGTCCAGGTGAAATGAGTTTTAGTCTACTTTTTAAATGGGATATTCTTTATTTCCCCATCCTGGCCATGATTCTCTGCTTTATTTAAAGCTCTGGTGTCTGGTTGCCCCTCTTCTCATGGCTCCAGCCTTTACCAAAGTCCAACAGCAGAATATTGTTATTTTTGGTTTTAGATTTGAGATTGTTGCCAAACAAACAATTTATGACTGATCCATCGATGTGATGGAAGCAAAAAGCATTGGAAGCTGAGAACACCAGTAAAATTCACAAGCTATCAGAGAGGTAATCAATAGTGGATATAAATTTCCAGCGAGGGTAGTAGATGCATGGTGAATTGGCACATGTGCTGGTATCTGATTTGATTTATTATTGTCACATATATTGGCACACAGTGAAAAGTATTATTTCTTCCATGTTATACTGACAAAGCATATAGTTCAGAGGGTATATAGGAAGAAGGAAAGGCCATGATGAAGAATGTAGCGTTACAGTCATAGCTAGGGTGTAGAGAAAGATCAACTTAATTTAAGGTAGGTCCATTCAAATATCTGATGACAGCAGAGAAGAAGTGTTCTTGAGTTGGTTGGTACGTGATCTCAGACATTTATATCTTTTCCCGACAGAAAGTGAAAGAGAGTATGGGCGGGATTTTCCAGCCTTGCTTGCCCCAAAACTGGAAAGTCCCGTCCGAGGTCAATGGATCTTTCCACAAGTCCACCTCTCATCTGCTCCAATTCCCGTGGCGGGTGGGATGGTAAAATTCGCCCCAGTACTCAGGGTGTGCAGGGTCCTTGATTATGCTGGCTGCTTTTCCAAGATGTAGGGATGCCAGTGTTAGACTGGGGTAAACTTAGTAAAGTTTCACAACACCAATTTTAAATCCAACTAATTTATTTGATAGTAAATTCGCGAGCTTTCGACACTATGTGCCTTCATCAGGCAAATTTCCAAGGTCAGTGGATGGGGGGCTGGTTTACATGATGGACTGGGCTCTGTTCACAGTGCTTCGGAAGTACTGAAATGGGAGACTTTGGACTCAGCCAATAATGCAGTGTTGGTCACAGAGCTTCATTTAATGGGAGTGTACACAGTGAGGAGAGGGCAGCTCTGCCCTCATGGTTTTCTGGGCATCTTCAACACAAATTGCAAATTTATACTCATAACTCATTTGCACAAACTTCTCAAGTCGACACTCACATTAACCACATTTATACCAGCCCTGATCCCACACTGCACTGATCCAGTGTTTACACCAAGCCCATGCTTTGATCATTCCCCAGTCCTTGTTGCCTGCTGAGTTTCCCTTTGTTTAAGCAGCATGGTATGTCATGTTTATTTGCGCCCTGTAATCAAATTAGCTCACATTCTTTGCAGTGGTAGATTAAAAGTTCAGGCACTGGCTTCCGGCTAAGGTTGTTTATCATTTTGCTGGTATGCAAGTCAGACTCCTGATTTATGGGAATGGCAGCTTTTTCCGCCTTGCACAATGTCCAAAGAAGCCTTTTTTTTGTGTGTGTGTGTTTGAACCTAGGCTAAAGCACTCCGTTGTCTTGCTTCTGGCATACAGCAGCCCCCAGTAATGTTGTACAGTGTTTGACTGCAAGTGTACAGATTTTGCAGCTTGCTGTTTCCACTGTGGATGACTCAAGTTCCAACCTATACGACTGTTATAGACAGTTAGTTTCATATTGTAAATAATGGTGGGCAAATGCCTTATAAGGTCGGAGCAGCTGAGGGAGTCTGAGCTTCAAGAAGCTGGAAAGCAGAGAGCTATGAGTAGCCCATATACGGACAAAGCCTGGAATTCATCGAGAGAGTCTCAGGGAGTAAGCATTCCCTTCATTGTAGCCCCACCTCGTGTTACAGAAGCAGCCTTACAGCCACTGATCCTTCGTGCTATGTAAGGAGCTTTCTCAGCAGCCTGACCTCAGACAAATATCCCACCCCCTCATCTCTCCCAACTTTGCCCTAAGGAACCTCTCAACCTTTTGAGAAATTCCTGTCTCTGTGGCAGAGCCTGATGCTTGAAAAACATCACCAGGGACCCATATTCAATTCTGGCGTTATGTGACTGTGTAGAGTTTGCATGTTCTCCCTGTGCCTGCCCGTATTTCCTCCCAGTTCTCTAGTTTCCTTCCACACGCCAAAGATATGCAGACTAAGTGGATTGGCCATGCTATCTTGTCCCTTAGTGTCCCAAGATGTGTAGGTTAGATGGATTAGCCATGGTAAATGTGTAGGGTTACGGGGATAGGACAGGGAAACAGTCTGGGTAAGATACTCTTTCAGAGAGTCAGTGCAGACTCAATGGGCCAAATGGCCTCCTTCTGCATTGTGAGGATTCAATGACCAGGTGCCATACAGAGCATGATAGAGTCAATGAAGCAGGAGTATCAGGTACTGGGTGTATTACACTGTCGGAAAAATTGCTGGTGAAGCTGTGAAAATGTCTATAATTATAGGGCTGGTTTGAAGACTTGGAGAGAAGGGGAGAGAGCACACAAAGACTGGTCAATGGCTCTGTTAAGGAGCAGGCAGTGAGTGGGTTATCTAATGTAGTTGCAGCAAAATCCTGGATCAGTGGAGAAAAATACTTACTTCATATTTCCAAGCCCTGTGCCTTCACTTATGACTCACTCAAGTAACTTTTGATAATAAATTTCAGAAGTCTAGGGGTCATTTCACTGCCTGGCGGGATTGGGAGGAAGACAGTTAAAATTACCACTTAACCGTCCAGAAAACCAAACACTCTTCCAATTTTAACTTGCTCTACTGAGCAGATGGCAAGACTCCCAGTCAGAGCTGTCCAGATCCATCAAGATCCACTACAATTTTAATTGGTGACTTAGTGCGGGACTCAGAAACAGGTGCTTTTAAAAATAAATATATGTAATTTTTACTTGGAAGGGAAAATTAAGCCTTCTCTTTTGTGAGCTCAGCCCCACTCATGTATAGAAGCCACTCTCCTCCAGCAACTCCTACCCAGGAACCAACCTCATCATTGGAATTTCTGTTGGTATGAAATGGGTCAATGGGATTGAAATATTCCTCACCATTTTTCTTTCTCTCTTTCTGCAGCCTTTATTCTGAAACAATGTTGTCTAATATGCCATCCACCACCCTCGTGTGGCTAATTGGGAATCCAGATGTGGTTTACTAGGTTTCCATTCAGTAAAATAAGGTATTTAATATTATTGACGTGAAATCTTAAATACTCATTTGCACAGTATGTTCATGTGCATTTTTATTTTTATTTAAATATATGAAAGTGAAGTATTCTTACCTACATGGTGTCCAACGCATATATTAAAACTAAGGCAAGTTGCAAAAATGGTGTTAGTACAGCGAGAACACAAGTTAGCAGTGTGATGGAATACTCTCCCCTTGCCTGGATAAAAGTGCAGCTCCAACAACACTCAAGAATCTTGACACCATCCAGGACAAAGCAGCCCGTTTGAATGGGACACTACCTTCAAGTTCCATCCACCGCCAATATGCACAATGGCAGCAGTGTGTCCCATTTACAAGATGTAGTGCTGCAACTCATTGAGTCTCCTTCTTCAGCATCTTCCAAACCCATGACCTCAACCACCCAGGAGGTACAAGGGCAGCCGATACACGGGAATACCATCACCTTAATTTTCTTCATTCTGGCTGGGTTAGAAATCTGGAACTATCTTTCTAAGAATTTGTATACTTAAATAAAATAGACATCAGTGGTTAAAGAATTACCTTCTCAAGAGTAATTAGGGATGGGTAACAATGCAGTGTTCTAGCTGGCAGAATGAAAGATTGTGTTAAAAACTCGCTTACCTCAGAATGCAGGCTGTTTTTCTCTAACACAGCACCCTCCATCCCAACACAGTCTTTCATTTCTAATCTGCTGAATCCCTCATCCCCAACCTTTGGTTCTGCCTCACCCCACACACACACACACACACACACACACACACACACACGCACACACGCACACACACACACTCTCTCTCTGATAGAGCCTTGTCTCTCTCCTTTTCTGTCCCTCCCCTGCCCTCTGTTTCTCTCTTTCATCTGCTGCTGTTTCTTTCCCTGCTTTCCCCCTCTTTCTTGTTGCTCTTTTACTTCTTGGTCTCTCCCTTTCTCTCTCTCTCTCCCCCGCACCCCCTCCAATCTTGAATCCCCCCCACTCCAGCCCCCTCCGGCCACACCTCCCCCACTCCCACCAGCCTTCACCAAGGGTCTTGTCTCTCTCCTTTACCTCCTGATCTCTGACCCTGTGTCCCCTGATCTCTGTCTGTCTCTTTTTCTCTCTTTTTTTCTATTCTTGATGTCTCTGTAATCTTCCCCTTTTCTCTCTGTCTCTTTAACCCCTGGTCTCTGTCTCTATCTCTCTCAATTTCATTCCTTGTTCATGACACTCACTCATCCCTGGTCTCTGAGTATGTTCAGCCTCTATTTACAGTTCTCTCTCTCCAGGGTGGGATTTTATGGCCTTGCTCGAGCGAAACTGGAGATTCTCGTCCTTTGTCCTACCCTCGCCCGCTCCAATTCCGTGGCGGGGTGAGGCAGTAGAATTCCGGCACAAGTCTCCTATTAATAATTCCAACTTTCTGTTCGAAAAACTCCATTAAGCTATTCCATAGTGCCTTAATGTGCTAGAAAAAATTAAAACAGTGGAACTAATAATGGTCTGGAGAAAGAATGACCCAGAACCTCTTGAATATTAAACAGCATAAAATCATAACATTCAATAGTCATGACGCAGGAACAGTAACTGTGTGAGAAAGGAATTGATTCATCTACATTTCACTTTATATTAGAGATGGAATTTAATAGTCAGCTGCTAATGAAAACCAGAAACAAAACATGTGAAACTCTGCTGTTCTTAATTATTTGAATGTTCCTCTGCATTGATTGTCTTTTTACTGCTGTCTGTATTGGATCAGGGTGGCTGTGGCAACACCAATGCTCCATGATAAAGTTGGTGAAACAGCAACACCATGGCAACAAATATTAATGGAAGGACAGGACAAGCAAGCGTAGATATAAAAAACGATTGTGCAAGCAGTAATGATAGTTGTTGCTTTGCTGTTGATCCTTGATGAGATATAGTGGTTGTATATTCTGGGGATGTATTTATCTCTGATACGTAAATAATTATTAGGGCCTCTGGGAAGAATGAAAAGCTCGGAAATCTCTTCCGCATTGATTTTTCTCACCATCCTGGCTATGACTGTAACACTACATTCTGCACCGTCTCCTTTCCTGCTCTATGTATGATATGCTTTGTGTTGCATGCAAGAAACAATACTTTTGGCTGCGTAACAATTCATGTGACAATAATAAATCAAATCAAATCAAAGATGCTGTTGTCCCCTCATCTGCTTCCAGTTAACGACAATGTAATAAAAGAGGTAACAGTGGGGAGAGCAGGATATTACAGAGCTGGACGTGGTATCTGGAAAACTGGGTTTGTCAATGGGCATCTCTATACATGTTTCCAGCATTGTCCATCCCAGATCCATCAGAATAACAGTGGCATAAGGCTATAGCACTGGAATGGCGCTGAGCTGGGGGCATTCAGATGCTAATAATTTTGCGAGCCTTCTGTGTCAAATGTTGAGGCCTTCACAAGGCCAGTAATTGATTAAAGGGGTTCATGTAGCTATAATGTGGAGGTCCCATCGTTGGACTGAAGTAGGCACAGTAAGAAGTCTCACAACACCGGGTTGAAGTCCAACAGGTTTATTTTGTAGCTATAAGTAAGGATATGAGGAATACACTGTAGCTGTAGTATTCAGACTGACTCCTCCAGCTTGGAGCTGAATAATCTGGACTGCTTCCGAGCAGTTACTGCTGCCAGTGTATAATTTTTAATGTGGAGATGCCAAACAGGAAGACATACGTGGTTGCATTGCAATCCATCAGTAAGTCATTCAGAAGGGCTGGCTGCCAGAGGGCACCCTGTTTGACGGTGAGCTCATTGCACAACAATCTTGCCACCATGGAAGGAAATGCCCAGAGAACCTGGCAGGCAGCAGAGGAGATCATCGCCAGCAGAGCAACGTCCGGAGGGCATGGATGCAATGCCAAAGTAAGTTGTGATTTGGCTAGACAAAAAAAGCAACTGTGAACTTTAAAATATAAATATAAAGCTGTTTATGAGCACCTTGGCAACGACCTAGTGTATCATGTCACACAATGTAAGGTGCTCCTTCAAGCTGCACAGTGTAAGTTTGCAGACTCTCACATCCAGTTCAGCATATCTCTTCAAATCTGCACACACTCCATATCTGAGAGTATCTAATGCACAGAAGCAACAACAGCAACCTCAACTTCACCACACCTCCCTCTTCATATGGGTGATGACAGCTTGCTGCTGTAGGGTGCCCAGACATAGTTGTTACTAATATAGGTAGTATGTTCTCTGAAGGAGAACACAGCTTTGACAGAAAGCAGGCCCTTTGACAGAAAGCAGCCCATCGCTAATGGAGCAGGAGCTACAGCATTGGTATCGACACTGTTGAGGAAAGGAGCAGACAACAGGAAGAATTAAGTTTGAGAGGAATGGAGGAGATGGTGAAATGGTGGGCAAATCCATATTGAGGGATCATAGAGTCATAGAGTTTTACAGCATAGAAAGAGACTCTTTGGTCATCATGTCAGCAGCAGCCATCAGACACCTATCCTAATCCCATTTTCCAGCATTTGGCCTGCAATCTTATATATTATGGCATTTCAAGTGCTCATCTAAATGTTTCTTAAATATTGTGAGGGTTCCTGCCTCTACTGCTTTTTCAGGCAGTGAGTTCCAGATTCTCACCACCTTCTGCGTGAAGAAAATTTTCCTCACATCTCCTATAAATCTCCTGCACTTTAACGTAAATCTATGCTCCTTAGTTATGGACCCCTCTGCTAAGGGGAAATGTTCCTTCCTATCCACCCTGTTTATGCCCCTCATAATTATATACACTTCAATCAGTTTTCCCTCTCCCCCTCAGCCTTTACTGCTCCAAGGAAAACAACCCAAACCTATCCAGTCTCTTTTGATAGAGGAAACGCTCCAGCACAGGTAACATCCTGATGAAGCTCTGCCCCCTCTTTAGTGCAATCACTTCCTTCCTACAGTGTTGTGACTAGAACTGCAACACAGTACACAGTACTGCATCTGAAACCTAACCAGCATTTTATATAGTTTCATCTTAACCTCCCTTCTCTTATATTCAATGTCTTGGTTAATAAAGGCATGTATCCCACATGACTTCTTAACCACTTACCTATCACACTGTCTTCCGACATCTATAGACATGCACACCAAGTTCCCTCTTACCCTCTATACTTCCTGGGGTTCAGCCATTCATTAAATATTCCCTTGACTTTTTAGTCCTCCCAAAATGCATTACTTCACTTTTCAGGGTTAAATTCCATTTGCCATTGTTCTGCCCATTTAACCAGCCCATCTATATTGTCCTGTAATCTACAGTTTTGTTCCTCACTTTGGCTCACCACTCTCTTTCCCAATTCTACTATTTGTTGGATATGTCAATACTAATCACTTACTATGCAACGTACAAATGATTTTATTAATCCTTCAGCGTATCTTAAGATCAACTGCAATTGTTGTTATGATTGCCCCTCTTGATATCTTCATAGAAGTGGCACAGCTCTGTAAAAACCTGTAGAAAATACCCCCTGACTCCAGTACTTGGCATGCTGGAGCTCCTTATATGTCCATCTACATGAGGAGTTGGTTATAGATAGATAACATGAAAAAAAAGGAGGGTATCATTGAGCACAGTGGGTCAGAAGCAGGAGATGGAGAAAGGCGAAGAAAACAAGTTCTGTCATAAGAGGACGCATAGCATCTTCCTCCAGCAACCACCCACGCAGCCCATATCTCTGCTTCCAAATGAAGCCAGTTTTGTAGAGAAAGGATAGACTGTTGTAGCTATTGGGTGATGTGCCTAGCGGAAAGATTGTGACAAGTGTGGAGGAGTTTGCATTCCTTCCCCCTCATTCCTAGTTAAGTCAATGTTGTCATTCCAACTCCTGAGATGACTACCCAATTTGCAACTGCCGGAGCAATGGTGCAATGGCAAAAGAGTGAGAAAGCCACAAGGTTCCTCCTCAATGATTCCCACGTCTCTGCCTCAGAGCCTCTATCCAGCCCATTGAGTGATCTGGTGAAGACACTGTGCAAGTCCCTTTCAGCTGTGGAATCTTGAACAACCATAGCAGGAGCCTGATCTTCCCTTATCTTTCCATTCCGTGGAAAATGCCAATGATGGGCCGAAGGGCCTGTTTCCTGTGCTGTGTTGTTCTTTGTTCTTTGATCTTTGATGCAATTGAAGTTGTTTGCGCTTCCGTCAGAGAAGATTGTCATTCTGTACAAGCTGCAATGACTGCATTGAAAGCTGCAACCTCAGTCACCAGAAGCTGCAAGATGTCAGGCTGTGGAAATCATCAGCAGGAACTGATCAACCTTTCCACATGGAAGAGGATGTGTTCCAGACTCTGCAATAAGCCATGGAGCAAAGTAACAGTGGACATTGCTGTGTAATGTCTAACCTTACACACTGTCTTTCCATTCCACCAAACAGCTTCATTGTACCCATCGGCCTTCCTTTGAAGCTTGGCCCTCTGAGCTATTCATTTGATTTCTCTACAGCAGAATTAATGTGTTAGAAACATGGAAAATAGGTGCAGGAGTAGGCCATTCGCCCTTTAAGCCTATAATATGATCATGGTTAATCATGCATTTTCAGTATCCTACTCCTGCTTCCTCTCCAGTGGAAACATAGAAAATGTTAACTTATACCCTCAGAAAGACAGCAGCTGTGATGTCTCCTCCACTCTATGTGGCTGCTGTTCTAGTGCTCAATGCTTCCCCGTGTTAAAATCTCTCCTCTAACCTACACTAAGCTATGCATGTTGCTAGTTCCTGAGTTGGATGCTCTGCACTCTTCTCCTCCTCCACTGGTGATTATGGGTCAGAGTGGGGTGTTGGGGGTGGATGGGGTGTTGCTACTACACTAACTCTGGGTATAGAGTGTAAGGTGGATAATGCTCCTGGGAGCCTGTGATGATAAAGCTGTAATATTTCTGGTGCAGTGCATGTGGATACCACAGGGGAATGTGTGTGAAGAAACCACATCAAAGTTTGGAGTGAGGATAGCTTTGGAGGAATTAGGAATCAGGAACAGTTATACATCTGTAAAGAAGCAGGAATAGCTATGTAATTATAAGCGATTTGCTCTCTTCTCTGCCTGTGACTGGAGTGTATCTCACTCTCCTTAGGGACAATGATCTCATGCAGAGATGGAGTTCCTTTGCTGGTTCCACCTGTTATGTGTTGCAGTGGAATCAAAGCAATGATGATTGTAAATAACAACCGATCAGTGTGCTTGGCTAAAGAGTTGGGAGATGTTTCTGAGGTGTGAATAGTAGTTGTGAAAGATGCAATAGTGTAGGGTGAGTGAGTGTCAGTGTCTAGTTAAATGGTGGATGAAGTATGCTGATATAGCAATGCTGGTGATGGAACAGTTACTAAACAGTACACTTACGTTATGGGACCACTTGTACAAAGTCATTAAATTTCTTGCAGCAATGGAGTCTGACTTGGGGTTAGGGTTCCCGGCTGTTACCTTTTGGGCAATCTCCTCCAACATCCGCTGTGTTAGCTGCCTCTGTGAGCTACACCAGCAGTGCAGGTAAAAGATATCCTTCCTCCTCTGCACTTCCTTTACCCGGATTTACTCCCTTGTCTGAGAAACTGGGTCCTCCTCCCTACATCTGAGAAAGTATTCCACATTAGCTTCCCACGCACTTGTGTACTCCACACTTTCAATGGAAATAGGTGAGTACAAGGCACATATACAACTCCAGGATAATTCTGTCTAATCAGTGTTTGAGTGCTAAACCTGTAGTTTAAAGTTTATTTATTAGTAGGCTTACATTAATACTGCAATCAAGGTACTGTGAAAATCCCCTAGTTACCACAGTCCAGCATCTATTCGGGTACACCGAGGGAGAATTTAAGATGGCTAATGCACCTAACCTGCACACCTTTTGGATAGTGGGAGGAAACTCATGCAGACACAGGGAGAATGTGCAGATTGTACAGACAATGACCCAAGCCAGGAATCAAATCTGGATCCCTGGTGCTGTGAGGCAGCAGGGCTAACTACTGTGCCACTATACCATGAAGTTGTTGGTTTCATTGTCTGCAATCATGTGCAAATCGTGATAATCATCGGTTAAAGCTTAAAAGTTTATTTATTAGTGCCACAAGTAGGCTTACACGAGCACTGCAATGAAATTACTGTGGAAAATTTATCTGAAAATAAGCTGCTAAATACACATTTTCAAACCCTTCATGGGATGTGGGTGCCACTAGATGGGCCAGTATTTATTGCTTATCCTTGAGGATGTTTAAGAGTCAACCACATTGTGGTGAGTCTGTAGTCATAAGTAGATGAGACCAGGTGAGGATGACAGAGTTTCTTCCCCAAAGAACTTTAGGGAGTAAAGTGGGTTTTTATATCAGTGGTTTTGTGGTCATCATTAAACTTTTTAATTCCAGCACTTTTTACTGAATTCAAATTTCACCATCTGCCATGCTGGGATTGGAACCTGGGTCTGCAGAGATTTACCCTGGGTTTCTGGCCCAGTGACAACACCACAACACCATCTCCTCCCTATACCCATTTAGTAACTGGTTCACCTTTTCCCCAAAATAACTCCATAGAGATTCAGAGATATTTTTATGAAAAGTTTTCAGAGTCCCTCCCTCACATATTTACACATGAGTAAGACCATAGGAGGTACACAAGTAAATAAATATATTTGAAGCTTCCTCAGCTAAAGGCATTGGTCTTATTATTGAGATTTAAGGCTTTTGAATTGGTTAGCCTTTTATTCGATTAATCAGTCATTACAGCTCCATGTGCTGCATCTGCTGTTCCCTACGTGACTTGCCTTCAGGGAGACTGGAAGTGCTTGTGATAATTACAGTCCAATCAATGATGGATATCAGAATGAAACCCTGACATTTTCACTTTAAACAGCTCACTCATTCGACAGACAACCAACTTTATTTATTTTTGTTTCTGAAAAGGGTTGGCAGAAGTTATTTGATTATCTGCTTATAAGTTATATACAAGAGGGCTGCTTTCTATAATGAGATCTGGGTAAATGTTTCCCTTTATCTCTGTGCTGCCCCGACCCTGCTGCAGTTTTGTCTCTGACTGTCTGAACGTTACTACTTCCTGGTCAGGTGCAGGCCCAGAAGAACAGGCTGTCTGCCATTAGTGCCAGTGTGATTCACTGTCACCTGTGAGGCAGAGGATTGTGGGTGAAACCTAACTCCAGAGGCCTGAGCACAAAATTGAGGCAGAATAGTCAGAAAGTGCTGCTCTGTCGGTGTTATGGCATCGCCAATAGATTTCAGACTTTGTTGAGGACAGAAGGTATTTCTTAATAAGAGAAATTAGGTACAGAAGTTGTAGCTCTATGCTGCCTTTGAGCAGAGTTACAGTCATTACATGCTTACAATATGGCTTCCAGATGTATTCTGCTTGAGAGTCTTCCATTCTCTGGGATGACCACTTAATCTCAGTTCCATTGGTCCTCAAGTCAGGTGACTGTCTTTTGCTCAAGTGTTTTAAAGATTCAGAAATTTGCCTTCATATGAGTCAAACTATCTTCTGATACCAACTAGGTAAATGGAAAAGAACCCCTACTGCAGAATACTGGCTGCAGGGCTAGGAGGTAACAACTATGCTTGTTTAAATCTGCTGGGGTGGCATGGTGGCATAGTGGTCAGAACTGCTGCCCACAACTCCAAGAACCCGAGTTCAATTCCCAGTTTGGGTCACTGTCTGCATGGAGTCTGCACGTTCTCCCCATGTCTGCATGGGTTTCCTCCTGGTGTTCCAGTTTCTTCCCACTAACCAAAACATGTGCATTGTCTATGCTAAATTCTCCCTCAGTGTACCTGAACAGGTGCTGGAGTGTGGTGACTAAGGGATTTTCATAGTAATGTAACATAAAATGGGTGTAGTTTTATGGCTGATAAAATTGGATATCCTAAATTAAAGAATTGGAATAATAAAATTCAAACAGTCAAACTTCAGGCAGGCTAGTTGTACAATTCACAAACTTGTCTGTGGCTGGCTCATCAACCTCCTATCAAAGGTCGTTGCACCCTGCTGGTACTTAGCAAGAGATCATTGCACCACATTGAAATATATCAACCTATTGTTAGAAGTCCAGATAGGGCCAGACTTTCTGTCACTGAGAGTTCCTGCAGTTGGCTTAATCTGATAACAGGTCACATGTCAGCAGCAGCATGGAGATGGACACCTGGGGGCAGACCCTGGTATCCTGTCAGGCAGACTTCAAGAAACTCACTGGGTATTGAAACCCCCTTCTGGGACCTCATTGTCCAGAAGCCAGAGAAGTTTCTGGAAAGGCAAGCAGGCAGGGGATAAAGGACTCCAGTGGGGAAGACTCAAGAAGACTGGGAAAGACTCGAGAAGACTGGGGAAAGACTCGAGAAAATTGGGGAAGACTCGGAAGATTTGATGAAGGAGGTGATCCTTGACCATTCGGAAGACTGACCAGAGAAGGAAGGAAGAAGAAGCTGCCATCAAGACTCACCTTCGTGCCGACAGATCAGAAGGACTCAGAGAATCGAGCCCACAGTTTTAACGAAACCATCTTTGTGGGTAGTATATCTAATTTTGGGGCAATTTAAGTGTTAGTTATGTTATTGTTAATAAACTTGTTGAACCTTTATTTATATTTGTCGTTTGTCCACCTTGCAAATAAGGGCACCGGGGTAAAACATTGGAATAAGCAAACTGGTCGAAGAGGATCAGAGATTTTAAAATACAACAGTAACTTCATTAAAGTGTTAATGTAAGCCTACTTGTGACTAATAAAAAAAGGTCTCCCAGGCTTTCATTGCTGGTTCCAAGAAGATGTGTTTGACGGTGTTAATTTTGAATCAGGTTCTCAGTTGAATCGCTTGTGCCTGACATAAATTTATTACTGATGTTTCAGGCCTTTCTAAGATGGGCCACATCCACATCTCACACACTGCAACCTTAAAAGATCCAACCTCTATCCAGCCATTGAGGTTGGGGGGTGAAATATCGATGCCAATATCTGAGAAAGAACTTGCATTCACAACACAATCTCAGCATCTCCTCAGGATTTCCCAAAATATTTGCCAACTAGTGGATTACTTCTGAAGTGGAATTAACTGTTATTATGCAAGTGAATGCAGCTGCCAACCTGCACACAATCAAGGATTCACAAATAATAGAGCTAAATGACCAGATAACCTGTATTGTTCGAGATAAATGTTGACAGACAAGAAGAAATCTCCATTGCCCTTCTTTGAAAAGTACTATAAATCTTCCCATTATTCTGAATATTCAGGCAAAAACCTCAGTTTAGCATCTCATTCACAGGCATTACCTCTGACACTGAGCACCCACTGAGCACTGCACCCATTTACCGACCTCGACTTCGGGCACATTAGCTGGAGTAAGGTTCGTACAGTAAGAAGTCTGACAACACCAGTTTTAAATCCAACCAATTTATTTGATAGTAAACTCTATTAGAGCTGAAAGCTTACGAGTTTACTATCAAATAAATTGGTTGGATTTAAAACTGGTGTTGTCAGACTTCTTACTGTGTTTACCCCAGTCCAACACCGGCCTCTCTACATCATGACTACTATCGACACCATAAGGTTCATAACCATGGCTTTCTGATTCTGTAGCTTGAGCTTAGAGCCAATTGAACAAAAAATTGAATTAAACTGCCCCACAGACTCCACAGGAAAATAAACAGATATGTGGGGATAATTTCCAGTCCTATTCCAGGTTTGAGATAACAGTTATAGACCACTCATTGTTCACTCGGTGATCAGGATCTCTAGATGAGATTATTGCCTGACAGTCTCTCTGGAAGATCTATTATCCGCTGTAGAGCAGTTGAAACACAGATTTATTTAAATTGTGTAATTACTTGTTTAGCTCCCTTGTAGTTTTAATTCTCAAATATCTGCTTGGCTCCCCTGAAACAGCTACCTTGCTTTAGATTTTATTGCATTTAAAGTTTAATGTGTCCATATTCCTCAAGAGTTTGACGTTATTGAATAACAATTTGAATTTAAATCTTTTTTTTCAATAAAGTTACTTCCCTGGAACCATAGTTTCAGAGCAGCCCAGATGGGCGGGATGAAAGTTTCTTTTGTCTGATGTTCAGCATGAACTAAGTTTAAGCAGCTACTGGTAAGCAAAGGACCAACATTACAAAACCAACCAGAATGTGATGGAAAATCGGGGACTTTATTAAAATCCACCATTTGAATACCTGGGTGAGAAACAGAGGAAATTTCAATGACTGCAGTGAAACCTACTGTTCTCAGGATGTGGCTGGGACAATCAAATGGATATAGTTGATAAAGGTCAAACAGTTTTCATCTACAGAACTCAACCATGTTCGCCATAACAACAGGCCCAATCCTGCACATAGGCCCCATCTTCTACAGAGGCCATATCCTTTACACAAGCCCCATCCTTCATACAGACCCCATCTTGTACAGGCGCTCTGTACACAAGTATGAATCAGTGCCACAGTATACACACATCCCATCATATGCATAAGCCCTCATGTATACAAAGCCCCACTATATACACAGGCTCAACCGTATATAGAGATTACATTACTTGACCTATCTGCCCAGCATGGAGATAGTGATACTTATCTCCAGGCTGCAGCACATACAGTGCCAGCATAATTGCAGTATTCCTTTTAAAAGAAGCAGACAACATATCCAGAGCCTGGACTATATATATACTTTATATTGCATATATTGTGTGAATTGAATAGAAACAGGAAGAGGCCGTTCAGCCCCTCGATGCCATTCCATCATTCAATTAGATTGTGATTATCAGGATCTTAACTTCATCTGGCCTTCTTGGCTTTGTAACCTTTCCTATACACTCCGATCAATTTCAGTTCTAAGATTTTCAATTGACCGAACTTCAATAGCTTTATAGGAGAGAATGTTCCAGATTTCCTCTGCATTGTGATTTCTTCAATAAGTGTTGTGAATCTGCAGAGGTGTCAAATTGCTTTGCCCATCACTGGCACATATTAAAAACATGTTGGCGTAGTGTCTGTAATTTTCTGATCTGTGCTGGCAACAGGTGCGTTCTTTCACTGCCAGAGTGAATCTGAAGGCCTGTGTGTAAAGGTTCACTCAATCTGCTCCACGAGCTAATACATCAAGGTGCCACTCTCTGTGTGAATGGCATTCTCAGGATATGGTGAGAGCAGAGCTCTCTGTAATAACTCAGTGACTGATCGATAACCGCAGCTGACGTTTCAGAAAGTTTGCAGCAAAAAAAAGATATCAGAATCAGCCACAAGTGGCTGAACAAATGCTGAAATCCTGGCCTGCCGGAGATATCCTATTAGAATTCTGGTTAGCCTGAGGAGCTGCAATGTATTGAGACACATCCTCAGATTGTTTGTGAGGGTGAAGTGGGTCTGGAAGGCATCACCCATATCAATGTAACAATCAAGATCAGCGCCATTTCAGTCAACAAAGAATGAAGGTATCAATTGTTGCATTAACAAATAATAGCCAACCCAGTTTGTTTCTGAATATATTTACTATCCCTGCCTGTGGCTATTTTCTACAAATCAAAGCTGTCTATCTGATCTTTATCTTACCACGGATCGTAAATGTAGCAGCTGTCAGGCATTTTCCTTTCTCACTATTGGTGAGTACGATTACAATTGTTTCCTGGTTAAGCAGATTAACTTTGACAATCACACTGATAATTGCCTGGTCACAGCTCCTTAGCCAGCTGGCCCACACACACAGTCATATTGCTCTCATTTTGCAGTTTCTAATTCACAAGTTTTTATGACTTCCTCATCAGTAAACAGGACAGGACAAAATCAGAAAAGCTAAAACTACCTTGTCTAAGAGAAAACATTGGTATTTGTGTGCAATGTGTCGATGTGGCTTGAATCGCATGACCAATATAAGAGATGGGCTTTGTTTAATTTGCTGGAACAAATCAAATTTTACACAATGGAACTGATTTTTTTTTCCACAAATCATTTACCACACAGAGGCACATTTCAGGGATTTATATTTGTTGCTTCTAGAAATTTGAAATTGTAAATATTTTTCTCTTGTGGACTAAGATTCAAGTGGTCATGACTCTGGGATTTAGCATGTTGCAATGTCTTCTATGATGTACTGCCAATTTGTTTTGTAAATGCACACCCTAAATTATTTTGCAGTAATGTTTAAATTTATTTATTTGTGTTACAAGTTAGGCTTACATTAATACTGCAATGAAAAGCCCTATAAATTTAGCCTATAGATACAGAATACTTCAAACAGTTTAAGAAATCTCCTTAACAGTAGATAACTTGTTAAAATAGATCAGAGTAACTTTTCAATTTTTGAACAACAATAGATAGCTCTCGTCTGCAGTGATTCAGTCATGAAGCTCACCAACCCTGAGTTAAGGGATTCAGAATGGTAATATATTGGGCTGGATTGAATGCAAACCATTGTGTTGGGAGGTCACTTAATCGCAGAGTCCCAATGCCTGTTTTCTCATAGTAGCAGAACATCCCTGAATTAATTCAGAGGGTAAAAGGGTATCACGAGAGATTCTTGGGCACACGCAGGGGGCTTCATCCTAACTCATAATGAGCAAATTACCACCCAATAGCCTTGAGGCTGGCACAGTTCATAAGTGTTTTGAGGATTAAATTGTACCTGCATGGCTTCCTAGACTCTTGAAAGCCACTCCACTAAATGTACAGCTTCATGGAGGAGTTGGGTGGTGAAGGGAAAAGCCCCTCATTTTCAGGCGCTCAGTGACAAATTAAGGGACCCAATATTAGGAAGGCCGGGAGTTGGGTGGGAGGCATTGTGGGCACTGAAAGCTATTCCTTGCCCCCACTTCCACATCCCCATGAGCCGGTCTCCATCCTGCAATCCCCATCCCATCCTCATTCACCTTTGGCTTGGGTTACCCTGCCTGATTCCTTTTTAGAGTCCATGGGATCACATTGCCAAGGAGCCGATAGCTCCCAGGAGTGAGAGTTAAGTGACATCCGTACTTCAGTCCCAGCTGAAAGTCTCTAGAGATGGATGTCAACACAGAATCTTCACCACTTCTAAATCCTGTTCAACAACCTTGTCTCCAAATTACTGATCTACAGGCAGTTCATCCTATTATAGAGGATGGCTCTATAATGGGACAAATATAATGGCTCCTGTCTTGTCTCCATATCTTCTGTAATTCTTTCCGGGTGGAGCAACCTTACACAAAATGATGAGTGGCCCTCTTACCTCTGGAAAGTAGACAATCCTTTCAAAATATCATTGGAAAATCGTTTCTTCTTCTTTTCCTCAAAGATTTATCAGAACTTTATTGTTTACTTTTTCATTGTTTACTTGCATTGAAATTTCAAGGATATGATTTTCCCAAAAGAAATGAAGTTCCCAATGGTCTGGAAACCGGGAGATTTTCCTGCCTGTTTTTTTGGGCGGAATTTGTTGGTCGAATTTCCGGTGCTCTGTTCATTACAGACTCCACCAGGGGATTCACGCCGATGGTGGGGAGCGTGGGGCCGAATCCTACTGGGACACTGGCATCAATACGCTGAGCAGGCCACCGAGCATATGCTGATCCACAGTAGGGAAATTGGCACATGCGCACTATGCCCTCCCCGGCCATCACTGGCCTCTCAAGCGCAGGCTTCCCGATAGTTTACTTGACCACCCCGCCACCCCCAGATCACTGACCCCGATCTCCCCAATGACGCCCCCCCCTTCCTCCCCATCGATCGCTGTGAAGAGTGCACGCCAGTTCTCCTCCCCACCATCGATCGGCCCATCCCAGTCTCACCCCAACCCTGTCAAACTCTGCCCCTTGGCACTGCCTGGTGCTCACTGGGCAGTACCAGAGTGTCAGACTGGCACTAACCAAGGGGCACACCTCTTCCCCAAACTCCTGGGGCGGGGTGGGGGCTCCTCAAAGACTTCTGCCCACACAGTAAGGCCATCACACCTAGTCCCTATTGCTTTAATCCCCACTCTCCCAGTGTGGTGGGAATCATGAGCGAGCCTGAATGATACTTTCTTGAACTCACTAATGATGTTCAGATGCTGATTTCAATTTTGTAATCAGCCTCATGCTGAATCCCAGTGGAGGCTGATTATGCCATAAAATACCCGAGCAGTGCAGCAGGCCTGGAAAATCGCACGCCAGATCTTCAATGCCTTTTCTGTCTTTGATATGGCAGTGAATGAGTCAGCTGTGATAGTCTTCACTGGAGGTTAAGGTCATTCCTCTTCTGAAGGTCTTTCCCTGTGTGATTTGAGGGAGCAAGAGCTTTCCCAGAAATTCCTGATTTCTTCTTTCCCAGTCTCAGAGAGTTCAAAGGTTTATGTCTTTCGGTCTTTTTTCTTGGATCAGTCTTGTGTTAAAAAGAATTCTCATTATTCTTGTGGTTCAGTAGTTCTGAAAGTACACTCTGCTTCTCAGCAATGCTGCTATATTGTTGCTGTTGATGAAGTCCTCCAAGACATAGGAAACCCTACATGTCTCCATCTGTCTTCCCTTGGAGGCCAAGATTGCTTGAGGCGACTGAATCCCTCAGGATTGTGATTTGGGGAGGAGGGAGAGCAGGAGTTGGAGTTGGGTAGAATCTGTTGTTGGAACAATGGAGTTGCAAATATAAAATACAAATAGTTAACAATACTGGATGGGAAATTCTGGCTGTGCTTGCCTAAGATCCAAAAAATCTAGCCCAAGGTCACCAGACCTTTGCATGGTTTGTGTGCAGCCCACTACAATTCCCATGATGGGTGAGATGGTTAAAATTCTGCCCACGGTCTCATTTGGTATTGGAACTTGGGGAGTATATTTTGAGGGGAGTTGCAATCTAAAAGGTTAACAGATGGGATATGCCAATGAATGAAGTAAGTGATGATGTATCATTGACATCAGTTAATTATGTGTTAGACTGTCCCTCTCTAGAGAGAGAGAGTTTGAATGCCATGCTCAGAAGCAATGAGACTACTGTGTAACCTGATTAGATGTAGAACAAGAAGAAAGAACAATACAGTACGGGAAACAGGTCCTTCGGCCCAACGAGCCCGCACTACCACCCAGATGTTCCCACCTCTACCCGTGATCCCTGTCCATGTTTATAGATCTATGGATTAAAAACCAATTTGAGCCAATTTAGGGAGAATTTGTTTTGCCAATTAGCCTAAGAGCACATCTTTGGGATGTGGGAGGAAACCGGAGCACCTGGAGAAAACCCACGCAAGAACGGGGAGAATGCGCAAACTCCCAAAGACACAGGCCCAAATCCATGTATCTGCACAGCACAGCGATAGTCACTGAGCTGTCATGTTGCCCATCAAATGGTCCAGGTCAAGCATACACTAACGACGTGAAGCTCTAGGATACTCTCGAAAAAAATCCAAGAGCAGCCTCTCACGACCAATCGCGTGTATGTCCCTTGTTAGACAACAAGGTGAACGAAAGCACCTGTAGGATAAAAACAAGTACATCAATATCATCATCTATTTACACACTTCCCAGGGACTCCCAAGGCTCATGATCCCTATTTTAAATCAGTTTTCTATACCCCTCCATTCCCATTCTGTTCATGAGCCCATCTAAGTATTTCTTAAATAACTCCAGAGTACCTGCCTCCACCACTTTACTTGGCAGCGCATTCCATACCCCCGCCACCCTCTGTGTGAAAAAACTCCCTCTAGCATCCAAATTATACCTTACCCCCCTCACCCTAAGCCCGTGACCCCTCATGCTATTCGAGTCCATCCTAGGAAAAAGTTTAACCCTGTTTATCTATTCCCCTCATAATCTTGTATACTTCTATTAGATCTCCTCTAAGTCTACGTCTTTCTAAGGAAAACAGTCCCAATTTGCCTAACCTCTTCTCGTAACGCAGACCTTCCATACCAGGCAGCATCCTGGTAAACTTCCTCTGCAGAGTCTCCACGTCCTTCCGGTAGTAAGGCAACCAGAACTGGACACAGTATTCCAAATGAGGTCTAACTAACGTTTTATACAACTGCAACATTAAAGGCCAGCTCTTGTACTCTATAATCCTTCCTATAAAGGCTAGCATACCATATGCTTTCTTCACAACCTTCTCCACCTGCTCTGACACCTTCAGAGACTTGTGCACCTGCACCCCCAGGTCCCTCTGCATTTCTATACTCTTAATAGGTCTACCCTTTATCATATACCTCGCCTCTACATTCTTTCTCCCGAAATGCATCACCTCACATTTATCAGGATTGAATTCCACCTGCCATCTATCTGCCCAAGCTACCAGCCTATCTATGTCCTGCTGCATCGCCTGACAATGCTCCTCACTATCTGCAAGTCCAGCCATCTTTGTATCGTCTGCAAACTTGCTGATCACTCCATTTACTCCCTCTTCCAAGTCATTTATATATATTACAAATAGAAGAGGTCCCAGTACTGAGCCCTGCGGCACACCACTAGTGACCGACCTCCAGCTAGAAAAACACCCTTCCACTATTACTCTCTGTCTCCTATTACTAAGCCAGTTACTTATCCATTTAGCTACCTGTCCTTGTATCCCATGAGCTTTGACCTTCTCAACTAACCTCCCATGATGTAGTAATAATAAGTATATGTTCAGTCCCAGAATATTCCTGTCTAGTAACCAGGTATCACGTGGAGCATCCACAGGTAAGAAGGACTGTCTCAGACCACAATGGGCAAGGGTAGAGCTGCTGCCAATATGCCAGAGAATGTACTCATCCAGGAGTTTTACTTCAAAAGACTTTGAGGAATTTGATGGAGCTGTGCACAGAAGGATACTGATGGAAATGCAGAAATGTCTGGTGCACTGACAGACTTCCAGAAAACTTGTGGTCAGTGTAATTATGATCCTATTAGGCTCTGTTAGCATTTAAAGAGAGACCCAATCACCTTATTTTAACCAATAGAAATATACCACAAGATGTGTTTTAACAACGCATGAAACGGGGCTTTTTGTTGGTGAAGAAATGATCAAACAAAACCAATAAAATAAGTTCCAATGACTTCAGTGAATCACTATTTCAATTATTTTAATTGCTTATCAGGCAATATAGCAAATTCCTAACAGGAAAATCAGTGAGGAACTTTTTTGCAGCCTCGGACCTGTTTACTAAATACATGACAAGGTTGAGGTGTTTGGGCTGCTCAGCATTGCTCTTGACTCCAGTTCACCTACAAGTTTCAGCCAAATTATATTTTAATATTCTCTTATTTGCATTGTGCATTTGTTCCTTATTTGCATATTTGTTTCTAGTTTTCTGCCTTTTCACTAATGAATTTATCCAGCATGTTCTCTGCTATTTCTGCAGAACATTGTGATAAGCCCCAGGAGGAATGAGATTCATTTGGGGCTTCTTTTTGATTAAAAAGTATAATGTTCCTCGACTGTGAACCTCTGACATCTTTCCCAGTTTGTCTTTGAATATAAACTTTAATTTATGAAGCTTTGGAAAAACAATGGAACTGCAGTGGAAGCAGCATGATATGGAACCATTTCATAATACAACACAGGACTTGCAGTGCACAATCTGATAATGCAGTGCCGTGGATGCGGAGAATATGTCACATTGTTTAGATTCCCTGTGCCTATCAAAAATACAATCTGCTGTTCATACCCTCTTGGTCATTGCCATCATTTATTTCTATCAGTCATCTGAAACAGAACTCAGCAGGTCTGAGCAGCATCTGTGGAGAGAGAAACAGATGTTTCAAGCCTGTATGACTCTTTTGCAGTTATTACTGATATGGCAGTGTACTGGATATACCACAAAACTAATATTCCAGAGAAAGTGAATTCCAATTCCAATATGGATTGAAAATTTTAATTTATTTTTGAGTAAAAATGACATTAAAGCATTTGATCTTGAAGCTACTGCCTGCGGCTCAAGAGAAAAAAGCCATCACTAGCTTTGCAGAGTGACCTCTTCAGTCCATCATTCAAAAGCAGATCTGACCCACAGCGCTGCAACCTCAATCATGGACCAATCTCCACCATCTCTTCCGTAAGAAAGGGAACCCAGCAATGATGAACAGAACACAGTTAAAATATTATTAATGCTATTTTGGGGAATTTTGTTGTTTTTATATGAACGTGCCAGGTCCTTATACAGAATCTTTCTGTCTGCAATGTGATGTGGACGGTTAATAAGAAAACAATGTGGACAAACATTTT
This sequence comes from Sphyrna mokarran, assembly GCA_024679065.1. Lineage (NCBI taxonomy): Eukaryota > Metazoa > Chordata > Chondrichthyes > Carcharhiniformes > Carcharhinidae > Sphyrna > Sphyrna mokarran. The sequence continues at coordinate 77,157,540 of JAGIQG010000008.1, read as the reverse complement.
GTAGATGATATAGATCCCTACTGGCTTCTATACAAAGTGGATATGAAAGCTAATAAAAGCAGAGTTTACGAAATGTTCTAAATGCTAAACATGACACTATCAGACAAGAGCACTTGTGTAGCTCAAACAATTATTACCATAAGGGATGTCATTTCAATGCTCGATGTTTTCTTTTGATAATTGACAGCACAAGATAGGAAGGGAGCTGCCCTTTTACTGGCCTCGCTGACGCATTCTGTTTCATTATCAAGCTAATATTTAAACGGAATCTCTATTATTGTGATCACATTAACTCAGGCAGAATGAAAAGGTTTTGCATACCACCAGATGAAATACCGTGTAGCTGCGAACATCACAGAAGTTCTGCAAGTGGTCTGTCTGCTTAAACAGTGACCCTTTCTCTGACAAATTCAAATCTTTTCCATTGTCTCCAATTGCCTGTTTTAATATTGTGCTCCAGTTCAATGAACTAAATCTATTAATGATGACACTTTGACACAGATATGTGATATTTTTAAAATGCATTCATCGCAGCTCTCTTCAATTTATTGTCCAGGCAGAGTCAGTAAAAAATGGAAGTGAAGGCTAATATGTTTATCTTCATTGATTTGTCAATTTGCACAATCTATTAAAGATTAATCACAGATAATTATCGAGAGCTCATGGTTTCAGTGTGATGTCATACTTCTCAGTGGAAAACCTAGGAATTATTTTTAGAAATTTTGAGGCTTAGACAATATTTTACATCACAATTTACTAAATTTACTGTGAGAAAAATGGTCCAAGACCTAATGCAAGATATTTTATCAAATTTGTCTCTTTGTTGTGGCTTCTTAATGAAGATTGGCTTTTGTGATGCTGGGGATCTCCTGAGAAGGCCAAGGTGGACCATTCTCTTGGTATTTCTGGCTGAAGATGATTACAAATTCTTCAGCTTTGTCTTATGTACTGACGTGTTGGACTCCCTTATTCAAGAAGTGCAGAAGGTCTAGCAGTGAAGACTTGGTCAAAGGACACAACAAGTTACAGCTCAACAAAATACAGACACTGTGCTAGTGGTAAGCAGGAAATAAAGGGTTTACCGGACACCACTTCAAGCACAGGCGACGTTCACGAAGTAGCCAGAGACCCGACAGCAAAGGAAGCATTGAAAGGGGCAAACTCCAACTTGAAAGTGAACAAACTTCCCATACAGTGACAGACAGAGAGCAAATGGATACAATCACCCAACTGGAGGCTTTCCCCACACTCAGAATCATATCTCCGAACAGAAGTGGCAGCACAAGTTAGGACTGAAGACTGGGGAAAATGCCAGCATTTTATCACTGCGGTCACTCAAAGTCATGTGCCTGATGAAGTGGGAGCCTATGTTACAGCCGACAAGAGATAGACTCGCCATATAAAACAGCTCACTGAATTGCCATGTGGGAGTATTGACATTGATATAACAGTTCTGCATAATTGCACAAGGCTTCTACATTGTTGATACTAATGGACGAGAAGTATCAGGTCAACCAGCAGGCAGCAAAGTCCAGATCATGGAGATTCACAAAGTATGTAAAGCACCAAAGCTCAATGGTTAAGGCCAGCATGACCTTATTGAGTGTATGCAAGATCTACAGCAGAAATAGCTGGTACAATCTGATATTCTCTGTAGCCACCCAACCCCAACAAAACAGGAGATAAACCTTTGAATGTTTTTGTACATCGCCTCCCTCCAGACGCGATCCATCTTTGATCTCCAGATAAACTTGAAGATGGCCTGTGTCACTGTTGCAGCGCAGAATTTGGGGATAGGCCACACCTGCACCATGTACAACAGTACGGACAACACCTCACACTGGATCACCACCAGCCCAGTTTCTGCCAGGCTTTCGTGATGCGCTCATCCCAGCTTTTGGCAATGCCCCTGCCGCTCCAAACCATATCCCCAGCACCTTCAGGTAATCTGCCCTGCCGGTGAAGGGGACAAAGGATTTGTCAGCCCAGTTCCCAAAGAACATAGCCTCACTCTTACCCTGGTTGACTTTGGCTCCCGAGGCCAGCTTGAAACCATCACAGACCTGGAGGACTCTGTGAACAGATGAGGGGTCTGAGCAGAAGACAGCCATGTCGTCCATGTACAGGGAGGCTTTGACCCTGTGTGCCTCCGCTGCCTGGGATTGTCACCCCTTTGATGCTTGGGATACTTCTGAGTGCCTTGGCAAAGGGTTCAATGCAACACACAAAAAGGACGGAGGAGAGAGGGCAGCCCTGCCTGACTCCAGACCTTATTTGAAAACTATCTGATTCCCATCCTTTGACTAAAACTATGCTATTGATGTCTGTGTAGAGCAGTTGGATCCAATTGCGGATACCCTCTCCAAAGCCCATTTTGGAGAGCACATCCATCTTGTAGCTGTGCAATATTCTGTCAATAATTCTGTCCAGAGAACGGAGGGAAAAACGTTTCCAACGCCGCCTCATCCTGATGGCCACCTTTGTGTGCGGCTGCATCAAGCTGTGCATAGATCCTCAGTACACTAACAGCAAATGCCACTACTTTTTGAGGTTCTACTTGTCCTGAGTGTTGCGGGCGATGGGTCTGGCCACACTGTTGTGGAACGCTCTGAGAAGTTGGACCATACCGCGGCACCTGTCTTTCATGGAGAAATTTTTCCGCAAACACACCTTTGATCACATGGTGATTAAGTGGTCAGCACGTAATGCCCTCAAGGCCTGAGAGAAAAGGAGATGGCGGATCCTGTCGGATGGTTCCTTGAGCAGACTGTCAGTGTCATCTGGCAGAATGCCTCATCACCAGAACTTACAAACAAGCACCGAGATCTGGCTTGGCTGATGGTGAGAAGGGCACTCCCCGTCAGGTCCTTTATGCACGATCGAGTCTCGGCAGGAATGCACGCGAACCTTGAAGCGGCTGCAGGGATGATTAGATGGTTGCACATCTCCTTGTGCAATGTGCCTTTGCAAAGGTCTGGAGTGAGATGCAGTGGTATTTGTCGAGGTTCATCCCGAGCAGATCGGTGATGCAAGACTTTGTGCTCTATGGGCTGTTTCTGGGAATGCACACTAAGACGAATATCAGCTGCTGCTGGAAGGTCATCAACTTGGTGAAGGACGCACTTTGGTCTGCCCAATACTTGCTGATCTTCCAGTTGAAAGAACTGTCCTTGACCGAGTGCTGCAGACTGGCACATTCCAAGGTCCAGGACTATGTGCTGAGGGATGCGCTGAAGCTTGGGGCAGCTGCTGCAAAGACACGAAGGAGAAAGATCACACTATAAGGCCTTTAACAGAGACAGACCGAGGGCCCAGAACTGCAGAATACTCTCGACCTGCGTAACTGTGTACCAATCTGAGCAATAACGGCACACAGTAATTTTTGAGGCATGTATATAGTTGTAAGTTTGAAATGTTATGACTGTAATTTGAATAGAACTGTAAAAAAGTTTTAATTCTGCACTGTTTGCAATTCAAAGACATGTAAATTTGCATGGTTTATTTGAGATTTTTATGAATAAAGTATTTTTTTTGAAAAAAGAATCTTTGGGATATCGAAGTGGATGAGATTGAAGTGGGACTAGAGGATGGTTACAACATTGGTGCGGTAAATCACATATAACTATCAGCAACTATCTGAAATAAAACCGATTAATAGAAAGGATGATAAAGACAGTTAAGTCATTAGTTTTGAAGCATAAGGAGGTCAATAATATTCAAGGAACAAAATTACATCTATCAGCAATACCACTAGACTTGGATTACAATTCCCAGCAGAGATCATGTTCGGAAGATAAGTCAGGATAACTTTTCCGAGTTATCAACTGATCAGACCATTGCTAATCTGAGACACATTGTTGGTAAAACGAAAGAAAATTAAGATCAAAGATGACGAACAGGCTGGCATGGAGTTGCCTCCTTTGCAGAGACGGCAGAAAATCAGAGTGAACCACTCACGGTAAGAACAGAATTCCCTGAGGAAGTGTCAAAGATTCAGAATGATACCTAGTCACATGAGGGAATCGCTGTGAATGGAGTGATATTGGTGAGGAATAGGTGTCAGCTGAGAGAGGTATCACATAACCAGCACTTCCACAGCATCAAGAACACATCAACATTCATGTTCTGAGACTGGAATTAGGGAAGATAACATTGTTGGAATAAACCCGAAATTAAAAGATACAAGATTGTTACCTGGCACAAAACGGACTCCGTGAAAAGATATTACGATATGCTGACTTAGGCACAGACATTGCACAATCAGTCTGCAATCTTCTCTCCTTTCTTGCACCCTTACCAAAACCCCTTTCCATACCCTTCCCTTCAGGCTTGTTGTACCCCACACCCTCTCAGTTCCCCATGCAGCCTTCCCCTTCAGTTCTGTGCTGAACCCCCATCCTCCTCCCTCAGGCCAGTGCCAGATCTGAACTCCCCCTTCCCCCCAGACTTGGTGATGTGAGTGTACCCAGCCCTGATCCCTCCATCCCCAGTTTGGGTCAGAATGCTGCTGAACCATCCTATCTTCCACTGAGCCACCGTGGTCCTAACCTCAAACACCCAACTTCCCAAGCTGGACAGGTCTGAAATGCTCTGGCCAGTTGTCCTGCTCCTGGTGGCTGTATGAGGGACAGTGTCAGCTCTGGACACCACATACACTGCAGCTCCATATTCATGTGCAGACACCAGAACTGCTCAGGCAGCAGTAAGGGAAGACATTGGGTTGTTTCCTCAGCTGCTGCCCAGAGCAATTTGGGAACAAAGGCATCCCAAGAAGGCCAAACCCAGGATGCAGGTTGGGAAAGGTAAATTCTGGGATAATCCTGGAAAATTGGGCAGAGAGTTGATTACTCCTCTGAGACATTGGCTACAAATTATGTTTGATTGTGTCAGGCAGTTGCTTGACTGACCTGTGGCTCCTTGTCCTAATTTTGGCCCAAGCTCCCAGATATTAGTGTGGAGGACTTTACAGGTCCTACCGAACTGGATAACTTTCTCATCCCTGCATCTGGGCCAAGGCTGATGATAAATGGTCAGTCCGATTTTATTCTATTGAACTATTGGAAAAATTTGGTATGAATGGGGGGCTTGCAGTAAACATTGCAAAGAACAATTAAGAGTCAATTACATGTAGTTTTTTAAATTTTTTACTCCATTCCTAACATTACAAAGCCAGTGCTTAGAGTTGGTTGGGCAATCCCAAATCCATTCCTAGCTTGCTCCAAAAACAAAATTCCAACTGAATCCAATTTAAGATCCCCACAAAACAGACAAACAAGATTTATGCTGACAAAATACCACACTGCTTCTTAACCTGGGCTTGATCTGATATTTCGTCTTAGCCAAAAGACCAAGAAGCAAAAATCAACTATATTGCAGTGACATCAAAACTGAAATTGCTGGAAAATCGCAGCAGGTCTGACAGCATCTGTGCAAAGAGAATAGAGTCAATGTTTCAAAATATTAACTTCATTCTCTCTCCACAGAGGCTGTCAGACCTGCTGAGATTTTCCAGCATTTTTTATTTTTGTTTCAGATACTAGCATCTGCAGTATTTTGCTTTTATTTATATTGCAGTGAGTTGAATATGCATACAGACCAGGTTAGGTAAGAACAGTAGATATATGATGAGACTGTGACACAGTAGTTAACACTGTTACTCATAGCGCCAAAGAGCTGAGTTTGATCCCTGGCTTGGGTCATTGTCTGTGCGGAGTCTGCACTTTCTCCTCATGTCTCCATGGGTTTCCTCTAGTTTCCTCCCATAGTCTGAAAGACATATTGGTTAGGTGCATTGGGCATGCTAAATTCTCACAGTGTACTCGAACAGATGCCGGAGTGTGGTGGCTATGGGATTTTCACAGTCTCATCATTGCAGTGTTAATGTAAGCCTTCTTGCGACACTAATAAAAAAATTTTAAACTTGTGCATGAGTCAGTACTCTTCACATTAACTGTGGTTGAATCAAAGTTTAACATACATGTTTGATGTGGGTCATCTTGCTCAGGATTAATTGGTTCTGTTTTGTGACACACATTGACACTATCTCTGAACAGGTTTGCTCTTTGAACTGTGTGTGTTCATAGAATGTCCCTGCAATTCAGTCACCAGGTGGATGGTGACTGTATTCACCACAAGGTGGCGGCAGAAGCACACACACCTGTTGCACCATGCTCTGAATGGAATTGGGAAGGAAGAGCACTGATTCCAATAAATCTGTTTTAACGATCAATTCATCCACACAAACTGTGTTCAGACACTTCAAATGACAGACAGTGTAGAAATGCAACTGAACTACTTGGTACATTTATCACACAAACATGAACGAAGCTTGAAAAGCTGAAGAGGAAACTATCTGGTAAGAGGAACAAATTCTGCTGGAGAGTTTGCAGTGTCATTTGACCAGAGAGTTTGAGCAGCTGTCATTGAGACTTGCAAACTCTATCCAGGCTTTTGCTATCCAGCAGGTTTGTGGCTGGGAGTTTGCAAAAAGGGGCAGACTTCCATCTCCATTACCGTAATGTAAAGTGTTCTTTTTGCTTGGAAATTTGTCTTAAGTCTAAAGTTTGATTTTGATTAACCTACAGTTTGGTGACAGCAAGGATATAATTGTGGCCTTACTATTTGAGTCTGTGGGAGGGAGAGCTGCTTGATATCCTACTGACAAGTGTTTAAATTTAAATTTATTTATTAGTGTCATAAGTAGGCTTACTTAAACATTGCACTGAAGTTAGTGTGAAAATCCCCTAGTCGCCACACTCCAGCACCTGTTCAGGGACACTCAGGGAGAATCTGGCATGGTTAATGCACCTAACCAGCAAGTTTTTCAGACTGTGGGAGGAAACCGGAGCACCCAGGGGAAACCCCCAGGTTTGTCTGGACAGGAGAAGGGGGCAATGCAGGAGTGAGAATATCCCAGGCCTCCTGGTGTGGGGAGTAATGAGTTACTGTCTGCCTTGGCCCTGCCCACATGGACAATTCCTGCAGTAAGTAACAATGGTCAGCTAGAGCTCCACATCCAAATTACTTCAGTACCGATCTGTTCTATATTGTTTAACACACCTGGTCAGAGCAAGGCATTGCAACTGCAATTTAAAATTGGCTTTTTTTAAAATCATCATTATATTTTTAAATGTGTGTACACAAGCAATTCTTCCTATTAAAATGTGTCACATGATGGTTATTTATGAACTCAAATTGAGACTGGAATGAAGGGCAGATGCACAAAGTCACTCTCTGTTTTCCAATGATTCAATATTGTCCAAGGAACCAAGGAGAACTTTCCTAATTTTATTCAAAATGTATCTTTTTCACTCACTACAGAGGGTGTGGAAGTGGAGAATGGGATGGAATTTAGTATCTCATTGGAAAGGTAGTATCTCTGGCAGTGCCACTGCAAGAGGGTGTCAGCCTTGATGACACTGTCAAGTGCCTGGAGTGGGATATGAATTCCTAACCTGCTGACTGGTACAAGTGTGACTAACTGAGCAACAGGAGCCATGTAGAACACCCAACAGGAGTTAGCATCTTAGACTAAGCAATAAACAGGATGGAAGGAAAAAGTAAGAATATCTCAGTTCTTAAAAAAAAACTAGGGAAGGACTGCCACATAGCATAGAACAATACAGCACAAACAGGCCCTTCGGCCCACGAGTTGCGCCGATCACATCTACCAATCCACAGACCTATCTATAACCCCCTATCCTATTCTTTTCCATATACTCATCCAGAAGTCTCTTAAAAGACCCCAGTGAGTTTGCCTCAACAACCTCCGACGGCAGTCGGTTCCATTCACTCACCACCCTCTGAGTGAAAAACCTACCCCTGACATCTCCTTTGTATTTGCTTCCCTGCACCTTAAATCTGTGTCCTCTCGTAGTGACCATTTCAGCTCGGGGAAATAGTCTCTGAGAGTCCACCCTATCTATTCCTTTCAACATTTTATAAACCTCTATCAGGTCGCCTCTCAACCTACGTCTCTCCAGTGAGAAGAGTCCCAGCTCCCTCAACCTATCTTCATAAGGCCTGCCTCCCAATCCAGGCAGCATCCTTGTAAATCTCCTCTGAACCCTCTCAATAGCCTCTACATCCTTCCTATAATGAGGCGACCAGAACTGCGCACAATACTCCAACTGGGGTCTGACAAGAGTCTTATAGAGCTGCATCATTATCTCCTGACTCCTAAGCTCTATTCCTCGATTAATGAAGGCCAGTACACCGTACGCCTTCTTGACCACTTCCTCCACCTGCGAGGCCGATTTAAGAGTCCTATGGACCCGGACCCCGAGATCCTTCTGCTCTACAACACAGCTAAGACTCCTACCCCTTATATTGTACTCCTTCATCCCATTATTCCTGCCAAAATGGACCACTACACATTTATCTGCGTTGAAGTCCATCTGCCACTTCTCCGCCCAGTCTTGCATCCTGTCTATGTCCTGCTGCAACTTTTGGCATCCCTCCAGACCATCCACAACACCACCGATCTTTGTATCGTCAGCGAACTTGCTAACCCATCCCTCCACTTCTTCATCCAGGTCATTTATGAAAATGACAAACACCAGCGGTCCCAGAACAGATCCCTGGGGCACTCCACTGGTTACCGATCTCCATGCAGAACAAGATCCATCCACAACCACTCTCTACCTTCTGCCGGCAACCAGTTCTGGATCCACGAAGCCAAAGCCCCTTGGATCCCATGCCCTCTCACCTTCTCCAGAAGCCTTGCATGTGGGACCTTATCAAACGCCTCACTAAAGTCCATGTACGCTACGTCTACTGCCCTTCCTTTGTCAATGTGTTCAGCCACATTTTCGAAGAACTCAACTAGGCTCGTAAGGCATGACCTGCCCTTGACAAAACCATGCTGACTATTTCTAATCAGTCCAAACTTCTCCAAATGTTCATATATCTATCCCTCAGAAGCCTCTCCATCAGCTTACCAACCACTGAAATCAAACTCACCGGTCGGTAATTTCCTGGACTATCCCTGTTCCCTTTCTTAAAGATAGGAACCACATCCACAATCCTCCAATCCTCCGGAACCTCTCCCGTTTCCATGGACGACGCAAAGATCATCGCCAGGGGCTCTGCAACCACTTCCCTCACCTCCCACAATAACCTGGGGTACATCCCGTCTGGTCCCGGCGACTTGTTTATCTTGATAGAATTTAACAGGTCTAACACATCCTCTTTCCTAACATCCACATAGTCAATCTTTTCCATATGCCGCAAACCTGCAGTGCAATCTCCCAGTTCACTTTCCACAGTGAATACCGAGGCAAAGTACTCGTTAAGCATCTCTGCCATTTCTTCGGGATTCACACAGACTTTTCCTCCTCCACCTTTTATAGGTCCTATCTCTTCTCTTCTCAACCTTTTACTTTTCACATATTTGTAGAAGGCCTTGGGATTCTCCTTAATCTTACCTGCCAAAGTCTTCTCATGACCGCTTCTGGCTCTCCTAATTTCCTTTTTAAGTTCCCTTCTACACACCTTATATTCCTCTAGATTCCTAACATCCCCTAGCTCTCTGAACCTTTTATATACCATTTTTTTCTTCCTAACTAGGTTCACCACTACCTTCGTGCACCACGGTTCCCGCATCCTACCAGAACCTCCTTGACTCCTCGGAACGTTGTCTTGCAGTGCCCTAGACAAACATTCCTTGAAAAACCGCCACTTTCCTTCTGTACTCTTCCCCAAGAACACCTCCTTCCAGTTTATGCGTCCAATTACCTGCCTAATGTTTTCATATTTCCCCTTACTCCAGACATACACCTTCCTAGCCTGCCTGATCCTATCTCTTTCCATTGCTATCGTGAAAGAGATAGAATTATGATCTCCATTTCCAAGATGCTCACCTACCGTGAGATCTGACACCTGCCCTGGCTCATTAGCAAGCACCAAGTCAAGTACAACCTCTCCTCTCGTAGGCTTTTCCACGTACTGTGTCAGGAAAGCTTCCTGAACACACCTAACAAACTCCACACCATCCAAACCCCTTACCCTTGGGATATTCCAGTCGATGTTTGGGAAATTGAAATCTCCCATCACGACAACCCTGTTATTTCTACATCTGTCTAGGATCTGTTTCCCTACCTGCACCTCAAGTTCCCCGCCGCTGTTGGGCGGCCTATAGAATACACCCAGCAAAGTTATCGAGCCTTTGCTGTTCCTAACTTCCACCCACAGAGACTCCGTAGACAATCCCTCCCCGTCTTCCACCTTCTCTACAGCCATGACACTGTCCCTGATCAACAGTGCCACACCACCTCCTCTTTTGCCCCCAATCCTGTCCCTCCTGAAGCACCTGAATCCCGGCACCTGAAGTACCCAGTCCTGTCCCTGAGACAACCAAGTCTCTGTAATGGCCACCACATCACACTCCCAAGCAGCAATCCACGCCCTAAGCTCATCTACCTTATTTACTACACTCCTGGCATTAAAATAGACACACCTCAGCCCCTCAGTCAGGATATTTCCCTTTTCCACCACCTGCCTAACCCCCCTCTCAGAATGCCTACAGTCCTTCTCTACCTGGGAACTAACCTCCTTATTCACTGTCCCATCGGTATTCCCACCCCCCAGCTTTTCTAGTTTAAAGAGTCCCCAGTAGCCCTAGCTAGCCTACCTGCCAAGATATTAGTCCCCCTTGGGTTCAAGTGCCACCCGTCCTTATATACAGGTCACACCTGCCCCTAAAGAGGTCCCAATGATCTACGAACCTGAATCCCTGCCCCCTGCTCCAGTCCCTCAGCCATGCATTCATCCTCTACCTCATTTGATTCCTGCTCTCATTCTCCCGAGGCGCAGGCAGCATATTCTGAGGACTCAAACCTTTAGAAATAGTTAAGTAAATAGTAATTACATATTTGCCTACATGTGATAGAGACTGATAGGCAATTCATAGAAGTGCTTCCACTGGATTGCAAACATGTTGAATGTAACAGTTTGTATTTATATAAATCCTGTATGGAGCAGGTGGCTTGCTTTGTCTTTTCTTCCTGGAGCTTTTTTTGGCGGCGTTCCAATCACAAGTCCTGAAAGAAAGTGGTCATTCTTTGATCATCAGATAGGCCACACGCTTTACATTCAGTTACCTTTCCCCTGGCAGGAGTGGTTTCACTGTCTCAAAAGGCACATAAAATTGCTATTAAAAAGTTGCCCTTATGTAGCGCTGTGTTTATTTGGACGAGCCAACAATAACTCCTAAATGCAGGTACTGTGTAGACAAGGAGCAGGTGTTTTTACCAATTCATAAAGCTGCATTATTGTCTTGAGTGAGAGACGTACAGTAAATCTTGGCATATTGAAAGTAGACCAATTAATGTACAACTAAAGTCCACATTTAAAGTAGTTAGCTGGGTTGCTCAATTAAATTTGTTACTCATTACAACAATAATGACTGATTTGATTTATTTTATTCTAGATTAGGGGACAGTGAACTGATTAAATCTGGCGATGTACATGAATGTATTAAAGAGGCGGTTATCTTTGTGATAGAGCATCTGAACTGCTTTAGTACTACAGGAGACCTGTGTTAGTGCAGCTGGTGACTGAAGTGCTGATGTGAGGGGCAGCAGGAAACCCCTTCAGTCAAGGGTTTTTTTAATCAGTTGCTGACCCTCCCAGCTAATTTGAATTGATCACTTGTTAAAGAAGCTTTCTGATTGTTGCTTTCATTGACACGAATAGAAATGAACATTAGGCAATTTCTGTAAGATAGGCTGGCTGATCTACAGTGGAATGATGGCAAGTTGAGAATTTAACACAGTTTCATCACAGTGATACGCCGTGAAAGAATATCAGCATGGCATCACTGGAAGGAAAAGCGTCACGTGATGCAGTCTCAGTTTCATTTTTGCTTTGAGCAGTGCGCACACACACAGCTTTGATGTCTTCAATTTTTGTATAACTTCTCGTGTGGCTAGTTTTAATAAATGAACTCACAACATATTTGTTAAATCCCTTATGAGCGATTGGTGTCCTGTGCCTTGTACAGGAAATAAATCCAAGCTATTATCTCATTACAGTAAGATGATACATCCCACCAATCAGCCTTCGTGATTCCTTACAACATAGTGGGTGTACAAACACCACACAGACTGCAGCGGTTCGAGAAACTGGCTTGGCACCATCTTCTCAAGGGCAATTAGAGATGGACAATAAATACTGGCAATGAGTTAGAAAAATGTTCAGGTTTATATACAGAGGAAGGCAAGTCTGCTACTAATAATTCATTTTTCAAAGAATAAATCCAGAACGAAATGAACTTTAGATCAGAAGTGTCAGCTGATCAGCTCAATCTCTGAGGCAGCAGAAATATATTGTGATCGTGAGGAACAGACTTGCAGTTACATCACACCTTTCACATCCCAAAAGACCTGCAGCCATTTTTTTGGGTATTGTTGCCCTTGTTTCACAGACTGATGTAGCTCCCAATTTGTGTACAGTAAGATCCCATGAATATCAGTGAAAGAAATTACCATGTTCAGGCTGCTGAACAGTTTATTTGTTGTTTTTTTTTTTCTCTTCCCGCATCAAGTAGTTTGCAAGGCTGACGTTAATCTGTTCCCATAGTGAGGCTTTTTCCTGGAACAGGTCACCAGCCTGTCACCAGAGGCTTATAGCTTACCAGATCCACTGTGCATCAAGCGTGGGTGACCAGGAGTTCCTCTCACTCTCATCGCCTGTTGGTTGGAAGGATTTTGCAAGTTGATATTCAAGCTCTTGGAGAGATTATGAACAAACTTTCCTTAGCCATCAAACCGTGGGGTGGGATTCAAACTAGGAGCTTTCTGCTCAGAGGCAGGGGCGATACCCACTGTGCCACAAGACATCCCCAACAAACAGTATGTCTTTCAATTGAGGATTAGTGGCCGCTAAGGTTAAAAAATTTATTTATTAGTCACAAGTAGGATTACATTAACACTGCAATGAAGTTACTATGAAAATCTCCTGCTCGCTGCTCCAGTGCCTGTTTGGGTGCACTGAGAAAGAATTTAGCATAGCCAATACACCTAACCAGCACATTTTTGGACTGTGGGGGGAAACCAGGGCATCTGGAGGAAACGCACTCAGTCTTGGGGAGAACGTTCAAACTCCACATTGACACTGACCCAAGCCAGGAATCCAAACTGGGTCCCTGGAGCTTGAGGTAGCAGAGCTCACACTGTGTCACATCCTTTGACTAAAGAACAGAGAAAAATTAGATGAACAGCTCATTATCCAAAAGGATGTGTGGAGTGGTTTGTTTTAGTGTTGGGCCTTTGACCATGACTCAGTGTAATAATCTAGTTCAAGATTGCCAAATATAGCGCTGTCACTCTGTTACTCAAGGATCAATTCTTGCTGTCCTATTTCTACATGCTATCCCCTTGGCAATAACATAGAACATAGAACATTACAGCACAGAACAGGCCCTTCGGCCTTCGATGTTGCGCCGACCAATATAAAAAGCAATGCCCCTCCAAACTAAACCATTCCCTTCTCTTCCATATACTTATCAACTAACCTCTTAAACGCCACCAAACTTGGCGCATCTACAACTGCTGCAGGCAGGGCATTCCACTCCCGAACCACCCTTTGGGTAAAGAACCTACCTCTGATATCCGTCCTATAACTATCACCCCTTAATTTAAAGCTGTGTCCCCTCGTGCTAGCTTTCTCCATCCTAGGAAAAAGGCTATCACTGTCCACCCTATCTAAACCTCTAATCATCTTATATGTTTCGATCAGGTCCCCTCTTAGCCGCCTCCTTTCTAACGAAAACAACCTCAAATCCCTCAGCCTCTCCTCATAAGACCTGCCCTCCATACCAGGCAACATCCTGGTAAACCTCCTCTGTACCCTCTCCAATGCCTCCACATCTTTCTTATAATGTGGGGACCAGAACTGCACACAATACTCCAAGTGCGGCCGCACTAGAGTTTTGTACAGTTGCAACATGACGTTGCGGCTCCGAAATTCAATCCCTCTACCAATAAAAGCCAAGACTCCATATGCCTTCCTAACAACTTCTCGACCTGACTGCCTACTTTCAGGGATCTATGCACATACACACCAAGATCCCTCTGTTCATCTAGACTACTAAGAATCCTACCATTTGCCCTATACTCTACACATTTATTATTTCTGCCATAGTGCATTACCTCACACTTTTCCACATTAAACTCCATTTGCCACCTCTCGGCCCAGCTCTGCAACTTGTCCAAGTCCCTCTGCAAACTATAACACCCCTCTTCACTATCTACCACTCCACCGACTTTAGTGTCATCTGCAAATTTACTAATCCATCCTTCAATACCCTCATCCAGATCATTTATAAAAATTACAAACAGCAGGGGCCCCAAAACAGACCCCTGAGGTACACCACTTGTCACCGAACTCCAAGATGAATATCTCCCATCAACCACCACCCTCTGTCTTCTATCTGCTAGCCAATTCCTAACCCAATTAGCTAAATCACCCTCTATCCCATACATCTGCATTTTCTGCAGAAGTCTTCCATGGGCCACCTTATCAAACGCCTTACTAAAGTCCATATATACCACATCAACCGCCTTACCCCCATCCACCTCCTTAGTCACTTTTTCAAAAAACTCAATGAGGTTAGTAAGGCACGACCTACCCTTCACAAAACCATGCTGACTATCTCCAATCAATTCATTACTCTCTAAATAACTATAAATCCTATCCCTAATTATTCTCTCCAATACTTTGCCCACCACAGAAGTAAGACTCACTGGCCTATAATTCCCTGGAAGGTCTCTCTTCCCCTTCTTGAACAACGGGACCACATTCGCTATCCTCCAGTCCTCCGGAACCACACCCGTAACCAACGACGACCTGAAGATCAGAGCCAGAGGCTCTGCAATCTCCTCTCTTGCCTCCCAGAGAATCCTAGGGTAAATCCCGTCCGGCCCAGGGGACTTATCCAACTTCAAACCCTCGAGAATATCTAGCACATCCTCCCTATCTACTTCAATACTTTCCAGTTTGCTACCCTGTACCTCAGTGTTCTCCATAACTACATTTACATCACCCTGCGTGAATACCGAAGAGAAATATTTATTCAGTGCCTCTCCAATCTCTTCAGGCTCCACGCACAACTTCCCACTGCTGTCTATGACTGGCCCTAATCTTGTCCTAACCAATCTTCTATTCTTAACATATCTAAAGAAAGCTTTAGGATTCTCCTTAATCCTATCAGCCAAAGTCTTCTCGTGTCCTCTCTTAGCTCTCCTCAATTCCCTCTTTAGCTCCCTCCTGGCTAATCTATAGCTATCCATTGCACTAACCGAGCCTTCAAGCCTCATCCTGACATAAGCCTCCTTTTTCCTTTTAACCAGCAAATCAACTTTTTTCGTACACCAAGGTTCTCTTACTCGACCATTTCCTCCTTGCCTGACAGGGACATACTTATCAAGGACCCGCAGCAGCTGCTCCTTGAATAAGCTCCACATTCCAGATGTTCCCAGTCCCTGTAGCTTCCTAGTCCAATCTATGCACCCTAATTCTCTCCTGATGGCCTCATAATTACCCTTCCCCCAGCTATAACTACTGCCCCCAGCTTCATGCCTATCCCTATCCATCACTAAGGTGAACGTAACCGAATTGTGGTCACTATCACCAAAATGTTCACCAACTTCCAAGCCTAACACCTGGTCTGGCTCATTGCCCAGCACCAAATCCAATGTAGCCTCACCTCTAGTTGGCCTATCTACATACTGAGTCAAAAAACCTTCCTGCACACTTTGTACAAAAACTGACCCCTCTAACGAGCTAGAGCTATAGCTATTCCAATCAATATTAGTAAAGTTAAAGTCCCCCATAACAATTACCCTATTACTTTCACTCCTGACCAGAATTGACTTTGCAATCCTTTCCTCTACCTCTCTAGAACTTTTAGGAGGTCTATAAAAGACTCCCAACAGGGTGACCTCTCCTTTCCTGTTTCTAATCTCAGCCCATACTACCTCAACAGACAAGTCCTCATCAAACTTCTTTTCTGTCACTGTGATACAGTCTTTGACTAATAATGCCACTCCTCCCCCCCTTCTACCTCCTTCTCTACTCCGACTAAAGCATTTGAACCCTGGAACCTGCAACATCCATTCTTGTCCCTGCTCTACCCAAGTCTCTGAAATGGCCACAACATCGAAGTTCCAGGTACTGGTCCAAGCTGCAAGTTCCTCCCCCTTATTGCGAATACTCCTTGCATTAAAGTATACGCATTTCAAACCATGCCCTACCCCACCCGTATGCTGCTGTGTTTTACGGCTTTCCTCTATGACCCCCTTACTCTCATCCCTCTTAGCACCCCAACTATTCAGGATCCCACCCCCCCCCCGAATCAGTTTAAAGCCCCCTGCATAGCCTTAGCAAATTTTCCCCCCAAGATATTAGTTCCCCTCTGGTTCAGGTGTAGACCATCTCTCTTGTAGAGGTCCCACCTATCCCAGAATGAGTCCCAATTGTTCAGGAACCTGAACCCCTCCCTCCTGCACCATCCCCGTAGCCACGAGTTCAAACATTCCCTCTCTCTATTCTTCTCCAAACTATCCCTTGGCACAGGCAAGAGTCCAGAGATAACCACTCTGCCAGTTTTGGCCCTAAGCTTCCACCCCAACTCCATAAATTTCTGTTTAATATCCCCTTCCCTCGTCCTTCCTATATCATGTGTCCCTACATGAACTATGACTTGGGGTTGACTCCCCTCTCCCTTAAGAATCTTAAAAACCCTATCTGCGACATCGTGGACTCCAGCACCTGGGAGGCAACACACCAGCCCTGAGTCACTTTTATTACTACTTACTCTCCTATCTGTCCCTCTAACTATGGAGTCTCCAATTACTAGGCCCAATCTCTTATTCTCCCTACCCACCTGAGCATTCTCAGCAGGCTCACCCCCAGAGACCTGCTCCCTTTGGTCATCTCCAGTTGATTCTTCCTCAACTGTAGCATCCAAGACAGAAAATTTGTTTCGGAGGGGAACAGCCCCAGGGGATTGTCTACCCGATTGCTTCTTACCCCTCCTCCTAACAGTTACCCACGAATCACTTTTAGGAGTGACTATCTCTTTGTCACTCCTGCCAATATTCTCGGATTATCCTGAGTTCCTCTAATTCCAGCTCCAGCTCCTTAACACGATCCTCAAGGAGCTGCAAATGGGCACACTTCCTGCAGGTATAATCAGCATGAACACTACTGGCATCCCTCACCTCATACATACTACAGGAGTTGCAACAGACTGCCTGCACTGCCATCCCTGATACTTTAATTTACTTTAAGGAGAGAGAAAAAAAAAACTTCCCACACACTTATATTATTAGGTTAGAGGAGGGGGGAGGGTGGGATACTCTACCTGTGTAGAGTATCGGGTTTCCTCTCTGGACCAATTTATAGAGACAGAGAAAAAAACTACAACTACCGGCAGCCTCCTAGTGACGACTTCCGGTTTCTTGTTAGTTTAAATAAAAACGGCAAAAACTACCCCCGCTCGCTATTTTAAACAAAGAGAAAAGTTAAAAAAGTACTTAACACACGAACTTCACGCTTTCCCAAATCGCTGCCTCTCCGTGCTGCTCCAAGGGAACAATGAGGAGCAACATCTGGAAATATATCATTATGTTCCACATATATTACCATGACACTTAGCTCTAATCATCTTCTTGGTATGTTATACTGATTTGCCAACGTTCCGGAATTAGGTGAGCTGAAATTTCCTCCAGCTGAACATTGGAAAGACTGAAGCTGTTCTGTTTGGGCCCCAGCACAGGCTCCATTCCCTGATTGGGAGGGTGAGCTGTGTGGAGGATACAGAGATCCTTCAGTTTGATTTGGACAAGTTGAGTCGGTGGATACATGAATGGCAATATAACTTAAATAAATGTGAGGTTATCTGCCTTGATAGCAAAAGCAAATTACTACCTAAATGGTCATAAATTAGGAGAGAGGAATGTGCAATGAGACTTGGATGTCCTCCTACGCCAGTCACTGAAGATAAGCATGCAAATGCAGCAGGCAGTAAAAGGGCTAATGGTATGTTGGCCTTAATAGCAAGAGGATTCAAGTACAGGAGCAGGGGTGTCTTACTGCAATAATACAGGGCCTTGGTAAGGCCACACCTGGAATATTGTGCATAGTTTTGGTCTCCTTATCTGAGGAAGGATGCTTTTGCTCTTGAAAGAATGCAGAGAAAATTTATCAGACTGATTCCTGAGATGGCAGGACTGATATATGAGGAGTGATTTACTAGGTTAGGATTATATTTATTGGAGTTTGGAAGAATGAGGCGGAATCTCATAGATATGTATAAAATTCTAACAGGACTAGTCAGAGTAGGTGCAAGAGGACGTTCCCAATGGTGGGATTGTCCAGAACCAGGGGGTCACAATGTCAGGGTACAGGGCAAACTATTCAAGATAGAGATGAGAAGAAATTTCTTCACTCAGAGAATGGTCAGTCTGTGGAATTTGCTACCGCAGAAAGTAGTTGAGATCAAACCATTGTATGTTTTCAAGAGCAGCTAGATATAACACTTGGAGCATTCGTTTTTACCCATCCGCCCCAGTAATTTACATTGGAAGTAATGTGTAGATTGGAAACAGTGTAAACGTACACACCCTTCCCATAAAGATAAAGCAGAAAGAGACTGAAAAGGCTTTTGTCATTGCACCTTCCAGCAAATGCCAGAGGTGAGCACATAGCACCAAATTATTACTGTACTCTTTTCTCAATGAGTAGACTGAAATACAAATAAATGATTCAAAATGTGAGCCAGATTCACCTGAAAGTTTTGAAGAGTCAATATTAATGTTTAAAAAGGCTTCAGGAAAACCAATTTTTACTTAAATAGAAACAGAAATAGTGGGATAAATTCAGCTGGTCTGGCAACATCTGTGGAGAGAGAAACACACTTAACATTTAGAATGCATTAACCCATCTACAGAGTTGAAAATGGATAGAAATATCACAGAGTCATGGTCATAGAGGTATGCAGCACAGAAAGAGGCCCTTCGGTCCACAGCATCTGCACTAGTCAAAGGCAAATTACCATTATGCTAATCCCATTTTCCAGCACTGTGTCCGTAGCCTTGTGTGCCTTGGCATCGCACATCTAAATATTTCTTAAACATTTATGAGGATATAATGAGGTGAATTATATACTTGGAAAGGGGGTGAGGCAGAATGGAAAGTCAGAGATAGATCAAAGCTAAGAAACAATTGACAAAACTGTCAGCGACAAAGGGCTGTTAATGGTGTCATTGAGGGCTGAATGGTTAATACTGACCAACCTTTACCTCAGCCTTTACTCAATCTGAACCCATTCTGACTTGCCTCGAAGACAAAAGCTTTGCCTGGTTGAGGTGATGGACTGAATACATTACAGCCAGAAATTTCCTATCCCACTCACCATGGAAATTATAGCAGGAGAGACAGGAAATTTGGCAGACCATCTAAAAGTCAGGTGGAAATTTCCAGTCTTAGGGCACACGTGACTGGAAAATCCTGCTGTTCATTCCATTTAAAGTTTAAATTAAAGTTAAATTTAAGTAGGCTTACTTTAACATTGCATTGAAGTAACTGTGAAAATCCTCTTGTCACCACACACTGGCCCTCGTTCAGGTACACTGAAGGAAAATTTAGCATGGTCAATAACATAACCAGCACATTTTATGGACTTTCGGAGGAAACAAGAGCACCTGGAGGATGTAGACATAGGGAGAACGTGCAAACTCCACACAGTCACCCAAGCCGGGAAGTGAACCAGAATCACTGGGCAGCAGTGCTAACCATTGTGCCACCGTGCCGCCTCAATTTAAAATTAACCCTATACACCGGACTGTTTCCCAAGATGGAGAGTTGATCTTATGAGGAAACGTTGAACAAATTGGCCCACTATCGATTGGAATTCGGAAGAGTGAGAAGTGACCTTATTGAAACATCTTTGGTTCTGAGGGGATTTGACATAATGAATGCTAAGACAATATTTTCCCTTACAGGTGAGACTTGAACTGACAAGGTTGAAAGTGAAAGAGCCTCCCCTTAAAGTGCAGATAAGGTTCTCTCAGGGGGTTGTTAGAATCTGCTCTCTTCAGCAGAGAGCAGTGGAGGAAGGGTCATTAAATATTGGTAAGGCTGAGTTGAATAGATTCTTGATTAACAAGGGAATTGAAGGTTACAGAGTTAAACAGGAACGCAGAATTAAGGCCACAATCAGATCAACCAATGGTGGAGATCATTTTAGATAAATACATTTCTATTAGATAAATGTGTTCAAAACAGATGAGCTGATTTTGGTTTATTGGATAAATATTCGCCAGCATACTACTTGTTCTTCAAATAGTGTCTTAGCGTCTTTGATGCCCATCTGATAAGACAGATGGGGAAATTGTGGTTTGGTAACTTAGGTGAAAGAATAGATTTTAGTTTGACAGATAACTTGCAATGATATTGACATAAATTGATGCTGTATGTTGTCAGACATCCATTGTCACATCCGGATATCATTATCTTTCTATTGAAAATTTACTCATCAATTAGTCTGAAACTATGGATGGAATTCTCCATTTTATTTTCTAAGTGAGGTGGTGGGCTAATTTGGGGCGCCATTGCCACAGGCTGATATGGTGTGAATTCATGCCCGATTCTGTGCTATGGAGCTTCATTCATTTATACAAGAGCGAACATCCCTCAGAATCAGCTGGCAGGTCAGGATCTGATTTCTGTGCTGCCGAAAACTAGCAGGTTGTCACATCACTTCAGCACACTCACATCACTCTTTCCAGTCCACCCATGTTCACTAGGCTGTCAACAACCCTGAGGGAAAAGGCAAGAAGAAGTCTGTACACTGATTCAAGCATCATGTCCTCAAGGCCTTGATTCGAGGGTCCTATAGTCAAGGGAAAGCTCCAAAAAACACACTGACTTCATCTTTTGAGCCTGGAAAGCTATTGCCCAGGATGTCAGCATGGCGAGTAACTGTGTCAGAAGCATCACACAGTGCAGGAAGCAGATGAATGTTCTCATTCACTCTACCAGGCTAAGTCCTCCCTCAGCTTTCTCCACTATCAAACTCGCATCATAACATCATCTATTCAAGCAGCAACTGTCTTCCTGGATCTCACACTTTCATGAACAGGGCACAAATGTTCTGTCATGGGCGCCTTCACGTTACCACCATCCCATCTGTCATGTTGCTCATGTTCCATCCTCTGCTCCTTCTTAGGAGGGATTTGATTTGATTCATTATTGTCAGATGTATTGAGATGAAATGAAAAATATTGGGCAGAATTTTCCTGTTCCGCTCACACAGGAACCATAGTAGGTGGGAGACGGATCATGCAACAGGACCTTGGGCAGGAGTTTCCGGCCTCAGAGTATGGCCTGCCCATTATTTCTTGAGCATTATAAGACAAAACCTACCATTCATAGAGTACATAGGAGAGAAGGAAAGGAGGGTGCAGAATATAGTGTTACAGTCACAGCTAGTGTAATAGGACAGAATCCAGCATTGAGGCAAATCCAATATGTGCATGTAATAGCAGGAAAAAGAACATCTAAGAAAGAGTTAAAATACAGGGTCCACCATAACTCCGGGCAGACGAATTAACATCTCAGACTGCCAACTCAGTTATTTTACAGTGAGAACATTTCAAAGCCTTGGTGAACATTGCATACTGATTAGTAAGGCTCCACTGAGTCGAAATAAATCATTATTTCTAGAAATTGGGAAGATGGGAGGATTACCACACCATTGAAATCTATTTATCACATACATCGCTGATTGGCTGTAGAAAGTTGTTTTTCAAACTGAAGGCCTGTGACCAGCGGTGTGCCTCAGGGATCAGTGCTGGGTTCACTGTTATTTGTCATTTATATTAATGATTTGGATGAGAATTTGGAGGCATGGTTAGTAAGTTTGCAAATGACACCAAGATTGGTGGCATAATGGACAGTGAAGAAAGTTATCTCCAATTGCAATGGGATCTTGAGCAATTGGGCCAGTGGGCTGATGAATGGCAGACGGAGTTTAATTTAGACAAATGCGAGATGATGCATTTTGGTAGATTGTACCAGGGCAGGACTTATTCAGTTAATGGTAGGGCACTAGGGACAGTTACAGAACAAAAAGATCTAGGGGTACATATTCATAGTTCCTTGACAGTGGAGTCACATGTGGACAGAATAGTGAAGAAGGCATTCGGCATACTTGGTTTCATCAGTCATAATATTAAATACAGGAGTTGGGACATCTTGTTGAAGTTATACAAGACATTGATAAGGCCACACTTGGAATACTGTGTGCAATTCTGGTCACCCCTTATAGAAGGGATACTGTTCAACTGGAAAGAGTGCAGAAAAGATTCACTAGGATGCTACCGGGACTTGATGGATTGAGTTACAAGAAGAGACTGAATGGACTGGGATCTTTTTGCTTTGGAGTGTAGAAGGCTGAGGGGTGACCTTATAAAAGTCTATAAAATAATGAGAGACGTAGACAAGGTAGATAGTCAATACCTTTTCCCAAAGGTAGGGGTGTCTAAAACTAGAAAGCATAGGTTTAAGGTGAAAGGGGAAGGATACAGAAGTGTCCAGAGAGCAGTTTTTTCACAGAGAGGGTGGTGAGTGTCTGGAACAAGTGCCAGAAGTAGTAATAGAAGCAGGTACAATTTTATCTTTTAAAAAGCATTTAGATAATTACATGGGTACAATGGGTATAGAGGTTTATAGGCCAAATGTCAGTAACTGGGGTTATCTTAGGGTTTTAAAAAAAGGGTGGCATGGACAAGTTGGGCTGTTTTCAGGCTGTAAACCTCTATGACACTATCTGTATAAATGATACCTTGTATTACAATATCCTGCACTCCAGAGAACAGTATAAGTAATGTGTACAGCTTTTGTATCTCCAGACTCAGCCTAGATACAGACTAGACTTCACTGGATCTGGGCTGTATCTCCCTCATGCATGTGAAATAAAACTGTTTTACTGAAGTCTGACATGGACACAAAGACTCATCATATATTCTCCCTTACAGCTAGGATGTAGAGAAAAATCAGCTTAATATATGGCCCATTCAAAAGTCTGATGGCAGCAGGGAAGAAGCTTGAGTCAGCTGTTACATGATCTCAGACTTTTGTATCTTTTTCCTAATGAAAAAAAGTGGAAGAGACTATATGTCCAAGGTGTGTGGGGGCTTCAATTATTTTGGTTGCTTTTCCAAGGCAGTGGGAAGTGTAGACAAATGAGGGGATGGGAGGCTAGTTTGTGTGATAGATTGGCTATATTCACAATACTTTGTAGTTTCTTGCAGTCTTAGTCAGAGCAGGAGCCAAACCAAGCTGTGATACAACCTGACTGGATGCTTTCTGTGTGTGCATTTGGAAAACTGGTGTGAGTTGTAACTGACATGTCAAATTTCCTTAGACTCCTGAGAAAGTAAAGGTATTGGTGGGTTTCCTTAACTATAGCATCTGTGTGGAGGGACCAGGACAGGTTGTTGGTGACCTGGACATCAAAAACTTGAAGCTCTTTGCACAGCCAGATTGTGAGGGGCACAGCAAACTATGATCATGTAGGAAATCCTGGCCGGTGCGTTTTCCAGGGAGGACCTGAGCTGCCCAGCCATCTGAATTGCATTTTCAGAAGTCCTATGAGGGAATATGTGGAGCTGTGAGCAGCTTTACACGGCTCCTCAGCAAGGATCTGAGTGTGACGTACTGGAGTCATCAGCCATTGTTTAAGTGTGGAGACAGAAGTCAGTTCAGCTTTGCAAGGGTTGTAAGTTTTAGTGAGCACGATTTAAAGCAAGATAGCCTGTAAATAGTTCAACTTAAGAAAACGGTGGGAGTCTAGCAGGAGTGATTTTTGGCCCACGGTCATCAGGGAGAACGAAGATATGGGCTGAAAACGTAGAGAGAAGCAGGAAATGCTGAGATCACATTCTGTGATTTTCCCCACCCCTTCCTGGTGACATCACCAGCTTCACACCCACAAAATAGAGAACCTCATTTAAATGAATTTTAATATAAATCCCTCTATCAGATACTCCCCCTTCACTGCATTCTCAAACCTCACTGACATGATGCCACATTGGTGAGGTTTACAAGTACGATAAACCTGTTGTGGGAATTGCCCTCAGGGATATAGAGATGAGAATACCCCCCAGGAAAATGCCTGGCACTTTCCCAGCACTGCCCCTAGCACTGTATCAACCTGGCAGTATCAACCTGGCAATGCCAAACTGGCAAAGTCAACCTGGCAGTACTGATCTGTATCAGAGGCAGTGTTGGGGCAGGCCCTAGTGCGAACCCTTTGGAAAGTTGGGGTGGGGAGGCACATATGTGTAATGATGTGGGGGGCCAGAGAGAGAGAGAGAGGGCATAATGCCAGTGTTGATCACAGAGTAGGGGAGATGTCAGTTTTGATGCTGGTTGGGGGGCTGCAGATGCCAGGGTGTGGTGGAGCCCCTGAGCCCTCCATGGTGGGGTGCAGGAGGGTTATTTCAATATCTGACTGTGCACCTTTCCAATCTCAGTACAGCTAGGCTTTACCAGTGTGTATAGGCCCCTCATAATGACAGCGTTAAACACTCCTTTCTGCTTTGCATTGACAAGTCCATAAGATCTGGCAAGAAAAACTACCTGTTTCTCTTGAGAGAAACACACTGGTTTTC
Organism: Sphyrna mokarran; assembly: GCA_024679065.1. Classification (NCBI taxonomy): domain Eukaryota; kingdom Metazoa; phylum Chordata; class Chondrichthyes; order Carcharhiniformes; family Carcharhinidae; genus Sphyrna; species Sphyrna mokarran. The sequence goes on along the minus strand of JAGIQG010000008.1, from coordinate 77,132,860 downwards.
AGTCAGATCCTGACACTTTGCCACTGCTTCATAAAATGTTGCCCAAGTTGTTGGAGGTCAGAAGACCAGTAGGTAAGGCAGAAGAGAAAAAATGAGTACAGTATGTTTGAATAGATGCAGTCATCATACTTCAAGGGATGAGATGCTTTGATTTACTCTAGTTCTGATTTCTAGTAAACAGGCAGCTCTCTATCCTTTATCATATCACATCTAATGAAATTTGTGCCATCAGTGTGGATCAAGATGTCCTTAGCATTTTTGATTAATTCATGGAGTCATAAACGTTTATAGTATGGAAACAGGCTCTTTGACCCAACTTATTCATGTTGTCCAGTTGTTACCCCTAAGCTAGTCCCAATTGCCCACATTTGGCCTATATCCCTCTATATCCATCTTACCCATGTAACTGTCTAAATCTTTTTTAAATGCTGATGGGCCTGAAAAGGAGAAATTCTTTCAAAAGGGTTGCTTGTAGACCATGAACTCATTGCTCCAAATTCAATTTCAACTTATTACCCAATTGAGAGAATTTAGACAGCACTGCTCAAATAACAGTATTCATAAACCCTGGACTGTCTTGAAAAATGACACATACTGTCTTGATGAGGACAATCTCATGAATTCAATATCTGCTGATATGTCAGATCACTCCCGCTATGATTTGAAATAAAACCAGCAATTACTGGAAATACACATGCTGGGATTTCAGACCTGGCAATAGTATAACAACAACTTGCATTTAAGACATTCCAAGGCACTTTACAGGAGTGTTATTCAGACAAGATTAGACATGGAGATATGAGGACAAGGGACTAAAAACTTGTTGGAAGGCTTTTTTTTTATTCATTTGTTGGACATGTGCATTGCTGGCTGTCCAGCATTTATTGCCCAAACCTAGTTGCCCTTGAGAAGATGGTAGTGAGCTGCCTTCTTGAATCACTGCAGTCCATGTTCTGCGGGTTGACCCACAATGCATGGTTTTAATAAGCAGTTAAAAGGGAAAAGAGAAGCAATGATAGTTAGGAAAGGAATCCCAGCACTTAGAGCTGAGGCTGCTGGAGGCACAGCTGCCAACTGTGGAGAAATGGAAATAGAGGTTGCACAAGAAAGCAGAATTGGAAGAATGAATATTTCTTAGATGATTGTGAGAATAGTGGAGGTTATAGAAGTAGCCATGAGGAGTTTGATGTAAGGATAAATATTTGCCAAATGAGGCCTTGCTGGGATTGGACACAGTGTAGGTCAGAGGATTCACGGTGAAGGCTGAACAGAGTGTGGTGCGAGATAGGATACAAGAGGGAGACTTTTGTTGAGTTGAAGTTCATGGTGAATGGAAGAATACAAGCTGACCAGGCAAGCACTGGCAAAGTAGCATCAAGAGGGCAAAACTAGAAGGGTCGTCAATTACACCTCCATCTAAATTCTCTTTCTCATTGCCTGGTGCACAATGGGCTGTCAATTCAACATGGTCATTTTTCATTGGCAGGTTTCTGTCTCATTGACAATGGTTTGCTCCATAGAGATCAGTTCTGTATTAAGCATCACCTGGGTGTGGCTCAGGAATCTCACTCTAGCTTGGCAGTCTCTGCTGCAGAGGAAAGTGAGGATTTTCAGGCTTCTGTTTTTTCTGTGCTGTCTTCTTTGCCAGCTGAGCTTTACCTTTCTGCTCACCTTTTGCAATGTCACTCGGCCTTCAGAGGTCAACACCACTGGCAACTTTCACCCAGTTGCCAATGTCAATGATCTCCATCTCCATATCTCATTAGCAGATGTTCATACAGTGAAGGTATATCTACCAGGAGGTTGTGACTCAGTTCACCATACTGAAGGTCTTTGTATAGATATACTACTGTTATCCATTCAATGTGAATGGATGAACCAGTGCAGACATCATTGTCTTAGCAATACAGGAATACAAGACATAGAAACAGAAGTAGATCAGATGGCAAATAGAGAAACAGAGGTAGTTTTATACAATCTATATTTGTATTTGTGGATATTAGAAACAGAATATTATTTTGTTTTGTGTTTCTGTATTTGTAAAGGTTAATGACTTCAATTTGGTTTAGATTCAGCATGGTAAAGAAGATTTGTAACATGAAAGCAAACAGACCTTAAAAGAAAACTAGGTTGCAGCTTCGCAGTCAGGGGTCACACTCAGACAGAAAGAAAATTTGAGTTAGTTTAAGCTAGAACCAGAAGAAACTGAACAGGACAAGGGAACTGCAGGAAGCAGAATTCCCCAAAGAACAAAAGGTAGTCCTAGAACTCAGGATGGTGGGTCAGAAGCATGTCTCAGGAAGAGAATGTGTAAAAGAAACAAAGTAAAAGGAATGTAACAAGGTCCTGTGCAAATGAGTTTGAGTGAAAAGCATAGAAAGGGCCCTTAATTAAAGAGACATCTCCAAGAACCAGATTTCAAGTTGGTTAGATGAAAAACCTGATATTTCATGTAAATCGAAAATTTGATGACATCTAAATACAGGGATTGTGCACTTACTGAGGTAATTAGAGTAGAATATATATTGTGTAACTTACATTATCCTTATAATTCTGTGTACACCTTAAAGATATATGTGGGATGATGGAGTCATGTATCATAGTTAATTTTTCCTTGGATAATAAAACTTCAGTTCTTTTGTTAAAAGTTAATCAGCAGTCCTGCAGCTCTATTCATCCATGCCTCTAAGCAAAACTAGAAGTTACAATCTGTGGAGCTGGAGTTCCATCCTGGGACCTGACTGTTCAGTAGTAACATCAGCTGGGATTTTAACAGGTCCATCGAACTTCTCCACCATTCAGTGTAATCATGGCCAATATTGGGTTTCAACTTCAATTTCCTGCATTCTCCACATATCCTTAAATTCCCTAAGAGACAGAAAATCTGTCTGTCACAATCTTAAATATATGTTTACTGATGGAAATTAGCATGTTCCAGGAGCTCAGAGTTAGTGTCCTGCCCCAAAAAAGAACAAAGAACAACACAGCATGGGAAACAGGCACTTTGGCTCAACGAGCCACCAATTTAACATTGAGTCCTCTCCTCTACCTATGACCTTTGTCTATTGGGGATGATTGAGGGAAGACTAATTCAGAGACAATTTGTTATACTAATCAGCCTAAAAGCATGTTTTTGGGGTGTGGGAGGAAACCAGACCATTCAGAGAAAACCCATGCAATCACGGGGAGAATGTGCAAACTCCCGCAGTCACTGGCCCAAATCCATGTATCTGCACAGCAAACAGTTATAGTCATTGAGCTGTCATGTTGCCAGTCAGATGGTCCAGCTTAAGAGTACACTATTGGCATGAAGCACTGGGCAATTCTCGAAGCAACATCCAAGAGCAGCCCTCGCATCACCCACTGCATGTATGCCCTTGTTGGTCAACAAGGCGGACCGAATCACCTGTGAATTAAAAGAAAAGACATCAAAAAACTAAGAATGGACTAAGATAGAAAGTTGAAAACTTTTGTAAAGTTTATTTATTTGTCACAAGTAAGGCTTACATTAACACTGCAATGAAGTTACTGTGAAATTCCCTTAGTCACCACAATCAATGCACCTAACCAGCACATCTTTCAGAACGTGGGAGGAAACCAGAACACCCGGAGGAAACCCACCCAGAGACGGGGAGAACATACAAACTCCACACAGTTAGTGACCCAAGCCAGGAATCAAACCTGGACCTCTGGTGCTGTGAGCCACACAGCTAACTGCTATGCCACCTTTTTTCAATCTTTCTCCTGCTTAGCAAATGTAGTCCAAGTTTCATTACCATGGAAGAAGGTGCTGAGGAAGCAGGTTTGATGTTCTCAGTCAAGTTGCTGTTTTTCCATATTCTCTTCCTTAACTTGGTCACAACAGCTGCAGCTTTTATGTGCACATTAATTTCAGCATCAAGTGACAGATTATTTGTTATTGTGGAATCTCAATATATGAATCTATCAAAAAGCTCCAGCATCACAGTGTCAGTATGACAGAATCCTGCATGTGACACTTGTCTTCCTTATATTGATGACCAAATCAAACTCATTCAATTGCTGCTGTTAATGTCCCTCAGAATGGTATGGAATGCTAGTGCAGCATCCCTGGTACATCTTTATCTTGGATCTCAGGTGAGGAAAGCTGAAGGTTCGTTTTTTATCATCTCAAAATTTTAATTTGTGCTCATGATGAATCACAAAAGACTAGTATTGCAGGTACAATAAGTAATTAGGAAAGCTAATAAAATATTATCATTTATTGCCAGTGGAATTAAATAGAAAAGTAGGAAGGTTATGCTTCAGTTGTACAGAGAACTAAAGTCCATTTGTGGAGCACTATGTACAGTATTGGTCACCTTACTGAAGGAAAGATGTAATTACATGGGAAGCAATTCACAGAAGGTTTACCAGGCCAATACCTCAAATGAGTGGGTTGTCTGACGAGGAAAGCTTAGGCAGACTGGTCTTGTGTCTATTGGTGTTCAGAAGAGTAAGAAATAAGTTGAATCATAGAACCTCCATAGTGCAGAAGGAGATCATTTAACCTATCAAATCTACACTGGCGACAATCTCACCCAGGCCCTATTCCCAAAACCCCAGATATTTACTCTGCTGGTCCCCTGACGTTAGAGGCAAATTACAATGACCATTCAATCTACCCTGCACATCATTGGACTGTGGGAGGAAACTGAAACACCCGGAGGAAACCACATAGACATGGGGAGACTGTGTGTGGAATTTGCACGATGATCTAAGGCCAGAATTGAAATCGGGTCCCTGGTGCTATGAAACAGCACTGTTAACCACTGTGCCATGGTATCACTCTTGTGCAATTGTCGTATTGAACATATAAGATCCTAAAGAGGTTTTCCAGGGTGGATGTGGGGAGGATGTTCCCTCCTGTGGGAGAATTTAGAACTCGAGGTAACAATTTAAAAAGAAGGGATCACCTATTTAAAATGGAGACGAGGCAATTTTTCTTCACTCAGCAGATCTTTGGAATTCTGTTCCTAAAAAGTCGATGGAAGCAGAGTTTTGAGTATTTTTAAGACAGATGTAAATAAATTCTTGATAAGGTGACATACTAGTGGGGTTAGGTGCAATGTAGATTTGAGATTGTTTTCAGGTCATCCATGGTGGCACAGTCGTTAGCACTGCTGTCTCACATTTCCAGGTTCAATTCTGGCCTCGGGTGACTGTCTTTGAGAAGTCTGCACGTTCTCTGCATGCCTGTGTGGGTTTACTCTGGGTGCTTCAGTTTACTCCCACGCTCCAAAGATGTGCAGGTGAAGTGGATTGGCCATGTTAAATTGTCCCTCTGTGTCCCAAGATGTGTAGGTTAGGAGATTAGTCATGTGTGGGGTTATGGGGATGGACTGGCAGTGAGAATTCGGATAAAATACTCTGTCAGAGAGTCACTGCAGAGGAGTGGCCTCTTCTTACTGCAAGGATTCTATGATTTTATGATCTTACTGAATATTGGAGCAGAAGTGAGGGGTTGAATGACCTACTCATACTCCTTGTTTATATTTTTATATAATCATCAGATTGAGAAACTTCATTAGGGATCCATCCATATCATGAAACTGTATTGATCTTTTGGGCATCTGTAGAATGTTTTATACTTAGATTTTTCAGATCTTTACTTTTCACTTCTGCTGCTGACAAATTGCTGATTTCGGCTTTATTTATTATTTTGATGCAGATCAGAAGTAGTGACTGAAATTTAAATTTAGAACGTTTTTTTAATTGGGAGCTGACACTTTGTGAAATGAGTTTAATTTCAGTTTGTCATTGCATCTTACGTCACATGTCTGATTGGATAATTTAATGCCAATTTATTTCAAGTTTCAGCCAGCTTGATGGAACTGAAGTGCATCTGTCGCCGAAACTCTGGGCCCTGATTGTGAATCCTGGTCAGTGCCTGCAATTACTGCTCACTTCGCAATAACAAGCTGTCAACACAAGTGATATTTTCCTGATGATGAATGTTCAAGTCAAAAATGAAATTATTTCATTCCTTTCCAGCTTTGTCATGGCTATTGCAAAGGGCTGCTGCTGCTGCATGGCATATGTTCCCAGCCCAGACACTGTAAAATCTGTGCTGTTTTATATTCCAGAGCTCCCCAGTATGATTGCAATAAATGTGACAGAAATGTCCTCATTTAGCAGTAATTTCTGATACAAATAAAAGGTGACTCATGACAAGGTACCAAACAATAGGAGCTACAGCTTTCATTTAACTCCAGTTGCCTGGCAAGTGGAAACAGCTTCTTCTTTATAAATGGTCATATATTTGAAAGTTCTACACTACCTTGTGTACATGCAGTATTCTATCGTTAAACTGCTGGCACAAAAGTCACAGGTTTCTAACAACAGCTGGTATAGTCAGAACTCTCAGGAATGAAGGGAAGAATCACTTTTTCATACAAAAGGTGGCAAAGTTTGGAACTCTCTCCTGCAACCTTCAATTGTTCATTTTGAAACTGTGACTGATAGATTTTTTTGTTACATAATGAACGTGTTTCTCTTGAATTGGGACTAAAGGGTGAACTTTCCCATTCCGCTTGCAATGGGAATCATAGTGGGTGAGGGGTGAACCATGGAAAGCTCCGTTAATTTCAAAGAGCAAAGAACAGTACAGCACAGAAACAGGCCCTTTGGCCTCCAAGCCAGGAATTTCCTGTCTCTACCTGACTGGGTAGGAATTTCCAGTCTTGGCGCGAGCACAACTGGCAAATCCAGCCCTAGTGTCCATGTCAGTGGGAAAACCAGACTGTTTACCACTAGCGTTGGCAGCGTTTGTCAGCCAGTGTTCACCCACCTGAAAAATTCAAATGAGCTCTTCCCGAGAAACACGCCAGCCAGTCGGTTGTTCAGTGAGGCATCAGGATTCCCACTGGCTGTCTGAGGTGGCTGGAGAATTGATAGAAGTAGGGCAAAGGAAGATTTACAAATCCATCGGCTGGCATCTCATTGAATGGTGAAAAATAGTGGACTAAATGACCTACTCCTGTTTGGGTGCATCTATGCAACATATGCCAGTTGTGTGAGGTACAGTAGAGAAATGGCGCCTGGCAGTGCATCTATTTCAAGTATCTAGTTGAGTCCAAAAGAAATGGAATGATTTATTTCATTCTGTATATTTAAGGTAGTGTATTTTACAGATGGAGTCCTTTAATACTAAGAGCCTTAGATGAAGAATTGGAGCCCATTGTACAGGACATCCTCATGGTTGATAGAATATAGAATTGCATTTCACCAGGAGTAATTATTAATGAGGCCAGGCCTCAACTTTAAAGAACTTTTAAGGCATTCCTTTTCCAATGGCTGTACTGAGGGCAGGCAGGTTCTATAAAGATTGGGCATTGCTTCTCCAGGTTACCACCCGGCTTTCAAAGTCCCACATTTACTCCATAGGTTGGCATTGGAAAACAGTGCAGTTTGAGTGTGCCAGGAGCAGCACCACGCATTATGTATAAATGCCAACCTGGTGAAGCTGCAACATTAGCAGTTAACACTGCTGCCTCACAGTGCTGGTGACCCAGGTTCGATTCCTGGCTTGGGTCAATGTTTGTGCAGAGTTTGCATGTACTACCTGTGTCTGCATGTGTTTCCTCCCACAGTCTGAAAGACATACTAGTTAGGCGCATTGGCCATGCTAAATTCTCTCTCAATGTACCCGAACAGGCATTGGAGTGTGGCGACTGAGGGATTTTCACAGTAACTTCACTGCAGTGTTAATGTAAGCCCACTTGTGACAAATAAATAAACTTTACTTTGCATAGGACCATATGTATGTTAAGCAACATGTTAGACTGAGCAAAATCATCCCACAACAAACTAATTAGATCAAATCTTGTCAGTCCTGCCATGAATGTGGACAGCTAACAGGATAAGAAGCCTCCATGAGTATCCCCAAACTTAATGATGGAGACATCCACTCTGTGATTGCAAAAGATAATATTCAAGTGTTTGCAGTCATCTGCAGCCCAATGTACTGAATGAATGATCCATCTCAGTTTCCTGTTGAAATCACAGATTCCAATCTTAAGCCAAGTTGACTCCTTCCACATGATATCAATAAATGGCTGAAAACACTAGATACAACAATGGCAATGGGCAAATGTGAAGATAATGCATTTTGGAAGGTCTAATACAGCTAGGAAATATACAGTAAAAGGCAAAACTCTTAAGAGTATTGATAGGCAGACGGATCTGTGTGTACAGGTACATAGGTCACTGAAAATGGCAATGCAGGTGGAGAGGGTAGTAAAGAAGGCATACGGCATGCTTGTCTTCATTAGCCAGGGAATTGAGTTCAAAAATTGGCAAGTCATGTTGCAGCTTTGTAGAATCTTAGTTAGGCCGCGCTTGGAATATAGTGTTCAATTCTGGTTGCCACACTATCAGAAAGACATGGAAGCTTTGGAGAGGGTACAGAAAAGATTTACCAGGATGTTGCTTGGTATGGAAGACATTAGCTATGAGGTGAGTTTGGAAAAACTTGGTTTGTTCTCACTGGAGCAACGGAGGTTGAGGGGAGAACTGATACAAGTCTATAAGTTTACGAGAGACATGGACAGAGTGGATAGTCAGAAGCTTTTTCCCAAGGTGGAAGAGTCAATTACTAGGGGGCACAGGTTTAAGGTGCAAGGGACAAGGTTTAAAGGAAATGTACATGGCAGATTTTTTACACAGTGAGTAGTGGGTGTCTGGAGCTCATTGCCAGTGGCAGCAGATACGATAGTGACTTTTAAAAGGCTTCTTGACAAGTACATGAATAGGATGGGAACAGAGGGATATGGTCCTCGGAAGGGTATGGGGTTTTAGTTAAGTTGGGCAGCATGGTTGGTGCAAACTTGTAGGGCAGAAGGGCCTGCTCTTGCGCTGTAGTGTTCTTTGTTCTTTTACTCTGACAGCACCTTGGCTGTATTTCTGAAGATTTGTATCCCAGAACCAGCTACCAGCTACACTCTTAGCCAAACTGTTCCAGTCCAACTGCAATAGTATCATCTACCTGACAATGTGGAAAATTGACTAGGTTTATTTTGACCATACATAGGTAGACAAATCCAACTTGACCAATTAATGGTTCATCAATCTATTCTCAGTCATCTGTAAAGTGATGGAAGGGATTGTGCACAATGTCATCAAACAGCCCTTACTTACCAATAATCAACTCACTGATGTCCAGTCTGGATTCTACCAGAAACACCTCAATCCAAACATCAGTTCAGCTTATATCCCATCCCTGCCCTGGAACATCATCTGTCTTCATCTCTGCTGCAGCCTTTAGGGACATTTTCTGCTCCCGTCTTCAGTGGGCAAGATTGCACCAGGAGCAGAAAGTCCCTAAACATGATAAAATGTGATTTATGCTGCTGGGAGATCCCAATGTGATTGTCTCACACCATCACCAGAATGTCAGCGAACCCATTACAATAAATCTGCAGTTTGTCAGACTTCCACACATGGTAATCCCTCTCCTCTGTTACGTAATCCATCCACGTTGGCATGAGGGCACATTGACATGAATCATGCCAGCTTTCCCATGGCGTGCACATGGTGAGCAGGACCTGCCAGAGGAGTTCAGGTGAGTGCATCATTCAGTGGGGAAGGTGTCATGCCCAAATGCTGCTCTTTGGCACTGCCTGGGAACTGCCTTTGGCACAGCTGGGACTCTAGCCTGGTACTGCCCCAGCACCGTCTAGGCACTGCCCTGGCACTGCTTAGATATTACCCCAGCACTGATCTGTGACAATGCCCCCCGCACTGGGATGAATGTGTGTACTGAGGGTGGAGTGAGGGAGTGTTCTATGAGGATGGCTGTTCCAGGGCATTGTTTGGGGAAGGGAATGTTTGGTGAGGGCGTGCTGTTGTGGGGAGTGTTTGGGTGTACGTGGCATTTGGGATGGGTTCTATTTCTTTTTAATTGGGGTGCCCTTTAAAAACTTAACTTGCTAGTGGGACAAACTCAGTCAGAGCCCATCCCGCTAATGCTACACTGTGGGACCAGCCCCTTTACCTTTCCCTGGGGTTATCAGCTGATTGATATGATAGGGAAAGCTGCTGTTGTAGCTGACGGCCTCCATGCCATTTTTCACTCTCTGTGCCACTCTGCTGAAAAATAGGAAAAGTTTACCTCTCATCCATGCCTTTGCTATCTTTAAACTTAACTCTTCCTAAGCACACCTGACTGGTGGCCCATGTCCTACCCTCTGTGAACTTGAGGTTATTCAAAACTCTGCGACTTGTGATCTAACTGATGCCAAGATCCATTCACCAATCGTGTTATATATTGTAAACCAATGCATCTTTGTGTAGTGTGCCACATGATTATGTGGTGACACCATCACGAGGTACTTGGGAGATTTTCCCACTTTTCCATCTTGGACTGTAAGAAAGCCACACCTATCTAATAAAGCTTTACAAACTGGTTAACTGACTCAATGTGGTAACATTTTGATTCTTTTATCTTTGCTGTTAAAGTGAGCCAATCCCTGTATTTGTTGGCCTATTTCAGATCCCACTAAACGTCACCTCAATCTTACAATTCACATCTTTGTTTTCAGATCCTTCTTTGGCCTGTTTCCTTCCCGTCTCTATTATTTCCTCCAGTCACAAAACTCTGTCAGCTGTCTGTGCTTTGCTAATTTTGGTCTCTTAAAACATTTCCAATTTTAATATCTCCAGCACTGGTAGCTGTGCCTTCAGCTTCCAAGTCCCTTTGCATCTCTAACTCAGATGTTCTTTTAAGATGTTTCTTCAACTTCCCTCAGTTCTCATTTATCCTCATGTGAGTATTGTCAAATTTAAAAAAAAAATTACCGGACAGGAATATCACTGGCTAGGCCAGCATTTATTGCTTAATCCTAATTGGCCCTAAGAAGTTGGTGGTGAGGTACCTTCTTGAGGTCCCAGTAGGTATTCCTACACTGCTGTTAGGGAAGAAATCCCAGGATTTTGACCCAATGACAGTGAAGGCATGATGATATATTTCCAAGTCAGGATGGTGAGTGACTTGGAGGGGAACTTCCAGGTAGTGATATTCCCAGGTGTCTGCTGTTCTTGTTCCTTTTAGATGGTAGCAGTTTGCAAGGTGCTGCCTAAGGAACCTTGGTGAGTTCCTGAGATGCATCTTGCAACAATCAGTTCTTCCTTCTAGTGAGGAATATCCATTAGTTGAGGGGAGAATGGTACATGGTAATCAGCAGGAGGTTTCCTTACCCATGTTTGACCTGAGGCCGTTAGATTTCATGGGGTCCAAAGTCAATATTGAGAACTCCCAGGGCAGATCCCTCCCGACTGTATTCCATTGTATTACCTCTGCTGTATGCATCACCTCTGCTGTGTATGTCCTGTCAGTGGAACAGGACATACCCAAGAATAATTATAGTGCTGTCTGGAACATTATCTGTAAGATATGATTCCATAAATATGACTGAATTAGTTTGCTGCTTGACTAGTCTGTGAGACAGTTCTCCCAATTATAGCACAAGCCCCAGATCTGAGTAGGGAGAACTTTGTAAAGTCGACAAGGCTGAGTTTGTCATTTCCGATGCCTGGGTCAATGCCAGTGATCCATCTGGTTTCATCCCTGTAAAGGAATGTTTTAAAACATGCCAGTGAAGTGCCTCAATATGTTTTATTGTGTTATTGGTGTTATATGAATATAACTTGGTTGGTGTCATTGCTGATATGTAGAGAAAAAAAAAGCTGAATTTCAGAGTGAGGTGAGAGTGATTGTTCTTGAAATTATGGCATCATTGCATCAAATGTAGCATCAAGGAGCCCTAGCAATATTTAAGTTAAACCTTAATAGAGTAGAGACTGAAAGATTGTTTGTTTCTGCAAGTTGGGGAATCTAAAACATGAGGGTACAGTGTGAGAATAAGAGGATGATCATCTAGGACTGAAATGAGGAAAAACTATTTCACTCAAAACGTTGTGAATCTTTAGAATCCTATATCATAGAATCCCTACAATGCAGTAGGAGGCCATTCAGCTCTTCGCATGTGCACTGACTACAATCCCACCCAGGCCCTATCCTCATAACCCCATACATTTATCCAGCTAGTCCCCCTGACACTAAGAGGCAATTTAACATGGCCAATTCACCTAACCTTCACGTCTTTGGACTGTGGGAGGAAACTGCAGCACTTGGAGGAAACCTATGTAGACATTGGAGAGAATGTGCAAACTCCACACAGAGAGTGACTTGAGGCCAGATTTGAACTTTGGTCCCTGGCATTATGAGGCAGCAGTGCTAACCACCGTGCCACCCCCAGAAGGTCGTGGGTGATACATTTCTAGGCAGATTTTTGGTCAAAGAGAATCAAGCAATATCAGGAGCAGGCAGTAAAGTGAAGGTGTAGCCCATTGTTAAATGGTGACTTGCGGAGGGTGGACTGTAAAGAAGGAGTTGAGCTCAGTGCAATGTGTTCCACGTGCACTAAGTGGCAGTAGTGTGGCAGGTGTCAAACCATTCCTCAGCGATATGTTAATTGACACTTCTTCCCAATGACAACAGCACAGTCTGTGCGTTCCTCCTTCCCTGTTTGTTGCCAAGACTGCACCACCCAGTCAGCCTAGGTGATGGCTTGACACTCAACAGATGGTGTCCTGTGGGGGTAAACAACAACAGAACAATGAGACCAGATTGATAGTATCTTTGCTGTCTTCAGGCATGTCACAGATTTCCCCTCATAACCACATTACAGCTAGCCACTCAGCTTCATTATCTGAGACAGAAAGATGCATCAAGTCTGGCTTTAGTATTCTGTACTAAACACAGAATAAAGGAAGAAAGCATTTTTATAGAGAAAGTGGTGGAAGTTATGTCCATTTATTTACTCTCCTAGGGGGAAGCTGTGATAGAAAACACTTCAGTTAAGTTTATTTATATGCTCTGCTCTGTGACACACTCTCTCTCTCTCTCTTTATCTTTATTTCCACATTCCATTGTGTCCAATCCATTTTCATACTTTGTCCACCTCTCTCTACTTCCAATTTCCATTGCAGGCCCCTCTGGCCTTCCACACTCACCTGTGCACATCTCTCTATTACAGCTCTGTGCTGCATACTTCTGTTTCTGCTCTCCATTCCTTCCCAATTTTTCTATTTCCACTTTCTGATGTACATTCTGTCTCTAATTTGACTATTTACTGTCCCTTTCTTTATTCCACTTTTCATTTTCACACTCCACTGTCTCTGTCTCTCTCTCTCTCTCTCTGTCTCTTCCTATTTATATGATCAGTGTTCCACTCTGCATTTCCCCATCTCCACTGTATGCCTCTCTCCATTTCCTCGTTTCCACTCTGTGCCTCTCTGCATTTCCCTATCTCCACTGTGTATCTCTGTCCATTTCCCATCTCCACTCTATGCCTCTCTCCATTTCCTCTCTGTTGTGTGCTTGTTATGAAGTTATACATCTTTAGTTTTGGAAATTGAAAAAGGGGGAGGATCTTATCGGCAGTTGATCGGCGTGGCAAGCTGGTAAGATTGTGAGAGAGGCGAAAAACCAAGTTCGTGCCTGGTTTCTCGCCTCTTGTGATCTTACCAGCTTTGTAAAATTGACGAAATCAGCCTTGTGGTGCTGATTTTAAAAGTTTAATATTTTAATTTTAATATTTAAATTCTTATTTAATTGTCCAGGCTTGCCTTAATGGCCTCACCGGTGAAGGTCACAGAGCGAAGTTTATACTTGTACACTGAGAGATCAAAGTACATGTGCAATAGCATTTCTTGTAGTCAACAGTAGGCTCCCAAATGCAAATAGACTCCATCTACTCCCCCTGCTGGTGTGAAACACACTTTCCCTCTCCTTTTGCATTAACTGCTATACAATTGCATCTGAGAGCTCACCTAAAAAATGGGTGCAATTTTTTCTTGTTTTCACGCTCATTTGGCATTTAGCATTTTTTTTGGTAATATTGCCCTCTATGATGTTTTCACTTTCAACTAATTGGAACTTTGCAGATTGAACCTAGCAAATTGCATTAGGTAGAAGACCAAATCTGTGTGAATGTGCGCATGCACATGAGCGCATGAATGTGAGAGTATGAATGTGTGTGTGTACATGAATGTGTGCATATGTGTGTGTGTGCAATAATGTGTGCGTATGCGTGAACGACTGTGTGTGCGAGAAAACATGCAGAAAGCATGCGAGAATGTGTGCGTGTGCTCAAAGGGCTAGATGGCCTACTCCTGCTCCCATTTCTTATGTATTATGAATGTGAGCGTTTGCATGAGAATATGTGCGTGTGTTAGAAAGTGCGTGTGAAAGTGTGCGCGTGAGTGCTGCATGAGGGCCAAATGTTTAACATTACATCTTTTATAGGATTAGGGGTTGATTCAGGAATAAGCTGCTTGACTGATTCCTTATCACTCAGAACTTAAATAGTAAAATACATCCTGGAATGGGTGGGGTGCAATCCTGCAACTCCATTTGCCATGGGCGCAAGTCACTCCGTGGCTATTAAATCTCGTGAGCAACCAAACCATTACTTATGATGTGATCAGCTTCACATCTTGAGAAGGCAACTGCCTGATTTCCATGAATTTAAATAGATTATAATATAACTAAATGGTTTTACGCCAGGAATCCCATTACCATACATTTAACTATCAACAGTGGGTTTTCTGTTCTATTATTATCCTAAATTAGATAACCCCATCTCATCAACGAGGTTTACAACAGCTTTTCACAAACAGTGACTTGACAAAGAGAACTTTAGTTTAGTTTTAGTTTAGAACATTACAGCACAGAACAGGCCCTTCGGCCTTCGATGTTGCGCCGACCAATATAAAAAGCAATGCCCCTCCAAACTAAACCATTCCCTTCTCTTCCATATACTTATCAACTAACCTCTTAAACGCCACCAAACTTGGCGCATCTACAACTGCTGCAGGCAGGGCATTCCACTCCCGAACCACCCTTTGGGTAAAGAACCTACCTCTGATATCCGTCCTATAACTATCACCCCTTAATTTAAAGCTGTGTCCCCTCGTGCTAGCTTTCTCCATCCTAGGAAAAAGGCTATCACTGTCCACCCTATCTAAACCTCTAATCATCTTATATGTTTCGATAAGGTCCCCTCTTAGCCGCCTCCTTTCTAACGAAAACAACCTCAAATCCCTCAGCCTCTCCTCATAAGACCTGCCCTCCATACCAGGCAACATCCTGGTAAACCTCCTCTGTACCCTCTCCAATGCCTCCACATCTTTCTTATAATGCGGGGACCAGAACTGCACACAATACTCCAAGTGCGGCCGCACTAGAGTTTTGTACAGTTGCAACATGACGTTGCGGCTCCGAAATTCAATCCCTCTACCAATAAAAGCCAAGACTCCATATGCCTTCCTAACAACCTTCTCGACCTGACTGCCTACTTTCAGGGATCTATGCACATACACACCAAGATCCCTCTGTTCATCTAGACTACTAAGAATCCTACCATTTGCCCTATACTCTACACATTTATTATTTCTGCCATAGTGCATTACCTCACACTTTTCCACATTAAACTCCATTTGCCACCTCTCGGCCCAGCTCTGCAACTTGTCCAAGTCCCAAGTTTGTGTAGAGTATAGGGCTAATGGTAGGACTCTTAATAGTGTTGATGAACAGAGGGATCTTGGTGTATATGTGCATAGATCCCTGAAAGTTGGCAATCAAGTCGATAAGGTTGTTAAGAAGGCATACGGAATCTTGGCTTTTATTGGTAGGGGGATTGAATTTCGGAGCCGCAACGTCATGTTGCAACTGTACAAAATTCTAGTGCGGCCGCACTTGGAGTATTGTGTACAGTTCTGGTCCCCACGTTATAAGAAAGATGTGGAGGCATTGGAGAGAGTGCAGAGGAGGTTTACCAGGATATTGCCTGGAATGGAGGGCAGGTCTTATGAAGAGAGGCTGAGGGATTTGAGGTTGTTTTCGTTAGAAAGAAGGCGGCTAAGAGGAGACCTCATTGAAACATATAAGATGATTAGAGGTTTAGATAGGGTGGACAGTGATAGCCTTTTTCCTATGATGGAGAAAGCTAGCACGAGGGGACATAGCTTTAAATTAAGGGGTGGTAGTTATAGGACGGATGTCAGAGGTAGGTTCTTTACCCAGAGGATGGTAGGGTATGGAATGCCCTGCCTGCTGCAGTTGTAGATGCACCAAGTTTGGGGGCATTTAAGAGGTCAGTAGATAAGTTTATGGATGAAAAGGGAATGGTTTAGGTTAGAGGGTCATTGCTTTTTCTTAATTGGTCGGCGCAACATCGAAGGCCGAAGGGGCTGTTATGTTCTATGTTCCATGTACACCAGGGACACTATAAATATAGCCCCCAGGGACAAGAAAGTCATGCTTGGGCAGTGCCTTCGCACTTCCCCTGGCACTGCTCTGCACTACTCCCTGGAACTGCTGCCTGGCATTCTCACAGCACGGCTTCCTGGCACTGTCTCCTATTATTTCCCCATAAGACCTCAAGATGTAGGAACAGAAGTAGGCCATTCAGCCTATCAAATATCTCTACCATTCAATGGGATCGTGACTGGTTTAATATGATAAAGCTCAATTCCACTCTCCTGCTTGATCCCCTTAATCCTTGATTTCCTTGCTGATTAAAAAAAATTGTTTAATTTAGCCTTGAACATGCTCAATGATCTAACCTCCATAGAGCTCTGTGGTAAATTATCCACAGATTCACTACTGTCCGAGAAGGAATTCTTTCCAATCTCTGTACCAAATGGGTGCCTCCTGAGATTATGCCTTCTGGTCCTGGACTCTCTAACAAGGGGAAAACAATCTCTCAGCATCTACCCCGCTTAACCATATGAGAATGTTTCAATAAGGGCACCTCTCATTCTTCTGAACTCCAATTTGTACAGGCCTGGCCTATCCTCATAAGAAAATCCCTCCATACCCAAGATCAATCTAGTGAACCTATTTTGACAAGAGGTAATTGCCAGGTGGCAGTGGCAGTGGCAGAGAAAGAGAGTTCTGATGGGCTGGTGCAGGGGGATTCTCTGTATCTGTGGAAGAGGGGCATAGATTGTTAGCAATAATGATTCACAGTTTACTCAAGAGTTTGAAGAGTATCTCAAAGTAAATAGTATCAGCATATAAAATCCACACTTTATTATCTATTAATTAATGAATTGGCTGAAAGTTTTGCACAATCCTTTAAAAACTTCAAAAGAGCAATGTTCATTATCACATCGTGTGAATAGTTTTTTATCATCTTGTAGAAACACTGTTCATGCGACAACACAAAG
This sequence comes from Sphyrna mokarran, assembly GCA_024679065.1. Lineage (NCBI taxonomy): Eukaryota > Metazoa > Chordata > Chondrichthyes > Carcharhiniformes > Carcharhinidae > Sphyrna > Sphyrna mokarran. The sequence continues at coordinate 77,115,607 of JAGIQG010000008.1, read as the reverse complement.
TTCAACTATTCTTAAAGACAAAGTCGAGAATTACGATTGATTTGTTATTATCCCCAGAAATTTCAAAGATAATAGAGCATCAACAACAATCTCAAATTGACAGATGAGAAATGAGGGCAAAACAACATTCGTTTCAACAAGGAGAGTGAGTGTCAGCATGTATATTGTATGTTCTCTCTGTGTCTGTTTGGGCTTCCTTTGGGTGCTCTGGTTTCATCTTACAGTCCAAAAGATGTGCTGGTTAAATGCATTGGCAGTGCTAAATTCTCCCTCTATGTACCCAAACAGGCGCCGCAGTCCTAGGGGATTTTTACAGTAACTTCATTAGTGTGAATGTAAGATTGCTTGAGACAATAATAAATAAACTTCAAAAAAACCTTAAAAATTACATTGAAGGAATAAACATGAAAAATAAGGAAATAAAGTGAAGTTGAGGCCAGGTAAAATAAAATTGCATAAGCAATCCAAAGTAAAGGTAATGTGGACAAATGATGGCAGGAGACTTGTCATGTGGAATACATGTCCTGTGATGTCATAGAAACCCTATGGTATAGAAAGAGGCCATTCAGCCCATCGCGTCTGCACCAATCATAATCCCACCCAGGCCCTATCCCCATATCCCTACATATTTTACCCACTAATCCCTCAAACTTACACGCCTCAGGACACTAAGGGACAATTTAAGCATAGCCAATTAACGTAACCACATATCTTTGGACTGTGGGAAGAAACTGGAGCATCTAAAGGAAACCCATGCAGACATGAGGAGAATGTGCAAATTCCACAGAGATGGCGACCCAAGCTGGGAATCGAACCCAGGTTAGTCAATCCCATCTTGTCAGCAGGGTTTACTTTTGACAAACAGTGACCTGATAAAAAAACACGCTGGGGACATCAGGTAAATATAGCCCCAAGGAAGGAGAGGTCATACCTGAGCACTTCTCCTGGCACTGTTCCGCACTACCTCCTAGCATTCCCCCCTATGATTTTTTGGCCCAAAAGACCCTATTTTACCAATGTGATTCTGCATGCTGGGCGGACTTGAAACTGGGAGTGTTTCAGATCCGATTTTTAAATCCGTTCTCAGGTGCTCCCGTATCACACTACCTGCAAAAATATCAGCATTTCCAAGCATGCTGTAGAAGTCTGTGGGCAGGGTTTAACGTACCTGAAATCCTGCAGCTCCAACTGGCGCTTCCAAATGTACATAGGCAGAAAAGAAAATGATAGAATGCGACTCCCCTGACATATCCCTCCCGAGCCGGATAATGCCTCTCCCATGCCCCCACAGACATTGCTCCATACCACAACATTATTGATTCCCTTATTCCCCAATCCCCTTCTGCCACCTAGACTAATCGCGAGCCTTTCCCTCTTCCTACCTTCCCACTGATCACAGGCAGAATGACAGCAGACTCCTCTATCCACTCCACTGATCATAGACAGAGTGGCAGCGGACACCCCCCTCACCTCTCACTGATCATTGATAGGCAGCAGACTTCCCCCTTTTTTCCCCCATCCCCCACTGATCTAAGCAGAGAGCCGTCCGATGCTTGAAGTTTACCCCCTCACTGACTAGCGTGCCCGAATCCGATCTTTACAGCACATATCTGTTTCATGCTGAATCTGATAAAGAGGGAAGTGCCAGTAAAGTTGGACATTCAGCCCATTAAGGCAATTTAGATGCATGCAAATACATTGAAATGGCCATTGCACCTGTTTCGGGCGCGCTCCCAATTATGGCCGTTTTCTGATCTTTGTTAAAGAGGAACTGGCATGGACATGAGCGCAGATCGCGCTACTTGCCTCATATCTGATTTTACCAACTTTTTATGTTCAAAAATAGGTGCAACTTTATGGTAAAATTGGGCCCATCATGTCTGTTCTGCCATGTAATGAGATTGTGATGGGTCTCATATGATAAACCTCAACTCTGCTTTCCTACTTGATCCCCATGACCTTTGATTCCATTATTGATTAAAAAAATTCTTAACTCAATCTTGAACATTCTCAATAATCCAATCTCCACAGACCTCTGTGGTAAATTATCCACAAATTCACTACCCTCTGAGAAGAAATTCTTTCTAATCTCTGTCTTAAATGGGCGACCCGTTACTCTGAAATTATATCCTCTGGTTCTGGATTCTACCACAAGAGGAAACAACCGCTCAACATTGGCCCTGTTTAACCACGTGAAAATGTTTCAATAAGGGCACCTCTCATTCTTCTAAACTCCAATTTTACAGACCCAACCTACTCAACCTCTCCTCAAAAGAAAATCCCTCCATACCCAGGATCAACCTCGTGAGATTACTCTGACAAGAGGCAATGCTAGGTGGCAAAGGCAGGGAAGAGGGGTTTCTGATGGGGTGGTGGGGGGGGGGAATTCCCTGTGTCTGTGGAACAGTATGAGATGGATTCCCCCAGATTGTTAGCGATAATGGTTCACAGGTAACTCGAGTTTGAGGATTATCTCAAAGTAAATGGTACTCAGTGTATAAAAGCCTCACTTTATCATCCGTCAACCAATGGATCAGCTGAAAGTTTTGTACAATCCTTGAAATATTCTTTAAAAGCTTCAGAGTGCAAAGTTTGTTATCATATCATGTGAATAGTTTTTTGTCATCTTATAGAAACATTGCTCGTGCGACTACCCAAAGATCATCTGCATTACTACTCTGAAAGACAAAGTTGAGAACTCCATTTGATTTGATTTATTATTGTCACATGCATTAACATACAGTGAAAAGTATTGTTTCTTGCATGCTATACACCTGAAGCATACCGTTCATAGAGAAGGAAACTAGACTGTGCAAAATGTAGTGTTACAGTTATAGCCGGAGTATAGAGAAAGATCTACTAAATGCACAGTAGATTCATTCAAAAGTCTGACAGCATTAAAGAAGAAGTTGTTCTTGAATAGCTTGTTATGTGTCCTCAGACTTTTGTACTTTTTTCCCGATTGATGAAGGTGGAAGAGCAAATATCTGGGGTGCATGGGGTTTTTAATTATGCTGGCTGCTCTGCTGAGGCAGCGGGAAGTGTAGACAGAGTCAATGGATGGGAGGCTGGTTTGCATGATAGATTGTGCTGCATTCAGGACCTTTTGTAATTTCTTGTCGTCTTTGTAGAGCAGGAGCCATGCCAAGCTGTGGTACAACCAGAAAGAATGCTTTCTATGGTGCATCTGTAAAAGATGTGTTATTATCTCCACTTCAGAGATAGTAGAATGTCAACAACAATGTCAAATTGCTAGAACAGAAATGATGGCAAAACAACATTCATTTCAACAAGGAGATTGAGTGTCAATGTGTATACAATGGTACAGTTGTTAGCAATGCTGTCTCACAGCACCAGGGACCCAGGTTTGATTCCTGACTTGGATCGCTGTCTGTGTGGAGTTTGCACATTCTCCCTATGCCTTTGTGGGTTTCCTCTGGGTGCTCTGATTTCCACCCCCCACAGTCCAAAAGATGTGCAGGTGAATTGGTTAGGTGAATTCTTTCACAAATGCTGAAATGTGGTAACTAAGGATTTTCACAGTAACTTTATTGCAGTTTGAATGCTTGTGACCAATAAATAAATTTCATTTTGTACATTGCATGTTCTTCCCGTGGCTGTGTGGGTTTCCTTTGGGTGCTACGGTTTCCTCCCACAGTCCAAAGGTTATGCTGGTTAGGTGCATTGGCAATGCTAAATTCTCCTATATTGTACTCGAACTAGAGGATTGTCACAGTAATTTCACTGCAGTGTTAATGGTAGCCTGCTTGTGACCAACAAAATTTAAAAAAATTACATTTAAATAATGAACACGAAAAACAGGGAAATAAAGTGAAGTTGTGGCCAGGTAAAATAACATTGCATAAACAATCCAAAGTAAAATAAAATTAATGTAGGGAAGTCATGCAGGGAAGCTTGATCATGTAGAATAGAGTCCTGTAATATGTGGGAATTTGTGGATGCTCTTGGATGTTCTAAATGGCCACATGTGCAGGAAGTGTCATCACCTCTAGGTTCCAGAGCTCAAATGGCAGCTGGACTCACTGTGACACACAACAAGGCTGATAGCTATGTGGATAACACATTCAAAGACGTGGTCACTCTTCAGCTTGGGAGCCTGAAGGCAGAAAGGGAATGGTGACAACCAGACAGTCCAAGAAATCTAGCCAGTAGTGTAAGAGTCTCTGGAGTCTTGCTCACCAACTGATCTTAATCTCAGGATTACTCTCAACCCCACATATAAGCAAATATATAAGTACAAGAACTGTGTGATTAAAAATACAGTTGGAAAGCAGGAATGAGGATTACAGATTTCTGAGGTATTGAATCAATTCTGGGGAAGTTGGAATCTGTACAAACCAGAGGTTTACACCAGAACAGGACTGGGACCAAGATCTTCGCAGGGAGATTGGCAAATGCTATTGGGAAAGATTTTAAATTAGATTATCAGGAACCTGAGAGTAAATTCAGAGCAAGGAATAGGAGATGGAGAACAAGTAAGCGAGTCTGACATACAGAAGAAGCACAAGTTATGTAGAAAACAAGACTCTGGCAGTGTTAGGAGGCATATGTGCAAATGCGAAAAGCATAGTATATAAAGCAAATGAACTGAGCGCACAGATAGCCATATAACAACATGATGTCATTGCTATAACGGAAACTTGGCTAAAGGAGGGACACCATCCCTGAATATAGAGATGGCAGGCAGGATAAGAGGAAGAATAAAAAAGATTCAATTACAGCTACGAATAGGGGTGTTATATCAAATGAAGCCTTAAATGAAGCCATGTGGTTGAGATCAGAAATAAAAAAAAAGGACAGCTTTACTGTTTGGATTGTACAATCTATCCTTAGATAGTGGGAAGGAGTTAAAAGAACAAATATGGGCACAGATTTCAGACTGCAAAATCAATAGGCCAGTGATTGTTGAGGGACTTAAACTACCCTAATATCAAATTGGGATATGAACAGAGTGAAGGACACAAAGAATATCAAAGTTCTTGAACTACATTCAAAAGAACGTTGTTAGCCAGCACGTAACAAGCTCCATGGGAGGGAGCACTATTCTTGATTTCATCTTAGGAGATGAAGCTTGGCAGGGGGCTTTGGAGGCAGTGGCCATAACACTGTTAGATTTAGCATCGTTATGGAAAAGGACAAAGATAGAACAGGGGTAAAAGTTCTAAATTGGGGGAGCAAATTTTACAATCATAAGCTGACAAGAGTGAACTGGAAACAGACATTGAAGGGAAAAATGGTGTCAAATCAGTGGGTGGCATTCAAAAGTGAAATTCTATGGGCACAGTGTGGATATGTCCCCAACAAGAAAGAGTAGTATTGCCATATTCAAATAATCTCTGGATTTGGCAGGCTAAGGTAAAGAAAGTTTATAATATTCACAAAGGACCTAGTACTGTAGAAAGCCTAGAAAATTATAGAAAACATGGGGATAAAGTAAGAAAGGAAATTCAGAAAAGGAGGATACAAAAAGTATTGGCAGATAATAGCAAAGAAAACCCTAAGATGTTTTACCAATACGTTAAAAGCAAGGGGATAACTAAGTAAAAGAAAGGGCCTATCAGAGGTGGCATCTATGGATTGATTCAAAATATGGAATGTGCTGCCTGAGAAGATGGTAGAGGCAAATGCTCTTGTAATGTTTAAGAAGCATCTGGACTAGCACTTGAATCAAGGCATAGTAGGATATGGACCAAATACTGACAAATGGAATTAGCATAGATTGGTATTTGATGTTTGATATGGATTTAATGGGCTGAAGAGTCTGTTTCTGTGTTGTATGATTCTGGGTAGTGTTCTCAATGAGTACTTTGCCTCCATCTTCACTAAGAAGAGGGATGATGCAGACATTCTAGTTAAAGAGCAATGTGAAATATTAACTACAATAAGCATAATGAGAGAGAAAGTACTGCAGGACCTGGACTCCTTGAAGATGGATAAGTCACCACGGCTAGATGGATTGGATTCCAGGCTGTTGGAGAAAGCCGGGGAAGAAATAGTGGATGCCCTGAGGATTATTTTCGAATCGTGTCTATGTACAAGGAAGGACCCAGAGGATTGGAGGTCTGCAAATCTTGTACCATTCTTTAAAAATGGTGGTAGGAAAGTGATTGAAAGTTCTGGTTGCCTTGCTACTGGAAGGACGTGGAGACTCTGGAGAGAGTGCAGAGGAGGTTTACCAGGATGCTGCCTGGTATGGAAGGTCTGAGTTACGAGGAGAGGTTAGGCAAATTGGGACTGTTTTCCTTAGAAAGACGTAGACTTAGAGGAGATCTAATAGAGGTGTACAAGATTATGAGGGGTATAGATAGAGTAAACAGGGTTAAGCTTTTTCCTAGAATGGACTCAAATAGCACGAGGGGTCACGGGCTTAGGGTGAGGGGGGTAAGGTATAATTTGGATGCTAGAGGGAGTTTTTTCACACAGAGGGTGGTGGGGGTATGGAATGCGCTGCCAAGTAAAGTGGTGGAGGCAGGTACTCTGGAGTTATTTAAGAAATACTTAGATGGGCACATGAACAGAATGGGAATGGAGGGGTATAGAAAACTGATTTAAAATAGGGATCATGAGCCTTGGGAGTCCCTGGGAAGTGTGTAAATAGATGATGATATTGATGTACTTGTTTTTATCCTACAGGTGCTTTGGTCCACCTTGTTGTCTAACGAGGGGCATACACGCGATGGATCGTGAGAGGGCTGCTCTTGGATCTTTTTCGAGAGTATTCTAGTGCTTCACGTTGTTAGTATACGCTTGACCTGGACCATTTGATGGGCAACATGACAGCTCAGTGACTATCGTTGTGCTGTGCAGATACAGGGATTTGGGCCTGTGTCTGTGGGAGTTTGCGCATTCTCCCTGTGCTTGTGTAGGTTTTCTCCGGGCACTCTGGTTTCCTCCCACATCCCAAAGATGTGCTCTTGGGCTAATTGGCAGGGCGGTTCTCCCTAAATTGTCTCAAATTTGGTTTTTTGATCCGTGGATCTGTGGGCGTGGGTCGCAGGTGGGGGTGGGGGCGTCAAGGTGGCGGCACGGGCTCATTGGGCTGGGGGGCCTGTTTCCCGTGCTGTTTTTGTTCTTTGTTCTTCTTCGTTCTTTGAAAACAATTCTGACAGGATAAACTGTCACTTAGAAAGTCGCAGATTAATCAGGGACAGTCAGCATTGTTTTGTTAGGGTAATGTTGTGACTTATTAAGTTAATCAAGTTTGTAAGTCAGTAACAAGGAGAATTAATGAGAGTGCAATGGATGCCATCCATATGGATTTCAGTAAGGCATTGAAAAGCTCAGAAAAGTGAGACCCCCGCTGGGTTACAGGGGGAGGTGGTGAGTTGGTTTCAAAATTGGCTCAGTGACAGGAAGCAAAAGGTAGTGAGCAATGAATGACTTTGCATATGGGAATTCATTTTCAGTGGTGCTCCTCTGAGCTCGGTCTTGGATTCCTTACTGTTTGATGTATATATTCATGATTTAGACTTAAGCGTGGGAGGTATCAATGGGAGATTTGAAGATGACATAAAAATTGGCCATGTAGTTGATAGTGAAGAGGATAGCTGCTGATTCCAGAATGGTTAAGTGGATGAATAAGGGACAAATGGAATTCAATGTGGACAATTGTGAAGTAATGTATTTAGGGAAGTTGAACAAAGGAATGCTGAAAAAAATGGGAAGATATTGAGAGTGTTTGAAAAAGGGAGAGACCTTGGAGTGCATGTCCATAAGTCCTTGAAGGTGGCAGAACAGGTGGACAAGGTGGTCAAGAATGTATATGCAATATTTTTCTTTATTGGACAAGGTATTGAATACAAAAGCAGGATAATGTTGGAGCTGTATAAAATGCTGGTTAGGCCAAGCTGGATTTTTGTGTACAGTTCTGGCTACCATTTACAGAAAGGATATAATTACTCTAGGGAGGGTGCAGGGAAGTTTTGCAAGGATAAAATCATAACAGAAAATGCCGAATAAACTCAGCAGGTTTGGCAGCGTCTGTGGAAAGTGTTGGGATCCTGGAGTTGAACCCCAATCATAATGCCAGACTTGACCCCAATATTTTTTTCTCACTTTAGCATAAATATGAATAAAGGATGTTTTGCTTCAAGGGTAATTCCACTGATAAATTAGGAATATTTTATAGTCAGACAAACTTAATTTAATACTGTTTGTACACAGCTCTAACAAATGAAGCAGCTCAACTACTAACAGTTGAACAATATTTAAAAATGAAATGAAATGACTTTAATTTCTAACTTAACACTATTTCAGTTCCAAATAAGCAACATTTTCTTACAGACTTAAATGCCACTTTGAATACAGTTTACAACTGTAAATATACTCACTCTAATGAGTGTAGATAGTCTTGAAGTTTCCAGAAAGAAAACAAGTCTCAGAGCAGCTTGTAGAACCCCTCTATCTTGAAACATTTCCCAGCTAGAACTGCAAAAACTTATTTTTTGCTGCAGTCACAGCTCTGCCTATGACCATATCAATCAATGTCCTAAAGAATCTTTGCGCAAACAAAAGTCCATTAGTCTTATCAAAGTAACAAATCCCTAGCTGAAATGGGTAATTAACTTCCTTTTACAATCTTTGAGCTAAATGTTTTCTAGTCACCGACTGTCTGCAGAATGAAACTGAATTTTAAACATTTCTCTTAAATGTGAAAATATATATTTATATCAATTGCACTACTGTCGTCATAAGTGAGAAACACAGTTCATGTTTTAAGTCTAAATGAACCCCAGTTCTGGAAGGACCTTGGGAACTCAAAACGCTAACTCTTTCTCTTTCCACAATTACTACCAGACCTGCTGAGTTTAAGCAGCATTTTCTGCTTCATATCACGTTCCCAGCAACTAAGTACTTAGCTTTTATTTGAGACTTACAAGAATGTTGCCAAAGCTTGAAAATTGCAGCTATGAGGAGAGATTGGATAGGCTAGGGTTGATTTCTTTAGAGAAGGTTAAAAAGTGACCAAATTAAGGTGGACAAAATTCTGAGGGGCCTAGACAGGATAGATAGGAAAGACCCTGAGAGGGGGGTCACTTAGTAGGGGGCATAGGCTTAAAATGATCAGTAGAAGGATTAAAGGGGACATAAGGAAAATCCTTTTCACCCAGAGAGTGGTGGGCATCTGGAACTCAATGTCTAAGTTGGTGGTTGAGGCTGAAAAGCTCGACTCATTTAAAAGGTAGCTGGATCTGGTTCTGAAGTGCTGGAACTTGCAAAGCTATGGACTGGAGCTGGAAAATGGGTTTGAAATGAGTGGCTAGTTTCTTTTTACTCTTTTTTTGGCTGGCACAGACATATAGGGCTGAAAGTTTTCTTTCTGTGGTGTGATCTTTCTCTTGTCCTCTGGTTCCACTGAGAATGTGGGTGAGTTTTAAGAAGTCCCTGAGAGTTACAGGTTTTTTGGATTAGAAGAAAGGAGTGGCCACATTTCCCCAGAGTGAGTAAGGTGATAGTGGAACTGAGGGATGCAGGGCCCAACCAACTCTGCTGTTGGAAAGAAGCATCACCAGAGAGTGTAAGAAGTGCCAAGATATTGGTAAAATGTATTAAAGATTGGACTGCAACCATGTATCAGGAATGGTGACTCTGGGATTCATCCCCAATACGCCTGAGGACCTGATCCTCAGCATTGATCTGGCAGAATCAAAAATGGAAGCATCCCAGTAATCTCAGAGAAAATGAACTGAATGTCAGGGAGACAGGATAGCTGCAGGGTAATGTGCTTGGTATTTTCCCTGATTGTGTGGTAACCCATCTCACAGCAACCAGCATTTTCATTCGTCACACCTCTACAAGGATGTAGTAAGATTATGTTGAATCTGCCATGCCTATCAGATTATGGAAAAACCTCAGACTGCAATAAACCCTGTAAAATTCCTGTGCTTGCTTTTTGGATAGTCATTCAGCAAGGTGCTAGAGGATTGTGTGGGGCCATTTCCAGAACAAAAAGGCAGGGTGTGGCGGGGGGGGTGGGGGAGGAGGAGAGGATGGAGTGCTATCAGTATGTCCTTACCATTTCTGGAAGTGGCTACTTGCTCCAAGATGCCATTCCCCTGAGAACCATATCTGCCAAAATAGTAATTAGGGGGAATTAACACAATTCCTTACCCAGTATGGACTTCCTACTGAGATCCTGCTGGATCAGGGCCCCAACTTCATGTCCCAAATATTCCAGGAAGTCATCGGTAACCTGGATATTTGTTATGTCTCTCTCGATTCCCAAACTCTACTGTGCGTCTGTCTCTATTTCCAAACATTGCTGTGTGTTTGTGTCTCAATTCCCAAATCAGTTGTGTGTGTCTCTCTATTTCCAAACTCTGCTGTACCTATTTCAACAATCGATTGTCTCTCTGTCTCTTTTCCACTTTACTGTATATCTCTTTATTTCTGCTCTCCCACTCTCTTTCTTCCACTCTGAATGTCTACCACTTTGTAGTTTTGCTCTCTGATCTACACCTCTCTAATTCAATTTTGTTGTTTGTGTCTCTTCACATTGTCTTGTGCAACTCTAATATGTGATGTGCCCCTCTCTTCCTTTATCTGTAGGCTTCACAGTATATGCATTTTTTTCTAATTCCACTCTTTGCTGTGTGGCCTCATTCTATTTTAACTCTCAACACTTACTTAATTTTAACATTATTCTATACTCATTGCTGTGCAGCTCTGTTTTCAAATTGCAATGGTGTGTTCTCTATTTTTATACATGGCTATATGCTCCTTTTTATTTGCACTCTTCACTGTCTGTTCCATTTCCATTCTTCACTGCACCCTCTCTTTTCCATTCTCCATCGAATGCCAGATATTCTTTTTTCCTCTCTAAGATTTGCTCTTCTATTTCCATTCTGTGCTTTGTGCTTCTTTCCATTTGCACTCTCTAATCTTTAGCTCTCTCTATGGCTATTCTTAACATTGTGCCATAAGCTTTATTTCCACTCTGCAGCCCATCTCTCTCTGTACTTCTATTCTCCATTCTACTCCACCTTCTCATTCCTATCTATTATGTGCTATTCTGTCTGTTTCTACTTTGTATAGTCTATTGCTCTGCCAACACTCTAACCTGTAACTTTTAGAGTATAATGAATGTTATTATGTCAGCAAACATTTCATGATGTGCAAGATCTGAGGTGTTTTGCAAACTTTTAGTTTAAACAGTGGTGTAAGCTTTTATTAATTGCCTCGATGAAAACGTTTTTCTCTCTGTGAAGGTCTTCAGGATAAACCATACTCTATTATTAATTTGACAAGGAGACAATGTAAATAGACATTATCACCGTGAACTTAATTTCCTTTGTACCTTGTAAAAACACAAACACTTTCCATTAGCAAATATCAAGAAGCAAATGCAATTATGCGAGAACAGCACCAAATGCAAATAAGCTAAAGGACATAAAGAACACAATGAACAAAGTAACTTGACCCTTGGTATAATTACTCAAGTGGCATATAAATGCCAACACAACCTTCCATGGTACAGTGAAGTGCGCATACAAGCAAAACTTATGTGAGAGGAAACATTGACACGTGCAAATTGTTCCCACAATTTCGATTTCTCTGCAGTTGGTGCGTAGCCATCAGCCTCATTATACATGACTCTGGTTACATCTGGGCATCAAAGCCTATTGGCTGCAGCAGGATTTCATCGCACCAAAGGTATGACTCAATCTGCCTACAGCAATATTAGAAAAGGCCAGTCTGCTGGGGCGACCAAGCTTTATATTAATTGCAGCAATATTATTTGCCGATGGTTCAATTCACTAAAGAAAACAATGGCAAAGTCAACAGTCCAAAGTGTAAGTAGTGGAGGCTTAAAACAAAATGCTAGTTAGTGGTGTGCATCAGTGCTAAATGCTTGTATTATGTCTTTTTTGTTGTTGATGCCTGATCAGTTACAAGTGCTTAGCCTGGAACGAAACCATCAGCTGCATTCACTTCCTGAGCTTGGCAAGGATTAATTGGGAAGACAAATCAAGTTAGCTACAGAGAGGGGGCGGGGTGGGGACACTGAGGGAAGGTCAGCTCCTGGCAGATGCTAGCGTATTTGTTTAACAGCCTCTGAAGCTTAGGCAATTGCTGGGACAGGGCAGGGAGGTCAGGCCAATTGTCTTTTGTCACCGCACATAGTTACTGAATTCTCAGTGCAACAGCCTGTTCCAACCCAGCACTCTGTCCCCTCTCTCCAGGACTGCCGTGGAGGAAATGTGCAGCTGCGACAATGCCACGGCAACTATCAGTCATCCTGACACAAGTCACACAAAACCCTCAGCCTGCGACGAGTGCTCAGGCAGGAGCTTTTGTCAGCCACTCGCTCACCACGGCTTGAAAAACGTACAGCGCTTTATTCCCCAATCAAAGGGAGTGGGAGCTCAGGCTTTGTTGCAGGACATACATCACTCTTGGGTCCTTTCATCACCCAACAGCCCCCTGGAGGCTGTTCTGAAATTTACAAAATTAAATTAAATTTCATGGCAAATATTTGCTGTTAATTTTCTTCTAAAATAAGTCTCTCTGCTTAGAAAAGACACATGCCGACATTTCCTCTGCTGCACCATCCATTATCATCAGTGTGTGGCCTGTGGAGGCTCAGGGAGCTGATAGCACTAACATTGGCTGTGTGGGTTATCATTACAGCAAGTTCAAAGGCATCTTTAACCGTTGGATTTGTACATCATTTCAAACCAAGAACGTGAGCACAACTTGAATGGGTTTGGATGGTTCAGATGGTAAGCACCGGTTAGTATGGTATTGAGCATGAAGCTCAGAAAAAACTTGTGTCTCATTGAGTCTCACCAAGATGGCAATAGAAGTCCCTCAATCACATTAGTAGAATCTAAAGCCTTGAGGTTGCAGATTGTGAACATCTTTTCTCCTAGCTTCTGTTCAGGGAACCCGGAAGTGTGCCATCTTTCCACTCATAGCCGGGCTTTAGTCTTTATTTCTAGTTTGCTACGTTTTGTAACTCCATCCTCTCCTGCCTAGATATTTGGTGGTCCAAAATTGGTGAACATACTAAGATACAAGTACAGTAACATAGTGGTTACATTACAAAACTGGTAACACAGAGACAGGAGTTCAAATCTCTTCCTGGAAGATAGGAAATTTAAATTCAGCTATTTGAATAAATGTAGAATAATAAGCTACTATGGTAACCACAAAACTACCAGAATAAATATCATCTGGGTCACTAATGTCCTTCAGAGAAAGAAATCTGCTGTTTTTTATGTATCTTCAGACCCCAATAATATGGTTTGCTCTTAACTGCTCTCTGAAAAGACAGAGCAAACTACGTAATTGTCTCGAGTTTAATTAGCAATGTATGATAAATGTCGACCTTGCCAGCAATATCCATATTCCAGAAATGTTTTTGAAAGTGGTGTCACCAATGTTGTTTCCCTTGTGATAACTTCTAACCACAGCTTTTCATAAATGCTGAATGGTTGAAAGGACTTGATGGCAGGATGTGAGGCTATCAAGTCAGAAATCCAATATGTGCAAACCATTGATGTGACATGTGAGGGCCTAAACCAGAAACAACATCCTTATTTTCTCTTGACTATGTTGGTGTGGACTTGATGGCTGAAGAGCATCATCTGTGTTGTCTGATTCTATGACTTGCTTACAGCAGTATTGGAAGGTTATTGTAATTCCTGGTAACTCCAGGATAATCCAGGTGGGTTAGTTATTTACTGGGATGATGCTACTGTGTCTTTAACATATTTTAAGCATATTATCTGCAGAAATAGGCAGTTCTGTTTTTATCATTGTGGCACCAACTATATGATTAAATGTCCTTTTATTGCTGCCTAAATGGGGTTTTGTTTATTTTTAATGTTGGTCATCCTGGGAATTTGTAATAATTTGAAGTATTGTGGTAAGATAGATTAACAAGTCAAGGTCAGGTGTTCCTTCACACAGGAATCCAAGGATTCAGTTTTAGAAGTTGTTGGACTCTAGATTGAAAAGCAGTATTTCTGTGCCTCTCTCCATGGTATTGGGAATTCTGCTGGCCATTGTATCATTAGAAGCTATTTGGACTCCAGACTGGAAGCTATTTTTCTTATCGCTGGAGGAAAAAAATTGCTGTTCATAGTTTGCTAGCTAGAGCTCAGCAGTGGCATTAAGTGCTGGGAATTTCCAAAATGGAGAAGCCAAAGTTTCAATTCTCCAATAAAAGGACTAAGTTGCACATCACATGAGCATTCTTATTTTCTATGCTAAACCGGAGATGGGTGTATATAAGGAGGTTTGTTGTGTGGAACAGTACATTTAGTTGTTGAGGTTTATACAATATCTTGTTCATGTTTGTAACTGGTAAACGTTATTGCTAATTTTAGTTATGAATATTGTTAACATAGAAACATTGTTTAAAAAATAAAGTTGCCTAGTTGGTCATTTGAATCATGCCTGAAGTGAAACCTGAGCCAAATTCAAAGTGCAAAACCTATAGTCTAGGCTAACTTCACAAATCACCTTGGAATTTCTGACCTGGATTATAATACTGTCTGGCTGCTAATTATTTGATCCTTTTTATTCTCTCTCTGTTTCCCATTCCCTTTATTTGCAAACATTAGTGCTGTATGAAGAAACTTCAATACATTGACTGCCAGGTCTGATGAAGCAATGTCAATCTAACTTTCTCTTTTGGATTCTAACTTGCTTGTGTAGTCTTTCAATCATGCTCTGTTTATTTTAATTACAGATTTCCGTAGTTCTGAGTTTTGGATGTTGATTTGTAATGTTTTCTCACACGGTCACTTCAGGTCTTTGGGGAGGTAATTCAATACAAAGTTAGCTGAAAAGAATCTAAGACTGGTTATTCCATGAAGAGATCAGAGACATCATCCTATCCCAAATGCTGAAGAGTCTTGGGGCAGAAAAGAACTTGACAGTTGCCAAATATTGTGGAGTGGAACAACAAAAATCAACAGGACTAAAACAGGCTGGTTGGTGTGAATACATACATTGGCCAGAATTTTCCAGCCCTTCACACTGGCAGATCTTCCAGTCCTGTTGACGAATCCCCATTAGCAAGGCAGGATCAGGTAATCGCACTGCCTACCAACGGCAAGCTGCAGAAAATCCCATTCACTGAGTGAGGATTGGTCAGAGGAATGATTGGCTGATACAAGCAGGTCAGTTTCCTGAGATTACAAACATGTTCATTGCAACTATCTGCTTGAAAAGCTGTTAATGTAATTAACAGAATCAGCAAAGTGGTGTACATGTGGAAAAGTACATGTTAATAAAGGACAGAGGGTACAGATTTGTTGAAGGTAAATCATACCTAACTAACCTAATTGAATTTTTTGATGAAATAACAAGGCTGATGAAGATAGTGCAGTAGGTTTTATACACGGGACAGAATTTTCCCAAAAAGTCTTCCCAAAGCAGTGTGAAAACAGGAGTCCCCAGTGGCCAGTCTTTTGGCTGAGCTCGGTACTGCAATCTTTACAGCACTCTGTCAATATTTTTCAGAGCTGGGAGCTTTGCCCTGGTAGTGGGAAGCATAAATACACTTGGAAAGTTGGCTTTAAAATGCTCAGGCTCCATTATGCAGGCTATCTCGATCCAAAAGTGAACTGGGAGACCCCCTCCCACCTCCCAGCCCAATCCCCTTCTCCATCTTCAGTAGCATTGCTACCCTCCCTGTAAAGAAACATAGGTTACTGTCAGCAAAACATCAGGACCCTCCTGATGAGTCCCTTGAAGTATCCCCAACATGGCCTCCTGTCACGATCCCCTGCACAAGCTCCCCCTTCCCTCCGTCATTGTGCATACTTCCCTCTCATAGCTCCACCCCTACTTAGGCTACATCCCCTTGGCACATTTATGGTGTCAAACCAAGCACTGCCAGGGTGCCAGGTGAGTACTGTCCAACCATGCTTTTGACCACCTGGTGTGATATATTGGCGGTGAAGGCAGAAGCAACCATGAGGGCAGAGGCAGACGTGCCCGACACGATAATACATTCAAACTTAGTTAAATCTATGCTGGTCAAATCAGGCTTTACGCCCTGGTGACTGGGAAGATGACAATCCAACTTGCACCAGGCATAAATCGGACTTTTGGCCTCGCAAGCTATCTCCCAGCAAACACAATAATCCAGTAAAATCGCACCTGAGAACTTTTGAAAAGTATTTGTTGAAGCACCACATACCAGACTTCAGAAAATAGGAGCACTTGGTACTAAAGGGACAGAGGCAATGGCTACATAATTATGTAATGATAAGAGACAGAGGATGAAAGGATATTTTTCTGACTGGAGAGAAATGTGCAGTCGAGTTCCTTGGGGATAAATATTAGGATCATTGTTCTTCTTGTTACATACTTATGTGACATAAATTTGGGTAAAGGAAAGATAATTTTGAAGTTTGTGATTGATAGAAACTTAGGAAAATAAAAAATGAGTACGAAAGCAACAAACATCAAAAGGATATAAACAGAAATGGGTAGATGCAATCTAACGTGGATTGTAAAATGATCATTTTGGGAGAATATATATATGACGAGGCAGTTTTGAGGGGGGTGCCTGACATGGAATGGGGGGGTGGGGTTCCTTAAACAACACTTAGAAACCTTACTTGAGAAAGGGATTGGTGAGACAACAGAAAGGGTAACCCCCATTCATTCAAACAGGCCTGGCTATTTATATAATTTGGAACCAGCATGGGGAATGTTGCAAAATAGTCTATGAAATTGATAGTTTAACGTTGGTCCCCATTTTCTTTGCCATGTTGAGGCTGTCAACTCACTGAGCCCATTCTGTATTATTGCAAAGACCAATTTCTAACATTTTACTATTCTGGGGGCAAAAGAATAGAATCCGTAAAATAAAATGAAGCAAACCCTTCAATTGCTTGGACTTTACAATAGAGCCTGTGGACACAATGCTACATTCAAACGAAAGTGAAGAAGTTTGACAGATGTATATTGAAGCTTATAATGCAACAGTAATATAGACAGAACATATCTGTATTGCGTGACATGTGCAGAGCCAAAGGTTAGGATAATACATTCAGTGCATCAGCCAGCATCTTCAACTCATCCTTCAGATTGTCCAGCAACTTTCTGATTTTCTGAGGATTATCCAGCACTTCAATGATCTTGGAAAATGGATCCTCCCAATACTAGCTGCATACTTTCTGCAAACACAAACTCTGTCAAGAATAATAGTCAGGACAAACACATGTTTGATTCAAATGATTATGTGCTGGATTCAATGTGTTGACATTTTTATAACAACTTTTTACTTTCCAAAATGAACCTTGATCAAGCAGCATCACATCCACAGTTTGAACTGTGAAAATTTAAGATAAAATTAAGGAGGAAGTTGTGTTTGACAAATTTAAATTATTGAGGCAGGAACCAATTTAACGAAATGTTCTTTGTTTTCTCACCTTTCCATTGTAGAAAATTACTATATTCTATAGTAGTATATTACTATAGAAATTACACATTTTTTATTCATTTGTGAGTTGACCAGCATTTATTGCCCATTCCTAGTTGCCCTTGAGAAGATGGTGAGCTGCCTTCTTGAATCACGACAATCCTGTTCTGTGGGTTGACCCATAATGCCATCAGGGACGAAATTCTAGGATTTTGGTCCAACAACTGCAAAGGAACGGCAATGTATTTCCAAATCAGGATGGTGAGTGACTTGGAGGAGAACTTGCAGGTAATGATGTTCCCATTTATCTGTTATCCTTATCTTAGATGATGTCAAGCATCCTGAGTTTTATTGGAGTTGCACCCATCCAGACAAGTGGGGAATATTCCATCACACTCCTGACTTGTGCCTTATAGATAGTGGATAGGCTTTGAGGAGTCAGGTGGTGAGTTACTCACCTCAGTATTCCTAGCCTCTGTGTTTGTGATGAGTCCAGTTGAGTTTCTGGTCAACGGTAACCCCAACGATGTTGATTGGGGAGGAGGGGGGGTGGGGAAAGGGCAATTCAATGATGGTTACACCATTGAATGTCAAAGGGCAGTGGTTAGTGTTTCTTATTGGTATATTAGTTGCCTGGTATTGTATGGCATGAATGTTACTTGGCATTTATCAGCCCAAGCCTGGATATTGTCCAGGTCTTGTTGCATTTGAACATGGACTGCATTAGTATCGGAGGAGTTGTGAGTGGTGCTGAACATTGTGCAACCATCAGCAAACATCCCCATTTCTGACCTTATGATGAAGGGAAGGTCATTGATGAAGCAGCTGAAGATTGTTGGGTCTAGGACACTACCCTGAGGGACTCTGCAGAGAAATCCTGAAGCTGAGATGACTGACCCTCCACAACAATCTTCCTATGTACCAGATATAACTGCAACCAGGAGAGAATTTGTCCCCTGATACCCATTGATTTCAGTTTCACTAAAGCTCCTTGATGCCACACTCAGTTGAATGTGGCCTTGATGTCAACGGCTGTCACTCTCACCTCACGTTTGGAAGTCAACTCTTTTGTCCATGCTTGACCAAGGCTGTAATGATGTCAGGATCTGAGTGACCCTGGTGAAACCCAAACTCGGCATCACTGAGCAGGTTTTTTTTTGATACCATTTTTGATGACTCTTTCCATCCTTTTACTGATGATCGAGAGTAGGCTGAGTGGTAATTGGCCGGATTGGGTTGGATTTGTCCTGCTTTTTGTGTACAGGACAAACCTGAGCAACTTTCCACATTGGATAGATGCCAGTGTTGTAACTGTACTGGAAGAACTTGGTTGGGGTGTGGGGTAAGTTCTGGAGCACAAGTCTTCAGTAATATTGCTTGAATGATATCAGAACCCATTGCCTTTGCTATATCCAGTGCTTCCGACTGTCTCTTGATATCATGGAGTGAATTGAATTGGCTGGAGACAGGCATCTGAGATGCTGGGAACCACTGGAGGAGGCTGAGATGGATCATCCACTTGGCATTTGTGGCTGAAGGTTGATGTGAACACTGCTGCCTTATCATTTGCACTAATGTGCTGGATTCCTCCATCATTGAGGATGGGGATATTTGTGGAGCTCCTCAAGTGGATGTGAAAGGACTGCAGAACTTAGATTTGATCTGTTTATTGTGTGATTGATTAGCTCTGCCTATCACTTGCTATTTTTTCTATTTGGCAAGCAAGTTGTCGTGTTTGGTGGCTTCACCAGGTTGACACACTTTTAGGTATGCCTGCTGCTGCTCCTGGCATGCTCTCTTGCGCTCTGCATTGAACCAAGATTGATCCCCTGGCTTGATGGTAATGAGTGAAGGATATGCAAGGCATGAGGTTGCAGATTGTATGTTATTGTAAAGTACTTGATATTCTGGCCTGTGAAAGGCATATTAAAGTTATTGCATATATAAAAAAATTAATTTTGATAGCCTTCAATTTACCTGGCAAAATTTGAAAGATGGATGATTGAAGAATTGTGATCAATTCCTCTGCTGATTGCTTCCTGATTTTTTTTTTTTTATCAGCCTAGGGTGCATAGCATAAAGGACTGACCTTTCCTCTTAATTTTTTCCCTCCAAATGACTCCTATTAATGCTCTTCTCCTGAGTACATTACCCATGCTAAGAGAATGATGGTTGAGCCTAGCTTTGTTCCCACCATTATCTCAACAGTTATATTTTTAAAAAATTACATAACCTTTTTGCTAATAAATGTAAAATAGTGCTAGGTGAGACTGGTGAGCATATCCAATAGAGAATGATAATATCTTTTTATTTTAGGAGATTTGTGTCATAGGAATTTAATGCCCATTCTCATGTTCTGAAGAGATGGTGATGGACCTTATTCATGAATTGTTGAACAGCTTGAACTACATTAGACTGCTAGATACTGATGGTGTTAAGGGGCAAAGGGGGAGTATGGCATTGAGACAGAGGATCAGCATGATCACATTGGTGGAGTTGGCTTGGTGGGCCAAATGGACTACTTCTATTTTCTATGTTTGATACGACTGATTTGCTTAGGTAACCTCAGAGACCAGTTGTGTTTCACCATTTTGGTGTGGGAAAGATGTCACATGAATGCCAGATTAATAAAGATGGCAACTTTCCTTCTTCAAAGTCAGTAAAATGGTTGGGTTTTTACACAAATCCAACAGTTCCTTGGCCATGTTGACCAGAAGCAGTTATTTTTATATCAAATTTTTAAGTAACTATCATAGCTTTGAATTCCTCCTCTCTGGATTATTAAGCTGAGCTCCTGAATGACTGATCCAGAGACAAAATGTGATTTACAACTGAGGTGATAGTGAGTAAAAGAGACATCTCTGATAACTCATCTGGGTGATGAATGCAGATATTTTGGCTTTTACAAACTGGACAGGAATTACACTGCTGCAGTTTGAAAGCCACTTACCTCAGTTTGTCTGTTGCATCACGAAAGCTTTCAGATACAAAATACATTGGTTGATAAGTCTGATCCTGATAGGGCTGAATCACAGTAGCATCGGGGTCAAACTCCCATAGCTCTGGTTAACCAGATAGAGCGTGCTGTGTACAAAAGATTTGTCAGATGAAAATTAGCCAACCTTAGCTATTGATTGGAATGTAATTGCAGGTTTGATATCTATTTCCATAATTCCGCCTATTTCCATGGAGGGGAATTTCTGGATTCTTTGGGCCAATGGATTCTCATGCTGACAGAAAAGTAGGTTGTAATTGACCAACATAAACAATCCATATTAACATGATTGCTCCATCCTATTAAGGTGGACAGAATAGGCAGGCAGATAATTTCTGAAAAAATATAGTTGTAGAATATCTTGATAATATGATTAAAACAATTTGAGCTGTGTCAAAGTGCTGTTCCTCCATAGTGGAACTAGGCCTGGACAATAAAATACGTTTCCAAACCAGAATTACTGTGTCCAGTCAGTTGTTTGTGTTTGCTAAGTTATATTAATAAAGAGAAACCTCCTGCATGAAGCCAGCAAAATACACAGGTCTCTGAAAAACCCCTATATCACTTCAAAAAATTGTATTAAATTTGTCAGGCATGATTTCCCTTTCATGAAATGCTGCTTACTCTGTTTGATTGTTAAATATATTTTAAATGTTTTGTTAATACATCTTTTATAATGGATTCTAATATTTTCCCAATGACAGATGTTAAGCTAACTGGCCAAAGGCTACCTGATTTTCTTCTCTCTCCCTTTTAAATAAGGGTGTTATTGTCAGTTTTCCAATTCTGCAACTTTTCCTCAATTTAAGGATTCACTACCATTGCATCCACTAACTTTGTAACTACTTTCTTTAATATCCTAGGATTAACCCACCAGAACTCAGGGCCTTATCAGCCTTTGTCCCATCAGGTTCCCTAGTGACAGTTATTGTATTTATTTCCTCCCACCTTTTGCCCGTTGATCATTTAGTATTTTTATAATGTTATCAATGTCTTCTACTATGAAGACTGACAGTATTTAACTACTCTGCCATTTCTCTAAGGGGCCTATGTTTACTTGGCCTCCCTCATCCTTTTTATATATTTAAAGAAAGTCTAACTGTCCTTTTGTTATATTGCTTGTTAGTTTGCCTCATATCTTCTCCCTCTAATATTTTTGATCATCCTTTGTTGGTTTTTAACATATTGTGAATCCTTACCATTAGCTTTTATGATATTGTATGTTTTTTCCTCATCAGTTTAATACTATCTTTGACTTCCTTGATTATCCCTTGTTGACTTATCCCCTTCCTAAATCCTTCTTTCTTACTGGGATTTTTTTTTGAGTCATGAGCTATTTTCATAAATGTCTACCATTGCTAATCAGTTATATTTTCTGCTAAATTCCTTTTCTAGTCCCCTTCAGCTGACCCTGGTCTCATTCCTCCAGAATTACCCCCTATTTAACTTCAGCACAGTGATTCTGATGTATGTCTCTCATGCTCATACTGAATGCTAAATTCTACCATGTTATGGTCACTTTTTCCTATGGGTTCTGTTACTTAGATTATTTATCAAATCTACTTCATTATACATAATTATCAGACCAAAAATAGCCTGATCTCTGGTTGGATGCACAACATTGTTCTAGGAAACTGTCCCTAATACACTATAATTCTTCCTCTTAGCTACCTCTGCCGATTTGTTTTTCTTAATCCATGATTTTTTTACGTGCCCTTATTATCTCCAGATTTATTCTCTGTGCTACAATTTAGCCACTGTTAAGGCGCCTATTGACTGCTCCCACAAGTGTCTTCTTTTCCTCATTACTTTTCTTCACCTACATGCATTCTACATCTTAGAACCATAGAATCCCTACAGTACAGAAAGAGGCCACTGAGCCTGCACTGACTCTCCAGAAAGGCTTCCCACCACTATAAGATCATACCCATCAACTTCAATTTGTGCTTTCAATTCATTTATTTTGTGCCCAAGACTAATTGCATTTAAGTTTTGCCTTTTACCATTTTTGCCCTCCTTGACCTTTTTGGCTGTTTTTATGTTTGTACATTCTGTCCCTTCCTATCACAGTCTAAGTATCATTACCTGAATAACTGTCTTTCTTTGTGAGCCTATCGATTCCCTCTCCAGAACCTACCCCTTCCCATTTAGTTTAAAGCCATCTGTGTTTCATTAGTTATGCGATTTTCAAGGACACTTGTCCTAGTGACTGATTAGAAGGGGAATTTCCAGGTATTGGTGGTCCCATTTATCTGTTGCCCTTGTCCTTTGAGATGTTGGTGGCTATAGGTTTGGAAGTGCTGATTAAGGTAACGTGGTGAGTTTCTGCAGTGTATTCTGGTCAATTATACACACAGCTGTTACTGTCCTTTGCTGATGGAGGAAGTGAACTTCTGTGGAATGGTGACAATCAAGCAGATTGCTTTCTAGGGGATATGCCAGGCCATGAGTTACAGTTTCTGGCTGAGTACAATTCTGCTGCTGATGCCCATTCTTGAGTTACTAGATCTGTTCAAAGTCCAGCCCATTCATACAGTGATCATGCCCTACAACACAATAGAGGCTATCTTCAATGTAAAATGGGCCTTAGTCTCCATTAGGACTGTGTAGTAGTCACTCTTACTTATGCAGGCCCAGACAGATGCATTATGAGCGGGCAGATTGGTGAGGATGTGTACAAATTTTTTTTTACTTGTTGGCTTTCTCACCACCTGCCACAGACCTAGTCTAGCAGCTATTCCTTCTAATTATGGCTAATTGGCAAAACAAATTCTCCCTAAATTGTCTCAAATTTGGTTTTTAATCCATAGATCTATAAACATGGACAGGGATCGCGGGTAGAGATGGGAACATCGGGGTGGCGGCGCGGGCTCGTTGGGCCGAAGGGCCTGTTTCCCGTGCTGTTTTGTTCTTTGCTCTTCAGGTCTCAACTAGTTCAGCTAGCAGTGGCACTACCAAGCCACTTCTGATGATGGACATTGAAGTCCCTTGCCCAGAATACATTTATGTGTTCTTGCAGTAATGTTCAATATGGTGGAGTTCTGATTCATCAGTTGAAGTGGCCTGAGGAAAGGGAAGGGAGCATATTTGACCTGATACTGAGACCTCATTGGGTCCGAAATCAATGTTCAGGAGTGCAAAGGTAAATCTCTCAAGACACACCCAGGAATAGTGCCGGTGATGATTAGGACATATACATCAAGTATAATTCTATAAGATTATTTCAGACCAGTCTATTAGATAGCTCTTCCAATGTTGGCTCATGCTCCCAGATGTTGGTAAGGGGGACTTTGCAGGGTGGATAGGGCTAGGTTTGCCACTGTGGTTTCTGGTGTCTAGTGCAATAGCAAGTGGTTTTCATTCCTTTTCGTAGGCTTGCAATTTGATACAACTGAGTGGTTTGCTAGGTCATTTCAGAAGATATTTGCTGTGAGTCTGGACTCACATGTAGGCCAGATCTGGTAAGGAAGATAGATTTCCTTGCCTAAAGGGCATTAGTGAACCAGATGAAAATTTACCACATTCAGCAATGATTTCATGGTCACCATTATCTTTTTAATTTCTGAGTTTTATTGAATTCAAATTCTACCGCTCCCTAGCACTTTACTCTGGGTTACTGGTTCATCGACAATACCACTGCCACACTACACCCTGAAGTGAAAGTTTTACATTTCACAATCCAGCAAGGTGGCAGAATTTATACAGATCTTCTCCTCTGCCTGGAATAAAACATCAGTATACATCAGGCTATGTCTGGACAGGTTAATAAAGATTGATTGCTATGATTTGTCAGTAACTCCATTATCATTGTATCATACTAACAGGATAGTAGAAGGTAAGCTACATGGATCAGTTTTTTTGTGATTGGGTAACATTATTGGTGATTTTAATGGGATGAAGTACCTAATGCAGACGCTTAAATGATGTGAGTATAGATTGCAGAATGTAGCTTTGGTGTTAAAGCTCTGCCTCTGATTGCTGTTCTGTCTCATGAGGTTCTACCCTGGGAGAGGATCTTTACTGAACCTAATAATTGGAGTCAATATCTGCTTTTCCTCTTGCTGGAATACACAAGGTCTAAGTTTGACAAAACCATGACAAAGTGCAAAAGATGATGAGAGTCAAGGCTAGAAATGAATGTTAGCAACTAGTGAGCAAATAATTTACAAGTTGATATGACTTTAATGCATCTAATATTTTAATGCAGTCTTTGCCCAGTCATTTTAAATGGGTTAACAGCTTTATAGGAATTTCAGACAAATATGGTAAGCACTTGACTCTTAATTGTCCAGAATAATTTGAAGATTTATACCGTTATATATGCAAGCATAACATTAGAGTGCATAAACACACTGGAGAAAATTATTAAATAGAATGATAAAATGTTACTGCATTTAAAAAGTGGCAATTTGATGGTGTTTTTCTCCATGAGTCATACAGTCTAATTCCACTGTACTCTTCACTCCCCATAACATTCCTTTTTATTCTGACAACCATCAGATTGCTATGGTGAATGCTTTGCAGTATAGAGAACAACACCTTCTTAGCACTGGCTGTAGAAAGATTGTCCTCTAACTCTTTTATTATTTTTCTCATTAACTCAGGTCTAACTTGCCAGCAGCAAGTCAAGTTCATTTTCTTCACACTGGTGCAGAATAACTTAACCTTCTCTGAATGTAATGTCTCATGTCTTCACCCTGTGATTAGTTTTGCATCCTTCCTACAATGAGGTGGTCAAATTGTACACAAATCTAAATGCAGGCCAACTGCGATCTTTCAACAATTAAATATTTCCCTTTTGCTTTCTAGACATCCAGGTACAAAACTAATTTACCTTTTCCTTCAGTTTTACTGATTTGTGCTGTCACCTTGAACGGTTTTGAGACTTGCATACCAAACTTCCACCTATCATCTTAGGTGTGTTTTTCTCATCTATTTTAAAATGTATGATACATTCTTCTACACTGAATTGCACCCAAAGTCTATCTAACTCCTCTGACATCTTTCACAACCATCAAGACAATTTATGATACCCTCCCAAATTGGTGTCATCAGCAAGTTTCAATGTTGCCTCTTCAGTTTCTAATTCTCCATATTCTCTATTATTTCCTTTCTGTGCAGTTGGAGGCACTGATTGGAGCTACAGGATTTTGGTTGTATTAAGCCAAACCCACAGGCTTCTGCAGCGCGATTCAGAATTGCTGATATTTTTTCAGGCAGAGTGTGTATGGAGATGCCTGAGAACAGGTCTAAAAGTCGGATCTGAAACACTCAGTTTCAATTCTGCCCAACACTTAGAATCAAAATGATAAAATAGATTTATAAACCAAAAATTCAAGACATTGTCTCTGACTAAAAATAAACTCTGTTAAACAGTGCAATTTTCCACGTTGTGCTCTGGGTACAGTTAAATAGCAACTCGCTGCTCTTCTTTCTAATTTTCCATTTCTTCCCTCCTCATTCTTTTTCTCCAGTGCTGTTTTTTATTTCCTACTACACAGTTGATGGGTTTTGTTGGTTTTTTCTCTTGATTGGGAGGATTAGAGAGCATGAGAGTATATTGAAACCATGGCTGTCTGGATTGGAGCCAAGTAAATTCTCTGGATGGCTTTTGGGAGACCACTGCCCTCAAAGCTTGCTCTTACTTTCCCTGCTGGAAATTACTACCATCACCAATGAAAAGCCAGGTCACTGAGAAATCATGTGTCAGCTTTGCATCAAAGTGGAACTTAAAAAATAAAGCAGATTAAGAATTCTCACAAATCTACCCCTGATCCATTAACACTCTCATGTCTAGAACATGCACAGAGAAATAGCCTCATGGAATGTATTCATGCATTAATAAAGGCAAATCATTTATGCTTCAATGGGATGGATTCTGTGCTTGTTTGCAGTGTTTCTGCATTATTGGATGTTTTATTAAGGGGCTTCATATTCAGCCATGGTTCCAGTGCACGTTCTATATTGGCCCCTGTGTTAATCCACTCACATTGGCGTGTCTGCTATTGGCTTTAAATGACAGAGTTCGAGGAAAGCTGAAAATTGGGAAGGGGGAAACGATGAAAGGTCAGGTTCAATCATTCAATTTTGTTAGAATATTCTATAATTTTCATTTCAGCACCTGCACAGTGACAAATGAAGGAATTGGCAAGTGGCAAAGGCTCATCGCCCCCATGGAAAGTAGTTGTATTTTTTTTGACTATTAATAAATGAGTGCAATGGTCTCAGTTGTACCACATCAGTGCTGTGTAGTATCTGCAAGAATGATCCTGCATCACCTGTTTATGGCGTGCTAACTGAGCTATCGCCATCTGAAAAAACAATCTGATGATTTTCCTGATTTCACAGTGTGTCTTTTGTTGCCCTCTGTTGGCCATGCAGAGAACTGGCTGAACGCTGTAGCTGCAAAAGGTACCGACAGAACCAACTTCTACAACGAAATTTTATCAAAAAGATCTACTTTTTATGATGAGTCATTATTATTATACATTATTACAATTTTGGCTTTTCAATGTGGATATTTCTCTGGTATAATCCAGTGTTCAGAAATACTGAGGGTCAGAAGGCAGGTAAATAAAGATAAATTGTCATTTCATCAGGAACAGAATGGAAATGCAGATGAGGGCCAGAGTACTGAACTGGAAAACTGACTCAGGGCAAAATCCTTAAACTGGCTAACACAAAATGTATTTTTATGCATTAATTCACTCACATTATGGGAGAGATAGTGGCATCACTAGATTCATAGGGCCCAATTTTACCGTCAAGTTGCACCCATTTTCAGGTGCGAAAACTTGGTAAAGTCAGGTATGATGCAATTTTGTGCCTCCATGCCAGTTTCTCCTTTACCGAGGTCTGAAAATGGCAGCAATCAGGATCACACCTGAAATGGGCGTGACAACCATTTAAATGCATTTGCACCTATTGTAACAACAACACAACACAGCACGGGAAACAGGCCCTTCGGCCCAACGAGCCCGTGCCGCCGTCATAACTTTATAGTAACAATTCCATTTTCCTATTCTAATTTTAGGTTATTCCTAATATGGAAGAATCTCAATATAGGGACAATTTGTTTCCCAATCAGCCTAAGAGTGAATTTTTGGGATGTGGGAGGAAACCGGAGCGCCCGGAGAAAACCCACGCAACCACGGGGAGAACGCGCAAACTCCCGCAGACACCGGCCCAATTCCAAGTGTCTGCACAGCTACAGCGATAGTCACTGAGCTGTCATGGTGCCCTTCAGATGGTCCAGATAAAGCACTCATTTACGACATGAAGCACCAGGCAACCCATGAATCAACATCCAAGAGCTGTCCTCGCACCACCTGCCGAATGCATGCTCCTTGTTGGTCAAGTTGGACCGAATTACCTGTGGAAAAAAAAAGTCATAGTTAAACAGTCCTACTATATCCCTCTATCTGCATACCACTCATGTGGCTGTCCAAGAGACCCTTAAACAGCCCTAGCGTGCCTGCTCTCACCACCTTACTCGGCAGTGCATTCCACAACCCCACTACCCTTTGTGTGAAAAACTGCCCTCTAATATTCGTCTTATACATAGCCCCCCTCACCCTAAGGCCATGACCCCTCGTCCTATCCATTTCTGAAGGTGGAAAAAGTTTATCACCATTTACTCTATCTATACCCCTTATAATCTTATACACCTCTATTACATCCCCTCTAAGTCGACGTCTTTCAAGGGAAAACAACCCCAGTCTATTCAATTGTTCCTCATAAGACAGTCCTTCCATACCAGGCAGCATCCTGGTAAACCTCCTCTGCACTCTCTTCAAGGACTCCACATCCTTCCGATGGAATACTGCGTCCAGTTCTGGTCGCCGTACTAAGTGAGGCCTAACCAACGTTCTATACAATTGCAACATCAAACTCCTACTCTTGTATTCTATACCCTTTTCTATGAAAGCTAACATACTATACGCTTTCTTTATCACCTTCTCCACCTGTAAAGACACCTTCAGAGACTTGTGAACCTGCACCCCCAAGTCTCTCTGCGTCTCTATACTCCGAATAGTTTTACCTTTTATCCTATAACTCTCTTCTACATTTTTCCGGCCAAAATGCATCACCTCGCATTTATCCGGATTAAATTCCATTTGCCATCTATCTGCCCAGTCTACCAACCTGTCTATGTCCTGTTGTATTGCCTGGCACTGCTCCTCTGTACCCGCCAATCCAAGCATCTTAGTGTCATCAGCAAATTTGCTGATCTCACCACCTACCCCAACTTCCAAGTCGTTTATGTAAACCACAAATAGAAGAGGACCTAGTACTGAGCCTTGTGGCACTCCACTAGTGACAGGCCTCCAGTCGGAAAAAGAGCCTTCCACTACTACCCTCTGTCTCCTCCTCCCGAGCCAGTTCTCGACCCATCTACATACCTGACCCTGTATCCCATGCGCCTTCACCTTCTCTATCAGTCTACCATGAGGAACCTTGTCAAACGCCTTACTGAAATCCATGTAGACGACATCAACAGCATGTCCTTCATCAACTGTTTTTGTCACTTCTTCAAAAAATTCCACTAGATTTGTAAAACAAGACTTCCCCTTGACGAAGCCATGCTGCGTATCCCTGATCAGATCGCAGCGCTCCAGATGCTCATACATCCTGTCCCTAAGGATCCTCTCCATTAGCTTACCTATAACTGAAGTCAAGCTCACCGGCCTATAGTTCCCTGGGTGATCCCTCTGACCTTTTTTAAACAACGGTACTACGTTTGCTATCCTCCAGTCCTCTGGGACCTCACCTGTGTCCAAGGAAGAGACAAAGATTTGTGTCAGAGGCCCAGCTAGGTCTTCCCTCAACTCCCTTAGCAGCCTGGGGTAAATGCCATCAGGCCCCGGAGCTTTATATGTCTTTAAGCTGCCTAACAGCCCCAACACCTCTTTCCTCGTAATCTTTATTTCCCTCAACGGATCCTCAACTTTGTCAAAATCAGCAACAGACATCTGGCCAGTCTCCGGCGTGAATACCGACGCAAGGTATTCATTCAGGATCTCCCCCATTCCCTCAGGCTCTAAGCATAGATCCCCTCCTCTGTCCCTGAGAGGTCCAATTTTGCCTCTAACCATCCTTTTGCTCCTTACATAGGAGTAAAATGCCTTAGGATTTTCCTTAATCCTACCTGCCAGAGCCACTTCGTGGCCCCTTTTTGCCTTTCTAACACCCCTTTTAAGATCCCGTCTACACTCTCTATAAGCTTCCAGCGCTGTCTCAGTCCCCAGTTGCCTAGATCTAATGTAAGCCTCTCGCTTCTTCCTGATCAAGTCCTCAATATCCCTGGTAAGCCACGGTTCTCTAATCCTACCTTTCCCATCCTTCCTCCTTGCCGGCACGTATCTTTCCTGCAGAGAATTTAGTTTTCCCTTGAAAGACTCCCACATGTACCTCGTCGACCTGCCCTCGAAAAGCTTATCCCAGTCGGTATCTTTAAGATCTTGCCTAATCTGGCTGTATCTAGCCCTCCCCCAGTTAAATACCTTCCCTTTTGGGCAGGTCTCATCCTTTTCCATTAATATCCTAAAGCAGACAGAGTTGTGATCACTATTTGACACATGCTCTCCTACCTTGACGTCAACCACCTGTCGGTTACAACCACAATTGTAAATTGACTTAATGGGCTACACACCCAGCCTTACCAGCACTTCCCTTTTTACCACTGCGTTTACCCATCCAGAATCAGATCAAAACAGACATACTTCACAAAAGTTCAATTCGGGTGCTCCAGTTAATGAGGAGATAAGTGCCGAGCATCTGACGGCTCTCTATTTGAGATCGGAGGGAGTGGGGGGGATGGGTGGTGGGGGGAGGTCTGCTGCCACTTTGCCTGTGCTCAAAGAGTGGGAAGGGAGGAGTGCAATCAGCTGCCATTCTTCCTGTGGGGGGTGGGGTGGGGTGCGGGAGTTGTGGTGGGGGGGGTGCGGGGGTTGTGGTGGGGGGGTGGGCGGGGTGGTGGGCGGGGTGCTGGGAGGGTCCCGGGGGGTGGGGTGGGGGTGCTGGGCGGTGGGGTGGGGGGGGGGCTGGGGGGGCGGGGGGGGCTGGGGGGGTGGGGTGGGGTTGGTGGGGGGAGTAGTGGGGGGGTGGGAGGATGGTGGGGGGGCTGGGGGGATCTGCTCCCCCTCTGTCTGTCGTCATTGATGGGTAAGAAAGGGTCCGCTACAACTCTGCCTGTGATCGACGAGGGGGACCATTGCCATTCTGCCTGAGATAGATGGGGGAATGGTGAGGGGACTGTGATCAGTCGTGGAGGTGGGGGGATAAGGGGGTCAGTAATGTTGTGGGGATGGGGCAATGCCAAGGAAAGGCATTTTCTGGCCTGGGAGCGATGTAGCAGGTGAGCCACATTTTATCCGTTTTTTGTGCATGCGCAGTTGGAGGCGCCGACCGGAGCGGCAGGATTTTGGGCACATTGTGCTTGTGTAGTGCGATTCGGAATTGCTGATATTTTTTCAGGTAGAGTGCATATTGCGGCGCCCAGAACAGGTTGAAAAGTTGGATCTGAAACACTCCTAGTTTCAAATCCACCCAACACTTAGAACGAAAATGGTAAAATAGGGCCTATAATTTAGAGACCCATGGAAATGATCTGGGGACCTGGATTTAACCCCATTCTGGCAGATGGTGAAATTTGAATTCAACAAAAAAAAATCTAGAATTAAAAATCTAATGATGACCATGAAACCATTGCCAATTGTTGTAACAAGCTATCTGACACACTAATGTCCTTTAGAGAAGAAAATCTGCCATCCTTATGTGCTCTGCCTACATGTGACTCCAGAGCAAAATAGGTTGACTTTTAAATGCCTCTGAACAAGGGCAGGGGATGAGCAATAAATGCTGGCTTCATCAACTATACTTAAATGCCATGAACAAATGAAAAAAAAGGCAATAATGAGCAGGCAGGCAGTGTTGTTGCTTGCTGCATCAGTTCTGATCATAATTGATTGACCTGAAACATTGGGAACGCTTCTCCCAAAAGCACTGAATTGGTGGGAAAACTGTTCTAAATCACGACAGTTTTTTTTTAGTGCAGCTTCAGACCTGAATCTCTCCACTCTGTGCAATGTAGAGGTCACAATCGTGAATATCATTTAAAAACCCAGGAGACGGGGTCTATTTGTGCTGGAGTCTGACAGCTCCGGAACTCTGCGCATGTGCAATAGCCCCGATCCATCAGTCTCCCTACTTGCTGGCCAGCTCAATCTCTGGCCAGCCCAGGACCCCTGCAGTGTTGCCCTTCCAGTGCCCCCCATAGCCTGATTGCAGCCCCCACAACAATTCCTGGGCCAGCCCTGATCTCTCCCCTGTCCCGGAATGCTCCATATCTAGCCCATTCCCCCCTGCCCCGGGGAGGGAGGCCAGCCCCTGGCAGACCACCACCCATCCCAGCCTACCCTGATTGCTGGCTTCTATCCAGCCCAGACCAATCCCCATGCAGAGTGGCAGGAGGAGCCCCCCCCCCCCCCCTCCACCAATATTCATAGATCCCACCCACAATAGGCTCTTCCCTCTGGGCAGTGCCAAGGTGCCCCTGGGTTTAGGCACTTTGCCCCTTGAGCAGTGCCAAGGAGCACAGGTTGGCACTGCCAGAGTGCCCATTAAGAAGTCTGACAACATCAGATTTAAATCCAACTGATTTATTTGATAGTAAACCCACTAGCTTTCGACCCTCTGGTCTTCGTCTCACCTGATGAAGACCAGAGGGTCGAAAGCTTGTGAGTTTACTATCAAATAAATCGGTTGGATTTAAACCCGATATTGTCAGACTTCTTACTGTGTTTACCCCAGTCCAACGCCGGCATCTCTACAACAGATTGCCCATGCCCAGAGGGTATCATACCTTGGCACTCGACCCTTTGGGGGCTCCAATTGCTTCCCTTCACTCTGACGGGGTCTCCTGCTAGTTCATTGAATGAGGGGAGCTATTCTAAACTCTGCCGGAATGAAGTACTCCTGATGGGGTAGGAGATACTCCCGGACCCAACGAGTTTTGTGCTTGGCCCTATGATTGCATTTAAAATACATTAAAATATATGTAAAACATAGTCAAATGACGTAACCCACTTCCTGCTGGACTTCGTGCATTCCCAGCAGCGCCATTTTCCTCCGGTTGGGAGATGTGCATGGGTTGTAAAAAGTCATAGGGAACCCGCGACATACGCATCTCCCGACCTGACACGCCAGAAAAGTTCTCTGGAGATATTTAAGAAATACTTAGATGGGCACATGAACAGAATGGGAACGGAGGGGTATAGAAAACTGATTTAAAATAGGGATCATGAGCCTTGGGAGTCCCTGGGAAGAGTGTAAATAGATGATGATATTGATGTACTTGTTTTTATCCTACAGGTGCTTTGGTCCACCTTGTTGTCTAACGAGGGGCATACACGCGATGGGTCGTGAGAGGACTGCTCTTGGACCTTTTTCGAGAGTATCCTACTGCTTCACATCGTTAGTGTATGCTTGACCTGGACCATCTGATGGGCAACACGACAGCGCAGTGACTATAGCTGTGCTGTGCAGATACATGGATTTGGGCCTGTGTCTGTGGGAGTTTGCACATTCTCCCCGTGCTTGCGTGGGTTTTCTCCGGGTGCTCCGGTTTCCTCCCACATCCCAAAGATGTGCTCTTGGGCTAATTGACAAAACAAATTCTCCCTAAATTGTCTCAAATTTGGTTTTTAATCCATAGATCTATAAACATGGACAGGGATCGCGTGTAGAAGTGGGAATACCGAGATGGCGGCGTGGGCTCGTTGGGCCGAAGGGCCTGTTTCCCGTGTTGTTTTGTTCTTTGTTCTTTGTTCTGGGTCACAGTGGGAGAATCAGGCCCATTATTTCTGTTTCTTTCTCTACAGTTGTTGCTTGTCCTGCTGAATACTTCCAGAATTTTCTGTTTTTAAGTCATGTTCAAAGTTTTGCTGTTTTTATGGCTGAAGTCACAATTTGTAACATGGGGCAATGAATTCTGTGGCTCTTAATTCTTAATTTCTGAAGTGGATGAAGGATGGATGTAAGGCAGGTTTTGCTGCTCTGGACATATTCTGTATGTCTTCACCTTTAACCATGCAGCTGTGGGCACAGACTCAGAGAATGTGCAATGATAAATGGCTTTTCCAGGACAACAGAGCCATCTGCTGGTATCTTATAATAAGGTCGTGGAAGTGGCCATACCTGTGAACTTTAATGTGAACTTTTGAGTCAGAAGGTTGTTAGATCCAAGTTGCAGTCCATAGTCCAAGCACAAAATGGAGACTGGCACTTTAGTGCGATACTGGGGAAGTGCTGCACTGTCTTTTGGATGAGGCTGTAAATGGAGTCTGCTCTTTCAGACGGAGTTAAAAGATGCCACCCACTTTTTTGAAGAAGAGCAGGGGAGTCCTCCCTGGAAAACTGGCTTTAACCCTTAACCAACACCAGTTTAAAAAAAAGATTATGCTCTTTGAGGAAACTTGCTGTCTTTAAATAGGCTGTTGTATTTCTTACGTTACAATAATAGCTACACTTTGGAAACATTCACTGGCTGTGAAGAGTTTTGGGACATCCTGAATATGAGAAGGACACTATATAAATTCAAGCTTTCCTTTGTTCTTGCTTTGTTGCTTTATCGGGGTAGATCTACAACTACATCAATTTATAGTGTTATTCAGATCCATACTCATTGATTATCAACAAGATCCTGAGCTGATTTAATGTTTATAGGTTTATTTTATCAGTGTCACAAGTAGAGTTACATTAGCACTTCAATGAAATTACTGTGAAAATCCCCTAGGTGCTACACTCCGGCACCTATTCGGGTACACTAAGGGAGAATTTAGCATGGCCAATGCACCTAATCAGCCTGTCTTTCGGACTGTGGGAGGAAACCAGAGCACCCTGAAGAATCCACACAGAGATGGGGAGAACAGGAATTGAACCTGGGTTCCTGGTGCTGTGAAGCAGCAGTACTAACTGCTGTGCAACCGAGCCACCTCAGCTATCCCACTTCACCATGCTGCTGCATTTCCCAAAGCATAGGCAGTTACTGATGGCATCCATGTGGTCATCTATGCAGCCTGCTTCTGCTCCTCCATTGCCATTGTCACCACTGCTTGCCATTCTATTCCTTCAGGCTCGCTAATTGCATTTTCCAGGTTGTGTGTGTACTGTGATGGTGCTGACATTAGATAGATGATGCAGGGTGATGTGAGTCAATGGCTAGTTCTCGGCCACGTATATTACCATTGGACTCTATCTCCAGGTCTAAAAATGAAGTGCCAATGTTTGAATGTTTGCTCTCATCCAGGCTTTTCTATTTTAAGAATGTGATGTTGCTATTTTTATGACTTTTCACCAATGGAAGAATCATTCTGTGGTTCTGCTACTTCACTGGCAGCAGGGTAAAGTCTTCTGCTTTATACAGAGTTGCTCATAAGTGTTGCAAAGATGCCATGATGCAATGGAGTGGACATCGGAGAGCATTTGCTATGTGGGCAGTTGAGCAGAACTGAACTGCTAGATGCTGAGAAGTGTTACTCAAAATGGAGAATCTTTTCTGGAAGCAGGGGAAAGACTAAAGCATAAAAGCAAGGAGCAAGGTGAGAGGTGACCAGTAAGGAATATCTCTTTTAATAATATTATAACTGTTTGATAGTTTCATAGAATGTACATTGCTGAAGGAGGTCATTTGGCCCATCGAGCCTGCACCGACAACAATCTCACCCAGGTCCTATTCCCATAACCGCACATATTTACCCTCCTACGCTGACACTAAAGGATCATTTATTACGGTCAATCATCCTAATGTGCACATCTTTGGAGTGTGGTAGGAATTCCTTGCAGACATGGAGAGAATATGCAAGCTCCACATGTTTGTTTGTTTTTAGTTGTGGTAGAGATGAGAGGAGAAAAATGTTTTATGTACAATTTGCAGCATAGAAACAGACCATTTGGTCCAACTGGTCTATGTTGGTATTTATGCTCCAAACTAACCTCCCATTAGATTATCTATCCCTTTGCATTGAAAGTGCTTGATTGAGCTTTATCTCCCTAGCAAGGATCTCTTCAAATAAATTCTCAACTTACTGGGTGCTTAAGATCCAGGTCTGGATCAAAATTTGTAATTAATTGATGGCATCTGTTCAAATCTGGTAACCTTTTTTGGAAACTAATGAACTATATGCAAAAATAGAGTGAAAATGGATAAATATCTGTAACATTACAGTGCATCAAGAAGCCCCTGTGCTGTAGGAACCTGGGTATTATTGATGGTGATTACTGTATGCAGAGCCAGTAATTTAGAGAATTCTTAAATGAAAACTCCGCACAAAAAGTAGAGGCACTAAGCAAGGGAGGGGTAATGTAGCTTATTACCTGTGTACCTGCAGCAATACTGCTTGTCTCAATGAATGTCCCACATAGAATGATGTGGATTTTGACTGAGTTACTGAATGAATGGAATTATCAACAATGATGTAGAGATGCCGGCATTGGACTGGGGTAAACTCAGTAAAGTTTCGCAACACCAATTTTAAATCCAACCAATTTATTTGATAGTAAATCCATGAGCTTTCGACACTATGTTGTGCCTTCGTCAGGCAAATGCAGTGTTCTGATCTGCAGAGGCACTCATATCCACACAGAAGTCTACTGTCTGTGTGGATATGAGTGCCTCTGCAGATCAGAACACTGCATTTGCCTGATGAAGGCACAACATAGTGTCGAAAGCTTGCGGATTTACTATCAAATAAATTGGTTGGATTTAAAATTGGTGTTGCAAAACTTTACTGAGATTATCAACAATATCAGAGACAGTTATTTAATGTTGTTTCAATTTCAGAATCCCTCCTAAGCATAAATTCTGCTTTAGTGTGTGAGGATAGACGGGAAGGATTGCTACTGAGGTTTCTCAGTTTTCAATATGTTACATAAATGCTTAAAAATGTATGGGTTTGGACTGGAGTCAGTATATTGTATACAGCATGTATTCCAAATAGTACAATTGAAAAAATAATTACATATCTATATAATATGTATGTTATGCACATACAGAATCTATGTTTAATATTGTTTAAAACCTAACCAAAGAAAAAAGAATAAACTATTAAATTATAAAGTACAAAAAAAGCAAAGAACAAAGAAAATTACAGCACAGGAACAGGCCCTTCAGCCTGCACTGACCATGCAGCCCGACTTAACTAAAACTCCTTATCCTTCTGGGGATCATATCCCTCTATTCCCATCCTATTCAAAAAGTCTCGCAGTGCGTCAGCTTAGCTTAATTTGTACCTTCCTCAGTCTTGAGCTATTCCCATACTATAGAACCTATTCCCCAGTGGATAATGCTCATATCTCTCATTTGGTACCAATCAAG
This sequence comes from Sphyrna mokarran, assembly GCA_024679065.1. NCBI lineage: Eukaryota > Metazoa > Chordata > Chondrichthyes > Carcharhiniformes > Carcharhinidae > Sphyrna > Sphyrna mokarran. The sequence goes on along the minus strand of JAGIQG010000008.1, from coordinate 77,078,830 downwards.
AGTGGTTGGAGTCAGAGGCTGCGAGTTTTTACAATGAGACAGGAAGCCTCTCCACAATACAGTGTGGAGCAATCACATTTGTACTGCACTTGTAGTCATAGGGTCTGCTCCAGGCAAGATTACTGAAACAGCAAAATGTGTACCACTCAGGCCAAAGACTGAAGTCACCTCAGGACAGGACTTTACAACTAAACCAGCCCCAGATCAAAGAATTAATGCAGCTGAATTGCATCAGTGCACTCAAAGTGGTTCCAGTCAAGATTAAATCCCAGGTAAATGGCCACCCCCTAGGCATGGAGGTAGAAACAGGAGCCATTGTATCTATTATTGGGGAGCAAAACTTTAAGCAATTCTGATTGGGTTTTTTGCCTTTAAGCCTGTAGTACACCAAGGCTAGATTGGTGTACTACAGTGGAGTACACTGTAGAATCTTTACGTATTATTGGGACTACAGTCGCCCCAATTACACATGGGCAACAGATAGTCTGACTCCCCTGATAGTGATGCAATAACCAGGGCCCAACCTTTTGGGAAGGGACTGGTATAGAAAATCTGCCTGGATTGACAACAGATCTTTAAAATGGGTTCTGGCAGCCTGTACAAAGTCATTGGACGTGTCATCCCAAAGTGTTCCAAGAAGCCTAAGGAAAATTAAAGATACGAGGGCCAAAATCTACCTGGATCCAGAGATTCAAACTAAATACGTCAAGGCACACAACCAATCTCCTATGCCACATACGTCTAAGTAGAAACTGAATTGGAATGCCTGGAGAAACTTGGCATTACACACCCAGTACAGTGCTGAATGCATTGCACCAGTAGTCCCAGTTTTAAAACTCAAGGTAGAAATGTCAATTACCAGCAATTTCTTTAACAGAAGAGAAAATCATGACGGATGTAGGATAATGGAATGAAAACCCAAAAAGAAATGGGCTCAGTATATACAGCATGACAGGATAATGATCACTGCTATTCATTAAAGGATAAAAGTATTGGACTTCTACACCTACAGAGAAACACACAATAGCCAGAGAAAAAGGTTTCATTCTTACATTTCTCTTCTTTTGTGCCTTTACATCTTCTGCGACTCTTTTCAAAGAACTGAGCAAGGTGCTGATAACCGAACTGTTCGTTTCACAACAGATGAAGAATTCTAAAATTTTTTCTTTAGATTTTCTGGATGGTCTTGTTTCAATGTGATGTATTTGAGCTTCAAAAGTCTATAGGAAAGGATAAGGAAAATATATATTTACATTATATAATTATACTCAAAGTTAGAAAATCCAGCATAACAGAAGTCACTTTATAAATTGAATCCAGCCCATCCAGATGCTGTGTAAGATTATTCTATTTCAGATCCCACTTTCCACTGCTCTCCTACCTTACATAACAGATCTTCTTTCAAAATGACTCTGAAAGTGATTATACCACTTTTACCTTTGATCCAATACTCTGCATATTTCAACCCAGCTATTTCATACAGGTATTTCAAATTAACCTGTTTGGCAACACTCTCTGGAAGCTTGGGCTTCAAATCCAATATCAAAGATTACTTTTTAATCTCTACCCTTGCCTGAGATTTTGAGTTTTATACTGGTGTCCTGAAGTCTTAGGTTTATTGTCCTAGATAAGTAGATTTTATATTTCCATCATGACACCTTTCATTCAAATAAAACCCTGAATAATGTGTTTTTATTCTTTTCCACTCTATGAAATAGAATCATAGAATAATAGAATGATAAAGTGCAGAAGAGGCCCTTTGGCCCATTAAGTCTAAACCGACATCTGAGAAACACCTCACCTCCTATCTAATTGCATTTACTAGTATTTGGACCACAGCCTTGAATGTTATGACATGCCAAGTGCTCATTCATGTACTTTGTAAAGGATATGAAACAAACCACTTCCACTTACCTCCCAGACAGCGCATTCTAGATCATCACCACCCTCTGGGTAAAAAGGTTTTTCCAAAATTCATCATAAATCTTTTGTTCCTCACTTTGAACCCATGTCCCCATTGTGACTAACCCTTCATCTAAGGGAACAGTTGCTCCTTATCCACTCTGTCCATGCCTCTTGTACACCTCAGTCAGGTCACCCCCTCAGTCTTAGAACAAACAAAGAACAAAGAACAACACAGCACGGGAAACAGGCCCTTCGGCCCAACGAGCCCGCGCCGCCATCCTAACGTCTTAATGACATATAGAGACCAATATAGGGACAATTTGTTACCCAATCAGCCTAAGAGCACATTTTTGGGATATGGGAGGAAACCGGAGCACCCGGAGAAAACCCACGCAACCACGGGGAGAACGCGCAAACTCCTGCAGACACAGGCCCAAATCCATGTGTCTGCACAGCAACAGCGATAGTCTCTGAGCTGTCATGTTGCCCATCTGATGGTCCAGTTTAAGCATACACTACCGACATGAAGCACTAGGCCACTCCTGAAGTAACATCCAGGAGCAGCCCTCGCACGACCTGCCGAATGCATGCACCTTGTTGGTCAACAAGGTGGACCGAATAGCCTATGGAAACAATTAAAGTATTTAAACAGTCCTCATATATCCCTCTATCTGCAGACCGCTCATGTGGCTGTCCAAGAGACCCTTAAACAACCCTAGCGTGCCTGCTCCCACCACCTTACTCGGCAGTGCATTCCACACCCCCACTACCTTTTGTGTGAAAAACTGCCCTCTAATATTCGTCTTATACATAGCCCCCCTCACCCTAAGGCCATGACCCCTCGTTCTATTCATTTCTAATGGTGGAAAAAGCTTACCACCATTTACTCTATCTATACCCCTCATAATCTTATATACCTCTAACAGATCCCCTCTCAGCCGACGTCTTTCAAGAGAAAACAACCCCAGTGCGTTCAACCTTTCCTCGTAAGACAGCCCTTCCATACCAGGCAGCATCCTGGTAAATCTCCTCTGCACTCTTCTCGAGGCACTCTACGTCCTTCCGGTAGTACGGCAACCAGAACTGGACGCAGTACTCCAAGTGAGGCCTAACAAACGTTCTATACACTTGCAACATCAAACTCCTACTCTTGTATTCTATACCCCTTCCTATGAAGGCTAACATACCATACGCTTTCTTTATCACTTTTTCCACCTGTACTGACACCTTCAGAGACTTGTGAACCTGCACCCCCAAGTCTCTCTGCGTCTCTATGCTCCGTATAGTTTTTCCTTTTATCCTATAACTCTCTTCTACATTTTTCCAGCCAAAATGCATCACCTCGCATTTATCCGGATTAAATTCCATTTGCCATCTATCTGCCCAATCTACCAGCCTATATATGTCCTGTTGTATTGCCTGGCACTGCTCCTCAGTCCCTGCCAATCCAAGCATCTTAGTGTCATCAGCAAATTTGCTGATCACACCACCTACCCCTTCTTCCAAGTCATTTATATAAATCACAAATATAAGAGGTCCTAGTACTGAGCCCTGTGGTACACCACTAGTGACTGACCTCCAGTTGGAAAAAGAGCCTTCCACTACTACCCGCTGTCTCCTCCTCCCAAGCCAGTTCTCAACCCATCTACATACCTGGCCCTGTATCCCATGCGCCTTCACCTTTTTTATCAGCCTACCATGGGGAACCTTTTCAAACGCCTTACTGAAATCCATGTAGACGACATCAACGGCTTGTCCTTCATCAACCATTTTTGTCACCTCTTCAAAAAATTCCACTAGGTTCGTAAGGCACGGTGTCCCCTTAACAAAGCCATGCTGCGTATCCCTGATCAGGTCGCAGCGCCCCAGATGCTCATACATCCTGTCCCTGAGGATCCTCTCCATTAGCTTACCTATAACTGAAGTCAAGCTCACCGGCCTATAGTTCCCTGGGTTATCCCTTTAACCCTTTTTAAACAACGGTACTACATTCGCAATCCTCCAGTCCTCTGGGACCTCACCTGTGTCCAAAGAAGAGACACTGATTTGCGTCAGAGGCCCAGCAATGTCATCTCTTACCTCCCTTAGCAGCCTGGGATAAATACCATCAGGCCCCGGAGCTTTATATGTCTTTATGCTACCTAAAAACCCCAACACTTCGTCCCTCGTAATGATTATTTCCTTTAACGGGTCCTCAAAATCCTCAAAGCCAGCGTCAGACATCAGGCCCCTCTCCCGTGTGAATACTGACGCAAAGTATTCATTCAGGATCTCCCCCATCCCCTCAGGCTCTAAGCATAGATCCCCTCCTCTGTCCCTGAGAGGTCCAATCTTCCCTCTAACCATCCTTTTGCTCCTTACATAGGAGTAACATGCCTTAGGATTTTCCTTAATCCTACCTGCCAAAGCCATTTCATGGCCCCTTTTTGCCTTTCTGACACCCCTTTTAAGATCCCGTCTACACTCTCTATGCTCTAACAAAATAAACCAAATTATCTAACATTTCTCTATAACTTAATGTTCCATCTCAGGTAGAATTATGATGAATCTCCCCTGCACCTCTTCCGTTGCAATCACATTCTTCCTACAATGTGATGAACCAGAACCGCACATAGTACCCCAGTTGCGGCTTCACCAGAGTTCCTTGCAACTTTAACATGACTTCACTGCTTTTGTAGTCTATGCCTTGATTGATAAGGCATCAATTGATAAAGACAAGTGTCTCATGTGCCTTTTTCACCACTCTACTAACATGCCCTTTCATCTTCAAAGATCTATGAACAAACATATGCTAAAAGCAAAGAACAAAGAGAAGTACAACACAGGAACATGCCCTTTAGCTCTCCAAGCCTGCACTAATCATGATGCCTGCCTAAACTAAAACCATATGCACTTAGAGTCTGTATCCTTCCATTTCCATCCTATTCATGTATTCAGCTAGTTGCCCCTTAAATGCTGCTATACCAGCTTCCACCACCACCCCAGGTAGCATTTCAGACAATCACCACCCTCTATATAAAAAAATTTGCCTCACACATCTCCTCTAAACTTTTCTCCATGCACCTTAAACCTATGCCCCCTAGTACTTGACTTTTCTATCCTAGGAAAGAGCATCTGATTACCCACTCTGTACATTGCACTCATAATCTTATAGACTTCTATAAGATTATAGAATCTACAGAATAGATTCAACCTTCGTCATTCCAGTGAGAACAAACCAAATTTATCCAACCTTTAAGTTTCCTTTGTTCCAAAGGCTTCCTAGTGTCCTGCCATTCATTGAATACTTCCTTGTCAAATTACTTCTTCTAAAGTGTATCACCTCACACTTTTCAGGGTTAAATTCTGTCTGCCACCCATTTGACCATTCTGTCTGTATCTTCTTGTCACCCAAGACACTCAGTCTCACCATTAACTACTAGACCAATTTTTGTGTCATCAGCAAACGTACCAATCCTACTCCCCATTTAGTCATCTATGTCATTTATATGAATGACAAATAATAAGGGACCAGCACAGATCCCTTTAGTGACTGGACACTGGCTTCCAGTCACTAAAGCAGTCTTCTGTCATCATCCCCTGTCTCCTACAACTGAGCCAATTTTGAATCCACTTTATCAAATTACCCTGTATCCCACATGTATTTGACTTATTTACAGTTCTCCCATTACAGTTCTTGCCAAAGGCTTTGCTGAAATCCATATTTTGGACAGTGATAGCCTTTTTCCTAGGATGGAGAAAGCTAGCACGAGGGGACACAGCTTTAAATTAAGGGGTATGAGTTATAGGACGGATATCAAAGGTAGGTTCTTTACTCAAAGAGTGATTAGGGAGTGGAATGCCCTGCCTGCAGCTGTTGTAGATGTGCCAAGTTTGGTGGCGTTTAAGAGGTTAATTGATAAGTATATGGAAGAGAAGGGAATGGTTTAGTTTGGAGGGGCGTTGCTTTTTATTTTGGTCGGCACAACATCGAAGGCCGAAGGGCCTGTTCTGTGCTGTAATGTTCTATATCTATATCTAAACTGCATTGATTGCACTACCCTTATCTGGTCACCTCTTCAAAAAATTCAGTCAAATTTGTTTGGCGTGACCTTCCTCTGACGAAGCCATGTTGATTATACCTGATCAAGCTTTGTCACTCATGGTGGAGATAAACGCTCTCCTTCAGAATTTCTTCCAATATTTCCCTGCCACTAACGCGAAACTAACTGGTCTGTAGTTCTCTGGTTTATCTCTAAAGCCCTTTTTAAATAATGGAACCACCTTAGCTGTTCTCTAGTGCTCTAACCCCTATGGCCAGAGAAGAATTAAGCCTTTCTTCTCTAATTAATCTCCTAACCTGGGGATCACTCTGGTCATTCTTCTCTGAATCCTTACTGATGGATCTTTATCTTTTCTGAGATGTGTGAGCAAAAATTTACAGAACATTCCATGTAATATCTCTAAATTTGCAGATGATATAAGGCTGGGAGGGAAGGTGAGCTGCGAGAAGGATCCAGAGATGTTTCATTGTGATTTGGACAAGATAAGTGAATGGGCAAATGGATGGCAGATGGATTTTTATCTTCCCTGAGATGTGGTGAGCAAACATTTACAGAACATTCCAGAATCGGTCCCCATTGATGACAAAGTCAGAGGTGATCTAAACACTAACACACTTGTCAAGAATAATTTTGTGGAAGGATCTAAACTTTTTCCATTATATATTAATTTTTAACTATTTTGATGAATTTTCAATTAATAAATTTCTTTTCAAATTAGTGACTCTCTATGATATTGTTGATGATCAAATGACATGTCAGTTTATAAATGTCGGAGTGTTTCACAGGCAGTTTTAATTGTGTGGTCAGCATGAAGGAGTGGCACTCGAAAAAGCCCATCTGGTTCACTCCTGTCCTTGAGAAAAAGAAACTTGTCTTCTTATCAAGTCTAGTTTATATGTGACTCCAAACACACAACAACATGCCAGACACCAATTGCCAATTTCATTATGTACATTTATATGCCAATAGAGTAGAGTTGAGAAGTTTGCACTGCTTTACCACTTATGATCAAACATCATAATCAATTTGAAAATCATTTTTCTTGTGTTACATGATCATCTTGCTCAGGTCCTGCACCAGAAGCCTAAGATCGTAAGAAATATGAGAAGGAGTATATCATATGGCGCATTGAGCTTGCTCTGCTATTCAATATGACTATAGATTATGTTCGCCATCAACTCCATTTTCCCACCTGCCCCCTGTATTTCTTAATTCCCTGATACTAAAAATATTTCTATTCCAGCCTTAAATGTATTCAATGATGGTACATCTATAATCTCCTTGCATACAGAATTCCAGAAATTCCCTCACAAAAGTTATTCTTGACACATCTGTTAGTTGAGATCATCTCTAACTTTGTCATCAATGGGACTGATTCTGGAATGTTCCACAAATTTTTGCCCACTACATCTCAGAAAAGATAAAGATTCATCTGCCATCCATTTGTCCATTCACTCATCTTTTCCAAATCATTCTGAAACATCTCTGGATCCTCCTCATAGCTCACCTTCTCTCCCAGCTTTATGTCATCTGCAAATTTGGAGATATTACATATATTTTCCTCACCTAAATCATTAATATACATTGTGAATATCAGAGGTTCTAGCACTGATCTCTGCTGTGTGAACTAGTCACTGCCCACCACTTGAAAAAAAGACCTGTTTATTTCTTTGTTTTCTGCTGCCAACTAGTTTTCTATCCATCTTAACTCACTACCCCAATCCCATTAATTTTGTATGCTAATCTTTTATGTGATGCCTTGCCAAAAGTCTTCTGAAGGTCCAAATAAACTGTATCCATTGGTTCCCCCTCACAAATTCTACAATTTACATCCTCAAAGAATTCCAGTAGATTTGTCAAGCACGATTTCCCTTTTCTAAAACAATGCTTACTCTGTCGACTCCTGCCAATTGTTTTCCATGTGCTCTGCTATTAAATCTTTTATAATGGACTCTAGAATTTTCCCCACTATTGATGTCAGGCTAACTAGTCTATGTCTTTTTTTTTCTCTAACTCCTTTTTAAATAGTGGAGTTACATTACTTACCCCCTAATCTGGAACAATCATTCCAGAGTCTATAAAGTCTTGAAAAATGACCACCATTTGACTCACCATTTCTCAGGTTACTGCTGTAAATACTATGGGATGGAGATTCATAGACTCATAGAATCCCTACAGCGCAGAAGCAGGCCATTTGGGCCATTGAGTCTACACCGACCACAACCTCACCCAAGTCCTAGCCCTATCACTCTATTTACCTTGCTGGTCTCCCAGGACACTAAATGTCAATTTAACATGGCCAATTGACCTAACGCACACATCTTTGGACTGTGGAAGGAAACTGGAGCACCTGGAGGAAACCCACACAGACACAAGGAAAACATACAAATTCCACACCAGGACAGTGGCCTGAGCTGGGAATTGAATCTGGTGTTGTGAGGCAGCAGTGTTAACCACTGTGCCACCATGCCACCCTGGGAATTATCAGCCTTCAATCCCATCAATTTCCCCAAAACCATTTCTCTACTTAAACTGATTTCCTTCAGTTCCTCCCTCTTACAAAACCCTGTGTTCCACAATATTTCTGACACGTTACTTGTGTCCTCCTTTGTGAAGACAGAACCAAAATGTGTATTCAGTTGGTCAGTCATTTCATTAGTCCACATTATAAATTTTCCTCTTTCTGTAAGATACTTACAATAGTCACCAAATTAAGCCTTACCAGCATGAGGAGCCACCAGGCGAGTGAGGTTAGGAAGATTGTGAAAATGAGAGAGTGTGAGGGATGGGAAAAAAAAGTATGAGGATGTGGGGGAACTGGGGGAGGAAAGTGTGAGGAGGACACCAACAGCAGGAAAAATAAGTTGTAAATTCACGTGATATAATCGACAAATTGTGATGCAATATTTCAATTTGATTTCTGTGTGTTTGGTATTCAGACTCCCACCGTTATTAAAGTCACTTGTTCAATCAATTTAGATGGGGAAGGAAAACCTGACATTGAATATTAAATTACCCTTCTGTGTGACTACAATAATGTAAGGCTGGTTTCTGGCTATAGCCCCAGAGGCTGTATTTTAGCATACAAATACTATTATACCTGAATCTCTTTTCACAATTTATTTGTTTGCGAGAAGAATGAATGCTGCAATCTCACATATCATTCATGTGGGGCTGTAGATCTCTGATCTTTTCTGAAGTGAATTACTCCAAACGGAAACTGTGAATCACCATCAGTGTCTCTGCATACTATTCTGACTTTTTATAACTTGTGTTTTCTTAGAATTATCCACTCTTACTCCTTCCTGAATCCCCATGATGTCTAAATGAAGACTCATTGTAGTGATTCCTTTTCCGATCAGTTCTGCCCCAGAATTGTTAAACTATAGAAGCCTCTATCTGTCCTTCCCCTTGTAACAATTTGTAGATTTTCAAGACCTATCTTGACTTCTTAATTCACTTCAACTTTTTTCAGCCTTTTCTGTGTTATGTAGCACAATCTTTCACTTTAGGGTTTACGATGCCAAAGTGGGGCACTATTGCAAAGCAAACCCTTCCACAGGAAACTTTGGCTGGGAAAATTCTCCTGTAGTTTTACCAATTGGCCACTGCAATTTGGCAGAAATCTTGTTCACGTATCTAGGCTTTTTGGCCAATGTTACGATGGTTGATCCACCGTAAACAATCCCTTTCCTTTACCATCTTGATGAAGTCCAACACATCTTAACCTTTCACATGACAGTACCATTTTGACTATGATTAGGAAAGCAATTCATATCTCTTGTAAGATGTTAGGATGCAATTTTGAAGGACTGATTTTGTAAAGGGTCAGTGAGCTTAGATGGTGAGAGTGCAGGTTGAATCCCTGTATCAGCTGTGGTAGTTTTTCCAGCCTACCCCTTTGTCTTGTGCAATAGTGAAATGACAGCTTGAACCTTGATTAGCAGCCATCAGACAATGAGGATCCTACACGCACAGAGAGAAAGAGAATGGCTAATGGGCAACATTAATTCAAGCACGTCTGTTGCATCACTTCCGATTCATATTTCATGCTTCCTTTTATTTGTTTATGGGATGTGGATGGTGCTGCCTCAGCCAATATTTACTTCCCATCCCTACCTACCCTGAGAGGGTGGCGATGAGCTACTTTCTTGAATTGGTGCAGTCCCCGAGGTGTAGGCATACACAAAGTGCAAGTGTGAGGAGATTCTAATGACGGTGAATGAAGGGCAATGTAGTTCCTAGTTAGGATGGCGTGTGATTTGAAAGGGAAATTGCAAGTGGTGGTGATCCCTTGCATCTGCTGCTTTTGCCCCATAAATTGATAACAATCATGGGTTTGGAAAGTACTGGAGAAAGAGTCTTTGCAAGTTACCATAATGCATCGATAGATAGTACACTCTGCTGCCATTGTTCATTCATCTGAATGTTTAAGGTATAGGATGGGGAGATGTTCCAGCCAGTGGCTTTGTCCTAGATAGCAATTCTTGAGTTTTGCTAGAACTGCACTTATCCAGGCAATTGGAGGGTATTCCAAGACTTGCATAATGAGGGGCATAGATCAGCTAAATAGTCAATATCTTTTCCCAAAGGTAGGGAGGTCTAAAACTAGACAGCATAGCTTTAAGATGAGAGGGGAGAGATACAAAAGGGTCTAGAGGGGCAATATTTTCACACTGAGGGTGGTGAGATATCTGGAACAAGCTGCCAGAGATAGTACAACTATCTCTGGCAGCTTGAGGCGGGTACAACTTTGTCTTTTAAAAAACGTTTAGACAGTTACAAGATAGGTATAAAGGGATGTAGGCCAAATGCAGGCAATTGGGACTTGGTTAGGGGTTTTAAAAAGGGGCAGCATGGACAAGTTGGGCTGAAGGACCTGTTTCCATGTGGTAAACCTCTATGACTCTCTGACATGTGCTTGTAATTAGGGAAGGCAGGAGGTGAGTTACACTCTGCAGAATTCCCAGCCTCTGACCTTCTTGTTGCCACAATATTTTTCAGGCTGGCTCAGTTAAATTTTGGGTAATGTCAACCCTCAAGTTAATTATAGGAAGAGACAAAAAGGAAAGACTGAATAAGCTTTGGATTCTATTTTTCTAGAGCAGAAAAGGCTGAGATAGGAAATGATTGAGATGTAAAGTTTATGAGGGTGTGAACAAGGTGAACAGGAAGCAGCTGTTCCCCTTGGTTAAGGAGCCCATCATGAAGGGGCATAGTTTTACAGTGAGGGGCAGGAGATTCAGGAGGGATTTAAGAAAAATTTTCAGTCAGAGAAAATGAGAATTTGGAATGCACTGCCTGGGAAGGTAGTGGAGGCCAGAAACCTTACAACCTTTAAAATACATTTGGATGAGTACTTGAAATATCATAACATTCAAGAATAAGTGCTGGAAAATTGGATTATTGCAACTTTAGTGGTAGTGTTGTCAATGCAGCCTTGATGGGCAAAAGGGCCTTTTTCTGTGCTGGACAACTCTGACTCTAAGTTGTTGATGCATGGAGAATCAGCAATAGTAACATCATTGAATGTCAAGAGCAAATGTTAAGATTGTCTCTTATTGGAGATGTCATTGTCTGACTCTTTTGTTGTGCAAATGTTAATTGCCATTAACCAGCTCAAGCCTGGATGTTATCCAAGTCTTGCTGCATATAGGCTTCAGTCTCTGTGAAGTTGAATGATACATGTATTATTATGAGTTTGTGTGGGAATGATGACACAGGAGATAACTTTTACAAATTATTACAAAGGTCCTTAGTTGTTCTTACATGCCATGCCTATAACCTTGTGGCAGAGACTTCCAGTGCCCTCCACACATAGCTAATCACTACCGGTGTATAGGCCATATAAATATGTAAATCGATGCACATTTTGCTTCTTCCGCCATTTTAGTTGGGATAATCTGTAACTACGTGCAAAGATAGTACTGAAATGGCAGTAAAATAATCGATGGAGAACTTGATTACACAGAGCATAACTTGTGCAAAGCCCAATAGTGTCCCCCCCCCACCCCCCAGCCCCATCCCCACCCCTTTTTGAAACATCAGTTGTACATATTTAGGTTGGTACATATTCCTATTACTCAGCTGCACCGACTGTGAAGTCACGTAAGTTGGTTGTACCTGGGAGGCAGCCAGATTATTGACGACATGGTGGAGTGCACCAGGCAAGCCTATGGTGTGCACGGCTGCTACAGGATTTGTTGCACTGATAGCAAGAAGAGCCTCCATCTCAGCTGGTGTGGAAGGTATGGATTGCAGACTCGGTGTATCAGTCTCTGTGGCACTTAGCGAGGTTAGTTCAGATGCCTGAAAAAAATGACGGCAGTTCTTGACACACATGATGCCATTTGAGTGAATCATGTAGTTATTAGGTTGGGAGGAATGATTGTGCACAACAGCTGGTTTGTCACAGAAACATACACCAAATCAATCTGGAGATCCATGAAAGATAGGAAGGAACAACTATGGTAAGGCAAACGAGAGTGCAGCAATTGAATGAACAGACGGCGAATCAGATGTGAAACATGAACTGTGTTTCCTATATTTGATGCTTGATTTCAGATTGAGAATCGTGTCCTATCTAGTTCAGGGCAGCATCCCAGTATCAAAATAATGATCAGACTTGATCAGTTCCATTGATTTGGCCACATTGTCCACATACCTGACATGAGAGTCCCAAAATAAGCGCTCTACTCTATGCTTTGACATGGCAAGTGAGCCCTAAGAGGGCAGAAAAAATGCTTCAAGAACATCCCCAAAGCCTTCATGAAAAAGTGCAACATCCTCATCAACAGCTGGGAATCCCTGGCTTCCCACCTGAAATGGAGGAAAAGCTTCCGGGAAGGAGCTGAATACCTTGAATTTCATCACCAAGGGTAAGGTGAAGCCAAGCATTGACAGCCTGGCAACCTGGGTACCACACCCATCTGCTCCTCCAACCACTGGGACAAAAACTGTAGATCATGCATTGGACTCTACAATGATCTGAGAGCTCATTTTTAGTCTGGAATAAAGTCATCCTCCGTTCTGAGTAAATGGCTAGTAACAGCCACATGCAACCCAGGAAAAGTGCTGGTTGAAGTCAAACTAAGTGATGATGGCAAGCTTTAGCCAGAGGAGGGGAGGCAAACAGGGTTCTCTTTCATTTTGGTTTGTGACCAAAATGAAGTTATGGAATAATTTTTGTACATGATGGAATTATCTTTTACACCAGAGTTTACATCCTTAAGCTTAAATTAATTTATTAGTGTCAAAGGTAGGCTTACATTAACACTGCAGCAAAGTGACTGTGAAAACTTCTATTCACCATACTCGAACACCTGTTTGAGTACACTGAGAGAACATAGAACACTACAGCACAAACAGGCCCTTCGGCCCGCAAGTTGTGCCGATCATATCTATATTTAGCTTGGCCAATACAGCTAACCTGCACTTCTTTCAGACTGTGGGAAGAAACCAGAGCAAAACTCACACAGCCACAGGGAGAACGTGCAGACTCCACACAGACGGTAACCCAAGCCAGGAATTGAACACAGATCCTTAGCACTGTGAGGCAGCAGTGCTAACCACTGTGCCACTGTCCTGTCCCAAATCATTGAGTGTAGGAATAGGATTGAGAAGCAGTTTAAATACAAACTAAGAGCACATTTAGTTAGCACTAACCAGGATATTGTGTATGGCACTGAGCAATTGGCAATGAGTTGTTCAGCTGCATATCCTTAAAAGGGAGAGAAAATATTTGAATTTGTATTTGAAGAAAGCCTGGCAAATTTGCTGATTTTTACATGACAGTTCCTCAGAAATTTCAATGTTAAAAACTTTCGGTGATCTATTTCCTATTTGAATATTATTTTGGAATTGTGTTATCTGTTTTGAGGGTTTAACCTGAACTGGACCTGCTGCTAGCAGGCAGCCCAAGTTTATCAATGAAATAAATGGCTGAGGAAGGTAGAGAGGGGAATCTTATCTAACTTGTCCCTGGGGTAGACTGGGGTAGATGACGGTGGTGGAAGTTATGTCTGGAAACAAAGACACTCTATTACACAAACATCTCCCAAAACTTTATGAAGAAATAAAATATTACCCCAAAGAGAAAATGTTTTTCATTCAGTTTCCAGTTGGTTCTATAAGTGTCCAGCTGCTGGACTGATCACTTGTGCTGAAATAACTCCAAATGTTTGCAACTTGAAATCACCCTCATTAAAATACCGCAGTTAGATTCTAAAAATTCTAACTCAGCTATAGAGTCATTCTGATTAAAGCCCAATCTATAGTCAAGCAGAAAATACAGGAAACTCTCCAGGTCAGACTGAACCAGTGGAGAGACAAACAGAATTAAAATTAACCTGTTTGGTTGGTGACCATCATTAAAAATATATAAATAATTTGGATCTGTGCACAATTTGTTTTATAACCGCTATTTCCCCTACTGATTACAAAGAACAAGGAACAACACAGCATGGGAAACAGGCCCTTCGGCCCAACAAGCCCACACCGCCATTTTAACATTGTGAGTGCCCTCCTCTATTTATGACCTTTGTCTACGCGGGCGAACCAACATCCTATACAACTGCAACATTAGATGCCAGCTTTTATACTCTATACTCCTCCCTATAAAGGCAAGCATACCATAGGCCTTCTTTGTCACCTTCTCCACCTGTACTGCCACCTTCAAGGACTTATGTACTTGCACCTCCAGGTCCCTCTGCATTTCTATTCTCTTAATAGGTCCCCTCTACATTATTTCTTCCAAAATTCTTCACCTTGCCTTTATCTGGATTAAATTCCATCTGTTATTTTTCTGCCCAATATACCAGCCTATCTATATCCTGCTGTATTGCCTGACACTGCTCCTCACTGTCTGCAAGTCCAGCCATCATTGTGTCAACTGCAAACTTACTGATCACACCACTTACTCCCTCTTCCAAGTCATTTATGTACATTACAAATAACAAAGGCCCCAGTACTGAGCCCTGCAACACACCACTAGTTACAGAACTCCAGCTAGAAAAGGACCCTTCCATTACTACTCTCTGTCTCCCATTACCAAGCCGATTCTCAATCCAACTAGACACCTGTCCTTATATCCCATGAGCCTTAACCTTTTCCACCAACCTATCATGAGGGACTTTGTCAAAAGCCTTTCTGAAATCCATGTAGACGACATTGGGAGAAAATAGTTCAGATTTCTCAGGTCTGAGCTATAATCAGAAGGTTAAAATCACATTGGGGATTTAAATGATGTGAATACACTCTGCCCTATGGACCATGCTGTTGTTTCAGATAGCTCCTTCTTCAAATGGTACCATTCCATTCACTTTTTTGCCCATGACCCCTGTGTGGGTTTCCAAGTTGGTGATTTCTATCCAATGAAAATACTTAGCACAGTGATTAGCACTGCTGCCTCATAGTGACAGGGATCCAGGTTTGATTCCCAGCTTGAGTCACTATGCGGAGTCTGCATGTTCTTTCTGTGTTTACATGGATTCCTCCTGGTGCTTTGGCTTTCTCCCACAGTCCAAAAGACGTGCTAGTTAGGTACTAAATTCTCCCTCAGTGTACTGAACAGGTGCTGGAGCATGGCAAATAGGGGATTTTCACTGTAAGTTAAAGGCACTTAAATGTCAGCCTACTTGTGACACTAATGAATAAACTTTAACATGTCAACTCTTAATGGAAGGAACTGAGTGAAAAGTG
The DNA here is from genome assembly GCA_024679065.1 of Sphyrna mokarran. Classification (NCBI taxonomy): domain Eukaryota; kingdom Metazoa; phylum Chordata; class Chondrichthyes; order Carcharhiniformes; family Carcharhinidae; genus Sphyrna; species Sphyrna mokarran. The sequence goes on along the minus strand of JAGIQG010000008.1, from coordinate 77,063,183 downwards.
GGTTCTGTCGACTCAAGGTGAGACTTACAGGTACAGATCCTCAATGTGAATTTAACAGGGAGAATTGCCATAAATGATTGGTCTTTTTTTAAAAATAGGACCAAGACAAGATACTTTAACCATTGGAAGTCATGGCGGATTCTGGAGAATGTGTTTGTTTTCATTACTATACCTTATAGATAAAATCTTTCACGTCTGTCAATGCAGCAAGTAAACTCTCTCTCTCACACATACACACACACACACACACACACACACACAGAGGAATATCAGCAATGTACAGGGACTGATTTCAGTATGAGAATGAGTATGATCACTATTAAGAAAAGGACACAGGAGAGTTGGAAGAGAAATCTCACTGTCACCCACCTCAGCTTGTTTGGAATCCAGTTTGCAAACTGTCTCCCTTGGCTGAGGAGGAGCTGGAAGTAGGCATCATTGAACTTGGCTAACGATGACTCAAGCTGCTTCCCCTTCTCTCCAATTTATGAAGTGGCTGCATCTTCTTCCTTATGTCAACCACTCACAATTACTCCTCTGACAGCCTATTGCGTTCATTTCTTGTATTTATCAAATCTGCCCCTCAGCACTCAACCCCCATTCAAAAAACAAAGAAGCCAATGGGCAGAGTTTCTGACACAAGTTTCCCCATAAGGATGGGATAGAATTTACAGTTACAGGCTGGTCGGTCTTCACCCTAATCCTCCCACCATACTTTATTTAATCTTATTCTCTGTCCCTTATCCCTGCCTGTTATTAGAGTTATTGGAACTATTAGAGGGACTGACACAGGGGCAGACCATTCATACTATGTTTTCAGCAGAGTTCTTCAATAAAACCCACTTCCTTTGCTTTTTCCACTCAAACCCGAGGTGATTTTTCCCTTAAATATTAATCCACTTCTCTTCAGTCTCATTGTTGGATCTTCACCAGCCTTTCAGGCACTGCAGTCCAAAGTAGAAAAAAACTGTTTCCTCATGTTCTTATACCAATCAGTGTAAATCCATCTCGCTTGGTTACATTCTCTTCCCTGACTTTATCAAAACCATTCGTGGTCCAATCCCCCTAGAACTCTCTACCCCACGGAAAACTGCCTTAGCTCCCTTCATCTGAATTCTAGTGCTTGTCCCATAGGCGACGGGATTCCCACACCAAGTCAGTGCCTTTGAATGGGGACCATTCAAAGAAGACCTCTTCATTTCACTGAGGTGCTGTGTGCAGGCAGTGGGATGGTGCAGCTGGACAGAGGTCAGTCTGTTCTTGCAGAGAGAAGGCTATAATGTGGGGGCTGTAAATGCCCAGAAAACCAGGCGGCTCTCATTTCATGACCTCCACCTTTTCGCTCCTGGACATGGTTGAGGAAGAATTGCTCCAAAAATGTCAATGACATTCAGCAATTGCTGCATCTGGTGACTGTCTACTTTATTCTGAGCTTCACTCAACACTCCCCAGGACTTTCTGACATTTCTGCTTGACAAAATCATCTTCAAACCAAAACAAACATAGAAGACACAATTCAGACCGCCCCCCCCCCTTTATTTGGAAAGACTAAATAAACAGATTAGCAGCTCCTAAAATTAAAATTTTATTGATCAGAAACTCTGAACTAACAATTAGCAAACAAATTCAAATACAACAAGATCTGGACAATATCCAGGCTGGAGCTAACAATTGACAAGTAGTATTCATGCCACACAAATGCCAGGCAATGACCATCACCGATTAGAGACAATTTAACCGCCATCTTTTGGCATTCAGTGGTGCGAGCATCACTGAATTACCCACTGTCAACATCCTCTATGTTACCATTGACCAAAAACTCAACTGGACTTGCCAGATAAACACAGCGGCCAGAAGAGCAGATCAGAGGTTAGGAATACTATGGTGAGTAATTCACCTCCTGACTCCGCAAAAAGCATATCCATCATCTACAAGGCACAAGTCATGGGTGTGATGGAATATACCCCACTTGTATGGATGGGTGCAGTTCCAACAACACTGAAGAAGCTTAATAGCATCCAGGTCAAAGCAGGCCATTAGATTGGCACTACATCTACAAATATCCACTCTCTCCACCATCAACACTAAGCAGCAAAATGCACTGCAGAAGTTCATCAAAGATCCTCTTCCATCTTCCAAACTTACAATCACTTCCATCTGGAATGTCAAGGGCAGCAGATACATGGGAACACCACCATCTGCAAGTTACCTCCAAGCCACTCACCATCCCAACTTGGAAATATATTACTATTCTTCACAGTCGCTGGGTCAAATACCTGGACTTCCCTCCCTAATAACATTTTTTACAACCTGCAGCATGTGGACTTCAGTGTTCCAAGAAGACAGCTCACCATCTCAAGGACAACTAAGAATAGGCAATAAATGCTGGGCAGCCAGTGATGCACATGTCCCACGAATGAGTAAAAAAAAGTTGTCCTGAATTATTTTTTCAGAAGTTTTCTTCCCACTAAAATTAAATTAACTGTGATTATTTGGCTTATCATTAAAAATGTTAGATCAAAAACAGATACGGAGTATTGGCATACGGAGTCTTAGCTTTTATTGGTAGGGGGATTGAATTTCGGAGCCGCAACGTCATGTTGCAACTGTACAAAACTCTAGTGCGGCTGCACTTGGAGTATTGTGTACAGTTCTGGTCCCCGCATTATAAGAAAGATGTGGAGGCATTGGAGAGAGTACAGAGGAGGTTTACCAGGATGTTGCCTGGTACGGAGGGCAGGTCTTACGAAGAGAGGCTGAGGGATTTGAGGTTGTTTTCGTTAGAAAGAAGGCGGCTAAGAGGAGACCTTATTGAAACATATAAGATGATTAGAGGTTTAGATAGGGTGGACAGTGATAGCCTTTTTCCTAGGATGGAGAAAGCTAGCACGAGGGGACATAGCTTTAAATTAAGGGGTGGTAGTTATAGGACGATGTCAGAGGTAGGTTCTTTACCCAGAGGGTGGTAAGGGTATGGAATGCCCTGCCTGCTGCAGTTGTAGATGCGCCAAGTTTGGTGGCGTTTAAGAGGTTAGTAGATAAGTTTATGGATGAAAAGGGAATGGTTTAGGTTAGAGGGTCATTGCTTTTTCTTAATTGGTCGGCGCAACATCGAAGGCTGAAGGGCCTGTTCTGCGCCGTAATGTTCTATGTTCTAGATGTAAATAAGTCCAAAACTGCATATAAAATATATATTAAGATTTTATTATTTTTATGCTATTTGAAAATTGACTTTCTGATGAACCAAAACAGTCGTGGCTTTTTTTTCTCAGTAAACAAATTCAAATTAACTTAGGGACAAATTAAAAGGCGCAGCTCCCCAAAAAGGAAAGAGGGGATGGCCCGAACGAAAAAACAAAGTTGAAAGGAAAATCAGTGATGGCTAAGAGTTAAATGAGCACTGTAATGGCCCTTTGTTCATTAAGCTATCAACAGGAGTTACAAGAACAAAATAATTCCTCTCTCACAACTCATTATTATAATCAATGAAAGCAGAAAAGCAGGTGAACTAAATGGACATACCTTCTAGACTAGATTGGCAGAAGGTAATGAGGGAACCAATAAAAGAGAAAAATATACTTGATTTTGTGCTCATCTAGATGCTTCAGGATATGACAGTGTCAATAGGAATGGCCACTGCACAGTCCTTGTCGAAACGAAGTCCTGCTTCACATTGAGGATGCCCTCCCTTTGGTTGTGTGGCACTATCATCATGTGAAATGGGATAGATTTCGAACTAATCTATCAAATGAAAGCTAGGAAATGATAATTGGCTGTGGGTTATCATCAGCAACAGAACTTGGTCTTGTTTGAATTTCAAATCTATTCTTTTGCATTTGACTACACAGTAAGGCATAATTGCTGTGTCCCTGAACCCACTGCTCATTTTTCTGAACTTAAAGTAACTTCGATTACTTTATCTCCCTCACTGCTGCTCTTGCTTGCTAGATATTGGCCTTCTTGTTCTACTATCTTTCCTGCTTCAGCTATTGTAATTCATAGGTATCATGATTGATGATGCTGGGTCCAAGTACATGCCTCTGTCATTTTTGGATGTTATGGTGACCTCTAGTATTGTCACCATTTCTTGTTGTTCTACAACCGATTTTGATCCTGGCTGTTCATTTTCATGAAAAAAAACTTGATCAGTGGGTCGTCTGACACTGTATCCTTCAAATAGCTTCCATTTCATTAGACAACCACCACTTATCTCTGAATTTCAACAACTCCCATTGATACTTTATGCCAGTTCCATCCTATCCAGGAGCAACTTTATCTCACCTTGGAAACTGTGACTTTAATTATAAACTCCCACCACTTGCCTACTCCTTAGTCCCCATTTACAAGCAGTATATTTGGACTCTGGCAAATGCTTCATAATCAGGCCCAGGTAAGCAGATGCAAGAACACTGGCAGAGACATCAACTGAGTGAGACACAGTCAGAGTGGCTACATTTGGGAACTTGGAGCAAGTGGGAATTCAGTACAGAGGTGAAAGAAGCATTCTTTGACTTTTTTTATTTTCTAACTTTTTAATCTTCAGGAAGCAATCTTGCCAAGCTACGAAGAGAGGAGAGCAGATTGATAGGTAGAGAGTAAGTTGGTTTTCTTCCAATTTAAAGCCACAACAAGAAAAGCAAGTTTTCTAGCTTAATTAAAAAAAATGATTTTCTCCTTGGAATAAACTTAAGGTATTTTTACTAAGAGTACGACTGGGGAGTCAGCCCAGCATTGCATGGTCTGCATCAGGTCAAAGTTCTTACATTCTTTGCGGTCTGGATTTACAAGAATTGTCACTGATTTAATTTGACTTGACTGATTATTATTGTCACATGTATTAACATACAGTGAAAAGTATTGTTTCTTGCATACTATACAGACAAAACATACCTTTCATAGAGAAGGAAACAAGAGACTGCAGAATGTAGTGTTACAATCTTAGCTCAGGTGTAGAGAAAGATCTTTATGCAAGGTAGGTCCATTCAAAAGTCTGATGGCAGCAGGGAAGAAGCTGTTCTTGAGTTGGTTGATTTGTGACCTCAGACTTTTGTATCTTTTTGCCAATGGAAAAAGGTGTAAGAGAGTATGTCCAGGGTGCATAGGGTTCTTGATTTGATTTGATTTAATATTGTCACATGTATTAACATACAGTGAAAAGTATTGTCTCTTGCGTGATATACAGACAATGCATACCACTCATAGAGAAGGAAACAAGACAGTGCAGAATGCAGTGTTACAGTCACATCTAGGATGTAGAGAAAGATCAATTTGATGCAAGGTAAGTCCATTCAAAAGTCTGACAGCAGCAGGGAAGAAGCTGTTCTTGGGTCAGTTGGTACGTGACCTCAGACTTTTGTATCTTTTTCTTGACGGGAGAAAGTGGAAGAGAAAATGTCCAGGATGCAGGGATCCTTAGTTATGCTGGCTGCTTTGCCGAGGCAATGAGAAATGTAGACGGAGTCAATGGATGGGAAGCTGGTTTATGTGATGGATGAGGCTACATTCACAATCTTTTGTAGTTCCTTGTGGTCTTGGGCAGAACAGGAGCCATACCAAGCTGTTTTACAACCAGAAAGAATGTTTTCTATGGTGCACCTGTAAAAGTTGATGAGATTCATAACTGACATGTCAAATTTTCTTAGTCTTCTGAGAAAGTAGAGGAGTTGATGGGCTTTCTTAACTATAGTGTCAACATGGGAGGACCAGGACAGATTGTTGCTGATCTGAAAACCTAAAAACTTGAAGCTCTCGATGCTTTCTACTTTGTTGATGTAGTCAGGAGCATGTTCTCCTTTACACTTCCTGAAGTTAATAACAATCTCATTCCTGTACTCTGACTCCTCATTATTTGAGATCTGAACCCACTATTGTGGTGTGGTTAGCAAACTTGAAAATCAAATTGGAGGGGAATTTGGCCACACAATCTTAGTTGTATGAGGAGTATAATAGGGGCTGAGAACACAGCTTTATAGGACACCAATGTTGAGGATGAATATGGAGAAGGTATTGTTGCGGGTCCTTACTGGTTGTGATCTGTGAATTGGGAAATGATGAGAATTGGGAAATGAGGGAGATGATGAGGCCCAGGCAATGGAGTTTGGAGATGGGTTTTGTGAAAATAATGGTGTTGAAGGCTGAATTGAAGTCAATAAATAGGAACCTGACATAGGTGTCTGTTATCCAGCTGTTCCAAAATTGAGTACAAGGCCACAGAGATAGCATCTGCTGTAGACTTGTTGTGGCAGTAGGCAAACTGTAGTGGATCCAGGTAGTCTGGGAGGCTAGAATTGATTTGTGCCATGACTAACCTTTCGAAGCATTTCATAATGATGGATATCAGAGCTACCTGCCAATAGTCATTAAGGCAGGTTGCTTTGTTTTTCTTAGGTACGGGGATGATGGTCATCTTCTTGAAGCAGATAACAACCTCAGATTGTTGTAAAGTGCAGTTGAAGATGTCTGTGAATATCTCTGCCAGCTGATCCATGCAGGATCTGAGTGCTTGTCCGGTACCTCATTTTTGCCAATGGAAAAAGGTGTAAGAGAGTATGTCCAGGGTGCATAGGGTCCTTGATTTGATTTGATTTGATTTAATATTGTCACATGTATTAACATACAGTGAAAAGTATTGTCTCTTGCGTGATATACAGACAATGCATACCACTCATAGAGAAGGAAACAAGACAGTGCAGAATGCAGTGTTACAGTCACACCTAGGATGTAGAGAAAGATCAACTTGAGGCCAGTTGCTTTCTGTCTGTTGACTTTCAAGAAAGGTGCCTTGACATCTGCAGTGGTGACACCAGATACAAGTTCATCCAGGGCTAAGGGCATGCTCTTGTTGATCTCTTGCTCAAAATAGGCATAGAATGCATTTAGCTCATCAGACAGGGGTGCTTTGGAGCTGGCAATTTTACATGCCTTCATTTTGCGACCTGTTATATCTTGCAGACCTTGCCATAGTCAGTGGGAGTCGGTGTGACTAACCTGGGATTCTAACGTGGTCCAGTACTGTCTTTTGACATCTTTGATAGATCTCCTTTGATCATATCTGGCTTTCTTGAATAAGTCAATGTCGCCTGACTTGAATGCCTCAGATCTGAACTTCTGTAAGCAGTGATATCCCTGTTCGTCCATGGTTTCCAGTTGGAGAATACATGTAGTTACTTCTTTGGTGCAGAGTCTTCTACTTACTTATTAACGAAGTCAGTTACCATAGTACATATTCATTCAGACTGGTCGCAGAATTTTTAAATATTGACCAGTCCACTAACTCCCAGCAGCCCAGGAGGAGATCATCCAATTCCTCAGACCAACATTGCAAGACTTTCTTTGATGGATTCTCCCGCTACAGTTTTTGCTTGTAAGCCAGAGCAAGAGCACAACCTTCTGGTCTGATTGCCAAAGTGTGGGTGGACAGTAGAGCAGTAGGCATGTTTGATATTTTTGTGACAGTGGTTTAGGATATTTGGGCCCCTGGTAGAACTGCTTAAGAGCCAGGGTTTTGAGCTTGAGCATCATCTGGAGGCACAACAGCGCATGCATGAGGCTGAGAGGTTCGTGGAAAGCCTATTTTTAGATGTAGTCATCCCGCAGCTTAACGAAGTGCAGTCAGAGGGAGAATGGGGTCAGCATCTGTCAGAAGAAGTGGGTCAGACAGGTAGTCAAGGAAACCCCAGAATGCATCTTACTCAAGAACTCTTATTCTGTGATGGAAAATGGTGAGAATGATGGTTCCTCTGGGCAGTGCAGATGAAGCCACATTCATGGTGCTGTGGGTGGCTTGGCTGTAAAAGTAAGTGGAATAAAAGTGAAAGAGCAATAGTGATTAGAGACTCAATAGTGATGGGTACAGATAGAAATCCCTGAAGCTGCTGATGTGGCATCATGATTGCGAATTGCCTCTTATAATACAACCTCTCAGATTATTGACAATAATGACTTCTCCAATCAGGGAGCCATGAATATGTACATAATGTGGAAAGTCAGGGTTACGGACACTCAGAGTTTATACACTGTGCATGGAAGCATCTATCTGAATCCTGCTTACTATGAAAATAAATCTAAGACAGGTGAAAGGACACGCCCTCAGGGGAATTATTACAGTGGGGGGAGGCAAAGCATGGCCTTGAAGGAACTCACTCATAACAGTTGGTCTCAGGTGGAGTAAGCCATTCTTATGCATGATATCTCTGTTTGGAAGACTGAAGTCATTTGACGTGGCTGTTGACAACGGGACCCAACATGTGGTACGCACATGTTACATTTTTCAGGCAAACGACATTATGGCAGATGAGAAACAACAGATAACTCTTCCAATTTCCTGTGGTACTTCAGCATTTGCTGTAATTTGAAATTCAATGTTCTCTGAGGCTCCAGATATTAAAACATTTCAAGAACTGGCTAAACTAGTTGGCGAATATTATGACCCCAAACCACCTCTAATTCTGAGATGGTATTGTTGTGATTTGGCAATCTGAGAGCTAGGGGAATCTGTTATGGATTTCCTAATCAGGTTAACATGACTGGTGGAAGCAAGTGAATTTGGTTTAATCGTCAATGAGATGTTTAGAGACCGTATGATATGTTGGATTATAAACATAACTATTCAAAAATGCCTATTAACTGAAGCTTAACTGGACTTCAAACAGATGCTATAGCTGGCCTTATCATTGGATAATGCTGCAAATGGAGCATATGAATTGCAAGGTTTCCCAATAGAAGTGGATATCATGCCAGTTTGACTGAGTTTGGGGACTACTTGAGCGCAGGCAATTGCGTTGCTTCACTCAGAAACTATAAGCCAAACTTCAACAAACATTACAAATCCCTTCAGAAGTGCACTGTAGTTGTTGCTGGTATGAGGAGTTGAAATAGCAATAAGATCTAGGTTTAGAAAAACAACTTGTAGGCCAGTATCTAGGAGAATTTGCACTCTGGAATTCACATTTTGATTTAGAACAATTGAATTGCATATTGATGTTCAAATCAGATCCAATTAAGATAAATGTATGGTTAAATGGATGTCCAATACTAATGGAAGTCCATATCAGTGCAATTATATTGGTGGTTGGAGAATCAGTTTTCATAACATTCACTCTGGACCCCTGCCCTTAATTTTACTCAAGATCTCAGCAAGGCTGAGAACTTCTGCAGGGGAACCTTTGTGAATTGAAGATACAACCTGTGCCCCTGCCTCCTCTGAAAAGTAGCTGGTTCAGTTAACAGTGATTGTAGTGGAGGGCTTGGAGCCAAGCCTAATGGGATGAAATTGGTTGCAAGTGATTCTACCTAAGTTGGCTCAACATTTTTCAGCTAGAGAATGGTGGCCTTAGTGAAGTCTGTTTAAATACAAAGAACACAGCACCGGAAACAGGCCCTTCGACCCAACAAGCCCGCGCCGCCGTCCTAAGTCTTAATGACATATAGGGACCAATTTGTTACCCAATCAGCCGTGACCCCTCGTTCTATCCGAATCTAATGGTGGAAAAAGCTTACCGCCATTTACTCTATCTATACCCCTCATAATCTTACATACCTCTAATAGATCCCCTCTCAGCCGACGTCTTTCAAGGGAAAACAACCCCAGCGCGTTCAGTCTTTCCTCGTAAGACAGCCTTTCCATACCAGGCAGCATCCTGGTAAATCTCCTCTGCACTCTCTCCAGGGCCTCCACATCCTTCCGGTAGTAAGGTGACCAGAACTGGACTCAGTACTCCAAGTGAGGCCTAACCAACGTTCTATACACTTGCAACATTAGACTCCTACTCTTGTATTCTATACCTCTTCCTATGAAGGCTAACATACCATACGCTTTCTTTATCACATTCTCCACCTGTACTGACACCTTTAGAGACTTGTGAACCTGCACCCCCAGGTCTCTCTGCATCTCTATACTCCGGATAGTTTTACCTTTTATCCTATAACTCCCCGCTACATTTTTCCGGCCAAAATGCCAAAATACCCTGAGGTTTTGCAGGAAGGTCAAGGGACTATCAAAGAAAACATGAACTTACATGTTGACCAGGAAGGCCATCCCAGAACTATTTGCTTTATGCAAAAAGTTTAAGCAGGAATCCGAAGACTGAAGGTGAAAGGAGTCATCAAACGAGTCAAATTTGCAGAATGGGCAGCATTGGTCACACCAATTTCGAAGCTTGATAAATTAGTTTGCCTCTGCAAGGATTTTAAACAAACAGCAAATGGTTTCTCGCAGCTGGATAAATACACAACCCCTCAGATTGAGGATTTATATGTGAAGTTGCCAGGAGGATTCACATTTTTGAAATTTGATATGAGTCACACTTACTCACAATTATAGCTAGGTGAGGATTCCCAGAAATATTCAACAATTCATAATCATAAGGACTTACACCAATTAACTAGACTGCCATTTGGGGTATCATCAGCCTGCTCAATCTTCCAGTGAATGGTGGAGAACATTTTATAAAGTCTGCCTCGAGTTGCTATTTATCTGGATGACATCTTTGTAACAGAAAAATAAAGAACATCTGGAGAACATTAAGAAAGTTCTAAGTTGATTTTCCAAAGTATGCATATGCCTAAAAAGGGAAAATTGTGTTTTCCAGGCTCCCCAAGTGATCTATCTGGGCTATAGAGTAGATAAATATGGTCTATACCCATTGGAAGACAAGATGTAGGTAATCAAAGGTACCTCGACTCTCCTGTCCATCCAGGAGTTAAGATCATGTCTGAGTAACCTACTAATGGGAAATTTATATCCAACCTTGCCTCCATCCTGACTCCATTACACTAACAACTAAAAGGGAATCAGCCTTGTGAGTGGCCTTCTGGTTGTGGGGGTGGAGACTGAGCTCACCAGAGAGTCAGCCATGGAACCAGGAAAATCATATCAGCAGCAGTACCCTGCACCGTAGACTTGCTATCTCTGCATATACATGAAATGAGCAGCGCAGATAAAGATAGATGTTTCACCACATCTCTCAACAGGATGCAGCTGAATGTCCTTGCTGAAATACTGAAACCATAATAAAGACATGATTAAATGACCATTATCTGAAAAGACATTCCATCTGTCTACCACTAAAGATTATATGACCAATGTGATGCAATGGGATGCAATTAAACTGCCACTACCTTGGGTCTAACTCTTTGTATCATATATAAATAATTTATCAGTGTGTGTGACTAGAAGCAATTATTTGTATTAGAAGGTGTAGGAAATGCTTCATAAAGAAAACTAACTGCATACAATTCAACAGGTTAGAGAAGTCTTAGGAATTTTCCACTTCTCTCTTTATCGCTAAGAAGGCAATAAAGAATCGATCACTCATGAGTGCTGTGTCCAAATATCAGCCACTCACAAGGCTGATTCCCTTTTAGTTGTTAGTGTAATGGAGTCAGGATGGAGGCGAGGTTGGATATAAATTTCCCATTAGTAGGTTACTCAGACATGATCTTAACTCCTGGATGGACAGGAGAGTCGAGGTACCTTTGATTACCTACATCTTGTCTTCCAATGGGTATAGACCATATTTATCTACTCTATAGCCCAGATAGATCACTTGGGGAGCCTGGAAAACACAATTTTCCCTTTTTAGGCATATGCATACTTTGGAAAATCAACTTAGAACTTTCTTAATGTTCTCCAGATGTTCTTTATTTTGAGCACTGATGCAGTCAATCCATGGTCTTCAATAAAGCACGTTTTCCCGTTTGAATGTTCTGGCACATTATGATCCCAGAAAAGAACTGTTACTGACCTGCAATGCGTGCTCATATGGCATCAGAGCAGTATTGGCACAAAGGTCTGAACAGACAGGAGCACCCAATTATGTATTTTTCCAGGATCTTGGATATTGTGGAAAATAAATTGAAAAGAAAGTTGGCATTGATATTTGGTGTGAAAAAAATTCCACTAGTATCTTTATGGACAGAAAGTCATTACCACAACATAAGACACTACTGGGACTGTCAAGGAAGTACAAAGCGGCGCTGCCCATAGCATCAGCCTGAATCCAACGGTGAGTGTTATTACTGGCTGCCTACAATTAACAATTGGAATTCCATCCAGGAAGCCAGGTTCTAACACAGATGCCAAGAATTGGCTATCATTAGCAGACACTCCACTGGTGGTTACCTCAATGGAAGAGACTACAATGAAAATGAATTTTTTGAAGCTTCTCTGAGTAGCAGCAAATAATATCTGATTATTGGATTCAAAAAGACCCATCTTCACTAAATGGAAGCAGCTAATGCTGATGGGGGAAACCACTCAGAAACAGCGTGAAATCCCCAATATTGAAGTTGGAGAGGACAACTGACCATAGATGATGGTACACGCTTATGGGGATCATGAATTGTTATCCCTAGCCAGGGCTGCCGTCCCATCCTGGCTGGCCTTCACCGTGGTTGCCAGAAATGATCAAAATGAAGATGCTGACAAGATGTTTTGTTTGATGGTGAGGCATAGATACGGATTGAGCTGCACTCTTGGGTCAGAGTTAGCAATGCCAACTAGGGCAGAAGTTACTATCATCAGCCCCTATTCTTTTGGAATGGTTGTGTAGGCCATGGATTTTAGGCTCATGAGTCAATCTATTACTCCTTTTGCATTCTCTCTAAAAAGAAACATTGAAGACAAGAATGATTAAAGAGTGCAGAAAAGGAAATACTGATTGAGATACCTAGAGGAATTGTTGTGTGCACATCTTTGGATGCTCTGCTTGCATTGTACTTGATACAATCTTGTCCCTGAGGTGCAAGCACACACACAGGTGAACATCACTCCATTCTGGAAGTGTGACATCTGGAGGCCTCTGTGAGGTGATAAGGCATGAATGAAATGATTAAACAATTATTTGAAGCAGCAGTCTAATGACCTCTCAATTGCTCATGGTCAATGAGTGAAAGCCGTCTGGCCAGTAATGAATGGCCCTCGTTGGGAAACAGTGACTCCCCTTCATTGAAGAAATGCCAGATATGATGCAACTGTATCCCCTTCACTATTGCCTTCATTCTCTGAGTCTGCATTCCTAACTTATACCCTGTCAAGGTACTAAAGGAAATGATTGGCTTTCAATTCCTTCCTGGGCTACGGGATTTCTCTCCTTTTTAAACTGACCTGTATCCTGTCCATTGTAATGGTGCCGTACCATGTGACTAAATCCCTCATGCCTCATACCCATCCCAGACACAACAAATATTTTCTTTCTTGCTGGGTATCATTGTTCTGGGATCTCAAGATGGTAGTGCTTTCAGACCAAGTTGATCCTCCCTCTCTCTATCCATGAGCCTCAAATTTACTTGGAGCCTCAACTACACCCTGTTATTCTCCAGCCTGCCTCACTAATTCTGGATCTCATTGTGTTTGTGGTGGACAGTTCAATCCTCTCCCAAGCCCATCACCTGCAAAATGTACATGTCCCAAGTGGACATCTACCCATCCCATCTGAACGCTCTGCACATTATGTACAAATGCATCCCTCATTACAAGAGTCTCACATACTTCCCCCAGCCTCCCACTACTGTATTATATCTTTATCTATAGGATTCAGATGCCACAGTCACTATCATCATTCCCTCTGCAGTCCAGTACAGAACTCGCTAAGTCCAAGATAGCAATTGGAAGTCACCCCTGCTCACAAACCTTTGCTTTTTTCCCTATGGAGCACACAGCCCTCGCCTCTTCCTTCAGTTGGAGTACATCATGTTTCCAATAATTGCTTCTACTGCATGCCCACTGCACTTGTATACTGTTTCTAACAGTATGAATCAAATAGCCCCTGTACTGCTTGTGACTCCTTTCCATTTTGCAATAGGAACCTCTGAATTCTGCGATTTCTGTATCAGTGCCCCTGAACAGAAACAGAACCTTTTTGCAATGAGGACAAAGGCAAAAGTGACCCTCCCAAACCAAAGCACCCCCAACTTCTGACTACTCATGCAAACCATTTCTTATGTGCCACACTAATGAGTCCTTGCCCCTCCGTTATGGTGACTGTGTACATCTCCTTCCAGTAAACAATGTGATCTTTTTTTGACTGCTTTTGTTTATCAGCATTTCAGGCAGACTTTTCAGGGTCCAGCTTCCCATCCCTCCGTGTTCCCTTTACCTTCCATTGTTGTCATCCTCCTCCATCTCCTTGCCCCTCAACCTTCCATCATGTCATCGTGCCCTGCCACCATATCTTTGTAGCTCTCCTCATTCCCCCCTCCAATTTGTTTTTGCCAATTCCCTCCCTCTTTGTAGACCCTCCTTCCCCATTGCCCTTTTTAGTGCTTGCCTTTCTACCCCAGTTCCTGAACAGCCCTCCTTCTACATCATCCTTGTCTTTGTCAGTCCCACTCTCACATTACACCCCTGATCAAACTTTGAATCAGTTCAAATGAGGGGTTCATAAGTCCACATAGCAAAGTGCTGTCTATAGAGACTATGGTCTCAGGCGCCAGGGTCAGAAGATCCCTGTAATCCACAACTCCAGATGCAGCATTGATCAGAATTGGTTCAAGTGCGAGGATTATCATTCCCATCGCACAGCACTCTCCATACAGATAATGTTGGCATGAAACTAGAGGACATGAAATGCTCTACTGCAGAAGAGTGGCATTCAGCACTATAGGAGTGGCACAGCACTTGGTAGGTAGGCTATGTATGTTGTACTCACCTCAAAATGTCAAATGAACTGAGATCTGCCTTATGAATGCCATTCCTTTTCAAACAGGTTCCATGGCTGACGTAAAAAGCAAAGTACTCTGGAATCTGAAACCAAAGAGAAAATGCTGGTCTGACAGCATCTGTAGGAGAGAAAAGAGCTGACATTTCGAGTCCAGATGACCCTTTGTCAAAACTAAAAGACATATAAAGTGGGAGATATTTAGACTACAGGCTGAGGGAATGAAAGATGAATCATAGACATATAGACAAAAGGCTAAGAGGTGCTAATGGCAGTCTGTACAGAGAATAGAAGTTGTGAATGAACAAATGGCAGAGAAGCTGAAATCAGAGGGTAAGCAGTAACTCTCACCACTCTTTTCCCATTTTTATTCCCCCTTTCTTACCTTTTCTCTTCCTTTGCTTCTCCTTTCTCCGTTTTCTCTATTTTATCTTTCTCCCAGCCTCTTCCCCCTCTCCCCACATTTTCATCTGTCACAACTTACCCTCTAACTTCAATTTATCTGCCGTTTGGCTATTATTGTAAAACGTGTTGAATTGGCTGAAATGTTTATGCTATGTAAGAATGTTTGAGGTGAAACTACTCAGAAACATCCAGAAGCCAGCATGTGACCAGACTGAGCCATCTTGTCAGTTCAGTAATTGCCTGTTTTAAAAAACACTTTTAAAAATGACTTTATAAAGTAATCCAGCTGATGAAGATATACACATATATATATTTCTTCATGTCTCAACCTTGCACCTGAGGCCATGTTCATTAGGAATTTCAGATAATTGGACGCAAGTGCCAGGTATGATTATGCATTCAGAATTTTAACCTGACGATCTATCTTTGATTCCACTGATATGACTGTGTAACTCAATGTTCTACAGACATTATTAATTGTTGCTCTGCAATGACTGGCCATGTCAAGAGTTTAGTCTAATGTCACTCCCAAAGTTCTTTCAGTCTCCTGCTCCAGGTTAATTTCATATCATTAAAAAAATGTTTAATGGGACATGGATATCGCTGGTTATGCCATCATTTTTTGTTGCCCATTTCTAAATGCCCTTGAGAAGATGTAGATGATCTGCCTTGAACCAATTACCGTCCATATGTTGTAAGAACATCCACTTGCTATTGGGGGGGCGAGGGGGTGGGTTCCAGGATTTTGATCTAGTAACAATGAAGGAACAGTGATACGCAAACACTATAGCCAAATTCCACACACATGAGATGGCCTCAGCTGGGTCTTGGGTTCATTTCATACTACCTGTAACCCTCAGCACTTGCCTGGGCTTGCAACATGTCACTAACTGTCCTGGCTTGAGACAATTTCACACCTCTTTACCTATGTACTTAAACCTCTCTCCACTCACTTTGTCTGCATCAGTAAAAACCCGATTACCCATTATGACTCACATTTCAACCATTATTTTGTAAATGGAATCTGTGTCTATATATGCCCTGTTTGTGAACTCAATCCTCCATTCACCTTATGAAGCGGCAGCACTCCGAAAGCTTGTGCCACTAAATAAACCTGTTGGATTTTAACCTGGTGTTGTGAGATTTCTTGCTGTTACTTAGCATGCATCACGAAGTTGTTTTATTTTGTTCAGCCAAACCGTATAGATGGAGTTTTGCTGATAATACTCCAAATACATACATCATCCACATTTACCACGGCACCAATTTTTACTTTAAAGTCTGGAAAATAAAAATCACTGCGAATCTTTTCAACGAAAGCTTTAAAATTCAAACAACGATGGAGCTCCTAAGTTCCGATGCTGAAACTAGAGATGGCAGCACTGAGGTGCATCTCGACTATCGCCAAGAATGTGTTCAATTGTTTTCGATTTTGAATAAACTTGGTTAGAAAATGAATTTCCCGTGAAAAATTCAATCAATAAGTGCGAGTCTACTTTCAGTTACACTGATAGGAAACTCAGCAAGCTCTCCGCCGCTGATTCAAGAAACATCAAAAGGTGTTTTAATTAAATCCCATCTTCCCACATTCTCATTAAGTGGATTTGTAATGCGACTGAGCTGAAAGTTCTCGATGACATTTCAATGTTTAGTTTCTGTTTGTAAATTTCAAAATGAGCCCATTGAAATTACTGGTACACTCGGTGGTCATCCCGATATAACATATTAATATCATATGTTGGGTGCCTCGACAATAATTCGCGTAGATATGCATTTTGACATCTTCAACAGTTCGAACCATATTAGACGAAGGCGTTTCAGAGGAGCGCTAGCAGTTAACAACCAATACAAGTCACATAAAATTAGGTCAAGTGAGCAAGAGTCAGATCAAAGAGATACATTTTCAGAGAAAGTTGCAAAGAAATGAAGAAGTCCAATTACGCAACTCATTCAAATCTAGAACACAAAGTCACACATTGCAAAGCTATGAATTGCTATGATAAAAGAAGGAATTATCCTAAAGGAGCTTATTTACGAAAATATAATTATGACAACAACATTTTCGTATCGTGTATCCGAATATATCGTCCACTGCTGTACAGTATCAAACTGACGTTGATGAGAGCAGTCTTCACAAAGCGCAGAAGTGTCGAAGTTTTTGCAACAATAATGACAGGGATACATTTGAAAGGCCCATACTTCTGCTCTGTTGTGGGGAAACACGACTGACGATGTGTTCAGAATCATAAATTAACCACAGAACACATCCGATTAATATTTAAAATGAAAATTCTGATGTTCAAATGATAAAATTATGTATTAGCCCATTTTATCATGATGACAGCGTCGCTTCCCATTTCAGGATGCGGAATTACAATGATGTCAATAAATGCTACAGTCTGCAAGACAACTGTATTTGCATCTCCTGACACTGGAGGGCAGTCAGTCAATGTTTTCTTGTCACAAATACTGCAACAAGTGGAGACTGTCTGGTGGTACACGTGGAATCATGTGTGCATTTGGAGTATTTCCACAAAAAAAACCATACTGCAATCCTGGCTTAGGGTGACTGTGGGGAGTTTGCACGTTCTCTCGGTATCTGCGTGGGTTTTCTCCCGGTGTTCCTGTTTCTTCCCATAGTCCAAAAATGTGCAAATGAAATGGACTGGCCATGCTAAATTGCCCTTTGTATCCGAAGGTATGTAAATTCGATGGATTCGCCATTGAAAATGTGTGAGGTTACCAGAATAGGATAGGGGAAATGGTTTAGGCAAGTTACTCTATCAGAAGATGGTTGCAGATTGGGTAGGCCAGATGTTCTGAACTAGACGTTTCTTTGATTCTGGGAGGCCATTTGGCCCATCAGATCTGCATTGAGTATTTAACACAGTATCATACGCAAGCCCTCTCCCCCGCCCTATCCCCATAACCCCAAACATTTACCATGGCCAGTCCACCTGACCCCCATATCTTAGGACTGGGGGAGGAAATTGGAGCACCCAGAAGAAGCCCATGCATGAGAAAGAAGAATGTGCAAACTGTGCACGGTCAGCTATGGCCAGTCACTCAAATTCAACTAGCTATTTGATTGAACAAAATAAAGTAGACCTTTGTGACGCGTACTTAATAGCATTTGAGCAGGATAGAGGATATCAATACAATGCAGATTTTAATCCTATTATGCAAGTATAGGATGAATCGACTCCCTCTAAAATAAGCACATTTCACATCTACAGTAACAATATAATTTTCTATCATATTTGTTCAATGCAAATGTAGTAATTCATGAAATTTCAATGAATGGAAAATGTACAATGGTCAGGATTTCTCTCATTTCTTTTCCCACAATGTTTTTGCTACAGCTCATCAAAGAAAAGCCAGGAATAATTTTCATGTAGTTTAAAAAGGAACAATAATTGAAAAAGCAATATCAACAGCAACTATAAAAGATTCAAATCCACAATCAGAAAAAGAGACATCATAAAAACAGGTACTACATGGAGAAGACACAATCACCAATAATAGATCAAAATCAACCAATCATAGATTAATCAAAATCAATAATGAGAGGAATTGGATTCAGTGATAATAGAGGAATCAAGATCAATAATAACAACAGCACACAATTGGACACGGTAGCAAATAGGAAATTTTAAGAGTTTGTCAAGAAACGTACAATGATTCTCGTGGACATTTTAATATATTTAGAGGCTGGTAGTGTAGATGACAAATTCATAGAATGTTTTCAGGATATTTTCTTAAGTCAACACTTTTAGCAGCTAACCAGGGAGCAGGCTGTGCTACACATGGTGTTGTGCAATGAGGTAGGATTAACTAATAGCTTCATGGTACCAGAATGTGACGACTAGGGGATTTTCACAGTAACTTCATTGCAGTGTTAATGCAAGCCTACATGTGGCGATAATAAATTAACTTTTTAAAAAAAATTAAACTTGATAACAGGATTATCGGTTAATAGAGGGCTCCTAGGTAGCAGTGCTCATAATGTGAATGAATTTTATATTCAACTTGACGGAGAGAAGAGTAAGTTTAAGACTAGCGTTTACAACTTAAATATTTTAATCTTAGATAAGTACCACGGATCAAGAGCTCAAAATCAATTTTAAAAAAAATCACAGAACACATAATCAAAAAAGTGTAATAGCGCAGAAGGATTCTGCCCAAGATCTACACCGGCTGACTTAATGAGGAAAACAGATCCAATTAATACTCGTAACGGTATTCTAATGTTCAAATGACAAAATAATATATTCAATAAACATTTTATCGTGACGACAGCGTTGTTTGCCATTTCAAGATGCATAGTTAGAATGAAGCCGCTAAATGCTAGTTTTCCAATACAACTGCATCTATATCTCCCGACACTGGAGGGCAATGTTTTATTGTCACAAATACTGCAAATGGAGATGGTCCCGTGGTAAATGTGGAATGATGTGTGCATTTGAAGTATTTTCAGCAAAACTCCATCTATACCGTTCGACTAAACAAAATAAAACAAAATTTCGTAATGCTTGCTTGATAGCATTTGAGCACTTGATGAAACAAAACTCTAAAGGGCAAAATACATGATTACGATGCAGATCTTAATCCTTTGGTTAAACCTGAATGTAATTGATTACAAATACAAATGAGCACCTTTAATATCTCGGAAGTGCAGGTCGTGTTGTATAACAGATAGCTGTTGCGTTCTTCACTGACTGAACGTTCACAGTTCTGAAAACTACTGCATCGCATGTGGTCTCACCGTCCAAAACTGGTCGCAATTTCACTACGACCGACCTCTGTTCTAAGTTTGAGGGGGAAACTGTAGATAAAATGTTTTCCTGGATGTTAAATCCAAAGAAAAGCAGGGGTGCAAAAGACTGACAGGTTTAAACGTGACAATGGTGGGATACCGCCAGTTGTTTGAACCTTGCTGGCCTCAAGGGCTTTAGAAACCGAGTTGGACATCGGATCAAACAAAATAGCCGGAACGGTAGGTGGCAGCAACATAGGCATACACAAATGTGGAGTGGCTCCGTTCCCTCTAAAATTAGCACATTTCACTCTGCATCAACAATATATTTTCCGATCATATCGGTTCGATAAGAACTTTGTAATTTGCGAAATTGCAATGAATCGATTTATGAATGCAGAATGTATAATGATCAGGGTGTCTCTCATTGCACCCCACCCCCGGCCCCAAGATGTGTTTGCAAAAGCTCATCAAAGAAAACCGCTGCTGTTTAAGAAAGATGTGGAGATGCCGACGTTGGGCTGGAGTAAGCATAGTAAGAAGTCTCACAACATCAGGTTTTGTCTTCTCAAGTTTGTGTCTTTATATGCCCTGTTTGTGAACACATCTCCTACTCACCTGACGAAAGAGCAGCGCTCTGAAAGCTAGTGGCGTTTGCTAACAAATAAACCTGTTGGACTTTAATCTGGTGTTGTGAGACTTCTTACTGTGTTTAAGAAAGAAACACAGACGAATCAACAACAGCAGCAACTATAAAGGATTCAAATTCACAATCATGGAAAAATACATTATAGAAAGAGGTGTTTCATGGAAGTGACACAATCAACAACAAAAATATCAATATCAACCAATGCTAGATTAATCAGGAGCACTAATAGACAAGGGAAGCAGAACCATGGGTAACAGAGCAATCTGAATAATTAATTATACAGGATTTTGAATCATAATAAGAGGATTCAAGATCAGTGACAATAGCAGAATCAGTATTACTGTTGATACAGGAATCAGATTCATTAATAATAGAAAAAGCTGACTTAATAATAACATAATAACAGATTAAAATAACAATAATCATAATCATTAATAGAACAAAGAACAAAACAGCACAGGAAACAGGCCCTTCGGCCCAACGAGCCCATGCCACCACCATGATGTTTCCACCTCTACCCGTGATCCCTGTCTATGTTTATAGATCTATGGATTATAGAATAATACAAGAATCAGCATCATTAATAACAGAATGTGCACAATTAATACAAAGAAGATTAAGACCACTTCCAACAGAGGAATCAGAATGATGAATAATAGAAAAATCAGAATCAATAATAATCAAGAAGACAGAATCAATACTAACATTAATTCAAAATCACTGACATGGCATGATAGCACCATGATCAGCACTGCTGTCTCACAATGCCAAGGATCCAGGTTTGATTCCTGGCTTGGGTTACTGCCTGTGTGGAGTTTGCACATTCTCCCTATGTCTGCGTGGGTTTCCTCCTGGTACTCCAGTTTCCTCCCACAATCCAAAAGACTAACTGGTTAGGTCCATTGGCCATGCTAAATTCTCCATCAGTGTACCTGTACAGACGCTAGATTTGGCAACTAGGGGATTTTCACAGTAACTTCATTGCAGTGTTAATGTAAGCCTACTTGTGACAAGAATAAATTAACTTTTAAAAAAAATTAACATTGATAACATCATAAAATCCCTACCATGCAGAAGGAGGCCATTCAACCCATTGAACCTGCACCAACAACAATCCCACCAAGGCCCTATCCCTGTAACTCCCACATATTTACTCTGCTGATCCCCCTGACACTAATGTCAATTTACTGTGGCCAATCCACCTAACTCGCACATTCTTGAACTGAAAGATGAATCAGAAACATTGATAACAAAGCAATCAGACTCACAGATGATACAGTTTTGAGAATCATGAAAAACAGAGTGTAAAATAACAGATAATAGAGGAATTTAGAATCATTACTGATAGATAATTCAGAATCACTGAACATGGAGGAATCAGAATCATTGATAAAGTTGGCGAATGAGAATCGCTGATCATAGAGGAATTAAAATCAATGATAATTGCAGAATCAGAATGATGAATAATAAAGGATTAAGAATCATTGGTAGTAGAGAAATAGGAGTAACTATTACTAGAAGAATCAGTATCATGAATAACAGGAATTAAAATCATTGATAAAGTAGAGGAATCAAAATTATTGCTACTAGAGGAATCAGTATCACTAATAATAGAGTAATCATAATCATCAATAATGGAGCTACCAAAACCAGTGATAATAGAGGAGTCAGAATCAATGATAACCAAAGATTTAGAACCACTAAGAACAAAGGAATCAGCATCACTGATAGTAGAGGAATCAGAATGCTTAATAATGGAGCAACAGAATGCCTGATAACAGATGAATCAGATTCACTGATAATTGAGGGATCAATATCGTAAATAATAGGGGAATCATAATAACAGAGGAATCAGAATCAAAGATAATAGTGGAATCAGAATCACTGATACTCGGAGAATCAGAATCACATATAATGGAGAATCAGAATCACTGTTAACACATAACTTGGAATCACGGATAACAGATGACAAATTAATACTAAAAGTGAATTATCATCATCAATAATGGAGGAATCAGCATCATTAATTATAGAAGATGAAGAGTAAATTCTAACAGGATTCAGAACCACTTGTAACAGAGTAATCAGAATCACAGGTAACAGAGGATTCAGAATCATTGACCATAAAACAATGAGAATCATTGATTATAGAGGAATCAAAATGATTAATGATAGAGAAATCAGAATCAATAATAGTCAGTATGATCTTAGGATTGAGAATTACCGATAACAGATGAATCAGAATCACTGCTAATACTGAAATCAGAAATACTGATAACTGAGCAATCAGAAGAATCATTGATCAGAGAAGAAACAGAATTAATATTAATAGAAGAATTAGAATATGTGATATTAGAGTACACAGAATCACTGATAGCAAAGGGATCAACATCACTGATAAAAGAGGATATGGAATCATTGATAACAGAGGTTATAGAATAACTGATAATGGGGGAATGAGAATTATTGATAATAGAAGGATTAAAATCACAAATAAAGAAGAATTAGAATCATTGATTATAGAGGAAGATAGAGCTCTCTGAGTCAATAATTAAGCAGGTTTCAGAATCAAATGAAAAAAAGGATTCAGAGTCAAAGAGAAATTCAATTAACTGGTAACAGAGGAATAAGAATCACTGATAATAGTGAACTTAAAATCATGAATAACAGGATACTCAAATGATTGTGGAATCAGAGTCCGAAATGATAGAGAGTTTAGAGTCACTGACAATAGAGGAATCAGAAGCATTGATAATAGAGCAATCATACTGTTACAAAAGGTATCAGTATCATGAATAATAGAAGAAGCAGAATCATTAATAATAAAGCAATCAAAATCATTGATAATACAGGAAGCAGAACCACAGATTCTGTGAATCATTGTGAATCATTAAGTGTAGAAGCATTGTGAATCATTAATTGTAGAAAACTCATAACAACAACAATATAGCAATAACAATGATAACAGCTGGAGCATGAATACTTGAGAAATCAGAATCATTAATAACAAAATAATAAGAATCACTGAAAATAAAAGAATCAGAATAATTGAGAGTGAAAGAATCAGAATCACAGATAACAGATGAATTAGAACCACTGAAAATACATGAATCAGAATAAATGATCAGGATTCTGGATAATAGAGGAATAAAAATCACTGATAGTAGAAAAATCAGAATCACTATTATTAGAGGAATGGGTATCATGAATAATGGAGAAATTCGAATCACTGATAATAGAGGAATCAGATTCACTGATAATAGGAAAAACAGAAGCAGTGATTATAAAGCAATATGAATCATTAATTGAAGAGGACACAAGATCAATAATAAGATAAAGAATCGCAGGTAACAAAGGAACCAGATTCAATGACAACAGAGCAATCAGAGTCAATGATAAAGTGGATTCACTATTATTAGAGGAATGAGCATCTGTCATAATAGAAGAATCATTGATAAAGTGCAGGAATACTGGGGAGCGGCACTGTTGATCACAGATAGTGTCATAGCTGTAGAAAAGATGTACGCCATGGAGGGATTGTCTCCAGAGACTCTGTGAGTGGAGGTTTGGAACAGGAAGGGGTCAATAACTTTACTGGGTGTTTTCTATAGGCTGTCCAATAGTAACTGGGATGTTGAGGAACAGATAGGGAAACACATCCTGGAGAGATGTAATAATAAGAGTTGTTGTGATGGGAGACTTTAATTTTCCAAATATCGATTGGAATCTCCCAAGGGTAAGAGGTTTAGATGGGGAGGAGTTTGTTAGGTGTGCCCAGGCAGGTTTCCTGACACAGTAAGCCTACAAGAGGAGAGTCTGTACTTGATTTGGTATTGGGCAATGAACTTGGACAAGTGTCAGATCTCTCAGTGGGAGAGCATTTTGGGGATAGTGATCATAACTCTAACTCCTTTACATAGTATTGGAGAGAGATAGGATCAGATAAGCTAGGAAAATGTTTATCTGGAGTAAGGGGAATTATGAAGCCATCAGGCAGGAAATTAGAGGCATAAATTGGAAGGAGGTTTTCTCGGGGAAACGTACAAAAGTAATGCGACAGATTTTCAAGGAATGTTTGTCTGGAGCTCTGCACGACAATGTTCCAATGAACAGGGAAGTTTTGGTTGGTTACAGGAACCGTGTTGCACGGAAGTTGTAATGAATTTAGTTAAGAAGGTAAAAAAGCATACAAAAGGTTCAGGGAGCTAGGTAATGTTAGGGATCTAGAGGAGTATATGACTTGTAGGAAGGAACTTAAGGAGGAAATTAGGAGAGCTAGAAAGCGTCATGAGAAGGCCTTGGCAGGTAAGATTAAGGAAAACCCCAAGACATTCTACAAGTATGTGAAGAGCAAAAGGATGAGATGTGATGAAATAGGACCTATCAAATGTGAAGGTGGGAAAATTTATATAGAATTGGTAGAAATAGCAGAGGTGCTCAATGAATACTTTACCTCAGTATTCACAGTGGAAAAGAACCCTGGTGGTTGTAGTGTAGGCTTGCAGCGGATTGAAAAGTTTGAGTCTGTTGACATTAAGAAAGAGGATGTGTTGGAGCTTTTGAAAAGCATCAAGTTAGATAAGTCACCGGGACCGGATAAGTTACACCCCATGTTACTGTGGGAGGCTAGGGAAGAAATTGCAGAGCCTCTGCGATGATCTTTGCATTATCAATGGAGATGGGAGACGTTCCGGAGGATTGAGGATATGGTTCCTCTACTCAAGAAAGGGAGAAAAGATAGCCAACAAAATTATTGACCGGTGAGTCTAACCTCAGTGGTCGGTAAGTTGATGGATAAGATCTTGAGGCAGGATTTATGAACATTTGAAGAAGTATAGTATGATCAAAAATAGTCAGCATGGCTTTGTCAAAGGTAGATTGTGCCTTATGAGCCTGGTTGAGTTTTTTGAAGATGTGACTAAACACATTGATGAAGGAACAGCAATAAATGTGGTTTAGATGGACTTCAGCAAAGCATTTGATAAGGTCCCCAATGCAAGGCTTATTGAAAACGTGAGACAACATGGGAGCCAAGGAGATGTTGCTTTGTGGATCCAGAACTGGCTTACCCACAGGAGGCAAAGAGTGGTTGTAGATGGGTCTGTTTTTACATGGAGGTTGATCACCAGTGGAGTGCTCCAGGGATCTGTTCTGGGATCCTTGCTCTTTGTGATTTTTATAAATGACCTGGATGAGGAAGTGAAGGGATGGGTTGTTAACTTTGCCAATGACACAAAGGTTGGACGTGTTGTGGATAGTTTGGAGGGATGCCAGAAGTTGCAACGAGATATAGATAAGATGCAAGATGGGCGGAGAAGTGTGTGGTGGTTCATTTTTGGCAGCTCAAATGGGATGATGGAATATAATATTAAAGGGGAGACTCTTGGCAGTGTGGAAGATCAGAAGGATCTTGGAGTCCAGGTTCATAGGATGCTCAAATCAGCTTCGCAGGTAGAGGATGTGGTCAAGAAGGCTTATGGTGTACTGGCCTTCATCAATCGAGGAATTGAGTTTAGGAGTTGGGAGATAATGCTGCAGTACTTGGAGTAGTGCGCTCAGTTCTGGTTGCCTCATTACAGGAAGGATGTGGGAGCCATTGAAAGGGTGCAGACAAGATTTACAAGGATGTTGCCTGGATTATGTGGCATGCTTTATGAAGATAGGTTGAGAGAGCTCAGTCTTTTCTCCTTGGAGAGATGAAGGATGAGAGGTGACCTGATAAAGGTGTATGAGATGTTGAGAGGTATTGATCGAGTGGATTCTCAGAGGGTTTTTCCCAGGGCTGAAAAGGCTGCCACAAGAGGACACAGGTTTAGGGTGCCGGGGAAGTAGGTAGAGAGGAAATGTCGGGGTAAGTTTTTCACTCAGACGGTGGTGGGTGCGTGGAATCGGCTGCCACTTGTGCTGATGGAAGCGGATTCGACAGAGTCTTTTAAGAGACTTTTGGATAAGTACATGGGACTTAGTAAGATAGAGGGTTATAGATAAGCCTAGTAGGTAGGCGTACATTTGGTGCAACTTGTGGGCTGAAGGGCCTGTTTGTGCTGTAGTTTTTCTATGTTCTATTCATAATCAATGATAATAGAATAACCAGTCACTGATGATAGAGGAATCAGAATCACTGGTCATAGAAAAATCAAAATCACTGACATTACAGGAATCAGAATAATTTATAATAGTGAAACCAGAGTGACTAAAAATAGAGGAATCGAGAACAAGGATAAAAAGGAATCAGAATCATTGACAACAGAGGAATCAGTATTGCTGTTAATAGAGTCACTGATTATACAGGAATCAGAATCATTGATAACATGATATTTGCCAAGGAAAAGGATATAATGGATGTTGAAGTTAGGGATTGGTGTGTCAATGTTCTAGGGAATGTCAATATATCAAAGGAGGGAGTGTTGAGTATCCTAAACTGCATTAAAATAGAGAAGTTCTTGTGGTCAGATAAGACCTATCCCACATTATTGCAGGAAGCAAGGGGAGAAATAGCTGGGGCCTTAACAGCTGCCTTCACATTCTCTTTGACTACAGGCAGGGTCCAGAGGATTGGAGAATAGCCAATGTTGCCCTCTTGTTTCAGGAAAGAAGCAAGCTAATCCAGCAAATAATAGGCCGATGAGCCTAACTTCAGTGATGGGGAAGCTTTTGGAGAAGATACTAAAAGATAGGAAGTATGCACACTTGGAGGAAAATGGACTAGTTAGTGACAGGCAGCACAGTTTTGTATGGGGAAGGTCATATTTCACCAACTTGATTGAGTTTTTTGAAGAGGTGACAAAAAAAAATTAATGAGAGAAAGGCTGTGGATGTGCTCCATGTGGACTTCAGTAAGTTGTTTGACGAGGTCCCACATGACAGACTGGTACAAAAATTAAAATCACGTAGGATTCGGGTAAGCTGGCTAGATGGATACAGAACTGGCTTGGTTATAGAAAATAAAGAGTAGAGATAGAAGGGTGTTTTTTAGAATGAAGACTTGCAGCTAGTGGTGTTCTGCAGGGATCAGTGCTGGGACTTCTGTGGCTTGTAGCATATATAAATGATCTAGAGGAAAATGTGGGGAGTCTAATTAATAAGTTTGTGGATGACACAAAGATTGGTGGAGTTGCTGAAAAATCATCGAGGATACAACAGAATGCAGAGAGATTGGTGATTTTGGCACAGGAATGAAAGGTGGAGTTCAATCTGAACAAATGCAAGGTGATGCATTTTGAAGGAACAAATTTAGGTATGAATTATACAGTAAATGGAACCCTTAGGAACATTAACAAATTGAGGGATCTGGGCGTGCTGGTCCATAGTTCCCTAAAAATGACATCACAAATGGCCAAGGTAATCAAGAAGGGATATGGCATGCTTGCCTTCAGCAACTGGGGCATTGAGTACAGGAGTTGGGAAATCACGTTGCAGCTATATAAAACCTTGGTTAGGTCACATTTAGAGTACTGTATGCAGTTCTGATCACCACATTATCAGAAGGGTGTGGAAACTTTGGAGACAGTGCAAAGAAAGTTTACCAAGAAGTTACCTTGTCTCAAGGACATTGGCTATGAGGAGAGAGTGAATAAATTCTTTTCACGCAAAGATGGAAGCTGAGGATAGACCTGATAGAGGTCTACAAAATTATGAGAGGCATAGACCTATTGGATAGTCAGAGGCTTTCTCCAAGGATGGAAGTGTCAATTACAAGGGGGCAGAGGTTCACGGTGAGAAGAGAAAATTTAACGGAGATGTGAGGGGGATGTTTTTCACACAGAGAATGGTGGGTGTCTGGAATGTGCTGCCAGAGGATGTGGTGAAAGTAGGCACAATTAAGAGGCATCTGGATGGATACATGAATTGTGGAGGAAATGGAGGGACATGGACTGATTAAGGGCAGAACTTTTTTTAGTTAGAGCATCACAATTGGCACAGGTTTGGAGGGCTGAAAGGCCTGCTCCTGTGCGATACTTTTCTTTGTTCTTTAGAGGAATCAGAATCACCAACAATAGAGAAATCAGAATCAGTGGTAATAGAGCGATCAGTACTGCTAATAATAGAGGAACCAAAATGACAGATAATAAAGCAATAAATATCACTGTGAATAGAAGAATCAGAATGATTATAAGTGAGTTATAAGGAGAGGCTGGATAGACTGGGACTTTTTTGTCTGGAGTGTAGAAGGCTGAATGGTGATCTTATTGAGGTCTATAATGAGAGGCAGATCAGCTAAATAGTCAATATCTTTTCCCAAAAGTAGGGGGTCTAAAACTAGAGAATATAGGTTTAAGGTGAGAGGGAAGAGATACAAAAGGATCCAGAAGGGTAATTTTTTCACACAGAAAATGGTGAATGTCTGAAACAAGCTGCCAAAGGTAGTAGTAGACATGGGTACAATTTTGTCTTTTAAAAAGTGTTGAGACAGTTACATGGATAAGATGGGTATAGAGGGATATGGGCCAAATGCGGGCAATTGGGATTAGCTTAGGTATTTAAGAGAAAGGGCAGCATGGACAAGTTGGGCCAAAGGCCCTGTTTCCATACTGTAAACTTCTATGACTCTATGACTCCTCTGTGACTGATGAAGTCGAGGCATCAGAATCAGTGATAATACAGCAATCAGAATAACTGATAACGGAGTAACCACAGTCACTGATAATCAGAATCACTGGTAAAGTTGAGGAACCAGAATCACTGATAATACAGGAATCAAAATCACTGATATTGGATGAATCAATATCACTGTTCATAGAAGAATTAGAACCATGAATAATAGAGGAATCAGGATCATAGAATGCATAAGCGACCTTTTGAATGATCAAACCTACACTAACATGGGAGAAACACTTGACCTCCCATCTGATTCCATTTAACAGCAATTGGTCCATAATCTTGAATACGACGATGTACCAAATTCTTATCCAGGTGCTTTTTAAATAGTTTTAAAGATTTTGAAATTACAATAATTAATAATGGCAGAATCCAAATCATTAATAATAGAGGAATCAAAATGTCTGATAATGTGGGAATTCGTAAATGCAGACAATGGAAAAATGGTATTGTCATAGGGCTATTAACCCAGACACCTGGGTAATGTTCTGGGGATGTGAGTTTAAATTCCACAACAGCAGATGGTGCATTTTGAATTCAATAAAAGTTTGGTGACCCTGAAGCCATTGTGGACTGTCGTAAAAAAAATCTAGCTGATTTGCTAAATGGCCATTAGAGAAGGAAATCTGCTATTGTATCTGGTCCAGTCTGTATGTGGCTCCAAGCCCAATGCAGTGTGCTTGAAATGTTGTCTGAAATGGCCTAGAAATCAATTCAAGGGCAGTTGGACATGGTAGATAATGCTGGTCCAGCCAGAACATCCAAATCCTATGAATTAACAAAAAAATTACTGATAATAGTTCGAATAGTTGATAATAGAGGTTACTAAATCCCTGATAAAACAGGAATCAGAATCACAAGTGAAAATAGTGAGAATCAATCATAGCAGAATAATTGGAATCAGTAATAATGGGATATCTGATTCAAAGAACAAATAACAAAGAAAATTACAGCACAGGAACAGGCCCTTCAGTCCTCCAAGCCTGCATCCACCAACCTTTGTGATGAAGATGACTGATGAGGGTTTGGCAGTGGATGTTGACTATATGGGCTTCAGTAAGGCCTTTGACAAGGTCCCTTATGTCAAACTGGTGCAGAAGGTGAAGTCGCATGGAATCAGAGATGAGCTGGCAAGATGGATACAAAACTGGCTCGGTCATAGAAGACAGAGGTTAGGAGTGGAAGAGTGTGTTTAGCCAGAATGAAGGGCTGTGATAAGCGGTGTTTGTCAGGGATCAGTCTGGGATCTTTGCTGTTCGTAATATATATA
This sequence comes from Sphyrna mokarran, assembly GCA_024679065.1. Classification (NCBI taxonomy): domain Eukaryota; kingdom Metazoa; phylum Chordata; class Chondrichthyes; order Carcharhiniformes; family Carcharhinidae; genus Sphyrna; species Sphyrna mokarran. Next base: position 77,032,848 of record JAGIQG010000008.1, on the reverse strand, counting down.
TATAAATGATTTGGAAGAAAACGTAAGTTTGCAGATGACACAAAGATTGATGGATTTGCAGATAGCGATGAGGACTATCAGAGGATACAGCAGGATATACATCAATTGGAAGTTTGGGCAGAGAGGTGGCAGATGGTGTTTAATCTCTTTGACTAGGCTCACTATATCATTCGTTATCCAAGGTTCCCAATCGTGTCATACTTATCCTTCACCTTTACAGGAATGTGCTGGTTCTACATCCCTGCTAACTTGCACTTGAAAGTCTCCCACAGGCTAGATTTTGATTTGCCTTTAAACATCTGCCCCCAATCTACATTCTTCAGTTCCTGCCTAATATTGTTGAAATTAGCCGTCCCCCAGCTTAGCACCGTAATTTGAGGACAACACTTTTCCTTATCCCTCAGTACCTTAAAGCTTACTGAATTGTGGTCACTGTTCACGAGCTGCTCCCCTATTGAAACTTCGACCACCTGGCTGGACTCATTCCAATACCAGAACAGCATGGCCCTTTCCCTTGTTGGACTATCTACATGCTGCTTCAAGGAGCTCTCCTGGATGCTCTTTACAAACTCTGTCCCATTCTGCACCCCCCACCCCAGCACTAAGTGAGCCCCAGTCAATATAGGGGAAGTTAAAATCTCCCACCACAACAACCCTGTAACTTTTACACCTTGCTAAAATCTGTTAACATATCTGTTTCTCTATCTCTTGCTGGGTGTTGGGCGGCCTACATTGTGACTACACCTTTCTTATTCCTAAGCTCTAGCCATATTGCCTCACTGGTGTCCTCCTGCAGTACAGCTATGATATTCTCCTTAACCATTTGTGCAACTCCCCCACCCCTTTTACATTCTCCTCTATGCCGCCTGAAACATCCGTATCCTGGAATGTTAAGCTGCCAATCCAGTCCTTCCCTTAACCAAGTCTCTGTAATAGCTACAAGATCATAGTTCCCATTATAGAAATTTACCAAGATAGAAATCAGAGAGTATTCAATGTCACCAATATAGAAATCAGAGAGGAATCAGTATTGCTGGGACTAGAGGTAACAGAATCAGTGATAGAGGAATCTGTATCAAGAATAATGGTGGAATCGGAATCAACAATAGAAGAATGACGCAATTAGAATTATCAGTAATATGACTGAGAATCGCCAATAATGGATTTGGGGTCACCAATAATAGAAAATAAGTATTCCCAATATTAAAGACAACAATGTGAGCGACAGCAAGAACAGTGCAGCATTAGAAAAACGAACGAGCTTCTGTACAGAAATAAAATACGCTCAAATCTGTGTTTCACCTTAGCTTCACTAGGTGTCATTGTTTCCATCTGTAGTAAGACGCCTTATCAATCCTTCGCCCACGCTGAATGTATGACCAGTGGCGTTGAAAGTTATTTTATGGAATGTCCGTCCACTGTTTGGCAAACTTCTGGGTTGCATCTTTGGACAATCTTTTTTTTTAGCGTCGTGCCTTCAACTTACGCGAATAGAAGTGACTGGTTTTGGCGAAATTTGGTGTGTCTTGTTAAGTTTGAACAAAGCACTTTTTGTTTTATATAAATGCTCTGATTAGGGTTGAACTTTAGTGGAACTGCAGTGTAAATATATCTTAAATCGTTTGATCTTCCTGGACTTTGTTTCGTGTTACTTCAGTGGTATTTTTCTTTCATCCCCGCAATGCAAATAATGATATCAAGGCTATAAATGTTACTTGTTGTTTTAGGCGGCATTACCAGCCTTAAAACAATAAATGAACAATAACTGTGCCTAGTTCAGGGAGCAGCACCTATGTGCAATAAAATGAATCCAACCAACACACAACATCCAAAAGCTCCGGTTACCTCCTAAACTTGTGTGAAGTTTGCAATAAAAAATACTGCTTTCTCTGTCCTAATAATAATGAATTGTGGCTCGAGAGGAACAATATGTTTTGGTGATGGAAACCGTAGGAAAGTTGATGTATTTTACAGTTTCATCTACGAACAGCGAAAGAGAGGGATCGTAGTGAAATGCTTGCTTTATTTGACGGGGCGTCACTCTGTTCCACGAAATCGTTCAGTCTAAAGCTTTCCATTTAGGCTTTCTGTCTGCGGTATGAATGGTACTGGCTGTCTATTCTCTCTCACTGCCACTTGTAGACAGTACACTGAAAGTGTAAGTGTCTGGCTCTCCGCCGCCTCGCCGCCTGATATTTGCGGCAGTGGGACAAGTTGTATATTCTAAAGGCTTTTGTGCTAAAAATCTGTAGCTACAAACTCGAAACAGAAATAATGCCATTTTGTACGGTCTAAGACATGCATTACAGACACGTCGCTGTATATTGAGGGAATGGTTAAGCTTCAGAAATTAGTCTGGGGTTGAATGTTATTTTGCCATTTTGTGTCAGAAAGTGATCGATCGCCTTGCATACTGCTGTCTTCGCAACCGTCTCGATGAAAGAACAAACTGCACGCATCCATATCGATTTCCTTTCTCCCTCTCTGTGCAGTCGATATCACTGCATGTGCAAATGGCAGTTTATAGCACACTCCCAAACCATCTCGTTGATATTTATTGACTTTATTTAGCAATGTTTTGTTTAGTACAAAAGACGTTTAGAAACTGTTCACTTAGAAACAAGCTTTCAGTTTCCAAGTTAATTTCACTTCGACGTTCAGATAACACCAGCACTCCCCCCCCCCCCCCCCCCCCCCGTCCCATTTCATTTGCGAGTTGCACAACGCCTTGTCCGAATAAACAATTTAAAGTGTAAGAATAGGCTGTTCTCTTTCGCATGGGTTAATCGGTACTTGCAGAGGTTGCTGTTTGTGTTGGGCTATGAAAGCAATATAAGGGGCGTTTCTACTTGAGTTCAGGAACACAAGCGCGCACAAAAAAGACCAGAATCGACGTGTTTACATATGGATTCCCCGCATGAAAAAAGTAGAACTTTACCAAACATTTCATTCTGGTCCTGCTCCTTCGTTGAAGGGCGGAGTGCAGAGCATTGTGTGCGCAAAGATCGCTCGTACTATAGCTACTCTTTCCATGTCGGGTTGGCATCTCACTATCAAGGCTTTAACGATGTCTTCACCTCTTCCCAACCAACTCCTCTCCATTTCTTTTCCCTCACGTGCAGATGAGATATACATATGACGGTCATCGTGTTTCCCCAAATAAGCGACGGTGCAATTATGCAATGATGATGAATAAGATCCAGTGACCGAGAAATCTTAAATTCTTAAACATTGTCTGCAACATGTAGCAGGCAGGGCACCTTGCAAGACTTTGCAAACAAATAAAAGTTGGGCAGAGTGCAACCGAAGAAAGTAAAACAAATGAATTTTTATTTGTGTCATATAAATAGATTTTGACGAATTATTCGGGGAGGGGGGAACAGTTGAAAAAGGGAGATGTTAAACTTAAAATTGAATGTGGGAGCTGCACAATCCTTTCGGGACCAACCTGTGAAACAAGTGCAATTTCTCGAGGCTAGTAGGAATGTTCTGATTTTGAAATGGGTTAGAGTCTAGGGAAGCGCGCTGCACCGCAGCCGGCAGCCGCGATGTCAATGCCCAGGCGGCTCTCAGCAACAAGGGCTTGCTGCCGCGGAGGGGGCCGAGAGGCGGAGCTGCCTATGTAAATGAGGGGCAGCGCGTGCTCCTGGGTGGGCGGGGCCGAGCCGAGCCGGCCGGCCGCAGCAGCTGAAAGGCTCCATTTGTTTATGGAGCGGGCCGGCACGCGCCGGGCGCACGAACGAAGAGGGGGCGACGCGCGCGGAATGTCAATAGGAGAGTGAGCGCGAGCGAGAGAGAACAGGCAAAGCCAATGGGGGAGTGGGCGGGGCCTGGCTTCGGAGCGTGCGGGCGGGGGGAGGGGGCGCGTGTTGAAAAGGGCGAGTGCCTGCAAAGTCTGCAGCAGAGCAGCTCCCGGAGAGGTGCGGGTCAGGACCTGCTCCTTGCGGTAAAGCGCGAGCCCCACGCGAGCGCCACGAGCGCTGCACACCGCCAACTGCCAACTTTTTCTTCACCTTTTCTTCCCCCCCCCCCACCCCACACACTCTCATTCTACTTCCCTTTTTCCACCACCCCCTCCATCCTTCCCTCCCTCCCTTACTCCCCCCTCCCTCTCCCACACAACCCCTGATCCATGGAGCGGACAGCGGCCTCGCAGCTCATGCAATCCTCCTGTCAGTACCTGTTGGAGAGCCGGCCGCTCCCTTACAACAGCGACGGCGGCTCGCCGGCCTCCTCCCCGGACAGCAGCAGCGGCGGCGGCGGTGGTGGCGGGAAAGGCGGCGCCAAGCCGCTCAAACGGCCCCGGTCGAGCTCGCCCGAGCTGCTGCGCTGTAAGCGGCGCTTGAGCTTCACGGGGCTGGGCTACTCGCTGCCCCAGCAGCAGCCGGCGGCCGTGGCCCGGCGCAACGAGCGCGAGCGGAACCGGGTCAAGCTGGTGAACCTGGGCTTCCAGACCCTGCGGCAGCACGTGCCCAACGGGGCGGCCAATAAGAAGATGAGCAAGGTGGAGACGCTGCGCTCCGCCGTCGAGTACATCCGAGCGCTGCAGCAGCTGCTGGACGAGCACGACGCCGTGTCTGCCGCCTTCCAGTGCGGCCTGCCCTCGCCCACACTCTCGCCCAGCTACTCCACCGACCTCAACTCCATACCCGCATCGCCGCTCTCCACCTACTCCTCGGACGAAGGCAGTTACGAGGCTCTGAGTCCAGAGGAGCAGGAACTTCTCGACTTCACCAGCTGGTTTGACAGATACTGAGACAGGTAGGCAGGCGGGGTGATCTCTCCATTGCATCCATCGCATTGGAACTGAACTTTCTATCTATCTACTTCAGCGTGGACTCCACTGTCATTTCCTCTCTGCAATTTAATCTTTATGGAGTTTCACAATGGAGGGAAGGAGGGAGTTTAATAAAGTTGGGAAGGATTGAGTTTAATAAAATTGGGAAGGAGGGTGTTTAGACTTAAATGTACCTGGATTTCTTTTTTATGAATCGAAAATTGTGTTTTTTGAGTTGCTGACACACCTCTTCTTGCCTCTGTTGTAGATGTTTGAAGGGAAGCATACCAATACCTCGGCGTCATCATTTCCATGTTACAAAAAAGGAAAGTAAAGGGGAGAAGGATGACGCGTTTCTGTTTACCAAGAGCTTCGTTTTCACTGCCAGCCTCCTGAGTGCTGAACATCGGGGACCGCAAACTACTCAGGACACAGTTTCTTTTTTTCTGAAGATGCTTCCAAGAGAAAGCCACGAACAATGATAACTGAAGTGCAATTATGTAAATAGCCCTCCCTTGTTAATGGAGGGACCATGGAGAGCGGACTGACAGGGTACAGTCCTTGTGATGCTTATCTGAAAGGGGTATCCAACATTTCTGTATAGCTAATATAGCTGTTAAAGGGTGTGGTGTTAATAGGGAATATCTCAGTGGCATTAATGCTATCCGTCTGTCACATACTTATATACCCTGTCGCCTTTTGGGGATCAGTTAATAGAAAAACTAACTTTATATTGGGTTTTAGAGTGGAGAAAAACTTGATGCTTCCGTACTTTGAAAGAATTTTTTTGAATCGAATTGATGTAAACATTTCTATTTTGTATCTATTCTTACTACAAGGATTATATGAAGACTTATTTTTGTATATAAATGAAAGCAGAATAAAATGAGCTGTCCAACAAACGTAAGATCTTAACATGACTGACTGTATCACTGCCACTAGCACAGTATCAAAGAGTGCAAGAACAAAACAATCCTTTTCTCCATTTGAAAAGAACAGTAACATGTTGTTAATTATGCTTATCTACGGTGTGCCTTGAATTTCATTTGTTGTAATCTGATTCTGCGAAATTAACCCCCAAGCCCTTTCCGGTCTGATTGAAGGTTGTTTTGATACATGGAATTCCCATGTATGTGCACTTGCTGTGGGTTATCTTGTTTGTTTTTACTAAACTTGTATATACGCATTTTTTAAAAGAAGTATATTTTATGTGAAATAGTCTATAAATAAAGATTTTCTATTTATACATTATTTGATGTATTTCTTTTGATACACACTTCTTGGAATTGTAAATCAAAGCTACATCAATGTGTGAAATAACTCACACTACCTTGTGTGATTTACACATCAGGAGAAAAACACCATATACAGTGCATTCAATAGGGGGGAATAATGTCTAAGGAAGCATAATGGAGAGAGGAAAGACAACAGTATACGCAGATTGATGATTCTGGCATAAATATGAGAAATAGCCTGGATTAGAACGACATATCCGCAGAGTTCAATAGTTACGCGAAAATTATAGAAAAATAATTTGTAACCTCTAATAACGTTTGCGTATGGATCAATACGATACATTGCAATGTCTAAACCTTGTGCAGCTCACGTATTTGCAATCACGAGATAAGTACATCCATGGCAATGGCCTTGACATATGCAAATTGTTACTTAATTTCAAGTTTGCTTCTTATGCATTCATTGAAAGCAAGATCTATTATGTTAGATGCAAATTAGACCATATACATATTCACCATCCTATTGATAGGAAATAATGCATTTTGAATTAGATCAAATCGAACGCTATGGGATACTCCGTCTCCTTAACAAAAACGTTTGCTGCTAAGTTTCTGGCAGTTGTGATTCCTACACATAATGAAGAACAAAAATAATACTGGTGTAGCTTATGAAGATAGTGGACATCAACATTTTGAAATAGTTGTTTATAAATTTGGTCATTGGTTGTAGTGTCAGCTAAACTACCTACACTTCAACACAAAAACTATTATCTGGCATTTATCGGACTGTGCATCTCCTATCAGTACTTACAGCGGTGTGTGGACATGTTTGTTAATGCAAGGAGTGGGTTAGAATGTCCAAGTAAATTAATGCGCTTTGTTCGTTTCGTTAAATGAAGCAGCGTGGCTTTGTGGTGACCAAACTGTCTGATTTTGGACATGCATTTATCAAAATGGCAAAAGAAAATCCGATAAGAACGAACTTCGGTTTATAGTCTGAGACATCAGAGGACAAGGCTTCTGGTTGTTTTCTGAAGACAGTTTCGACGTAAAGCTTTAGCCAGCGTCCTGAGCGAGTTACCAACAAGTAATTCGAACCATACATGTCGTTTCAGCCCAAGAGGGAATGATGGGGAGGTGATGGATTTCTCTTATGCAGTGGGGGCACACTATTAATTCATCTGTTCTACTCTCCACTTATTAATTCCACGAAATAAACAGAGCAATCGATAAATAAAATTAAGCGCCTATGCCGATTTCATTTGAGTGAGAATTCTGGGATGCAGGAGTTCATTGCATGGTTTACAGGTTGTATGTGTCTCTGAGGACACATTGCCCACAGTATGAGCAGCAATAATCCAACCATTTGTATTTACATAGAATGGAAAAATTCCCAAGACGCTTCAGGAGAGCGTGACCTCCACCCACCAAACAAAATGAATAAAGAGAATTGTGAATTAAAACAATGCTCAGATGGGTCAATGAAATTAGCGCTTGTTTTATTTGGAACTCACCAGCCATGCGGCAGAAAATGAAACGAATTTAGTAATATTGAAATGAAAGCTCAAATCACTGAGATCACTTTTCCATCACTCTGTTTTAAGAGTTCATTCGAACAGATCTACCACTACCAAATCACTCGTCACGTTGTGTTTATAACTCTTTACCTCACCAAACGCTGGAAATTTGTCTCATTCTCCCTGTTCAATAGGGGCAGAATGATGCACATTTGCTCATCTATTGTATCAAAACGTTACACAGAGGCTACTGCATTCTGGAACATCATCCAAGCTGAAGTTTCAGCAGGGTTTCCAAAGTGGTTTAATGGCTTTTAATAAATTGCACCTCCGGCACACTTTCTGGAGAAGACAAGGTCTGTCCAAAAATCTCCATACCCCACCAAGATGGAGGCGGGGGTGGTGCGTGTGGGGGTGAGTAGGGAGTGAGCCTGTTTCGAGATGGCTATTGTTTGGGACCATTGCAAGGTTCTTTCATCTCATTATTCTTATTGTGTGGCATCATAATTATTATTGTAAATAAACACTGAGACTCGGATCAGGAACACACACGCAAAATGCTGATTTCAATTTCACCTGTCGGCTGAATGTATGGCTGGAGAAAGAGAGTTTCACAGAAAGACTCACTGGGAGCCCTTGGCTGGAGTCAATAGTGCAGCTGGAGGGCGGCCACGTGTCGGCTGTCACTCAGCCGCCTCCCGGCGAGCGCATTGGTCGGCGGCGCACGTCCGCCCGCTCCCCGCCGCCTCCCTCCCTCCGAAGAATGAGTTTAAAGCGGTGATTAATGAGGGCAATTACTCATGGGCTGCCTCAGGACAAACGGCCCTGTGATTGCGCCCCATCGGCTTCCCGCCGTGCGCTCCAAAGAATAGACCTTCGTTCGCTGTTTTGCTATCATGCACACACAATCGCATGGGCGCATTGTGAGGCGGCGCTCTTGCTGGGAAGTGGAAGCGTTTCTCGGGTTTGATGTTTACACGCTGTAATTTCCTGGGGTCAAATGCTGTGAACCCTTCCTTATCTAACTCGGGGCCCGTTCCCCCCCGGCTTTACTGTTCCCCTTTTGCAAAGACCCCAGTGTATTCCGCCAGCAACTTTTCAATCCGATTGTTACACACTCGCTGTATGACCATCAATCATTTACCAAATAATAAAGCCTCCCAAACGCATTGTGCAGGCGCTGATTATAGCAATTCTATATATATATATATTACAATAGTCTACAAAGGTTTCTTTTTAGTTGAGGGGGAAAGCGTGGGGGTGGGAGAGAAATCTGGAACAAAACTTGTCCGACAAATGCTCCCAAATAGACAATTAGAAAAAATAAAACGAGAGAACAGGTCGAGCAACTGATACCACCCTGTGCAACACTGACCTCAGGGAGTGAATATTCTTCAGGCACCGACTTAATGGGGCTGTGGGTCATTTTTAGGTCCAATAAGATTATAGCCTGCATGCACCTGCCCAACATAGCTCTGAATGGAATTCCGACTATCCGCCACTTCCAAGGCAACATTGTCCTGAAATTCTCCTTTCAACACCAGCAGTGAGTAAACATTGGTGCAACCAATGGGGGAAAGCGCCCTCTCCAATACACTGTCTCACATGTTGCAAACACACGTCTCTTTTGAGCCATCAGTTCTAATCGGCTGATTACTGCTCTCGCTAAGAAACCAGATGACAATTGGGAGAATTGTATATTAAACTCTGCGGATCCGATAAGTGGGGCTGATGGTAAAGTCCTCGCACAAAAACGGCTTCAGAGCACTCCTCACTGTTCTATTGGGCGTGTGTCAAAGGGCAGCTCCAGTTAGCCCCTGTGTGAGCGCCCACACAGTTTGGTCATTGGGTCCAAGCAATCGGTTCTCTTGGTTTAATTTGAAAAGGGGGTTACGGTATGGATTCACAGCCAGGTGCAGGCTCTCTCATTTGTTCATTCGTTTTAGTATTGAGTATTCATGGGACAAGAGGTGTCGGAACACTTCAGATTACATATTGTGACCAAAGATCACTCCCAGCAGGACTCCATAGTGAACATCCTGGGACACACAATCGTCTTGTTAAATTGCTTTCATTAAAGCCAAGGTCTTACTGTTCAAACCGCAACCAATATATTGCCATCGGCTTCCTGCGTGCCTTTTAAGAAGAACGTGGTTCAGTTTCGAATCCCCTCTCTCCCTTTGGAGATTTATTAGATATTTGAAATTACACGGCCCAACTGTAATCAATCCTTACGAGTCGTTGGCCATCTCAGATGAGCAACTCCTGTGCCATGTTTGAACTGCAGTCTAAAGCTGGAGCGAGTATCCTGAGTAATACAGTATATATTTATACAGTGCTTGGCCAGGCCTCAGGGACCCGCTCCCCACAGTTTATCAATCAAATTACATAGACCGTAAAACTTCGTAAGGCACTCATGTTGGGATTTAAACTTTTATTTCACCAACAGGAAATACTAATTTTGGGGAATCAATCTATGGCTTTTCATCGAATCATACAGCGCAGAAAAGGCCCTTCTGCCCATCCAGATAGAAATTCCTGACCTCCCACCTAATCCCCATCTGCCAGTACGTGGCCCTTAACCCTGAATGTTATGATGTGCCAAGTGCCCATCCAGGAAATCTTTAAAGGATGTGAGGCAACCTGTCTCTACCAACCTCCCGGGCAGTGAATTCCAGACCAATAACACACACTGAATACAAACATTTTTCCTCACAACCCCACTAAACTCCCTGCCCCTTATCTTTGAACCTATGTCCCCTTGTGACTGACCTTTCAACTAAGGGGAACAGCTGTTCCTTACTCATGCTGTCCACATCCCTCATAATCTTGTACACTTCAGTCCTTCCTCAGTCTTCTCTGCTCCAACAATAAACAAGGCTACTCAACCTCTCTTCATAACTTAAATGTTGCACCCCAGGCAGCATCCTGGTGAACTTTCTCTGTACCCCCAATCATATTCTTCCTACAATGTGTTGGACTTTATGGCCTTGGTCAGGCAAGATCGGAATTCCCATCTCAGGTCAGCAGAGATTTCCATTGTCAGACTTTCGCCCTCTCCAATTCCATGGCGCACAAGGTGGTACAGGTTTGGCAAATGTGGTGACCAGAGTGACCAATATTCTAGCTGTGGCCTCACCAAAGTTCTATACAACTCCAGAATGACTTCCCTGCTTTTGTAAGCTAAGCCTCAATTGATAAAGGCAATTGCCCCATGTGCCTTTTTTTTAATCACCCTACTATATGCCTTTCTGCCTTCAGAGATCTGTGGATAAACACACAAAGGTTCCTTTGTTCCATAGAACTTTCAATGCATAAAAGTGGGAATTTATAGTACTAACCCCTTAATAATTGTCATTCAATAATGATAGAAAATCACATTTCACTGAAGATTACTTAAATTGGGTTTCAGGACAGCTTTCTTGCAATTAAAATAACTTGATTCTACACAAACATTTTGGAATATAGGCAATCTACACAACCATTTGGAATTTGTGTACAATTTTATCTCATTATTTGAAAAAAAAGATATAATTGTGTGAGAAAAAGTTCACAACTAATTCGTGATGAAGCACTTATGAAGCAACAGTAAGTAGTCTTACAACACCAGGTTAAAGTCCAACAGGTTTATTTCTGAGCATGAGCTTTCAGAGCATTGCCCCTTCACCAGATGACTCACTTGATGAAGAGGCAATGCTCTGAAAGCTTGTGTTACCATATAAACCTGTTGGACTTTAACTTGATGTTGTGAGACTAACTACTGTCCCTACTCCAGTTCAACACGGACAATTCCACCTTATGAAGAAAGGTTGAATAGGTTGGGCCTATACTCATTGGAGTTTAGAAGAAGAGGTGATTTTATTGAAACCTGTAAGATCCTGTGGGTACTGGATGGGGTGGATACCAGGAAGATGTGTTTTCACGTAGGGGATACTAGAATTAGGGGACAGATTTTAAGAATGGTTTCCCTTTGGAAAAGATGAGAATTTTATTTTCTGTCAGAACATTCTGACAGAATGTCCTGAGGAGTGAAATCCACTACTATTTCAGATGGTAGTGGAGGATGGGCCACTGAATTTATTCAAGTCAGAGTTAAATTCTTTATAGATACGGGAATTCAAGGCTTATGGGGTCAAAAAATAAAGTGAAATTGAGACCTCAAACCATTTTTAAGAAATGATGGAATACGCTTGACGGACTGGGTGATCTAATCTTGCTCCGTAATCATTTGTTGTGATGTTCCCGATGTCTATTTAAGGTCATGTTGATGTAAATAGCAAAAATAACAGTTTAGTTTTTGCAAAGAAATCATGCTAAAGATTGCTTAGAATGGTGTGACATTAATGTATGTAGAAGGTTTACATTTGGAAATAATGCATGAGGTGAAAAATTTAAGATCCATCGTGTACTTTTAAAATCACATTTAGTAAAGGTTTACTTTCTCAATGAATCACAATTTAATTAACTGCTTAACTGTGAATAGGTCACCTCCCAAAATTGTAGGGGACTTCAAATACTTTCTATTCAAATGAGTAAAGAATAGAATGTCGACTCATTCAAAATAGAATACGTGCCCGATGTTCTTCAAGACCAGAAAATCAAATGGTTCTCCATGCTTCTTGGAATGTAGAAAGGTTACGTGTCGTTTAGAAATGGACAGAGTTTCGCATAGTAATTTTGAAAATGGGTATCACGTTTGTGTTTGCTCCTTTAGATCGAAATGAATATTTAGCTTCTGTGAGGTGTACCCTATACATTGCGACCATAATGCTTCAGTTTAATAGGTAACTCATATTCCCATAAGAATAAGTAAAACATGGAAAATAATGGTTATTACAAGATTAAATAGTCTGGCAATTGGGAGCAGTTGAGGATAAACAGTAACAAATTATCGTACATTCAATTAACAATCAACACGTCAGCAAAGTTATTCCAATGACCGCGATTCAATCATAGATCCTAAAAAATGACATAATTACAAATACGGCCAGTCATATCGTCAACAAGCAGAATGACTTTTTACAAGTGATCTGTTACCTCTCTTTAAGTATAATTTACATTGGCATTAATTCTCCGTCTTTGGTGAAGCAATTTCGTACACAAGCAAGTAACTTGTGTACTGGCTGGATGGACCTCACATTAACTTGGTAGCTATTAATGCTGAAAGGAAGCCAAAATACTTTGACTTCAACCTCCCAAATGTACATTTGTTTGAACACGGAAATGATATTTTGAAAAAATATGCCAAATAATCATTTTAATTTAAAATCTTTTCAATTCGATGATCATGTATGGAAACCTTAAGATGAACTTTTTTAATTAAAATATGTAAATATTGTTTGTTTTTGTGCTTTTTTTAAAGGGAGGAGCTAAATTATTCAATTCAGATACAAAATGCCGCATGATTTGTTCAGACACACGTTGCATACCCGGCTTTTTACCTGAACAGAATTATTTAACTCACGAAATTTCACTTAATATTTCAGTCATTTTTTTAACGAAATACAGTTTATCTGGAATATTGGAGCACTAAATTATTGGAATCAAATCTCCAATGAGAAAACGACTTTTTTTACCCCATAAAAACTTATAAAGTTTATATATAATATGTTGTTTCTATTACTCCTTTGTACATTTGCTGTTTTCCTAAATTTAATTATAAAATCATAAGGGGATAGATAGGATGAACACAGGGAAGGGGAATTGAAAACTATAGGGCATAGGGGAAGGGAAAGATTTAAAAAGGACTGAAGGGTAACTTCTTCATGCAGAGCATGGTCCATATATGGAATGAGATGTCAGATAAAGTGTTGAGGCAGGTACAATAGGAACATTTGAAAAGCATTTGGATAAGCACAAGGATGGGAAAGAATCAGAGGGATTTGGGCTAGATGCAAGCAATTGGGACTAGCTGGGAGGGCACCATGGATGTCATGTTTCTGTTTCTGTGCTATATTGCTGTATGACTCTGTAACTCTAATTTTATATTTAAATCCTAAAATAAAGTTCAGTGCTAGAGCAACCCTTTCACCCTTCAAAGATACAACCAACCCCATGAAAATTTCCACATAAACTGTTTTTAATATTCTGCATGCTATCAGTATTTGCCTAGATATTGAATCAATGGGAATAATCACCAGGATATAGTTCTTATTCTTGTCAGAGATGAAGACTGAGTACTGTGCTAGTAAGTTCAAATGGCTTTGTGGCAGCCATATCCAGAGATTGCTCAGCACCTTTGGGGAATGGATGGCTTAGATATGATGGGTGGAGGGAAAGTTAACAAAATCGTGAAGTATTTTCTCTGCAGTTAAATAATATTTTGAAAATTGCATCAGGTACATCAAAGAAAATCTCGTGTTCATTTTGAATTGTATACATGCACAAAGTAGTTTAAAGATGTTAAAATTTCCTTGCCAATTATCTTCTCTTTAGCAGCTGTAAACATTAGCCCTCAGAGTAATCTGGAAGTTCTTTGGAGGAGAAATTTCAATGGCTAAAAGAAAGTAACAATAACAGAACTGTGTAACTTACCCAATTAAGCCAAACTGACCAGGTGGGAGGCAGAGTAAATGGAGTAAAAATTAACCCAGTCCCTAATTATTTTCCATGCCTTGAGATTATGTAAGACAAACGTGGATGATAATGGAATGTTAGTCAGTTTGTGCACAGGTAGAATGAGGAGATAACATTATGTGCCATAGTTTCCAGCTTCACCAATTACATTTATTTCAAATAGGTCAATCACTCAGTTGGTTAGGACAACATTGTTCCATGGATCCGTTGCTTTCCTTTGTGTTAATATGTATTGACCCATGGGCACAAAGAATGCTGCTATATGAACTGTAAGAGTTATTATTCTATCACCATCAGTTGGTGTTGGATACAAGCATAGAATAATATAGACAAATCAATTCTCTCTTGATCCCACTGATGACTCCATTATTTGAAGGAGAAAGAAACATTGAAGACTGGCAGCTAATAGGCTCTTGATACCATCTGGAATTATAATTTCTGATACTTTTGGAAATATCACAAATGGAGGCTTTCCCACATTCCCAAACAAATTTCTATAGTCTTACCTAAAATTTCTCCAAGGCAAAGTAGTCAAGGATGACAATTCAGTGCCCATTACTCTTTGCCATGTTGAGTTGCCCTGATGCCTAACCCTCGAGCCTGCTTTATAAAACTGGTGTGAAGCAACTAAGTTAATGGTGCTTCCTTTATTGCAAGTTGGCAGGGATTGTGCACAAGGTCCTTTGGACTCCAAATGCCCCTGCATCTGAATCAGACACGTAGTATTCTCATCAGGACCCCTCTTCCTGATGCTTAATGAATATCAGTTGTGATGGGTGATTTAATAAGCATTAATTGCTCACTTAAGGCCCTCAGTTGCAGAAGGGTGGAAGGTTTGTATCCACCATCCTTCTGCCCTGTTAAATGGTTGTTGCCACCAAACCTATCAAAGGAAAAGACATTAAATTTCACACTCTGATTCTGCTGTGTAGCTCCTCACTTGTAGTTTTTGAATTTGTCTGCATTCTGTGTGCCAAATCTTTGTAAGCTTTTGGGTCTCATTCAAATTATTCTTACCTTTTCCAACATCATGATGATGAAGGTCATTGATTTTATTTTCTTTTGTAAAGTACTCTACACTTTACTGCATTTAAATTAATCTGACATTATGCTGCTCACATTTATATTTTGTTGACCTCATTCTACCTCTCGCTTGCACTGGCTCTTCTGGTTCAATATTGTCTAAAAATCTGAGCAACTTGCATGGAGTTTCTGTATCCAAGTCGTAAATGTAAATTGAAAAGAGTAGTGATGCCTGATGCAGTTGACTCAGTAATTCCTTTCCCCCACTTTGACATTCCTCTAGCCTTCAGTTAATTTCTTATTCATTTCTGAGATTTACCCTAGCTGTCCAATATTTGGCCTTAACTAATAGCTTTTCATGTAAAACTTAATCAAATCTGTTTTGGAAGTGTATTGTGCCCTTGGGATTAGCACAATCCACTCAGGTTTGCATTCCCTCAGAGAAATCAAAGAGTTCATCGATGATATTTTGATTGCTATTTAGCAGGCACCTTTACTCATGATGATCAATTATGTTATTTTACATAGTATTGTGTAGACAACTGGATATGAAATGACCTGTGTTTTGTTTTGCAAGCATTTGCATCACATTAGTATGATTCACAATTTATTAGTACATCTCCAATGTCTGCTTACTCCTTCATTATAGCTGTAAATAGAGTATGCCTTTTCCCAAGTTTATATCAACTCTGGGATAAATACTATCTAACACCAAGATTTATTTGTTTTGACCCTTTCACCTTGTCTGGAAATTCATCTAATTTATGCTTAGTTTGTTGCCTCTTTTTAGTTAGGATTGCAGATCATTGATAACACTCTGTGAATATTTTGAGGAAGTAATTATTCAGAATATACATTGTTCATGTTCATCACAGTTCCAAGTCTTCACATCTTTAAATGTTCTCAATTTTTAACTTGATATTATAATATTGAAACCATTTTTACTGTTACCTCTTGCACTACAGCTATCCACATTTCTCAATCTTGCTTTGTTTTTCATCACTTGTTTGATGTGTACCTACATTATCCTGTACTGACCAGGAAGCCTATTTATTTTGTCCTTGCAAGATTTGTATACATAATCTATAAATCCCTTGGTATGCAAAAGTGTCAGTACATGCTGATGTAGTGTTCAAAAAAAAATGGGTCTGGCCATATTCCTGGTGTGCTCCATTCAGTTGGATCATGGCAACGATCTGTCTGTCATGGAGAGATTTTTGCAAAACATCACTCCTTTAACCACAAGTTGATCAGGCCTCTGTCCACATATAATGTTCCTTGTGGTGTTGCCAGATGGTTCCCTGAGTAAACTGCCATAGTCATTTGGCTGAATACCTCATTGTCTGAACAAGCGCCAAGGCATAACTTGGCTGATGGTGAGTGGGCCCTCTTCATCAGATCTTTGTATTCACCTTGAGTCTCATGTGCCCTCCATACTGCTCTCAAGGCATTATGGTGGAGATGATACTGATCCCACCACTTCTGGAATGTATCTTTGCAAAGATTTTTTGATGAAGTCTCTGGTCAATCTTCTGGTCACACTGAGAGAAGCTTTACTAGACCACCCATGTATGGAAGCAACTGCTTTTTTCAAAGCCTTTAAAAGTTACCAAAAATTGACATCAGGACTAAATGCACCATTTTGTAGAATATAGATATTTTGAAGAAATATAGAAAAACACTTATAACGAATAGAATTGCAGCAAGAATCAGAAGAAATAATTCAGTAACTAACCTGAAATAGTTGACAACCCTTTGTAATATTTCAGGTGATGGGTTTATGTCCTTCAGACTTTTTAATGTTGTGTTCACCTGTATTTGTTTGAGGAAGAGCATAATATAGAGCGGGGATGTTATGATGGCCACAAAGTGTCTGGAGGATCGTCACTAGATCTCCTAGTGGGTTTTCATGAAGCATTGAGTGGAGGCTTGCTCAATGGGAAGTAATCAGCTGGTGGGGTGGGTGGGATGAGGTGTGGTAAGAGATGGTGATGGGTGATGTGGGAGAGCTATTGAAATCCATTGCTTCAACTGGGACTAGTGTGCTGTAGGTCCCCGGGTATTGACTTGCACATTGTAAGGTAAGGATTTGGCTCTTTCTTGTGTTATCATTAAAATAGTTTGGTGATAAAGACTGGCATTGATGGAGTTATTACAGGAAAGTTACAAAATAGTAGTGCTAGTCTCAAGTGAGATGATTAACATTATGGTCTGTTTCTTAAGAAGATGGTGACTGGCATATTTTCCATTGCTTATGTATTTGGAGGTGTCATTTTGATTTTTAAAGAGGTTTTGTACCACCCAAGATCAGTGCTACTAAGTACAATTTTGCCCCCAGGATATCTAATGTGCATTCATTCCCTATTTTATACTGTCTGTTGCATATGGAGATACATCTGTGTATGCAATTATCTAATATTTTTCAACTGACTCAAAACTATTGAAGATAATGCATTAAGGTTTTTAACTTTTTGCTTTGTAAATATTTTATTACATGTTAGTCAGATATTTTGCTACTTTTTTTATTTTTCTGATTCTTTATAATTAGCTTGTATGCAAATAAAAATTACTTTAAATTTTAGTCTAGTTTTTAGCACATTTCAGATTAGAAAGGAGATTATGGTGAACACATTTAATTGGACATTGTGTGATATATTACAATGTGGTAAGGAGAGGGGAGAAGTACTACATATAAATAATGTTGATACCAAAATAAGGGCTATTTTGATGAAATTACACGTGCAATAACCCGTCAATAACCCGTCAACCCGTCAATCAATTGTACCAATTCAAGGATAAATAACCAATTGTAAGGCATTTAGGACGGTTGAGGATTTAACTTGAAAGTGGTCTGTATTATTTGAATTTGGAATCTAAATGGATTTTCTTCATAATAGGTTCCCTGAAATAACATAACATAAGATGGTTATTATGATTGATATGGTCTCTGTATTTGAAATCACAACATGTTTCTACATAACATTCTATCTATGACTAATAACCTCATTTCTTTGCAACTTCTGAACTTACCAGAAACAAGTCTTTGAGGGTATTTTGATCATAGTAGAAAATGTCATTACACTGAAATGCATCTGTTTCAGCAGGACAAAGGATAGGGTGTGACATGATACTTTTCTTCAGCCACAGCAGTAAAGAAAGCTAAACTTAAACAAACACGAATTCCAAGAATCATAAAATTGAGTGCAGGTTTGCGTGTATTTCACAAATGTTAAATTTGTTGTATTCCAATGGGGAGGTACCAACACCTGTTGCATGGAAACGGCAAATGCCACAATGTCTTTGTGTGATTTCAGCATGGACTGTGACCATTCAAGAGGAAGGCTCACTATCCCCTTTTAAAATATAAGTAGCGATCAGAAATAAATGCTGCCCATGGTAGCGATGCCCACATTCCAAGAACAATGTCTTAATGTCTGTTTTTCTGTCTTAGATCAGAAAATTTAAATCAATTGCCAAAGGGGTACAATGTCAAACTTTCCTAGCAGCAGAATACAGATTCACAAACTTCATGCAACCACAAAGCGATATGCTACTCAGGCATTACCTTGGTAGAAGTGCAGCACTATGGATCATCTGTCTGCCCAAAGGCGACATCTCAGAATTTTAACTACTTCGGATTCATCTGCATCATAATTATTTGTATGTTACATATTAAATGTAGTTCAAAGTAAATGTGTTTAATTTATTTTCATCATTGTGGCATTTGATAAGATTCCAGTGGGTATGTAAATGTCAAAAGGCTGATCTGGTCCTAGGAAGTTCTGTTGCAAATAGTACAGGATACTGCAAATGATTATGTTTTCTGCAAGTTGTTGGTTTGGGATTTCCTCTCCTTGAGTTTTCTCTCTGCTTCTGATATGTATTTGTTTCCAAAAAAGGTTGCATTGTCTTTCATTTGGTTGCATCAGGTGCAATGATGGTATGGGAGTTACTCCTTGGACCTGAGGTTGGTATCAAAACTCCTTCAGAGTGTCATTATAGCATTTCCTTTGACTGCCATGAGAATGCATCACAGATTCATCGGATGAAATCTTCTGGCTCTTTAAACCAATGGGACTTTCTGGTTTTGTTGATCATGCATTCCTGACGCACGTTTCCCAGTGGCGTGGGATAGAATCAATAAAAAATCCATTGACAACGGTGAGACGTAAAGATTCCCCGAAAGGCCCATGGCACGCTACCTTCTGCTGCCAAGAAAAATGCTACGGGGAGGCTGGAGAATCCCAGCGAAGATCTCCACAAAAGATTTGCTTTTGTGAGTGTCAGGCATTTTGGCTATGTGACCAGCCAAACTCAATTGTGACTGTCTCAATATACTGTGGATGTGTGACATGCCAGCTCAGGTAATCATCTCAATGTTTGGTATTTTGTCTTGTGCTCTGATCTTCAGAAACCCCTGAAGGCAGCTCAAGAGAAAGTGGCTAGTGTACAGCCCAAGTCTCTCATGTGGAGTAGAGTGGGCAGGATTATTGCTCAGTAGGCTTTCGATTTGGTAGATAAGCTAACTCCTCTTCATTTTGAGACCGACGTTTGAAGTCTACCACTGGTTATATTCATTTTGGCAATTCTTGCATGTGGCTTGCCATTAATATACACAACTTGTGAGAGTGCGCAGCCAGGATAAGAAAACTTATCCATAGCCGACAGGTTCTGGTCATGGCTTGAAGCCTTGGGTTTGAGAAAGGGCTTTGCTGGAGTAAGCAAGTATATTAGTTTACTTTTCTTTGCAATGACTCTAAGGCCAAAGTTGTTGCATGCATTGGAGAAAAAGTTCATTTTACATTGCATGGCCAATTTTGGCAGCTGGTGGACAGTCAGCAGCAAACATGAAATTACGAAGTAAGCCCTTAGTCTTTGCCCAAAGTTAAGCTTCCTGTCCATGCAATATCTGATTTTGATGCTATGATTGCTGCAAAGTTGCTGGATTGTACAGGAGTAAAGAATACAATTTGAATAGCACACTAAAAGATCTTGAGCAGCTCTTACATGTCGCGTGCTTGTAACCATACAGGTGAAAACACCAGCGCTACCAACATGTCACTTACTGTTTACAGGTCATGGCAATATATACCTGAATGCACATTCTATATTTTCCCTATTTTAGTTGGGACAATCCATACTCGCATGCAAAGAACAATGTTGAATGCAATAACAAAACATTTAAATTACATAACAATGTGAGCTAGGATAACAAACCTGGCACAAAGCCCAAGCATGCTCCTTCTCCACCCCTCACCCCCTTTTCTTAAAAAAGTACATTGTTAAGACCCAGGTGAGAAACTCTAAGATGTTTTGTGAAGTTAGCCTGGAGCCTAAGTTTTTCATTTGAGTTTGGCATGGATGAACATAAGGGCTTCACTCCAGATATGATTCAAGTGACTCAGCAATAAGTTTCATTAAGCAAAGTTTATTTAAGAACACTGTTAAAAATAATGAAAGGATTTAGCATAACTTTTATCAATTATAAGATTCAAACATGATACAGTATAAACCTTAACAGCTATCATAGCTATCTATGATGTTCCAAGTTAAATATCTCACAGACATAAACCCCCTCCTAGACTTGGCACAAAAAGCAAAGGTGCTCATGTGATGCCGGATTTTTCAGCTTTCTAACACTACTGTGAAGTGGTCCTTTCAATGTTAGATTAAAATTCTAAGGCTTCTCTGGAACTTTTGGAGAGAGACAGAGAGAGAGAGAGAGAGAGAGACCAAGACATTGCTTTCTGTCTCAAGTCCAAATAGCATCTGAGGAAAATGAAACCAAAACCTTGGATTTTTCTGTGGAAAAAGACTGTCCCCAGGCATCACCTGACCAGTCAATCATCCCAAATAAAGCTCCACTCAGCAATTCCCAAAGAATCATAAAATCATTTAATCTGCCTTAGCCAGATTAAAAATAAACATGATGTCTGTTATGTTGCTTTAATAACAATTAGAGGGCACTGGTTAGAGACAAAATGGTGCCAATAAAATACTTGGACCTGTTTGAAAAACCTTCAGACAAATATGATTAAAATATATTTCTTAAAGGCACAGTATCATCACATCTGACTTAACATATAGGCCTTGAACTTGAGGTTTTGTCTGCCAAGCCATCCGGGAATGTAATTATACCAGTTAGCTGTGCCTGGGATGCTCCAGAGTTTTGTTGACTGGCATGCCTGGAGTATGCACAGTGGCTTCAGGGTTTGCTGCAATGGTAGAAGGAGGGAACTCCATCTTCTGGTGAAAGAGACACAGGTTGTGGACTCAATGTGTCAACTTCAGTGGCAGTTGGCACTGGTGGTTCAGGTACCTGTAATAGATGATGTCAGTTCCTGATATGTAGGGCACCATCTGAAGTGACCACGTAATTATTTGATTGGGGAGCATGGCTATGGATGACTGCCAATTTGTCACAGCTATGTGTGGTTTGCATTCTGACCATCTGGCTCAGCTCCAGAGTACAGAGTCTGAGGACATTATGGCTATATGCTTTCCCTCTTTGTCACCATTTCATGAGGTGTTCCCCTTATGTTTGTTTCCGCTTTGGGTTGCAATAGGGCTTTGGCTCATGGTTCTAGTGCTTCTGGAGAATATTCTCTGTACTGATGAGGACAGACCCTCTCTTGGCAGATTACACAGAGTAAATAGTGCACTGTAGAAAACTATGTTACCACTGAGGCATTTTTCAAAGAAGTGCTTTGCTGAATGCATGTTTCACTAAACCTGCATGTGGGGTTAGGGGCTACTTGTAATATGTTCAAAGTCTCATCTGTGTGCAAAGTCCTTAAATTCCTTGGAGACAAGCTCCTACGCATTGTTTTTCATTGATCTTTATGCAATGCCATGCAAAGTGTCTCTTCAGCTATCCAATTACTCTGGTTCTCTTCATGTTTGGTAAGTACTCAACTTCAAGCCACCTGAGAAAAAATCAACAAGAATCAGATGTTGTCTCGCATTTCACTCATATATATCTGCAATGAGTGACAATGGAAGATCTGGGACATCTTGGAGTATACTGGTTCTTCGTTTTGGTGACATTTGAGCATGTTGCATCTGGACATTTCCCTCTCATTGTTCCCATACATTGAGGGACAATACATGGCTTCTTTTGCCCCATATTTTGTCACTTCCAAACCCTCAGGGTTCTTGATGGTGTTGTAGTACTTCTGCAGAGAGCTGGAGATGATGAACCCCTGGCCAGGCAGTATCAGTCTTTCCTGCCTGGTTAAATCAATATATAAAAATTCATTGAGGAAGCTCTCTTGGTAACATGAACCATGCTTTCATGATGAATTCACAGATTTGCCTGCATGTGTGAACGGCTTGTAGGATAGCTTTGAGTTCCTTAATTCTGGGGGATGACAGCACTTGAATCTTCGTAGTATCAATCTTCTCCACATGATCTGCATCTTTAGTGGTGAGTAGGTAAGCCCTAGAGAAGGCACTGGTGAGGTATAATTCCCTATCACATTTGTAGATCACAGTGATCACTGGAACTGGAGTATCAACTGCCACCCAGTCTTGTCATTTGATCCAAGTCATTGGCTACCTTTTGTTTCATGGCAAGGAATATACTTCATGGAGTACAAACAGCGGGCTTAACTGTGTGATCCAGCCTCATGTGATATATAATGGGCAACTCCCAATCATATCATAGTTGAATAGGTCTTTGTACTGTAGCATCTCTGCAGCTTAGTGCTGTAGAATGTGTACATACAGCTCAAGGTGGATTAATCCCAGTACAAAGCTGTCCTGGTAACCCAGCAGTAGTTTGACATCCTGATCGATGATGTGGAACTGGAACTTGCCCTGAGGATGTCTATGCTTATCATGCATCTGATTTGTCTGCCATTTGCTAAGAGATTTATTTTGTTGGTGGAATATAGTGCAACACTGGACTTGATTTCCTGCAGAAGCAGCTTTGATAATACATTGCATTTTCATTCTGTGTCAATTTTGACTTTAAGTCTGGCATTGCCAAGAGCAATGTTTAACATTGTGTATCATAGAATCATAGAATCAAAGAATCTCTACAGTACAGAAGGAGGCCATTTGGCTTATCTAGTCTATACTACCATAATTCTCCTCTGGCTCTATTCTCGTAACCCCACTCATTTTGTCTGCAAGTACCCCTGGCATTAGAGTCAATTTAGCATGGCCAATCAACCTAACCCGCACATCTTTGGACTGCAGGAGGAAACCGGAACACCCAGAGGAAACTCATGCAGACACAGGAGAAAGTGACACAACACTGGAATTGAACCTGGGTCCCGGGCACTATAAAGCAGCAGTGCTAATCACTGTGCCACCCATATATATTTCACCTTTCCCTGTGATTTTTTTAAACATTCATTTATGGATTGTGAGTGTCGCTGGCTAGTACAACATTTATTGCTCATTCCTAGTTGTTCTTCTGAAGGTGGTGGTCAACTGCCTTCATGAACTGTTGTAGTCTCTGAGGTGTAGGTACACCAAAGTGCTCTAAGGGAGGAAGTTCTAAGATTTTGATCCAATGTCAGTGAAGGAATGTGGTATATTTCCAAGTAAAGATGGTGAGTGACTCGGAGGGGAGCCACCAGGTAGTGGTGTTCCAATTATCTATTTTTCTTGTCCTTCTAGATGATAGTGGTCGTGGGTTTGGAAGATGCTGCCTGAAGAACATTGGTGAGTTCTTGCAGTGTATCTTATAGACGGTATGCAAGGCTGCCACTGTTCTGGTGGAGGGACTGAATGTTTGTGGAAAGGGTAGCAATCAAATAGGTTGGTTTGTCCTGGATGGTGTCGAGCTTGCTGAGTGTTGTTGGCATTGCACTCATCTAAGCAAGTGGAGAGTGGTCCACTGCATTCCTGACTTGTGCCTTATAAATGGTGGGCAGGCTTTGCAGGGTCAGGAGGTGAGTTGCTCGCTACAGGATTCCTAGTCTTTGACTTGTTCTGGTAGCCACAGTATTTGTATGGCTAGTCCAGCTCAGTTTCATAGAATCATAGAACCTCTACAGTGCAGAAGGTAGTCTTTAAGCCCATCAGGTCTGCACGAACTCTCTGACAGGGTATTTTCCCTAGACCCTCTCCCCTGCCCTATCCATGTAACTCCACACATTTATGGCTAATCCATCTAACCTACACAGATAATCGTCAACCTCAGGAAGTGTAGTGGAGGAAATGCCCCTGTCAATATCAACGGTGATGAAGTGGAAATGTTTGAGATTTTCAAGTTTCTAGGTGCCAGATCACCAACAACTTGTCCTGATGCCTCCATGCTGACACTATAGTTAAGAAAGCCTACCAATGCCTTTGCTTTCTTAAGAGGCTAAGGAAATTTGGCATGTCCACAACATCTCTCACCAATTTTTACAGATGCACCATAGAAAGTATCCTTTCCATATGTAACGTAGCTTGGTATGGCTCCTATTCTGGCAAAGACTGCAAGAAACTACAAAGAATCGTGAATGTATTCAGTCATGCAAACTAGCCTCCCATCCATTGACTCTCTCTACACATCCCATTGTCTCAGAAAGGCAGCCAGCATAATCAAGGACCATAGTACCCTGGACATTCTCTCTTCAAACATCTTCTATTGGGAAAAAGATACTGAAGTCTCAGATCATATCGACTCATGAACAAGTTTTTCCCTATTGCCAAAAAACTTTTGAATGGACCTACCTCATTCTATACCCCAGCTATGATTCTGCACCCTCTTCTTTTGTCTGTATTGTTGTGCAAGAAACAATACTTTTCACTGAATCCCATTACATGTGATAATAATAAATGAAATCAAATTGAAACATCTTGGGACATGAAGGGGAAACTTAGCATGTCAAATCACTTAACCTGCATGCCTTTGTTCAATGGAACCCCCAAGACATTGAAAGTGAGAGATTCAGCAAAGATAATGTCATTGAATGTCAAAGATTAGAGCTTCTTTTGTTTGAGATGGTCATTTCTGTCACTTGTGTGGTGCAAATGTAACTTGCCATTTGTCAGCCCAAACCTGGACATTGTCCAAGTTTTGCTGCATTTGGACTGCTTCAGTATTTGTGGAAGGGTGCTGAACATTGTGCAATCATATACAAATATTCCACTCTTGACTTTCGAATGGAAGATCATTGATAAAGCTGCTGAAGATGTTTGGGCCTAGGACTCTACCTCTGATGAAATCTACACTTTGGCAATAGAATATCTCAAGGGATTGATGCAGCAGGACATAGATAGGCTGGTAGCTTGAGCAGATAGATGGCAGATGGAATTCAATCCTGATAAATGCAAGGTGATGCATTTTGAGAGAAAGAATGTAGGGGGGAAGTATATGATAAAGGGTAGACGTATTAAGAGTATAGAAATGCAGAGGGACCTGGGGGGTGCATCTAAACAAGTCTCTGAAAGTGACAGAGCAAGTGGAGAAGGTTGTGAAGAAAGCATATGGTATGCTAGCCTTTATTGGAAGGGGTATAGAGTACAAGAGCTGGCCTTTAATGTTGCAGTTGTATAAAATGTTGGTTAGATCTCATTTGGAATACTGCGTCCAGTTCTGGTTGCCTTACTACCGGAAGGACGTGGAGACCCTGGAGAGAGCGGGGGAGGTTTTCTAGGAAGCTGCCTTATATGGAAGGTCTGAGTTACGAGGAGAGGTTAGGCAAATTGGGACTGTTTTCCTTAAGAAGACGTAGACTTAGAGGAGATCTAATAGAGGTGTACAAGATTATGAGGGGTATAGATAGAGTAAACAAAGTTAAGCTTTTTCCTAGGATGGACTCGAATAGCACGAGGGGTCACAGGCTTAGGGTGAGGGGGTAAGGAATAATTTGGATGCTAGAGGGAGATTTTTCACACAGTGAGTGGTGGGGGTATGGAATACGCTTCCAAGTAAAGTGGTGGAGGCAGGTACTCTGGAGTTATTTAAGAAATACTCAGATGGGCACATGAACAGAATGGGAATGGAGGGCTATAAAAAACTGATTTAAAATAGGGATCATGAGCCTTGGGAGTCCCTGGGAAGTGTGTAAATAGGTGATGATATTGATGTACTTGTTTTTATCCTATAGGTGCATTGGTCTACCTTGTTGTCTAACAAGGGGCATACACGCGATGGGTCGTGAGAGGACTGCTCTTGGATTTTTTTTGAGAGTATCCTAGCGCTTCATGTCGTTGCTGTACGCTTGACCTGGACCATTTGATGGGCAACACGACAGCTCAGTGACTATCGCTGTGCTGTGCAGATACATGGATTTGGGCCTGTGTCTGTGGGAGTTTGCGCATTCTCCCCGTGCTTGCGGGGGTTTTCTCCGGGTGCTCCAGTTTCCTCCCACATCCCAAAGATGTGCTCTTAGGCTAATTGGCAAAACAAATTCTCCCTAAAGTGTCTCAAATTTGGTTTTTAATCCATAGATCTATAAACATAGACAGGGATCACAGGTAGAGGTGGGAACATCGGGGTGGCGGCGTGGGCTCATTGGGCTGAAGGGCCTGTTTCCCGTGCTGTTTTGTTCTTTGTTCTTTGATTTGATACTCTGATTGTTTGGATTTACTTCCAGCTTGTTCACATTTTTCATCTTCTGCACTTCAGAGGGATAGCCAGCTGTGATGTGACTTGTGGTGGCAAGTTGTGTCTTTGACATGCAACACTTGGCAAAATGATTCCATTTCCTGCAGTTATTTCAATGCTTATTAAACATGATGCATGTGCTTCTTGTTTGTGGGTGCTATCCACTGCCATTTGGGCAGAGTGTGTTCTGTACCTAGAAGGCTGCCATTTCTATCCTCAATTCCTTAGTGCTTCTCTTCAACTGCAGAAAGTAACAGCAGATTCTGATGTCAGGTATTTATCATGGAGCAACTTTTTGCACACAATGTTGTGTATTTTACATACCAAATGGTCTCTTATGAATTTATTAATGAGCATGTTGAGTTTGCACTTTTTTGCTGGAATTTTCAATTTTGGGCATTTCATTATATTGAGTTATTATTGAGTTTCTGGTTAGTGGTGTTAACATGTCTGTCCATGAAGACATATTTCACGGATTTTTTTGGTAGTATCTCAGGGCTGTCATGGTCTTCGTTTTCTCTTAAAGATCAAGGATTTAGATTTTTCAACTACCTCGAGCCTGCTAGATTCAACAGCGTATATATTTGTACTTCATTGATTTATTAGTGAGACTGGCTGGCAGTTCCTTTTTAGACTTAATCCAATTGTCAGAGATGTTCTCACAGAAGGTGAGTCGGCACATTTTACAATCACCATCATGGAAAGCATTGGAGTTCATAGTAAAGATCAACACGCTAAAGAAGACTGATGGAAGTATGCAGCTCTGTTCCACAAATGGTTAGGAATGGGTCAGAAAACTCATCATCCTGGATATGCACAAGCATTTATGGCTTTGTTGAGTCGCTGTGATGAATTTCTCAGAGGAGCCAAATTTCTCAATTATGTTCTATAAGCATTCATGTTTGATTGTGTCAAAGGCCTTGGTCAGGTTAACAAACATGCTCTAGAGTTCCATGTTTTGTTCTTGGCATTTTTCCTGCTGTCTAAACTGCAAGCATCATATCAATGGTTTCATGGCTTTTCTGAAACTTCACTGACTCTTTGGCAGCAGATCTTGGTCAAAACTTTGCACTAATTGGTTCAGAGAGATTGTGGCAAAGATTTTGCAGGCAATCTTGCAATGCAAGATTCTCTTGTGATTGTTCTGAGTTAAGTTGCTTCATGTACAGCAGGTGACTTGATCTGAGAGTATTTTCAATTCATATATTGAAGATAAGCATAATCATTTGAAGAATAGTAGTAAAGTGGAGTTAACAACAGAGGTCATCTGTTTTTTCTAGATCTTCTTATTGTTTATCTTGATATTTGACACATTTTGGGTTGTAGGAAAGATGAGTGCTCAATCAAAATGAATCTGGGTAGAATTTATAACATTATATCTCACAAATGTAACTACGGGTGGCAGTTTAGTTTATTAGCTAACACTCAAGGGACATCTAAATGTTTTGAGTTTGAAGTAAACAGGACTGTAACAAATAATTGTATTGTTAAATGGTGACAATGCCTCAGAGAGAGAGGGCTAATCTGTTTGGATAGAGAAGAAAAAACATTCATATTTCATGCTAATGAGGGTTTCATGATGAAGCTTGAATTTTCTGTGTTGCAGACACAGATCTATCCAGTACTGACACCCATTTAAATTGCATGTTAAAAGCTATGAACATTACCACTTAATGAGATAGTTATGCTGTCATTCTGTTTAAATGGTAATTTCAGAACAAGATATGGAAATTAATTTCAACATTTCCCATTCATATCAGAGGAAGAAGGAGATGAAAGAGGCGCACAAAGGAAATTAGCTGTACCCGTACCCCCTGTTATGCAGCATCAATTGCAAATATACCTGGGGTTGAATTCCACCGTATGAACTACTGTTAGCAAGCATCTTGACCAAGTTCCTCATCATTTCTGTAACTGAGTTAGGCCATAAGTCTCCAAGTCAGTTGCAAAGTTTATTTATTAGTCTCACAAGTGGGCTTACATTGTGGTAAAAATTTCCGACTTGTCTGTTTGGGTAAACTGAGGCAGAATTTAGCATAGCCAATGCATCTAACCAGAACATCTTTTGGACTGTGGGAGAAAACCGAAACACTCAGAGGAAACCATGCAGACACGGGGAGAACATGCAGACTCCTCACAGACAATGACCCAATCCAGGAATTAAATCCGGTGCTGTGAGTCAGCAGTGCTATCTACTATGCCCCCATACCATCCATACTAGCTTAATATTTACACTTATATCAAACACAATATCTACAAGCTGCATTGCAGTAACTCATCAAGGCTCCTTAAACAGCATCTGTAAACCCATGACAACTATCAGTTAGAAGGATAAAGGCAGCAGACATAGGAACACTACCAGCTGCATGCTCCACTCCTGGTCATTCACTATCCTGATTTGTAACTATATCGCTGTTCCTTCATTGTCATTGGCTCAAAATGCTGGAACTCCCTTCCTACTAACATGATACATAACCTGTAACACACAGACTGCAGCAGTTCAAGAAATTGGATCATGACCGCCTCAAGGGCAATTAGGAATGGGCAATATATGTTCAGCTAGCCAGCAACATCCACATATTGTGAAGTGATAAAATGTTTGTGACAAGGCCAATATTTGCTTCTTTTTTATATTTAAAATAACTGCATCATGATAGAGCTACCAAATGTCATGAAAATACAATAATTTCCAAGAAACAGAAAGTCATACATAACATTTTCCTACTTAGCCTGACCCTACGATTAAAATGAACCTATGAACGTATGAGCATATGAATTAAAAGCAGGAGAAGGCTATTCAGCCCTTGACCCTGCTCAGCCATTAAATAAGATCATGGCTGTTCTGATTGTAACCACACCCCTAAAATACTTGTCTATCCCAGATAGCTTTTTACCTCCTTGTTAGTCAAGAATCTATCCAGCTCTGCCTTAAAAATATACAAAGACATTGCTTCTACTGCCTTTTAGTCTGCATGCCTGAGTGTTGTGGCACTGACTCCTATATATTAGAAAAGTTCATGGTTAAGAGGGAGCTTGATATTTAGCCCTTGTTGTGATGAGATCAAAGGTAGTTGGTGACCAGTTTAGGTACTTGAATGTAGCTTCTTGCTGGTAGATCAGGAGGCCAGGGTTCCAGGCAAGCCTAAAGGCCGTCTGTGTCTGCCTGGAATAGGCCATTCTTTCACAGTGGCCTTTTGAGGGAGAGAGTTTCAGAGACTCATCACTTTCAGAGAAAAAAATTCTCCTTGTCTTGATTTTAAATGAGTAGCCCCTTAATTATAAATAGTGACCCCTAGTTCTGGATTTTCCCACAAGAGGAAACATCCTCTCCCATCCACCTTATTAAGGCCTTTATGGGTCATAAATATTTCAATTAAGTTACCTCTTACTTTCCTAAATTCCAGTGAATACCAAGCTTAACCTGTCTAACCTTTTGTCACGAAACAACCTGCCTATTCCAGGTATTAGTTGAGTAAACATTCTCTGAACTGCTTCTAACACATCCACAATTTTCCTTAGATAAGTAGACCAATACGAAATATAGCACTCCAAATGTGGTCGCACCGTGCCAAAATAATTAAAGCATAACCTCCTGACTTTTATAATCAATTCCTCTCACGAAGAACGATAACATTCTACGAGCTTTTCTAATTACTTTCTATACCTGCATGCTACCCTTTTGTGATTCCAGCATGAGGACACCCAGATCTCTGCAATCTGGAATTACCATTTAGGTAATAACTTTACTTTTTATTCTTCCTGCTAAAATGGACCATTTCACATTTTCCCACATCATAGCCCATTTGTTAGATTTTTGCCCATTCACTTTACCTCTCCATGTCCCTTTGTAACTTCCTTAAGTCCTCTTCATAATTTACTTTCCTACCTATCCTTTCACTGTCAGCTAACTTTGCAACTATACCTTCAGTTCTTTCATCCAATACAAACTGTAAAATCTTGAAGTCTCGGTATTGATCCCTGAGGCATACATTTGTTCATCCTGGCAACCAGAAAAAGACCCATTTATATTCACTTCAATAATCTAAATTATCTGAAAAGGGGTCTTTTTGCACCTTTGTACAGTTAAGTGACCAAAAATAGCATGCACAATTTTATTTCTGTGCAAGTGGATGGGTTTTGATTGAGTTAGAATCTCACCCATCACGATGTCCATTTTCTGGCTAATACTTACGTTGTTTTTGTTTTAAGATAATCATTTGCGCCATACTTGTTCTTATGTTCTTACGTACTTACTATAGGCAAAGATGTATAATGTGGATATGAAATATGGACACAAATAGGGCATTAAGTGAAAAGCATGAAAAATGAACGTAAGGGATTTCAACTACTTGACATCAATTGGACAGAATAGATTGACAAAGGATTAAACGAACATATGTCTTACAGTGTGTACTGGATTACTTTATAGTCCAATTTGTGAAATATCCAACAAGGGAAGATTCCATTAGAATCTAATAATGGGGAATGAACCAGAACAGGTATGCAAAGTAAAAGTAAGGGAACATTTAGGCAATAGTGACCATAATAAATATGCTTTTAGATGATGATAGAGAAGGACACAAGTATGACGAAAACTAAATTAATACTTCATTTCATTGATTTCCTAATGGAAGGAGTAAATATTAGCCGTTGTGTCTCAGTGGAGAATTCCTTAGGATTGAAATGGCTCTGCATTTCCTTGTGTCATGTTGAGTTGACTTGGCTACTGCTTTGTCTATAACTAAAAAGGTAAAGAAGTAATTGTTTCTATTCTTAATTCAGGCTGAAAGGGAAAATCTTGTTGCTTGCATTCTTTGGCCATCTAATTTTTATATTTGTTCATGAGATGTGGGCATTGCTGTTAAGCCAGCTTATATTTTCTATTCCTAGGTACCCTTGAAAGGTGGTTCTGAGCTGTCTTCTTGAATTGCAGTCCACATGATCTATTGAAAGGATATTTCATGATTTTTCCACAGGAACAATGAAGGGATTGACAGTTCCAGGTCAAGATGGTATGTTATTGAAGAGGGACTTGCAGGTCATAGCTTTCCCAGGCTTCTGCTGCCCTTTATTTTCTAAATGATAGAGGTTGCAAGTTTGGAAAGTGCTGTGGAAGGAGCCATGGTGTGTTGCTGTTGTACAACTTTTAGATAGTACATACTGCTGCTGCCATGCATTTATGGTGGAAGAAGTGAATGTTTAACATGACATAAAGACGGTGCCAATTAAACAGACTACTTTATCCTGGATTACAAAGCGTAGCCACAGAAATAGGCCAATGAGCCCAATCTGTCCATGCTGCTGTTTATACTCCTTTTGATCCACCTTTCAACCCCTGGTATCAGAGCCCACCCTGATCTGTTCCCCTAGTGTCAGAGCCCACCCTGATCTGTTCCCCTAGTAAGAACTCAGTAAGAATTTAGCAACACCAATTATTAATCCAACCTATTTATTTGATAGTAAAAAAGCGAGCTTTCAACACTCCCATGTCTTCATCAGGCAAGTGCAGTGTTCTGGTCTGCAATAGCACACATCAGCACAGACAGTCAGAGATTGCTGATTAGAATGCAAATCCTTACATCTAACCTGCTATTCAAGTGTTAAAGTGGCTAACAATGTGTGTGGAGGGAATCCTGAGCATTGGTTAGAGAATTGTGTATTTTCTCCAGACAGCACAGTAAGTGAGGTTTTTTGCTAACCCAGGCAAGTTACGGGGGTTACAGATAGTGTGTCATGAAGCCAAGATCCCTGTTAAGACCGTCCTCATGTGTGCGGAGCTTGGCTATCAGTCTCTGCTCAGCGACTCTGCGCTGGCGTGTATCACGAAAGCCCCCTTGAAGAACATTTACCCGCAGGTCGGAGGCCGAATGCCCATGACTGCTGACGTGTTCGCCCACAGGAAGGGAACTGTTTTGCCTGGTGATTGTTGAGCGATGCTCATTCATCCGCTGTCGTAGTGTCTGCATGGTCTCCCCAATGTACCATGCTTCGGACATCCTTTCTTGCAACGTATTAGGTAGACAACGTTGGCCGAGTTGCAAGAGTATGTACCGTGTACCTGGTGAATGGTATCCTCACGGTTGATGATGTCGTCCATGTCTATGATCTGGCATGTCTTGCAGAGGTTGCTGTGGCAGGGTTGTGTGGTATTGTGGTCACTGTTCTCCTGAAGGTCGGGTAGTTTGCTGCGAACAATGATCTGTTTGAGGTTGTGCGGTTGTCTGAAAGCAAGAAGTGGGGGGGTGGGGATGGCCCTAGCGAGATGTTCCCCTAGTGTCAGACCCTATCCTGATCTGTTCCCCTAATGTCAGAGCCCATCCTGATCTGTTCCCCTAATGTCAGAGCCCATCCTGATCTGTTCCCCTAATGTCAGAGCCCATCCTGATCTCTTCCCCTAGTGTCAGAGCCCATTCTGATCTGTTCCCCTAGTGTCAGAGCCCACCCTGATCTGTTCCCTAGTGAGAGCCACCTGATCTGTTCCCCTAATGTCAGAGCCCACCCTGATCTGTTCCCCTAGTGTCAGACCCTATCCTGATCTGTTCCCCTAATGTCAGAGCCCATCCTGATCTGTTCCCCTAGTGTCAGAGCCCATCCTGATCTGTTCCCCTAATGTCAGAGCCCATCCTGATCTGTTCCCCTAATGTCAGAGCCCATCCTGATCTCTTCCCCTAGTGTCAGAGCCCATTCTGATCTGTTCCCCTAGTGTCAGAGCCCACCCTGATCTGTTCCCCTAGTGTCAGACCCTATCCTGATCTGTTCCCCTAATGTCAGAGCCCATCCTGATCTGTTCCCCTAGTGTCAGAGCCCATCCTGATCTGTTCCCCTAATGTCAGAGCCCATCCTGATCTGTTCCCCTAATGTCAGAGCCCATCCTGATCTCTTCCCCTAGTGTCAGAGCCCATTCTGATCTGTTCCCCTAATGTCAGAGCCCACCCTGATCTGCTTCCCTAGTGCAAGAGCACACCCTGATCTGTTCCCCTAATGTCAGAGCCCACCCTGATCTGTTCCCCTAGTGTCAGACCCTATCCTGATCTGTTCCCCTAATGTCAGAGCCCATCCTGATCTGTTCCCCTAATGTCAGAGCCCATCCTGATCTGTTCCCCTAATGTCAGAGCCCATCCTGATCTGTTCCCCTAGTGTCAGAGCCATCCTGATCTGTTCCCTAGTGTCAGAGCCCACCCTGATCTGTTCCCTAGTGCACCCGATCTTTCCCTAATGTCAGAGCCCACCTGATCTGTTCCTGTGTCAGACCCCCGACTGTTCCCTATGTCAGAGCCCACCTGATCTGTTCCCCTAGTGTCAGAGCCCATCCTGATCTGTTCCCCTAGTGTCAGAGCCCATCCTGATCTGTTCCCCTAGTGTCAGAGCCCATCCTGATCTGTTCCCCTAATGTCAGAGCCCATCCTGATGTGTCCCCCTAATGTCAGAGCCCATCCTGATCTCTTCCCTTAGTGTCAGAGCCCATCCTGATCTCTTCCCCTAGTGTCAGAGCCCATTCTGATCTGTTCCCCTAATGTCAGAGCCCACCCTGATCTGCTTCCCTAGTGCAAGAGCACACCCTGATCTGTTCCCCTAATGTCAGAGCCCACCCTGATCTGCTTCCCTCGTGCAAGAGCACACCCTGATCTGTTCCCCTAATGTCAGAGCCCACCCTGATCTCTTCCCCTAATGTCAGGGCCCACCCTGATCAGTTCCCCTAGTGCCAGAGTCCACCCTGATCTGATCTGCACCACAGAGATTGGTGTGCCCTTAAAAATCAGCATCGGTCTGCAGAGAGCTAAAATCACCTCCCTAAAGTCTGCCCACATGTTTCAGCAAACTTATTCCCAACGTTACAAGGTAGTAGAGATAACATGAAATCTGAGTGCTCTCCATTGGATTGGGTGGCTTGGAGTACCAAACAGGACCATATGACAGCACTTCCTGTGCCTCCTTTCTGCGAGCTGCATCCTTCACAACTCCCATCAGCAAATCTGGCACTTTTTTTGCCAGATATGTTTGTTTCCACAGTAGGCTTTTTTTGTTTTGGGCATTGTGGTCTCCTCTAAACTGGCTGCAACAACCCTATAAATCATTGCAGCACAATTTACTGCACAACCTCCCAGAAGCTGCCATCAGCATAAGTAGGAGTTGTCTGACCTACATAACTAAGGCTAAAAGTGAAAATTCATCCAGGTATAGCTCAGGCATAAAAAAGTGACTTGATACCAGCACAGAAAAAAAAAAGTTTGTATTTAAGTAGCACCTTTGACAATCTTAGGATTGTCAAAGTGATTTACAGACAATTAAGTTCTTCTTAAAATGATTGCAATGCAGGAACATCTATCTTTGAATTTCCTTTACCATTTATATATATATATATACGCTTATATATTTTATTTGTACATGAAGCTTAATCTCAATACGATACTACATATGTGATCTTGACACAACCTAGGGTTATCAGCAAAGAGATCAAACTATTTTCATCTTTTTGGATCTGTGATGTATGATTATTATTCCGCACACTGAAATGTAATATTTTGCCTTTGGGAAAAGCGATTTGCATATGTCACAAATTGATGCAGAATGAAATAGAAAAATGAAGAAGATGAATTCTTACAGCGGCTTAAATTATTAAAGGTACCAGTCAAATTAAAGAGGCCATTATGCATAAAGGCAGAACTCATTATTGTCATTAATCATCATTACAATGTTATCCATCAGCAAGGATGGTGTTTAGCAATCTCCAGTCAGGGTTACTGCACAATAAGGCTGTTTATCTTTATTGCTGAAGCAAAGGCGGGCCAGTATTTCCAATGAAAACTTGCTTATATCTGTCTGCACTGATGAACAGGTCGCAAACCACAGCTAATTATAACATATTTTGTAAAGCTGCCAAGTTGAAAGAACTTTCACCAAAAGTAATACAATGCCATGTAATTGCCATTTTGCAAATTCATCTTACCTATTTCTGAACAGTTTATGAGGCAGTAATTTCTTACCCTCACCTCTCACTCTTTTCTGAAGGCATTGAATCCTATTCCGTTCTGTTTCTATATATGCCTCTCCTAGCGTGGTATTCATTGTTACTCAACAGTGAGTGTGGACAGGGTACTTGATCATGAAGACTTCATCACAGCCGATTCTGAACCTGTAATTCCCTGATATTCACAGTCATTACTGTCACCAGGGACCACTGCGACAGCAATTCACAGCAGGAGCGTTAGCCAATTTTATTGTCCTTATCCAGGGTAGGTGAGCCTGTAACATTGCCTGAGCATTGACCTGGGTAATATCTGTTAATGTGACATAGATCAGTTATCCAACCTGAGACTACTTTCCCCTCCTGCTCTATGTGGCTCTGCCACCTATTCTAGAACTAAGAGCCAATGTTTCAAAATAAGGGGTCCCCATTTAGGACAGATTTGAGGAAACGTTTTTTTCTCTCAGGGAATTCTCTTCTTCAAAGGTTGGTTGAGGCAGAATCCTTGGACATCATTAAAGCAGTCGTAGATGGATTCTTGATAAGCAAGGGGGTTATCGCGGGATATGCAGTAATGCGCACTTGAGGCTACAATCAGATTAGTCATGATTGTATTGCATGGCAGAGTTGACTCAAGAATCTGAGTGGTTGCAGCCACCACAGAAAGGAAGGAGGACCCGGGGAAGACTGCTCCCTGTTTCTGTTGCACTTATCTGGAGGCCCTGCTGTTGGAACTGAGGAGCGATAATGAAGTGAAAGCTCTCATGATCGGAGGAAGAACATGACTTCTCCAATCAAATAGGCACGGAAGTGGCTGAAGATGTCAGCAGCATATTTGTGGGTCCTCTCTTGAAACTGGAGATAATACATCAAGAGGAGCCTATTCATGCTGGAAAGCCAGCTATTGAATTCTATAGACACCATTGTGCAGGTGCCCCAATCTCCAAGTGCACTGTGTACAGGTGTACCTCAAGAGAGCAGTAAAGGTGTGTGGCATAACAATATCAGATGTCAAACCCCATACTTTGATTTTCTCTAGATTTGCTTTGTTAACCTTGTTCTGAGAAGTCTTTTGTTTTGTCAGTTCAGTTGGAGCATTTCTGCCCATTGCAGCCTCCAGTGGACCAAACAGCACCAATTGTATTTCAGCAGATGGGGACTGAATACTCCACTGGAGACACCTCTTCTGAGGAAGAAGAGAACAGCCGAAGGGAATGGAGCCAAGTGCCCTGTAGACAGCTTCACAGAGAGAGACTTGTGGGAGAAGAGGTGAAGGCATTCCGGATGCAGGGCCAGCATGGACAGGGCAGACAGCACTGCAGAAGACACCATTATCCTGCTACCATAGAGAACAGGTAGTGGTCCTACCATCTCAATAGAATCATAGAATCATAGAAACCTACAATGCAGAAAGAGGTCCTTCGGCCCATCGAGTCTGTACCGAACACAATCCCACCCAGGCCCTACCCCCATATCTCTACATATTATACCCACTAATCCCTCTAACCTACGCATCCCTGGACACTAAGGGGCAATTTTTTAGCATGGCCAATCAACCTAACCCCACATAACTTTGGACTGTGTGAGGAAACCAGAGTACCCAGAGGAAACCCACACAGACATGAGGAGAACGTGCAGTGACCCTAGCCAGGAGTCAAACCCAGGAACCTGGAGCTCTGAAGCAGCAGTGCTAATCACTGTGCTACCATGCTGGCCAATATGTCCGAGGTTCAGTGCCACAGGAGGTTCCATCTCTGTAGGCATAGCCTAACATCACTGTGTCACATGATTGGGCCAAAGATCGCTTCCAGCCATGTGCACAGGCACCCAATGCCAGTGGCTCGGAAGATTCACAGTTTCTCTCAATTTTTACTCATCTAGATCATTCCACAGGTCCATGAGAGATCAATATGGAGTGCCCCAAACAGCTGTTCATAGTAACATCAAGTTTGCCACTGACATATTGTTCAGATGGGTCACATGTTCATTCATTATCAGACAAAGCAAGCAGCTAGGCTGAGCAGGATGTTTCTGGGCCTGCCGATAGTATGTGCAAAATTCAGGCCCAAGGATGTTTAGAACAGGGTCTAAATTGAAAAATCTTTTACATTCAGTAAAACGTCCATTAGTCTGCTCACTACAAGATCTAGTGACATGTAAACAGCTGCTGCATGTTACAAAATGGTAACTTAACAGGCATATAATTGGAGAACTGTAATATAGTGTGCCCTTTTCAAAACTGAAACACGGAATACAAATCTACAAATGAACTGAAAATAACACATCTAAAATGTAAGAACATAAGAACATGAGAAATAGGAGCAGGAGTAGGCCATCTAGCCCTTTGAGCCTGCCCCGCCATTCAATAAGATCATGGCTGATCTGAAGTGGATCAGTTCCATTTTCCCGCTTTCTCCCTATAACCCTTAATTCCCTTGTCTGTGTTATTTCATTCCATATAAAAATGCCGAAATAAAATCACATGGATAATTACAGTTAACAGGTTAGAGTCTGCAATTTTGATACAGGCATAAATTCTGGAACCATTCCATGACAGTTTAATAAAATGACACAGAAATCATAGGTTCTAGAACATGAGATGGATGGGCTGAAAGGCGTTCCCTGCCTCCAATGATCTTTGTAAATCTATATTAAATGATATATATTTTTTATAAATGGAAGCTCCTCACAATTTAATAATTTTGTGGTGATCATTGATTTTCTCATTTAACATGTAAGCCCAATAATATGGGCAAAATATCCCAGAATTTTCACCATTTGTGGAAATTCATCAATGTATTCAACTATTTTCATCTGTGAATAAAATAAGTTTTCCTTGTTTTCACATAATATAAATTTAACTTCCTTATAAAGCAAACTCACGCATTGATTTTGTGAAATTACTTCATACAACTTGAGATAAATTCAGACCTTTCAATAATACTTATCACTTAAAACTGTATGTTAAAACATAGTTGCAATAATCATAAAGTAGTGATGAAGTTTAGACATGTATCACTGCAAAGTACGTGATATCATGTTAATTTCATATTATGTTCTAAACGCCCATCTTGAAGTTCAGGCTTTTTAAGAAAAAGAATGATTTTATTTCTGCCAAGATCAGTTTTTTCTTTCACAAATGCATATTCTAGGGTGCAAACGATAAACAGCTAAATTAAATATAGCACTGGTCTTTCTTTGCCTTTTATAACATTAGTCATTAGACCCTTACCATATCCCATGCTTTGTGGAGGATAATTAATTATTTTGAATAAGGGTGATGGGATAAGCATAAAGCAGATAGTTCAATGCTAAAGGGAGAGAATGAACTTTCTGAGCAATATCTCATTTTTCCATAGGAATGTACTTTTATACAGTAATAACTTTGTTTATTACATACTTTAATTAGAGAGTAATTACAGTAAAATCAGAACAGATCAACATTTAGGGATAGCTGATCTATGATGGCACTCCCACTTGAAATATTTACCTATCTTTCTCTATCATGTGCAGATTAACCTCTTCATTTTCTGCACCTTCTGTGTCTATTTCAGCTGAAACATTTCATATGTTTTTCTTACAGATGGAAGAAGAAAATCTGGTTCATTAAAGCTGTTTAGGGAAGGAAATCTGTTGATCTTACCTGGTCTAGCCTATGTGTCATTCCAGATCCACAGCAATGTGGTTCACTTTTAAATGCTCTCAGGGATGGACAATAAATACTGGCCCAGCTAGTGACATCCACATCCCATGAATGAACATATAAAAAAAAATCTTATTGAAATGCCTCCCAAATATTTTGAGCAGAATAATTATTGTGGTGAGTATGTGGCAGGTATTTGGTGCAGTTACAATTCCACAGCCAACAATGCATCCCTTTATTGTGGAGTCCACTAGGTGTAGACAAAAGTCATAGGTAGCCCATCTGAAACTTGCTTTTTAATTCTAGATTTTTAATAATGAATTGCATTTAAATTTCTGTCTCTGCTACAGTGGAATATAAACTCATTTCTCCGGATCATTGATCATAGAATCACAGAAACATAGAATCTCATCCAGGCCCTATCCCTGTAACCTCACATATTTACCCCACTAATCTCCTGATACTAAAAGGTAATTTAACATGGCCAATCATCTAACCTGCACATCTTTGGACTGTGGGAGGAAGCTGGAGCACACGGAGGAAAACCACACAGACACAGAGAGAACGTGCAAACTCCATACAGATAGTGACTCGAGGCCAGAATTGAATCTGGATCCAGGCTTCAAGATTACAAGGTCTTATGTTCCCGTGGTTAGCTTGCGCCTTTGCTTGCATAGCATACCTCAGAATCTATTTGCTGTGCCAGCCTATATCTTTTATTCCAAACCTAAGGCTAGTCTTCAACCAATGCACTTCTGACACAGAAGTAAATGGCTGAAATTTGTGGAAGTAGTCGAAGTCTATCACTGGAGCTTAAGTCAGGAGGTAGCAGAACCTAGGGAAACATATTGCCAGTAGCAACGATTTAGGTGGCCACATCTGGGGCTGCTGTTCAGTTAAGGACAGTAAGCTACCGAGTTAAAGTCCAGTGAGGCAGCACGGTAGCACACTGGTTAGCACTGCTGCCTCACAGTGCCAGCCACCTGGGTTCGATTTGCAGCTTGGGTCAGTGTCTGTATGGAATCTGCACGTTCCCCCTGTGTCTGCATTGATTGCTCCGGGTGCTCCGGTATCCTTCCACAATCCGAGAAATGCTGGTTAGGTGGATTGACTGTGCTAAATTCTCCATCAGTGTACCCAAACAGGTGCCGCAGTGTGGCACCTAGGGGGTTTTAACAATAACTTCATTGCAGTATTAATGTAAGCCTACTTGTGACTAAGAAATAAATTTAAACTTAAACTTTAAGGGACTGACAACAGCATTGGGAGTGACATTCATTGCTGAAGTTAAAGGATAGTGATGATGGTGCAAATTCTTTGCAGATAAACAACATGAGAAGATCTGCCTTTGTACCATTTGGCATGATTACTAGTGAGTGAAGTAGTAGATCTACTGGCTCTTGAGCAGTTGGGAAACAGCAATTCCTGGTTTGGAGAAGCTCTAGAAAAACAGCTGTCATCTATCGTCAGCTGTATTGTGACTGCTTGTTTCAAGTCGCTTCATGGGTTTGTGTGCGTTTGTCATCTCTGGCAGTAGTTCCTGCTCTTAAACTCATTGGTCAACATCAGCAATGGAGAGCTGTCTTTTCAGCTGGTCCTTGAAGGCACACTTGGTCTTGCTTACTCTTGAATAGTTCATCGTAGAGCGCTGTGTCTGCCATTCTGGAATCCTCTATCCATGATACATGTCCTGCCCAGGTAATTGATATTGTAAGAGAATGCATTCAATGCTGGGCAGTTGGCTCTTTTGAAGACTTCATTGTTTGTGATGTAGTTTTGCCAACTGATGTGCATGTTGGATTGAAGATAACATTGAGAGGAGCTGTCCAGCTATCACAGTTATTTTCTGTACAGAATCTCATGATCGTGAACCATACGAGAATTTGGTGATGACATTATACTTGAATTTTGGAAGAGATGCATGAATGGTTTCAACAGGCATACTTTGAGAGGCAGTTAAAAATGTGGTTGGCCTTGGACAGTCAGTTGTCAGTGTCCTTCTTGACAGTGGCATCAATTGAGATACTACCATCTAGATAGCTAAATTGTTCTACCACATTGAACTTATTACTATCAATGCAGTGGATTGCAAATTCCCCAGGGCTCTGGTTGATACAGCATTTCTCTTTCCTTTTGGCTAATAGTAAGATCAATGACAGTTGCAGCCTTAGAGAAAATATTTACAAGGGCTGCATTGCCTCTGCCATGAGTATCAGAAGGTCACAACCACCAGCAAACAGAAGCTACACAACAAGCTTTCTTTGGTTTTGTTATGTGCCAGTAGTTGTCACAGGTTGAAGAGAACTGCCATCTGTTTGCTGGCAGATAAATGTGCTTGCTTTCAAACCTGCCTTTGCCTCTTGAAAAATTAGAGAAAAGGGTCAATGTTACTTAAGTCCATTAGAGAGGCAAGCCTTGACCTGACCAATCTGATGTTGTTGTTGGTGATGGAGAATGGGAGGAATTAGCTATGGAGGACATTCCCAATAAGATAGTATCATTCAAATTCTATTCCTGCTAACTACATTGAACACCTTGGTGAGATCTACAAAAATAGCAAACGGGTCCATGCTCTGTTCTCTAAATTTCTAGTGGATTTGTCAGTACAATGTCTATAGATCCCCTATTGGGTCTGGATCCACATTCACTTTGTGGAACTTTCTTCAACTATTGTAGAATCTATTTAGAATCACAGGGCCCAATTTTGCCATCAGGTTGCACTTGTTTTTGGGCGCAAAAACTTCGTTAAATTGGGCGTGAGGTGAGTAGAAGGCTCTCTGGTGGGGAGGACGGAGGCAGGCCAGATCGCTCTCTGATGGGGGAGAAGGAGGTGGGGCAGATCATTCTCTGGTGGGGGGAGAGAGGTGGGTCAAATGGCTTTCTGGTGGGGGTAGTGTCGGTGTGGCTAGGGGCAGGAGGGTCCGCTGCTACTTTCTGTGTGATCATATAGGGGGGAAGGGAAGCAGGGGGCTGTGGTCAATCTGGTTAGTGGAGGGATGGGAAGAATAAGGGAGACAGTAATGTTGTGGGGATGGGGCAATGTCTGTGGGGGCTATGGGGAGGCATTATCCAGCCTGAGTGACAGGAGAGCGTTTTTCTATTTTTTTACTGCACATTTGAAGGCTCTGATCAGAGCTGCAAGTTTTTGGTCACTATGAGCCCTGCCCACAGATTTCTACCCTTCAGAATCGCTGATGTTTTTGCAGGCAGAATGTGTATTAGAATCGGTCTAAAAGTTGAATCTGAAACACACCTAGTTTCAAGCCCACTCAGCACTTAGAATTAAAATGTAATATAGGCCCATTGTACAAAGAACAAAGAACAAAGAACAAAGAGCAACACAGCATGGGAAACAGGCCCTTCGGCCCAACGAGCCCGCGCCGCCGTCCTAGATTGTCTCCAAGATTCTCCTGCAATTATTACAGTCAAGTGAGGAAGGGTAAAATTTGACTTCTCTAAGCTTACAACTCCAGATCTGGCTATAACAGTGTTCAGTTGTGAATGTGGCAGGGATGTACCTTGCCAACGCTGCAGCATTTCCATTGTGTATGCTTTCAGATTCTAAACAATTAGCCAGGCAGCTAAATGTGGCAGAATTCAAAACTCAGGATTATCAGGCAATCTCTAATAATTCCCATCAAGAATTCAAGAGAAATCTTGGCCAGGAATTTGCAGCCTCTATCGCCGTCTGAGATATTACAGTCCTGTTGAACTGAATTAAGATGTAAATGGCTTGTTGCATCGCTGGGCAGCAGACACACTTTCGCAGAGCTGCTAGATCCTGACACTTGGTACCCAGACAGTGTTGAGAATGTGGAAGTTGCTGATGATGCATTTAAGGGGGAACAAAATAGGTATGTATGGGAGAAAGGGTTAGAAATTTATGTTGGTAAGCTGCGATAAATTAGGGTAAGAGGAAGCCTGCATGTAGGATATCATAGATCAGTTGGGCTG
Organism: Sphyrna mokarran; assembly: GCA_024679065.1. Classification (NCBI taxonomy): domain Eukaryota; kingdom Metazoa; phylum Chordata; class Chondrichthyes; order Carcharhiniformes; family Carcharhinidae; genus Sphyrna; species Sphyrna mokarran. The sequence goes on along the minus strand of JAGIQG010000008.1, from coordinate 76,989,607 downwards.
AATGGCCTGTTTCTGTGCTGTAAATTCTATGATTAGTGTTCCATAAACCTGACTTCCTGTTGTGCTGAATGCTGCTTATACATTATTTTCACATTTGCATCAACATGAAGAGCCTGGGGATTCTGAGTGAGAGTAGACTAATTAGTGGAATTGGAATTAGTGTATACGTGGGAGTTAGGAGGTAGTATGGTGAGACAGCGCACAAAGTGTAATTATGAGGAAAAATCAACCTCAGGCTCAGGATACTAGAGGTTATAGAGAACAATGGTACTGATTTATCCCGGCTGGGGACATGCAATATCATGGACAATGGTATCAAAGTGCCATAAACCATGGAAAACTGAGAGTCAACCAGTGGCTCTTAAGGATGGGTGAGCACAAAGTTACAAGCAGGTTTTGTAAGCAGCAGTTCCAGACAGGTGGTGCAAGCAGTTGTTACGGACAGGTGTTGCAAGCAGGTGTTATAGCCAGGTGTGATGGAAATTGTCTGATGGTAATAAAACGTTAGAAAAATCTGTAGGAATTGACTATGATGCTGACAGGAAGTAAATGCTACATGCCAGACTTATATTAATATTTAGATATTATACAGGTTACTGCACTTATGAGAAACCAGACTTACTGGATAAGTAAATGCCATCTAGTGGTAATGGGAATAAAAAAATACAAAAAGGCAACACAATTGATTTCCAATACAGTACAGAAATTACAAAACAAGACTGTCAGAATACAACAAGTACCCTGAATGAGATTTGAATCTCAGGGAACCAAGAGAAAGTTCACAGGACATTTATTTTTGTTCAGCCATCTAACATGTGCCAGGGAATTTTCACAGTAACTTCATTGCAGTGTTAATGTAAGTCTACTTGTGACGTTAATAAATAAACTAAACTAAAACTACATTAATGTGCAGAGATAATTAACATATCTATCAATCAAGCTACTGGGGAATCTATACCTGTGGAATTTTTCTTTTCGCAATATAAATGAATATTGAGATAGAATTACAAGCAAAAGGTTTGGACTCATGCTGACGGAATCATGGTTCAGTTATCAAGGATACACTGCATAATGCTGGAGTTTAGTCAGCTAAAACTGGGCAGCCTACCAATACAAAGCATTGTCTGGCTCCTTAAATGCTTCTCCCACTCCAAGTTATTCTTAGTTATACTGTAGTGAAAGATTATCTGGAACTGAGAGAGAAGAATCCCAACCCTCAGTGACAGAGTCAATGTTTCAGCATTCATTAATCACCCAATTTGGTCGATTTACTATTAACAGTGTCTTGGACTAGTGTGTATCCCTGTGGTTCAGGTATCAGGTCTCCGAGTTTTCACACTACAGTATTTTAGTTCCAAAATTCAACCACTGCATTGTCTTAGGGCCACTTTGCCTCAGAAAATGCCCCCGTTATTTTGAAGGAAGCTGGTTACTAGTTGAGTATTAGACAAGTGCCAAAATGAGAATTCAATTTTGATTTGATTGATTTATTATTGTCACATATATTAGTTACAGTGAAAAGTATTATTTCTTTCATGTTATACAGACAAGGCATGTCATTCATAGAGAAGGAAAGAAGCGAGTGCAGAATATAGTGTTATAATCATAGCTTAGATATAGAGAAAGATCAAATTAGTGCAGTTCATTCAAAAGTCTGATGGTAACAGAGAAGAAGTTGTTCTTGAGTTGGTTGGTATATGACTTCAGACTTTTGTGTCTTTTTTCTGGCTGAAGAAGGTGGAAGGGAGTATGTCCGGGGTGCATGAGATCTTTGATTATGCTGGCTGCTTTTCTGAGGTAGTTCGAATTGTAGACAACGTAAATGATGGGAGGCTAGTTAGCACGATGGACTGGGCTTCATTCATGAGGTCCAAGTTGTATCTCATAAGTGACATGATCAGAAGTAGAGTTCATGGCATAATATGTAAGTCAATTGCCACCATTAACATGGTGTCAACCACATAGCCTGTGGAGTATAACTCAAAAAAACAGATTTTTTTTGGCAAAAAAACAGTTCTGCCCCTTCATCAGGTGACTGACCTGACGAAGGAGCAATGCTCCAAAAGCTTGTGCCACCAAATAAACCTGTTGGACTTTAACCTGGTGTTGTGAGTTTACTTACTGTGCCTACCCCAATCCAATGCCTGCAACTCCGCATGATCAGCGTAGTAACAGGCCCTTCAGCCATCTAAGCCTGCACTTATCATGTTGCCCATCTGAATTAAAATCCCCTACTCATCTGGGGACCATATCCTTCTATTCCCATCCAATCATATATTTGTCATGACATTCCTTAAAAATCCACTTCCACTATCTCCCCTGGCAACAAGCTCCAGGCACCCACCATTCTCTGCGTAAAAAACTTGCCTTATACATCTCCTTTCAACATTGTCCCTCGCACCTTAAATTCATAATCCCTAGTAACTGACTCTTCCATCCTGGGAAAAAGTTTTGACTATCCATTCAGTCCAAAAAACAAAGAAAATACAGCCAAATTTACAATATATTTGTCTGCCACTTCTACACCAATGAGGACAAGAGTAAATGTGCAAGAAGGTTAAGACTTTCCAATTTTGCTCCAAGTCATGCCACACATCCAGACTTGGACATGTAATGCTGTTCCTTTTTAATTGCTGGGCCTATGGAACTCTCTATTGAAAATCCTCCCAAATTAATTAGAGCAGAAATTAATGTTTATCTGGGAGCTGGGGTGGTGCACAGAGTGTGGTTGTGGGGACAAATCAACCTCAGGCTCAGGACAGCAAAAAATATTGGGGTGAAATCTTACCAAAATTTGGCTGTGCGTAAGTTCTGTGAAAAAAATGTGGAACTCTCCAGTTCCCCTGGCCAGTTTGCTCTTCAGTGTTTGCTGTGCCATTCTGGCTAGGTGGGCATGCTTAGACACTGGAACAGGCCTCATTGAAATCAGGGCGCCCTTTCCAAGGAGGAGTCATTGAAACAAATCGCCTCTCCACTACGGAGATATATGTCACCCTCCTCGCCCTCCACCACCACTTCCCTGGTATCCCTGATCATTGTTGGGATTTCCTCCAACTCCTTCTGATCAATGCCATCATTAGCTGCCTTCTCTTGATCATCCTGGCATCAGCCAACTTTCCCCCAATCACTGATCATCGGGTTGAGACCGTGGAATATAACAACATCAGTTTCACTGTGTGGGATGTTGATTACCAGGACAAAAGCCAGCCACTGTTGCATCACTACATTCAGAACACACAAGGATTGATATTTGTCGTTTTGATCTTCGATCATCCTGATATTGACATCTTTCCCCCTGACTATCACTGGCAACCCCATCACTCGCATGTCTGCTCCTCCCCGACATCACAAATAAATGGGTCCCTGCAGATTGGCAGGGTGGGTTGTGCAGTGGAACAGTTCCAGGGCATTGCTGGCTATGTCCCTCTTCCCTGGGGGAGGGGAGGTGGAGGGGGGGGGGGCATGGCTAGAATGCATCCTTGAGGCAACCCCAAGATGGATTCACAACTGGGTAAACGTCATTAATGTGACATCACATCAGCCAAAGTGTGAAAATTTCGTGAGCGAAAGATCTGGCAAGGGAGGTGTTTAATTACTTTTAAACGTATTGAAATATATTAAAATCAGGTTCATGCCCATTATTTCGCCAGCAAGATTCATGATTTCCGATTCTTGCCAGATGTGGATCATCTACCGGCAATCTTGCAGGAGAAGGGTGCAGGCTCAAGAAACCAGCCATAGAATCTGAGAGGCATTGCAAGGAAGGGCTGATTCATTTCAACTTAGGTCATATGATAACATTGGCAAAATATAAACCTTCACCACATGAACAATAGTAGTTGAAGAAGACTTGCCACTACCTTCTCAAGGACAATTAAGAATAGGTTATAAATTCTGGATCTGGTTATGGCTTCCAAATTCTTAGAAAAAAGTGTGAGGAACTGGTGGCACATCCCAAGGTTTAGCCATTGATACCAATGATATCCCTTGTGGATTAAAATGATCCAGTCCTTGAATACAAGAATATTCATATTTTGTTTTTCTGGTTTATTACATAGCCTGTATTTTATGTTTTAAATATTTTGCATCAATGATACCCAGGTACTCCATTTCACCTTCTCCCGTTGTTAATATGCTTCTAATTTTTCATCTGATGTTAAGACGTCCTACACTGTAGAGATTCTCTGATTCTATGAGCCAAACCGGCCTTCAGTTAAAGGCCTGTAAAAATGAAACTATCGCTTTAGTTTCTGCAAGCATCTAATCTCTAGACCTTCTTCTATCATTTTCCCCTAATCTCTTCCATCATCTTATGTTAAAACCACAGGCATGGCCTCTTGTTATAATTCTCAATGTTGACTTCTGTGTCCTCTTCCACCTATAACCCTTTAACCATAGCACTCTCCTCTACCTTAAATCATTGTCCACCTCCAGCTATTGTCCAAGTCTCTCTTGCAGAGAGACTTGGACAAGTTGCAGAGCTGGGCCGAGAGGTGGCAAATGGAGTTTAATGTGGAAAAGTGTGAGGTAATGCACTTTGGCAGGAATAATAAATGTGTAGAGTATAGGGCTAATGGTAGGATTCTTAATAGTGTTGATGAACAGAGGGATCTTGGTGTATTTGTGCATAGATCCCTGAAAGTAGGCAGTCAAGTCGATAAGGTTGTTAAGAAGGCATATGGAGTCTTAGCTTTTATTGGTAGGGGGATTGAATTTCGGAGCCGCAACGTCATGTTGCAACTGTACAAAACTCTAGTGCGGCCGCACTTGGAGTATTGTGTGCAGTTCTGGTCCCCACATTATAAGAAAGATGTGGAGGCATTGGAGAGGGTACAGAGGAGGTTTACCAGGATGTTGCCTGGTATGGAGGGCAGGTCTTATGAAGAGAGGCTGAGGGATTTGAGGTTGTTTTCGTTAGAAAGGAGGCGGCTAAGAGGGGACCTTATCGAAACATATAAGATGATTAGAGGTTTAGATAGGGTGGACAGTGATAGCCTTTTTCCTAGGATGGAGAAAGCTAGCACGAGGGGACACAGCTTTAAATTAAGGGGTGATAGTTATAGGACGGATATCAGAGGTAGGTTCTTTACCCAAAGGGTGGTTCGGGAGTGGAATGCCCTGCCTGCAGCAGTTGTAGATGCGCCAAGTTTGGTGGCGTTTAAGAGGTTAGTTGATAAGTATATGGAAGAGAAGGGAATGGTTTAGTTTGGAGGGTCACTGCTTTTTATATTGGTTGGCACAACATCGAAGGCCGAAGGGCCTGTTCTGTGCTGTAATGTTCTATGTTCTATATCTTTTCGCCTATAGTGCAGAAACATTAATCCATGCATTTATTGAAATTGGATTTATTTAATGCTTCCTTTGTTAATCTTCCCACAATCTCTTGATTTAAATTGTGAGTCATCCAAGAGAATAAAACTCGTGATCCCGCTCATGCAAAGAGCATATCCTCATCATTCCCATCCCTAAGCTCTAGTGACTAACCCCGTACCCCAGTGAATTGACTTTAAAATCTTCATTCTCATTGTCAAATCTCCCAAGCTTTGCCGATCCCAATATCAAAATGTAACTACATGGTCTTTTGTCCATATTTGGCCACTCCAACACTAGTCTATTTCTGATTTTTCACTCTTTCCACTCTGCCTCCTCTGGTCAGTCCTCAAACAACTACTTTTCAACCAGTTCCCTGTCTCAACCTTCTCTGCTCTACAGGGAACAATCCAAACCAATCCCATCCCCCATAATAGCACAAATGCTCCACCAGGCCACATCCTGGTGGCCCATCATAGCCCCTCTAGTGCAGCCACACTAGAGAGGGTATTGGGGTATTGTAATCCGCTGGTGCAATTCCCACCAGGCCCTCAAGTAGTCCTAGAAGTGAGGGGCATGAATGCTATATGGACCAGCAGCCTAGGATGGTAACCTCATCACCAATCTGACAGTAGGCTTGGCCCACCTCTTCTGTGCCCTCCCCCCAAATGGGACATTGGGCTGCACAGTAGTGCCCCCGACCCACACCAGGTTCTTTCCTTCGCTCTATCACTTTAACCCCACGTATTTTACCATGGCTAATCCACCTGTCCTACATTTCATTGGATGATGACGGGCAATTTACCATGACCAATCCATCTAATTTGCACATTTTGAACTGTAGCAGGAAACCAGAGCACCCAGGGAAAATCCACGCAGGGAACTCACAAACTCTACACAGACAGTTACCCAAGGCCAGAATTTTATCTGGGTCCCTGGCATAGTCAGGCAGCAGTGTTAACTACTGTGCCACTTTGCTGCAGTAGCTTAGGAAGTAATTCTCAAGTTTATGTGGTTGTTTAAAAGTTCTAATTGGAGCTTACATTTTGTGGCTGTGGATCATCCTTGTTGACATAGGTAGGTTTGAACAACATGGCATGTTTAACAAAGAGCCACTAATATTGTTGCTGTGATGTTCTTCTATGACTTCTTTTTCTGCTGTTCTATGCTGAGCAACTGCAAAAAACTACCCCACTGAATAGATAACAGGAATGGCCAAGTAATATAGTTAAGATAATATTAGGAATTAAAATACTTTGATATCATTGACATATTAGGAGTTAGGAGATCAAACAATAGAAAGAGGTTGTAAAAAACATAAGAAGGATAGCGGCTCATTGGAATGGAAGATAATGAGACTGGCTTATCTCAACATCTGTCTTTGATCTGAGGTATACTCTAGTGATTTATCTCTTTTCCTGTCATAAACATGAACACTAATACATAATAAGAATGTTAGCAAGCTTGTGGGATTAAATGGTGCAACCTGTTGATGTATGTTAATGTTAATTAAACCAACAGGAAGGTTTTAAGAATTTAACGCCCAGTATAATCAAGCTACTGCAACTTAATTACTTTAGTAAAAGGTAAATTACTTTTGTGCTTCATGGATTTCCATGAAACCCTCCAGAATAGGACCAAGAAAGAATAAAGAGAGGGAACATTGGAGGCTTAGAAAGACGTGTAGTTTGGAGTGAAGCAACCTATTGGCAGATGAACTCCCCAGTTGGCAAAAGAGTAGATGACAATATCCCACAAAATCAATAGTATTGTTTGCAGGATGACAAAGTGATTGTTCAGTAACTGACCACTGCACAAGTAATCTCTCTTAGTGTCTGTGTTGCAAATATTGACACCAAGATGGGACCAATGCTGCAGATTTTATGACATTTGTTCAAATTGTTTGAGGATGTGACAAATGCGGGAAAGAGTAGGATTGAAGACAAGATAAATGAGGATGAATTGATCAGAAGATGCCAATCTTGCGTTCGAAGGAGGTTTATTAAAGGAAAAATGAATGAGCCAGTTGGCATTCCTCCCTGTTTCTCCTAAATCCAAATTCTTCTCCCTCCTTTAAACTGATGGGCACCATTTTCCAGATCCCACGCAGATTGAGGATTTTGAAAGAGGGGTAGATCAAGATGAGATACCTGGACAAGGAAAATGTGCCAGAGAAGTATGTGAGTTTGACCAAGTTGTGACCTTGTGATAAGTACCACACTGCCACTTTGACAGTTTTGATTTGGCAAATGGTAATAGATATAGCCAAGCTTGGTAGCTTAATTAAAGGTGAATCACTCAGCCAGATTTTTGTTAAAGTTTTATCATAAACAAACTGATATATAGGAACATGTGTCAAGGGGCAATGAGCTCTCCATTAACAGAACTTCAGTAGTGGAAAGGGTGAGTAAGACAGAAAGAAGTTCAATAAGATTCATCCCTGGAAGGTATATGGACAGGATAGTCAAGAAGAAAGTGGGATGGAACATTGGAGTTGCTGTTTGAAGTGAACCAGTGCTGAGTGCCTCCATGGATTTGTCAAAAGTGCCAAAAAAGGCACAGAGGGAAGCTGGAAGATTATTTAACAGGAAGCAAAGCCTGGGATGGCAGGAAAAGAATAACAAGGTTAAGGAACATTGAAGGATCAGGAAATGGAATTAGGGCCAGCACAAGCATTCACTAACAGAAAAGCTTTTGTTAACAGACTACACTTCACTTTTATTGCATGTTTTTTGCAGTTGTCAGATATTATATATTTTCCATTGGATTATAACTTCAGGTATCTCAGTCCTTACTTTTTTTATATATATACTGGAGAATGGAGAAGAAGGATGAGAGAAGAGATTCTTAGAGATTGTTAAAAGAAAGCAAGTAACATGGGAAATAGATTGAACAATTGAAAGGCTTGCTCAGTTACAGGTGTTTAAAAATGCTTTGGCATTTAAGATCAAAACTTTAGCACTAAGATCAACTTAGTGTGAGGTAGGTCCATTCAAAACAGCAGGGAAGAAGCTGTTCTTGAGTCGGTTGGGACATGACCTCAGACTTTTCTATCTTTTCCTGACAGAAGAAGATGGAAGGAAGTTTGTCTAGAGAGCATGGGGTAATTGTTAATGCTGGTTGCTTTTCTGAGACAGTGGGAAGTGTAGATAAAGTCAGTAGATGGGAGGCTGGTTTGAATGATGGGCTAGGCTTCGTTCATGACTCTTTGTAGTTTCTTGTGGTCTTGGACAGAGCAGGAGCCATACAAAGCTGTGATAAACCAAAAAGAATGCTTTTTATGTTGCATCTGTAAACTTGGTGAGAATTGTAGTGGACGTGTGAAATTTCCTTAGCCTCCTGAGAAAGTGGAGGCATTGGTGGGCTTTTAATTACAGAGTTGGTATGGAGGGACCAGGACAGGTTGTTGGTGATCTGGATATCTAGAAACTTGAAGCTTTTGACCATTTTCACTTCGTCCGCATTGATGCAGACAGGAGGATTCCTGTGTTTCCTGCAGTCGATGACTATCACCTTTGTTTTGCTAATATTGAGGGAGAGATTATTTTTGTCGCATCAGTTCACAAAATTCTCTATCTCCTTCTGTACGCTGTCTCATTATTGTTTGAGATCTGACCATACAGGGTGATGTCATCAGTAAACTTGAATATCGAATTGGAGGGGAACCACACAGTCATAGATGTATAAAGAGTACAGTAAGGATTGGAGGACATGGCCTTGTGGGGCACCAATGATGAGGATGATTGTGGAGGAGATGTTGTTGCCTATCCTTACTGATTGTTATCTATGAGTTAGGAAATCTAAGATTCAGTTGCAGAGGGAGGGGTCAAGTCATAGGTCTTGGAGTTCAGAGATGAGTTCTGGAGGAAGAATGATGTTGAAGGCTAAGCTGCAGTCAATAAATAGGAGTCTAACATAAGTGTCTTTGTTATCCAGGTGTTCCAGGGTTAAGTATAAGGTCAGAGATATGGCATCTGCAGTGGATCTGTTGTGGCGATAGACAAACTGTTGTGGATCTAAATTTTGGGTGGGACTCACATGGCAAAACACAGGCCTGAGGATCTGTTCCAAAAACTCTTGAATTTTTCCATGGTAGCCAGTCTTCAAGAGTCTGGTCAAAACAGTGAAGTTTTATGGGAAAGTCAGATGTGGGAGGTGATGTTATGAGGCATGAATTGGTCATGATGGACTGGGAAACATTACTGAAAGGAAAGACAGTAATCAGGCAATGGCAGGCACTTAAGTAATGAATGGGTGAGCTCTAGAAGTTGTTTATTCCTGTTTGGCACAAGAGTGGTGTGGAAATTATGGCCAAACCATAGCTTACAAGGGAAAATAGAGGTACTATTGGATTCAATGAAGGATCATATGAATTGGCAAGAAAAGCAATATGCCTGAGGATTGGGAGTAGTTTAAAATGCAGCAAAGGAGGACCAAGGGATTTTGATTAAGAAGGGAAAAATAGAGGATGAAAGCGGGGAACATAAAAATTGATTATAAAAGTTTCTATCGCTACGTAAGGGAAAAAGATTGACAAACATGAATGTAGGCCCCTTTACAGTCAGAAAAGGGAAAATTCATAATGATGAAAAAAGAAATAGCTGAGGAATTAAATTCTTACTTTGCTTCAGTCTTCACAAAGGAAGTCTAGAATAATGTATCAGACGCTCTGAGAGAAACAAGTTTTAATGAGGAGCTGAAGAAAATCAGTACTCGTAGAGAAATTGTTTTGGGGAAATTGATAGGATTGAAAGTGGATAAATCTCCAGATCCTGATAATTTTCATCCCAGAACACTTAAGAGAATGGCCCTAAATATGGATAGTTTCTCTAATTCTTTGGACTCTGGAGTGGTTCCTACAGATTGGAAGGTAGTTAATGTTCAAAAGGGAATTAGAGAGTAATTAAGGAACTATAGACTAATGAGCCTAACATTGGTACTGGGGAAGTTGCTAATGTACATTATCAAGGATTTCATTACTCAGCATTTGAAAGGCAGTGGTAAAATTAGACAAAGTCAACATAGATTTACAAAGGGGAAATCATGCTTGATAAATCTACTCAAATTTTTGAGGATACAACTAATAGAATTGACTGAGGGGAACCTGTGGATGTAGTTCATTTAGACTTTCAGTTGGCTTTCAACAACATTTCACACAACAGACTACTTTATAAAGTTAAAGTGCATGGAATTACAGGTAATGTCTTGAGATGGATAGAAAGCTGGTGAACAGACAGGAAGCAAAGAGTTGACATAATTGCGTCATTTTCTGATTGGCAGTCAGTGACTATAGAGTACTGCAGGGATCTGTGCTAGGACCCCAGCTGTTCAGATTATATATTAATGATTTGGAAGAGGGAACTGAATGTATTATCTCCAAATTAGTTGATGATATAAAGTTGGCTGGAAGGGTGCCCTTTGAGGAGGATGTAAAAATGCTTCTGTATGGTTTAGATAGGCTGACTTGCGGGCAAATGCTTGACAGATGCAGTATAATGTAGATAAATTTGAAGTTTCCCACTTTGGTAGCAATAATAGGAAGACAGATTATTATTTGAATGGATGTAAATTGAAGGAGATGGATATTCAGCAAGACCTTGGTGATGTTGTACAAGAGTTGCTGAAAGTATGCGCGCAGATACAGCAGGCAAAAAAGAAGGGAAGTACTATGCTGGCTTTCAAAGTAAGAGGATTTGAGCATAGGGATAATGATGCTTTGCTGCAATTGTATAGAGTGTTGGTGAGGCCACACCTGGAGCATTGTGTGCAGTTTTGGTGTCCTTATCTGAGGAAGAATAAAACATAAAACATAGAAAAACTACAGCACAAACAGGCCCTTCGGCCCACAAGTTGCGCTGATCGTATCACTACCTACTATTGTTACCTATAACCCTCAATCCTATTAAGTCCCATGTACTCACCCAGAAGTCTGTTAAAAGACCCTATCGAATTTACCTCCACTATCACCGACGGCAGTTGATTCCACTCACCCACCACTCTCTGAGTGAAAAACTTATTCCTGACATCTCATGTGTACCTATTCCCCAGCACCTTAAACCTGAGTCTTCTCGCAGCAACCATTTCAGCCCTGGGAAAAGGCCTCTGAGAATCCACCTGATCAATTCCTCTCAACATCTTATAAACCTCTATCAGGTCACCTCTCATCCTTCGTCTCTCTAAGGAGAAAAGACCGAGCTCCCTCAATCTATCCTCATAAGGCATGCCACCCAATCCAGACAACATCCTTGTAAATCTCTGCACCTAGTAATGAGGTGACTAGAACAGAGCACAGTCCTCCAAGTGGGGTTTGACTAGTGCCCTATAAAGCTGCAGCATTATCTCCCGACTCCAACACTGAATCCCTCGATTGATGAAGGCCAGTACACCATATGCCTTCTTAACCACATCGTCTACCTGAGAGGCTGATTTAACAGTCCTAAGGACCCAGACCTCAAGGTCCTTTTGATCTTCTACACTGCTAAGAGTTTTACCCTTGATATTATACTTCTTCATCCCATTTGACCTGCCAAAATGGACCATTACACATTTATCTGGGTTGAAGTCCATCTGCCACTTCTGAGCCTAGTCTTGCATCCTATCTATGTCAGGCTGCAACTTCTGACATCCCTCCAAACTAACCACAACACTACCAACCTTCATGTTGATGGCAAACTTACCAACCCATACCTCGACTTCCTCATCCAGGTCAGGGGCCCAGAATAGATCCTGAGTACTCCATGCAGAAAAAGACCCATCTACAACCACTCTCTGCCTTCTGCTGCCAGTTCTGGATCCATAAGGCAATAGCCTGTTGGATTCCACGCACTCTCACTTTCTCAAGAAGTTTTGCATGGGGGACCTTATCAAATGGCTTGCTGAAGTCCATATAAACCACATCTACTGCTCTTCCTTCATTAACGTATTTAGTCACATTTTCAAAGAACTCAACCAGGCTCGTAAAGCACCATCTGCCTTTGACAAAGTTGTGCTGATTACTTTTGAACGTATTAAACTTCTCTAAATATTCATAAATCCTGTCCCTCAGGATCTTCTCCATCAACTTATCAACCACTGAGGTTAGACTCACCAGTCAGTAATTTCCTGGGCTATCCCTATTCCCTTTATTGAATATAGGAACCTTGCTATAGAGGGAGTGCGACGAAGTTTTACCAGGCTGATTCCTGAGATGGCAGGTCTGACATATGAGGAGAGATTAAGTCACTACTCCCTGAAGTATATAAGAGTGAGAGGTGATCTAATTGAAAGTTACAAAATTCTAATAGAGTTATACAAGGTAGATTCAGAAAGAATATCCCCAATGGCAGGGGAGTCCAGAACTGGAGGTAATAGTTTGAGAATAAAGGGTAAACCTTTTAGTACTGAGGGAAGGAGGATGATGAATGAGTGGAATTCATTATCGCGAAGGTAGTTGAGGCCACAACATTGTCTGATTTCAAGAAGAAATTAGATATAGCTCTTGGAGGCTAAAAAGATCAAGGGATATGGGGAAAGGTGGTGCAGGATCAGGATTTCGAATTTGATGATCAGCCATGATCAAAATGATTGGTAGAGCAGTTTCAAAGGGCCAAATGGCCTACTCCTGCTTCGAGTTTCAATGCTTCTATCACATCTGACCCTGATTCAGTCCTCAGCAAATGTCCAAACTTGATTGACTTTTCCTTTCCCTCACTGGGAGTGCTGAGACCAATTATTGCACCCTCCTCACTTTCCTGATTAGGATCAGTTATGTCAATATATACCTGTGATCGATGCTTGGTTTCTGTGGCTCGGACACTGTTTGGCTGGGATAGGTGTGTTATAGCTTGTCTAAAGAAAGAAGGTCTTCAAGACAAAGTAGAATCAAAGAAAGACTTTCATTTCAGTTGTTTTTTTTTATGACTTCAGAATGTCACAAAATGCTTTACAACCAATGAAGTAGCTTTGAAGTGTATTTCTTTGGTAATGTAAGAAATGCAGTTGCCGATTTGCATGGAGTAAGACCCCACAAACAACAGCAAAATTAGTGACCAGATTGCCTGCTTTACGTGTTGGTTGAATGATAAACATTGGCCAGGGAGACTCTTCTGTCCTTTGAAGAACGCGACTGTGGATAAATTCAATAACCCACACATTCCCAAGGGAGGACTGTGGATTGTTAGTGTTGAGAATTCTCTTCCATACAGAACAGTGGAGGATGGGTCATTGAAGATATACAACATTGCATTAGACAGACTTTTGATCTACAAGGGAATGAAGAGTGATCGGGGAGGAGGCCACAGGAGCATAAAGTTAAGACCATCATCAGATGTGACAGAATTATAAAAGGCAGAGCAGTCTGGGTGTCTCATAGAGCAACTCAGTACCTATTTTCTGTATTCTTCTGTTATCAGAAAATAAGCACAAAGATGTTCTAGCCTCAACTCCAACTCAGCATCCTAAAAGAAACTTGATCCTGAGATCACTGGATATACTTGCTAATGTTTTCAGGAATTATGCAGAGCACATATTTTTGGGAGAAAAACAGTACTTAATAATAACCACTATTTAATATATGCTAAAAAGGTCAAAGACCAAAGACCTTTGACACAATGTAGCACTGAAACAACACTGCACCTTGTAACCCGGAGTATAAGTAAGTATCTCAGCCGGCGAGCGAAAAAAAAACTGAAATGTTTTGTAAAAGATGGCTGTCTTTGTACTTTTGCTCCCTTAATCCTTGCGCGAAAAGCTGCCTCGGCAAGCTGCAGCTTGCTGGAGATACAAAAAACACTTCCCCTCTCTAGCTGACGCTTGGCTATATTTACATAAACTTATACTGAGACTAAACAGCGCAGCCTGGAGCGATTGCCTCTCCCCAGTTATTAAATAGGATAACCTGATGCATAGCTGTGCACAGGATTCAGTGCACTGGTCCTTGAAGTGATGGAATGTGCCACAACCATATTCACCCATAGCAGGAAAGGAAAATAATGGTCTCAGGATTGTTAAACTCCTTCAAGTCAAAACAAGTCTAGGCAGAGATTGTGAAATAACCTGCCCTTATCTGATATATTTAACCATAACAAAACAAAAGTGATTGTCCTTTCTATTTTGTCATTTTACATCACCTCCACTTGCACTCTGAGCTTTTCTCTGCACTGCAGAATCTTATACCTCTGACTGTATGGAGCCTCACACCAATTTAAATTTTAACATTTTAATTTGAAGTAAAATGCTATTCATTCCTATACGATGTTTGTAACTATATGGATTTTGGTCATTGTACAATTGCTTATGTAAAATTCAAAAATCTAATGCTTAGAAAAGATATTCAGCTAAGTTTCTGCTTCTTCCAAATTTTCTCATCACCTCTCAAAGCTTCCAGCTGCTTGCCCATGTTCCACAGGCACCTATCAGCTTGCACCACCTAGCCAAATGGCTAATGTTTATGTGAGAGATTTTGCAATGAATCCCAATAGTCCAACTGACTACAAGAGGCATCGCAGCCAAGCCTGATTGCTTGACTTAACTGGGGTGCATACTCTGCAGGGCTTGCTTTTAGCATTCAGAAATGGAATTCTTCCTCTTCCTAACTTAGCCTAATTTTAACACTCCTTAAGTTGGGCTTGTCAAAATCCATTAATTCAGTAGGATCTAGGGATCAAACCGGGGCACTTCCTGGTTTCATTTTGCTTAACTGCTCTCTGGATAAAGTTGTTGACCTTTCAAGGTATGGACTGAATTATTGATATTTAGTTTGTTGCAACAAATCAGAATGTTTAATTTAGCTTTCACCCCCAGAATCTTTAGCATCCATCTAAAAGGACAGGCTAAGCTTTATATTTTTAAAAATAATATTTTAAATATGGCTTCAGATTTTCCTGGCACCTTACAGCACCATTACAGAATAGGAGCTATGTGGTGCTACTTGCTGTGGGATACATTCGTTTGTAACTTGTGTGTGAGTCCAGAGTGTAAAGATGCACTTTAACAAACTTCATTTGTGAACACACAAGAGATATTTATTAATCAGAATTGTATAGCAGCCTCATGGCTGTAGCTAGTTGCCAAAATATTTCTGCCTAGGAGCTTCTCTCACCATGAGGTAATACCACATTCTGGGTCCTTATTGGTTGTGCAGACCATGAGACCCTTACTCAGCTGTGTCGCTTTACAAGGGATAAGCTCCACATTCCTTCTCCTTTAAGTCCTTTATACAATCTTCAATAACTAATCCACTCAGTTCTAAATATTAACTAAAAATTACACACAAGTTAGACAATTAAAAATTGAGGCTTTGAGGTGGTGTTCTGTTGATTGTAAAGTGGATTAATTCTATCATCTGAGATGTTTCCACAGGTTCGACGTTAATACGAACTGCAATAATGGTTACCTCTTCTGGCACAGGCGATTCATCACTATTTGCTTCCATGGAAACATCAGTTATGTCAATAACAGGTTGATCAGGTACTTTGGTGTTTATGAGAGATGGCTTGGCTATAGAAGACAGAGGTTAGCAGTGGAGGGGTGCTCTTCTGAATGGAAGTCAGTGACTAGCAGTATTCCATAGGGATCATAGTTGTTTGTTGTTCATAATATATATATAAATTATTTGGAGGAAAATGTAGCTGGTCTGATTAGTAAGTTCGCAAATCACACAAAAATTGGTGGAGAAGCAGATAGTGAAGAGGATTGTCTAAGGTTACAGCAAGATATAGACTGGTTGGAGACTTAGGAGGAGAAATGGCAAATGGATTTCAATCCGGACAAGTGTGAAATAATGCATTCAGGAAGGTCCAATGCACGTAGGAATTATGGTAGTAAATGGTTGAATCCTTAGGAATATTGACAAGCAAAGAGATCTGGGTGTACATGCCTACCAATTACTGAAAGTGGCAACACAAGTGGATAAGGTAATCAACATACAGCATACTTGCCTTCTTTAGTCAGGGCATTGATATAAAAATTGGCAGGTCATGCTGCAGCTATACAGAATCTTAGTTAGGCATCATATAGAATATTGTGTACAATTCTCGTCACCACAAAGATGTCATTATAAGCATCACTACCAGAAAGATGTAATTGCTTTGGAGAGAGTACAGCAGAAGTTTATCAGGATGTGGCCGGGTCTGGATGGTATTAGTAATGAGGATACATTGGATAAACTCAGTTTGTTCTCACTGGAATGACGGAAGTTGAGGGGCGACCTGATAAAGGCCTACAAAATTATGAGTAGCATGGACAGAGTGGATAGTCAGATGCTCTTTCCTAGGGTAGAAAAGTCAAGTATTAGGGGCCATAGGTCTAAGGTATGTGGGGAAAAATTTAGAGAAGATGTACAGAAGATGGTGAATGTCTGGGACGCGCTGCCTAGGGAGGTGATGGGACTAGGTACAATAGCAGCATTTAAGGAGCAACCAGATGAATACATGGATAGAATGGGAATGAAAGGATATGGACTCCTTAGCTGTATATAATTTTTGTTTAGGCAGGCATCATGATCGGCTTAGGCTAGGAGGGCCAAAGAGCCTATTCTTTGTTCTTTGTTATGTTCTTAAAAGGAAAAGCATCTGCAAAAGCAATTATATACTGATAAACCACAATGCTTTCCAAACCAATAACACATTTCAAATCTCTCCTACATTACAGAAGTGACCCTTTTCAATGAGGTCAACATCCAGAATGCAAAATTGTCCTATAGAATTTATTCACAAGTGTTCCATTAGCCCCTGACAAAAGAGAGACTCACTTAAAAAAATCTTTGATAAAGGCTCAATTATAGCCCTTAACTTTGAACTCTGAACTAGGATAAAGGAATGGAATATGAAGTTAACCTTTCCAGTTGCACAAGCTGATAATCAAAATGAGTTCAGAAGCCATAGAGAATGCTTTCCCTATTCTCAGATAATAGTATTTACACCAATGGAACAAAGCAGATCTGATACAGGATGTGATAGCTTCCCCAATGGACAGACTGGAACTGATGAGAGCAGTTGTCTCTGATTTCTTTTTTAAGTACCTGACTTTGCTGAAACCAGTACATTCCTTTGAAGTAACACCAATATATTGGCCACGATCTCCATTCCCTTCTGAACAGAGAATCAGAAATTAACCGTAACATCGGAACCTGTTACAAAGTTGCAGATCTATGACTTGCCCCATCTCTGTGGAGTGTGAGAATGGCAGTATGATAAACCCCCAACTAAGGAAGGCACTCCCTCAGTTGTGATATAGAAGGAGGACATGGGAAGAGTGCCTACATACCAGCCTTCACAATCACTTTAAAGCAAGGGACACCCAATGTGGAGGGAAAATAAGACCTGCAAGTGACCACCTGACCTCTCTCCCTGAGATGGAGATTCTGGTACCCCCCACACACTCCCTCTCGCCTATGTAGGCAGTAGGCTATAGGCTGTATAGGGTGTAGGCTGCCTGAGTTCTCACCTCTGAATTCCTGCCCAATGGTGAAGGATCCAGGTTCACAGTTACGTAGACTGGCTGTAAATAGCGCCAATGTGATGTCACACCAGCATCCATTGAATATCGAGTGAGGGGGTAGGTCCTAGAGAGAGTGCTTGGTAATAACATGTTAATGTATTAAAATAAGTATTCTGTGGCACTGCGGTTCATTCCACACAACTTGGTAAGAAGCTGGTAAGACTGGAACTCAGAAACCCACCAGCTAGTATAGCGCTTTCGGATTGTGAGCATCTGTCACCGTTCCTGCAGGTGGAGAGTGTGGGCCCAAAATCATTCCCACAGTTTCCTGTTAGATAGCGAATCTTCAATCCATGCCAACATGTTACCCTCTACACATTGGGCTTTTATTTTATATCATAAGCTTTGATGAGGCACCTTATGAAATGTTTCTGGAAATCTCAGTACATCCACCTGTTCCCCTTTATCCACAACACATGTGAATTCTTCAAAGAACTCCAATAAGTTGATTACACATGCTTCCTAATGGAACCTTCTCCTAATATAACAAATTTCTGGAAACTTAAAACCAACGAATGAACTTTCATAATAGGCACTTCTTTCAAGGCACTTGGATGAAACCCATGTGGATTAGAGGATTTCTCTGCCTGGGGTCAGCCTGCAGACCCAATGCTTTGTTTAATGCCACTTTCTTGGTGATTGAAATTTTTCTGAATTCCTCCCTCACTTCCATTTCCTGATTTACACCTATTTCTGGGATGCTTTTTGTGTCCACTATAATGTAGACAAATACAAAAAGCATGTCGTCTGCCATAGCCCTACTTTCCACTATCATTTCCCCAGACACATTTTCTATAGGACCAATGCTCACTTTGTTAACTCTTTTCTTACTTAAATATCAACAGAAACTCTTACTGTTCATCTTTATATTACTGGATATCTTAACCGCATACTCTAGTTTCTCCCTCCTTGTCAATCTTTTTGACATTCTTTGATGTTCTTTATATTCTTTCCACTCTTCTGACCTCCCACTGTCCTTTATGCAAATATATGTTTTTTCTTTAAATTTAACACTATCTTTAACATTTTTAGTTAATCACAGATGCTGGGCTATCTCTTAGATTTTTCTTTCCTGTTGAAATATACCTAATCAGTGTGTTCTGAAATATAATTTTAAATGTCTACTACTGAACTTCTATTGATGGATCCCAAGCATATTTGCCAATTCACTTTAGCTCGCTCCACTTTCATGCCCTCATAATTGTTCCTATTTAATTTTAAAATACTTACCATGGATACACTCATCTCTTCTTCAAACTTTATTATTATCATTAACTTATACTATCTCATTGCACAACAGGTCTAGTATAGCCTGCCCTTTGACTGGCTCCAGAATGTGCTGTTCTAAGAGAATATTCTGAAAACATTCTACGAATTCTTTGCCTACACCAGCTTTGTCCATCTGATTTTTCCAATCTTTATGTTGATGAATACTTGCTCTGATTATTGCAATACCTTGCAGATAAGCTGCCATTATCTCCTCTTTTATGTGCTGTCCTATTGTGTAGTTATGTACAGAGGCGGCACGGTGGCAATGTGGGTGGCATTGCTGCCTCAGAACCATGGGCCTGAGTTCAGTAAAGTTCTTGAATGATTAATTGTGTGGAGTTTGTATGTTCTCCAAGCTACTGTGTGGGTTTCCTCCGTGAAACTCCACTGTTCACAAATGTGCAGGTTAGGTGAATTAGAGAGGGTGAATATATAGCATTATGGGGACAGGACAGGAATGGACCTGGGTAAGATACATTGTTGGAGAGTTGTTGCAGACTCATTGGACCAAATGGCCTCCTTCTTGGGATTTTATGTTCCAATTGGGAGCCTCTACACTCCCACAAGTGATGTCTTGCCTTTATAATTTCTCATCTTAGTCTACATTGCTTCTACCTCTTGGTCACCCCACTCTATTAGTTTAATACCATCATTAATTAATAAAGCCATTCCTCCACCATTTATTAACTTCCTGTCCTTCCTAAATATTACATATCTTCCAATATTCAGGCTCCAATCTATATCATCCTGTAGCCTTGCCTTTGTAATGGCTATCAGATCATACTTATTAATTTCCGTTTACACTTTCATTTATTTGTTTTGTTTCGAATGCTTTGCATTCAGATACAGAGCTTTAAGTTTTGTCCTTATATTAATTTTATCATATCCAACTTACTTCTTAGATTTGTATTATCTGTCCCTTCATGCCCTGGTCCATTTATCATTTCCCATATTAGTATCTTTCTTTCTTGCCTTATCTCTACTCTTTGGGTTCACCACTTCTTCCCAAATTTGATCCCTTGCCCCTTCCCCTCCTTGCCCTAATGAAGTAAAGCTAGATGTTCATGTGAAAGCTAGCATCTGATATTCAGATGATGCAGCCGAGGATGAGAATCCAGAAAAATAGTATAGAACTGGTGCAAGGAAATATCATTGTGTGGAAAGGTTTTTCTTGCTATGATAGTGGGAATGGCATTAGGCGAGGGTAGACGAACCAGTTGGATGCTGGAGGAAAGGTGTTGAAGGTGAGTGAAAGTCAACCATGTCAGATGGATCGGGAAGTCAATAATCATACAGGAGATCAACTATGAATTTAACACTGTTTCAGTTCTCTGGTAGAGGGCAGAAACTGGACTGGGGAGGTACAAGCAGGGATTTAATGAAAGATGGGCACAACTTTGGGGGTAAGAGAGATTGGAGACTAGGCACTAGTTTACAAAGAGAGAGCAATCAATGAAGGTTTTTCTGAGTATAGGCTGATGACTTTTGATTTAATTTGACTTGATTTGATTTATTATTGTCACATGTATTGGGATACAATGAAAAGTATTATTTGAAAAGTGCAAGTATTCTTGCACATTATACAGACAAAACATTCCGTTCATAGAGTACAAAGAGGAGAAAGAAAGGAATGGATAGTGTTACAATCATAGCTCAGATGTAGTGAAAGATCAACTCAATATAAGATAGGCCATTTCAAAAGTCTGATGGCAGAATGCAAGAAGATGTTCTTGAATTGGTTGGTGCATGATCTCAGACTTATGAATCTTTCTCCTGACAGAAGACGGTGGAAGAAAGCAAGTCTAGGATGCATGGGGTGAGTGGTTATAATGGCTGCCTTGTCGAGGCAGTGGGAAATATAGATAGAATCAATGGAATAGAAGCTGGTTTGCGTGCTGCACTGGGCTATATTCACAACCCTTTATAGTTTCTTGTGGTCTTGGTCAGAAATTGGTTTGAGGAAGGATATATTGGCCTTGGAGGGGGTGCAGGGAAGGTTTACTAGGCTGATACTGGAGATGAGGGCGTTGGATTATGAGGAGAGACTGAATAGACTTGGTTTGTACTCTTTGGAGTTTAGAAGGCTGAGAGGGGATCTTAGAGAAACGTATAAGATAATGAAGGGGATGGATAAGGTAGAGGTTGAGAGATTCTTCCCGCTTAACAAAGATAGCAGGACTAGAGGGCACAGCCTCAAGATTAGGTGAGGGGGGGTTCAGATCGGAGTTGCGGAGGGGTTTCTTCATGCAGAGGGTGGTGAATCTTTCGAATTCTCTGCCTGATGAGGTGTGGAGGCTTCCTTGCTGAATATGTTCAAATAAATAGTGGATAGATTTTTAATTGAAAAGGGAATTAAGGGTTATGGGGAGAAAGCGGGAAAGTGGTATTGAACCACTACAGATCAACCATGATCTTATTGAATGGCGGGGCAGACTCAAGGGACTCTATGGCCTACTCCTGCTCCTATTTCTTATGTTCTTATGTTCTTAAATGATAGAGGCAGTATCTGAGGAGAAGAGTCAGTTACATTGAACAAAGAACAACAAAGAACAACACAGCACCGGAAACAGGCCCTTCGGTGCAACGAGCCCGCGCCGCCATCCTAACGTCTTAATGACATATAGGGACCAATTTGTTACCCAATCAGCCTAAGAGCACATTTTTGGGATGTGGGAGGAAACCGGAGCACCCGGAGAAAGCCCACGCAACCACGGGGAGAACGCGCAAACTCCTGCAGACACAGGCCCAAAACCATGTGTCTGCACAGCAACAGCAATAGTCCCTGAGCTGTCATGTTGCCCATCAGATGATCCAGTTTAAGCATACACTAACGACATGAAGCACTAGGCCACTCCTGAAGTAACCTCCAGGAGCAGCTCTCGCACGACCTGCCGCATGCATGCCCTTGTTGATCAACAAGGTGGACCAAACATCCTGTGGAAACAAATAGGATATTTAAACAGTCCTACTATATCCCTCTATCTGCAGACCGCTCATGTGGTTTAAGGGTCAAGAGACCCTTAAACAACCCTAGCGTGCCTGCTCCCACCACCTTACTCGGTAGTGCATTCTATGCCCCCACTACCCTTTGTGTGAAAAAATGCCCTCTAATATTCGTCTTATACATAGCCCCCCTCACCCTAAGGTCGTGACCCCTCGTTCTATCCTTTTCTAATGGTGGAAAAAGCTTACCACCATTTACTCTATCTATACCCCTCATAATCTTATATACCTCTAATAGATCCCCTCTCAGCTGACGTCTTTCAAGGGAAAACAACCCCAGTGCGTTCAATCTTTCCTTGTAAGACAGCCCTTCCATACCAGGCAGCATCCTGGTAAATCTCCTCTGCACTCTCTCCAGGGCCTCCACATCCTTCCGGTAGTACGGCGACCAGAACTGGACGCAGTACTCCAAGTGAGGCCTAACCAACGTTCTATACACTTGCAACATTAGACTCCTACTCTTGTATTTTATACCTCTTCCTATGAAGGCTAACATACCATACGCTTTCTTTATCACATTCTCCACCTGTACTGACACCTTTAGAGACTTGTGAACCTGCACCTCCAGGTCTCTCTGCCTCTCTATACTCCGGATAGTTTTACCTTTTATCCTATAACTCCCCGCTACATTTTTCCGGCCAAAATGCATCACTTCGCATTTATCTGGATTAAATTCCATTTGCCATCTATCTGCCCAATCTACCAGCCTATCTATGTCCTGTTGTATTGCCTGGCACTGCTCCTCAGTTCCTGCCAATCCAAGCATCTTAGTGTCATCAGCAAATTTGCTGATCACACCACCTACCCCCTCTTCCAAGTCATTTATATAAACCACAAATAGAAGAGGTCCTAGTATTGAGCCCTGTGGCACACCACTAGTGACACACCTCTAGTTGGAAAAAGAGCCTTCCACTACTACCTGCTGTCTCCTCCTCCCAAGCCAGTTCTCAACCCATCTGCATACCTGGCCCTGTATCCCATGCGCCTTCACCTTTTCATCAGCCTACCATGAGGAACCTTGTCAAACGCCTTACTGAAATCCATGTAGACGACATCAACGGCTTGTCCTTCATCAACCGTTTTTGTCACCTCTTCAAAAAATTCCACTAGATTCGTAAGGCATGACCTCCCCTTAACGAAGCCATGCTGCGTATCCCTGATCAGATCGCAGCGCTCCAGATGTTCATACATCCTGTCCCTGAGGATCCTCTCCATTAGCTTACCTATAACTGAAGTCAAGCTCACCGGCCTATAGTTCCCTGGGTTATCCCTCTGACCCTTTTTAAACAACGGTACTACATTTGCTATCCTCCAATCCTCTGGGACCACACCTGTGTCCAAAGAAGAGACAAAGATTTGCGTCAGAGGATCAGCAATGTCATCTCTCACCTCCCTTAGCAGTCTGGGGTAAATGCCATCAGGCCCCGGAGCTTTATAAGGCTTTATGCTGCCTAAAAGCCCCAACACCTCTTCCCTCATAATGGTTATTTCCTTTAACGGGTCCTCAAATTCCTCAAAGCCGGCACCAGACATCAGGCCCCTCTCCCGCGTGAATACCGACGCAAAGTATTCATTCAAGACCTCCCCCATTCCCTCAGGCTCTAAGCATAGTTCCCCTCCTCTGTCCCTGAGAGGTCCAATCTTCCCTCTAACCATCCTTTTGCTCCTTACATAGGAGTAAAATGCCTTAGGATTTTCCTTAATCCTACCTGCCAAAGCCATTTCGTGGCCCCTTTTTGCCTTTCTGACACCCCTTTTAAGATACCGTCTACACTCTCTATATTCTTCCAGCGCTGTCTCTGTCCCCAGTTGCCTAGATCTAACATACGCCTCCCGCTTCTTCCTGACCAAGTCCTCGATGTCCCTAGTAACCCACGGTTCTCTAATCCTACCTTTCCCATCCTTCCTCCTTACTGGCACATGCCTTTCCTGCAAAGATTTTAGTTTTCCCTTGAAAGACTCCCACATGTACTGAGTCAACCTACCCTCAAACAGCTTATCCCAGTTAGTATTCTTAAGATCCTGCCTAATCCGGCTGTATCTAGCCCTCCCCCAGTTTAACACCTTCCCCTTAGGGCAGGCTTCATCTTTTTCCATTAATATCCTAAAGCAGACAGAGTTGTGGTCACTAGTTGACACATGCTCTCCTACTACAACGTCAACCACCTGGCCTGGCTCATTCCCCAGTATAGCCAAGTCCAGTATAGCCCCCTCTCTAGTTGGGTTATCCACATAGTGCTCCAAGGACCCTTCCAAAACACACTGTACAAATTCCTCCCCGTCCACACCTTCCGCTCTGGGCACCTTCCAATCTACTCCAGGGAAATTGAAATCTCCCACTACAACCACCCTATTCTTCCTACACTTATCTAAAATGTCCCTGCGTATCCCTTCTTCCACGGCCCGTGGGCTGTTGGGCGGTCTTTAGAACACACCCAACATAGTAACCTCTCCCTTCCTATTCCTCAACTTCACCCATAGCGACTCAATTCCTAAATCATCCATACCACTCTCCCTCTGCACTGCTATGATGTGATCCTTAACTAATAACGGCACTCCCCCTCCTTTCTTCAAATCACCTCTATCATGCCTAAAACACTTGTACCTTGGGATATTCAATTGCCAGTCCTGCCCCTCCTTTAACCACGTCTCAGTCACCGCCACCACTTCTAGCTTCCTCGTGAACATTATTGCCTTCAGTTAATCTGTTTTGCCAGTCACACTCCTCGCGTTAAAACACATTGTCAAAGGGAAGTCATGTGGTCATCAGTTCATAGTGTGAATCAGGTGGAGAGAGCAGATATATTTTAAAATAGGATGAATTCAAAGTGGGCATGAGGGAAGATGAAAGAGAAATTAGAGAAAGATGTGAGTTCAGCACTAGGACAGGGGTATTAAATAAACAATTGGCTCCTTTAACAAACATATGATTTGTCATTAAACAATACTTTCCAAACAGTTATTTACATTATCCACTTCTGATAAAGTTCAAAATATCATGATTTTACCTGCCTTCATGTTTTTATATAAAACAATTATTTATTTCATAGCTTTGTATCATTTACAAGAGAGGGAAAGGCTGGACTTACAAGGTAGCAAGTGCTAGCATGTTTTAGAATGAGATTGTTTCCACCATCAATCCTAAAATGATCTGTGTATCATATTCTCTCTCAGCTTTAATGTTCTCTGATGCTTCTGTTCAGGAGGATGTACTTGTACCCGAACCAAAATACATACGAGAAATTTTCTGTCCTTTCTATGTATTGCAGTCAATTCGGAAAAATCAAAGCATGAACTGAGAAGTAGAGGCCTGAATCTTTGGACCATGCCGGCCTCAGAAATGGAGGTGGACAGGGAAAGTTACAAGACTGGTGGTTATGCTGGCTTCTTGACCGCATTCCTGATACCATCCGTTTTAACTAACCTGAGTTTGGAGCCTTGGAAGACCACCTAGTCTCACAAGGTGGGTAGTCAATCAGGCTCACTAGGAGCCTTGTTAGCGTCAAGGCTAAGAGGCAACTGAGATTCTTCAGTTGGTTTCAAGTTTCTCAGTGTGATGGCGGGAAGGCAGATCTACAGCCTGCAAGCAGGCAGCCAAAAATAGACTGAGGTGGTAGCACTCAAGGTCGGTCTATGGGCCTCTCTGTTAAAAACTCTGGCAGAGTTGTAACTAGTAGTCACTGGTTATGCTGCCTAGCGGTCTGTTGAACTTCACATTGAGTAGCCTTTAGTGCATTCAGGGGTATTCTTGCTTGGATCCCTCTTGTAATGAAAGCAGACTCAATGATAAGTACCATCACAGTGAATGTTAGCCACAAACCAGTCAACACTTTTCATTCTCATTTCTTGCTTGTTTGATGATGATATGGCAATATTTCATAGCTTTGTATTATTTGCAGTAGAGGGCTAGTAACCCTGACTAAACTGCGGACAAATCCCACCAGGGCAGCTTGTGGAATTGAAATTCAACTTTTATGGAAGATTTGAGGTTTTCCAGCATGTAATATGGAAGGACAGACATTTTGTTGATTGCAAAAAAAAGCATTATAGCTATGAATCTGGTGAAGTTTGGCAGAGGTTTTTTTGGAACAATGTGTATCTATGGTTTCCTCTTAAGCTTCAAAGTTACCATCCTATATGCTTCTTTCCCCTTCCAGGAGTCCCCATTGTGTTGAAATCAACACCTCTTGCATATTTGCTATTTTAACTCATTCCGTCCCAGAATTTAAAAAAAATCAAGCTTTTTCCTCCGTAAGTTATCTGTTTCCCAACAAACCACAGTTTTTAAGACCCAATTTGAATTAATACAATTAAAGAAAAAGCAAATGTTTCTTGCCCCCATACCTTCCAAGTACGTCCTGTAAATATTAAAATTGATGATTGCTTCTCTCTTCATTCTTAGCAAAAACCTATAAATGTGAGTACCTCTTTTATATCATAACTAATGTGCTCCTATATACATGGGTTGCAACTGCTATCACGATTACACATTATCCTTGGAGAAATTCCTTGCATCATTTTTCATCCTGTATAGAGGACAAAACAAAAATGATGTCAAAATTTACCAATTACTCCCTCCTCAATTCTTTATAATCAGATGTCAGCTGTTTCTTTTCCCACATGGAATAGACATCTCCATTAAAGCCAATGACAAATTGCTTCTGGGTTGGATTGAAACAAAAAGTGCACTACCTCCTTTCAGCCTTTTAAGCTTCGAGTGTTAAATAATGAATAGGTCTCTAGTGCTAAATGCAACAAAAAGAGATACACTCTAATGAATAATGCTACCACCTAATACAAGGCAGTCTGATTTTACAAGGCATCGCAAGATAATGTCAGGATCTTTCTACAAGAAGCAACTTGAATGCAGGTTAAAAGCGTGATGAAGATACAAATAAATAAGAAAGGTAAACTAGGTATCTGCCTTCTATTGTTACAGAAACATGAGTTTTTGTCAGTGGTGGATTTAATTCACATTATTGTTGTACATTGTCCTTTGCTCAAATTTAACAGATGAAGAGAAATCTTGGTTTACAAATTAGTGGTACCTTGCTTTTAAATCATATTATCACTAAGTAAAGTCTTACCAAAAAACTATAAAGATTTTGACTCTAAAATCTTAGTTTAATTTTTGTTCCTAACCACAAAAATGCCATTAGACACAAGCTAGGAGCTCTTGTATGACATGTTCTGTAATTCAACCGCATACAATAAGCAGTTTTGGTAGCAACACAGTGTGCTGTAAACTGAGAGTGCCAGCATTTAATCTCCGGAGAAGAAATCTTAAATATCTGAATTAAATCCATGCTCCAGCAACTCATTCTGAATTCTACCCAAATCACCCTTTTGTTTGTCCCGGCATAAAGTAGTGTCAATCATGCTCCTGTGTTTTTGTTCATTGGGAGCGTTTGTTATTAATTTGCTGTTTCGTATTATGAGGGACCACATCTCAATGCTAAAAAAAAGTGTGGGGGGTGCGTGGGGTGGGGGGCGATGGGGGGGAATAGAGACTCAAGTTAGCAGTCACTGATGACTTGCACTCTGGATCAGCATCAAAGTGGTCAAAATGTCCAATCAGATTTGTGTTACTGGCATTACATGATGAATATGGTTCATATGACACACAAAAGCTCTTTGTGTCCCCTTGAGCTGGGACTATTCAAATGCTGCAACAGG
Organism: Sphyrna mokarran; assembly: GCA_024679065.1. Taxonomy (NCBI): domain Eukaryota; kingdom Metazoa; phylum Chordata; class Chondrichthyes; order Carcharhiniformes; family Carcharhinidae; genus Sphyrna; species Sphyrna mokarran. The sequence continues at coordinate 76,961,872 of JAGIQG010000008.1, read as the reverse complement.
CAGCCAGAGTGGAAGTAAATGGAACTGGTCTTGCAATGCATCCAAAATTCTACAGCACAATAGATCATGCAAATTATTATCCCCCTGCAGTACCGATCTAGTACCCTGTTAGGTCGTCTGAAGTTTAAAGTCTATTCAGGGAAGAAGTGAAGTGTCAGTCAGGAGTGTAGAGCTTGCTGCATTCAGCTCAGAAGCAGTGGGGATTACTTTTTTTATTATTCTGTACTACTCAGAGAGAAGCTGAAGTCTAAAGACTAACTTTTCTTTGTTACCGAGCATGCCTGATTTGAAATCAGTAGGGAAGTTTCATTCACCCAATATAACAAAGCTTCGAAAAATGCAAACTTCAAGAATGCAAAAGTTTTTTTTTGCAGAAGAAGTACTCCAAATATCACTTGGAGAAGTAAAATAGACTTTTTCCTCTTTTCTGGAGAAATGACAGAAAATATAAAGGCTGAACGTGAATTAGACGTGAAAGTGTGAGTCATATTTAGAATGCAGTGAATTTGTAAAGTGTAAAAATTGTTGAAACTTTAAAATGGTTCTAACAGACAAAACTTTCACAAATCCTTGTTTCTATTCTTATAAACTCAACAAAGGATGGTTTAAAATGTCTATTAACAAAACAAATTCGGAAAGCTGCAGTCAAATACTGTATGAAACAATCTTGTATAGAGAAGGTTGAAGTTCCTATCACTGTTACCAGTTTGAGATCATAGATGCTTAGAGTGACATGGAGCTAGCAGATCTAAGTTGACTCAAAGTTTGGGTTAGTCTGTAGTTGGAAAGAGAAGAGCTCCGCACAGGTGTGTAAGGTGAGTGTCACACATACACATGTGTCTATACAATATCTTGCATTTATGTACTTTACAAAGTGCTTCACAGAATTTGAATCCAACAAAAGAATTGACAACATAGACACATATTCAAAGATAATCACTAACACATGAATACGCATATATTTGAACATATCTATAGATAAAAACACAGACACACATCCACTCACAAATTCATGCAAAGATATGTGTATACACACACAGACATAATACACACACACTGCACACACACTATACACATATACATTATACCACACACACTATCCACACATACACAATACACACAATACACACATTATACAGATACACACACAGAATACACACATATGCACACGCATACATGCACACTATACACATATTATATACATACACACTATCACACACACTGTATACATACACACAGAAACAATACACACACAGTATACACATACACTATACACATACACACACTAGTCACACACTATACACATACACAGTATACACACACTAACCACATCTGCACAATACACACAAATCACACACTATACAGGTACCTACACAAAATACACACATATACACACAAATATACACTATACACACACTATACACATAAATACTATACACATACTATACACACCTGCACAATACACAACACACACACTCTATAGATACACACATTACACAGACACACTACACAGACACACTACACACACACTATACACATACACACTACACACATATACACTATACAGATACACACTATACATACACTATATGCACACATGCTATACTCTCACATACACATGTACACACTATACGGTACAAACTATACATATGTACACAGTATACCCATACACGCTACACACACACACACACACACACACACACACACACACACACACACACATATTTCTGCTCAGCAAAATCTATAAAATGAAATTTAAAAAGTTGGTCCACTTTTGGAGGTGAGTTTACATCTCCAGAGTAAATTGACATTCTCATCTAATTTACAAGAATTCAAAGCTGAGTACAGATGTAGCTGATAGCTGATCTGTATTATAACCTTGGGGAAATTATTTCACTGATGCCTTTCCATAGCTAAAAAGAACATTTCCAAAATGTTTCACAACTGACAGTTGGAAATTGTGCGGCATTAGATTAGCAGAAAATTTATGAATGCAGTAATGTGAAATTCTTCTACTCTCTGTATTAATGAAGATTTAAAATAAACAGCTTAGTGCTTTGTTTAAATATCAGACTAATATTGATTCAATCTCTTACTGTATGTAAAATGTGAGAGTCATGGCAGTCAAAACAGAATGAAAATCATCCAAAGAAAACAAGTGAAAATAATATTTTTCAATTGCTAATTATGTTTTGCTGTAAAAGTATGCTTTTGTCATCTTGAAAAGAAATGGGATTCTTCTCCAGAAAGGTTAGTTGGGTTGGGTTATTGTCGAAGTTCCTTGTTAAAGCTGCGGAATGTTTTTGGTATTCAGTATATTTTCAAAAGATTTAAACTCCCTTTGAAAGCTGGAGACAAGTCCTTCAAAGAATTGAACTTGAATGGTTCCCAAAAATCCAGGCAGAACCAGATTTGTACCAATAGGATCAATTGCCCGGAAAAAAAACATTAACCCTCTCAGCACTGACAGTCCTTGCCACCATCTAAGGCATACTTCTGTCTTTCTTAATAAGACTGAAGCAATTATTCACTGATTTAATCAAATAACTGAGGCGATGAATGAAGCAATCAACTGTAACAATGGTGCATTCTAATGCTATATTTCCCGGTGAAACGTCTATTTGAAGGTCTGAGCTGGTGACCTGCTGAGAGAAGTCCAATTGGTTCCTACCCAGAGTTGTGTGATTGCTAGTTGGCTGATTAATACTGACCAGATATATACATTAATGTTGGTCCTGTCACAGAAGAAATGTGAAATTAAGACACTATATTCTGATTTTAACTGAAAAACTCATGTTTGCCCATCCTCCCAATTGTGTGTATTCTTCAAGAATTCAACCCAGTTTTGCTCCCTTATTAGCATTCTGTTATGCAACAATTAAAATGTTTTCTTATGAAAAAATTGCTTTCCTTTAATATGAACTGCCATATTGAAAGTTCACAGTTTCTGCTCCACTGTACAATTGCAAAGGAGTCTTTGTGGGTGGAATTCTCCCATGGTGGTGGTCGTGAGCAGTGAATCTACTAGGAGTCAAAAATTTGGAAACCTACACATGCAAAATCATATTGTAATTCTTCCATTGGCAGGTTAATGGCGGTTGGTGTTCCTGCTATCTGGTGGCATCAATGTAATTTGCATTCATTGGCACCTCATAAATTCTCATTAAAACAGCTGTCTGCCAATATCCTACCAGGCTTTCCAATCTTGCATCATGCCAGCAGGAATCCAAGTTGGCGACAAACCCAATTACTAAAGAATGGCATGCAAGAGAATGTCCTAAGTGGATAACAGACTTTAAGGTGAGTGCCACATTGCCATTATGCTGCAATGTTCTTGATGCACTGTACAGGGGCAAACTGGTTACTACCCTCCATCTCCATGCCAAGCTGGTCTTCATGAATAGCTGCTGGACCTGTAAACGTTCCTGGGTCACTGACTTCGATCAGTACAGCATCTGAGATGGGTGAGGTCAGGGATTCCGCTCACCCCCAGTGCCACACATCAGTATTTATCTGTCCGTATTATGTTGTGGGAATCATGTAGCCACCACAACAAAAGTGCAAAGTTTGACCGGGAGAGGAGTGTGAGATGAGGCAAGTTAGGGAGGGGAGGCAATGTGAAAGCAGGGCTGTGTGGGAGTGGAGCTTTGGTGGTGGAAGGCTGAGAGTTCACAACATCAGGCATCGGGTCAAGAAGATGGGCGGTGAAAATGAACAATGGAAGGCAGAGGGAAGACAGAAGGGAAGGAAGGTGGACCCTGACAAGACTTCTTGAAAAGCTCACAAACAAAGGGGTCAGAAAGGTACCACATAGTTTACTATAAGAGGATAAATGAAGACTCCAGGAACAGTGGATAGAGGTCTAAATTGAGCATGGATGCCTCGCAGGTGATGGGCTCAGAGGAGGGTGGTTGAATCAAGGACAGACTTCTTCTTGGGACTGCTAGCCTCTTCCCTCTGGTTTGCTGACATTTTGTATGGTCTGGTGAAGACAGGTTGGCTGGAGAGAGTGATAACACTATGCTGGAATGATGTTTGAATACGGCACCTGGACCTTTGCACTTGTCAGCTGCCGGGCACTAGGAGAGGTAAAGGGAACTCACCAGTGCATCATTAATGAAGTTCCAATGGCAGGATCTGATGCAGAATCCCACCTTTCTGGCAAGGGGGAAAGATGTTGCTGGCACCTCGACACTTAGTCTCTAAACTTAAGAATTCTGCCCTGTGACTTTGTCTTAGGCAGTCCCTCAGTATTGAGGATGACTTGCTACCTCTCTGGTGGGTTCTGAGACAGATGATAAGTCCAATGTACGACCCACAGACTCTGCTGCATACATTCTCTTCGCTGCCCCAACTTTGCCTTTGCATACACCCAATAAAGTCTCTTGGTGTCCATTGTGCCTGCATAGAATCATAGACCCCCTACAGTGCAAAAAGAGGCCTTTCGGCCCATCGAGTCTGCACTGATCCCAATCCCAACCAGGCCCTATTCCCTAACATTGCTAATCCCCCAGACACAGGGAGAATGTGCAAACTCTGCACAGTCACCCTAGGCTGGAATTGAACTTGGGTTCCTGGCACGGTGAGGCAGCAATGCTAATCACTGTGCCACTGTCCCACCCCTTTCACATTTTGCAAGTCACAAGCCAGGGATTCCCATGAGTTGATGGGGTTGCTTGATCTCTTCCAAGACTTTTTGAGGAGACCCTAAAGAAGCTTTTTCCATGTCCATGTTGGGAGTCTCCTGCCGTGGCAGAGTTCCAAGTAGAGTTGTTGCGTCAGGAGTCATGTCAATCATTTTAATAACTTGCTGTGCGTTTTGTAATTTTTATGCAATGCATTTGCTCCCCACACACATATAACACACATCTGTGAATGTGCACAATCTCTCACACAAACCAATTCACGAAAGCAAAATGTATTGAGAATAAATCCTGAAGATTTGCACCCAACCTTTTGTTAAAAATAAACTTCCATCAATTGAATTTGATTTGATTTATTTTTGTCACATGATTGGGATACAGTGTAAATTGTTATTTCTTGCATGCTATAGAGACAAAGCATACTGTTCACAGAGTGCATAGGTGTGAAGGAAAGGAGAAGGTGCAGAATCTAGTGAAATAGTTATAAAGAAAATCAACTTAATATAAGGGAGGCCCATTCAAAAGTCTGACAGCAGCAGCGAAGAATTTGTTCTTGAGTCATTCACTGGCTGAAGAAATTCCTCCTCATCTCTGTTTTAAAAGATCACCCCTTTAGTCTGAGATTGTGCCCTCTGTTTCTAGTTTTTCCTACTAGTGGAAACATCGTCTCCACGTCCACTCTATCCAGGCCTTGCAGTATCCTGTACGTTTCAATAAGATCCCCACCCCACTAATCCTTCTAAACTCTAACGAGTATACAGCCAAAATCTTCAGCCATTCCTCATACAACAATATGGAATGTCGGCAGCTTTGAGGATATCTTTGGGCAAAATTTTGTTTCACTGCAAAAATTGAATTGATTTTCTCAAGGAGGCTGAATGTAGGGATTTTATGACTCTGTGAGAAAATGGCTTTTGGGAAAATTCAAAGTGTAAATGCTACACCTATCACTGTCAATGCAAAATTGGTGTTGATGTGAATTCCAACTCAAAACTCAAAATACCAGAAACTAACAACATTGAGGAAATGTTAAGACTAACATTTTTGAGCGGTGAGAATGAGATTTAGATTCATGAAATTCTGCTTATTTTCAAGTATGGCCACATTTTGAAACAAGAATGAGTGATAGTCAGCAAATGATACTTGATTGATCTAAACAGTAACAATGTTTTATATTTTAGTCCAAGGTAGTGAGGGTGAACTGCACTTGTGTTATTTTCAATGCTTTTTCATTTGCTCGATGGCAAACTGCAGGATGGAGATGCATCTCTATTCAGCATACATGTGAGTTGGAGACCAATGAGGGGAAACATGATCACAGGAAATTAGTGCTCATGTCCAAAGCTGCAATTGTGCTGTATCTGCAGAGTGAAACGTGCAGTCATCAGGCTGAATTCAACTGTTCATTGAGTAAATCAGCTTTTCATATGTGTTCTTAACTCTAATCTTCTACCAGCGCATTCATATTGATAACAAGAATGGGCAGGAGCTGTGCACTTTTATTAAATGTTGAAAACAACTTAAATGCTGTCAAGGATGTCCAAGGAATGATCGCAGCACTTGTTTAAAATACACAACTGAATAAGCAAAATCAGATTGGAGTCACAGACCCCTTGGATTGGGAGTTAGGCTTTTTTTACTTTTTTTTTGGGTACCATTCAATTCTAATCAAAAAGCCAATTTAAATTTCGTCCAATCATGGTCCGCATCTGAGGGACAAACCAGATTCAGGGTGACACTGCATTCCATCTTGGGCTCCATCAAACAAGATCAGAATGAGGCATTGCACCGGTCTTAGGCTTGATTTAATGCTTCATTTTAATAAAAAGGCAGCAGGGTGGCACAATGGTCAGCACTGCCACCCCCTCACAGCACCAGAGACCAGGTTCAATTCCAGCTTTGGATAACTGTTTGACATTCTCCCCTTGTTTGTGCGGATTTCCTCCGGGTGCTCTATTTTCTTCCTACAGTCCAAAGATGTGCAAGTTATGTGGATTGGCCATGCTAAATTGCTCCTTAGATTTGGAGGATTGGCATGGTAAATGCATGGGGTTGCGGAGATAGGGCCTAAATGGGATTGTTGTTGGTGCAGGCCTGATGGGCTAAATGGCCTCCTCCTGCACTGTAGGGGTTCTATGATTCTATGAAAATGACGAGATGGCTTTGAAAAATTGCATCAAGTAATGCCTGGTCATGGTTTCACCCCTGCCAGGAGTTGGAAGGGGATGTGACAACTCCTGAGTTTTCATAGAATCCCTACAGCAGAAAGAGGCCATTCAGCCCATTGAGTCTGCACTGACCACAATCCCACCCAGGCTCTATTCCTGTAACCTCACATATTTACCCTGCTAGTACCCCTGAAACTAGGGCCAATTTACCATGGCCAATCAACCTAATCTGTAAATCTTTGCAGTGTGGGTGGAAACCAGAGCACCTGGAGAAAACCTGCACAGACTCAAGGAGAATGTGCAAACTCCAAACAGACAGTGACCCGAGGCTGGGATTGAACTTGGGTCCCTGGCGTTGTGAGGCAGCAGTGCTAACCACTGTGCTACTGTGCTGCTACTATACTGTATTGCTACTTTTGGATTAACCCACACCTGAAATCACTTCAGCTCAAGGCAGAAAGGGCAGGCTAGCCCCATTCTCAGAGGCAGACTATTGGCTATCTTAATAATGTTGTAAGCTGATTAAGATTTTGAAGGCCAGTTTGCCAATCAAATCCTCCAGCTGTTTTAATACTATGATATCAGAAGCAAGTGTAGATCAACAATGAACCTTTAAGTGCCACTAAATTACAATACATACGCTAAATAATAGCACCATGTGTTATACAATACTGTACTTGTGTGCCTCAGAATGCTTTCAAAATCAACTTTTTGGTCATAGTAATTACAGAGTATTATCGTGAGAGCAGACAAGAGTAAAATTATAGCATGTTTTGTGAACATAAATCACACCGATGTTAATCTGACCATCAGATTAAACCTGTCCTGCAATTTGCCATCCACCTGCCAAATAAAAGGTATATAGAAGATTAAAAGGTGTGCCTTACCCTCCTTACCTTACAATAAAATAATGTGACACATTACCCACTTTTGAAAATAAAACTATTTACAAGGCCTGCAGTTTCTAACCAGATAAATTTCACTTCTTCTTTTATGTAATTGTTATTACTTTCTCAGTGACATTTCAAGAATGTTTCTTGCTCGATATTGAAATAGAATGTACTGTAAGTATTTGAGAAAAAAAGGAAAGCATTAAACCATTCGAGACCAACACATAAGAACACAAGAAATCATCTTATATTGTTGCTTGTAACCATGCTTTTTTAGTAATGTCGGCAGTGGATGTTGGTGGCACAGTGGTTAGCACTGCTGCCTCATGATGCCGGGGCACAGGTTCGATCCCTAGCTTGGATCACTGTCTGTGTGGAGCTTGCAAATTCTGCTCATGTCTGCATGGGTTTCCTCTGGATGCTATGGTTTCCTCCCACAGTCAAAAAGACATGCTGGTTAGGTGCATTGACCCACACAGGCACTGGGCTGTGGCGACTAGGGGAAGTTCACAATAACTTCAATGCAGTGTTAATGTAAGCCTTACTTGCGGCTAATAAACAAACTTTACTTATTAGAATAGATTTTTGCTCAATACCTAGCTGCAGAGCCAAGCTACTTCTAAACTGATGCAACAACAGCGCTCTGTACAACACCCAGTGAGGCATTTTGCATGCCATCTCTTCTCAGAGAGGTGGCCAAATTAGCCACAATATTTATGATGTGGATTTATAGAATATATTAAGGACTGTAACAGTTTCAAATGGACGATCCTTGTATTCTGAAGCTGAATGTGCATTAGCCTGGCTGAATACAGAAGTATATGGCAGTGTGCTAACTCATTGCACCACCCAATTTCCTCTTAAAGTACACATTTTATATCTGAGAGTAACTGTTTCTTCTTAACATTTTACTAATCAAGGTTCTTATCTCTTAGCCATTCACTCTTCTGATTGTCATTATTTCCCCTCAACAGCATTAGGTTAAATATTTGAGGCCAATTGGCCTCTCAGGACATTCATTCCCCATCATACATCAGTAGCAGGATTTCTGCTTCCACTCCTGCAATCACAGGGCTATTCCATATGTCGATCACTCATTCTGTGATGAAGAATGTCCTGACTTCAGTTCCAAATTTCCTTTATACTGGTTTGAGCCAGTGTTAGTATTTTAGTTTGGTACAATATTCCCTTTCTATATCATTAATTGCTTTACAAGTTTCTATTGAGCGTTTTTCTATTGCTTTCATTTAAGGCTAAAAAGATCTTCCAATTTTTCCTCATTTTTGCACACTTGGACATCAATGATCAGCCAACTGGCCTTATATTATCCAGATCAGAACTAAACACGGTTTTCTGAGTGTGGTCTGCACAATATAGCTTTCTCAAACTTACACTTTTTTTCAGTCGGCATTGTATTCACTTTGGTGAGTGCTGTTTTGTGGTAATAATCTCAACTGTCTCAACTGCATCCTTAAGTATTTGAATACACAAGAGGTAAAAGCAGGACTAGGCTACTCGTCCCCTCAATCCTGTTCCACCATGGTAGATCTGATTGTGGCTTCAGTTCCTCATTCTTATCTATAATCCCAAAAACTCCTTTATCCATTAAAAATCTCTCTAGCTTGATCTTGAATATATTTAATGATCCAGCTTCCACTACAGAAGTTCCAGTCCATAATAAGTCTACGGAGGCAGAAGTCCCTTCACCAAAATCCCCTTATTTACAATTCTGACAGCAATGCACAGAGTGCTTTCAGTCAGCAGTCTACCTTTGGGAATTCCAGAGGAACTGACATCCCCAGTTAAATAAAAAGAAAAGACTTGCTGATTGGCCCATTAATTAACTCCTTAATCATGGCGTTCATATCCAGTAGGCCAACCTCAATGGCCTGATTGAATCCATTACATCGTCCTGATCTCAACTAAATTTCCAGGGCATGATTTTGGGTTGCATTTAATCTAACCCATCGTGGTGCAAAACATGGCAGCCAGGCCCACAAATTCAATGAAAATGGCTATGAGCCAGTCAACTGGCAGTGGATAAACCTCCCACAATGAAATGGGATGGAAGAAAGAGCTGAATCATGCAGATTGCCTGCTTGTGGTGTGGTATAAATTAGGTTCATTATCACCTCCATTTTCCCACTGGTATTTGTTGGTAGTTCAGGGATCCTGAACTTGGCCCTCCTGTCCTTTTTGGAGGCCAGCCAGCTGCAGCCTCATGGGGCTTTTGTTCGTTGGTATTCAGTGCCTGGGCTTTGGGATGGAGGGGCTCTGAAAGGCACCTCTTTCCTTTGTCTCTGACCTTCTCGCCTCCACTAATCTCTGAGGACCCCCTCCTTGTGACGTCACTCCTATCCTTCTCGCCCTTCTCATCTGTGTCCAGGGATCCACTAATAAGCTCTAGTAAAATCTTCAGAGCATTACAGGGAGCATTACAGGGAGCATTACAGGGAGCATTACAGGGAGCATTACCACCTCTCCTTCTGACTGGCTGGCAACTCTTGGATAGCAGGATAAGCAGCACCTTTGGAAACATCCCAGAGCAGGCCCAAAACCAGCCTTAACTTTGTCAGGCCTTAATTCACAGAAACAAAGCGAGGTTCTCACCATTTGTCCAACTGAGATCTTTGTCAACGATATTAAATCTTGGCTCATCTACAAGTTTGCCTTTTCTATGTTGCTTACTACTTTGTCAAAGAACTCTAAGAAACTATTCAAAAATGATTTCCTCTCACAAATCTATGTTGACTCTAGCCTGATTGCATGGAAATTTTTCAGTGCTCTGCTCTAAGCATCTTAATAATAAACTCAAGCATTTTCCCAGGATAGAGATTGGGCAAACTGCCCTACATATACTGCTTTCTGTCTCCTTTTCTTGGACAGAATGACATATTATCCAATCTGATGGGATCTTTCTAGAATCCAGGAAATTTGGGAAAATTACAACAGCTCATCTACCATCTCTTCTGCTGTTTCTTTTAAGATCCTCGGATGAAT